>JAMXKT010000080.1:0-1200000 GCA_024211575.1 Phytophthora melonis | reverse complement strand
GTCATGCCCTTGAGGCTGCGGCCTTCCACGAGCTCCTTGGGGAACTGCTCATGGTTCTGGCGGTACCATTCCGAAAGTCCCTTGGTCTCCACGTCGTAGCACACGAAGCTGTTGGACACGAGCGTCACCACCAACGTCTTGCCCGACGGGTTGAAGCCCATGTTGGTGTGCATCTCGCTGGGGCGAGGCAGGTGGCAGTAGAACTGCATCGAGTCAAGGTTGTAGATGGCGAGATTGTTCGACGCGTCGCCCGTGGCCAGCCACTGTCCATCCGAGGAGATCGTCAGCGAGACAAGCGGGGACGGCTCGCTGGCCTCCACCTCGAACGTCTTGAGCACCTCCATCTTGGTCAGGTCCAGCACGCGAATCTGGTGCGAAGCCGACGCGATCACGAGACGAGTCGAGTCGGGCGAGAACGCGAGCACGCGCGCAGGGCCTGCCACGCTACGCGGCAAGTTGGTCACCTTCTTCGGCATGAAATCCTGCTCCACGTTCAGCTCAAACAGCTTGAGCTCCTGCGAGTTGGAGCACGCAACGAAGGCGGCGCTGGGGGCCAGCGCTGAGCACGACAAGTTCTGCGCCTTGCCCACGTTCAGCTCCAGCAGCAGCTTGTGCTTCTTCGTCACGGCACCAGTGGCGCTCGACTGCGTGGCCAGGCGCCACAAGTCCAGCGACGTGGGCTTCTGCACCATGAGCACGCGCTCCTCGTTGGCCAGCGCAATGGAGCGCGGGTACGGCATGGACGCGATCTTGGCGGGTCTGGACACGTTGAAGGAGTTGCCCCGGTACCACACGAGCTGGGTGTCGATGCCGCCCGAGACCAGTACAGAGTTAGTCCCGGCCGACAGCGCCAGCGCGCGCACGTCGTGGCTGTGTCCGCGGTGGCTGTACGAGTAGGCCCAGGTGCTGTTGCCGCTCTCGGCCACGGAGCGGCGGAACTCGACGACCTGGTTGTCCACACCGGAGGCAAAGAGCTTGTCGTTGTTCTGGCTCACGCAGATGGCCAGGATGTCGGCCGTCAGGTGCGAGAACTTCTGGAGCAGCGTGCCCGTGGGCGCGTTCCAGAAGCAGAGGCTGCCGGTGGAGTCGCCGCTCACGAGCGTGAGGTCGTCCAGCACCTGCAGCGCCCAGACCACGGCCTTCTGCTTGGTGAGCGTCTCCAAAGTAATCCTCGACTCGTTGCGCCCAGTCGCGGCGTTCCAGCAGTGGATGATGCCGGCCTCGCTGCCGGAGAAGATCTTGCCCGCCTTGGAGTGCCAGGCCAGCGACACGACGCGGCCGCCCGTGGTCAGAAAGGCCTTGCTGAAGTGCAGTTGGTCGTCCGCGAACGAGAAGAGGCGGATGCGGCCGTCTTCGCAGCCCACGGCCAGCTGCTGCGACTCCGCGTCCAGCACCATGCTCCACACGGGGCCGCCGTTCGAGTCCGTCACGTGCTTCTTGCAGAGCCGCGCCAGGTCCAGCTCCCAGAGCGTGCCGTCCAGCGAAGCGGCGAAGAGGCGCTCGCTCTCGGGCGCCCAGCACAGCGCCGACACCTGTGACTTCGCCGAGCCGGCCACCACGAACTGCAGGTGCCACTTGCTGCCCACGCGCCAGATCTCCACGTCGCCGTTGGCGCGCGCCACGGCCAGGCGGTCGCCGCTCGGGCTGAAGCTCAGCGCGTGGATGGCAGCCGGCATCCAGTCCACGAAGCGGCAGCGGTGCACCTGCAGCGTCGTGTTGGCCTTGGCGTTGTCGTCATCGGCCGCGGCCTTGCGCTTCTTGGCCACCGAGTTCTTGGGCGTCGTCATGGCAACAGGTAGCGGGGACGTCGAATGACACACTGAGCCGCAGTTACATACCCGTTGGTTGGCTGCGGGGACTTTGTTGCTCGAAGTATGTTGCCTCACGTATGTTGCGTGGGCGCAGCTTTCAGTCCGACTGACCGACAGTTAGAAACGCCCAGGGGGAGGTCGACCAAGCAAAACGCCCAGATCAACAGTTTAAAACGCCAATGGTGCGCGGCCCATCTGCGTGATTCACCCGCTACGTTGCGCAACATAGCGTGAATCACGCGGATGGGCGCGGTGGTCCACACGTGTCACCGTGTCACGGTGGCGCTGCCGAGCGTGCTGGACCCGGAAGGGCACGTGCAGGGGTTGCTCGTGGACCTCTTGTTATCCATACGACCGCAGGACATGGAGGCCACTGTATTATTCAGCGAACCAGTTTCATATCGTAGTATTCACAATAATTCTAGACATAAATGTAGTATCAGTATTCTCGTGCAAAAATATAATTATGTATCATATGAGACGGTTTCAAACGAAATGATGCTTACGAACCTAAGTACGAATCGCGATTTAACCGCATCAATCGAAAGAGGCGTGTCTTGGGCGTCGTTTAAGCTATCGAACGCTCCGAAATGTTGAGAACTCGCGGAGTGACATTGGTCTAGAAAAATTATCTCCATTTTCGGACCCCCTACATTCCCGATTTTATTTGGGGCGTGTGACCTCAATATTTTTTCAATTTTAACGTATGGTATATTATCGGAAATCTCGCGCTAAAAGCTCTCGAATAAGAGTATTTTTACGCTCTGTGTATGTGTTTTTCACTTTTGAAATGTTGATGTCCGATTATTTCCGAAAATTGATTGGTCAACTTCAAGCGCGATTATCTCGAAAACTCCAAATGGCGCCTAAGCATCATTTCGTTTGAAACCGTCTCATATATGGTTCTACCGTTACTACAGGAACTACTATGGGCCAGACTAATGTGTGTCCTGCAGAAATTTACACTTGCACAATTAGTCTGGATTAAAAAATGACATTTAGTTTGTCATTGGTGCCACGTTAGCCCCAACTCTAGCTGTATGAGGTCCCGCAAACGTTTAAGATTTTGTGTCTCCGTACCAGATTTATCTGGTTTAAGCACAACACTTCTTTACTTCTTATTTCCGTCTTATATTCTTAAAGCAATTAGAATAAATTACGGCAGGTACATTTTTATTAGTAGTTTCAGAAATCTGATCTATGCGTTTATGATAAACGCACGTAATTATATAGATTCCTGAAGATAAACGGTTTATCTTCAGGAATCTATATAATTTCGTGCTTACTTACAAGCTCCTGATTCTGTAAGATATTTCTTTACGGTGATTATGAGCAAAATTTGCACAGGTGCATCGGAAAATTAAAAAAAAGGTTTCTTGCTGGTTTGTGAGTTTTAGAATGTCCATCGTTTGTTTGGATTCAAAATTAATATGATCTGCTGGTCAGAGCTAGTCGGGATTTTTTTTATTAACATTATTTTGATGGCCCGCCCAAACAACAAATTTCTCTCAAATTGAAGCCTATAAACCTCAGGAATAGTTTCGAACAGATAGCTACCAAAAATATGCGTGCTTTAGACGATCTATAATAGCTTTACCTCTCTCTCTCTCTCTCTCTCTCTCTCTCTCTCTCTCTCTCTCTCTCTCTCTCTCTCTCTCTCTCTCTCTTTGTATATTAGTTTGTGAGTGGATACCAAGTTTTGGATGTAGTTGAAGAGCACACAAAAGACTTGACTTAGTCGACTGTCAGTAAACGATTTGTTTAGCAACTACTCATTCTTGCCAACGTTATCTTGCATCTGTAATGTTCATCAATTGATTTCAGAAGCTTTAAATGGCTAAGTCGGGTTCGCATACAAGACTGACTTGCAATTTTAAACATGTTTCGATGAGATCGAGCCATTATTGCTGGTAAATACCAGTTTTAGAGGTCAACTTTCGATTAATTGACCTGTGCACTCTCTCGGAGCGAACGCTCCGGGTCGCCTATTACTCTATCTTACCCAGGCCCAGGTTTGTTACTCAAATATTCGGTAGTTAAAGCCAAAATGCTACAAATTTGATGTTAATCAGCGATTTGAACATGTTAAGAAACAGCAACGAAACGAAACCAAATGGTCGAACATCTTGTTTTGGCATTCTATCTGTTAACCATTCTTTCTGTGGCGTACGGTAACTGGAATAATGAAGAGTTATTCCTCCCGCTTAAATATGATACAATACAATGATCCTATTGGGTTGGAAGTTATTTTCCAGGAATGAGTTATTCTGACTTTGAAAGTCAGGAAAACCAGGACCGACAGTCCGAGGTCAGCCGATGTGGGGGTTCAGATTTTTTTTAAAGGGCGATAAGACTGTTTAATAGATAATGTTCTTCCATACACGCAGAAGCTCCAAAAGCAGTCGGCCCTGACAGGATCTACACTTACGTCAACTTGTGGGTTGCCAGAGACGCGAAGATGGAGTTGCGCTGGGCCAACAGCTCCGCAGGTGGCCCGAACTCGGCCACTTGACCAGCGTCCATGACCGCGATCTTGTCGCAGTGCAGGATCGTGTGAATGCGGTGCGCAATGATCAGCACCGTCTTGTCCGCGAAGGTCTCTCGGATGGTGGCCTGGATGAGGCTGTCGGTGGCCGTGTCCACGTTGGCGGTGGCCTCGTCCAGCACGACGATCTTGCTGCTCTTGAGCAGCGCGCGGCCAATACAGAGGAGCTGGCGCTGGCCCACCGACAGGTTGTCGCCCTTTTCAGCGAGGACGAATTGCAGGCCAGAACCCCACGACGACACAACGTCCGCGAGGTGAACCTGCTTGAGGACGGTCCAGATGTCGCTGTCCGAGTACTCACCAAACGGGTCCAAATTCTCTCGCAACGGGCCACTGAACAGCACTGGGTCCTGCGGGATAATGGCGAGGCTTCGTCGAAGATCGTGCAGTCTGACGTCTTGGATGTCGAGGCCATCGATCGTGATAGTCCCGCTCTCGAACGCGCAGATGCGGAAGAGTGCGATCATCAACGAGCTCTTGCCGGCCCCAGTGCGTCCGCAAATCCCCACCTTCTCACCGCCAGCAACTCGCATGTTGACACCCCGCAGCACAAGTGGCAGCTCCGGACGATACTTGAGGTGGAGGTTGTCGAATGTGATTGCACCCCGAGAAGGCCACAGGTTGCTGCTGATCTGACGTCTTTCGGTTGAGTTTTCTTCCTCCTGAGGGATCTCGCGGAAGTGGAGAATGCGCTCGACGCTGGTCATCGCGTTGTCCGTGCGGTCGACGTCGCGCACCGAGGACTGCACCATCGACGTCAACATGAGCGCGTAGACGAGAGAAATCCCAGACAGCAAAGTGCCGAGCTGCCCCTTGGTAGCAACCAGATACATCGACACCACGAAGATGACCACAACGGAGAGCGTGTCGAGCCGCACCGCCAGCCAACGACCCGCTGCCCAGTAGATGAAGAAGAACGAAGCGTTCTCATCCACAGCGCGCGCGTTCATCCCCTCGAACGTGGCCTGCATCCTGAAGGCACGAATCGTCTGCACTCCATTCAACGTCTCGCCCAGCAGGTTGTACACGGGCGACCGCGAGATTCCTTCAAGGCGCTTCACCTCCCGCGACGTCTTCTTGAAGTAGAAGCCCGTCACGACGAGCGCTGCGACTACGGGGACGTAGGAAAGGCCGATCCAATACGACGCCAAAGCGCACACGATGAATCCCCCCACACTCAACGAAACATTCTGAACGAAGTTCTGCCATTGCTGCGGCAGCAGCGAGTCCATCTGATCGAGATCGTTTGAAAACCGGTTGAGGATTCTCCCCACGGGTGTCACATCGAAGTACGTGCTCACTGGAGCGGCAAGCACACGACGAAAAAGCTCGTCGTGCAAGTTCTTGGAGCTGCGCAGCAACAGAAGCATGACGGTGATGCTGCGGCAGACAGTTGCGAGCGCTCCGAAGGCGATGAAGCCAAAGTACCAGAGACCGAACCACGTAGCGGAGTAGGACGAGTCGGGATCTCGCATGTCGCTGGCCCAGTACGCCTGCCACCAGTTCACGACAACGAGCAGTCCCTGGCTGATTGAGTACCCCAAAATCACGATCATCACGACCACGAATGCACCGAAGCCCGTCTCGTCGAGGTACGTCTTGTACACGTAGCCGGTCACTCGGCCTTTGACGCGGTCTTCCTTCTCCACAAGTTGATCGTTAGATTTCACGTCACGTCCACTAACGGTGGCCTTGGAATCAGCAGCAACTTGTTCAGACTTTCCACTTGTTTCTCGCTCGCTCGATGCTCCAGGCTCAGTTGTATCAGTCGGCTTATCGAGAGGTGCCAACTCGGGAAAACGCGCGACGATATCGGCGTAACTTCCTTGGCCAGCAATACGTCCATGCTGTAGAACCACAATTCTGTCCGCGTGGACAAGCAGATCGTAGTGACTATTAACGACCAGCACGCAAGTTTTGAGTCTGGCGAGGCCCAGGATGCACTCGTCGAAGATAGCATGTGCCACGTGAGGGTCGACAGCACTCAATGGATCGTCGAGCATGAGGATGTCTGTGTTCTGCCGATAAAGCGCTCGAGCGACACTCACACGGGCTTTTTGTCCTCCACTCAAGTTGATCCCTCGCTCGCCGATCTCTGTGCGGTCCCCACTGGGCAGCGCAGCCAAATCCAAAGCCAACTGGGAAGCCCGAAGGACGTTCTCGTAGCGCTCGTCGTCGAATTCACCCTCGAATACGATGTTGTCACGCAAAGTTGCGTTTCGAATCCAGGCTTCCTGGCTCACGTACGAGATTTCGCCCTGAACTTCCAAACTGCCGGCCGTCTTCCGCATCTCACCGAGCAATGCCTGCAGCAAACTCGACTTTCCTGACCCAACCGGGCCGACAACCATCACAAGTTCCCCGGCGCCAATGTGGAGATTGATTTCCTCGAGGCTGAAGCCCTTCACCGCTCCCAAATCACAAGCAACGTCGCCCTCCTTCTCTCCGTTGTCGACTGCTGACGTGGGCCAACAGAACTGAGCGTTCTCGATCGAAATGCTCCCTCTTGCAAGTGATTCATCGTCAACAGCTTCACTAGCAGCAGGGGTGCCGATCTCCAGTTCGTTGCTGTCCAAGAACTCGTCGATCCGATGACACGCCACCGCTGACTGGGACAGATCAGCGATGCCCAGTGGAAACGCGTTGACGCCTTGGCGGCTGACATTGATGACGGCGATGAGCGTGAACGCCTGGATCACTGAGAAGCTGCCTCGATAAACCACGTAGACGCCCACCGTCACTCCGGCCAGGAACGTGGGGGTGAGGAACAGCAGCGCGGAGTTGAGAATCTGCAGGAAGTGGAAGCGGCGATAGCGTCTCACCTCCTCTAGACGAATCTTCTCCACTCTGGTCGCCACGGACTCGTTCCAGGCATAAAATTTGGTCACTCGGATGCCCTGAAGCGCTTCGGACGTCACGCGAAGACGCTCTTCAGTCACAGGGAGCAGCTCGCGCCGAGCTCGTCCAATCCGCTTGGCCAGACTAAACGAAGTGGCCAGCACCGCGAGCAACAGCACAAGACCAGCAAGAGCGGCGATAGGGTCGAACAGCACTTCGATCAACACTACAGTGACGGCAAACCCAATCGGAGCGAGGGCCACCCACGGGCCGTTCATCATGCCGTTGAATACGCGGTCAATGTCGACGCTCACGAGCGTCATGATCTCGCCCGAGGAAAACTTCTGTCGTGCCTCGCTCGAGAGCCGCAGGGACTTGCGGTAGACTGCGTCCAGCAGCAGTGAACGCATGTTGACTCCCACTCGAGACGAGATGAACCAGGCGAAGTTGAAGCTCATCATGGACACGAAGGCCACAAGCGATAGCAGAACCACCAGAACGTAGCCATTCTCGATACCGAAGACGTTATCGCGGTCGTTGATGAAGTCCAAGATGGCCTCGACGAAGAAGGACATGAGCGCCGAGCCGGCGATGAAGATGAGGTCGCTAGCAAACACGACGGCGATCTCGCGTGGAAAAGTCCTCACCAGCGCCAGAGCGACGCGTGGAATGCCCAGCGGTGTAGGCGCCTTCATGCTGATGTTGATCGAGTGAAGCTCGCGCTCGAACTTCAGACGCAGCACCTCGCACGTGTCTTCGGGGCACACGGCCCACACATCTTCTCGCTCCAAGGCGCGCTTGGCACCGAGAGCGATCAGCGGTTGCATCCACGTCATGCTCACCATGGAGAGGAAGGAGGCCGAGCGGATCGGGTTTTCTTGCTCTCGGAAAGGCTTCGGCGGGTCTTCAGCGGTCGACTTGGGCGTCTGCGGGCCAGCGACGTAGGCATGTTGCTCCGCCATGGCTGCTGCTGTAGGAGTAAGTTGCAGGGAGGCGGCGGATTGATCAATGACTGCTTGGTCAGAGGAAGGAAGAGGCTTGCGTCTCTTGGTCAATGTTTGTGCAAATCGCTGTAAATCTTTGTGGACACTCTACAGCGATTGTGCAAACGCAGATGGACGTTAGTGTCCATATGCACCGAACCGCAAGATCATTCAAGGAACGCGGCCATCATATGCACGAAGTCAGTCAGTCAGTGACCAAAGGGTGAAGAAATATATAAAGTTGACCTTTGTTCTCGCACTCGTTAACTCCGTCTCGGTTGTTGTTGTGACTGACTCTACTGCCCCATGGCCGCCTTCTGGGAACTACCTTTGCGAATGGCCTTGGCGGTCGGCGGGAAGCCCTGTACATCCACGGCGTCGGCGTCTCGGCAGAAGGCTGGCAACCACTTGGCCGACAGACAGCGCAGTAAAGCGCGCAGCGGCATGGATCCGGCGCCAAAGCCAATCGAGATTCCCCACTGGCCGGCCGTCAGCGGTTCGCAGTTGAAGAAGGAGCCTGTGCACTGCACGATGAGCAACTGCATGGCGATCTGCAGCAGCGTCATGTAGAGGTAGACATGGTTGCTCAGCAGGCCCTCCAAGATGTTGGCCTCGTCGTGGATCTTGCGGCAGTTGAGCTCGTTGAAGAGCTGCATCCAGACGAACGTGTTGAAGATGACGGTCATGTGCTGCGTAGGCTTGTGCTTGACGTCGTCGGCCAGGTCCTGGAAGCGGCCGGAGGGGACGTCCAGGAGCTTTCTCGCCCACGAACGTGAGCATGAGCAGGATCACGAGCTGGTAGATGGACTGGCCGATGATGTGCTTGGTCATGATCTTGGACAGCAGCGGCTTCGTCTTCGGGTACGGTCGTCGCTCGAGCAGCGCAGGCGTGGGCGGCTCCGTAGCCAAGGCCAACGACGCGAAAGAGTCCATGATGAGGTTCACCCAGAGCAACTGGACGGCTGTGAGGGGGACTGCTCGAGGATCACAGCGCCCAGGAAGGCGAGACTGATGGCCACGACGTTCACGGTGAGCTGGAACATGAGGAACTTGGCGATCGAGTCGTAGACGTTGCGGCCCCACTTGATGGCGCTCACGATGGACGTGAAGTTGTCGTCCATGAGGATGATGTCCGAGGCGTCTTTGGCCACGGCCGTGCCGCTGATGCCAATGGCAAAACCCACGTTGGCCTTCTTCAGAGCGGGGGCGTCGTTCGTGCCATCGCCCGTGACAGCAACGACTTGCGGGCCGTAGGGCATGAGATTCGACTGCATGAGACCAGTCACGAGCGTGTACTTGTCCTGGGAGACGACCGCGCCATGACGCGCAGAAGCGGCCAGATCTTGTCGAACTCGGACTGGATGATGTTGCCATTGCCGTCGAGAACGCGCGTTCGGAACTCCTGTCCTTCGATGACCAGTGAGCCATCGCCGGGCGAGATGATGCCGCACTTGCCAGCGATGGAGCGGGCCGTGGTGATGTTGTCACCCGTGACCATGCGCACGACGATGCCAGCGCGATGGCAGAGCTTGATCGAGTCCGGAACCTCCTTACGCACGGGGTCCTCAATGCCCACAATGGCGATGCACGTCAAGTCCTTCTCGATGTCGTCGTCGGCCCACTGACTAATCTCCTCGGCCGAGGTCTCGACGTCGCGGTAGGACAGGCACAGCGTTCGGAAGCCTTGGGACGCGTACTTTTCGATGATAGACGTGCCGATGATCTCCTTCTGGGTCGGGTCTAGCGAGGCCACGGAGCCGTCCAGACGCTTCATCTTGCTGCAGAGGCCCAGCACCACTTCTGTCGCACCTTTCGTGTAGATCCGGCAAGTCGTCGCCGACCGCTTGACCACGACCGACATGCGCTTCTTCTTGCTGCTGAACGTCAGCATGTGGCCGACCTCCGTGTTGGCGCGCACGCTCGGGTAGTCCACGCCGCAGTCACGCACGAACTGCAGCAGTGCGCACTCGGTCTTGTTGCCCGTGTGCTCCGGCTGGCCACCCGCCACCTTGGCCGGCAGAATTTCAGCTGTTGAGTTGATGCACACGCCATTGCAGAAGACGTCGCGCGTAGACTCGGACATTTCGTCGGTGGCCTGCGAGGCCGAGGTGAACTCCTGGCCTCCGATCCAGATCTGCATGACAGTCATGCGGTTGGTCGTCAGCGTGCCGGTCTTGTCGGAACAAATTGTCGTAGCGCTGCCCATGGTCTCACACGCGTCCAGGTGCCGCACGAGGTTGTTGTCCGTCAGCATCTTCTTGACTGAGTAGGCCAGCGAAATGGTCACCGCGAGCGGCAGACCCTCAGGGATGGCCACCACCAGCACGGTGATAGACACGATGAAGAACTGCAGGTATTCGCTGACGTACTTGGCCTTCCACTCGGACTTATCACTGCCGGTGAACGTATCCACCGAGAAGCGGATCGACATGATGATGAACACCAGAAGCGCGACCGTCGTGCCGAGCTTGCCGATGAGGATCGTCAGCCGGTTCAGCTTGGCCTCCAGAGGTGACTGGGTCTCGCCGTTGTCGTACTCCTCCTTCTGCTCCACTGTGCCATTCGCAGCTTTCGGTGGGTCGGGAGTGGCGTCGTCGCTGCCGGGGAGGGGGAGGCTTTCTTCTCGGCCTCCTTGGCTTTCGCCTTCTCCTTGTCCTTCCCCAGAATCAGCTTCTTGATGATGCCGGCCTGCGAGTTCTCGCCCACACAGACAACCAGCATCTTGCCCAGCCCCTCCATGACCTTGGTACCCGAAAGCAGGAACGGGTTCTCCGTGTTCTTGACCATCAGGTCCGACTCGCCCGTCATGGCCGACTCGTCCAGCTTGAGCTCCTTTTGGTCGAACACGATCCCGTCGGCCGGCACGATGTCGCCGAGGTCGACACGAACGATGTCCCCACCACGAGGCCGAACTTGCTCACCTCGGCCGGCACCCCATCGCGAATAACTTTAATCTTCTCGTCCTCCTTGACGGCGTTCAGCGCCCGGAACTGTGCCTCCTTCTGGTAGTCGTTGACGGCCGTCACCATGGTCACCACCAGCACAGCGAAAATAATACAGGCGCCTTCGATCCAGCCTGTGTCCGGGTGGTCGCCCACAGTCACTGCGAGGATGACTGAGAGGATGCCCGAGATTGTCAGTACGATAATCGTGACGTCTTGGAAGGCCTCCCACATGAGCTCGAGCAGCGACTTGGCCTTCGGTGGCGCGATGTAGTTAGACCCGAACGTGTCTTCCCGCCGCTTCAAGTCGGCGCTGTCGTTGCTGTTGAGACCCCGCGTGATGTCGACACCTATAGACGCCGCGACGCCTGTGATGCCCCCTAACTTGGCTAGCTGCTCGGCCTGGTGCTCATGCTGCGTCTCGATGAGTCGGATCAAGTCACCGGTCACGAGTTTGAACTGGCCGCCGCCCTTGGGCTGCTCCGAGTGAATCATGGCCCCCACCCGGCTGACTACCTGCTAGCAGGGTGTGGCCCCGATCGATCTCGTCCCGTCCGCCTCGCTCTTTCGACGGCTGAAGGACGTGTCCTGTTTCCTGCTGCCAGCTCGGCTCCAGCGGCGTGGGGTGGGTCCTCGTCGGTCTGAGTCTTCGTATTCGAGAAGCGAACGCTTTCGTTTCTCCCGGCGACCGGGGCTTTTCGGAAATGCTCGCACGTCCCGACTTGGGCCGGTGGTTACGGGTCAGGACCAGTCTGGTCGCGAGGCAGGAGGCCATGCGATTGGAGGCTCCGCGACAAGTCCGGGGGCCGAAGCGGGCACCAAATTAGGACCGAGGAAACCAAAGCTGGAAACCCCCTTCTTGGGAAGTAGGGACTATAAATATGATAGCAACGCGTAAGGTGCAGTGCCTCGCATCGCATCGCATGACCTTCGTTGCCTTGGCAGCCTTCATGGAGCTATTTCGGCGGATGGCCTTCCTCCCTCCGCCTCTGAGCGATTTATGTTAAGCCCAATTTCCAGCACAGCTCGACTAAAGCAAGTGGGATCGTGCTGGGCCAAAATTATCGCCACCTCGGGGCGAAGAGAAGATCTGATCGCTGCACGTGACTTCAAGCCGTAGTTGGATCGCTATTGTCCTGAAGCGAACATGACGACGATAAGGACACCAGGAAGCTGCTGCATCTTTCGAGCCAAATCTGTAGTGGGCCGGCCAACTTCAAACTGCACCCTTTTTAAAAAAAAACACTCGATCCAATTGCTAAAGTTGAGCCATTTCCACGCGCAACATATTCTTAAAAAGCTTGCAATCGTCTGGAAATCGCCCCAAACTCAGTAGTAAAATACTCTTTAGTGTGAAGCCACGAGCTCATCCCACAGTTTCTAGCGTCAAGCACCAACCAGTACTTCGACAATTACCAACCTATACTTCAAGTATCAGGTACCTAAAGAAGTCGACTACAATTAGAACAACGAAAACAATATCTTGACATTTCTCACTTCAAATCGAAAGGCTTGGCTATCGACGCGAAGATAGACTCGGGCTGCGCCAACAGTTCCGTGGGCGGTCCGACTTCGGCCACTTGACCAGCGTCCATGACCGCGATCTTGTCGCAGTGCAGGATCGTGTGGATGCGGTGCGCAATGATCAGCACCGTCTTGTCCGCGAAGGTCTCTCGAATGGTGGTCTGGATAAGGCTGTCGGTGGCCGTGTCCACGTTGGCGGTGGCCTCGTCCAGCACGACGATCTTGCTGTTCTTGAGCAGCGCGCGGGCGATGCAGACAAGCTGGCAGCTGACCCACCGACAAATTGTCGCCGCACTTGGACACTTGAAAGTCGAAACCCGCTCCCCATTTCTCCAGAGTAGCGGCCATGTGACCTTCCTGCATGACCGTCCAGATTTCTGCGTCCGAGTACTCTCCGAACGGGTCCAAAAATTCTCTCGCAACGGGCCACTAAGCACGGGGCCCTGCGGGATGATGGCCAAGCTGCGGCGAAGGTCATGTAGCCTTAAGCTCGAAATCTCGAGGCCGTCGATCGTCACACTGCCGCTGTCGAACTCACATATGCGGAACAGAGGGATCATCAGCGAGCTCTTGCCGGCGCCAGTGCGTCCACAGATACCGACCTTCTCGCCACCACGAATGTGCATTCCGGAGCACGAGAGGCAGCTCTGGTCGGTATGCGAGGCACAGGTTGTCGAATTTGATGGCACCTTGTGAAGGCCACACCGCCGAATTGATCGACTTCTTGCAGGATCTGGCGGAAGTATTGTACAGCAGTCAAGGATTGCAGGACCCACTGAATCACGGACGTCAACATGAGCGAGTACATGAGTGAGATGCCTGGCGTCAGGGCGCTCAGTTGGCCCTTCGTCGACACCAAACAGACCGTGACGACAACGATAATGACGACGGGAAGCATATCGAGCGTTGCGGGCCAACGGCCGGCGGCCCAGAACGTGATGTACATGTTGGCGTTCTCATCCACCACCTTCTTGTTCATGCACTCGAAAGTGGCCTGCATCTTGAAGGCGCGGATGGTCTGCAGCCCGGAGAGCGACTCGCCGAAGAAGTTGTACACGGGCGTGCGGGTCACGCCCTCGAGACGCGTGACTTCACAGCTCGTCTTCTTGAAGAATTGATGAAGACGGCGATGATGGGGATGTAAGCCACAGCGATCCAGTAGCTCGCGAACGCGGACACCACTAACGAACCCAAGGTCATCGACGAGTGCTACACTGCGAGCTGGTAAGCCTTTGGCAGTGACGAGTCCAGCTGATCGAGATCGTTGGAGAAGCGGTTGAGCACGCGGTCGACGGGAGTGACATCGAAGTACCGGTTCACTGGCGCTGCCAGCACTCGACGGAACAGATCATTGTGTAGATATTTGGACGTACGCTCGTAGCTCTCCGTCAAGAAGAGGGCGTGGCCGCGTGTCGTCAACGTCGCCAATATGATGAGGGCCACGTACCACAACGCGCAAGTCTCGCCCAAATACTTCGGATCAACACCCCGGCGAGGCAAGTTCTTGGCCCAGTGGGTAGGCCACCAGTCTACCACCACACGCATGGCTTGGCTGACAGTGTAGAACACCACGATAAGGAAGATAACCACGAGGCTGTTAAGACCCGATTCGTCGAAGTACGTCTTGTAGACGCCCATGTTCACGGTTCCCTTCACGCGGTCCTCCGCTTGGATAAGCTGGCCGCCGTCTTCTCCAGCATCTTCAGCCTTCGCTTCGTCTGAGGTCGGGTCCACCACCGCGGCCACGGTATGTGCCTGAATTTTCTCAATATCTGGTAGAGCGTTGTTGACATCGCCTTTACGTGCAGCTGCTGCAATGGGTCTGGCCGCAGTTCCAGGTTACTATGGCCAAGTCGGGGAACATCGCAAGTATCTCTTCGTACGTTCCATCAATGGCGCCGTTCCGGACCACCAACACCTTGTCCGTCTGTGGTAGCAGCTCGTAGTGCTAAAATTCTCGTCTTCGACCGGGCCAGGCCCATGACGCACTTGTCGAAGATGCCGTGCGCTCAATGGGTCGTCCAGCAGAAGAATCTTGTAATACGATCGATACAAGGCGCGCGTGATCGCTACACGTGCCTTCTGTCCGCTGCTGAGGCTGATGCCACGCTCGCTAATCTCCGTTTGGTCACCGTGAGGCAACGCGCGCAAGTCCACCGCCAGTTCAACACGGTGTCATAGCGCTCAGTGTCGAACGGCTCCCCAAAGAGGATGTTGTCACGCACGTTTAAGTTGCGGATCCAAGTGTCCTGACTGACGTAGGAAATGTCGCCTCGCATATCAAAGCTGCCGCGTTTCAGCGTCATCTCACCCAGCAGCGCGTAGATCAAGCTCGACTTGCCCCCCCCACTGTGCCAATGACCATCACGAGTGAGCCCGGGTCGATCTCCAGGTTGACGCCCTCTAGTCGGAAGCTCTTTTGCTCTTGCCCAAATGTCACTGGCCGGGTTCAACCTCGTTTCGACCCCGAATGCAGTGTTAACAACGCTGGGGGTGCTTAGACTGAAGCTGGCGCGTTCACTTGGCATAAGTGGAACTTGCGCAGCAGCGCGATCTCCTTGGCCCGGATTTTTCAACGCGGTGCGCTAGGGATTCCTCCCACGCATAGAACTTCATGACGCGGATGCCTTGAGGCGCTTCGGACGTGACCTTGACGCGCTCGTCGAACACGGTCAACAAGTCGTGCTGGTTGCGTGCAATCCTGTTGCCAAGGTGGACGGACACTGAGCTAATGACAATCAACGTCACGGCGCCACCGGCCGCTGACGGAACGTCAAAGAGGGACCCGACAAGAACCACCGAGATGACGAAGCCCACTGGCCCGACGATAACCCACGGACTCTGCATCATGACCATCAACACGCATTCCAGTATCAACGCTCATGAGCGTCAGCACCTCACCCGTTGAGTACTCTTGACGCGCTACACACGACAGTCGCAGTGACTTCTGGTACACCAGGTCCATGACAAGTGGCCGCATGTTGGCCCTCGTTCTGGACGAGACGAAGAAGGCGTAGTTGAGCGAGGCCACTGCAAGAAGGTTTTAAATGCCTGCTTTCCCTTGAGGAAGCCGATTGCAAAGTACTCGAGTACAGGTAGAATGCATGCAGGCCGACCTGGAATAGAAGACGTGGTTGCACAGGACACTCCGTGGCGTTTGCCATGCTGCGTTAGCGCGTGATGTCGCCCAATACTTCCGATCACGATGATGAAAAGTGCCAGCTTTGGAGTTTGGATGTCCCGCTAAGAGGTTATCGACGATAACCTTTTAGCGATAACTTATCGTAATCGCTGGGATTTGACGTACCACAGAGTACATGTACTGTACCTAACGTTAGAACAGTGCCGGTGCGGTGCACCAAACCGCGTCGACAGAGTGCCAAAGTCGCAGTGGTAAGATCGCAAACCGGAACCGTTCGCGCGCGGCACCACAGTCGATGATGGAGAGGGGTCCATTGATGTTACAGTATCAATGATGGGCAAGCAAATGCACTCAGTAGCGCGAAATCCGAACAGCATTGCAACCAGCTCTGCTGGTCCAGCAGCAGCGATGAGACGGGGTGGAGGCAACGCTTTAACTGTGTACATAGCGTTCTGGACGAAAACGTCCATATGAGTTGTCTCCCCGCCACCTCCCACGCATCAACTATGACAATTTTTTTGCAACATTCCTACGCCACGTCGGCCGCTAAATCCTCTTCGTAAGCTTGAGAAACCTGCCGTAGCTCCAAGCGAACGTGTGGTCCATGGGCCGCGAAAACGCGTGCGAGGTACTGCGCCTGAAGTTCGAGCGCGAGCTTCACTCTATCGACAGCAACATGGAGTCGCAGGGCCACGATAACACTGCCGTTGGTGATACCGAGGACGCTGTTGTTGTGCGGTCGTTGGCGTAGTCCAAGAGTGGCTACGACGAACACGACGCGATACCGCGTGGGGCTTCATTCATCAGCGTCAGAGCGTCACCTGGAATGCCCAACGAAGCCGTCGTGGCCTCCGGCTGGTCTCACGCCTTGCTCGAGCGGCTCGAGTCGAGCCTCGAGAGCCACCAGACTCCAGCCAATTTTCGATTACTCACCCGGTTATGCCCGAACACGCTGATTCCCTCCAAGATTCAAAGATTCTCGTTGCAGCGACGGAGTGCACAGAGCCTGCATCGAGTGATGCTGCGACGGAGACACCTAGATACAGTAATGTACCCTGGCAAGTAATCGTTCATGCCCTTGGAGGAGCCTGCGTGCACGAGCACCAAGCTACATACACTTCGAAATCATTGATCAGTGTGCTGCAAGTTAGCTGTCGAAATTATTTTTTGCTGTCGTTTTTCAACAGTGACATACGTCGTTATCCCAGACACAGCAGACAGAGTATCGGCTATGAATCCCCACGCGTCCATGTCCTTAAACCCCAAGATACCACTCTCTTAACAACCACGCTCTTCCATTGGTGGAAATCCACGTCGGAAAAGCCGAGCTCCCGGCCAATCGCACTCCCGCTGACAGCCTAACCGTCACATTTCACGGCATTCGGATATTTCGGACCTCGCGGGCGCACTCCGATAGCTCACTTCCTTCGTCTCCGCTCCCGTCCGACCAGGTCCCACGCCAGCCAGCCCGACGCAATGGTGCAGTTCGCCAAGAAGCTTGCAGCGGCGCAGCGGCCCGAGTGGAAGGGGTGAGTTCCAAGTCGCGCGTGGCCCGAGAGCCTATCGGATGGTAGAGAGCTAATGATCTTTGCGATGTGTTGCATCTTGTTACTGTTAGGCACTACCTGGAGTACAAGCAGCTCAAGAAGAAGCTGCGCAAGGTGGTGGAGGCCAAGCGCGAGGAGACGCGCGATGAGCAGGAGAACTTCAAACACGCGCTGGACTCGGAGGTGGAGCGCGTGGTGCTCTTCTTCCTGACCAAGCAGGGCGAGTTCGCCACGACGCTGCAGGGTCTGCGGGCGCAGCAGCAGGAGCTGGCGCCCGGGGACCTGGAGGCCATGCACTCCATCGCCGACATGTACCGCCACGTGGGGGACGACCTCGTGAAGCTGCTGCACTTCGTGGAGCTGAACGCCACGGGCATCCGCAAGATCCTCAAGAAGCACGACAAAACGCTCAAGGAGCACAAGATCATGGGCTCGTACCTGTCGTCGCGCACGGACTCGCAGGCCTCGCACTTGCAGCAGCTCTACCACGATGAGGGCATCTCGGCCATCATCGCGAGCATCCGCTCGGCGCTCACCAAGCTGCGCAAGATCGAAGTGCAGCTGGCGGCGGACGCAACCAGCAAGACGCTGACGCGCACCATCTCGGAGGACGAGCCCGTGCTCAACCGCATCGGCCAGGCGCGGCGCAGACTGCACAAGTCGACGCAGTACGTCAAGACGGTGGCCGCGCGCTCGCTGATCTTCGACTCGGAGTCGTCAGAGGACGAGGATGACGAGACGTACGACATGCTCAAGCGGCTGAGGCAGGCGTCCGAGCCCTCGCGACTGCTGAACATGCTCAACACGTTCCTGTACATGACCAACTACTACATTGTGGCGCCGACGAGTGGCAAGTACGCGGCGGAGCTCGGAGCGGAGGCATCCATGAGCGGTGTCATCGTGGGTATGACGCCCGTGGCGTCACTTGCCAGTGCCGTGCTGTACAGTTGGTGGGCCAACCGGTCCTACAAGGCTTCGCTGAGCTTCGCCACCGTGTGCCTTATCCTCGGTAACTTGCTCTACGGCATGGCCCTTTCGTACGACAGTGTCGCGATGGCCCTTACGGGCCGTATGCTCAACGGTTTTGGTGGCGCCCGCGCGATCAACCGTCGGTACATTGCTGACAACTACTCGCGGGAAGAACGCACGCAGGCTTCAGCTCTGTTCGTGACCGCTAGCGCGCTCGGCATGGCCGCAGGACCCGGACTAGCTGCTGCGCTGCACTACCTGCCTGACTACAACTTTGCTGGCATCGATATCACGACTGAGACCTCGCCTGGCTGGGTCATGTTCGCGCTGTGGACGATCTACCTTGTTGCTCTGTTGATCTGGTTCGAGGAACCTGACCGCATTGAGAGGGAGCGCTTCCTGGAGCGCAGGCGATCCATGCTGGAGAACGGAATGGGCAACTCGAGTATCGCCGCAGTGGCGGCTGAAATGGGCGAGACCACGCCTCTAATCTCGCGTTATACGTCGATGGTTGGCAGCCCTCCGCCGCTGTCGTCGCTGTGGTACAACGTGCCGGTGGTGGCGTCGCTCTTCATCTACATCGTTCTCAAGCTGGTGCTGGAGTGCCTGATCACGGCCAGCTCTACAATCGCCATGTACCACTTCAACTGGGGCTCGACCAACAACGGTCTGTACCTTGCAGCGTTGGGACTTCTGATGTTCCCGACCAACATGGTCGTGGGCTGGATGAGTTTCCGGTACGAAGACCGAGAGCTGATTATTCTCTCGGAGGCAGCGATGGTCGTCGGTGTGGGTATCATCGTGAACTACGGCCACTACTCGGTCGTGCAGTTCATCACTGGAGGTGTGATCATCTTCGTGAGCACAAACGTGCTGGAGGGGGTCAATATGGCGTTGTTGTCCAAGACGATCCCCAAGTCCTTCGCGAAGGGCACCTTCAACTCCGGTTTGCTGGCCACGGAAGCCGGCACATTAGGTCGAGCCATTGGTGACGTTGCGATCACGGTCGTCGGTCTGCCGGGCATTCAGTACGTGCTGAACTGGACGTTCGCCCCACTGATCGGCATCTCACTTCTTACAATTCTCTACACGGGCCGCGTGTACCACAAGCTTGCCACCGATGACTAAGACTGCAGCTAGATCGGCCACAGGTTAGCTCGCGCACCGCTGTCAGATGCATTCGACAACACGCTGTGCAGCAGTTGTTAGCCTTGCGCTCATTCTGTATTCGTGAATAAAGTACAGAACAACAGCTAACCGCAATTTTGAAGTACTCACTCACGCCTTCTCAATGATAATCGCCGAGGCACCTCCTCCACCGTTGCACACAGCAGCGCAACCAATGCGGCCACCTTCCTGATGTAAGACGGAGCACAGCGTGACGATGATCCGCGCCCCGGAGCAGCCAAGCGGATGTCCAATAGCCACTGCACCCCCGTAGACGTTCACCTTGGCTGCATCCAGACCCAATAGCTTCGTGTTCGCGCAGGCGACGACCGAAAAGGCCTCGTTGATCTCGAAGAAGTCGACGGCGTCTTGAGTGAGCCCTGCGTTTACAAGTGCCTTGGGGATGGCCAGAGCTGGCGACGTCGTAAACAACCGCGGCTCCTGCTCAGCGTCCGCAAAGCTGCGCACGACCGCTTGAACCTTGCCACCAAGTCCCAACGCCTCGACCTTGTCGCGACTCATGAGCACCAGCGCGGCCGCTCCATCACTGATGGGCGACGCGTTGCCAGCAGTCACCGTTGGGCCAAAATCCTCGCTCGGCTTGAAACAGGGTCGAAGCTTGCTCAACGACGCCGCGTTCACTTCCCTCGCCACTGCTTCTTCGTCCTCGGCGACCGTCTGCGGCTCTGCACCACGCTTGGCCGGAGGAACCTGCACCGCGACCACCTCGCGCTGAAACTTGCCGTTCTTCGTGGCCTCCCGAGCTCGACGGTAGCTCTCAGTCGCATAAGCGTCCTGCGCCTCTCTCGAAATGTCGTGCTTGCGAGCGCACTCCTCTGCGATGTCCCCCATCGGAACATTCTCAAACGCATCGAACAGCCCGTCCTGTTACCGTAGCGTAGCAACCAAGTCAGTAAAAAATATCAAAGACAACATCCAGGCCCTACTGCACGTACAGTCTGCAGTGCGTCCGAGAAGACCAAGTCCCCGTATCTCGCCCCACCGCGGGCTTTCTTGGACAGATGCGGCGCCTGACTCATGCTCTCCATGCCGCCCACCACGACCGCGTCCCTCAGTCCCAGCATAATGGACTGAGCCCCAGCATCACCGCTGCAATAGAAAAAAAAAACGATGTCAGGACACTGATACACTAGTGCTATCAAGGGATCACCCTATTGCGAGCACCTTTCATGCCCGAGGCGCAGACTTTGTTGACGGAGGAGCAGACGACGGACTGCGGGAGGCCCGCGCTCACTGCCGCCTGCTTGGTGGGGGCCTGGCCCGCTCCGGCGGAGATGACGTGGCCCAGAATGAGCTCTTCCACGTCGGCGGGCCGCACTCCAGCGCGGCTTAGCGCCTCTGCAATATAAAAACCATTAGATCGATTGATTCGTTGTTCGTGTTGATGATACAAATGCGTTGCGGCACCTTTGATGGCGACGCCGGCCAGGTCGGAGGCCTTGAGAGCCGAGAGTTTGCCCTGCAAGGAGCCGCATGGCGTGCGCGCGACGCCGACGATGCAGACGTCGCGACTGGGGCTGGAGACGCGCGGCTTCTTGGCAGGCGGCGGGGAGCTCATGATACTGCAGCTGTAGAGATTGGAATTGCTGCACATCAAGGTTTTACTAAGTAGCGCTATGAAGTAGGAATAAGACAACTTCAACTTGGACCATTTCATTTTGTGAAAACTTGGCCAAGCCAAAAAGATCATCGATAAAAAATTTTTTGCGGTTCCTCAGGTCCGTCAAGTTCGATAATAAGCAGGATATGCGCCACGGTGGTCGCTTCGTGTCGGCTGATGCAGACAATGGGCGTCCATTGGAGGTCCCCATCAACACATCTCTTCCTGGATTGACCGGTGGATGTCTTCCTACCCCGCAAACGCCACTTTCTCCAACTCTCACTTTCCAATTTCGACTCTCAGCGTCAAGTGCCCAGCTTTCGCCAAGAACTCTTCTTCTGAATTCGTCATGACGACTCGACTTACACTCGCAGTTGCCGTGGTCGCGTTGCTCAACAGCGGTGCTCTCGCGCAAGGTCCGCGTGGGCCGATGCTCATGGGCCCTCTGACTCGTGGCCGCGAGCAGTTTGGCGCAGGCAACTCGCTCGGCGGCGGCAACGGATTCGGCGGAGGACTTGCAGGCCTCGGAGGTGCTGGGGGCCTCGGACAGCCTGGTGGTGTGTTCGGAGGTGGCAACCCGATCGGTCTCGGAGCTGGAGGCGGCGCTGCTAGCGTGGCCACAAATGGATTGATGAACGCTGCTGGGGCGAGAGGCGTCTCGGGGACGGGTCTGGGCAACGGCGTTCCTGTAACTCCTGCTCCAACGACGCCGGGAGGTACTGGACCAGCATCCCGCAACGGAGGAACTGCTGCTCTTGCCGGGGCTGGTGCGGGTGCAGCTGGTGCTGGCGGTTTTGGAGGAGCTGGAACACTTGGCGCTGGTGGACTCGGCGGAGCTGGTGGGCTTCCCGGTGCTGGGTGCTTTTGGAGCAGGTGGCCAACTCGGTGGTCTCGGAGGTCAGCTCGGAGGAGGCATGGGCGGATTCGGTGGGCGCTTCGGCGCTGGAGCTGGCGCAGGTGCGGGCGGCTTTGGTGGTCTAGGAGGTTTGAATGGCGCTGGGTTCGGAGCTGGGGGCCCAGCTGCCGGCTTCGGCGCCCAAGGCCGTTTCGGGGCTGCTGGACAAATGGGCGGCATGGCGGGCGGAAATGGTATATAAAAGCAGGCTAGCGTGCGTGAAGGCTTCGTACCGTGCGGTCGACTACAGTATGTGCGCACCATTTGTATTTGATGCAGTAAATATCAAGTTTGACTTTGTTTTCGTTTAATTCCCTATCTACCTTCCACAAGTATAACTGTTGTGAATTTCAGATCGCATTCAGGCAACACGGACCGCACTAAGAACGCGTCACCGTCTAGCGAGAATATAGTTTGGTAAAAGGAAGGAGTATAATGGTGTACAAGTTCAGGTGTGATCTCCTCATCTCCGGTGTCTTCTGAAGTAAGCAGTTGAAGTGGCGGTAATACTGCCCTGTGATTGGCTGCGAAAGGTTCGAAAAAGATCCGCTTGTGCGAAACGAAACGACGCGGAAGCGCATCGCATGTCAACGGCTTAGACGGAGGGACGGGATCATGCGGCAGGGGGCTCAAGCTCAGTTCTCAAAAGAAGATAAAACCAAGAGAAGGCGACAACTGAGTGATCCGATGGTCCGCGTCGGCACGTGGAGGAAGGCGGCGCTTGTGGCGCTGTGCCAGCTGTTTATGGCGCTCTCGGACGCCTCCGTCTCCATCATCGAGCGGGATGTCGAGCCCACGCTGATCGAGACTTCTGCTGCTACGTCGGATTCGTCCCCGGTTTGGATCGTGCTGCCAATGTTGCTGGACGTGCAGCCGTTGCTGATGAAGCTGGACGTGACGCGTCACGTGCCGGCGCAGGTCCAGAGCTTCTGTCGCGAGCATGGCGTCGATGTGACGAGGTGCGCTGGGGCCATTCGAGAGGCGCTGGACGAGGTAGTGGACTTCCAGCGGTTCTGCAAAACCCGAATGCTGACAACGCTCTGCCGGGGTTTGCTGTGGCCAAGCACGTGCTTCGCGGCGACGGCGAGTCCGCCTCGGCTTCATGGCTGCCGAACGACCCGGAGGATGTGGCGCTGGATTTTTGCGACTTCGCCCAGAGTGGAGGCGATGACTTGAGCGCTGCCAACTGTGCGGACAAGCTTGGCGCAGCATTGAGGTTGTCGTTCGATTGGATGCTCGCGCTCACGCCTTGCGACCAGGAGAGTGCAACCAGCAGTGATGAAGTCGGTTTGCAAGAGATAGAGTCGCCAAACCTTGTTGAGCGCCTTGCTACAGTTGAGCAGATGATCGCTGAGCTGCACAATCCCTTCGTGGAGGAGGCTGAAGCACCGGCAGCTCACGAGACTGAAGCAGCGGGGATCCCTTCCGACGAGAACGTTGCCTCGGTTGAGGAGATTAGCGAAGTTGAAGAACCTGCGGCCTCTGTGGCAGACAGCAACGGATACACTGGCGAAGTGGTGACGTCAACGCTAGCGATAGCGGAGGGCAGTGAAGATATTGGTGAGAATTACGAAGTAGTCGAAGCTACCCAAGAGAACCCGGAGGATTTACACGACTTGACCCAAGCTACCGCGTCTGAAGACTCAAGTCCCATCCAAGATTTAACCTCGGACGCAGAAGAAAGAGTTTTCGAGTTCCAAGCATGTGAGTTGGACACTATTACCGAGACTGCGTTGCCAGCAGGTAACGGCTCGTGCGAAGCTACATTTGCTGCATTGCCGGACGAAGAGACTGGAGAAGCTCTGGAGTCGCAAAAGTCTTGGAAAATTGGGGCTGCTCTTGTGCTGGCTCTGTCCATCATATATTTGGCGATCGACTTAATGCTTCACTTGGTGCATTGCGTGGCGGGATACCTCGGGACTCAGAAACAGTTGATCAATGTGCTTCTGCGTGACATTCTACTGCTCGTTGGAGGGCCCCCTCACAGCACGCTCAAAACCTCAGAAGATGACGATCTGAAGAAACCCGTGAAGGAGGAGCCCCCAGTGTCTCTGCCTGCGGCGGAATGCAGCGAAGTGACGAAAGTCCAGCTCCGAAGTAAGGAATCCAAGGCAGACAAGAGCCCAGTGAGTTGCGTAGCTGCGGCCGACGCTCCGAAGAAGAAGTCGTCACCGTCGCCGAGTTTCGCCTGCGTCGCGATGCTGCTGATGGCAGGACGCCAAGCTCCAATCTCCCACGACCAGTTCTCAATGTCTCTACGGGCCACAACCTTTATGCAGCCCCACAATGAAGAGATGTCTCCCCGTGAGCAAGCCGCTGCACTGCGTATCCAGAAGGCGTGGCGTACTGTTCAGCGCAAGAGCTCGCCCAAACAAGAGCGTGGAAGCGCATTGAGCGCCTTGGTTATCCCACACAAAAAGGACCTCGGTAAGTCGCACCCCAGCACCCCTCTCTTCCAACTACTGCGACTTCGAAGCAAGAAGGCAGCACAACCCCCTCGAGGCGACAAAGTATCCGCGGGGTTCCACCGACTAGTACCCAGCACTCTGCCACCGCTTTGAAGTCGTTAGCTGCATCACAGTTTATATATTGAGTACGGTTGTGTAGCTGTTTCACTTGTGAGTTTCATGCGTTGAAATGGGATTGCGCACTTACCGTTGCCTTCCTTCCTGCACTGATTCCACGCCATTCTCCAACTTCCCCTCGAGCCACAAGAGTCCGCACCATGAGTCACGCCTTGAGCTCCGAGGAACTCGCTGAGTTCCGCGAGATCTTCAACCTGGTGGATCGGGTAGGTAGTTAAGTAGCTTCTCCACCTAAGCATTGCCAACAAGTGAAGACTTACCCATGTCCATTGCCTTAGGACCGCGGTGGATCTATCACGAAAGTGGAGCTGGGCGAGTTGATGGACACGCTGGGCATCGACACGTCCCCCGAAGAGATCGACCTCATGATCAACGAGATCGACCAGGACAGCAACGGCGAGATCGACTTCGACGAGTTCGTGGCGGTCATGTCGAGGAAAGTGAACGCCACCTACACGGCAGAGCAAGTCAAAGCGCGTTCAAAGCGTTCGAAGGCAACTCCTCCGCCCCAGGCTTCATCAAGGCGGACAAGCTGCTCATCGCGCTGACGACCTACGGCGCGGATCGGATCTCCCCGGACCAAGCGCAAGAGCTCATCAGCCAGGTAGGCAACAACCACAACAGCAATAGTAGCACTTGTTGTCTCTCTCTCATCCTTCATTTACCTGATCTATGCACAGCTCGAACCTGATCAACACGGCAACATCAACTACATTGAATATGTGAACATGATGATGTCGGAATAGAGCTTGGAACTGCTTTTTTCTGAACTCACGCCTCGGGCGTGCTCTCAGTCTTGCTGTCACTCGCCACTGCGGGCTGCGATCCGTTCTGATGGTTGATGTACACCACTGTGCACGTAATGTCGTCGTGGAAGCGTCTTCGCACTGGTCCTTGCGGCATGGCCATCAGCTCGTGCATCATGAGTCCGTCTCGATGTGCGATCTTCTCTAGGGCGGCGTGGATGAGAGCAGCGCTCGCAGTTGAAAAGAAGAGCGCCTGCTCGGAATCTGCGCACAATCACCGAATACAATGAGCCCCGGTACAAGTTATAGCGACGTTGATCTGGGGAGCACGTACCGAACTTGTCGACGACATGCACAGCTTCTTGTGGGGTCATGACGTCCCACAATCCGTCGCTCGCTAAGATGACGTATTTCTCGCTGCCGTCCATGTACACAGTCGTGATGCTGGGTTCTGAGGTGATGTAAGGCACTTTGCTCTGTGTCAACAAGTCGCATGTAAGTGTGAGAGTACGAAAGACATGCTAACACTTGAGCACACTGACCTTGAAAGGGGCTGAGCTCAGCTCCGGGCACTTGAGGTAGAAGTCTCCGAAGGCGCGGGTCATCGCCAAGCTACCAGCAACGCGCTTAACGCCCACAATGCCAGCTCCAGTGGCTTGATCGTCTTTGCTCATTCTGATGGCATTTCGGTCGTGAGAACGCTCGACGACGAGCTTCGCTTCGTGCGGGTTGTTGCAGGAATGGTCAACCGAGACTTCAACAGCCTGAAGTCCTTGCGTCTCCTTGCTGATTTTGCCCAGAACGGCAGCGCAGTCCCCCACATTCGCAATGTAGAGAACCGAGTTGATGAACAGCGCGATAACCGCGCAAGAACCGGCGTTGCAATAGCCCTTTGACATGCGAACATTTGGGGGGAGAGCCAGGAGAGACTGCTTCAGCTCGTCATCGCAGCGAGCGAAAGCTTTCTTCACGATTGCAGAAACCTCATCGCTGGAGTTCTTTGAGGTCACCTCAGCGAGAATGCTTTGGCATAGCGATGTGCGGAGGTGCCTGCGTGCAGTGGATAGTCAAGGTCAGTGCTTTGCCCACCCGCAGAATAACACAGTGGAGGTGCAAGCTTACTCGACTGCCCTAGCACCACCGTGGCCGTCAAATACCGCATTAATGTGAACTCCTTCATCCGTCGACTTCACGATATTAACACTTCGATCTTCGCTCGGGTCGTTAGCCTGACAAAACGGTGAGCACAAAAGATTACTTTCACATTGCAAACGTAATATTAACCTCCCGAAAACGCACGTCTTACCTGGTACTCAGCGGTTCGGTGGGTCAGCACAACTTGCACGGACGGATCCGAATCGATATCCGTGCGCTGCCGCTTCCTGGAACCCTGTCCGTTGCTCGCCTGAGTCTGATAACAGGTGCAGTTGGCCGATCCATTACTAGCATCGACTCCAGGCAGAGACGTGCTGAGCTTCGCCCCATGGGACGGGTTCCACGAGCAGCTAAACGCCACCTGGGCGGCTTTCAGACTCTTCAGCACGGTCGCATTCGTGGCCACGACAAAGCTCGCGCCCACCACGTCGCACCCGAGTCTCGTCAACGCATCCCGCGCAGCAAAGATGGTGTCCACCTCGCTGACCCAGTCCGCAACTGCACAATACAGTCCAACCACGTCAATTGCCTCGTCAGAGCCACATTTTAACTTGCACATCCTCGTCATCCCCTCTTACCTAGCAGCACGCGCGCCGCGTTTCCAATGGCCTTGCGCTTCAGCTCGACAAAAAAATCCCCGTCCTTGCAGTCGATGGTCACTACGCGCTTGCACTTGGACTTGCGGATCGTGGCCTTGCCGGGGGCCGTGGCATCGCGTCCGCGCTTCTTCTGAGCCTTCGCCGTCTTCTTCCTCAGCACCGAGAGCTCTCCATACGCTGCAACATAAGCACACACACAACCAGTCAGACCTCTCTAGATACCTCCCAACTATTGCAATAGCCTGCGTACCGAGCGGCTTGGCGCCTGCAATGGCCCCCGCAATGGCGGTCGAGAAGTGGTGGGGTGTCCCCGGCTCAGAGTCCGTCGCCTTTGTCGCTGTTGCTGCTCCGTTCTGCGTCTTCTTGGTCGCTTTATCTGCGTTGCCATTGGCCGCAGGAGTGATGATCGTCTCCTCCACGTGCTGCGCCACGACCTGGTCCACGTGCAGCGCCTCAAAAGGCCGATAGAGGTCAGTCACGAGCTGCAGCAGCGCTGTCTTGTCGCCCAGCACGCCCGCCAGGTCCATGGCGCTCTGAGACGCGCGGCTCTCGCCCGAGCAGCGGCCTGAGAGCTCCAGCAGATGCACGTACGGTGCCGCCTTGGGCTGCGGCGGGTGGCGCGGCGGCAGCCCCGGCACGGTCATGGCTTCGGCTATCCTTATTGCTCTACTGCACTATTGCTGCGTCTCTCATTCGCCAGTGGATAATAATGGAGCTCATTGGCGCGATGGGATTGGTGGAAAAGGATACCTTAGGGTAAAAATAGATCGTCATGTGGAGCACACCATGTCGTACTTTGCAGGGAGCTGAAGCTCTTCGTGACATTGCAGAGCTGCTGGAACCGTTGGGGCTTATCATACATGCGGCGCGGGAGCTGTCGACGTCATGGCTGAGCGTACGTGGACAATGCTTGCATAGTGTTGATGTAATCTACAGAAAGCGGTGTGTTTGCTGTGCCTGCAGCTGAAATTGCAGCTACAGACTCTGCGTAGCAGCGTCCAATCGCTTCTAACTTGAAGCTAACGTCCGTGTGATGTGCAGGTAGTTGGCAGTCTTCTCACTGCAAACGGACGCGCGTGCTGCGGCATCTGTACTTCACCAGCGGCCGCCACTACTGGGAGGTGCTGGTCGAGCGCATGGCGGACCCGCGGGGCGTCGTCGTGGGTGTGGCGCCGTCCGACGCGTTCGAGACTGGGGCAGTGGAGGAGGCCGTAGGATACGCAGCGACCGGTGTGATCCTCCACAGTGGCGAGGAGGTCTGCAGAGCGCAGGCCTTCGCTGTCGGAGATACGGTCGGCGTGTACCTGGACATGAACACGCGGCAAGTTGCGTTCTTCCTGAACGACGAGGCGCAACTAGACCCTAGACAAGGGGAGGAGCAGGAGACGACCGCAGGTGGACGTGATGCTGGCGAGAGCGCGCTCAGTCGGGTTGGCAATGGGGTGGCTGGTGCAACTGATCTTGACGTGGAGATGAAGACTCCGGCATATTCGGGGGATGCTAGGAGGATATCGTGGTACTCCTTCAGAGCTCGCTCCATGTTTGCAGCTCTTGGCATCTCCTCTGGGGCAGACAGTCTCGTTGTGGTGGGGTCAGAGATGCCTGATGGCTATCGGTAGGGAGTTTTGGGCGGGTCTCTGTGCTGTTAGAGCGAGCACCGGCAATAGTTTAGTTACTTCACAGTATTTAATCGCGGGTTACGTTTTTGCTGTTTTTGGGCATGCAAAGTCTAACAAACGTCAGCCGGCGGACACATCACTGGAGCAAAACCTTCTCGATCACAGCTTCGCGCACAGGCAGCAGGTGCTGGAACGTGTCGATGTTGGTGTAGTTGGCCATGTTCTTCGGGTGGCCCTTGGCGAACAGCGTCTCGAACTGCTCCTCCTTGCGTGTGTACTCGCGGATGAAATGGTCGGAGCCGAAGAGGTGGTGGATGCGCGTTTCATGCAGACGCACGACCACGTGGTCCAGGCGCATCCAGTAGCGTGACAACACGTAGAATCCCGATGGCATTACGCGCTGCAACAAGATAACCACGACGCGTTAGCACAACGGTACCAGGCACGGACAGGAGTTCAATGTTCAGGCAAAGCTTACCACTTTCACCGACATCGCGGAGGTTCCATGGTCGTGCAATTCGTCCTCATACAGACCGACGTCTTCAAACCAAAGAATGGGCTCGCGCTCCTTGAGCTTCTCAAAGTTGATGCGCTCGCTCGTGGCCTCCACCTTGGCCTCGTCCTCACTCTTCGTGAAAGTCGCAGGCGAACCTTCAGTCTTCGTGAGACGCTGCAGCGACCCCTTGTAGTCCGTTGTGTAGGTCCAGTCGTACGTGATGTCGAGCTCCTTCACGTCCTCCCTGTCAACAACAAGACGCCATCAATACCCGAATGCTACTCCTCGTCCCCACCCACAGTCCTCACGCACTTGTTGGTGTTGTGCTTGGCGATGGAGACCTTGAGCTGCTGGTTGGCGACGATGTCTTGCGCCTGGTCACTGGCCGGCGGCGGGAAGTGCGCGCCCTTGAGCGCCTCCACCGCCAGGAAGTTGTAGCACACGCCCGACGGCTCGTGGAACAGCAGCAGTTGGTTCTTGCCGAAGACCATCTCGGGCGGCGTCAGCTTGGCCGCCTCGCCGATTCTGCATAGCAGGGCAAGATGGATATACATGTATTCATACACGACCAAGTCAGCACTCCCCAGTAGGTCGGTCTCCCAATTGCTCTCAACATGGCTACAAACGCACTCGTCCACTGTGTCGATGGGCGTGATGTGGGTCTTGTTAGAGCCGATGACCCAGCCGTGCAGGCGGATGCCCTTGTGCTCCACGGGGTCCGCGTGCGCCTCGATGTTGTTCTCCCGGCGCGAGTCGCCCAAATACACGGGCTTGGCGGGGACGGTGCTGTCCTGTGCGGTCTTATACAGCTCCTGCAGCAGCTCCGGAGCGCCGTTCTCCAGCGTGTAGAACCCCGTGCACGCCATGACACTACGCGTGTTGTTGATCGTTGTCAAACAGGAACGGCGTTAATGTATCGGAACACCAAAATCATATGGCTACATGTATTAAGTACATGAAATGGCTACATTGACACTAGGACTGACATAGGCAGAGGAAGTGCAGCATGAGCAGCGGCGTGGTGACCGTCACGTCGGGATAGAACTGCTTGAGAACTGCCAACACTTCGACAGTTGAGGCGAACCCAGATTTGCGCAGCGTGGCGTCGTCGATGGCGTTGAGCTCGCGCGTTTCGACTTGATCGATCCTCAGGTACGCGAACTGCGGTCTTGCTGAAGAGCCATCGGTACTTGAGGTCGTCGCAGCGACGACGGAGTGCCGGAAGATGTCCCCTAAATCCGAATTCCGATCGCCCTTGATGTCCGACAGAAGCCGCATTGTGATGGTCTTCGAGCCTCGAATAATTCCGTCGACGAGGTTTGCACCGAAGTCCAGTCGCGGGAATGTCCGACTTTTGAGCAGCGCAGCGTAATTAGCGCTCAGCAGCGAAGCACTAGACGAGATGAGCACCGCGTGAAACACATGAAGATCCCGCATGAAGTGAGGGTTGATCTCGATCCATGGGCGGATGATTCTAGAGAACAAAGAGCGCAATACGTTAGCTTACACGCATACATCGTTAGCCAAAGAGTTCGCACCTGATTCGGTCAACAGCGTCTTGCACGGTTAAGCGCTTCGGCTCGTTGATAAGCATCCATGCAGTCACAACGGAGGCGGAACGCGATCTACCGGCGATACTAAATATCACAAAGCCGCAGGATTGCTTAGCTAAGTACCTCCGCAAACTGCAATGCAACCATAAACTCATCGTTTGACGTACCAATGCACCAACACGTTCGTGCCATCCTGCTCTGCCTTCTCACTGGTGCCATTCAACACCATGCATGCAAGCGCACGTCAGTGCAATCATTTGTACACTCCTTCTGGTATTTGAGCAACTTACACGAGCTTCTGTAGCGCTGCCAGAATCTCGGGCAGTCTGTGCAGCAAGTCTCCGTCCTCCGAGTCCTCAATCTCGAAGTTCCTCCGGGTAATCTGCATCTGCGCGTACTGCTCACCCACGGAGCTCGAGTGTGTCGACACTGCTGCGTCCTCCTCTCCCTTGCCGAGCAACGCAAGCGCCGCACCGATGCGCTGCCGCTTCAGCGCTGCAATGTTCCTGGCCGCGTCGATGGAGCCGAGGAAGAGCCGCCCAGTGATGTGCATGGGCTCGTCGTCCGTCATCTCCTCGATCTCCATCTCCTCCTCTTCATACTCGTTTTCATACCCTTCATCCTCTCCGCCCTGTAGGCCGCGCTCTACCTCCTCCCCAGAGGCGTACGCCTCGTACCAGTCTCGGTCCGCCGCCGCCATGACAGTCACGACCCGCCCCGAAATGGCTACACGTTGTGTACCGCCACACCAACTAAAATCGGCAGGTCAGCGGGCTTGGCTCTATCTCGGGAAAAGCGACGGCCGTCATCTCCAACGTGCGACTAGAGCTGCCCTCGTTCGGGGCGCCTTCTCTCGCTGTGCACGTGTCGCCGCGCTCTCCTGTCAGCAGGTGTAGATTCTAGAGACGCTGCTGCATACAACGCCGTGTCTCTGAGCCCGCGAGTACGCCCAGAGGCCCTGCAATCGCAGAATCAGACGCAGCCATGAGCCAGCCCGCTGAGAACGGCGGCCAGACGGCGGAGGAGGCCGAGATGGAGCGGCTCTTCGGCCACATGGAGACCCTGCGCGTGTCCGAGGCGGCGCGTGCAGCCACCAATGTGTCAGAGGACGAGGAAGAGGAGGACTCGAGCGCTCTGGAGGGCAGCGACGATGATAACGACGACGACGAGGATAACGACGTGGAGGGCAGCGACGAGGAAGAGGAGGAGACGAGCTGGATTGCGTGGTTCTGCTCGCTGCGCGAGAACTCGTTCCTGTGCGAGGTGGACGAGGACTACATCGAGGACGACTTCAACCTCACGGGGCTCAGCAGCATCGTGCCGTACTACGACTACGCGCTGGACATCATCCTGGACATCGAGACGCCCAACGACAGCAACCTCACGCAGATCCAGCAGGAGATGATCGAGTCCGCGGCTGAGATGCTCTACGGGCTCATCCACGCGCGCTACATCCTGACCACCAAGGGCATGGCCGCCATGTTAGAAAAGTACCAGAACGTCGACTTCGGCCGCTGCCATCGCGTCTACTGCCAGGGCCAGCCTGTGCTGCCCGTGGGCCAGTCGGACGTGCCGCGGCACACGACCGTCAACGTCTTCTGCCCCAAGTGCCGCGACATCTTCTTCCCCAAGTCGCAGCGCGCAGGCCGTACGTCTGTATCTTTTTGGAGCTGAGTGCTGGTTGAGAGGTGAAGGCTGACTTTGTTGCTGTTGCTGTTATTGTGCTATTGCTGGTGGCAGAGATCGACGGCGCGTACTTCGGCGCGACGTTCCCGCATGTGTTCCTTATGACGCATTCCCATCTTGTGGTGCCGCCACCGACGCAGACGTACGTGCCGCGCGTGTTCGGCTACAAGATTCACAGCTCGAGCGAGTACTACACTGGCAAGAAGAAGGGTTCGTCCGGCCGCGAGCGGGAAAAGTACCGGAAAGTCATGACTTTGATTGACCGCTTGAAGGGTCGACCAAACGACGAGCAGGCTAGGTGAACGAGCTCCAGAGGCCTCTCCCCCGTCCATGGTCCAAGGTGCGGGAAGCAACGGAGGATGGATACAGGGGATCGGGGAGGGAGGGAGGCACGGAGGGGAGGATCTTTTGCTTTTTTTGCGCCTGAAGAACTCGCGAGGACCGGCGACAAGCGCTGCATATTACTTTGCGAAGGCTCTCGGGTGGCTATGAGGCGATACAATGCGAGCGGATATTCGCTTACTATTCGACTAGCGGTGGAAGCTGATCGACGGCGTAATGTACATGTGCACCGTTCGTTCGTTGCCCCTTGCTCGGTTTGCGTCTGTCGCCTACGTAGCCATAGAATTCTCGTCTAGAAACTTGTTGTGTATTGCCTGCTTATCAAAACGTAGTGTACTTACGCAATTCCACTTCGCATCACGGCATCTCGAGAATCGCGTCGGCCTCCCAGGTCACGTGGCCAGCTCCGTCGCGATAGAGCTGTAGGGAGAAGAAGAAGTCGCGCTTCGACTCCACCAGGTACTCTTGGACGAATGCCAGCGACAGCTCCGGACTCCGCTCTGGCCCAAAAGCTTCCAGCATTCCGTTGACTATCGTGGCGGGCAGTAGGCGAACTAAAGGAAGTGCCTCGGGTGGCGTGGCTGTCTTGACGTTTCCGTTGACGACTGGCCTCTGGTACAGCGGGTTGATACTCACCGCCACAGTCAGAATGTCAATGGTGTCGTCGTTGGGGTCGAAGAGATCCAGCAGCACTGATGGTCTGTCTTTTGTCCGCTTGTCTTCGTTGCTGATAGTCTGCACTTGGCCGATAAAGCCAACGTGGCGTTGCTCATATGCCCCCATAAGCACCCCGAGCAGTCTCAAGTCCCTGCACGAGCAAACACCCACCAATCCCCAGTCATTAAACGGATCACCAGGACTACTGCACATGCCAGACAGTTCACCTACCTGAACGAGCACACTTTCAGGTTGAACGCTTCCTTGAACTCTTCAACATCCGTCGGCAGGCAATTCCGAGGCCGATATTTTTTCTCAATGTGCGCCGTCAGCTTGCTCTCCCCAAACTCTTTGCGCGAGTCCAGAACCGCGTTCTTCTTGATGCTATTCGCGAAGTAGACGTTCAAGCTGCACTCTTCGATGGAGTGGAACGGCCGCACAGCTTCGTTCATGCGAAGAACAGAGAACACGCTTGTCGTCGCATACTGGATCCGCTTCTCCGCCGTGCCAGCCCCCGGCAGCATGACCCATTGAAGCTTAGTGATCATCAAGGTGTTGCCAGCCTCAAGGGAGCGAAACACAGCTGGCTGGGAACACTCTGTGAGCTTGATAACGAGCTCGTGCGACGAGCTGCTGTCGATCATCTTCACCCACCGATACTCGGTGACTTCAGGCGAGTCCTCCTCGCCCAGTCTCCGCTTTCGCCCGCGACAAATTCTCCCGACATTCGACAGCACGCCGACGAAGTCGAAGTACATGATGTCGAGGTCGTTGATGGCTTTTTGCCCCCAATAGAGAGTGTTCAATGTGTTCACGAAGCTGCATTCGAGCCAGGATGGGCGCGGGAGGTGGGGCTTCCACGAGCCTAGCTGAGCAATGTCGTCGCTGACCTCTAGCAGCTGAGGAGCCACCTTTGTCATCTGTAAGAGCGCCCAGTACTTTTCTGCCATCCGCAATAGCAAAAACGACAAGAGGGTGAGGATGGGGCTGTTGCGGCGAATTCAAACGATGAAGCATACGCACTTGGTACATGGAGAGCACTGCCAAAGGAGTCGTGCTCATAGTACAGCAAGGGGCTGCTGGTCATCGTGTACTGAAGATCGTGCGGATGGACGGTTGAATAGCCTCGGAACTGGATGAGGTCCCCTTCGCGCAACGACAGATAGTACAGCGGGTGGAGAAAGTCATAGCCCACCCCGAGCTACCTGTGCGGGTTAGTATATTAAAACCAAGTCAAAAAGATGTGCAAGTGAAATGACAACCACAAAATTGCCGTTTCTTCTTGGTTTCGCGTGAATATTTCACCATTCGACGCGGAATCGTTTGAACTATAATCTGCTCGAATTCCATTGGCTACTGAATTCTGGATTTTGCCGAATCGCCGCTCGAGTGAAGTACGATTTACAAGCGGCCTCCCGGTCCAATCTGAGCTTATCTTGGTTTTTGTATCGGATCACCAGATGGTGAACCTCCAACGCGTGGCAAAACGTGATGAATGCCTTCAGACATTGCACGATATCATATCCGTTTCTTGGTTTCTCGGGGTCCTGGTTTGCCTATATGGATGGCAACATGAGTACCTTTCACATCGTGTGCATTATATCGCTAGTGTTGCTGGATGCAACTGGGTAGGTAGAAACATTGGATCATCGGGCTTACAAATCGTTTTGACTTGCTATATGTATGGGGCTGGCTTGAGGTGGGCTAAGACTTTTTCCACCCGCTGTACTTGGCGCACATGGAGCCGAAGAACGCGACTTCAAATACACCAGTAGCATCGACTACAAACCGACAAGGAAAGAGGTTAGAGACTCGATCGGCTGCAAGTTCACGTACGAAGCTACTTACCGACGACCGCGTTGAATGCGAAGGGGAACGGGTTCGCGATGTCGGGATCCCCCATGTTCATCACCTTGGACTTCACTCGAATAGCTCCAATCATGGGAGGAAGTGCTTTACGAGTAGCCCCCGGCTCGTTGTTCTTCTTAATCAGGTCAAGCACCTCCAGAATAGCGTGGATCTTCTTGCATTCGGGTGTGAACAGGTCCGAGCAGTAGTCCGGGTTGATGTTCCACGCCACCACGGAGCTGGGTCCAGTCTCCTGCCCATCGTTAGACCCATCCGAGCCTTCGGATCCGCCATACCGTCTAGCCCAATCGCTCTCGAGTTCGTCAAGCGGTGAGTCGTCATCCGGTACCCCACCCGTGAAGCTGCACGCCCAGTCCAGCGTGTAGTGGTCCGACCGCAGCGGCAAATAGTACGCGCGCTCCCCGCCAACGGCAGCAACTCCACTTCTCGCGGATGCTGTGTCGACAGAAACTGCAGCTCGTCGTTATTCCCGTGAGCGCCGAAGCTTCGCGCCAGCACCTTGTCGGGAAGCACTCCGTTCTGATTGGACGACGTGACTTGGACTTCCTGGAGTACGACCACGCGCAGCTTCTGCTTGTCGTCCTCCGGGTCCTCACGATAGACCTTAAACTTCTTGACCTGCAGCAATCACAAGGCCATCACAATGGTTAGGAAAAATTAATCGGCCAGCCTCCGTGTAACGTGAATGCCGTGCCACTCACGCTGACGAAGCTGTGCGCTGCGAGCTCTCGCGTCCAGATGAGCTGGTTGAGCTCGGGATCGAGCACCGCCTTCATCTTGTGGCGGCCGTCGCTCAGCAGCACGTCGAACACGTCGCGCGCTGCCTCAAACGGCTGCCCGAGTCGCTTCTTCAGCGCCGGGTCCGCCAGGTCTGTTAATACGGCAAACAAGCAGCCAAATGGGGTGGAAAGTGTCAGCAACTTGTTGCGTTGATAGGGTATAGAACGCGTTACAGGTCGAGCCAACGCCACGTACAGCGATACACGCCGAGAACCTGCAGCCGCAATGTGGCCCCATCGGCGCTGTCCTGCCAGAGCTGGCGCATGCCGTGCGTCGTCAGCAGCGATGAAGACGCCGCCGTCGTCACCAGCGTGCTTCCGCCCATCGAGCGCAATAGAAATATTTCAAGTATTGTTTTTATTTCAGAAACTAATAGAAAAACTAATCTAGAAACTACAGTTTGGGCGGAACTTTAAAGTTTTCTTTTTCAAATTTGCCGCCCACTGCTTCAAACACTCCATCCAACTGCGATGACCATTGAAGCCGTCGCCCCCACCTCTGGCAGCGCTGCGGCTCTGCGCCGCGTGGTCTTCTCGGGTGCGGAGGTGATCGAGTACGACGCGGATCAGGCGCCCGTGGTCAAGCTCTGCGGCGGTGCAGGCGCAGTGGACGCCTCCGCCCTGGCCCTCGAATGCCAGGCACGAGGCCTCGCCGACTCTACCGCCAATGACACGGCCAAGACGCTGACGCTCCAGTACGTTGAGGAACTGCGAAGCTTCTTGCGCGAACGCGGCTTTGAGCCAATGAGCGACGACCTGCGCGAGCTGCAGACGCAGCGCCGCGTCGTGGAGCTACTGCTACTGTGGGCGTCCGGTGCTGACCCCGACGCTCTCGAGGTAGAACAGGTTGAACAGGACAAGGAGAACCAGAGCAGCCTCAAGACGCTGGACGTGCTCAACCCGGCGGCTCTGCGGCATGCGCAGCTAGCCAAGAAGCAGCTCGAGGGCCTCGTGGACGACGGCTACGCGTTCGGACGCCGCTTCATGTCGGTGGCCGCGTACGTGGATACGCTCGAGAGCCACGAACTGCTGCTGGTGGCCAAGGAGCGCGGACTGGAGCCGCCCACGCTGGACGAGAAGCAGCGAGCAGCTGTCAAGGCGCTGGACAGGGAGCTGCTCGGGCTCTATGGGACGGCGGAGGGACGGCCGCTGAGGTCGCTGACGCTCCGGCAGCTGGTGACGGAGGCGGAGGCTCGAGGGTTCATGGGGCCTGGAGGAGAGAAGGCTAGAGACTCTAAGGGCAAGAAGAGCAAGCGCGCGTGGGTGGATCTGCTGCGGCCCGTCATGGTGGCGGAGGTCAGAGCCTCCAAGATCCGCGAGCAGGAGGAGGAGCTGCTGAGGCTGAAGCTCGTGGCGGAGCTGGAGCGCGAGAAGCAGAGGGAACAGCACCAGCGCGTGCTACAGATCATAGAGACCATGGTGAAGCAGGGTGATAGCAGTGTCGGTGCTGAGTGCGCGGAACCAGAGGACGATGACGGCCTCGAAGACAATCAGGACACAACCACCAAGCAGTCGAAGCACTCGCCTGACGAAGCCCGAAAGTACCTGGAGGCTCTAGCCAAGTGTGTTTGCATACCTAGCGAGGCGCAGCAAGAGGATGTTGTTATGAGGGAATGAATCAAGGGGTGCGCTACATACTTCCCTTCACTTTGGATTGGAGTCTGGCTTGGAGCATGAGCGAAGCGAGCGTGACGCGGGCTGTGGAGATCTCTCGGCTTGAAACGAACGCAGCAAATCTCGTCGACTATTTTAGCAGCTCCAGGAATATTCTCCTCCTTCTGAACAAACTTTGGGTCAAAGCAAAGTAGTATCGCTGGGCTATCTAAAGCCCATGCGTCGACAGCCAACAACAGAGACGGACGACTCAGCACCGGAGCGTGCGGCGCTGTTTTCGTCGTCTCGCAGGCTCTCGGGTGCATTGCCGCGGTGTTTTGCGATAGAGAAGACTCGACTTGGGCCCCGTTTCCAGAGCCGCCCCACACATGACAACGTCGAGGGGGCCCTTAGCCAAAATGTCGTCAACACTGCACCGTCGCCAGTCCGCGCTGAATCTGCCACTGAGCGATGCCGGGTCCAGTGCGAGTCCTCCACCAGAGATTCAGCCAGCGCTGTCGCTCACAGACGTCCAAGACGATGAAACTACCTCGCAAGGAGAACCTTCACCCACATCTCGGAGTTTTCGGGACAAACCCAGCAAGACGTCGGGACTTTCAAGTCGCAGCAGTGGCAGACAATTCCCACTAGAAACAGCAAACCCGGAGCTCTACGACTCGCAATCGAGCTCGGCCGAACTTGGCCAGCAAGGGGCCGACACCCAACGCAGTCGACGAGGATCTCGCTCCAGACACCTGCGCACACTCTCGAGAGATTTTGTTCTACCCTCGATGCCCTCTTCGTCCGTCCGACACGAAAACTTGACCAGTCTCAAGGACCAGTTCCTCAAAATCAAGGAGCGCTTCTCCCCGTCCGTTCTACCGCTGTCGAACGCTTCTACCGCCACAGTGACGCCGTCGTGCTTGGTTTCTCAGGGCACAACAGTAAATAGCAGCGCGTTGACGATGTCTTCGTCCGATCAAGCCACTACCACCCAGGTATTATCGTCAATACAAGCTCCACCAGACCACCAGACTGAGGGCAGCTGGGAGCTACCGCAGGCTCGAGTAGAACGCTGGTATCGGGAGGACGACTTCTTTAAGGCCTGCATCACGTGCTGGACTATGGAGGCTGGGGCTGCCATCGTCTCCAAGGTGGCGCGAGTGGTCTCCGAGTGGGCTTCGGACACCTCCAGTACCAGTGGCCAGGCTCCTCCGTCTACCAGCGCCAATGCTATAAACCCGGACGTGTCGCTGCAATGGATCGGGCGGCAGCTTTGGGCCGTCACCGTTTCACTGCCGCTCACGCGCTCGGGCGAGCTCCACGCGGAGCATATCACGCTGGCACATCGTATCAACCAGGCAGTGGCTGAGATCTCCAAGCAAACGAGCTCCCCGTCCGTCACATCGCCGACTGTGGAGACTCCAGCTGCTGATATTGCCAATGAAGAAGGCAGTGATCCGCAGCCTCCGCTCTCCCCAATTCAACTTCCGCGCAGTGACGACGACGACCTGAGCCAGGAGAAGCTCCAGTTGAGTCCCTTTAGCACGCTGGTGGCGGAGGACATCGAGGTTCTGCGGCTTTCACAGGCTCAAATGGCCGACAAGAAGAGAGAAGGCGGTGATGAAGCGGAGGCTCGTGTGGACGGAGAGAGGCAAAGAGAAGAATCAACCGATCGTGGTCAGAACGACGACGACGAGGAGGAAGACAGCAGCGAGCAAGTGTCCGCACTCCCGCTGTCGTGGTCCATGCTCTCGCTATCGTCCCAACCTTCGGGGTCGTCGGAACACGCGTCGTTGCAGGGGGAATTCACTATCACCGACGACGACAGTATGACGGATCCAGCAGCTCACCTGGCCCCGGAGAAGACGGGCTGGCTCAAGAAGAAGAAGCGCAAGCAGCACGGGCTCGGCAGCGCCTGGCAGCCGCGATACTTCGAGCTCAAGGGCAATCGTCTGTACTATTTCGCTAGTGAAGCTGACGGTCTCCCGCGTGGTGCTGTACTGCTGGATCACGCTCTTGTTCAACGCGGTCGTGGTGACCACGCCATGGCCTTCAGTATCTCAAGTGCGAGCTCACACCGACGACTGCAAGTGCTCAAGTTCTCAGCCAGACTTACGCACCAAGTCTTCCCGTACGTGGCATGATTCAACTCTAATACTTAGAGTCTACTAACTCTGCTCTTGCCTTGTCGCTGTAGACGGAAATCAATTGAACTACGGGTTGTTGAGGAGACGGAGGCTGCTGTGAGTGCGTGGGTAGCAGCGCTCAACCGCGCCTCCTTTTACTGCAAGCTAGCGTCAGCCACAGCGGGCTCTTCTTCGACGCTACCAGCTCACTCCTCGTCGTCGTTTGGACCCTTCTCGACCCCCGACAGGAAGCGCAAGACGCCGTTCTATCGCTTCCGGTCCCCTACAGCAACCAAAGCAGCGCTGGCGTCTTCAGCGCTGTCACTCTCAGCCGAGAAGGAGCGGCAGGACGTGGAAGACGCTGACACCGAAGAGCTACGCACCACCACCGCTCGCTGGACTGCATCGTACCAGCAACTAGGGAGTGTGCAGTACTTACGCGAGACCGATCCGCTGCTGTGGGAGATCCACCCGCCAGAGCAGATCGCGATCCGCAAGAAGGCGGCACGCGCGCGGACACGCGGAGACTATCTAGCCATCTTCTCTCGACACGCGGAGACCTTCGCTCAGATCTTTTGCCGAGACCGCAGCCGATCTCCCTCGAGCAAACGCTGCGTGACATTCTACCGGAGTTATTCCTCATCAATGACACACTCTACGGTGGAGGCGAGCAGCAGCAACAGCAGCAGCAGCAGCAGCAAGCAGCGGAGCAGAATGCCGGGGATTCGTCGACTCAACCGCAACAGAACCGCGGTCTTGAGCACATTTTTGAGGTGCTCGACGCCCACATCCAGCGCTTCGCGGCTGCCCCGAGGAGCGTGTGCGTGCTGTCAGCGCCCTGTTGCAAGCCTGCGCTCGAACGATCAGCGGCGGCGACTCGTACTTCGTGGTGCACCGATTGCTGGGCAACCCGAACCTGATCATCCGACCGGCTGAGGCGCGAGGACGGCCCATTGAGATCGACGTGTCGCCCGAGCGCCCGAGCCGCTTCCTCATCACGGTGTTTAGCGCCTTCTCCTTCCACTTGCTGGACGACGTGGAGCGCTTCGGCGACTCGAACGACGCGAGCGGCGGAGGGATGACGCCCGCCCCGCTGCTGCGAGTTCGGACGCGGCATATCCAGGAGTTTGACTTTGCCAGCGGAACGTCCACGCGCTGGCTGCGTATCGACGTGGAAGGCCGAAAAGAAGATGGTAGTCCCGGTCATGGCGGGGAGCTGGAGGCGGGACTCTAGGGCGTTGGGGCAGTCGACGCCAGTCGCACGAAGGTGCTGCTGAATCGCGTATTGGAGCGTTGTTGGATGCACTGTCATGACGCAGAGGTCGTGTTAGCTCTCAATAGACCACCGCAGCGTGGAGGGGGCCATGTGACGGCCTTAAAGCTCGCCGAGGTATGCGATCTCCGCAAGACAAGCATCCGTTGCACGTTGCGATGACGCTCGGCACCCCCAGCAAGACCAAGGCGCTGCTTCCACCTGACCAAGGGCTGCCTTAAATTACTCCAAGGAGTAAGAAGGCTAGTAAGCCCGCGTAGAGTTTAGTAAGCGTAAGTTTGACGACACAGTGCAGCGAGGTCACTCACTACAGTCAAGTGGTCGGTCAAATACATTCAACGAGTAAGTTATGGACAAAGCTCGTGGACTGGAAGTAAAGCTAGCGTTGCCATCTACAGTACAAGTGATCACTGCTCCATGCGTTCGCCGTGACTTGAGACGTTTTTAATTGATCAAACCAGAGCAGGAACTCTGACTGAATCAACTCCGAGCATGAAGAGTCTGCAGCTCCTGGGAATCGGAGTCGAGTCTGCACGCAGACGCGTTCGGCAAATTGCTCAATTTCCTCTTCGACCGGACGATAAACCGCCTTTAAACCAGCATGAGTTGGAGTGGAGACCGTAGATACGACCTCCAGCTCGCCTGCCTCCTCCTGTAAACTCCGAGAAGAAAACTCTACTCGCAGTGCCTCCCGTGGGAACGGTATCGATAGTGATCTTTTTGGCGGTGTACCAATGTCGCTCCTCATCCAGACGCTCCACTCAAATCCATGGCAAAAGCGCCTCCCAGATACTACATTATCATGAATCACGCGAATGGCCGACACCGTCAAGTCGCTCAAAGCAACGAGATCATCCGTGCATGGTCCCCAGTTCAAATGGTCCAACCCAGTCAAGTGTTTCGGATGAACCTGCAGCGACAGCATCCACAGAGCAGTCGAGATGTCGTCCATCCCGCCTAAATCGCGCAGGCGGTGGCGATTCTTGGACACAAAGCGCACGCAATCCATCGACAGGAAGAAGTTGGCCCCTAGAGCGAACGGCGGCAGTTCACGCATCGGGTACTGCTTGTGAGGGAGATAGTGGCGAGAGGCAGGGTTCCGGTTGGGTGGGATTTTGGTGATACTTTGTAGAGCGCGCACGTGACCTGCGTAGAAGTGACGAAGCGGACCCAAATGCTTCAGCCACGCAGCAATTTTATCCAGACGGAGGTACAGATCGTCGTCTGCCACCATAACGCACTGAGAGTCTGGGAATTGGGCCGCTGCATAGTGGAAAAACTCCCTCGTTTTATCTGCCAGACGCCCGTACGCGTCCTCACAATCCAACTCATCGGTCAAGAGATCACCGTAAACCTGCTTCTCCAGCTCGACAGACTCCCAAAGCCCAGAGGCGGAAGAGTCTCCGCCAGGCAGTCGACATCCCAGGAAAACCACCTTCACGCCTTGAGGTAGAACGGATTTGCTAGCCCATGTCTCCCGAATCGCCTGTCGAAAGGAGAAATTGGACACGACTGCAGTTCTCACGCCTACCACAAGCAGCGGGGCAGTCTGCAACTGATCTTCACTCGCTGTAGTGGACTGGAGAAGCTCAGGATCCGGTTGGCTTCGTCGTGCTTCCGCCCACTCCGCAAGTGACCGGAGATATCCTGTTCGGTGTCTCTTGTGCTCTTTCTCAATCTGACGAGCAACGTGCGCGTTGAACTCGGTTTCATTCACTTGCGTGAACGTAACAGAACGCGAGTGGGGGTATAACCCTCGATCCTCCGGCTTGAACGACCCTGAGCGGATCAAGAGAGCTCTGGCTGTACAATTGCCGACGTGATGAAACCAAAACGTCGACTGGTCGATGGGGGAGCAGTGGACGATCTCGTCATTGACCTCAATACAGAGACTCCCTCCTTCGTACAGAGTTTCAAAGAGCTGGTTGCTACTGCCGGGGCGAAGGTGGATCACTGTCTTGAACATGACTGGGGACTTCTCGATTGCCCCGTCGGGCGGACGAATGATCTGAACTGCAGCCACTGGGTCCTCGACGTCCTCGTCACTGGCATCTCGTACGCTTGACTCGGGCGGAAGCGGCTCAGCGAAGCAGCAGAGCGCAGCACTCAACCAGAGCAGAGGACCAGCCAACTTCATTTTTGCGATCTTTTGGGCGATCTTTACGTTCTCATTATTTTTTTTCGTTTTTACTTTACCCAGAAGCGTTCTATTTTTTTATATTTCTTGGCTATTTAGGTTGCTCAAGGTAAGGCGGGTAGTTCGGCACCATCTCTATCTACCTGAACTCGCTCGTAGAATTTTTGAAGTTCAACGCCCAGCTGAGCAGCAATCTCGTCGCAGGGCAACTTCCCAATAGCTCCGGGGAAGCTCAAGCGAGCCTCGGAGCACACTCGGCGCTCATATTCAGAGAAATTGTCTTGCTCGTGACGGTATGGCACCTTAATTCCGGCGTGGGAGGGCGTAGAAATCGTCGTAGTGAGTCGCAGACAGCTCGTTTCCTCGACAGTGAATCCAAACTGAAGCGATTCCCTATTTGATGGAAGTACGCGGTAAACGCCGCCTTCGGGTATATGCCTCGACGACTTGAACCACAGATTCATGTCGAATCTGTGGCAAAAACCGCGATTTCCCAACAGATTGGCGTGGATTTCACGAATCGCCAGCGAAGATAAATCCCCAAACGCCTGAAGATTTTCGGTGCAGGGTTCTAAGCGAAGAAAGCCGAGTTGCGGGAAATGTTGCGCGTGTACCTGGGCTGTCAGCATCCAGAGCGCAATTGTGATGTCGTCCATGCCACCAAGATCCCGGAGGCGACGGCGGTTCTTGGAGATAAACCTCACGCAATCCATGGAGAGGAAGAAGTACGCGCCGATCGCGAATGGAGGCAGCTCAGACAACCGATACTGCGCCTTTGGTAACGTATAGCGAGAACTGGTGTCCCGCGTGGGTGCTTCCTTGGCAGCATGTTGTACTGAGAGTACTTGGCCACTGTAGTACTTCGTGCGACGTCCCAGTTGTTTGAAGTGTTTTACCAGCATATCCCCGCGGACGTAAACGTCATCGTCCGCAATCATCACGTACTGGGTATGAGCAAACCGCGTGGCTGCAACGTGATAGAATTCTCTCACTTTGTTTGCGAGATCGAGATACGTATCGTCACAATCGAGTTCGTCAGTTAGTAGGTCACCGTACACCAATTTCTCGAGCGCAATAGCGTCTTGTAGGCGCCGCCGCTCCCAGTCGTTCTTGTCCGAATTCAATCTCGAATCTTCACCAACGCGTGCTATAGGCCGACACCCCAGAAAAATGACCTTGGCGCAAGGAGGGAGTGCGTCTTTGCTCGCCCACGTCTCGCGAATCGCTTGTCGGAGTGCAAAATTTGTAGCGACTGCGGTTTTTACTCCGATTAGAAGCAGCAGATCGTCTGCGCTTCGTTCCGAAAAGTAAAGACCCACGTTGTTCTGCTCCAGAGCCCTCAGTAGACTTTCATCTCGCTGCGACTGCTGCAGTGTCGCCCAGTCGACAAGGGACAAGTCGTAGCCTTCACGCAGCCGATTGTTTCTTGCTTGTGTGCGTATATCCAGTTGATGAGTGAACTCGGAGCCTTCCATCACAGTAATTTGTATTGCTGGAGACAGCCAGTATCGCTCCCCAGTAGGTGAGCTGTCGACGTCGCTCAAAAACGCTCGGACTGAAAATCTCCCGAGCTGTTGGATCTGGATCTCCGAGCGCGTTCTTCTGATAGCAGAGCAGCCCAAAGTCACGTTGTTCACCTCGAAGCACAAATTCATCTCGCCATACAGCTCGTTGAACAGCTGAGCTCCTCCTTGTCGAACGTTGATCTTGGCAGATAACCTCACCGGCGGGGTCTCAATCGAGTCATTGAGCGGATAGAGCATCTCCACGGACGTAACGGGTTCCTCCTCGCCTCCAAGAAGCCCCGTACTTGACGCAGAGCTGTTGATAGCCCGAGTCGAGGCCAATACGTGTAACCAGACCCATGTCAAGAGGAGACTTCTTGCAGCCATGCACATCAAATCCGCGATCTTTCGGTGTGCGACGTCCACTTCAGCAAAAAAGATCCTCAGCCCGCCAGCAAATCAGCAATGCTCATTTGTCTTCAGCTCCTCGTGGTTGTTGCCGCAGTAATAGCCATAGCCGTCCATGCTGCGTGGCCCCAGAGCGGGAGGACCCGATTCTCAAGTTCCTCCTCAACCACCCTGCGAACGGCTCCGTCGTGGCGCTGCCTCTGAAAGTCTCGTGCCATTTGAGCGTGAGCAGCATTGAGTTGTTCTCGTCGCGCTACGAAGGGATGCTAGCGTGCATCGAGATCCAAGACGTGGACGCCAAGTGCAATCCAGTTCTGGATTCCGACATTGTGTTTGACGAGCTGCCGCAAGGCCAGCACACCGTTCGAGCCTTCATTACCGACGACATGGACCATGGCGCGCGTCGCCACTTGACGGAGTCTTCGACATTTTCCATCGTGAGTGCTGCCGAGTTTGACGAATACAGTAACGAAGTGGTGCAGAGATGGCAAGAGGAGCTCGAGTTGCCCAGAGACTGGAATATCCTGGAGTGGGCCCAGCAACAACAGCGCGATGCAATGGGTGACCTCGATGGGGCATTGCCACGTGAAGATATTGATGAACCTCAGCTTGTAATCGGAGTCAAGACGGCCGTTCTGTCAAACTTCCCTCGTCGGCAGGCTATTCGAGAGACTTGGGGGAGACAAGCGCCGCAGTCCAAGGTTAAGGTTTTGTTCCTTGGTTGCAATCCGAGCATGCTCGATATCGACAATGAGGGGCACCAGCAGCTCTTCAGAGATGCGGTTGCGCTAGAGAAGGCAACTTATGGCGACTTGTTGACGGAGGAGCTGGACTGCCAAGACGCGTATGAGCTCCTGCCCGACAAGGTGAAGGCTTTGCAGCGATGAATTTCCCTCAAACCCCGTACGTAATGATCGCGGATGATGACATTTATCTTCGAGTGGATAAACTGGTCAGCTTGTTGAATGCGTTCGAGAGCACGAAGCGTGTATACTTGGGCCAGGCGTGGAATTCAGTTTTCAGCAGAGAGTCGACCCCCGTTCGAGAAGATTTTCACAAAAACTGTCTGCCAAGGGAGCAATATCCCATGAGTGGGCTTCTGCCGTACGCGTTTGGCGCCCACTACGTTGTTTCAATGGATGGCGCTCGCTTTATCTCGAAGAACCATTGGCGACTACGCGGAATGAGTGGACTGGACGACGTGAGCGTTGCGCTGTGGCTCCTAACGATGCAAGTTCGTTTGAAACATACGCAGACGTTCGCGCATCTCACGATTCAGGCGTGCCGAAACACTTTGATCTCGTTTGCTGAGTTGTCGCCACTGGGCATTCGAGCGATTCACGCAAATCTTCTTCGTGGAAAGGGGTTTTGCGACGACTTCGATCGCACCGCGTGGAACGAATATAAGGCACTCCCCCCGCTAGAAATTCTGGCCACGCCAATAGAGTAAACAGCAGCGTAGGTAATTTGGAAAACTAATGCAGCTTTTAAGCCAGAGTGATGAAGATCAGAGCTGTTTAGCCCAACATGCCACCAACTGTGGACGATTCAAACAGTTTTTGGGATGGAGTCGTGCGATTCTTCGCTGGAAATCAACGCTCGTAATCTTGAGCCACCAGCGAGAAGCTTATCGACGTTCTGCAAGTCATTTTCCATGGCACTCTACGGTCCCCAGTAGAACCAAAGCGGACGCGGTGTTGAAAGGCTTGGTCAGCTATAGGTAGGATGTAGCCATGTCAAATGTAGCCATAATAATCGACCACCGAAAGATCGCTTTTTGACACGCGTGACAGACGATCGCAATGCGCGAAATGGTGGCCTTCATCGTGGCACTTGCTGCCTGCATCTGCTCATCTACAGGCAAGGAGCAGTGGGTGTCGGATGCGAGAGACATAAGTAGCAACGACTCGCTCAGTGGAGTGCAACTAGGGGGCGAAGAGGACCCGGTTACGTCGCTGGAGATTCTGTACCCGCTCGACGGAGCTACGGAGACTTCGCCCTTTCGACTGGCCTCGGTGGTCAATATCCGGCCTGGAGGGGCTGACTTGTACAGCAAGCTGTACGCTGACATGAGCATTTGCTTCGAGTCGAGGAACGTGACGTTTATCTGCGCGTCGGTGGGCGATCGTTGGGAAAAGAGGCAGGATTGGCCGTCAGGCAACTGCACTATACAAGCCTACTTTACCCGTGTCGACGGAGATGGAGAGCCCAGCGGCGAGCGGTACTGGATGTCGCAGCCTGTCACGTTTGCTGTTGTCAGCAGGGCTCAGTTTGACGCACGCACCGCAGACTTTGTGCGCTCAAGACGAGAAAAATACCGGGCTGGATTTGATCTCTCTCTAACAGAGTGGGCTTCGGAGCAGCAGCGACAGCGACCTCAAGAAATACTCCACAGGCTCGAGGAAGATCGTGTGGGTCACCAACCGGGAGCAGTGACAGAGGAGGAGGAGGAGGAAGAATTGGTGCTTCTGATTGGAATTAAGACAGCGGTGAACACGAATTTTGCACTTCGTCAAGCGGTTCGAGAAACTTGGGCAAGTAAGGGCGCTTTGCCTCGAGATGTCAAGGTACTTTTCGTGGGATGTCGTCCGATGTCTTTTATTGCTGATGCTTCTGCTCCCGAGACACCGGAGCGCAGGCGACTCCGAGAAGCCATCGAGTTGGAGAAATTGGTGTATGGGGATCTGCTTACGGACGAGCTCGACTGTAACGACTCTTACCTGGAACTGTCGGACAAGGTGAAGGAGTTCTTACACGTTGCAGCGACGCAGTACTCGCGTGCTCAATTTGTGATGCTCGCTGACGATGACGTCTACATTCGAGCGGACAAACTGCTCAAGTATCTAAAACATCTTGGCCCGCAAACTCGATACTTCAGTGGGCAGGTGCCTTCGGTGCAATATGCTCGAAAGGATAGGCCCAACAGAGACGCGAGTTTGCGCTATTCCTTGTCTGAGAAGCTGTATCCTCTCTCGGAGCTTCCTCCGATGGCAATGGGCGCGTACTTCTTCCTCTCAATGGACTGCGTGAAGTTCGTCTCCAAGAATCGACGTCGCCTCCGGGGTCTTAACGGAATCGACGATATCACCGTACCGCTCTGGATGCTGGCGATTCAAGTGCATGTCCAGCACCTGCCGTGGTTGGGCTACTTACGCGCGGAACCATGCAGTGATAAGTTTGTGGCGTTTGGGGACTTGTCCCCTCTGGCGCTTCGTGAAGTCCATAGCAACTTGCTCGAGCAACGCCGCTTTTGTGACGGATTCGACCGAAAATTGTGGTTCACAGCATCGGATGAAGCGAAGAAAGATGGATTGCACCGCGTGTTGCCTACTTATTCGGAGCGTCTACAGTTTGAGCTTGGCATTGTGAACGGCGACAATCCTGACCTGCTTCAGGTTACAACGACAATTTCAACGCCTGACCACGCTGGGATCAAAGTGTCGTACTTCCCATCCAGCGAAACGTTTTCAGCCTACACGCGTCGGGTATGCGCCGAGGCTCGTTTGAGCTTCCCCAGCGCTGTTAACGCCACTGCGTGTACACAGATCGGCAAAATGGTCGAGTCGAAGCTTCAGGGTTTTCGGCGAGGGTCAGAGGCTCTACCGCAACGACAAGCCAGTGTGTAGCACTTTGGTACAGAAACTATATTAAAGTCCACAGCAACTCTAATAGTTTTCCTTCTCTTCTTCGAGTGATCCGGAAACTTTTAGCATTTGGAACCTTTAGGGGATGTTTCATTCCGGGGCAGGTTAAGTAGGGCAACTCTCTGGGCCAATCAGAGACACTTATTTCTGCCCAATCTGCCCTGACCAAAAGGCTCAGGGCAGCTGGGGGCAACTTGGAGTCCAAGTCTTGGACAGACTTATACCTGTTTAAGCCGATCAATAGCACCACTGGTTTACATCATCAATCGGCGAGATGAATGGCCCCGGGCTGCATGGCATGGCATGGTGACCGTTAGTGTCCTACCCAAAGTACGTCATCCCTCCCAAAAAGCACGACCAAAACACCAGATTCTCAAGAAGTACTTTGTGCAGGCTCTCCTTCAATAGCAAGAACTACATTATTAACAGTATTGCATGCAAGTCGTTAGCATCAGGTTTACCTTTGCGTTATCTCAATAGACCTAAGGCATAGTTACAGAGCAATTGCGTGCGTACCCTGGTGCAACACATGAAAGCACAATAAAATAATATTGCGCATCCGCCCGGCTGTTAGATACATACGATATTGCATAGTAAATGACAGATTTTAGTGGAAAAGTAGATCTCAGTGCCCCCGCACATGTGTGGCGTTACACATGCTAACGCTGCGCATGCAATGTCATCGTCGCTGTAAGATTTCAACGTAAGAAGATATCATTATACTTACTGCCAATAACTTAGCTAATATACTATAGCTGTTTCCATACTTATAGTTTACATTACTGAGTACAAGACCCACCACTCATCGACACAACCACCAAACTACATGCATATTTTATTATCCAAGTCCTTCCGGGCTAAATATCATTAATAACGAAGTGAGTCATAAGCGTATTTTCAAGTATGGTGGCCGGTATGACCAACTAAACCTTAAATAGATTTCACAGACGTTGTGTGCGGTAGGCTAATACCAGTCACTAATTAGTTTGTGATGTTGTTTTTTAGGAGTATTCATAACTGTTCTCTTAAAAATGCAACTCATTTTATCTACACGTACAGTATCTTTATGCATAATCCGGCCTCACATGTGATACGCTACGATCAACCCCCTAGCATTATGCTACACGGATTAAATTCTAGGTACTTTAGCGCTATCATTGCTCATTACGGCAAAGTATTTTGCCAAGTTTCCTATTGATTGTCTACCCTTGGCTGAGTCTGACTCAGGCAATACTATGGTAGCTAAAAGCTTTAAGTACTACATACCAAAAGCATAGTACTACACTGTATTCTTTCTATACTAGCTTTAAGTAAGAACGGCGTAAGTAGGATCAACAACATTAATGGGCAACGTTAGTGAGCAACATTAATGTGCAACGCTAATGTGCAACGTTAATGTGCAACGTTACTATACAACGTTAATGCGCGACGTTAATATACAACGTTTATGAGCGACGTTAATGTGCAACACTTATCCCAATGCAGCGTTATCATTGAGCAACGTTGATACTCGGTGATACTTCGCATAACGTTGATACTCGGTGATACTTCGCATAATGTCAAGCTGATGGTAAGTCCCTAAAAGACACTCTAGCGCAAATGATTCGTAGGGCGTCAATCGATTCCTATTGATATTTGTTTGGTAATGACGAAGCACAAGTAAAAAATAGTGTTGTACTAAATAGCGAAGCAATTTAGGCGGGTACCGAAAGCAACGTTATGATGAGCAACAATAGTCATCGCGACGTTAATACGAGCAACGTTTTGATGCAACGTTAACACCAGTATGATCAACCTACTGTATATGCCTAACCTATACCGGTACGATAGTATATCTGAACTTCTCTCTTGATCCGCTCGCCATTACCTCCCGCTGAGCGTAACCTTAAACTAAAAGTAACGTGAAACCCACACAAAAAAGTAAGATGAAGCAGCGTCACTAACAAAGTCAGCAGCGAAAACAGCAACGTTACCTGCGATGGTGCGCAACGTGCGATAGCTATCCTTAGCATTGGCGGAGAAGCCTCTCGCTGCTTGACGCCAGCCGAAGCCTTACTTTGCGCTCTTGCTGCATGTTTATGTAATTCAGTAGCAAATAAACGAGAACAATTTAGCGGCATTATGACAACATTAGTACACAAATGTAAGAAGCAAGGTGAACTTATTCAATTCGCGAAGTCTTTTTCGCTTGTTCCCTCCCTCCAGTAGGGCTTCTAGGGCTTCTCTCTCCCCTCGCTTTACGCCATTGTACAGACATACACGAGAATACGCATTAGTTTATCATATAATTAAGTCAATAACTTGCCAACACATATCTGACACTTACATTTCACGGGGCGGCTTCAAACATACAGGTCCGTGCGGAACATGTGGACCGCATCGCGAGCCCACCTACCGCCCGCCATATCGAGCGCATGTTTCCGGGAGGTGGCTGCGCTGGTTCTCTGAAATGGAAGGCTGAGATTCTCCCCCTTTTTTCAAAGTACAGCTTCGTTTCGTTTAAGTTCGAAATTAATCGAGGTAAACCCTCCACTTGAAATGAGTCACTTCACCCTGAGGAAAAATATGGTCTGAATGAGGTATTTGATCGTCATGTATTTTACGCGTCATTTATTTATTGGGCGACGTTATTCTTCTTATTGCAACGTTATTAAGATGGGGTTAGGGCTAGTTAACGTCGGAGGACCCACTTCGTTCTTGCCTAATGCTGTACAGTAATACGCTTCCTCAGCGAACACCTGATATGTATAAGACACCTCAGGTTTATACGTTATGAAAGGAATGTGTAAACAACCCCTATTGATCCAATGTACTGACTTAGCCACTGAAGTACGGAGACTCCGTGCTCCGTGATGGATGGATACATGCACACGTCTTGAGTTTCGACTGCAGCCCAAGGTAGTCGCTGACTTGCCTGGGGTTCCCAATGGGCACGAAACACTGCGAGACAGAGCTCCATGTGTATCTACCTCGCGGAGATCTGTAGCTCTTATAGCTTCGTTAGGTAGTCGCACTGGGACCACCGATCTCCTTGTTTTGAGCCACTTGCACGGCGTTGACTGCATGTACTGCGCATCCTTGAAGTTAGGCCCGGATATATTCCCGCTTTACGATAGATGATTGCTGGAATCGTAGTTTACAGTCCCACTGGAATCCTCAGTGGGACTCCACTGTTCACTAAAGCAATACATCGCTTTAAGTGTGGTACAATTCGGGAAAGATGTTTTCTCAAAAAGTACAGTAATCTGCGTCAATACCGGACGCCTGATATATATAAATGCTAATAGGATATAAACTGTTATTGTATTAATTTAAAATGAATTTCATGTTTATTTTACTGACAAGTCCAGAATGATTCCAGCAATGCGGGGCTCACATGAGCCCATGCCGCTCGCACCACATGAGCGCAGTGAGGAGGTCGACCTTATATGGGTTATCTACACCATCTCCTAGTCTATCTAACGCTAGCAACACTGTCTCCGATCGTGCTCTTGCCGGGCATAGAGGAGAGGCTCAACGCCTGTACGGCCCACTGCGCGAGCTGACCGATCCCATTCGGTGTAGTGGTAAGGGCCGCTCGCCGTCAACCAGAGCCGTCTCCCTTAGTGGGGCCAATCTCGTGTATTACAGTTAGAGCGAGAGTTGATGCGCATCAGGCCGGGCCGTAGGGCCGGGCTGCGCCTAGGTGGGTCGTGGTGGGTGTTTGTGCTGCGAAGGCGGCGACTCTGGAAATGCCGAGCCGGCGCGACTGGCGGCGGTGGTTACGCCCGCCCCACTCGGCGCCTTGTCCGGCACGGCTCCTAAATCCGGCGACCTCAACTTCAGATCCTGAAACTCCCATCGCCGTCAACCAGAGCCGTCTCCCTTAGTGGGGCCAATCTCGTGTATTACAGTTAGAGCGAGAGTTGATGCGCATCAGGCCGGGCCGTAGGGCCGGGCTGCGCCCCCAAAGTAGGGTATTAGCTCTCGCTCTACTGTAACACGGTGGACGACGGGACCCCGCTGACGACCTTGGCAGCCACGCTCTCGACTGACTCGCGGCACAACCTTGTGTACAGCTTGTACGCGTCCGACGCCCAGCGTCCATGGAACTGAATTGTGAGGGCGTCGATCCCGGCCCGGTACATGTTGGTGGCGCCGCCCGCCCTGAGGGAGTGAGTCCCGAAGTGCGCTGGGTCCTCGCCCGCCGCGAGCGCGCCCGCTTTCACTGCCCTTGCGACTCGCGCTGCCGTCACACACCCCGGCGTCCCATCACGCCCCAGGAAGACTGCGGCGGGTATCCCGAGCGGCAGACCGGATCTTGCCTGGAGGAGGAACATCGCGCCGAGTACTGGGCACAGGAGTCGGTGTCCGGAGCGTGCGAGTAGGCGCGTGACGGGCTTGCCGGCTTGATTCGTTTTGGACCCCCGCAGGCGTATGCACACCGCAGCGGCGGCCCCAGGGTCGTCGGTCGGCACGCCGTCGCCGTCGGTGACAGTGACGTCGCTCCCGCTGAGCGCGAACCACTCGAACTTGGTCCCGGACGTGGCCACGATTTCGGAGCGCCGCAGCAGGAAGAAGAAGGCCATACACAGCACCCCCCAGAGAGCTTGGTCCGCTGGGTCGTTGAGGTTGAGCGCGCGGACGCACGCCTCAAGGATGGCGACTGTTGCTGGCGCCTTCTGCCGGCTTGGGGCGTTGAAGCGCGCAACGCCCTTGAGGAGCATGCGTATCTGTGGATGGTCGATGGGGAGATCATAGCCTACCGCCCGCATGAAGTGGCGGATGCCCATGAGGTTAGCTTTGACTGTGGAGCAGCGGACTGCTTGGTGTGAACCAAACCCGTGCAACGCGCAATCGATGATGAACTCGGACAGTATTTCAAGCTGGCGCGGGGGTGGCTCCCGGAGCTGCCATCTTATCCGCGGAGCGCGGACCATTTCTTCCAGTGGTTGAACGCGCGGGCGTATTGTCGGAAGGAGGAGTCTGCAACGGAGTGCTCGCGGAGATACTGCACCAAACGTTCTCGAGATCGGCGACGCTGCGCGGGGTCTGCTCCGTTATCCAACCCTGAGTCAGCTTGTGGAACAGCGAGTCGAGCCTCGAATCGGACCAGCGCCGAGATCCGGCGTCGGCCGCCGTGTTGTCGGCGCCCCGTATGTGGGACGCCGAGAAGCGCAGGCCGAACTGGTGCTCCCACAGGCTGAGTAGGCGGATCAGCACTTGGGCGCGAGGGTTGCGTGAGGCCATCTTGGATTGCCATGCCACCGCCGAGGTGTTGTCGATGCGGAAGTGGATATGAAGGAGGCCCGCCTTGGCCACTGTGGCCCGCCATAAGGAGCCCACGCTTGGACGGCGAACGCGCAGGCCAAGAGCTCGCGGTAATTGATGTCGAAGCTGTTAGGCGACCCCTCCTTGAACTCGGCGATAGCTTGGCGCTCGACCGGCGTGAACTGGTATGTGAGCGCACGTCGGAGTGTCGGGGAGATCGCGCACACTCCCTCGTCGGAGGCGTCTGTGGTGACGGTGAGGTCGGGTTCGGGGAGAACCGCAAAGTAGTCCAGCGGGACCCCGTTCAGGGATGGGTCGTTCAGGATGTGCCACCACCACACAAGGTCGGCTCGCATCGGCGCTGTCATGGCAACGCGGGCTCGGCGGTGGAGGTCCTTCTCACCGGACCGGAGGCGCTGCAGGAAGGCCTGGGCAGGGCGAACACACGTGGCCACGTGTCGAAGCGACCCAAGTAAGGACCGGAAATCCCGCGTGAGAGCCATGTGGCGTGATATGCACGGGCGACGAAGTTCTTGGCCTTCTCTATCTTGCGTGCCGGCATCGCGACGGTGCCCGCGGACGTATCGAACATGAGTCCTAACACCTTTTGGCGTGTTCCCCACTGGGTGAACTTCTCCTCGTTTACCGCCGCTGGACCCATGACTGTCGTCATCGCAAAGCGCAAGGACCGTTCGATGTCCGCGCACTGAGTACCGACGTTGGCCGTCACGTTGATGTGGTCGTCCACCCAATGGTAATTGAAGAAGCCGGCAGGGTGCGCGGCGTCGGTGTGGTTGCCGTGAATGAAAGCGACGGCCCCGCCGAGCACACTGTAGGTTCCTGCGGAGCCGGTCCAACCGAATGCCGCGGACATGTCGATGATGATGGCATTGTCTTCGGGAATGTGCCCGGCGAAACAGTAGACACACTCGCTGTGGGTGCATGCGTTGCGGTACGCAGCGGCGACATCACCAGCCATTACTGCGACGTCGTCGTCGGGGTTGGCGCGTTTGCACGCCAAAATCTCCTGAGCGACCCGGGAGCAGTGTTCGTAGGCCGGAGTCGGGACATCGGTTGTGTCGGTGAACGCGTTGACCGAGGCGTCCTCGGGGAAGGACAGGTCGTGAATGACCCTGCCCGATACGCGCGGGTCGCCTTCGCCCTTGTCGACTACACCGAAGGGGCTCACAAACAGCTCTGGCCAGACCTCGGCAACGTCAGCATCCAAGACGAGATACCGGAAGCAATCCTGCTCGCGGCGGATGTTCTTGCGCAGGACTTGGATACGCTTGGACGCGGAGGGGTGGTTCTGGGGAAACTGCGCTGCCTGGGCAATGGTTTGGAAAGCTGCACGCGAACACCCTCCTTGGCAATCTGGAGTAGCCTAGGAAGGTTGGCGTACCCGCGACACCGGTGGCGGAGCACTTCCGGCACCAACGCCTTGTTGGGGCGGTAATCGGCCGCGGTCTGGCCTCGCACAAGCTCCACGAACGCCGGCAGGGTCGGGCGGACGCGCCGGACGTACTCCGACATGGCCGCTTGGAGCGGCTTGTTCAACGAGAATTCGCCAGTGGGAACGAGGGCCACTTCCTGTCGTAATGGGGAACGCCACACCCGCGCGCTGGAAGGCGGCCTGGAGTGACGCAAGCTGAATCGCGTTCCAGAGCTGCGCCCGCTGGGTGCTCTCTCGCTGGAGGGCATCCAACTCGGCGGTGGATGGTGCGTGCCGCCGGGTGACGGCCGGTGGCGCGGCGGGGTGGTGCCGGGCTGCTGGGGAGGCTTCGGAGGGCCCGGACCGTGCGGGCGCCGAGACGCGACCGGGGCTGTCGGCGATGCGCGGCTCGAACTGGGGCGCGGCTGCCCGCGCGTCGCGTGTCGGAGGGCGCGGCAATCCAGGAGTTGGGGTGGGCAACCCTTAACGGCGAGTGCCGGCTGTCGACTCATCGCTGGACTGGGACCGTTGGGTGTGGTGTTGCGCTCCTCGATGGCATATCCCCACGGGAGGGACTCTCATCGGCAGGCGCGAGCGTGGGAGCTCGAGCGGTGCACGCCTCGGCGGAAGTCCTAGCGCTTGGTGCGCCAGGCGCCTCGCCGGCAGGTGCACGCGGCAGGATGGGGTCACCGTCATGATGACGTGGCTGGGCTGACGTGGCGGTGACGTAGCTGATCGGTACCATCAACGAAGAGTGGTACACGGACGGTTCACTAAGTTGCAGATGGTGATGGTGTGTATTCGGATTACCACTGCGACAGTCGAAACGAAGCGCCGGTGAACCGGCGGAGCCTCGTCCCCCTCAAGTGCGCCGGTGGCTCTGCCCGCGGCCGCGGTGGCCGAACTTGTCCACAATAAACTCGAGCAGCGCGGCAGGAAACGCGCCAGTCCAGGTGTGCGTGCGCTGGTCCGAGGCGCAACGCTCGCGTGTGCCCCCTCGCACATGCTACCGGCGAAGAACTTCAGGCATGGCTCTACACCGTCGTCCCGGCGAGGAATCAAGGCGCGGATGTGCGCCGGGAAGCCGCCGGGGCGGGAGCCGCGGCGCTCTGAGGCGCGAGGGCCGGTACGCGCGGGGACAGACAGCGCTGAGTGTTGAGCGGGCAGGGCAAGGGCCGGGCCGCTGGCGGCCGGGGCCGGTGGCACCATCAACTCGTGGAGCGCCATAGCCCACGAGTTGGAGTTGTAGTCAATCCGCCCGACCGCAGCCGAAAACTCGCGCCACCAAAAGGGGAGTCGCTGGACAAGTGGACGAATGCGGCGCCCAGCTGCATGTTGACCTCCTGGAGCGTGCGCCGGACGCGGCGCTCAGAGTTGGCCGGGTCGGCGTCCATGTTCGCCATCACGAATTCCCGGACGCGGTACAGCGACTGGGCAATCTGTGGATACCACTGAGCATTGGCGAAAGACATCAAGCCTTGCACAGCGCTAAGCAAGTCATTGTAGGATCTGCAGGCCGGGGTGGCGGAGGCGCGGTGGTTCGCCGGAAGTCCATGGCGAAGCTCGCATCGGACGATCCGGCGGCGAGCACCGCGTCGCGGTCTGCGCGGCGGAAGTGCATGATTGACACGCCGCACGGACCGAACCGGGCACCGTACAGCGCGATCATGATCGGGGCTGAGACAACGAAGGTCAAAGCCGCGACGACGCGCCAGCGCATGATGAACGACGTTGGCGACGCATGGAGCCCTTCCGGTGTGAGCAGGTAGGGGTACAGACGGTGTGCCGCTAAAACGTAGATTGCCGCCGGCACATAGTCGCCACGCGCCCGTTGCTGCGGGGAGGGAAGTGCGCTTCGCGGAGCTCGCAGATCACCATGGGTGGAAGCACGCCGCGTGCATTGGGCATCGTCCACACGGACGCCGCGGGAGCCGCGTCTGCAGCGGCCGGCCGGACTGAGGTGTGACCGGCGGGACGCTGCTGCCGTAGAGCCTGGGCAAGTTCGGCGAGGAGCCGGGCCACCACCGGGTCGCGCCGCAGGTCGTCTATGTCGTCGCCCACGGCACGGTTTAAATGCTCGAGTGGTAGTGCCGCGTTGCTGGCGGGTCGGCCGGGCACGGTCTGAGTCGACGGAGCCGGTGCACCATGCAGGCCACCATGAAACTGACTCAGGAAGTCCGACAGGTTAAACGGGACCCGCCCCGTATCGCCCTCACCGGGTGTCATCAATACTGGGGCCGCTGGCGTGGCCGGGGCGGGCGGCGGCAAAGCCGAGCCAGCCGTGTCCAGCGCGGCCGGATCATCAGGTCGGGGGCGGACACGGCGCTGGATTCGCTATGCATAAGGCCCTCCGGCTCCTCATCGGCGTCGCTGTCCGAGTCGACACTAAAGACGTGAGGCAGAGCTGCGTGAGGCGGCGGTGCGCGCACCCCGACGGTAGCAATGGTGCTTGGGTCTGCAGGCTGCGGTGCCGCGGGATCGATGCGGGCAGCGCCCTTGGACGTAGACTGGGCGTCGATGGGTGCGCGTTTGGACTGGCCGAGTGGCTTAGCGGTCGGTTTGGCGGCCGCTGCCGCGCGTGTCGACGCGTCCCCCGACTTGGCCGTCTTTCGAGCGCGCTTCGGCTTCGGGGTCCCCGAGGACGCCACCGCAGGCTGAGCTGCAGCGCAGGCCAGGCCGGACGCCGGCACGGGTGTAGGTGTAGACGACGGTGCTACCGCGCCGGAAGCGGCGGACCCAGCCGTCTGACCAGCTGGTAATGACGGTGGCACAGCCGCGGCGGGGTGGACCGGACAGTGAGTCGCTTCTTTAGGCGTCGACTTTCCGCCAGATCCTCAGCTGTTTGCTTCCGTTTGGCGATACGGGCGCTGGCGCGGGCGGGCAGGAGGCTTCGGGCGGCGGCGCAGTGGCGACTGGGAGCGGGGATTCAGACCCGGACGGCACCGCCGGGGCCGTTGGCGTCACAGCCGACGATGGCGGACTGGCGCTTTGCACAGGGGCCCCGGTGGCAGGCGGTGACGACGACGCTGTCGCCGGCGCAGACGCAGGCTCCGTCGCTGGGGTGGAGGTGGGGCCGCCGCCGGCCGGCGTGGAAACGGTGGACGGAGGGGTCGACATGCTAACAACGAGTGTTTGAGCAGAAGGTTGGGTGTTTGTGCTGCGAAGGCGGCGACTCTGGAAATGCCGAGCCGGCGCGACTGGCGGCGGTGGTTACGCCCGCCCCACTCGGCGCCTTGTCCGGCACGGCTCCCTAAATCCGGCGACCTCAACTTCAGATCCTGAAACTCCCAACATCGGGGACCGGGAGGTTGAGGGTTCGAGTCCTCCAGGGGGCAGGACTTTCAGCCGGGGTAGAGCGGGGTCGATAGTGTAATGAACAGTACCCTACAGCACATCTTGACATGGCTTACACCATCCAAAAGGGACGGTTATCAAATATCCCCACTGCGCGAGCTGCATGTACGACATGGACGGCTTGGTGGCTGACTTCTCGGCGATCAGGACCTTCTCCGACCACGTCAGGCGGAGGCGCTTGCTCGGAGTGAAGGACATGGCGGAGAGAGGGGGGAGGGGGGACTTGGGTAACTTGCTTGTGTGCTGGAAATGATTGAGCTCTCGAAGTAAAGCTTGAGAGGATCCTTTCTAAAAACCGCGCCATAATTCAAATTCTTGCCTGGCCCCGCTAATAGCGGTCCACAACTGGATTTTTTTCAGCACATCCCCTTTTTTGTATATTATACACGAAGTCGTTGAACCATAAATATTAATTATTATAGGCTATTATTTGTACCCCCGTCCGGTATTGACGCAGAATACTGTATAAGGTTCTGCCTGTTCGCTGAGGAAGCAGATTACTGTACAAGATCTGAAAACAAAAATCAAGCAAACTGCTCTAAAAAAATCCAATTAGATGGGACCAAAAATATTATAACGTTTTTGCGGATCAAAGATCCGCTGAAAGATCTTCTTGCGATGAAGCTGTTCCTCGCGCTTGCTGCTCTCCTCTTGCTGCACATTCGCGCAGCAGCTCTTCCCACCGATCCGCTGGCCGGGGAAGGGTTCCAGGGGCCACTGAACGCTAATGAGCTCGAAGCTGACGCTATCGACAGCCACAGCGATCCCGTTCGAGGAATTAGTTTTATTTATCCGACTGACGGAGCGATCGAGATGTCTCCTGTGGTGTTTCGAGTGCAAATCCACGTGTGGCCTGGAGGGGAAAAGCTCTTCAGCGCCCAGTACGCGAATGCCAGTTTCTGCGTTGAAGTGAACGCTGTCACGATTTTCTGCTCCAAACTGGGCGAGCCCAGCCTCGAATACAACTACGTCGGTGAGTGCACGGCACGCGTGTACCTCAAGCGGCCTGGAAGCTACGAGGACGAAGTGAAAAGTGTATCCGACCCAATCTCCTTCACATTGGTCAACGCAACGGAATTGATTGCGCGTGTTAGCAGAGAAATCGACCAGGATCATGACAAGCATCGAGCGGGGTACCGGATGTCGCTTGTGGATTGGGCCCATTCCCAGCAGAGACGGCCCGATAGCGATGTGCTTCGCAGAATTGAGCAGGATCACTCTGGAATGGGAGACCGCACAATGGCGGCGAATGAGACGGCAGAGCTCTTTCTGGTTGTTGGAGTAAGGACGGCGGTTGTCTCTCACTTCCCACTTCGACAGGCTATCCGAGAGACGTGGGCGAGCCAATCTGTGCTTCCCCAGGGGGTGAAGGTGGTTTTCCTGGGCTGTCGGCCACACGCTGTCGCCAGTCCGTCGCTGGAAGAAGCGAAACTTCGTCGGATCTGGGAATCAATCGAGCTGGAGAAGCAAGTCTACGCTGATTTGTTAACCGACGAGCTGGATTGCGACGATGGGTACGTCCGTTTGGCAGACAAAACGAAGGAGTTTCTCCATCTAGTGGCGATGCGATACTCAAACGCGCAGTACGCCATGGTGGCTGACGATGACATCTACCTCCGACTGGACAAGATTGTAGGATTGCTGCAAGAATTGGGTCCTCAAGAGCGATTCTATGCTGGCCACGTCCGCGAGATTGAAAACGCACGCAAAACTCCGCCAACTCGAAACCCCAAGTCTCCTCACTACCTCACTAAAGAGCAGTATCCAATGAGCGAGTTGCCTCCGTTCGCGCTCGGAGCTAACTTCTTCTTGTCCATGGACAACGTGCGCTTTGTGTCGAAAAATCGCCGCAGGCTTCGGGATTTGGGAGGGATGGACGATATCTCCGTCGCCTTCTGGATGCTGGCAAGACAAGTACATCCGATGCATCTCACAGGTCTTCAGCATCTAAGATCAGGACCGTGCAAGGACGACCTCATGACCCTGAGTGATTTATCGGCGTCGGCGATTCGCTTAATCCACGCGAATGTGTTAGCTCAGCGTGGCTTCTGTTATGGCTTTGATCGATACGTCTGGATGGGGCTGAATGGGGCTGAACCAGCACGAGGCATTCTTCGGGCGCTGTCTTTTTCTGGGGAACGTCTGCAGGTAGAGATATCACTGAGCCAGTTGGAGCGGGCGAGCGAAGTTCACATCACTACCACGATATCGACGCCAACCCATGCTGGGATCAAGGTACAATATTTTCCGCGTCATGAGCAAGTAGACCAATACTTGCGGAGACTCTGTGCGCAAACTCGTTTGAACTTCCCAGGTTCGGCACGTTCATGTGCCGAAATCCTGGCAAGAATATGCTCAATGCTAAATGGCAACGTGCCAGACATTCATTGCTGAGTGGAGGCGACACCTGCAGTGCAGCGAATCCAATACTCGAAATCGGAGCAACCACATATTTTTCATTCACTCATCGATGTGCGGGCAAACGTTTACACGACAAGTGGTATCTGTGGGCGCCTTGGAGCGTACAAACTGCTGATCACCTCAATCCATCTTTATCCCAGGTATGCGCGTTGAACCCGTGGCAGAAGTTGCGGCCTGCCTGCAAGTTGCTGTGAATGACGCGTATTGCAAACGGCCCCAAGTCTGCGTATGCTAGCAGGTCATCCAAGCACGGCGTCTCACGAAGGTTATTGAACAGGTCCAGGTGCTGCGGGTGGACCTGAATCGCGAGTAGCCAGAGCGCTATGGTCACATCGTCGAGCGGTCCAAGTCCCTGCAGCTCTTCGCGATTGTCCGCGATGAACTCGACGACGTCCATCGACATTAGATAGTGCGGACCCCATGCAAAGGGGGGGAACTCGTCCAGAGGATAGACAGACTCTGGCAGATAGTACCGTTGCTGTGGGTCTCTCTCCGGGACGAAAGAGTTGCCTTGCTTCACGTGACCAGCATATACGTCGCGTAGAGGACCCAGCGCTGCGAGTTGCTTAGCCAAGTCTTGAGCACGCACATACACGTCGTCGTCGGCGATCATCACGTACCCAGACCGGCGCAGTACGTGGTCAATCCCAACGAAATGGAGGAACTCCTTGACTTTATCAGGCAAAGTTGCGTACGAGTCCTCACATTCCAGTGCGTCTGTAAGCAGGTCACCGAATATCTTCTGCTCGTAGGCGATCGCTTGGCGAGTTTCTTCGCTAGCGTCTGCTGGAACGCGACAGGCCGCAAAAAGAACACGCACAGTGTTTGGTAGACTCTCCTTGCTCGCCCATGTCTGCCGGATAGCTTGTCGGAATGGGAAACCGTCGATGACTCGGGTCTTGACTCCGATGACCAAGAACGGGGGGTCTGTTGGACTGTTGTGCGCTGGTTCCGTCTTGATGTCGCCAACCGGTCGAGAATCGCCCGTGGCAGCATCAACCTCGTGTGTGACATGAGCTGAGTTGCCTCCGTTGACGCCACGCGGCTCTTGTTTCCTCAGGCGATACCATTCCACAACGCCCATGTCCTCTTCGCCAGTCTGAGCTCCGTAAAGTGCGAGATCATCAAGACGCTGCTGCTTTAGTACAGCGGTGAAGTCCTCGTCACTTAAGATGGTGAAGGCCGCCAGCTCGGACTGCATCAAGTGCTTCCCCGTCTCTGGCGTCGGCGAGTCGAAGAGCGCAAGACGTGCCGTGTGGTTGCCAACGCCGATGGCCTCTTGGATGAGCGTCCCGCTCTCAATGGGAATGCACCGACGCCAGCTGCCGTCCAGCTGCAGACACAGCCACCGACGACCAGCGTACGTCTCCATCAGCTCGCTGAAGTCCGACGAGGTGAGTAACCTGAAGCGGAATGCTGGCGGGGATCTGTACACTGCGTCCGGCTCCGGGTAGACCATCTGCAGTCCCTTAAGCAGCTCCTCTTGCTGCACCGGCGGCGGAGCGTTCACACCTCCAGCATGCTCGAGAGTCGAGGCGCCAGCAACAGCAACGCAGCAATACGCCACACAGAGCAGCACGCCAGCAAGCACGCAAGGCATCGCCATCGCATCGACAGCCTCTTGCTCTTGGTGGTCAGAAGTGCTGGAAGATCGCGATCCTAGAAAATAGAAAGGGCGCCGGCATGGCTACATTTTCATGTTGAAGCCATCTTGTCCCTACTGCTGAGCCTACCTTATTTATCCCTTGATGCCGGCGTGGCGCGCCACGAGTCCGGACGCGATCATGTAGAGCACGGCGCTGATGACGCTGAGGATGAATGATCCATTGAGCGTCACGTCGTCCGCCTTGCCGAGCGGGTGGGCCTGCGGGATCCACAGCGCGAATGTGAGCACCGTCGATATAAGTGCGATGCCCACGAAGACTTTGCCGCCCAACACGAAGATGGAGCGGCGCTTGCAGCACGTAATGCCGAGCGCTAGCGACACGAAGGACAGTGCGCCCGCACTCATGCTGATGCCTCCGAAGGCCAGCGTGGCCGAGCCCAGAGCCCCGCACGACTTGTGCAGGAACTTGTCGAACTGCGTGGCGTCCATGCCGGCGGTGGTGGCCAGCGCCGCGGCGAACGCGAGCTGCGTGTCGTCGCTCTCGTCTCCGGCACGACTGTAGCCATCGCACACGCTGTAGTCCGAGAAGTTGGCCATGAGGTCCGAGTCCAGCTCCGTGACGTCGTACTTGGAGGACGTGTGGAAGAGGTAGCAGTGGTCAAAGGAGGCGCTGGCGTTGGCGCCGTCACTGGCGGACGAGAACTCGACGTCCGTGCAGAAGCCCCAGATGCCCGCAGCGAAGTCGGAGCTGTCCACTGTGCTCTGCAGCGACTCGTTCACGGTCGTGCTCGTGGTCCAGAGCGGCAGCGAAAAGGCCACGATGTTGAGCACCACGGCCGCAAACAGCACGATGAGCGAGATGAGGCCGGAGCACGAGCAGGCCATGGCGACGTCGTTCTGCTGGTAACTTTAGTCTTCTTCCTCTTGCGCGGCAGATCACGGAATGACTCGCACTTGACCTTGAGAAGCGTCACCCTTGGCGCGTGGCTGCAGGAAGCTCCTGATTCGCACCCATACAGGAAGCAGGTAGGTCTCGCTACCTTGAGCCAAGGACCTTGACTGCGTCTGGACTTGATGCGCTTAAAACGCACGTTAAATGCCAGGAAAGACGCCATGTTGTCGATGGTGAGCTTGCTTTCGTTGTAAGCCGCTAGTGAAGGTCTCGACCTCACTCCGGAGAATCGGCACCGCGTCGCGTTGCGGTGAAAAATTGGTGGATCTTGCCCGGTCGGTCTCATGATGGAACGCTCAGTTGGCCAGTGCTCGAGTTTGAATGCTCTACCACACTCTAATTAAGGCGGTCGAGTTTTGCTTACCGATCTTGGGGCTATACATACCCGTTGGCTCTTGTGAGCTGTGGCTGTGTGTGGCGGACTTTCTCGAACTCCTCGTCGCCCCGTTGGCCCAGACACTTCTCCTTTTACTCGACTTCCAGGTGGGCTCTGTGCCTGTGGGTGCGGACGCGACTGGGGCCATGCTGTCCCTGTCCTGCGTCAACGGCGCGTCGCCGTCGACGGTGGCGCCGCCGACGACCAAGCGCCTCGCGTACGAGACTTTCCTGGAAAAGCGGGCGTCGTGCTCCGACCTGCGGCCTCCAGCTCTTCAAGCTCAAGCTCAAGCTGCAACTCAACTGGAGCGAGCGATGCGCAACTACGACAACCTCGTGGCGCAGGTGCGGCCTCTAGAGCCGTCCGAGCCGTCGGCTCTGATGCAGATCGTCCGCACGCCCGACCCGCAGACGCTCAAAGTCCGGAAGAGCAGGAGTCTCGCGCTGCCAGCGCTGCCCAGCGTGGACCTGGACGAGATCGAGATCCCGGAGATGCACGAAGGTCTGACCCGCGTCTTCTGCCAGCCCAACTCGTGGTCGCCGGCGTTCGCGTCTCCAGGCGACTTCACCATCAAGATGGCCTCGGTCTTCCAGGACAACGGCGAGATCTGCTTCCGCATCGCAGTCATGTGCTGCTGCGCCAGGTCCATTTGCGACGGCTCGCGCATCAAGCCGGCCTCCAAGCGGCAGTACTACGTCTCGTACGTCGAGCGCATGCAGCAGGAGATCGTGCAGCTGACGGAGGCGCTCTCGCTCCAGTATCTCGGGCACCGACTGGCCGACAAGATGCCCACGCACGGGACACGTCTCATCACGGCGCGCAGACAGCGGGATCTAGACGCGTACGGCGAAGAAGTGATCAAGTTCCTGAGCTTCGTGATGCAGATCACCGAGATCGGCTTCAACGGACTCGTGACGCTCAAGGAGCCCGTGTCGAGCAATGTGCGGATACGGGACTTTCTGGGCCTCGCGCTGGGCTTTGGAGAGCAGACGATTGTCGCGACCAGCTCGTGCGATGCCCGGATTGAGGGCCAAGACGGCGGCAATCGCCCCGTTCTGCCCAGTGCCTGGCTCGACATCGACGTGAACATGTCGGATGCCAGCTTCTACGGAAAATGGTACAACACGAAGAAATCTCCGCGTGACGAAGCGCTCGCGCGCATGTTCGGCCGCAGCTACGACAACGGCAACACTTGCGTAGGAGACTTTGGCCCCTTGATGAGGACGAGCAGCATGCATCGGTCCGGTGCTGGAAAGTGCGTGCGCTATGTAGACCCCTGCTACTGGTTTGACGAGACCCCGAACGACGGAGCGTTCACAGTAGAGATCTCTAGTGTCGCCGTCATGGACGGCGTTGCCAAGTATGCGATCAGCGTGCTGTTCTACGCCAACGGCGAGCTGCAAGTGTCCACTGTCGACCGCCGCTACTCCGAGTTTGACGAGCTGGCCGTGGCACTGGAGGAGAAGGTGCCTTCGCTGCAGATCCGCAGGCTGCTTCCGCCGAAGACCTTCTTCCGCTATTTATCCGCCAGTTTCCTGGAGCATCGAGCCGCGTACCTGCAGCTCTTCCTCGAGCGATCGCTCCGGCTGAGCTTCCAGGGTGTCCTCGACCAAGAGATTCCTCTGACGGCGGAGCCGCACGTCCGCGACTTTCTCAAGCTGCCCTCTGTCGAGTGGATCGTAGTCCCGTGGAGCAAGCAGTCACCCACTCCCAAGGCGCGAGATGATTTCCGCTCCAACTTTTCGCTCTCGCCGACGGCGGCGTCCGAGTCGTCGCCGCGCTTCAACCTCTCGCCCCGCCGCAATCCGCGCTGCAGCGCCGTCGAATGGACGCCACCACGCTATGAGAGCCTCCAGCTCAAGCGAAGCGACTCCATGTAAGGCTCAAGGAATGCGAATGCTCATGAAAGCTAGCAAAACAACAGTAAAAGAAGAAGTAATTTATGATCTTTGCTCACACGTCTCAAATCTGCGACTTGTGAGAGCCTCTTGCATTTCATTCGATGCCAGATGGCAGGTCACAGTTGCGATTAGGTCGGCCCCGCAGTCGAGCATGGAGAAGGCCGAGATGGACGAGCTGCGGCAGCTCTCGCAGCGCGTGTGCGAGAACGTGACGGCGTATGTGGGAGCCCAACTCGACGGTGAGTCGGAGGCAAAAAATTGCGCATTGCCAGAATGAGTGGAGGTGTCGAAACAGCACTCTGAGGTCTCATTGCTGCTACTGCTGCCCATGCTGCTGGTGCAGGCTCGCTGGAGTCGATGCAGCTGATGGAGACGGTCGTAAACAACATCAACGCCAAGTACAAGGGCATGAAGCGCGAGGCCAAGAGCATCGGCAAGCTGTCCAAGGTCCTCGAGGCGAGAGGTAACCAGCGCACTCCGCGCACGCATGGTTTTGGGGGGTGTTGGTGACACCAACTTGGTGTTGATGCATTCGTTGCGGACGAGGAGTGCATGCTAGCTTACCGTCGCTGCTGCTGTTGTTATCCGATGTTATCTGTCGTAGCAACTGCAAACGAGGAGAAGATGAATATCATCGACGACATCGACGAGGAGCTCGCGGAGCTGGAGGACATGGTGGACCAGCTCGAGCAGTACACGGGGTCGCTGGGTTCGTGCTCGCATTGTCGAGGCCCTGATACCGCACCATTGTCTGACATGCTCTTGACGTTGCCTCTAATGTGTGTAGAGATCAAGTTTAATGAAGTGCGCTAGACACGTAGTAGCTAGTAGATTGGAACCACAAGGTCAAAGTGCACTCCCCTAACTCCCTTCTCTTCTTGTTCTTGTCTTCACCAACGGGGGGGGTCTGCCCGCATACGTGCGCTGTCCACCGAAACCAAACTGACCTCAGTCTCTAGATGCCCATAGTCCTGCTTCCGCCCAAGGCTTCCTGGCCATGAGCGCTCCTGGTCGTCCGAACGTAGTGGTACTTGACTTGGTTTCAGTATGCGGCCGCCGTATTTCTATTTTTAGCTCTGAATTGAAGCTGGAACGTGCCACAACGGCTAACGGCTGCATGGGGCACTCGCAGTCCCTTCACAACACTCCTGGGCCTCCGTCTCGCAGTCCTCGCCTCTTCGCCCACCGCTAGCCCTACTACAACAGCTACAAGCAGCAGCAGGATGTCCAACATGCAGAACATGAAGTGTGTCGTCGTCGGGTGAGTGCTAAGGAGATTCAAGAAAGTATCTATCTGCTCGCTGGGCGGCTACTGACTGCTATGACACCAGTGACGGCGCTGTGGGTAAGACGTGCGTGCTCATCTCGTACACGACCAACACGTTCCCGGGCGAGTACATCCCCACGGTCTTCGACAACTACAGCGCCAACGTGATGGTGGACAACCGGCCGATCAACCTGGGGCTGTGGGATACGGCAGGCCAGGAAGACTACGACCGGCTGCGTCCGCTCAGCTACCCGCAGACGGACGTCTTCCTCATCTGCTTCTCGGTCGTCAGGTGCGGTGTCTACTAGCGATAGTATATTATTATTGTGGTGGAGCTAACGCATGTGCATTATAACTGGCTGTGCAGTCGCGCCTCGTTTGAGAACGTCAAGCTCAAGTGGCTGCCCGAGATCCGCCACCACGCCCCCGGTGTGCCCTTTATTCTGGTGGGAACCAAGTCGGATCTGCGTGACGACGAGGATACGCTTGAGAAGCTCCGGGAGAAGAAGCTAGCCCCAATTACCAAGGAAGAGGTGCGTGGCCGAGTGAAAGTGAGAGGGCGAAAAGAGACGCTTGACTAACGAGTTCCTTGCGCGTGACATTTCTTCTTCAGGGTGAGACGCTCAAGACCGAGCTAGGCGCGTACAAATACATGGAATGCTCGGCGCTGACACAGAAGGGTCTCAAGTCGGTGTTTGACGAGGCCATTCGATGTGTCATCACCAACCAGCAGAACCCCAAGGGCAACAAGCGATCTTGGAAGTGCTCCATCCTGTAGAGCGCCGGTCATCAACAAAAGGGGGCCGGGCGGCAGGGTTATTGCATTCACGGTCCTCATTGTCCCCTTCGCACCGATTTATACCGTCCACAAGCTCGTCGTCCGACCTCCCAAACAAATAAACTCAAATGCATCCACCACAACCTCGTTCGTGTTGCTCCTGTCGGTGGCGTGGACTTCAAGTTTGAATGGCTACATTATGTCCACCACATCGGTGATTTCCAGCATACTGGAGCCAAGTCAATTCTAATCCGAGCCCGACGTGATGACCGAGAGCTCCAGCTTCACGTCGTGGCTGCTGGGCGCGGTTTACACGGGCGGCACGCTCTGCGTGGGCGCACTCTTCCTGCTGTACATGTACCAGGAGCGGCTGCTCTACTTCCCGACGATCCCTGGCGCCTCCAAGTTCACCAAGGACAACCCTCCAGGTGCGCAAGTGGCCAATCAACACCCCCCTGCTTATCCATCTCTGTAAGGCTGACGCTTTGTCCTCTGCAACCGACAGGATACCGACACCCCGGGGAGTTTGGGATCGACTATGAGGACCTGATGATCCCGTGCAAGGACGGCGTGAGGATCAACGCGTGGCTCATGAAGCAGAAGGACCACAACATCCGTCCGACGCTCATCTTCTTCCACGGCAACGCCGGGAGTGAGTCCATTGCAAGAATTAGCAATGTAATGCTGCTTGATACAGACTCCTCATCGTGTGCTGGTGTGCTGCAGATATTGGTTACCGTCTCCCGAACGCGGTGCAGCTGTTCCGGAAGGTCGGGGTGAACGTATTGCTGGTGGACTACCGTGGATTTGGCCACAGCGAAGGGGAACCGACTGAACAAGGTCTGAAGCTGGATGCTGAGGTGCGTGGTGGTACAGTGAGCTTAAATCACGGTTGTGGTTATTGAGGACAAGTGGGGTGGTTGTCTGACTGATGCAGGCTGCGTTGGACGCCATGTATGCTCGGACGGACATCGACACGTCAAAGCTCGTGGTGTTCGGGCGGTCGCTGGGTGGCGCTGTGTCTGTTCACCTCGCCGAAAAGGAGCCGTCTAAAGTACGTGTGTGATGGACCGCATTGAAACGTGGTGGTGGTTGTGTCGCTCACAGATTGGTTGGTATTGCTGCTGGTCAGGTGGCGGCCGTCGTTCTGGAGAACACGTTCCTGAGCATTTCCGCCATCGTGGACGTGTTGATGCCGTTCCTGACGTACGTCAAGCCGCTGGTGCTGCGGATGGACTGGAACAGTGCGAAGGGCATCCAGAAGATCAAGCAGCCGATCCTCTTCATCGCGGGCATGCAAGACGAGCTGGTGCCGCACTCGCACATGCAGCAGCTGCGCGCTCTCGCCACTTCCAGCCAGCGCGCGGTGTGGTACGCCGTGCCGGGCGGCACGCACAACGACTCGTGGCTGCGCGGAGGCGACAAGTACTTTTCGGAGCTGCGGCAGTTTCTCGAGGCGTTGGGCGGCGTCACCACGTGTCTGGCCAGCGACGAGTCCTCGGGCGAGGACGGCGTCGCCCCCGAGGAGAACGCCATCCCGGTCATGTACCAGCAGCCGCTGCTCAGCTCGCTCCAGAAGCCCAAGACGGAGTAACAAGGAGGAATAGAGCTACGTTGCTGCATACAATCCAATACAACAGCGCCCGTCGTCACCCCGGCCACGTTGAAGTGGTCTAATCCTCGTCCACTCATTGGTTGAAATGGCTCACTTCACGTCGGAATCCCGTCGAGGCCTTGGCAAAGGGCGTACGAGCAGATCTTTCACCACTTTCGAATCCTGCAGTGAGCGCGCAAGCACCTCTCGTGTCTCTTTGTCTGTGTGCGATGGTGCTGCAGACGACCTCCATCCTGCGTCGCGCCGCGCTCTCGGCACGCATGGCGTCCGCGCGCGCGCTGTCTACTAGCAGCGCCGCCGCCGGCGGCTCAGGCGCGTTCCTGACGATGGAGACGCGCCCCAACGGCGTGGCCATCGTGCGGCTGGACGACAAGTCGGCCAAGGTGAACACAATCTCGTCCAAGATGACGGCCGAGATGACGAGCATGCTGGACACGGTGGAGAGCGACCCCAACATCAAGTCGGTGGTGCTCATCTCGGCCAAGCCGGGCGTGTTCATCGCCGGCGCCGACATCGCCGAGCTGCAGGCGTGCCAGACCGAGGAGGAGATGCGCGCCATGTCCAGCGCCGGCCAGAGCTTCATGAACCGCCTGGCCAACTCCAAGAAGCCCTTCGTGGCGGCCATCGAGGGCTCCTGCATGGGCGGAGGTCTCGAGGTGGCGCTCGCCTGCCACTACCGTGTGGCCTCGCAGAGCAAGAAGACGCAGCTGGCGCTCCCCGAGGTGATGTTGGGGCTGCTGCCGGGCGCGGGAGGCACCCAGCGTCTGCCCAAGCTCGTGGGCATCCAGGCGGCGCTGGACATGATGCTTACGGGCAAGAACGTCAAGCCGGACAAGGCCCTGAAGATGGGACTTGTGAACCAAGTGGCCGACCCGTACGCTCTGGAGAACGCGGCCATCTCGGCGGCCCAGCAACTGGCTGCCGGCAGCTTGAAGGCCAAGAAGAAGAGCAAGGGACTCGTGAACCGCATCTTGGAGGACACCCCACTGCGCCAGGTTGTGTTCAACAAGGCTGGTGAGATGGTGGAGAAGAAGACGGGAGGGCACTACCCCGCCCCCAAGTTGATCTTGGAGGCTGCACAGGCCGGAGTGGAGCAGGGACTGACCAAGGGCCTGGAGGTCGAGGCGGCCAACTTCGCCAAGCTCGGCATGACCAGCGAGGCCAAGGCGCTCATGAGCATCTTCTTCGGACAGACCGCGCTCAAGAAGAACCGCTACGGCAAGCCCGCCAAGCCTGTGGAGACCATGGCCGTAGTGGGCGCGGGTCTTATGGGAGCGGGTATCGCTCAGGTGTCGGCCGCCAAGGGTGTGCGCGTGCTGCTGAAGGATCGCGACGCCGCCGCTGCGGCCAAGGGTGAGGACTACGTGCGCAACAACTTGGACCAGAAGGTGAAGCGCAAGCGCATGACGATCTACGACCGCGACGCCGTCATGGCCAACGTGGTGCCTCTGTCTGACGAGGACGAGGTGTGGAAGACGCACATCAAGAAGGCGGACCTCGCCATCGAGGCCGTCTTCGAGGACCTGGCGCTCAAGCACAAGGTGTTGTCCGACCTGGAGAACCACGTGTCGAAGGACTGCGTGATCGCCACGAACACGTCGGCTCTGCCCATTGCGGACATCGCGGCGGCCTGCAAGCGTCCGGAGAACGTCATCGGCATGCACTACTTCTCGCCTGTGCCGAGCATGCCGCTGCTGGAGATCATTCGCCACGCCGGCACGAGCGACGCCACTGCTGCAAAGGCCGTGGACCTGGGACTTCGTCAAGGCAAGACAGCCATCGTGGTGAAGGATGTCCCCGGCTTCTACGTGAACCGTTGCCTTGGACCCTACATCGCTGAGACGCTGGCGCTGGTGGGCGATGGCGTGGAGCCCGAGAAGCTCGACAAGCTCATGACCAAGTGGGGTCTGCCTGTGGGTCCCATCACTCTGGCCGACGAGGTGGGTCTGGACGTGGCCTACCACGTGAACCAGACGCTGTCGAATGCGCTGGGCGTGCGCATGGAGGGCGGCGACGCGAAGCTGTTCGAGGAGATGATCGGCCAGGTCTTCCTGTTCAATAAGACTGTCAAGGGCTTCTTCGTGCAGCCCCCTAAGGGCAAGAAGGCCAAGAAGACCATCAACGCCGACGCCATGAACCTGGTCAAGAAGTTCCAGAAGACCGACCTCAAGCTCAGCGACGAGGACACGGTCAACCGCCTCATCTCGCGCTTCGTGAACGAGGCCGTCCTCTGCGTGCAGGACGACATCATCGAGTCGCCGACGGAGGGCGATATCGGAGCCGTGTTCGGCATCGGCTTCCCGCCCTTCATCGGCGGCCCGTTCCGCTACGTCGACAAGGTGGGCAGCACCAAGTTCACGGAGATGATGCAGCGCTACGCGGACCAGTACGGCGAGCAGTTCGCGCCTGCACCGCTGCTGCAAGACATGGCCAAGACCAACAAGAAGTTCCACTCGAAGTAGGATTGACTTTGGACTATATAGGCTGCAGCGCTGATAATAATCTCGAATGCAGAGCAGAAAACAAATGCGTTGAATGCAGAATGACATGCACATTTCATTTAATGTTTTTCGGAGGTTTGGATCGTCGTAACATTGTTCATGATCCACGTTGCGTTCAAGAGGAGACGCCAGCTCTCTGGTGCAGTTGGGGGTTAGCTCTTGTCTTTCCAGAAATTATGCAAGCACGACAACGTACCAGTTTTGCGTGGACCTTGCTCTCACGCTCCTGGCTCTGCCGACGAAGGTCCTCCACGCGCTGCAGCTTCTCGTCCAGTTCAACGACCTTCAAATGAAAGATTGGCAGTGAGTCAGACGGACCATGAGCCCTCAAGTCCGCTTGGTATTAATAATGCTGCGTACCTGGTGCACTTTGAAGCTTCCGGAGCGACTGGGCTCGGAGGCTGCCGCGTTAGCCGACTCCAGTAGATCCTGCTTCATCCGGCGGGCCAAAGCAATGCGCAACGCATTCCGGCGCTCCTCCTCCTCCGCCTTCTTGGCTTCCTCGGATGTGTTGCTCTGCAGTTTCTCAACAAGCTGCGCGGGCGGCTCTGGAGCTGTGGCCTTCTGCTCCTGTTGGTATTCCTTCAGCTGCGCCTCGCGCTCGCGTTTCTTCTTCTCAATGATGCGGTCGCGCTGCTTGCGGAGATACTCTTCACGGCGCTTGAGCTCTTCCTCGGAGATCTCGGCCGCCTGCTGCCACTCGCGCTGCTTGTTGCGGTTCTCTTCGAGCGACTCCTTGTTCTTCTTGCAGATCTCCTCGGCCTTCTTCTTGCTCTCGCGAATCTGCTGCTGCACCTCGGCGGGCGACAGCTGGCGTGTCTCGGACGCAGCGCTCGCGTACTTGTCCTCGGCGACCTTTGCGGCCACTGAAGCGAGCCGAAGCTGCTCAGTCTGCACACTCATGGACATGGCGAGCGCCGCCTCGAGCTCCGCCTGTTCCATCTCCTCCTGCTTGTACAGCACGCTGAGCTCCATGAACTGCGCCTCGAGGTCGTGCTCGTCCTCCGCCGCCTCCTCACGCAGCTCCTTGATAGCCTCGAGCTCCAGCTCCAAGTTGCGCTTGACCATTAGCTTCTTGAAGCTCAGAAAGTCATCCATGGCCAGGATCTGGTTCACCACGTCGGCGCTCACACCGTCGGACACGGACACACCCGCCGCTCGCTCGCTGTCCCGCTGCTTCTCGCAGATTGACGCGAAGTCCGCGGCCGTGAGCCCCATCTCGGCCAGGTGCGAGCCCAGCACGTTCTCCACCAGCTCGCGGAACTGCGTGTGCAGCTCCGTGTAGATGAACTTGTTTTCCTCGCCTGTGTCGAAGCTGGCGCAGTTGTCATCGATGAAGCACATGACCGGCAGCTCCCACGCCGGCGAGCGGAACAGGTTCAGCACATAGTCGAACACCCAGTCGCTCTCCTCCGCCGTGAAGTCTAGCGCGCCGTCGCTCATGATGCTCGTCGCGCCCTGATCACTGCGTCCGCGTCGGTTGTGCACTCTGGCGGCCGCGTCGCTTCGTGCCCAAGATCCAAAATGGCTACACTTTCGTCAAAACAGTAAAAGTATAATAAAACTGGCGAAAAAATAATGCAGGAAATTATTGAAAAGTTCGAATGGCAGTCTGTAGTCGTCACCTGAATTGCTGCGGCTGCGTATCGCGACGTCATAATGTCATCACCCCGTCCGCCTGGGCCGTACGCATGACACACTTAACGCCAATGCTGTCATTAGGCTTGACACGGAGCGTGAGCTGCAGAAAACTCAAGGTGGGGCACGAGTACCCATCCTTTCTCAAGGCGTCTTGCTGCAGGCATGTTCCACCGGCCCACAGCTCGATAGAAGGACGGTTGGCCGGGTAATGGCGCACAGAGGCAGTGATACTGACAACCCCTCCACGACGAATCAAAATGTTCAGGCCCGAGACGCTCACAGCAAAATCCGCGGACTCCTGGCGATTCCAGACAATAAACTCGTTTTCCAAGTCTTTCTCCAAGCTCTGCACGCAAATACACGAAGCTTATCCTCGATGCTGGCGCGTAGTCGCTAGATCTCTTCTTGCTGGATATGAAGTTTTGCCTTGAGAATATCCAACTCAGAGAGCTCCACAGGGCTCAGGGTGAAGTAGTAGCGGACCCGTTGCATCGAGCCTAGCACTTGAAATTGAAACTCAAGTAGTAGTTCCAATGCGTCATCCTCGATCAAAACAAGCTCCCTGCGGATGCCGTTCGTCAACCCGCTGTAAAGCACTACGGCGAACCACTGTATAAAGATGTTTTAGCCATTGTACTACCGCACACATAGAGCTTGTTTCAAACCTTCAGATACTGCTCTGCCGTAGCATTGCCAACACTCTCGGGCTCTGTAGCGCCTTCATCGATATCCAAACTGTGCGTCTTGCTATAGAAACACCAGTGAGCAGTGTTAACCATAAGCTTGGAATATGACTCGTGTCCGTCGTTACTCACTGGTGTTTCTATACGCCCAGCTTGGATGAGCACCACCGCCTTAACGTTGGGGTCGCTCTCCACCGTGTCCTGCTCTTAGCCGTCATCTTGGACGAGATAGTGTTTACCTTGGCCACCTTGCCGTCCAGCCAGACGATGGGCACGCCATTGGCTAGCAGGAGGCACGCACCACTTAGAGTGGTAGGCATTCAGCCTGCATTCGAAATGACACTCACAGGCAGGAACGTTAACGCGGGCGATGCGCTGAAGATGGGGCTCGTGAACCAAGTACTGTAGTCGATTCGTACGAGCAGCCGAAACCATCAGGCCAAAGAACAAGAGCAAGAGACTCGCCAACCGCATCTGGGAGGGCGTTGTGGAGAAGAAGACGGTCGGGCGCTACCTGTCCCGGGAGACGTAAGAACTACCTCGCTGGCACGAGGCTGCCATGAGACCTCAACGTCACTCTTCCTCATCCCAAAGCCTATCACTCCGCCACGTTTGACAAGTCGCGTCCTTTTGCGGCTCATGGCTACACTCACGCTGCGCTGTGATTCGCCAAAACGCGTTTCAGCGAATGAAAAGTCGCGACGACCACCGATTCGCCGAAAACAAAAAGTCAAGATCCATTCAAGCTTAATCCTCCGTTACATCAGGCAGCCATGGAGGAGGGCCCGATGGCGTCGACCAAGCTCTACGTGGGCAACCTTTTCTACGAGCTCACGCAGCGCGACGTCGAGGCCGAGTTCGGCAAGGTGAGCCGGCCGTCACAACTCTCTATATATGCCCCTCCCTTTCCTCTAACTTTCCCCCTCCTCCTGCCAGTTCGGACCCATCGAGCAGTGCGCCGTCAAGAAAGGCTACGCGTTCGTGCACTACGAGCAGCTGGAGGACGCCGAGATGGCCGTGCAGGAGATGAACGACAAGGAGCTGGGCGGCCGCCGCCTGCGCGTGGCCTTCGCAGTGTCGCACGGCACGCAGCGCCGCTATGACGGCCCGCCGCCGCCCCTGCAGCCCCTGGCCGGCCAGCAGCCGCCGCCACCACCGCCGCTGCTGAACAGCCCGCGCTTCCCCGTGAACGCGTCGCCAAACCTGTTCGTGGCCAACATCCCGCCGCACATCAAGATGAGCGAGCTGGACCAGGCCTTCGCGCAGTTTGGAGAGGTCAAGAACGTCAAGGTGCTGCCCCAGGCGCGGCCCGACGCGCCCATGTCCGCCTTCGTGGACTACTCGGACGTGGCTTCGGCCCAGAAGGCCCACAGCGCCACGATCATCATAGCGGGACAGCACCTGCGCACCGACTACAACTTCCGCAAGTACGTGGCCGCATGCGGGAGCGTGGCTGTGCATTCATAGACTGATAGCTGTGTCTTTGGTCGTGTTTCTTGGTGCTAGGAACAAGGGTGACGGGCCAAAACGCATGAACCGCGGCAGCTTTGACGCCAATGGATACGACGACGAGGAACGTGGCGGCCGCGCGCGCTATGACTCGTTCGACTCACAGTCCGGCCGGAAAGGTCACGTGTCCAGCAGGTACGAAGATGAGTTGGAGGACGCGGGCCACCGTCGGCACCACCACCACCACCGCTCGAGTCGCCACCACTCCTCACGACACAGTCGCGAGGACCCGGAAGAGCGCGGGCGGAGCGGCTCCCCGCCGCACTACCGTCGCCACAGTAGCAGCAGCAGTCTGCGGAGAGGCGAAGAAGCCGCCGGCATGCGCGAGCGCCCACGTGACTACGGCGCTGAGCGCGCGTACGGCCGCCCGGGCGAGGTGGACGAGTTCCAGCCGCGTTCCCAGCAGTCTGCGTATTACGAGTCGCGCTCGCGGGGTGAGCCACGTGAGTACTCGGGCCGAGGGATGGACAAGTCCCCGCAGGACTACCGTCGCTACAGTCGCCCGGAGATGTCGTCGTCGTCGCGTCATGGATCGCGTCGCGGCCCACGCAACGACCGCAGCTGGTACGAATTTTGTGTTGAAGAGGTTTGGTCGTGGCCTTTAATGACTTGTGTGTATGTGCTTGATTTACGGTTTCACAGGTCTCCCCGGCCTCCTCAGTCGGGGCCTCGTAGCCGCAGCCGCAGCCGTTAATAAAGGCTGGGAATGAAGCGTTGTGCAAAGCTTTACCGCAGATTTGTGGGTGGCCTGACATCTACACGTGCGCGGGTGGAAACTAAACGAGGGATGCTTGAATATCGGAGTGCGCCGTGGTGGAGTTACGAGAAGCATCCCGGTTGTATTTCGGAGGGCAGACTCGAATTGACGAAATGGACAAACCTTATGTGGTCGCGATGTGTTGGGGCCACAACGACTAGCTGGCGTTCACGTTACCTTTTCGTCCTCACTGGGTCTTCGTGCTTGGCAGGCCAAGAACTTGTGGATTTCTTGGAGCTTTTCTTTTACTCGTTGGATGTGGCCTTAGAATGTGGGTGGGTTCTCCGTGTTACGCTCTTGGATTGGATTGGATTGTATAGAATGGATGTGGTGTAGAATGGATATGTCTCTCTGCCTTGGTAGCGTTCGAGGTCGAGTGCATTTGCGAAATCTCCGCTGACCGCGCGCTTCACTCAACACACTCACCTCCCCAGCTCAAGATGGCCAACAAGCTGCTGCTCGCTAGCCTCTTCGTTCTCTACGCGCTCCAACTCGTCTCTGCTCGCCCCACCGCGATGGAATTGAGCACGCCGGCGCTTCCGCGCAGCCTGCGTGTCGAAGTTGACTCGGGTTCGACCAGTTCGAGTGGCAGTGCTTTGTTCGAGAAAGAGGGACACCAGTGCAACTTTTTGGGGTGGTTCACGTACACGTGCTACTCGTGGTTTTAGACCTCAAAACACAGACCGGGCCTCCTCCCTCTGCACCAGCATCGGTCGCCCAACCCGCGAAGTGATCCAGTAGGCGGATAAAGACCTCAATGAAGCCAAGCTTTTCACTCGATCTGGTTGTTGTACTCCTGTCTCGCCACTTGGGCATTTGCCGCGTTCGACTCACTTCAGCAAGATGACGAAGCTCCTGCTCACGTGCGTGATCGTGCTTTCAGCTGCACTTGCTGTCACGAGTGTCGGCGTTGCTGCTGCTCTCCCCGTCGAGCGTGCGTTGCGCGGTGCGACAGCCAGCCTCGTTGGATCTGCCGCCGCAGACAACGAGGAGAAGATCAAGATCTGCTACACGCGCCTATTCTATTGGCCCTACGAGTGCTGAATTAGCCTGCCAATAATGTGGTAGGTTGTTCTCATCAGTCCCGGGTCGCCAGGGACGTCATCGGTAACCTCAATCGAAACAATCTTTCACTTTCGTGTTGGTTATAGATCAAGTTGACTTGTCAGAGCGTGCTGTCAGCACTGGGGGGTCATGATGACCCACACTGGGGACGTCTCACTGCTTTGATGGCCTGCCGGCATGGAGTCCATTCGACAATTTACTAGGCGACGAGCAAGCACTGCAACTCACTCTCGGCAGGCAAAGATAAGGGCATGGCCCAGCGCTTGGAGCCCTCAAATCTTGAGCCGCACAACTACGTGGCATTGCATACCTCTGGATCGGAGCAGCGCTCCGATGCTGAGGTCGTTGAAGTAAACGACACGCCTGACATAAGCACGGCAAAGACCCATCGCGTAGCCTTGCTGGAGCTGTTCTCTTTCGCCGACACGACCGATAAGCTGCTTATGCTCTTGGGCTCGCTCGGAGCATTCGGCGCCGGCGTCCTGCGCCCCGTACTCGTGCTTCTGTACGGTGACATCATTAACGAGTTCGGCGACGCTCCCAAAGGCGACACGCCGACCCTCTCCATGTCCAGCGTGCGCACGGCTTCGATCAACTTCATGGTCGTGGGCATCGTCGGCTTCATCGCGGCCTACCTGCAGGTCTACTGCTGGACCATCACGGCCTCGCGCCAGTCCAAGCGCATCCGCAGCCTCTACGTCAACGCCATCGTCACCAAGGAGATCGCGTGGTTCGACGTGAACGAGCCCATGCAGCTGTCGTCCCGCGTCGCCGACGCCACCATCACGATCCAGGACGGCATCGGGTCCAAGATGAGCGACCTGCTGCACTTCACGTCCACGGTGGTGTCGGGCATCGTCATCGCGTTCATCAAAGGCTGGGAGCTCACCCTGATCTTGATGGCGGTGGTGCCGTTCGTCACCGTTACAGGCATGCTGGCCAAGAAGGTGATCGTATCCGCCAGCAGCCGCAGTCTCCACTCGTATGCGCAGGCCGGAGCCGTGGCGCAGGAGTCGCTGAGCAACGTTCGAACCGTGCACATGTTCAACTCGGTGCAGTATTTCGCTGACAAGTACAGTCGAGCGCTGGAAGGCGCCACAAGCGCTGGGATCAAGAAGGAGTTTGCTGCTGGCTGGGGCACGGGGCTCATGAATATGGTGCAGTTCCTCATGCACGCGTTGGGCTTTTACCTGGGTGCCGTGTTTGTCGCCCGCGACCAGCTCGACGGCAACACGTGCAGTGGCTCCAGCTGCTACGACGCAGGACGCATCATGACAGTCTTCTTCTCGGCTACTAAGGGAACCTTGGCAATCAGTCAGGCGGGTCCCAACCTCCAGGCGGTCTACTCGGCTTGCGCTGCTGCCTACGACGTGTTCGAGCTGATCAAGCGGCCGTCACTGATCGAGCCCACCAACGATGACCAAGGCAAGAAGCTCCAGACCGTCTCCGGAAACATCGACATCGACAATGTGCGCTTCGCGTACCCGTCCCGTCCCGAGGTGGACGTGTGCCGAGGCTACTCGCTCCAGATCAGGGCCGGGGAGACCGTGGCGCTGGTCGGCCCGAGCGGCAGCGGCAAGAGCACGGTGGTCTCGTTGCTGGAGCGCTTCTACGACCCGCTCGAAGGCTCCGTGAAGATCGACGGGGAGGACGTTCGCTCGCTGAACGTCAAGTGGCTGCGGCAGCAGATCGGGCTGGTGGGGCAGGAGCCTGTGCTCTTCGCGACGACCATCATGGAGAACATCCGCCACGGCCGACCTGCCGCGTCGGACAGCGAGGTCGTGGAGGCCGCCAAGATGGCCAACGCCTTCAGCTTTATCAACGAGTTCCCCGAGGGCTTCGCCACAGAAGTGGGCGAGCGCGGCGCTCAGCTATCGGGAGGCCAGAAGCAGCGCATCGCCATCGCGCGCGCCATCATCAAGAACCCGCCGATCCTGTTGCTGGATGAGGCGACGAGCGCCCTCGACACGGAGAGCGAGCGGATCGTCCAGGCGTCTCTGGACCGGTTGGTGGCGGGTCGAACCGCACGACGATCATCGTGGCGCACCGCTTGTCGACGATTCGGGACGCGGATCGGATTGCGGTGCACAGTGGCGGTCGTATCGTGGAGCTCGGTTCTCACGAGGAGCTGCTGCGTATCGCGAATGGCCACTACCGGCGTCTGCTGGAGGCTCAGTCACAAGTAGCTTCATCAGAACGAGATGAAATTGAGGCATGTGAGACGTCGACTTCAGTGCCATCGTCGGAGTCGGCTGGTACTGAACGCTCGAGCTTGCGGTTGACCCATAAGGGTAGCGAGATCATTCATGGGGCTCGAGGAACTGTTGTAAGCGAGTCGGAGGAGCAAGAACCTGCTCACAAGGTCAGCACGGGTCGAATCTGGAGGATGGCCGTTCCTGAATGGAAATTCATGGCACTTGGTGGCCTCGGAGCGGCGATCTACGGGGCAATCTACCCCGTGAACGGCCTTCTCATCGGCGTATCCATCAAGCTGTACTCCGAGACGTACAAGACAAAACACGAGATGCTGCAGGACATGCGCTTCTACTCGCTGTACCTTGGTATCCTTGCGGTCGTATGCTGCGGTGCTATCACGCTGATGAGCTACGGCTTTGGAGTGGCTTCGAACCGCCTCGTGGCTCGTATCCGCGTTATAACGTACGGCGCCATGCTGCGCCAGGAAGTGGGCTGGTTCGACCTCGCAGAGAACTCGTCCGGAGCTCTCGTCTCCCGTCTGGCCAGCGCCTGCGCTGTGCTGCACTCGATGACCTCCGAGAACCTCAGTCGCGCCGTGGTGGGCGTGGCAACGGCCGCTATTATCCTCGCGCTTTCGTTCATCTACAGTTGGCAGATGACTCTCGTCATGACAGCGGTCGTGCCGCTGCTGGTAGGCTGCAACTTCATGCGTATCAAGAATATGCGGGGGCAGGTGAACGCCAAGACGAGCAACAGCGCCGACGCCGCTGCAGACTCCTTGCTCTCGGAAGCCATCGACGCGATCCGCACGGTCGCATCGTTCGGGATGGAGAAGGCGCTGGTGGCGCAGTACGCATCGTTCCTGAACGTGTCGAATGAGCAGGACAAGAAGTTGGGCGTCTCCGGAGGGATTTCGTTTGGACTATCGCAGGCGATGACGTTCTGGGTTCTCTCCTTCGTCTTCTACATCGGTGGCATCTGGGTCTCTCACGGTACGATCTCCTTCGAGGACCTCTTCGTTGTTCTCATGGTCTTCATGATGGGGTCATTCAGTGTCAGTGTGGCCTCGCAAGGATCCGTGGACGGAGAGAAGGCCAAGCGAGCCGCCGCCAACGTCTTCAAGATCATCGACCGCGTGCCGGAGATCGACGCCACTTCGACCGCAGGAACCGTGCTGCCCCGCATCCAAGGCGACATCCACTTCAAGCAGCTCAGCTTCGCGTACCCTTCTCGACCGCACGCCGCCATCTACCAGGGCTACGACCTGTCGGTTCAACGCGGCCAGACTGTGGCGCTGGTGGGGGCGAGCGGCAGCGGCAAGAGCACGGCGATCGCGCTGCTGGAGCGCTTCTACGACCCGTCGTCGGGGGCGGTGACGCTGGACGGCCACGACGTGCGCAGTCTGAGCTTGCCGTGGCTGCGCGAGCGCATCTCGCTGGTGAGCCAGGAGCCGGTGCTGTTCTCGGGGACGATCGCGGACAACATCGCTCTGGGCAAGCCGGGTGCGAGTCGCGCGGAGGTGGAGGCGGCGGCCAGGAGCGCCAACGCCTTCGACTTCATCTGCAACTTCCGCGGGGCTTCGACACGGAGGTGGGCGACCGCGGCGCGCAGGTGTCGGGCGGCCAGAAGCAGCGCATCGCCATCGCGCGCGCCATCTTGCGCGACCCGGACGTGCTGCTGCTGGACGAGGCGACGAGTGCGCTGGACAACGAGAGCGAGCAGGTCGTGCAGGCGTCGCTGGACGCACTGATGGCGCAGAAGCGGCGGACGACGATTGTGGTGGCGCACCGGTTGTCGACGATCCGGAAGGCGGACGTGATCGCGGTGACTCGTGACGGCAGAATCGTGGAGCGAGGCAGCCACGAGGAGCTGATGCGGGTGCCGGGCGGCGTCTACCGCGGGATGGTGGGGTTGCAGGCGGTGACAGTATCGTAGTTTACGGTGATGAAGAGCATCGGAGAAACCAGGAGCAGATCATTGGAAATGCACTTCAATTTGTTTGAATTCTTTCGGATGGTGGGGCTGCAGGCTGGCTTACTGGAATACAAGGGCTATCACATCGAGAGTAAGGCTGAATTGAAGTCCGTGAAATTGGTTTGGAAGGAATTGAAAGTATGTCTCGATTTACGTTACTTGCTTGGCGAGTGACGTCCTGGCTTCCTGGGACTGTCGTCTCTGTCATTGTTGAGCGAGAAGCCTTACATTTGGGGAATGCCTTGGAGAGGTTGTTCAGCACTGGAAGGGCCAAAAGAGGAAGTAGCAGATTTTCTCCTCCTTGCTAGCGGCGGCTGATCCAGTAAGGCTAGTCGTGCCCTCGCCGCGTAGTCCATACTCGACAGGGAGAGCTGCAGCAACGCTTGAACCCGTGGCAGCAAGAGCAGCTGAAAACACGATCGCGCAGGTGAGCAGGAGCTTCGCCATCTTGGTGCTGTACTGAGTCGAACGCGGCAAATATCGAAGTGACAAGGTCTGGGGCGAGAAACGACGGCATCAATGAGAAGCTTGCTTTGCATGAGGTCGTTTGTTATCTAGCTACTGAATTGTTTTCGGGTGGTCCTGGGGCCACGATATCCTGGCGGCGTTGGAGGTTCCCCCTGTGTTTGGTCCATCGTTTACCAGCTAAACCACGAGTAGCACGTGTACGCGATGCCCAGAAAGTTGCAATACTTCTTCTTCTCGAACACAGCAGCAGCACTGCCACTTGAACTCAAATCGGCATCAGTACGCAGGCTGCGCCCGGTTGGCCGCGTGTTGAAATCCACTGCGGTGGATCCAGCAGAAACGAGTTGGAGAGCGTAGACAGCGAGAGCGCTTGCAAGCAACCGCCTGGTCATTTGGAGCTGAAGCGCAAAGTGAAGTGCGTGGTCGGCGGAGTTTTCGTAAATGCACTAGCGTCTGACAGGTATATCGATTCAGTAATCCAATGGGGCGAAAGTGAACAACGAAGCCCGCCCATACTCTAAGGCTATTCACCAAGAACTCTCAGAAATCCTCACGTTCCACCAACCTAGAAATCGTGGATAAGCCAAGTCCCGGAAGAATTCAAACAAATTGAAGTGCATTTCCAATGATCTGCTCCTGGTTTCTCCGATGCTCTTCATCACAGTAAACTACGATACTGTCACCGCCTGCAACCCCACCATCCCGCGGTAGACGCCGCCCGGCACCCGCATCAGCTCCTCGTGGCTGCCTCGCTCCACGATTCTGCCGTCACGAGTCACCGCGATCACGTCCGCCTTCCGGATCGTCGACAACCGGTGCGCCACCACAATCGTCGTCCGCCGCTTCTGCGCCATCAGTGCGTCCAGCGACGCCTGCACGACCTGCTCGCTCTCGTTGTCCAGCGCACTCGTCGCCTCGTCCAGCAGCAGCACGTCCGGGTCGCGCAAGATGGCGCGCGCGATGGCGATACGCTGCTTCTGGCCGCCCGACACCTGCGCGCCGCGGTCGCCCACGTCCGTGTCGAAGCCGTTAGGGAAGTTGCTGATGAAGTCGAACGCGTTGGCGCTCCTGGCCGCCGCCTCCACCTCCGCGCGACTCGCACCCGGCTTGCCCAGCTCGATGTTCTCGGCGATGGTGCCGGCGAACAGCACCGGCTCCTGGCTCACGAGCGACACGTGCTCGCGCAGCCACGGCAAGCTCAGACTGCGCACGTCGTGGCCGTCCAGCGTCACCGCCCCCGACGACGGGTCGTAGAAGCGCTCCAGCAGCGCGATCGCCGTGCTCTTGCCGCTGCCGCTCGCCCCCACCAGCGCCACAGTCTGGCCGCGTTGAACCGACAGGTCGTAGCCCTGGTAGATGGCGGCGTGCGGTCGAGAAGGGTACGCGAAGCTGAGCTGCTTGAAGTGGATGTCGCCTTGGATGCGGGGCAGCACGGTTCCTGCGGTCGAAGTGGCGTCGATCTCCGGCACGCGGTCGATGATCTTGAAGACGTTGGCGGCGGCTCGCTTGGCCTTCTCTCCGTCCACGGATCCTTGCGAGGCCACACTGACACTGAATGACCCCATCATGAAGACCATGAGAACAACGAAGAGGTCCTCGAAGGAGATCGTACCGTGAGAGACCCAGATGCCACCGATGTAGAAGACGAAGGAGAGAACCCAGAACGTCATCGCCTGCGATAGTCCAAACGAAATCCCTCCGGAGACGCCCAACTTCTTGTCCTGCTCATTCGACACGTTCAGGAACGATGCGTACTGCGCCACCAGCGCCTTCTCCATCCCGAACGATGCGACCGTGCGGATCGAATCGATCGCCTCAGACAGCAGAGACGCCGCTGCGGTATCCGCGTCGTTGTTCTTCTTCGCGTTCATTTGGCCGGCCATGTGCTGCAAGCGTACACGGTTGACACCGACAAGGAACGGGGTCGTGGCGATCATGATGAGGGTCATCTGCCAGCTGTAGTAGAACGCGATCGCGAAGATGATGATGAAGGTCGTCCCAGTCATCAGGCTGCGGTTGAGGAAATCCGACGTCATGGACTGGAGAATAGCCGAATCCGTTGCCAGACGAGAGACGAGCGATCCCGACGAGTTCTCCTTGAGATCGAACCATCCGAGTTCCTGACGCATCATGCTGCTGTACGCCTCCAAACGAACTCGACTGACCAACCGACTGGAAGCGATGCCGAACCAGTACTCGGTCAGCGTGAAAGACGCGCCGCAAACAACTGCGAGGCACCCGAGTGCCAACGAGTAGTAGCGCATGTCATGGAGCAGTTCGTGCTTTGTCTTCTGGAGCTCAAAGTACAAGCGGATGATCTTGGCGATGAACATACCCGCGAGTGGGTAAACGGAGCCCTTGAACACGGACGAAACTCCACCCAGTGCCATGAACTTCCACTCGGGCAGCCCCATCTTCCAGATGCGCAATGACGAGACTGCTGAAGTGTCCACGTTATCACATTCACTGTCATTGTCATCGCTCCCATTGTAGTCGCCCAATTCCAACGCGCTCGACTTGCTGGAGGCCCTCGTGGATCGAGTCGGCAGGGAGTTCTGGTGATCGAGATCGGTTGACCCATTCGTGACGTGAGTGGCTTCGGTCGTCTCAGCTTGGTCATCCTCAGTGGCTGCTTGCGACTGAGCCTCCAGCAGACGCCGGTAGTGGCCATTCGCGATACGCAGCAGCTCCTCGTGAGAACCGAGCTCCACGATGCGACCGCCACTGTGCACCGCAATCCGATCCGCGTCCCGAATCGTCGACAAGCGGTGCGCCACGATGATCGTCGTGCGGTTCGACCCCGCCACCAACCGGTCTAGAGACGCCTGGACGATCCGCTCGCTCTCCGTGTCGAGGGCGCTCGTCGCCTCATCCAGCAACAGGATCGGCGGGTTCTTGATGATTGCACGAGCGATGGCGATTCGCTGCTTCTGGCCTCCCGATAGCTGAGCGCCGCGCTCGCCCACTTCTGTGGCGAAGCCCTCGGGGAACTCGTTGATAAAGCTGAAGGCGTTGGCCATCTTGGCGGCCTCCACGACCTCGCTGTCCGACGCGGCAGGTCGGCCGTGGCGGATGTTCTCCATGATGGTCGTCGCGAAGAGCACAGGCTCCTGCCCCACCAGCCCGATCTGCTGCCGCAGCCACTTGACGTTCAGCGAGCGAACGTCCTCCCCGTCGATCTTCACGGAGCCTTCGAGCGGGTCGTAGAAGCGCTCCAGCAACGAGACCACCGTGCTCTTTCCGCTGCCGCTCGGGCCGACCAGCGCCACGGTCTCCCCGGCCTTGATCTGGAGCGAGTAGCCTCGGCAGACGTCCACCTCGGGACGGGACGGGTACGCGAAGCGCACATTGTCGATGTCGATGTTTCCGGAGACGGTCTGGAGCTTCTTGCCTTGGTCATCGTTGGTGGGCTCGATCAGTGACGGCCGCTTGATCAGCTCGAACACGTCGGAGGCAGCAGCGCAAGGCGAGTAGACCGCCTGGAGGTTGGGTCCGGCCTGGCCCAAGGCCATCGCACCCTGCATGACTGTGAATAACACCGTTATAACTCTTCCGCCATTGTAACAGCCCGAGCCAGTGCACGTGCTGTCGCCCAAGTTGTCGCGCGCGATGAAGACGGCCCCGATGAAGAAGCCGAGCGAATACATGAGGAAGATCATCATGTACATGAGGCCGCTGCCCCAACCGACAGCGAAGGCCTTCTTGATCCCTGCGCTTGTAGCTCCCTCCAGCGCCCGACTGTACTTGTCAACGAAATACTGCACCGAGTTGAACATGTGCACGGTGCGGATGTTGCTGAGCGACTCCTGCGCCACGGCTCCGGCCACCGCATAAGACTGCATGCCGCTGTGCGTGGCCGCAACAATGACCTTCTTAGCCAGCATGCCGCTTATGGCGACGAACGGCACCACAGCCAACAGGATCAGCGCGAGCTCCCAGCCTTTGATGAACGCGATGACGATGCCCGACACCACTGTGGACGTGAAGTGCAGCATGTCGCTCATCTTGGGCCCGATACCGTCCTGGATCGTGATGGTGGCGTCGGCGACGCGGGACGACAGCTGCATGGGCTCGTTCACGTCGAACCACGCGATCTCCTTGGTGACGATGGCGTTGACGTAGAGGCTGCGGATGCGCTTGGACTGGCGCGAGGCCGTGATCGTCCAGCAGTAGACCTGCAGGTAGGCCGTGACCAGCCCGACCGCTCCCACGATGGTCAGGTTGCGCGCGACTCGGTTCACGCTGGGCGAGATGTCGCTCGGGCCGCCACTGGTCGAGCCGAAGGAGTTGATGAGGCTGCCGAAGAGCAGGACCATCACGGGCCGCAGCGCGCCGGCGCAGATTGCTCCGAGCGTGCCCACCGCCATGAGCAGCTTGTCCGTCGAGTCGGCGAAGCAGAAGAGCTCCAGCAGCGGCACCTGCTTCCTGGCCGGTGCCGCTGCGGCGGTAGTAGTAGTAGTAGCTGCATCTTCGTCGTTGAGGAACTTCGTCGCCTCGGCGCCCGCTTGCGATAATCGCGGCGTGTGCACTTCAACATAGGGCGGGGCCGGGTCGCTGGTTGGTCCTTCCGGTGGTGCGGCCATGCTCGTGGGCTGGCGAGTCGTGCTTGGGGGGACTTTGGTGGGGCTTGGAAGCTTGGGCGATGCTTGGGGTGGCGCTTGCTTGGGCGGTGCTTGGCAAGTCGGCGAATGAGTCGAAAGGCAGCAAGTCCGGGTGCGGTACGCCCCGCTCACACTGTGAGTAAACGGCTAGTGCAGGTAAACACGAGATTGCTGCCTCCTGATTGGCTCTTCGCCTCGTGATTGGCTCTCGGACTGGCGGCGCAATCGAGGAACATCACTCTTGCCGCACGCGTCAACTTCGCCACCTTAATAAGGACTTGAGCCCGCTTGTAAGGGGCCTTATAAGGGGCTTGAGTCCCCCCTTACAGACTGTAATACGGTACTGTACAGGCAGCTCACCGAAGACTTGCATACGTGTAATACAGACAACGACGCAGAAATCCGACAGAATGGCATCCCCCATAGTAAATTTACGATAAACCCCTGTCCGTAACCACTGTAAAACGCTGTTTGACACGACATAAACAACACAGAAATGAACATAAGTACGTGGCAGGTGATATAAAGTACACAAAGCATCTGGTATACAAAGACGAAGTATACTGCTACAACCTGATTGGCTACTGAAGGACTCTTGTGCATTGCACAGCTTTGTTTGTCGGATTTTGTCGGATTTCTGCGTCGTTGCCGCTTGCTCAGCAGTGTTTCCGCACACTCAACGCGATTTCATTTGCTCCCACAAGCGCGTCAAACAATCCCCGGTCCTGCGAATCGCCTTCTGGCCTTGCTCGTTAAGCGTCGGAAAAGCACCGCCACTTGTGAACAAATACTCAAATCTAGATAGCCCACAAACGTCAGATCAGTACGCTTGACTTCATCATTTCTATTTTAACGTTGTATGTTCCTAGACAGCTACGGCTCGTCGCTCCAGGCAGCAAGACGAGTGCTGCCTTTCACGATAGCGCGCAGCCCCACCCGCCTTCGCCCGATGACATCGTCGAGACCCCACCACTATGCGTGTCTTGTAGCCTTTCATTAGCTGATCACCGCGACCAGATTTTCGCCAGTTTGCCAGTCACGGTTAATCTAGCGATTTGTATGGGTCGAGCACTTGAAGGAATCCGCGCTTATCTAATCCTGGTCGGTCTATGCTCGCGACACTGACGTCGGTCACTTGGGATCACTCGCAATTCCGCCCCCGACCTGCTCCGCCATGCGCTCCTCCTCGCTGTTAGCGGCGCTGGCGGCGGCTCTGCTGCCCTGGGGCTCCGCCGCCACGGCCTCCTCTCCGTCGTCTTCCTCGCTCTCCACCTCCACCGCCAGCAGCGCGCCCTGCGACCCGCACTATGAGCGGCGCAACGCCACCACGGGCCGCTGCGACTGTCGCGAGGGCTTCAGCGGCTTCGGCTGCCGCATGTGCACGGCCAGCGGCGCGCTGGACGCCGCGGCCTCCGACGTGTGCGGCGCTGCCTTCGGTCCGGACTACTCGTGCGTCACGGGGCTCAGCTACGACGCGCACGCGACGCTCAAGACGTACGGCTGCTCGCTGTCCTCGGACCTGCAGGCGCTCTTCCCGGACGGCGCGATGGACGTGCGCTGCGACCGCGACTTGGAGGGTGTGGCCAACTGCACGGCCGCCGTGTTCAAGGCCAAGGAGACGGTGAACAGCGTGCACGTCATCGACTGCAACATCACGCAGTGTGAATTCGCCACGGGCGACGCCGACGGCCAGTGCGCGCAGATCGACTGCAAGTGCGGCCCGCAGTGCTCGGCCATGACCAAGGCGCTCGTGGAGAGCACGCTGAGCGGCAAGCCCGCCAAGATCGAGGTCACCAACGCGACACAGCTGGCCATCGTCATCGAGGGCTCGCCCATCCCGCTGTCGGCCACGTGCACGGCGTCGGCGTGCGAGCGCACTGGGGGTGGCAGCAGTAGCACCTCGGGGAGCGGCGGCTCTGGCGGAGGCTCCGGAGGGATCAGTGGCCTCTGGGTCGCCATTGTCGCATGCGCAGCTGTGGCGGCGACTTTGCTGCTGTGCGGATGCGCGTGCTCCTGCTGCCTGACTGCAAGCATCCGCCGCGGCCAGAAGGAGGACGTGGAGACGGAGATCCTCAAGTTCACATCGCGGTCAGCGAATGTGCTCGAGTTCCGTCACCTGAGCTGCTACGCGGACGGCAGCGGGGAGTCGTCGTCGACGTCGGCCGGCGATGAGCCCAAGCGCATTCTGCACAAGATTTCGGGCAGTGTATCGCGAGGCCAAGTGCTCGGTCTGCTGGGACCGAGCGGCTCGGGCAAAACGACGGTGTTGAACGCTCTGGCAGCAGTGGAGAACGGCCGGTCGCAGTTTGCTGGCGAGATCTTGCTGGACGGGGAACCGCTACCGAAGGAATACCGCCGGATTGCTGCCTATGTGCAGCAGGACGACTCGCTGTACTCGACGCTCACTGTGCGCGAGTGTATTTCATACTCGGCGCAGCTCCGTCTTCCCCCGACTCTGTCGGATCGAGTGAAGAATGCGATGGTGGATCGCGTCATTGCCGAACTCAATCTCACTCACGTCGCGAACTCGCGCATTGGCTCGGTCGGAGGAGGCAGTGGACGACGCGGTGTGTCTGGCGGCGAGAGGAGACGAGTGAGCATCGGCATGGAGCTTGTAACATCGCCGCAAATCCTTATTCTGGACGAGCCTACGTCTGGGCTCGACAGCTCTTCGGCTCACTCAGTAGTGCAGCTTGTGAAGGATCTCGCAGGTCACGGACGGATCGTTGTGCTTAGCATCCATCAGCCCGGCGCGCGCTCTTTCGTGTTACTCGACAAAATCATGCTGCTTGGAAAGGGGAAGCTGCTGTATAGTGGGGCTCCTGCCGAATCCAAGAGTTACTTCCAAGATCTGGGTTTCAAGTGCCCCGAGGTATGTTTTGGACCGGATGCGATGTTGTATTTCCCTTCTTCATTCATGGGTATCTAACTGCGGTGGTGTCATTTTATTATGTACGTGTGTCCGCAGCACGAGAACATAGCCGACTTCATCCTAGACATCGCGTCCGACACGAACAACATCCCAATGATCCGGTCACACATGAAGCGTGAACCTTCTCCTATCTCTTCGAAGCCTGCACCAATGGCGTCAAGTTCACGGATTCGATTGCAGAACATCACCCCGCTATTCACCATAGGTAGCCCAACACCGAGGGCGGAGTCTTCGCCGTTCATGAAGGAGGAGGTTTCTCTTGACACACCCCGCTTGGAGAACATGTTAGCGTCGCCGGTGAGTGCAGGAACACCCAAGGAGCCGAGCACTCTGGGGATACCAACTACACCTGGCACGCCACGCAGCCCACCACCGCTTTGCATGACTGAGACCGAGACTCCTCCCCGATCGATGCTCGTTGAGATTCGAGTGCTCTTTGTGCGAACGGCGCAGAACATCCTTCGTCATCGATCGTTGCTGGTTCTGCACATCGCGTTGAGTTTGTCGCTCGCTCTGTTTGGTGGGCTGATCTTCAACCACGTGACCAACGACCTCGCTGGGTTCCAGAACCGCATGGGCGCGTTTTACTTCATCCTGACATTCTTTGGATTCGCGAGCATGAGCTCCATGGACCTGTTCATTGGCGAGCGACCCATTTTCCTTCGCGAAACTGGGGCTATGTATTATGGGGCGTTCAGCTACTTCCTTGCCAAGGCCACGCTGGACACGATGTTGTTGCGGGTGCTACCTGCTTCGCTCTTCGCAAGCATCTTCTACTGGATCATGGGACTGCAAGCGAAAACGGAGCGATTCCTACTGTTTTCGCTCACGTTGGTACTCTTCAACGTGGCGGCCGGTGCCATTTGCCTCCTGGTTGGCGTGCTTTCAAGACGTGTTGGGCCCGCAAACCTCGGAGCGACTGTCGTTCTGCTTGTGATGCTGCTGTTTGGAGGGTTCCTTCTCAACTCGCAGACCATGCCGACGTCTGTGGGGTGGATCAAGCACCTATCAATCTTCAGCTACGCGTTCGAAATTCTCATGACCAACGAGCTGAAGGGCCTGATTTTGAAGTTCGACGCCCCCGGATACCCGGCAGTTCCTGTCTACGGAGAGGTATACCTCAAGACCCTCGGCATGGACTATGCTAACCGGTATTATGACGTTACCGCACTCGCTCTCATTGCCGTGAGTTTGCAGGTGCTAGCCTTTCTCTTCTTGTCGCTGCAAGTGCCTTTAAATCGCGACATGGCGGACCATGACAAAGACGACAGCAAGGGTCCACCCCCACGCAAGGAAGAAGTGTAAGTTGATGGAAAGTTGAACTACGTACTGTATTCGCATTCTTTTCGCTGTCTTAGGCTCGGATAGCAATTTTAGCTAGGACTTTCACCCCAGCAGTAGTAGTATTCTCTGTCTGGTGGGTGCACTGCAGACTGCGTGAAATCATATCTACAAGTTGGCTTCATTTGATGACGGGGCTTTGCTGAGCCTAGGGGTATCTCATGACGAGCGAGGAGTGTGAGTCTAGCGTTAGCCTCTCCTGTATAGGAAGCGATAAGAAGCGCTTTATACATTATTGTGCCTTTCACCTATTTTGGCGGGTGAGCTGTTAATTCAGGCGGAATTAGATCCATCAAAGGTCGAGCAACGCTTATTTAGTGTTAATTCTGCCTAAGATTGTGAGTGCTTCCCCTGACTCCCGCCTTAACTCGGCCTCACTTAATTCGGTCACGGAGACGGAATTAACAGGATAATTAGCTAACTCGGGGCATAATTAAGGTCAATAATGGATTAGAGTTATGCCAGAATTATCACGGCAGAATAAGTGAAAGGCACAATACTAGGGCTTCGCGGGGGCTGAGATCGCAAATATAAAACAAAACAGATAAACGCACAGCGCACACGACTTAGGCGCGCCGCACTTGCGGCGCACCAGTCGCCAGCGCTGTGCTTGCATTCAAACACACTCACGATAATATGAATTTGTTTTCTTGCCTTCGCGCTGTTAATAACCAAATACAAGCAAGTTAGAAGTTGCAGCAGTGCCCTCCCAAGCAAACGTCTATTCTTACCTTGGCGCTGTAAGTTCACCCTGGTGTTGCTGCGTCTGTGGACGTGAGAACTGGAAATGATTCGAATGAAACGAAAATTAATGATACGATTGATGCTTCTTCGTTGACAGAGACTGACTAGGTAATTATTCAGACTACCAATTTAGTTTACTCTCATCATATGTCATATATGATGGATACTTAACGCATGCGTTTGCTGCGCCAGCACGGTGCTATCCCCTGCTGGCGCAGCCGGCGTTTCATCCAACACTATCGCGGCACGCCTTGCCCGCGCGCGCGTATTTGCAGCGTCAAGACGACGGCGACGCTGCTCCGGCGTTTCATCCAGCACCATTGCGGCAGAAGCAACATTGCTGATTTCCTCTGGAATGACGGATCCGGATTGAGAAGATTGACGCCCGGAGACGACACTTACACTTCCATTAAGTATACAGGTTACTTATGCGGATAGCGATATATAAACAAGATTCTCAGTTAAGTGTATTCAGTACAAATATCATAATCAAGCGACACTTTTTTCGAGCACGACACGCACGGCTTCATGCGACACCGAATTAATCCCCTGCCGGCTGCGCCAGCAGCATACCTACGGTACACTTGCTATCTTAGTATAAGTTTATCGTATTTGCAGAGCTCGTATTTCGTAATGGCACCCGACAAAAATACTCACAAAATACAATTCACTTTAATTCAATATTATTTTTGGCTCCTCAATTTATTGTTGAATTGCACTCAATTCATATTTGAATTGCTCAGATGACCTTCGTTTGCAGCCACCAGTGTCCATACAAGAGTCCACTAGCAGGTATGCCGGGGCCGACAGACCCCGACATATCCGATCTCCGATACTCCGACGAATATTTAGTTTTTGGTGTACCCTACAAACCACACAAAAACGGTTTGGGGAAAGTCCACAGGAGCACCATTACCAGCACAATGAAACTTTTTACCGGTGAAGCCATGACTGAGAGGCGTTTCCCTCCCTCGCTGAAGTATCCAGAATCAAAGCGAGGCGATTTCATACTAGCTACTCTGTTCGAGTGCCCGGTCGTCGTGTGGGATCCTGGGTGCAGAAACCTATCTCGAAAGCCATTTTGCGTGATCCCTGGCTGTTCTTGCATACTACAAGTTACTCTGTCTGTTTGGGAGCCAAGTGCAGCGAAACCGGCTTGCGAATCCTGTCCCCTTCGCCCGTCCAGTTGCGCAGTACTACGCCAAGCAGAATCCGCTGGGGCCTGAAACGCTATCTGCAGCTTGGCTACAGACTTCCAGCATTTATAGATCTCTTTGTGAGAAGCTCATGCGTTGCGCGAAAGTTAGAAAGGCTCTTCGCATGGATCACTTGGTCAAATTTTATAAGAAGTTGAAAGTTTGGTCAGGCGGAACAGGAAAACGAGAAAGCATGAAAGACGCAAAATGTTGCTGCTGGTCCAAAATGAAGTCGGACAAATCGTGGGACGGCGACTCACCTGCTCCGAGAACAACGAGGAAACTCGCGAGCTGCTGGATGACGTGAAAGACGTTTTCCTTATGATGACAACACTGACTCACACGTGATAACGCTAACGCTGTTCGCAACATGGTGAGTGATGTATTTGAAGCTTCGGTGAGCGTTCGCCAAGACCCGTTTCACGTAGTCCAGCGATTCACTGAAAAGGTCAAGGAGGAGAGTGCTAAAAAGCAGCTGGCTAAGTAGCTTCATGATGCTTTGTATTATGTGGACGGCCAGCTGCGACCGCCCTTGGAGATGGCTGCCCGGGTTGGAGAAGTAGTGGCGTCGGTCTCGCTCAAAGACGTCAGCTGTAGTCAACAGGAGTGGTGTGGAACTTTGAACAGCAACCTAGGGCAGATAAAGCGTGGAGATCGGTTTGTGGAGACTAATATGTACGATGAAGGTGGTGGCAAAACCGTTCGGGTGTTGTCTACAAGCCAGCTAGATGGATTTCATTCGGCACTCAAAAAACTACTCGCTCGGACCGTGTCTGCAGAAGTCGGCCTCCGCATTTTGGGCGTCTTTATTGTGAGGCACAATTTGATAGTCAGCTCCGACTATGGTCACAATGCACCGCTATACACACTCGTGAATGGAGTGACGGGCGATGTCGACGGAGACATCAGTCTCAACGACTTGCCCTCACTATCTGCTCTCCTAGAGCTGGACGAGATGTCCTTGGCCGAGTTGGGTGAAGCCTTGAAGGCTGGAGACTTGGCGGAGGTGGTGGTCATACGACCTGAAGAAGAGTTGAACTCATCCTCGCTTCTGGATAAAGCTGTCCTGGAGGACACCAAGAAGGCGATGAATGCGCGAAGCGGATCGGCGATCCTGAAGGATCCGTCGGACCCCTTGTATCACGTGGTGAAGGATTATCAAGACGTGTTCTCGAAGGAACCGCCCTCGGGGCTACCTCCGGATCGAGGTGTTCGACATGAGATTGATCTCGTTCCGGGAACGAAGTATTGCGTGACGAGGCAGTGGCCTTTGCCGAAGGAGTAGTGTGACGTCATTGACGCGTTCTTCCGTGCGAAGCACGAGGCGGGCATGGTGCGTGAGAGTAAGTCTCCACACTCTACGCCGACATTCTGTGTCAGAAAGCCGAATGGAAAGTGGCATATCGTGCATGCTTTCAACAAGCTGAATGCCGCCACCATTCCGGCGCAGACGCAGATTCCTCGGAAGGACGTTCTTCAGAACAACATGGCAGGATGTACGATGTACAGTGCGCTCGACTTGGTCGATGGCTACTACCAATTGCTCATGAGGACGAGCGACATTCCCCTCACTGCGGTGAGTACTCCGAGCGGCATGCTCTGGGAGTGGTTGGTGATGCCCCAAGGGCTTTCGAACGCGCCAGCGACGTTCAATCGTCTTGTGACGCAGCTCTTCCGGCCCCATCGGGCGTACGCGCAAACGTACTTCGATGACATCTTTGTCCACAGTCGTGCGGAGGACGGGAAGACTGATATGGAGAACCATGTCGAGCACCTGCGTGCTGTGATCGAGTGCATGCGCCAAAACAAGTTGTACGTCAACATTGACAAATGCATCTTCGGAGCGGAAGAGATCCCCTTCTTAGGGCGCTTCATCGGGAAGCGTGGCCTGAGGGCCGACCCCGTCAAGGTCAAGGCCATTGTTGACTGGCCGGTTCCCCATGTGACGAAGCGCCCCGTGCCTCTGCAGCTCGGGTTGCTAGACCGCTCGACCTTGGTCTTCGCTCAGCCCTTGCACCGCTTGGCTCAGCCCTGCTTAGCGCTGCAAGAGTTCCGCTCAGCTCCTTCCACTGAGCGAACACTCCCACTCCACTTCGCTGGGCTTGGCCGCTTGGACTCTTGGCTTAGCGCCGACTCGGGTCGGGCGAGGCGTGTGTTCCTCACTCTGCGATCCCCTTGGCGGTTCTTTCGATCACGGCTACGCTGTGGGCCCAGACTTGCGTCGGCCACACCAGCTGCTGTCGATGTTGAAGGTTACCGGAGGTGTTCCCAGACGAAACTCGCTCCCCACTTGGCGAGTCCCAGTCCGCACGTGTCCACAGCCCGAAATGCCCCGGGTCTTTCTTAATGAACACAACACCACACACAATAGCCTCTACTTCCTCTCTTTGGTTCCGGCTTAGAACCACAACACCCCTTCTTTCCCGGTCGGCCTGGGTACGGGCCGAGTTCGCCTTTTATTTGTCTGAGCCTGGGCGAGGCTCGTACCAGCTTCTCCTTTCTTCTCTACGAGTCAAGCTACGACCCGGTTGGTTGGAGTTAGTTGACTCGGTTTGAGTCTAGTCCGAATCCAAGGCACTCACACACACCCTGGGACTTCCCGCGCACCAGGTCCACAATGAACCGATACTAATAATCACACAATGCACCGGGGCACGCCAATGTCCCCAAGCACACAATACAATTACCCTGCCTAAACCTTAGAATGGATCACCTTCCACCCGAAAATATGAAATACACCCTAAGATGTAGCTAATATGAAATAACCGTACTGCCGTCGCACCGAGGCACGCTGACAACGTTGATATGTTAAGTTGAATTTGTGTGGATGATCGCCAAGACACCTTCTGGCCAAAGACCTCCACCACTTGCGTCCTTCGGGGCAAAACGAACTCTGTTTAAATTTAACACATGCAATAGACTAGGACTCACTAAGTGGGGGCGCGATATCCCTCTGGGTACACTCTGACTGGCTGCGCGAAGAGTGCCGGCTGTATGCTTACCGGGCGACCTTGAAGATCCGCCTGAAATCTTTGGTCTCAGCCAATGCGGTGGCTCCACGCTGGCGACGACGTCTTGGAGTCGCTGCTGGCCGTTGAGATCCGCTTGAAGTGTCTGCGATCTTGAGCAGCCGCACCCAATGTAGGCTTGATTACGGCTGCTTCACCGGATGAGTGTACTGGCCAGTACCACCAACTTCGAAGTCAGTACCACTGTCTGAACTTAAGTCCAGCGACTCCTCACCCGGCACTTCAACTGTCCTTCGACAACTCCGCTCAAGTCCATGCCGCTCCGCTCAGGTCTGCAGCGCTCCGCTCAGGTCTGCAACACTCCGCTCGGGTCTGCAACACTCCGCTCGGACTCTCGACTTGAGCGAAGACTTTAGTCACCATTCTCGAGGCCGGGCTCAGGCTCCACACGACTCTGCTCAGACCTTCGACCCTCGCCCGGCTTATCGACTTGGGTGAACACTCCATGACCACCGTAGAAGCGACACGGGCTCTGCACGACCCCGCTCGGACGCCCGCTCCTCGACTCAGCCCGCCATCTTGGACGACGGCTCCATAATCACTGGGGAGGCTGAGCTCAAGCTCCACCCGGTTCCGCTCAGACATCAGTGCCTCTGCTCAGCTCGACGATCTGGGCGAAGACGCCACGGTCACAGTGGATGCCGAACTCATGTTTGCGGTGGGCGGCAGAAACCATCGGTCAGCCATCAGGGATCAGCTCAGACCGTAGGCGCTCAGCGTCAAACATCCCAGACCCCAAGCGCTTGACAACGCAGCGCAGAGTCTGAGCTGAGACTGCATTACACCAACATCAGCTCAGGTCCAGGTTCTCGGATGCTCGAAGGCGGTAACACCGATGCAGCACCTAACTCCAACGACAATCCTGGTATTGGGCTTGGGCGAGATGAACTCAGGCAGACGACAGACGAGCTCGGGAGAAAAATTCTTTCGGGCTTCGTCACAACCGTCCCTTATGAGTGGTGAGGCTAAGGAGATTCTCTCGACTTGGGCTCGGCGGTCATAACAGAGACTGCCTGTGGGGAGCTCGTCCAAACTTATGGCATCCGCGTCCAGAAGCATCATCACCAGACCATCGGCGTTCCCGCGGACATGCCGTCCAGGACTGGGATCGAGCAGCTTCACAAGCGCATTGAATACACGTAGCATCTGGAGTTGCTCAGGCCAGACCCCCGAGACAACGCGTGGGAGGGCCAAGTCGACATGCTCGTCTACCACACGTACGCCGAGCTCACTTCCGAGAGGTGGGAAACCATCGTCGTGATCACCGGACTCATGAGTGCTCGATGTCCAGCGTATTGACGAATGTTCACCCCGCGCTCAGTCGTCTTCTTCCACGAGAAACTCCAAGTCATTCTCCACATCACTTAGCGTAGTCGTAAATCCACATAATACAAGCAGTTCACACACAGAACGTCACAGCGACATACACAGGTTCACAGCTGAGGCGCCTCTACTGAGCATCAGGCTCAGGAGGCTCATCCCCAGCTTGCATTGCTTTGAACCATGCTTTCGCCATGGCGCTCTTGCTGAACTCGTACAGCAATGCTCCACAACTTCGCTGAGACAGGTGAAGCCACTCAGCGTCAGAGTAGCCCATCCACTTGACCAAGTCCTCTCGGACCCTTCGTGAAGTTCGAGTCCGCTTAACCCAGCGCACATCCTGGATGGCCTTCACTTCGTACACGTTCTGAGCTTCATCAGGTTCTTTGGCGTCCTCAGGCAGCAGGGTTGCATCCAGATCATCATCTCCAGCGACTTCAATCTCAGCTGTAGGCCGCTCAGGGAACAGGGCACGCGGCCTGAGTAGACTTACGTGGACCCGAGGACACAGCTTGTACCCAAGCCCTTCGATCTTCAGCTTGCATCGGAAGTCATCTAAAGTCTCTAAAATCCGGAGCGGACCGTACCAGAGGTGAGCAGACTTCTTCATGGGACCAGGTTGTACTCCAGCCAGGTATAACCACACAGCATCGCCGACTTCGAAGCCCTTCTTGAGTCTCTTCGTCCAGATTTTCGTCTGAGAAGCTGAGCGTTTGACCATGGCTCCAGCTTGTAAGTCTTTAGCCCAGGCTTGAACGTACTCGTACTCGCGCTGAGTCTTGCGACACCACTCATAGGCGGTTCTCTGATCCACGCCAGTCAGAGATGGCCACAGCATGGCTGAAACAGTGCTATGAGAGTCCCAGCCGTGAACCAGGTAGAACGGCGTGTCGTGACGAGTGGCGTCGAAGGACGTGTTCAGAGCCCACATCAACTTCTCCACCCGGCCGTCCCAGTCGCTCTGATCTGGCTCAGCGACATACGCTCGCATGGCTCGAACCACTGTTTGCACTGAGCGCTTTTGCTGGCCATTTGCCTGAGGTCTGCACGCCAGAGTCGCACGCTGCCGACTTCCCAGCATCTCGCGGAACCTGGCGAACACCTCGCTCATGAAACGTGGATCACGGTCATGGCGGAGCAGAGAGCTCGCACCAAACCTCTGGAACACGCACTCCATGTAGGCCTCAGCGACATCATAAGCTGCGGTCAGACTCATTGGCTTACACATGATGAAGCCTGAGAATGCACACCGGAACAGGAGCAAGAACACATTTCCACGATCAGGCTTGGGTAGATGCGTAACAAAATCCATAGAGACCACCTCAAAAGGCTTAGGCGCCAAAATTTTTCCCGGCGACGGTCCACGGTTGGGCGGAGCTCCCTTGGTAGTGACACAATCCACACATTCCTCCACATGGCATTCCACGTCCGTGTACATCCTCGGCCAGTAGCACTCTCTGCGCAGTCGCACGAAAGTCCTGGTGGTCCCTTGATGGCCACCTTGGAACTCTTCGTGACTGAGCTGCAGCAAGTCATCTCTCAGCATTGTTGGCACGACTAATCTCAGACTTCCAGTTGCGTCCCTGGGCCTTCCCGGAGTAGCGCGACTCAGATAGTACAGGACTCCTCTCGAGTCCAGGGTAAACGGTTCCACCACCTTGGCCACATCTTCCGCTTCAGAAGCAGAGAGGTTCCCTAAGTTCCCGTTCAGATCATCCTTGAGCTTCTTCGTCCATGGCTCAGCTTCCTGCAGGACCAGAATGTGTCTCCATCGTTCAGCGATTGATGCAACAGGAGTTGCCGCTTCAGGCGAGTACACCGGAGCTTGCTCAGCTGGGACCTCAGCGTCCCTGGCCCGGGCCTGGTTCCTGGTCATCACGAAAATCTTAGCGCTGGGCAACAACGGCTTGGCGGCTACTTCCAGTGAAGTCTGCTCAGCCACCGCTTCTACATCAGCTTGAGTGTCGGGCCGCTCTGTCTCAGGGTCAGCAGGCTCAGGCTCATTCACCTTAATCAGCTTCTCCGGGATCCGATTCAGCTGCTTGAGCTGAACCAGTTCAACCGGGTCTTCAATGGCGACGGGACCTTGAGTCACCAGAGTCGTCGACGTGAGATAGTCTGCAGCTGCGTTATACTCTCGCTTCGCATGAACCAAGCGCAATCGCTGGAACTCTGGGCGAGGCGTCTCAAACTCGGCCAGCGGCACTGGCAGCCCTGGGCTCAGACACTGTATCAAGCCTTGAGCTTGCTGAATGACAATGCGAGAGTCACTGACCACTAACAGGTCAGAGATGCCACGAGTCTTTGCCATGCTAACACCTTCGAGCAAACGCGTCGGAGCCTGTTGGGACCTCTGAGCGATGGGCTTCGCGTCCCCAGCATCCAGGTCACAGACAACTCCACGAGCAGGGGCCGGTACTGCATTCCCGTCTCTGAGAAAACTGGCATGATGTCTTTCCAGAATCGTTCGCACTTGAGCGTCCACTTCTGGAGTCGTAACGCCTGGTTCTCCCACGTTAGCCGTTGAGAGGTCCGCCTTTGGACTGAGGTCCTTCAACTCCGGAAGAGCAGCGAGCTGGTCCCGGATGTCATTCAGCAATGCCGTGCCTTCATAGAAGTACACCGTAGCTTCGTCGGCGTCCTCGCTGATCTCAACCCTGAGGCAACGAGCACACGTTTCTTGGAGACGAGCAATTGGATCAGACACGAGGTCGGTCGGCTCAGCCCTGAATACTCGATCCAGCTCATTCCGAGCCTCTTGGGCATTCACACCGCCTCCGGCGGGAGGGTTCGGGGCTGAGCTTGACTCCGAGGAACTTGGCTCAGCCGCAGGCTGAGTGTCAGCTCCCTCCGAAGCGTTTCCTTGGCTCATCCCTGACTGCACTTCAACCGGGTGAAGCGATCGCGGCAGGGGCGGCTTCCATGAGGCAGGACGTCCCTGAGGCGTCCGAGCCACCTTGACTTGAGCGATTTCAGGCGACACTGTATTGGCGGCGTACGCTTCAGCTCTTCGCTGCTTCATGTTGGCTCGGTCTTCCTTCGGGTCATCGGACTGCTTCAACAGCAACAGCTTCATAGGTCGCTTGTAGGCTGGCCTCTCCACAGCGGGTGGGGCGTTGAGCTCAGCTAGCCGAGCTGCTTCCTCTTCTCGTCTCAGAACGTCTGGGGAGGGCTCGACTTCGTAGATGAGCTGGGCCCAGTCGCTGTACTTCCTCGAGTAAGGTCGCACAAACCGCTTCCCGTTTGGCAGGTAATCCTTCTCCACAAGGCAAGCAACCACAGTGTGCTGGCGGATCATGACTTCTTGTTCTGAGATATTGACTACCTTGACCGCTTTCGGCTTCCGCCCAGGTCCGTAGATGAACTGTGTAACCCACTGATCACCGCACCCAGCCCAGGGAATCACCTTCTCTGGGTCAGCTTGGTGATACTTGACTGGGATTATCACAGATTGTCCAGGGTAGAGGTAAGCAGTCTCATTCAGCCAGACGCTGACTTCCAGTCCGACAGGATTGATCTCAGGTCCTCCGATCAACAACAGAGATTCTTCGTCCGGCAGCCTCACAACTCCTTCACGAGCGCAGAGCCGTACACCAGCTGCCACCATAAAGTCCATTCCGAGAAGACAATCAACTCCTTCGCCGATGTTGCCAACCCAGACATCCATAACGTACACCACGCGCACTCCCAGCGTCAGCTTGATCTTAGCTTGGGCTGTAATGTAGGTCGGAGCACCTCCCATCCCAGTTACCCTGAGCTTGAAACCACGGCGTAGCTTGAGCTTCAATCTGCGCGCAAGATCTAAGCCCAAAATGCTTGTTGTAGCTCCAGTATCCAGTAGTATCTGCGTTCGGTGATGAAAGACTGCTCCGTGCACCATTGCCATCTTCCGCTTCTCGCCAGTCAGCGTGTGCTCACTCCACCAACCATACTTCTCGCCCAGGGTCAGAGCGAACTCAAGATGGTTCTCCATCTCGTCCTCCGGGTCCAGCGTGTTGAGGTCAGAGTCGAAAGTGTAGACACCAGCTTCATAGTAAGAAGGTGTGCATTCGGGGTTATCTCTGCGCCAGCATGGAAGGGCTGGGCCCACATATGCAAAGGCGCAGAGCGCTTGGGATTTAGGCTCGTCACGCACCGGTCTCCCAACCAGCTCTGGGTGCTGGTCTCCTCCACGGTCATAGCGCTGAGCGTTCGGCTTCCAGACCAATCTTTCAGCGACTCGGGAAATTTCTGCATCGGTCAGGGAGGTAGATCGACTGGGTTCAGCCTGAGCTGAGCTCACAACAACGGGAACTGGCGCAGGAACAGGCGGGGACAGGGTTCGCTCGGCCGAGCGATCCACATCCTTTTCAGAATAAGCTTCGTACTTCAGGTCATAGTCGTCCTGAAAATGTGCCTGTCGTCCCAGACTTGGGCCAACCTCCATATCTTCCGCCTTGAACGCACGCCCCTCAGCTCGTCGCTGTGGAGGTTTGAAACGTCCAAACTGAAGTCCTTGCGCTGGGCGTCGCTTCTGCTCATAGCCCTCGTCTTGGCGGAGAGCCTCGATCCTCTTCAGGGTTTTCTTCAATTCGTCCAAAGTATCGAAACGCTGTCCCTGAAGAGTAGTCCTCAGCCTTGAGTCAGTCAAAGCCTTGTTGAAACGTCGGATGTGAGCTTCCCGGTCGACTGTCGGCCTCAGATACGTGATCCCAGCCTTCTTGGTGGCATGGTTCAGACGGTAGGAGAACGTCCGCGGTGTATCGAAGTCCTTCATCTCCATCGAGTAGTACCGCTCAGCCTTGGAGCTCAGCATACGGCACCATTCCTTCTTGAAGACGTGAGACAACTTCTTCCAGTCTGAGCGAACGGCATTCGGCAACTGAGTCCACCAATCCTTGAGTGAACCAGTGAGTCTGATGCGCAGCTGGGCTACCCGGGTCTTCTTGTCCCAGGGGGCCATCGTAGCGCAGTACATGAACCTCTCCCACCAGTTGACTCGGTCCTCGAGCGGTCCCTTCTCGTCGAACTTCTCCAGAGCATCAGGGGGAATCATCGCTTGAACCACCACACGAGTTCTGGAACTGGTATCAGTCCTTTTAGGTTGTGCCACAGCACCAAACTGTCCTTCGAGCTCATCTTTCGACGAGTCACTCGAGCTTGAGTCGTTTGAGTCTGAGCCGTCCCCGTCCGAGTCTCCCGGCCTGCCAGGCTTGGTCGCCCAGTTCTGGCCCTTCGCGCCAGACGTCGCGCTAGATGCACGAGACTTAGACTTAATCTCAGTATGTTTGGTTGAGCGTTGGGCCTTGCCGGCACTGCGTCTCGTACCAGTCGCCTCAGACTTGGCTTGGTTGGCCTGGACCAACTGCTGCATCATACTCGTGAGCTGGACCAACTGCGCCAGGACCGTATCGGTCGGCGGTCGAGTCGACACGACAGGTGCTGGGACCGGGGTCCGCTGGCAATGACACACGTCCAGCAGTCGAGGCGACGGGGCCAGGATATAGGCTGAGCGGACCCTGGGCTGCAAGGAGCTGGCGAGTCTTCTCCTCCTGCTCCTGCATGGCCCGCTGGTGCTCTGCTTCTGCCTGCGCATGCTTCTCTCTCAGCCTCAGCAGTTCCTGCTCGTACTCAGCCTTGATCTCGGCAGCTCGTTCTTCCTGCGCCTTCCGCTGTTCAGCCTGCATAGCCCTAACCTCATCCTCTTGGAGCGCTTTCTGGACTTGGAGCATTTGCTGAGCTCGAGCCTCGTCCGCCTTGCGCTTCTCAGCTTCTTCTGCGGCGCGGCGTTGGGCCAGCTTCTCCAAGGCTTCAAGATGCTTCTGCTGCTCCATCTTAGCCTGCGGTTGGGCCTCAGACATCCAAAAGTTGGTCGCCTGAAGTTTCCGGTACTCCTCCTGCAGTCGGGCTTGCTCCGCCCGGTTGTCAGCCAGAGCGGCACTCAGCCGTGCCTCGAGAGCTCGGCGTTGGTTCTGCTCTACATCAAGACGTGCCCAGGTAGTAGCTTCACTCTGCCGGAGGGCTCGCCGGTAGTCTCGCTCGACTGAGGGCAAGTCATCCAAAGTCGTCATCCCAGCGGAGCCGATAACTGATGGCTGCGCGAACCAGAATCCCGTGGACTGCACTTGTCGGGTCTCAGTTTGCTTCGGGGCTGGGCGCTTGGGCTCAGGACTGCCTGGCAGTGGTATCTGGGCCGGATACTCAGGTCGATAGAGCCTCTGCTCAGCTCTAGCTGGTGCGGCGCCAGCGTGAGTAAGCCGAGGTGTGACCGAGATCATCATTCCCGGAAATGAACTGCGGGGTATCGTCGTAGCTGAGCCTCGCATCCCCGTCGCCGTAGACATGGGCATGTGCGTCCCAGTCCCAACCATGTTATCAGTCATAGACATCAGAGAGGAACCAGAGGAACTTAATCCAGACAGGTTTCCTCTTCATCCGTGACCACCAAAGACATGTCGGAACCAGAACTTGCACCAACCATGCTGGGCGCTTGATCACTGCGGAACCCGAGCGCAGTCTCAGCAGGAGCTTCGCCAGACTCGTGGTAGCTCGGGATTGAGCCACTAGCAGAAGATCTCGCCAACAATGCACGCTTCCGAGACGGCTCGCCTTCGGCAGTTGAGGTCGGACTCCGAGGTCTGAGACCAGTGAGCTGAAGGCGCATCACGACTTCCGGCCCCAGGAACAGCTGAGTGTCTCATCCATGACTGCGTCTCCATCCTTGTCCAGAGGGAACCCAACTTGAGTCTCAGCAGCTTGAGCGGACATCAGCTGAGGGTCTGAGGCCGGCCTCACGTAGTATGGGGTTGATCCGACCGCAGCCTTCCAGGCACTGAGCTCAGCTTCGAGGAATCGGGCAATGCGCTCGATCTCAAATTGGATCTGCGAGTCCGGGACTCCATCGACTTCAGACAGCAGATACCACACTGGGACTTGGTTCAGAAACTCATAGCCAGCTTCATGCAGCATCGTCTGCAACAGAGCGACGCATGCAATGGGCGGCATCAGTCTCAGCGCCACACGCACTGCCTTCAGGTCGGAGACAACAGGGATCCGTCGCCGCTCAGCATGGAACACGTTCAGCCATCTCGCAGCGAGCGACCGAGTCACAGACATGAGGTGTCTGGCGGTAGCTCCAGCCGCTCGGATGAAACCCCAGAGATCGTAGCCTTCATGACTTGGCGAGTAGGCCACATCCACCGGGTGCACGACTCCAGCGGGCACAGACATCCACATCTCGAGCTGGATCCGGCCGTACGCAAGCATCTCGACTTCTGACATCTCAGACAACTGGGCCAAGGCTCGACTGTCAGCTTCGACTCCTCTCAGCCTCTGGTTAGGAGTTGGTCTGGCCAAAGTGAACTTGACCAGGCCCCGCCACCACTCGACGCTCTGAAGTGTCCAGTTCCCGGAGTAAAGCTGAACTGAACCGGGATCGTCCCAGTCCCAGCAGCACCTTGAGCTCGCAGCTGCATCTCTCGGCTTCCCAGCATGCTCAGTGCACCGCCCTCGGCTTGGCCACTGCGGATATTCGCAGCAGTTGGCTCTGGGTTGGCACCTTGCGGCTGAGAAGTTGTAGTCGCAGCCTCAGAAGTCCTGCTCGGCGTCAACGCTCGACTCACAGCAGGTTCTCCCAGGCTTGGACTCTCACCAACACGAGCGCTCGGCTGAGCACCCGCTCCACCGTCTTGTTCATCCTCAGACTTCTTCCTCTCGGGCAAACTTGGCGGCGGCACAGCAGTTTCCGTCGTTGGTGGCATCTCTAGCTCAGCACTTGACACAGCTTCGCCTGTCGACGCAGCTTGTCCCTCAGCACTGGGTGTCCGGGCTCCCGCAGACGATCTTCTCGCCCTGGGCGTCCCAGACTCCGTCGGCACCACCTCGGCTGGCAGGCCAGCCACTCTCAAACTTCGCCGAAGCGAAGACTCACTCTTCTCACCTCCAGTCTTGGTTTCCTTCGAATCAGCAGCAGTCGACATGACTGTAGCTTGTCCGTCCAAAGTCGTATCCCTGATCCGGGCACGCGCACCACGTGTGACGAAGCGCCCCGTGCCTCTGCAGCTCAGGTTGCTAGACCGCTCGACCTTGGTCTTCGCTCAGCCCTTGCACCGCTTGGCTCAGCCCTGCTTAGCGCTGCAAGAGTTCCGCTCATCTCCTTCCACTGAGCGAACACTCCCACTCCACTTCGCTGGGCTTGGCCGCTTGGACTCTTGGCTTAGCGCCGACTCGGGTCGGGCGAGGCGTGTGTTCCTCACTCTGCGATCCCTTGGCGGTTCTTTCGATCACGGCTACGCTGTGGGCCCAGACTTGCGTCGGCCACACCAGCTGCTGTCGATGTTGAAGGTTACCGGAGGTGTTCCCAGACGAAACTCGCTCCCCACTTGGCGAGTCCCAGTCCGCACGTGTCCACAGCCCGAAATGCCCCGGGTCTTTCTTAATGAACACAACACCACACACAATAGCCTCTACTTCCTCTCTTTGGTTCCGGCTTAGAACCACAACACCCCTTCTTTCCCGGTCGGCCTGGGTACGGGCCGAGTTCGCCTTTTATTTGTCTGAGCCTGGGCGAGGCTCGTACCAGCTTCTCCTTTCTTCTCTACGAGTCAAGCTACGACCCGGTTGGTTGGAGTTAGTTGACTCGGTTTGAGTCTAGTCCGAATCCAAGGCACTCACACACACCCTGGGACTTCCCGCGCACCAGGTCCACAATGAACCGATACTAATAATCACACAATGCACCGGGGCACGCCAATGTCCCCAAGCACACAATACAATTACCCTGCCTAAACCTTAGAATGGATCACCTTCCACCCGAAAATATGAAATACACCCTAAGATGTAGCTAATATGAAATAACCGTACTGCCGTCGCACCGAGGCACGCTGACAACGTTGATATGTTAAGTTGAATTTGTGTGGATGATCGCCAAGACACCTTCTGGCCAAAGACCTCCACCACTTGCGTCCTTCGGGGCAAAACGAACTCTGTTTAAATTTAACACATGCAATAGACTAGGACTCACTAAGTGGGGCGCGATATCCCTCTGGGTACACTCTGACTGGCTGCGCGAAGAGTGCCGGCTGTATGCTTACCGGGCGACCTTGAAGATCCGCCTGAAATCTTTGGTCTCAGCCAATGCGGTGGCTCCACGCTGGCGACGACGTCTTGGAGTCGCTGCTGGCCGTTGAGATCCGCTTGAAGTGTCTGCGATCTTGAGCAGCCGCACCCAATGTAGGCTTGATTACGGCTGCTTCACCGGATGAGTGTACTGGCCAGTACCACCAACTTCGAAGTCAGTACCACTGTCTGAACTTAAGTCCAGCGACTCCTCACCCGGCACTTCAACTGGCCTTCGACAACTCCGCTCAAGTCCATGCCGCTCCGCTCAGGTCTGCAGCGCTCCGCTCAGGTCTGCAACACTCCGCTCGGGTCTGCAACACTCCGCTCGGACTCTCGACTTGAGCGAAGACTTTAGTCACCATTCTCGAGGCCGGGCTCAGGCTCCACACGACTCTGCTCAGACCTTCGACCCTCGCCCGGCTTATCGACTTGGGTGAACACTCCATGACCACCGTAGAAGCGACACGGGCTCTGCACGACCCCGCTCGGACGCCCGCTCCTCGACTCAGCCCGCCATCTTGGACGACGGCTCCATAATCACTGGGGAGGCTAAGCTCAAGTTCCACCCGGTTCCGCTCAGACATCAGTGCCTCTGCTCAGCTCGACGATCTGGGCGAAGACGCCACGGTCACAGTGGATGCCGAACTCATGTTTGCGGTGGGCGGCAGAAACCATCGGTCAGCCATCAGGGATCAGCTCAGACCGTAGGCGCTCAGCGTCAAACATCCCAGACCCCAAGCGCTTGACAACGCAGCGCAGAGTCTGAGCTGAGACTGCATTACACCAACATCAGCTCAGGTCCAGGTTCTCGGATGCTCGAAGGCGGTAACACCGATGCAGCACCTAACTCCAACGACAATCCTGGTATTGGGCTTGGGCGAGATGAACTCAGGCAGACGACAGACGAGCTCGGGAGAAAAATTCTTTCGGGCTTCGTCACACCCAGAACCAGAAGGATCTTCGCAAGTGGCTTGGCTTGGCCAATCACTTGCACAAGTACAGCGAGAACTACGCTGAGATGGCTCGGCTACTCTCCAATCTCCTGAAGAAGGACGCGGAGTGGTGTTGGAACACCGAGCATCAAGATGCGTTTGCGGCAATTAAGGATAGTCTCCTTCATGCGCCTATTCTGGCTTTGCCAGACCCCGCTCGTCCGTTTAGTGTCGTCTGTGACGCCTCGGACTTTGCCATCGGCTGTGCCCTGTTACAATCAGGCGCCGAGGGGCGCAAACGCGTGGTGGCGTTCGAATCTCGTCAGCTGAAGGCTGCTGAGAAGAACTATCCTGTCCATGACAAAGAGCTACTTGCGATGAAGTATGCGCTCGTCAAGTTCAGGGTTCACCTGTTGGGCTCTCAGCCGTTCGTGATTTACACGGATCACGCGTCGTTACGCACTGCGACTCAGTCGCCTCATCTCTCGCAAAGGTTGGCCCGTTGGCTATCCTTCTTCGCGGAGTACAACTTCGAGGTGAAGTACAAGCCTGGCAGACAGAATGTCCTCGCGGACGCGCTGTCGCGCAGGCCGGATTATGGGCTGGCTCATGTAACGACCGTGACTTCGTCATTACCGGATCTGATCCGAACGCCTTATGCCAAGGATGACACTTGTGTCGCGTTGCTGACAGCTCTCGGGAGCAAGGAGTTTCAAAACTCGGACAATGAATTGTCGGCGCGTTTGCATCGCTACACCCTCGATGGTGGCCTGCTGTTCTACAGAACTGGCTCCGAGGACACGCCACGCGTGGTCATTCCTCATGATGAGGACCTGAAGTATCGTATCCTCTATGAGGCCCACGACACGCCGGTGGCTGGCCATCTTGGCCGTGAGAAGACCTACAGCTCGGTGAGCACCCACTACTGGACCAGAACTCTTATGCGTCCGAGCGTTTCCAGCGGAGGGCTCCAGCATCTCCAATACCGTTTTTTGTTTTTGCAGAGATGTGGTGTGGTAATACCACTAAAATTCTCTTCTACCAGAAGGTATTAGAGACACCAACAACACGCTAACCCGCAAAGGTAAGCGCTTATTGGATCAAAACCTGAAGACCAGGAACGATCCCTTACACCGGGTCGGTTGCAAGTGCCTCTGTGCACCTTAGGTTATCTTCGGTCAACCCAAAAACCTGTACCACTAGCCACGAGCTTAGGCTAGGATACTATGTAGCGCTTTCGCGCAACCCCACTGCAGTCCCTCAGAAAGGAAGGGTACCGGCGTGTTAGGCCTTATACAGGGGGACCAAGGTAAAACCTCGGTAGGTAGACTAATACACTCAGGGACCCTCTTGTCCCACAAATATACAGTGAACGACACTCCTATGTCGCTCTTGCCTCTCCGGCCACGCCAACTCTTGGCGCCGCCAAGGAAACTCTCGGTCAAAGCACAATAAGCTCCCCGACAGGCATCCACACGCAGCCGAGCGTGTCCAGGCACTACAATAAGCTAGCTACACTTACCGAAGTCGGACTTGACCCTTGTTGGCTTTGGGGGAAGACTGTCTTTTTATTACTGAGTTTTATGAGGCCCAGGGGGCCTCGTTCTGGTCATCCTATGATGAGTCCTATTTCCCTATACAAATATCTAGTGTGAACGATCGCAATAAGGCGATTCCGGACACATCAAATGACGGCCGCGACCACACTAATAAGTGCGTTCGAAGTACGCAACTAAATGCATATGTACCTAAAAGTGGGTACCATGAAGCCTCGTTCGGGGTTCTATTAGGACCCGACGAGGCTCCGGCCACTGACCGTCACTCCAACGAGGATAATGCAGTCGTCCAAGCAGAAGTAGCCATCTCCGTCTCTCGCTTGACCGCTTCTTGATGGAGCTTGACCTTCGGGCCGGCGAGGCAATCACCTTGGAAACACACGATTTCCGATACCACAGAGATATACCAGTGCGTAGCCGCTACGATTCTCTTTACGTTACGTCCGAGGAATTATGTTCAAAAGCTCCAGCACGCTCAATGTTTTGCTTTAATCATCTTGCCTAATGCGAACGCTTAGCCATGAGATCAGCTACACCGATGGGTGCGAGGAAAACGGGGCCAGCAGCTTTAAACAGCTTGCGATCAGAGATCACTTCGGCTGCTGACCCTTTCAACGATGCTACATACGCTACGTCCGAGGAACGAGGAATACAGCAAAACCGCTCACACGCAGCTGCCTCGACCAATTCGCTCAACGCTTGTTACCCTTGTACCTGCACTTCGTCGAGTTGCACACGCACGGAAACCACACGTGTGGGCCATAGTCCACTGTGAGCTTGATCATTGCCGAAATGTCGGTGCAGGTCAGGACGGCAATCTTTGAGCCTCCAACGGTGGTGCAGCTCAATGAAGTTGCAGTTTGGAGTGCACGAATGGTTTAGAAACCTCATCACCGATCCGTATTTGACTGGCTCGATGTAGACAAATTTCCCGTCGACCGACCTTTGGCCCAGCAGCATCGTGTACCCGGTCATCTTCGTTGCAGGCGTTGGCGGACCTACGATGCCTTGGTTAAGACAGAGCACTCCACAATAATTCCCAACAATATCCTCCGCTTCGATAGGTAGCGATGTGTGGTATAGCACCCCGCGGAGAAAGCGCGATGGTCGGCGAGAACAGCGCCGCGGTGATGGAGCTCGACGCGACGGATGGAGCGCGACGCGGTTGATGGGGCGTGACGCGCTGTGGAGATGGACGGGAAAGTCGACAAGGGTGATGGGCTGTGAGACACGGCGCCAGAATCCAGTGCGAGGTGTAATCACTCGACGGGTCGACCAGAGCCCCGTCTCTTCAAAACGCGTCGACCCCTAAACCCCGCCGAGCAAAACCCGCCGAGCCCAAAACGCGCCGAGCAAAACCCGCCGAGCCAAAACGCGTCGAGCAACACGCGTCGAGGTGAGATCTTGATTATGTTACGCAAATCAGGTTGAAGAACGGTAGTGCAAGCACGACAGACGCAAGGATAGACGTAGGGTGGTAGGCTTAGCAAGCACGAAGTAGGAGATAGCCAGTAGCAAGGACATAGGATAGGGTAAGGACTCAGTCCGAAATTTCTCTGAACCACAAAGACCTCCCGTCTTCCCTCCGGTTCCAGGGAACCACCAAGCGCCGGCAAGTAGAGCCGCCCCGATATCGCGGCCCCCCGTCGTTTGTTGGTGAGGGTACTCAACCCCCCACCGCCCCGTGCTGAGATAAAGGCACGTTAAACGGATACCGTCTAGGGGCGCCCGATATCCCGCAGCTAGGCGAAGGAACGCACCGGCCCGATAACCGCCGTGCACAAGACCCCCCGTGTAGGCCCGATAACGCCACACAAGCCCCAGGAAACGCCGGCCTGATAACGCCGCACGCCCGACGGGAACGCCAAGGAAACGCCGGCCCGATAACGCCGCACGCCCAAGGCTCGACGCCCTACGACAAGGAACAAGCGTCAACCAAGAACCCCCCAACTCTGAAGCCTGCGAAGACTTGGGTCTGTATTTCGAAGATACGCTACTCCAGCAACCGGGAAAGATACGTTGCTCGGCGCGACCGCTATTCAGACGCGCCGAGTTTGTGCGAGATCGACTCCGCGAGATTTCTGCGAAGGCGCTACTCCACAATGGTGCCGCGACCCGGGAGTACTACTTCGAATGACGGGCCATCGATCCAAGAGGCATCGGAGGCAGGTGCGCCGTCGGTTGGAAGGTCGCCGACGACAAGAGAGCACGGAGAAGGACCTGTCGCGTCGTGGAGCTCTGAGGAACCTTCACGACTGGCCACGGAGCCAGCGACGATCAGGAGGGCTACGAAGAACAGTTTGCCGTTCCCGATGTGGCTCCTGACGAGGGAGCCACGAAGGGCCGCGACGCAAGTCGCGGTCCTACCGGTCGGAAGCCTGCGAAGGCCGAAGACCAACAATCACCCACCGCCAAGCCAGCCGCCAAGCGCAAGTCGTCCAAGAAGAAGAAGAAGAAGCTGCGCGCGCCGGACTCGGCGGACGAGTCGCTGTCTAAGCCGCGAGGCAAGGACGCGGGACGAGAGTACACCGTCGAGGAAGTGCGATACGTCGTGGCCCGCACGGAGCTCTTCCGGCTGCTAGAGCAAGACCCCATCCTGGTCTTCCTCAAGCCCATGCTGATGAGCAACTTCACGGGCCCCTTCATGACGCCGGACTACGACAAGATCACCAGCGTCGCGCACGCTGCGCCGACACTCTTCCAGATGTTGCGTGATTCGGGATTCGTCCTGGGCGCCTTCGAAATGGAAAGGCTCTGTGACTGGGACCTCAAGTCCTGGTTGCGCGCGATCCGCGTCGTGCAGGAGCCCTTGACGATTCTTGCAGGATCCATCAAGCCAGATGCGACGACCGCCGCGGCGGATCGAGACGCAACGAGTCCGACAACGGCCTTGGGGCAGACTTCGACGACCACGCCGTCACCTCCACCTCGGTATCAGTCGAGTGTGGACTCTGACAGCAGCTTTGAGTCACCCAAGCGCATGCCCATGGAGCGGCCGCCGCGTGTCATGCAGATCTCCGCTGCGCCAGCGCCCGCGCGCGCGCCGAAGTCGCGAAGCCCGACGAGGGCGCGATCCCGAAGGCTCTGGAGGAGTCTCTGGTTAGACTGATGCAGACGACGATAATGCGCGCCCCGCGCGCCGAGGCACCCGTCGTCCAGGCAAAGCCGGAGCACCCAGCGACAGCGACGACGCGCGCCCACGAGACAGCCGATGTCGCGATGGAGTCGGTGAGTTCGCATTCGTCGTCGCGGTCCAGACCTCGACGCGACGTGGACGAAGATCCTGACGACCTGTTCGACTTGGACGTCGGGACGCCGAGGGCTGCAGCTGCGGTCTCGACGGCGACGGCCGGCGTCGGGCTCACGAGAGTTCGCCTCTCCGCTTCATCCGAACTGAAGGAATTCTCGGGACGTGATGCTGGCGAAGAGAAGGCTAGGCTGTGGCTCAACCGCCTGAAGTCCGCCGCTCGACGCGACGGGATGACCGGCGAAGAAGTGTGTGGCTTGTTCAGCGATCTGATGAGTGGCCCCGCGCGCCAATGGTACCTCCAACTCCCCAAGAAGGTGAAGAAGTCGTGGGCCGAGTTGATGGAGCAGTTTCGCATCCAGTACTGCGGCAAAGGTGTGTCGATGGCCAGCCGCTACTACCATGCGGCGCAACGCCCCGACGAGACTCCACTTGACTACTTGTACCGGCTCAATGTGGCAGGCCTCAGGGCGAACATCCCGTACGCCGAGGGCACGACCGAGGAAAAGCGTGAACACGTCGAGCACTTCATCCGGACGCTGAACATTCAGGAGGCCGAACTCGCCTCGCGTCTCACTCTGATGGAAGTCGCTGACTCCGAGGCGCTGGAGAAGAAACTGCGCGCCCGACAGCGTGGCCTGGCCCACCAGAAGAAGACCCTCTTTGGTTCAAGCAAGTTCCGTCAAAGGCGCCGACCCCGCCGGCTCAGCCGGCACGCGCCGTACATGCGATCCACGTCGCGGCGGACGAGTACGACTCGGAACGCGAAAGTCGCGACAGCGACGACCGCCAGTACGACCAAGACGAGGGAGACGAGGAACGCGCCAAGTTGTTCGTCGCGGGCCAAGCCCCACCTGGAGAGCCAGCGCGTCGCAACTTTGACCCCGACGACTCGGGACGCGACCGTCCGCGGTGCCGCCACTGCGGTTCACGTCGCCACGCCGAAGGAGACTGCTGGAAGTTGTTGACGTGCCAGAAGTGCGGCGGCCAACACCCGACGGAGCGGTGCTTGAGGGTGTGCAAGGCCTGTGGAGACGTGCACGAAGCTGGAGAATGCCCGATGGAGGAGTTCTTCAACCAGTTGCGCCAGTGGTTCGACCCGCACAAACACGCGGGAATGCTGCCGCCGGCCGCCGAAAAGATGTTAAACTAGAACGCTCGCTGGCTTGGAAACCAGTACGAGACGAGCGACCTGTTTCCGTCTATGCATATGTGACCAAGAAGTCGCGAGAGGTGGTTAGTGAGATCCCGACTTCCCTGAATGATAATACATGTGAATCCACCCTGGAACGTACCACGCGAGAGAACGCGCCGCGAATCTCGGCGATCCGACGTACGACGGACGACGAGTTTGCCCGTGAACCACCCCTGGACGAGATCGACTTGCAACCGGGGGAGCGACGCGGATACTGGAAACAATACGCGCCGCACAAGTGGTACAAGCAGGCCAAGATTCATGGGAAGGTGAACAACCGCCGTGCTGTATTATTGCTCGACACAGGTGCCGAGGTGTCCATCTTGGACACCACCTTTGCTCGTGAGGTAGGCTGCCTGATCGACACGGAGATCACGCAAGAGTGTGTGGGAATTCGTGATGAGACATATTACACGGTGGGGAGAACCAGAGTCAAGATTACCTTGGCCGGGAACTTGGTGTACTACATGCACCTGTGGGTCGGCGACTTGGTCGGCCAACACGCAATCTTGGGGATGAACTTCATGGTGCCTGCAGGGGTGCGCATCGACACCGCGGACGGCACGGCGTGCCTCCCGACGAGGTCCACATCCAGATGATCGGACGAAGACCGCTGTACGGGGCGCGAATGCACCCGGTGAACTTGAAGACACCCGTGCAACTGGAGCCAGGAGGGACACATGAAGTCCAGCTGAGGCCAGACCGAAACGCGCCATTCCTGTGGGTAACACGAGCAGAGTCATGGGTTACTACCTATGTCAAAGGGAAGTTCGGAAGGAAAACATACCTGCGCGTCACGAATATCGGAGACGCAACGATAACCCTCGACGCTCATGAAACGCTTGGGTGGTGGACGCCGGCCGATGGCCAGCCCCGGAGCCGTGAGTTTGTCCGACTAGGTTCTACCCGGTACCAGCAGTGGCAGAACCTGGCCTACGGCGCGACGTGCGACGCGGAGGAGAATTGGATCCCCGCCGAGTTCAACGGACCGATGACAGACCGCCCCTCGTACCCAACGCCTAAGGCGATTCTGCGCCCGAAACCGAAGCAGCCTGAAGCGCGACGCGCCGTGACCCCAGTGGTGGCAGCGATCGCAGAAGCGCCGAAAGGAGGCAGGGAAGAGGCGCTGCTTGAAGACCACCGGCAGGGTGAGAACGAAGGACCGGTGAGAGCTGAACGCGAGACGCCACCGGTGGCGACGGGAAGTGCGACAACTGGGGAAGCGCCGAAGTCGAAACTCGACGAGCTGAAACCCGACGCGCCGAAACTCGACGAACCGAACCCGAGTGAGCAGGAAGGGGACGACGCGGTCCTTATCCATGAGGGATCAGACCTCTTCGCAGAGGATCTCGAGTCCGAGATGGCCGTGCTGCCGGATCTCTCGTTGACCGCCGAGGTAAGAATCGAAGACCTGAAGGTTGGCGCGCCGACCGGACTCCCACCCGAAGAAGCGGCGAGGCAGGAAGCACGGCTACGCCAAATCATCTGGAAGCGACGGAAGTGGTTGATCGGCAAGGGCAACGCTCTGCCGCCGGCCGCCCTGGGGGTGGTCTGTGACATCGACGTGGGCGACGCAAAACCCGTCGCACAACGCGTCCGGAAAATCCCGCCACAAATCCGAGAGAAGGTCGCCGACCTGATCAAGGGGCTGCTGAGCGCGAGGATGATCCAGAAGTCGAAGTCACCGTGGGCGTCGCCCATTGTCGTGATCATCAAGAAGAATGGCGTAGACATCCGACTTTGCATCGACTACAGGCTCATCAACGGGCTGACGCAGCTGATGGTGTACCCCATGCCGCTCGTCAATGACCTGCTCGAAGACCTGGACGCGTACCTCTGGTACTGCTCCCTCGACATGGCGAGCGGCTTCTGGGTTGTCCCCATGACGGACCGAGCCCGACTCATCTCGGCTTTCATCACGCCGATGGGCCTGTACGAATGGCTGCGCATGCCGTTCGGCCTGTGCAACGCGCCACAGATTTACCAACGCCTGATCGATAACGCGCTCTACGGGTTCCTGAAGCTGTCTCCGGATGGCAGCACACGGGACGTGTTCGAAGACGGCGAACCGGTGAAGCCAGGTGTCCACTCCGTCTTGGGACGGAGGTCGTACATCGACGACATCCTCATCGGAGGTACGTCGTGGGACGACCTGTGCGAGAAAGTCGAACGCTTGCTGGACGTCTGCGAACAGTGGCACTTGTCCATCAGTGTCGAGAAGAGCGAGTGGGGCATGTCCAAGGTCGACTACTTAGGCCATCGGGTCTCGGGACGAGGGCTGGAGGCGAAGCCGAAGAATCTGGAATCGCTGGTCGCGCTCGAATTCCCGCGCACTCTCAAGGGCCTGCAATCGTTCTTAGGTAGTCTCAACTACTACCACCGATTCATCGCCGACTTCGCCGTGTACGCCACCGCGCTGTATGCGCTGACGGAGGCCGACTTTGACGAGTACGTCGCACGACCGGAGGTCCGCGGACAGGAAAAGTGGACTCACGCGGCGCGCGCTTTCGACGCGCTCAAGGCAAAACTCGCCGAGACTCCGATGTTGAAGCACTTCGACGCGAAACGAGAGTCCGTCGTGATCGTGTATGCCAGCGATTGGGCCATCTCCGGGGTGCTCACGCAAGCCCACGATGAGGTATATATGCCGGTGAAGTTCACCAGTCGCACGTTGAATCCCAACGAGCTGAATTACAACGTCGTCGAGAAGGAGATCTTGGCCCTGCTGCGCATCTTGAACGAGTGTTACACGATGCTAGCGGGGAGGCCAGTCCGCGTCTTGACGCGCCACACGACACTTGCTTGGTTGTTCCGGTCCAAGGGACTGCAGGGCCGACTGTCACAGTGGGCTGCGATCCTCTCGCCATGGAAGCTGGAGGTCTGCCGGTCCATGAAAGGGAGGAAGAACTCCTCGGCGCACTGGCTGCGAGCATCACGCCGCGAGCTTTTGTCGACGCGGCGCTGGAGGAGATCGCCCCGCGGAAGCGGGCGGCGAAGATCGCTGTCATACCCATCCCCGACGTGACATCCGACGAAGTCCTGCACGTCCTGAGCTTTGATGGATCCGCCAAGGCGAAACGAGAGGGCGGCGCATACAGCGCTGTCATCTGGAAGTTGCCGAGCTGGGAAATCGTACGCGCCGCATCGGGCTACGCGACTGACCTCACAGTCAACGAGGCAGAATACCGAGGGCTGCTGCTGGGTTGCACTCTTCTCGAAGAATTGGGAGATGTCACGCGACTGATCGTGTGCGGTGACTCGAATCTCGTGGTCAGGCAAATGCGAGACGAGATGGACTGCAAGTCACCCGGGCTGAAGCTGCTGCGACAAAAGACGCGGAATGCGCTCCGGTCGTGGCCACGCCACGAACTCTTCCACGTGCGACGGGACTGGAATGCGAGTGCCGACATGCTGGCGGGGCAAGCCCTGCAACGTCAGGGAGGCCGCAGCGTACACAGCCCTGAGGAGATCCGAGATCTGAAGACGCTGAACCGCTTAGAAGAGATCATCCGACCACGAACAGCAAGTCCCGCTACAGTGTCCCCAGAAAACCTCGACACGGGAAATCTCGACGCGGAAAACCTCGACGAGAAAAGTCTCGACGCGCCGAAACACGACGCGGATGGCCCCGCCGAGGAAGCCAGGAACACGGGACGCGGGACAGCACAAGTCCTCGCGGTGACGACACGCTCGGCGGCTGGACGCGACGCGACGCGTAGGAGCCGACCTCCGGACGTCCTGGAGGAGCTAGTAGTGCAACGACTGCGTCTGGATCGCATCCGTATCGCCCAAGACGAAGAGGTCTGGATCGTCAACCTCAAGAAGTATCTCCGCGGCGACGTCAGAGACCTTTCCCGACGCGAGGTGAAGAGCTGCCAGAAGCTGGCGCCACAGCACGAGGAAGGCGAGGGAGGCCTGCTCTACTACCAGCCGAGAATCGACGAGTCCGACGAAGACCGCGACGCGATGATGAAGCTGGTGGTCCCGGAGACTCTTCGAGAGGACGTACTCCACCACTACCACGCCAGCCTAGAGGGCGGGCATCAAGGTATTGGTCGCACGTACCAACGGGTGAGACGCCACTTCCACTGGCCAGGGATCTTCAGGAGCGTCCAGCGTTACGTCGGAGAATGCACAGACTGCGAGACGGGAAAGGGCCTCCCGACTATTCAGGGTGAGTCGCCGGGCAACATCGTCGCGACGTATCCGTTCCAAGTCATCGCCATGGACCACATCCCGTCATTGCCCGCTTCCTACAAGGGCAACACAGAGCTGTTAGTCTGGGTCGACCTCTTTACGGGGTTCGTCGTGGTCAAGGCAAACGCGTCACGAACCGCGCAGACGGTGGCCGAAGCGTACGAAGAAGCCGTGTTCAGGCGCTTCGGCGCGAGCGAGGCTATTCGACACGACCGAGAGCCGGGCTTCATGTCAGACTTCTTCAAGGCGTTCAACAAGCTCATGGGCCAGAGACAACGGGCCACGCTCGCCTACCGCCCTCAGGCCAATGGCGCTGCAGAACGCATGGTGCAGACAGTCACAAGAGCGATTAAGATGTACATCGCGGACATCGACCAACGCGACTGGGACGAATACGCCGAGCGTCTTACCTTCGCCTTGAACACGTCGCACGACCGGACGAGGAACGAGACTCCGTTCTTCTTGGTACACGGCTGGGACCCCCGGTCGACGCTGGAGGCGACGCTGGCCGTCGGAAACTCGTCGACCAGGGACGTCGAGGCCAGACGATGGAGGCTCCGCATTCAGCGTCACTACAAGGTCGCAAGAGCACAGGCGCTAGAGTTAGTGCGTGAGGCAGTCGAGGGGAGAGCGCGCCGACAGAACGAGAACGCGACGAGCCACGACATCTCGGCGGGCTCACGAGTTTGGCTTTACCTGGATCGAGTCTAGCCGGGATACGCGCGCAAGCTTGCGCACATGTGGCACGGACCCTTCCGCGTCGCCGAGATGGTCAGCGCATTCGCGGTGCGCCTCGAGACGGCAGGCACGCCGTACCAGCTATTCCCCGTCGTTCACGTCTCCAAGCTGAAACCCGTCCGAGAATTCCCGTCGCGGCCCGCGACGCGGTTGACGGTGCCGGCTGAAGAGCGCTTCGACTTCGACGAGGAGCTCTTACCGGAGGACAGCTGGGAGGCCACACGCGAGCTGGACGACGACGTCTACGAGGTCGAGAAGCTCGTGAACATGCGCGAAGGCCGGGCCACGCGATACGGACGCACGCGACGCGAATTCGAGGTGAAGTGGAAGGGATACCCGGACACGACGTGGGTCGACGAGCTCGACCTCAACTGCGGCGGGCTCATGTACGACTTCCTGCGAGAGCGCACGGGGCGCAACCGGTTCGAGGCGATGCAGTCGCACGAGAACGCGGGGGCGACGGGCCCAGGTGGGTGAGCACCTACGGGTGCGACTAAGTCGGCAGGGAGGCTGCCGACGGGTGGATGGTGGAGAGCCCCGACTCTGGGAATGGCCGGAGCGGGAGGATTGGATGAGGGAAGTGTGTAGGACCAGCCTGTTGCTGAAGATGGGACGGCGGAGGGCCGTCTCATAAAAGATGTGAAAAAGTGGAAAGAAACGAAGGAGGAAGGTCTAGGCGACGTGTTGATGTTACGGCTACGACAACTAGGCGCTACGGTCGCGGCGGGCTACGACGACCGGCTAACTTTAAATCTGCTGGACGAACTTACCTGCAAGGCGCGGCACATGGAAGGCAGGGTGATCGCGTGTCACCTGGCAGCGCACGTGGGCGTCCATCTCCGCCACGGTGAGTGGCGTCCGGTAGAACCGACGCCAAGGTTCCTGCGCGTCGATGTCGTCGAGCGCGACCTGCAACGTCGCATGCTGAAGACCGGATACCACCTCCCGATCGACGTGTGCGCGGGCGGGAAGTGGAGCATCATCGGGTCCAGCAAGAGATCCATGTCGGCGAGTCCCTGGCGGAACAACTCTACCACCAGCTGCAGCAGGCTGCTGAGGTGGCTGCCCGCGTGAGAGCGACGCGAGTTGCGAGCGGTACGCCACCGCTTCCAAGCCGCGCCCTGCACAGGCAGCTCGTGGGTGGACTCCCAGTAAGCCTGAGCCCAATGCTCGACGTGGTGCCGGAGACGACGCAGGAACGGGCGGAACGCAGCGTCACCGGACGCGAAGAGGAGCGCCTCAACCGTCTGGGCGAGGTACCGCCAAGGCCGAGTCGCATACAACGCCTCGACGTTGGCCGGCGTCACGAGGGCCCGGTTCCAGTTCGCCGGCGGGGCGGAAGCATGGCGCGGAATAATCCAGCCGAGTGGCGGCAGGAAGAGCGTCCGCAGTTCCTGCACGGTGATCAGGTGGAGGCGGAGGCGTCGCACCCGCTTAGGCCAGGGAGCATAACGCGATTGCCCCCAGCCAGACGGAGTCCCGGCGGGCGGAATCACGGGGCCGAAGAAGGGTGCTACCGTAGCGTTCCCAGCCGGACCACTGGAGGCGGTGCTCGAGGACGAGGCACGAGACGACGAGGAGGCGGAAGAGTCGTCGCCGCTGGAGTCGCCTGAGTCGCTTGGGCCAGGGCCGGACCCGGTGCCGGCCGCAGCAGGACCTCCCGCGACGAGTGCGTCGGACGTGAAGAAGACGAGCGACGCGAAGCCGCCGCCCCTGCCGAATGCGCCGACCCCGACGAACGCGTCGACGCCACAGAGGGAGAGCGGGAACGCGAGCGTGAACGCCGAGGAGAACGCGCTGGCGAGCGAGGACGCGATCCATGCTGCCGGAGTCGCCGCCGCTTGGGCCTCGGCTGTCGTGTCTGGACATCGCTGTCCGACGACTCCGACCCGAATAGTGACGCGTCCGAGGGCGCCCGCGCTGCAGGTGTAGCGGCCGATGACGAGGACGCAGCCGACGACGCCTGGGTAACTGCGCTGTCCGTAGCGGCTGTGGCTGCCACAGTGGACGGCCGTCGACTTCGCCGCCGAAGAGGAGAGCTAGACGCTGGAGCCGGAGCGGTCCCAGCCGAAGACGAAGAACTCGTAGAAGCCCCGGAAGCCGTCGCACGCGTTCCAGTACCCGAGGCTGGCACGGCGGGGACGGAGGCAGAGGAACCGCTCGGACGCGTCACTGGACCCGGGACAGCGGGAGGAAGGGGAACGGCAGCGTTCACCTCCGCCGTAAACGTGGCCTCCAACCGGCGAACCAAGTCGGCGGTGTCGATCTGCCCGCCGACCGACGCGACGATTCCGGCAAGCCGACTGGCAAGCTCGTCGCGAACCCGCTGGGCCACTTCTCGACCCCGACGCGCGTCGCGGATCATCCGACGCCAAGCTACGGCGCGCTCGTCGCGTTCCCGGATGGCCAGGTCGCGCTCTTCCTCCAGCTCGACGACCCGGGCGCTAAGGCGACGCGTCTGAGCGTCGACGGTCCCCTGGCGCCTCTGAGAAGACTGGCGTAAGGACAGACACCCCGCTCGGTATAACGCCGCGCGGGACGTGGCTCGAAGCTCGCCCGCCTGGGCACGCGCCAACTCGGACTCAGCCGCCACCCGGAGAGTCGTAGCGCTGCTTACCGACTCCTCCAGCTCACGGATACGCGTCGCCCCCGTCGGAGCTCCTCAGCGTGGGCCACCAGGAGAGCGTTGGTACGCCGAAGGTCGTCCTGCAGCGGAGCGTTCAGACTCTGGGCCGCCGCAGCCTCCGAGCGGCTCTGGGAGAGCGACGCACGGGCTGCCCGAAGCTCATCGTTGACTGGGACGCGCTGCTGTTCGAGAGTAGTCAGGGCCTGACGGGCTTGATCCCTCTCGGCGATGGCCGAGTCTCGAGTCCGCTTCAGGGCCGCCGAGGCTCGAAGCGCTTGGTCCCGCATGTCGCGAGCCCCATCACGCTCCTGCTCGACGACCGTAAGAGTTCGACGCAGACGATCGCGTTCATGGAGAGCCGCGTCGCGCTGCCGCTCGAGGGCAGCCACCTGTCCCTGAGCTTGATCCCGCTCCGCCTCGGCGGAGTTCACGCGCGTTTGGACGGGAGCAAGCGCAGCCTGGGCGGCGGCGAGCTCGACACGCAAGCCGTCGCGCTCGGCGCGCAAGTCGTCGCGCTCGGCGCGCGCGTCGTCACGCTCACCCTGCGCCGCGAAGAGTTGCGCTAACGGGACCGCAGAGGCTGACGAAGTAGCAGGAGCCTGCACGAGCCGGGCAGTCAGGTCGGCGACCTGGCCCCGCGTCGTCTGAAGCTCGGCCTGAAGATCCCGGTACTGCTCTATCGAGGCAGCCTCCTGGGCCCGGAGTCTCGACTCGGCGGCATCAGTGCGCTCGGCGCGCTCGCGGAAGTTGGCCACCCGGTCCTCCATGGCGACGTAGTCTTGTTCGGCGCGCTCCTGAGCGAGGAGTGCCTGCTCGAGCCGAATCATGCCGGCACGGTAGCCTTCGTAGGCGCGACGTCGGAGCGCGAGGTTCCGCTCGTGTAACACGGACGCGTGAACAGCCAGGCCAGCGTTGTGCACGGAGACGAACTCGCACTGGGCGCGCAACGCTTGATTCTCACGTCGGAGAGTGTGCGCGTCGGCGACGAGGGCCGACACGGAGTGGACGGGGGCCCCGGGGCGGAAGCTGGACTGGAGAGGGAGCAGGCAGGCGAGGCCAACGCGAGCCGAGGGCGCAGACCACGCAGCCGGCAGCCTCGAGGTCGCCGGTGTCGAGCTCTTCTTCGTCCATGTCGATGTCGTTGGCGTCAACGTTATGGCGGCGAGCCATGACAGCCGATGGTGATGGCGAAGACGGAGAGCGCGGGGCGAGTTCTGCGACGACACACCCACCTGGGGAGTGCGCGTGCGTGGCAGCGGGACGAATGTGGTATAGCACCCCGCGGAGAAAGCGCGATGGTCGGCGAGAACAGCGCCGCGGTGATGGAGCTCGACGCGACGGATGGAGCGCGACGCGGTTGATGGGGCGCGACGCGCTGTGGAGATGGACGGGAAAGTCGACAAGGGTGATGGGCTGTGAGACACGGCGCCAGAATCCAGTGCGAGGTGTAATCACTCGACGGGTCGACCAGAGCCCCGTCTCTTCAAAACGCGTCGACCCCTAAACCCCGCCGAGCAAAACCCGCCGAGCCCAAAACGCGCCGAGCAAAACCCGCCGAGCCAAAACGCGTCGAGCAACACGCGTCGAGGTGAGATCTTGATTATGTTACGCAAATCAGGTTGAAGAACGGTAGTGCAAGCACGACAGACGCAAGGATAGACGTAGGGTGGTAGGCTTAGCAAGCACGAAGTAGGAGATAGCCAGTAGCAAGGACATAGGATAGGGTAAGGACTCAGTCCCGAAATTTCTCTGAACCACAAAGACCTCCCGTCTTCCCTCCGGTTCCAGGGGAACCACCAAGCGCCGGCAAGTAGAGCCGCCCCGATATCGCGGCCCCCCGTCGTTTGTTGGTTCGGGTACTCAACCCCCCACAGACCCGTGCTGAGATAAAGGCACGTTAAACGTATACCGTCTAGGGGCGCCCGATAACGCGCTGCTAGGCGAAGGAACGCACCGGCCCGATAACCGCCGTGCACAAGACCCCCCGTGTAGGCCCGATAACGCCACACAAGCCCCAGGAAACGCCGGCCTGATAACGCCGCACGCCCGACGGGAACGCCAAGGAAACGCCGGCCCGATAACGCCGCACGCCCAAGGCTCGACGCCCTACGACAAGGAACAAGCGTCAACCAAGAACCCCCCAACTCTGACGCCTGCGAAGACTTGGGTCTGTATTTCGAAGATACGCTACTCCAACAACCGGGAAAGATAAGTTGCTCGGCGCGACCGCTATTCAGACGCGCCGAGTTTGTGCGAGATCGACTCCGCGAGATTTCTGCGAAGGCGCTACTCCACAGATGCGAACACCCCCAGTCCAACCTCACTCTCGTATAGCTTAAGCCCTGTTGCCTCTCGCATGCTGTTACCACAGGCCGTTTTGAACTTCAAACGAATCGCGCAAGTGCGTGGCGTACAGTACTGACCGGCGATAGCGTTAAAGCAAGTGCCCCGATCGCATGCATCCTCACACTCACAGGCTCTAAGGCTGCCGCGGTGTCCTTGAACAACACCTTCTTTGGGTTGAGAGGCTTCCAAATCGCCTTCACATCAATTGGCCACTTCACAGGTACGTAATCAGCAGCAGGGCCATCCGCACAATTCATCGTAGGCGCAATCTCCAGAGCCGACACGCAACCCCTGCTTGCGTTTCCGGTCGTCTCCTCAATAAAAACGCAGTCGGCTTCACAAGACACCGATGCATCACTCTCTTGGCTAATTCCGACTAAATCAATCTCCAAAGAGGGTCGCGATGTGACGCCGTCGCCGTCCAAACGCGCAAAGAAAACTGCTTCCTCGTCACGCCGCACCTGCCTTTGGCGCAGTTGACATGATGGGATCTGCAATTTTCCAGATTCCCCGGCTTGCACCCATGATTGGTTGGTCAAGAGCATGTCATGGGACAGGGGGTAGCGACACGTGGCGTATTGAAGGGAAGCTGACCCCGGCCGGACTCACGTCAATGCTGCACAAGGACTGGTGACCCCGGATAGAAATATTCTCCAAGGGAGGATCCCGGCTGGAACCACATACCGAACGAGAGGCAAAGCCCAGGAGAGCGTAAAAGTGCCCCATTGGGGGCCGCCTGCTCTTGGTGCCGCGTATGACGCAAGAGCAGCCCGACCGGATCGAGTGAAGACCCAAAGCCATGAAGATGTCCAAGATACCCTGAATGTGAAGCCCGACTAAGACGTGAACCCGATTGGAGATGACTGCGAGTCCCGGACGGATTACCCCGGATGTCAAGATTCCAATATACAAAACCCAAGATGTACACGACCGACAAGTCGACCGACCAAGATCTGTTCGGATTCCGTGGAACATTTGAACTTCGCTTGCGTATGCAGTGATGACTATACTTGCTGGAAGTATGCTACGAGGGACCGCGGACGATTATGACGACAAGACCATAGTGAAGGCAAGTCAAGATGGAGTGCATGTAAAGATCGACAGAAGATAGCCAGACAGACAGAGAAGAGAGAGAAGAGATAACAGATAAACAGAGTTCGTTTTGCCAAGGATCGCGCAAGTGAGTTGGGGCAGTCTACCGGCCGTGCATTCCCGGAGGACCGACTAAGGCGCGTTCTTAACCGGGGGTGTACGGGTGTACGTACAACCTGTGCAAGAGACATACCTGGTGTACGCTACACCCGTACTACCGTTGAGCGAGAAAGAAAGTGATCCGTTCACCTCAAATTCCTTTATCACTTTTTTCAGCTCCAAAGGGAACAGTTGCATACTTCAAGAGTATCATGATTGATAAACACCCGATGCTAGTATGTAGCAAAAGAGGCAGAACTTCGCAAAGATACACGAAAAGGTCCTCGTTTTACATGGAAAGGTGCATATATATAGAAAGAATCAGCTCCTGAGATATGATTGGCTGGACTCTACCTTTTTACTTAGGGCTCGTGTCTGGACGATGAAAGTTCTACCAAGTCCCGCCAAATCCCACCAAATCCCGCCGTTCACCCCCGTTCACTCGTTCACTTCGCTCACAGAGGTCTGGTGTACCGTACTACCGGTGCGCGTATATTGTGGCTCATTATTACGCAACCTGTTGTACGGCGTACAACAATACACCCGTACAACCGCTGTTAAGAACGCGCATAAGTCTACGCGTGAGGGCCCAGCAACTGTGACATCTGGGTCGAGCTCCCGCAACAGAGTCCAGTCCAAGTTGGGGTGAGTACCGGGTACCAACCCGAGGTTGATCCACTTCCATTTCATTTCCTAGTTGCGGTTGAGCTCATCCCTCACAGGAAGGCCCCGCATTTCATATTACCAATTACCTTGTCACCTGGTTGGAGTAGCCCCAGGTGGGGAGTATTGATTTAAGTGTTATTTTGAGGTAGTAAGTACTTGATTGTGTTATTTGCCTCAGTACTTGAGGGTGGTGCGCTTGAGCCAAAGCCGTCCGGTATTGACCAGTGTCTCGGAGTCTGGCTGGAGTTGACTGGAGTAGTGACCGACCCTTTCACGGTCCAAAAGAATAAGGAAGGGCTACGTATTTGTATCTAACTCTGTATCTGTTTGTATTGTTTGGTTATCTGAGAGCTGTCAGAGGCGACGTCCAGGAGGGTTACGTTCTGCCTTGCTGCCTGGCAACCTACAAGTATCAAGACACCTCATCCACGGTTGAAGACCCCTGGTTACGAAGGCAAACGAACCCAACAGGATTGTTCACAAGAACACACGTCACTCCGGTTGGAGTGTACATTTAGGTGTATCAATTCCGGCTAGGGTCTGTTCTGGGTGCACCCCATTCGGGAGTCTACATCCAGGGGGCGCTAACTATACACCTGGGCGGTCAGGTGTTCACCCTCCTCGCCTCACAGTGCTGCCTGCACGAAGGGCAGCGCTAAGTACTTTCCCGACACCAGAACCATACCTAGTTTAGCAAATCGGACTGTTTTAGAGTCGCGGACGGGTGCCTTCTTGGCTTTGTATCGATTGCTTCGTGACTTCGGTACGTGGTAGGAGCACGCTCTTGGCTTCACTTGATGACGTATCTTCAGGCGCTCGGCATACGTTGGAATATTTCAAAATGCGTCCGCAAGTCATCTGGAGTAGGAAATGGCTCCGATTCATCAGTTGAGAGTGACGCTGCACCACCAGCATCTTCATTTTCCAACAAACAATTCGAACTCTCCGCTAAATGATGAACATCACTTGCATTTTACTGTACACCACCATCACTCTCCTCCCTGCTCACCTTCCGACTCGTCCTCCGTGTCTTCACCAGTCAGGTCAATCACATCGGCCGACGCCGGACCGCCGCCGTTCCCAGACGTTTCCTCTGCCGAGCTCTCGTTGCAGCTATCGATCGCAGTGTCCTCGTCGTCATCTGGAACACGTTGAAGATTTCGGTGCGAAACAACTCGCCAGTTTGTATCTATAGCGGCTCGTAAGCCCTCGTTTAGACGTTCAGCCCGGGGTGATACCTCTAACGCTGCCTCGCCCGAACGTGAATGACCGCAACTTTCGCCACTTTGAGTACGTGGTCTTGTCCCACTCACACCATCGCGAATCCTCGTCACCATGATAGATGAAACGAGCATTTCGTCGGTATCTACGCGGATCGGATGGTCTGCGTCTGCATCATGGTCAGCGGCGAGAACCTTGGTGATACGATGGCCTCTGGGATCACCATACACAAACATCATACTATAGTACTCCAGCGTATCCCCGGCCCGGATCTCCTCGATGAGAAGTACAGTGATTCCGACCATGCCCAGCGTGCAGCGAACGAGGCGTGTAGTGAGAGGCAAGACGCAGTTATACCAGTAGGAAGAGAGGTGGGAGAACTTAAGGCTGAAGCTAGGATGATGCAGCGCTAGCTGCTGGTACTCTATCCAGTTGTGTCTGCTTGGACAAAAATTACACCTTATTTATCGACGTCGCGTCCGAATCTTGTGTACTATCCACAAAGACTGGGTCCGAGACCCACTATGAGCTAGGGTTAATAATCATTCATTATCTATACATGTAGACTGTAAAATGTATGCGCAGCTATCTAGAGCAGCTTCCAGTACTCTAGTTCCGATTATGCTCATTTGCTCTAAGGGTGAAGGTGCGGGTGAAGTGAATTTCAAAACCTATCTATTAGGGGTTACATCACGGTTAGAAAGTATGGTTGGAGTAGGTATTCTGGGCCAGTCAGATCGCTTCAAAAATTGGATTGTCTTTTTTCGGCAGGACACGTCTCTCTCCGAAACCTGCTGGCAAAAAGAGGGAAGTTTGAATTGGGGACAAAGAATCCAGTTGATTGGATGATTAAATAGGCGAAGAATTGATTCGATTCGCCAAAACAAATCCGTCGAATAGGAGCCCAGAGGGGTAGGCCTAGTCAAACTTACTGTTACTTTCCAACCGTGATAAACCATACAGCGTCGGACAGAATGTAACTGCCACTTAGGGATGCTAAATGAATGGCCAAAAATATTCTGGTCGATTTTGTACTTGTTAAAAGATAGCGTTGGATTGGTGGCAAAATAAGGAGGCAGCTGTATTGTGCTAAAACTTACTCAATAGCGCTTGGTTGAACGCCGACCTGATGGTTTTTGGCTTGAAAGTGATCGTTCTGTTGATGGTCTCGATGCGCTTCTCCTTAGCAGTCTTCTTCTTTGGCTTCTGACCCGGGGAGGTGGGGGTGGCCTTTCCCCCAGCCAGAATTCCTTGAGCATGACCTTTAAGGGGCCCATGACGCCTACGTCTAGCGGTTGGTAGACCGACGTGGCATTTTTAGGAAGTGCCTGCAGCTTACAACCCAACTCACCAGTTACAATGGCCTCTGATCTTGCGGAGACATGACAATCGAGATTGTCCACTAGCAACACAGAGTCTTTCGTGATGTGGCAGGCAAGCAGAAAGCGTAGGTAGATTTCCCAGACACAAGTATCCATCCACACTTTGGACGGTACAGCGTAGACATGACCTGCACATACATGCCAGCACTGCAGCGGGGCTGCCGTAGCTTTAGCGTCAGAGGAAGACGTAATAGACTCACAGAGTCGCGGCTAAAGATAGCCCGTTCTAATACCACAACACACGAGTCCGTACTCCCTACGGACTCCAAGAGTCAACCCTTAACTCTAAGCTGTGAATCTCCAAACTAAATGTATTTCTCTTTATCGCGGCAGAGCCGCCTTCGGTGTAAATGTATCTGGTTCACTATCTAGCATAGTGAACCCTAGTCATATGCATAATCTGTGGCTCTGAAGCCATGTACTGATTCTCCTACTGAAATAGGTTAGACAGTGTGCACCACACAAGCCTGTGTGTGCCACACTTCGTAACCCTTCGGGTAACATTCGTGTAACCCCGTTACACCCTCCCCCACCAAACCGTGGACACGGGTGTTCACGCTTAACCCCAGTGGGACCTTTGGTAGGACAAATGGAAGGACAAAAATTCCTTTTATCATGATATCAGTATAGTGAAGCCAAGCTTATTCTATTTTTATCCTACGCTTGGAAGGATCAAAGGTCTCACTAAGGTTAACGGTCAACGACCGGGTCTTGTTCCGTCAAGCCTCCTTCTCGAACGAGTCAATCCACATCGTGTGGACGTCTCTGAGAACTTCTCGGCGCAACGCGCCCTCACATGACTTCAAGTCATAACGCATTTTGGTCTTTCGACCGCAGAAACCCTCTCGCGAGGTCCGCCTCGGAGCCTCGCTCCTCTCGCGCTTCGGCACCTCGTGCCTGCGAACTCCCAAGCCGGCGCAGGTGCGCACACCGACCGCGCCTCCCAGGCTCTCGGTCTCCCAGTACTTCACGGCGCAACGCCTCAAGCAACGCTCGCGGCGAGCACGGCCCAGCTCTCCTCGAGCACTAGCCCATCAGACCATGGACGTCACAGATCTCTTCGGAGATGAGGAGGAGGGCGAGGTGGACTACAGCGAGTCCGATGCCGGCTCTCCGAGCCATGAGGATGAAGCAGCGTCCCCACAACGCTCCCCGAACCGCCGCGACGCTTCGCCTACGCCGCCGGCACAACGCGAAGGTGGCACGTCGGCCACAGTTGGCTCGTCGAGCTCCCGCGACCAAGAGCGCCGCGCGCGAACGTCTCCTGCGCGCTCGTCAAGCCATCTCTCTACTGAGCGCACTGTGCCGTCGAGGGCGGAGCCGCGGCCACCGCTGCGCACTCCAAATCCGTTCCCTGAACGCTTCTCCGGGCTCCGCGAGCTGCGGGAGCTCACTGAAGCCCGGTACTCGCCGCCTCGTGCGGAGGAAGCGCCCTTGGGCCCCGTCATCTCCAACCCTTTGGACGAGGCTCAATCTGAGCGGGTTGCGGCGCAGCTGGCCTCCATGCGCTCCCAGCGCCCCGAGCTGCGGCCTCTGCTGAACCCCAGCGCCGCCGAGTACGGCTTTCGGCCTCGTGACCCCGCGGAGGCATGCCGTCAGGCATTCCAGCCGACGCTGACTCAGCATGTCATTGGGCCTGCGGCCCGTACTCCGGAGGAGATCGCTCTTCGAACGTCTCTACGACAGCGACTCTTGACTCCAAAGTCTACGACTGTCTCCGAGTACCGCAAGTGGTTACGGCTGCAAGCCAAGGGGTTGTCCGTGCCCGCAATGCGGACTTACCCTGTGGTGTTCAGCCCGGGCGAAAGCCTGATCGAACACGAGCCTCAGTTCGAGCTCTGGGCCGAGAAGAAGAAGAAGCTTAGCTCCATGGATGCTCTTCGAGCTAGCTTCAGCGAAGTGGATGTTCGTATCGAACGCAAGCTCCGCTTCGACTTTGCGAAGATCCGAGCCAAACGCAGCCTCTCGGCTAACGCTCAGCCGCAGACCCATTCTAGCGCTGCGCTCTTCGCTCCTTTGAGCCCTCCAGTCGCTCCTGCCCGTGAGGACGTGAGCGCTGTGGCTCAGGGCCAACCCCGGAGCAATGTGGCTGACCCAGCAGCTCCCCAGCCTATTGCCGGGAAGCGCGGGACGGCCGGCATGCCGGCCTCGAGCCCACGGGGCGCTGGTGATCAAGCCGATCAAAAGCGTCCACAACGTCTGGGCAGTCTTGGCGAAGGGGCACCTCAAACTCCCATGAGTTCTCAGAGTGTGGGTACCCTCGCCACTTTACCAGGTACTGGTTTTGACCCCGTCACCGCCGCTTCGCCAGCAGGCGCTCCACATGGTAGTGAAGGTTCCCTTGCTCATCGAGCAGCGCCGGTGGAGGACGCGCCAAGCCTCCTCGCGACGTATGACGAGTTATACGAGGTTCGGCAACAGACGACTCGTCTTCGGGATCATGTCCACGATGTCGATGCTCGTCTCGCGCGTACTACCAGGGAGTTCGACGAGCTTGCTCAAGACTTGGGCTGGGTTCAAGTGCCTCGCGAGGTCTGGGACCGGCTCCGACACTTGGAGGACTGGGTGTAGTACTATCGCGATCGCGACGACCGTCACAGCCAGGAGCTCTCCGAGCTTCGACGTCGGCAGGCTGCGTTGCAGGGTCAGATTGACCTTCTGACCCGCGTGCGGGCCCACCCGCTGCGCCTCCTGCGCCGGTGGCCCTGTGCCTGCGGCACTCCCGACGCTGAATCTGCCCCCAGGGCTCGCGGCACCGCCGATGCCGAGCCTTCCGCCTGTGCCTGCAGTGCCTGCGTTGATGGTCGCGTCTGCGACGCCTACGACCTCGGCGCCGTCGGTGCCTCCATCTGCACCTGCGTCGGGTTATGGTACGGCTTGAGCAAGCCCACGTAGAAGACGGGGTGCGTCCGTATCTTCTTCGGAAGATTGAGCGTGTACCCAAGGCCCTTGCTGGCCACGACCTTGAAAGGTCTAATGAAGCGCGGGCGCAACTTCGTCTTGAAGACAGCTGACACTGCATGTGTAGGTAGGTTTCTAGCGTTAAGTAATATCAGGTCACCGACCTCATAACTGTCAACATTGCCTCTGCCTCTAGCATCTGCATGTTCCTTTTGCTTGTCTTGGCTCTCAGCCATTGCGTCACGCACGTGTCGTAAGACACTCAAGCGCGTCGACAAGAAAGTGTCAACCTGTTTGCGAACAGTTTCCGGGCTGACATCGGCTAGCCGATCAGCTAAATCGGCTTCCTCTCCCCCACCAAGCCCGAGGCCACCACGTGGCGGCGTCAGCGGGACGCGGGGATGAGACAAGCTGTTCACGTAGAACGGCGTGTAGACGGTCGAGGCATGCACGGCGTTGTTCAACGCAAACTCAACGAGTGGCAGCATAGCGCTCCAACGCTTCGGCGTCTCAGCGCAAATGCTGCGGAGCACGTCCTCGACGACGCGATTCACTCGCTCCGTCTGACCATCGGTCTGCGGGTGATCCGCCGTGGACATGTCCAGCTTGGTGCCAAGCACCGCAAAAACCGCGCTCCAGAAGTTGCCCGTGAAGCGGGGTCTCGGTCCGAGACAATCGACTCAGGGAGTCCGTGTTGTCGAAACACTCGGTCCAAGAACAGCGTTGCTGTACCCTTACCATCGATGGTATCCGGCTCAGCCGCAATGTGAGCCATCTTGCTCAGTCGGTCTACAAAGACCACGACTCCAGTGTTGCCCGCCGCATCCGCCGGCAGGCCAAACACAAAGTCCATACTCATGGATTGCCAACAGCCCGAAGGGACAGGCAAGCTTGCCAACGGGGCTGCAGCATGGGGTGACGAATTCACTCGCTGACATGTCTCGCACGTGCGCACATAAGTGCTCGTCCACTTGTACATCTTCGGCCACCAGTAGTGGGTGCTCACCGAGCTGTAGGTCTTCTCACGGCCAAGATGGCCAGCCACCGGCGTGTCGTGGGCCTCATAGAGGATACGATACTTCAAGTCCTCATCATGAGGAATGACCACGCGTGGCGTGTCCTCGGAGCTAGTGCTGTAGAACAGCAGGCCACCATCGAGGGTGTAGCGATGCAAACGCGCGCGCACTCGCGCCGACAATTCAATGTCCGAGTCTTGAAACTCCTTGCTCCCGAGAGCCTTCAGCAACGCGACACAAGTGTCATCCTTGGCATAAGCCGTTCGGATCAGATCCGGTAATGACGAAGTCACGGTCGTTACATGAGCCAGCTCATAATCCGGCCTGCGCGACAGCGCGTCCGCGAGGACATTCTGCCTGCCAGGCTTGTACTTCACCTCGAAGTTGTACTCCGCGAAGAAGGACAGCCAACGGGCCATCCTTTGCGAGAGATGAGGCGACTGGGTCGCAGTGCGTAACGACGCGTGATCCGTGTAAATCACGAACGGCTGAGAGCCCAACAGGTGAACCCTGAACTTGACGAGCGCATACTTCATCGCAAGTAGCTCTTTGTCATGGACAGGATAGTTCTTCTCAGCAGCCTTCCGCTGACGAGATTCGAACGCCACCACGCGCTCGCGCCCCTCGGCGTCTGCTTGTATCAGGGCACAGCCGATGGCAAAGTCCGAGGCGTCACAGACGGCACTAAACGGACGAGCGGGGTCTGGCAAAGCCAGAATAGGCGCATGAAGGAGACTATCCTTAATTGCCGCAAACGCATCTTGATGCTCGGTGTTCCAACACCACTCCGCGTCCTTCTTCAGGAGATTGGAGAGTGGCCGAGCCATCTCAGCGTAGTTCTCGCTGTACTTGTGCAAGTGATTGGCCAAGCCAAGCCACTTGCGAAGATCCTTCTGGTTCTGGGGAACCGGCCAGTCAACAATGGCCTTGACCTTGACGGGGTCGGCCCTCAGGCCACGCTTCCCGATGAAGCGCCCTAAGAAGGGGATCTCTTCCGCTCCGAAGATGCATTTGTCAATGTTGGCATACAACTTGTTTTGACGCATGCACTCGATCACAACACGCAGGTGCTCGACATGGTTCTCCATATCAGTCTTCCCGTCCTCCGCACGACTGTGGACAAAGATGTCATCGAAGTACGTTTGCGCGTACGCCCGATGGGGCCGGAAGAGCTGCGTCACAAGACGATTGAACGTCGCTGGCGCGTTCGAAAGCCCTTGGGGCATCACCAACCACTCCCAGAGCATGCCGCTCGGAGTACTCACCGCAGTGAGGGGAATGTCGCTCGTCCTCATGAGCAATTGGTAGTAGCCATCGACCAAGTTGAGCGCACTGTACATCGTACATCCTGCCATGTTGTTCTGAAGAACGTCCTTCCGAGGAATCTGCGTCTGCGCCGGAATGGTGGCGGCATTCAGCTTGTTGAAAGCATGCACGATACGCCACTTTCCATTCGGCTTTCTGGCACAGAATGTCGGCGTAGAGTGTGGAGACTTACTCTCACGCACCATGCCCGCCTCGTGCTTCGCACGGAAGAACGCGTCAATGACGTCACACTGCTCCTTCGGCAAAGGCCACTGCCTCGTCACGCAGTACTTCGTTCCCGGAACGAGATAAATCTCATGTCGAACACCTCGATCCGGAGGTAGCCCCGAGAGCGGTTCCTTCGAGACCACGTCTTGATAATCGTTCACCACGTGATACAAGGGGTCCGACGGATCCTTCAGGATCGCCAATCCGCTTCGCGCATTCATCGCCTTCTTGGTGTCCTCCAGGACAGCTTTATCCAGAAGCGAGGATGAGTTCAACTCTTCTTCAGGTCGTATGACCACCACCTCCGCCAAGTCTCCAGCCTTCAAGGCTTCGCCCAACTCGGCCAAGGACATCTCGTCCAGCTCTAGGAGAGCAGATAGTGAGGGCAAGTCGTTGAGATTGATGTCTCCGTTGACGTCGCCCGTCACTCCATTCACGAGTGTGTAGAGCTGCTCGCTCTTGTGTGGAGCCTCACCGCTCGATACACCCTTCTCGACTCGTGAGACCGCAGACGCCTTGCGTCGCGCCGCCAGCGCTTTGCGGCGCTGCCGCCTCTTCATGGACACTGTCCGCCCAGAAGAGCTCCGTGATTTCGCGTGCTTCTTGACGCCAGGTGTCACCACCTCATTCAGCTCCAGAGTAGCACCAGTGTCTTCACCGACACTCAGCGAAGGGCTGCGCGACCCGCAGCCTCCACTCAGTGGATTACGTGCCACCCCACGATCTTCATCCGGGCAGAGCCCTTGTCCCTCGGCATCGTGCCGACCGTGCCATCGCTGGCACGTAGCAGGGCGTCGCCCTCAGACGCACACCCGCTCAGCGGAATTCGTGCCGCTCCACATCCTCCATCAGCAGGGCCTCGCCCATGGCTCCTCGGCTTCAAGCCGACCTTGTCCTCACTTGAATACAGCGGGGCGGTGCCCTCAGGCGCACACCCACTCAGCGGAATTCGTGCCGCTCCACCTGCCGTCCACGAGCCACGCTCGGAACGCTCATTCTTGACACACGCAGTGTCCACCAACTCGGAAACTACGATGTCTAGCCCATTGACCGACTCGGTCCAGTGCTCGCGCCAGAAGCGCTTCTGCTTCCTAGCAGAGGTGGGTTCATGACTCGCCAATGCTCCGCCAGGAGAGAAGTGCGTAGCACCAAGGGTCCTCGACCTCCAATCTATCCAAGGCTCATGGCGTTCCAGCCACGCCATACCAAGGATGAGATCATATCTCGAATCGAGGTCCAAGACCAGACAGCGTTCCACGCTATCAAAATCCAAAAACTTCACGTCCAAGTCCACAGGGACTTTAGGCACCGTGACACGAGTGCCCGTCGCGAGACGAACAGTGACGATGTCACTCCCACGCGCTACCAGCGCCTCAGCATAAAGCTGGCTTCCGTCCATCGTATAACGCCGGGCGTGATTATCCGACGCTCCCGAATCGATCAGAATCGTCCATGGCTTTGTGAAGCCCTTCACCCAAGCCTGGACAACTAGCAAGCCCGGCTTGCACACACGTTCCGTGTTATAGAGTACAGCTCTCTTCGGGGCTAGATCCTGTCGACCCCCACCTCGCCGAGGTTCAATAGAACTTAGTTCTTCCCCAGTAGGCCGCCCCGCGCCTACTGGGTTTTCTCGTTTCCCCGAGACGAACCAGAGCCCTGGCTCGAACCCGAAAAGCGGCTTGCCGAAGCCTGGCGCTGGAGGCGCAGCGGACATCCGGCGCGCAAGTGACGCGTGTCACCGCAGATAAAGCATCGGCGGATGCCGCGCCGCTGCTCAGCAGCCCGAAGCTCGGCTTCTTCGTCTTCAGCATAGCTGAGGTCCATAGGCTCCGGACCGCTCGATGAACTGGTGTGGGGAGCTTTCCAACCATGTCTTGACGACTTGAAGTTGTGCTCTGCGTTCAACGCGATGCTCACAGCCTCTTCAAAAGAGCTTGGGTGAGTACGGAAGACCTCCGTCCTGGCCACGCCAGTGCGAAGTCCCTCCATAAACACCGTGACAATGACTACCTCAGCCAGAGGCTCGGCAGACATGCCCGCAATGAGAGTTCTCAACTCCTGGACATAAATAGTCCACCAACTCTTTCTTGCCCTGCCGGGTAGCCAGGAAGCGTGAGCGCACGCGATACGCCTCGTTAGACGAAGCGAACACCCGGGACAGTTGCTGCTTCAGCTGGTCCCACGTCGGGAAGGCCGTGTCGACCGACGTCCCTGACGTTAGTGCCCACTCTCTCGCTCGCCCACCAAGCTTCGAGATAGCTAGCGCCACGCGCTGCGACTCCGTCCGGAGTAGAGCTGAGCTCATAGCCATCTCGACTTCACGGGTCCAAAGCATTAAGCTTTCCCCTTCCTTGCCTTCGAAGGTCTTAACGCTTAACATGAGCGGCTTGGGTCTTGTTCCGCATCGGACGACGTAGCGGGCGCTTGCGGCGCCGCGGCCGTCGCCATCCTCTGCTGGAGGTGCTCCAACAGAGCATTCTCGTAGCTGGAGAACGCCTCGAGACGCGCATTCACCGCGTCAGGGCCTTGTTGCGCCAGTTGCGTCACGCCCTCCGGGCCCAGCAAGGACATAAGCTTTTTAAGCGCATCCTGCTGGTTCGGGGGCAAGTGGGCGAACTGCTTCATTCTCCACAGAGAGTCAGAATATCCAGGCTCAGGTGTCGGATTGACTACAAGTGCTACCAAGTGCAGCGGGGCTGCCGTAGCTTTAGCGTCAGAGGAAGACGTAATAGACTCACTGAGTCGTGGCTAAAGATAGCCCGTTCTAATACCAGAACGCACGAGTCCGTACTCCCTACGGACTCCAAGAGTCAACCCTTAACTCTTAGCTGTGAATCTCCAAACTGAATGTATTTCTCTTTATCGCGGCAGAGCCGCCTTCGGTGTAAATGTATCTGGTTCACTATCTAGCATAGTGAACCCTAGTCATATGCATAATCTGTGGCTCTGAAGCCATGTACTGATTCTCCTACTGAAATAGGTTAGACAGTGTGCACCACACAAGCCTGTGTGTGCCACACTTCGTAACCCTTCGGGTAACATTCGTGTAACCCCGTTACAAGCACAAAATTATTTGTTAAGGCATAAAATAAAAATACAGTAAGATTTCAACGATACCATTTGGATAAGTCCTGAGCTCCTCCTGCTCAATGCTACCCCCCCCCCCCCCCCCTCGCCTCGAACAATGAACAACAATGGCAGCTTGAGCCCATTCGCTCTGATCGTGAACATGGCTGCTAGCCTCGCTGAGTGCTTCTTCTCAGCAGTAATGGAGGCTGGCTTTCTCAGACAGTATCTTCGTTGGGGGCAGTCGAAATAGATGTCAGTCTCATCTGTGGTGTAGAGCTTGCTAGCATCGTATGACCCGTAGCTCTTGTTAAACGTATCAGCGAATTCATCGCGTACGGCCAGGAGATCAAGCAGCTGTTCCTGCGTCAAATTATCGCAACGAACACATGTCACAGTATACTGTTAGCAAGCCGATAAGAATATTAGAAGAGCACTCAATTACACTTAAGGGCAAATCATACATTTTAGTGGCCCTAGTTATATAGCAAAATTACCTTGAGGCCACTTGGCGTTCGCTGCTAGAACCCGTGGCGATAAGCGAAGCGGCGTAGCAGACGTACCAGTGACTCATACGCCGTTACGGCGTTCTTCTTGCCGTCGACGTAGCCTGCGAGCCAATCAGGGTACTGGTCGCGTACGAAGCTCGCCATGACCTTCGCGGTCAGCACCTCGCAATCTCTGCGGGTGTCCTTCATGAAGGTGACGAGATCCGCATCAAAGGGCACCATCTCCGGGCGCCCAGGCCCTCGCGACAGGCGCTTTCGCTGCCCCCGCAGTTGACAATGTCGTCCTCGGCCTTGCGCCAGTCGTTTATGGTCCAGCGAGGTACACCTTGTTGCCGCGCTGCCTTGCGCTGGCTGACACCTTACCGACTGACAGCCTCAAAATTAGCATCTGGCTCGAAGCACCTGATTGGTTAAATTTTAAAATTCTAATAGTTTTGATTGGACCAAAGTGATGTGGTTGCTCTGGCTTTGTGATTTGCATGTGGTAGTTACATTTTGTCCTGACGCTGTACCACGAAATCTCCGACCTCCGACCACCTCCGATCTGTACCAAAACTTGGGTACTCTCTATCATGTCACCCTAAAACAAAATACTATTATTTTATGTTTTTGTTGTGGACTACACATTGAATACATTTTTGGCCTTGTCGCATTTCAGGCTTTGCGTGTGGACGCAGGTGGCCGAGCGACCGCACCAGCAGGACTGGCGGAGGGGCAGGACGGATGGCGGGACGCCGAGACGATGGCGGCAGGCCAGCGGCGAAGGAGCGGGGCAGGATGACGGATGGCAGGCGACGGCAGGACGCCCGGCGGGGTGGTGGTGGGCGGTGGTAGCAGGGCCTGCGGTCTCTCCGTTGACCCGGAGGCGTGGATGGCTTGCCCGGCAGGGCGGCCAGCAGGCTGCCCGTTGGGTGAGCGTCTGCGAGCATGCGGCACCCTCCCGCGCTCCTGTCGAGAGCTTTGTCATTGCTGCCACCGCTGCCAAGCCCACGAAGATCATGCGTATGCTGTTGCCTACCCGACAGGGCAGGCGACATGCTGCCCGCAGGTAGCGCACCCACCACAAGTTGTGGTCTACAACTGAAGACGTGCGCGCTGCACGGCGGCGTCAACCTTATATACATACAAGTACACATAGTTTACATGTAATTGTTAAGTAATATGACGTCTATATATCAACTGTCCGAACCATTAATGCACTCCTACAGCAGTGTGATGTGGTAATACCACTAAAATTCTCTTCTACCAAAAGGTATTAGAGACACCAACAACACGCTAACCCGCAAAGGTAAGCGCTTATTGGATCAAAACCTGAAGACCAGGAACGATCCCTTACACCGGGTCGGTTGCAAGCGCCTCTGTGGACCTTAGGTTGTCTTCGGTCAACCCAAAAACCTGTACCACTAGCCACGAGCTTAGGCTAGGATACTATGTAGCGCTTTCGCGCAACCCCACTGCAGTCCCTCAGAAAGGAAGGGTACCGGCGTGTTAGGCCTTATACAGGGGGACCAAGGTAAAACCTCAGTAGGTAGACTAATACACCCAGGGACACTCTTGTCCCACAAATATACAGTGAACGGCACTCCTATGTCGCTCTTGCCTCTCCGGCCACGCCAACTCTTGGCGCCGCCAAGAAAACTCTCGGTCAAGCACGATGAGAGAGACGTTCCCACTGCCTAGTGTTCACCAAGTAAGGAGCGCTTACGGCAAGCAGCGCTCGTGCCGTGGGAGCTGCCGCTCGTGTGCGGTCGACAGCGTGCACGCACCGCTCTCCGCTGAGAGATCGCAAGGCGGCGGGAGGGGCACAGTAGGGCGTGTGGTGTTTATGCTCGAGAGCTCCTGATGGCACGCGGGTGCCTGTGCGCGCAGAGCTCGTGGTGCTGTTATTACAGCAGAACGCGCCCTCAGTTGAGGCTGAGCTCTCTCCGGGCTGCGCGGCGCACATGCATCGTCGGTGGTGTGGGCCACACGACCTACTATTCGATTTAAAAGTTCCAAGCTTCAGGGAGCCCCAGAGCTGCCTGAAACTTTGTCACTCAAACGAGGGAATCTTGGAACATTTTTCGCGGTTTCAGGTAAAAAATGGTCATGCTGAAGGCACTTTTTCCCTGGAACCGCGAACTTTCTTCCAGGTTTCAGGTTCCAAGCGTTTGCTGAAGAGGGCCAGTATGGGGTATCTTAGAGCCTGTTCGCTACAGAGCTGGAGATGGAGATGGCCGCCCTATCAAAACCGCAAAGGAATTTGATTGGTCAAAATGTCACTCTTCACAACAACACAACTGGAGACGAACGCAGATCTCCATCTCTACCTCCGAGAGGTGGAGAAGGCTGGAGACACCTAGAGACGCTCGTGGAGTCCTATCAGTAAAATCCCAGTCTCCCTCCTGCATTATGGCGGATGACGAGGAAGTTGTTTTGGTTGCAACGTGCTCGGCGATTGCACAGGTCGTAGCTTCCCTAGCTGTAGACTGCCGAGACGTAGGAGGGGTCCGTGCTCGGACTTCGGTCGTATCTTGCATCAACGCTGGTTCCGGCGTCGGCGTAGCCGTCAACGCGACCGACGTTTGGGCAAGCGGCACAAACGTGGAGTCCATCGTCGCCGACAGCCGCTCCTCGAAGCCCGATACAACGGGGGAAGCGAGGTGGGCGGTGTAAGCAAGCTCTCCTAGGGGTGGTGGCGTTTCAGCCCTTGGTTTCGCGGCGGATGGCTGCCGAGCCCCAGCAACTCGCGAGACAGACCTTGTCGGCATTGGGCGGTAAGTTAGCTACTGCTGGCCTTCTGTTGATCTCACGTATGTGATTGGCTAAATATTTATCTGGATATCGTATGTGTAGTGACACAACTGGAGATGGATATCTCAGCTTTTTGCAACCATCTCCATCTCCAGCTCTGTAGCGAACAGGCTCTTAGCAAGTGACGCTGCTGGTGGAAGCGGTGGCTAATGAAGGTGTCGCTCCGACCTGGTTAAAAGTGTCGACAGCTGTGAGGTTTGAACTCACGCGGGTTACCCCAATGGATTTCAAGTCCATCGCCTTAACCACTCGGCCAAGCTGTCACCTGTTGGGGCATCTAAACAGTTGATACCTATCTATATAGACTCAAATAACTGCGTGACAAAACCGCAATAGATACTTTGGGTATTCATGGAATACCTGTTTTCTACGAAGCAACAGATTCTGTCAAAGCTGTAAGGAAAATGCAGACTAGTTGAATGGCTGCTTCTATTTTTTTTTTAGCGAAAATTGAATTCGAACATGGTCTTACGAAAGCTGATTATACAATCACAATCGTGTTAGATTTGTCTATGTTTAACGGAATGTGTAAACAACCCTATCGATCCAATGTACTGACTTAGCCACTGAAGTGCAGAGACTCCGTGGATGGATACGTGCACACGTCGTTGAGTTTCGACAGCAGCCCAAGGTAGTCGCTGACTTGCCTGGGGAGTTCTCAGTGGGGACGAAATCACTGCGAGACAGAGCTCCATGTGTATCTACCTCGCGGAGTTCTGTAGCTCTTATAGTTTCGTTAGGTAGCCGCACCGGGACCACCGGTCTCCTTGTTTTGAGCCACTTGCACGGCGTTGACTGCATGTACTGCGCATCCTTGAAGTTAGGCCCGGATATATTCCCGCTTTACGATATATGATTGGTGGAATCGTAGTTTACAGTCTCACTGGAATCCTCAGTGGGACTCCACTATTCACTAAAACAACACGAGGCCCGGATTCCTATGCACGGACTATTTTTCACATGCTTGATATCAAGCATGTTAAAGAAAGACTTCACTTGGAATTTGTATAGGCGAAAAAAGTACGCAGTCCGTATCTCAACCATATCTCGGTACAAAGTCGATTCCGATGTCCAGTTTATGAGACCACATGCTGCTTATCAAGCATTGTTCAGGAAAACCGAAGAGCCCATGCTTGACGTAGCGGATATGGATATGGCCCTTTTACTGGGAGTGGGCTTTCTTTGCTGCTAGACGCGTGCAAAACGGCTACGAATGCGAAATTGTGTCTTGAACTAGATAAGGAAATGCGAGAAAAACGTGTGAAGCATGCGCTACTGATTGATTACTCACGTAGCTACATTGCTACTTACATACTCCGATGCGGCATTATTGTCGGACTCAACTGTGGCACCTTCCTATTCATTAGCCCCCTTGGCAGTACGGGCAACGTTCTCGGTAACATCTTCCTCCTCGTGGTCGCTGTGATGTCATCGATCTCCTCATTACCAGCGTCGCTATCATTGTCGCTGTCATTGCAGCCGCTCTCCACGTTCCTGCCGTCGATGCACTCAGCCGGTGCTTCACATTTCCTCCTGTTGACAGCCATCTTGTCCAGTCCGTCGACGATCTTGTAATACTTGCGGAAGCAATGTAGCATCTGCGTCGAATACCGTTGTCGGCGTAGGGGGCCATGAACGCCGCCGTCTTCTATCCAGCGAGCCTTGCTGCGGGGTAGAGGATAGTTCTCGCTTGATCTTGCGTATGAAGAGGTCGCTGATCTAAATAGCATACATCCAACACGTAGTTATCACTACCGTCTTACCCCGCACAGAGCGCCTAGGCGTTCTAAACGAATAGAACGCCCGTGTTGAAAAAGATATCCTAACTCAATACTTCTGAATCGGATCAAGGTGACCCCAACCAGCTTATCTCCTTAGTTTCGGTATAAACCTTTTTAGCCCAATGAAACGCTGTTATTTTATTGCTTAAATCAGTTTACATGGAGACTTCATTGAGTATTTTTCCCACACGGCTCACTGAGATGTGTTATTAATAACCCTAAACCACGAAAAAGTAAGTGGGCGTTATGTGCGGGGTAAGACGGTAGCATGAATGATATCGCAAACATGGTCATCCTAGTTCCGCAGACATTGTTCTTCTCCTTGCCGCCAACGTCGGCACCGCTGCTGCACGCGTCCTTGATATACCCATGATGCTTGCGATCTGAACTATCACGCTCCTAGCTTTGTGTTCGAGTCACAGTATGAGTTCCTTAGCATCACGCCCCACCACGCGCTGCAGCAACCGCATCTTGTCTCCGATTGTCGTTTTGGAGAATGAGAGGCCACAAGCCATCGCTCTTTACTGGAGGGAAGGGAATGTACTGGCCACGGTCAGTGGTGGATTCATTGAACTTTTTTCTGCAATTAGCAACCCAAGCCCTGTGCATCGAGTACCAAATCGGACCAATCGACCAGTTTATGGGCTTTTCACATGCTTGATATCAAGCATGTGGGAACATATGGCCGCCATATGGTAATTTTCACATGCTGTTTATATCAAGCCTTAGTGACGGGGGGGGGGGGGGGTTAAGTGTGGAGTGTGGTACAATTCGGGAAAGATGCTTTCTCAAAACGTATAAGATTCTGCCTGTTCGCTGAGGAAGCAGATTACTGTAGGATGCAGGCTGTCGCAAGCTTTTTTCTTTTGTTATTACGGACTCATTCTAGCGAGAGTGTTAATTTGGTTCAAACACGGTTCGTATCAGCGTTGAGGTTAACCATGGTCGGATACTAAGAATAATGTAAGCCACACAGGGCACCAAAAGCACTTACATACAAATATCAATATGTATAGTCCTTCTGGCAATGGCTATGTGCGTCTGCCTAATTTCGCATGGCACATATATGTTAACCTTATGACCATAACCAGGAATAATTTGGTTGACAACTGTAAGGCGTGTTCGAGTTGAAAATAGCGTATTTCTAAAACCAGACCATTTCGAATAAAATCTGTCTTTCTTACAGCCCTGGGCGAAATAACAACTTCTTGGAAAGCAGCTATACCATGATTTTCAAAAGTAGCGATTCCGAGGCACTGGAGATAGCCACAAAATGAGGTATAAAACCTCAAAATGCCCAAAGCAGCTATTACCAGCTATTTTGTGCACCAAATGCGCACAAAACAGCTAATTATGTGCTGAGGTGCGCACTGCGTTTATTTTTGGTTGAGTGAGTGAGTGAGTTGAAACGCAGGAGAGAAAAGTGATTGTGTTAATGAGAGGAGACGCGAGAGAAACAGTGAGTGGTTTTCTGATTGAGTAAGTAAGTAAGATATTGAGTGAGTAATTGGTAAGTAAGAAGGGGGATGTGTGGGCTTGATAGAGTAGTAGTATTGCCGCTTGCAAATACTTTGTCCTCTAAAATATACCGTATTGCTCCTGTCCTAAGCGAACTCGTTTCCTAAGCCAACTTTTTTTTGGCCAATAGCGACGCATTATTTTTAGCATATGTTTGGGATAGGCACTAACCTAAATCTGAGCCCCGATCGACTAATTATAGTGTCGCTGTAGCGGGATGCTAGCGCATCTCACTCTTCAATAGTGTCGACGATGACTCGACCTCGTACGAGTGGCAATGGCCGGAGGCGGAGGACGTACACTCGCATTCCACGCACAAGCTCACAGTTCTCGACAAACTGGCGAAAGGAGCGGAAGTAGGCGCCGTAATTGACGAACTCTACCCTTCAATCTCAAAGGCGGAACGAAACAAGAAGCAGAAGCAAATTTCCAAGTGGAAGAAACAAGCCGGCTTCATTAAAAAGGTATGTGACGATGGTAAGGGGCACCTACAAAACTTCCGCAGGAGTGGTGATGCAACAATTCTCTCAGTGGATGCTGAGAGAGATATAGTCTTGTGGCTGAACTCCATGCGAAAAGAAGGCTGCCCTGTATCGGCGAAGATGCTCGAGCTGAAGGCGTTAGAGGTAGCTGCAGACGACAGAATTTCCCGCGACGTGTTCAGAGCGTCCTACTCGTGGAGGCGTCGCTTTTTGCGCAGCCACAAGCTCTCTATACGCGCGCGAACCCGACAAGGCCAAACCACGCCCGCCGACGCCGAAGCAGCCCGAGTGAAGTTCCTCGAAGAAGTCCGACAAGCGATCTGCCAGCACAACATCTTAAAAGTCTTCAACGCGAACCAGACAGGTACGCAACGTCGAGTGTCTGCAAATGAGCACGTAAGCTAATATTATGATTGTGTATTGTAGCTGTTTTCTTTTAATATCTGCCCGCAAGACGATCACCACTCGAGGAGAGAAGACTGTGTGGGTCAAGTGTAGCGGTAAAGATAAAGCCAGAGCTACGGCAATACTCCTAGCAGACTGGCATGGAAACAAGCGAGAGCCTTTCATTGTGTTCAAGACAGGTACGTCGCGCCATGATCATATCCAGGATGCCAACGATGAGAGGCGTCATGGATTCAGTACGCGTTTGTGGAAGGAGATCTCGCGCCTTCAAAAAAAGCATGCCTGCCAGATCTACGGGAACCCCTCGGCCTGGTGGAATGCCCAGATCTCACTTCAGTTTTTAGACTATCATTTTGGGCACCGGAGCAGTATGGAAGAGAAGTTGCTGCTGCTCTGGGACGATTTCTCTGGGCACTGGACCGACGAGGTCAAGGACTACGCTGCTTCGATTAATGTCCTGCTTTTCAAGGTACCACCTCGCTAAACCTACGTTTGCCAGCCAGCTGATGTGGCTTGGAATCGGCCGTTCAAGACACAGTTACGTGGCAGTTGGTTGGACTACCTTCGCGCGCAGATAGCTGACCACCATGCACAGGAGCGGCTTCGCATCGATGAGAGCCGTAAGATTGCTGAGCAAGTTGACGAGGTGGCGAGTACTGAGATCCAGGAAGTAGCTCGTGAAAAGATCCGAGCCCTGAGGCACAGTCTAGTTGCTATCCCGTTTGAGATGGCGGCACCAAAGCGGCCCGACGTCACGGCGTGGATAGCAGAGGCCTGGTCCGAGCTCACCCAAGAGACGATTGTCAGCGGATTTTCAAAGGTTGGACTACTCGGGGACACACGTAGCGTCGAGGCGAGTGTGGTGGATGGAGATGTGGGCGAGATAACAGAGGTACTCGACAGCCTTGCTTTGCTCGGTGCTACAGACGACGCATTTGATACTGGTGACGAGTTTGTCAGCAGTGACAGTTCTGACGAGGAGTAATTCATACAAACTATATTTTTGCATTAGACTTACAAGTATCAAATTCAAAGGTAACCAAGCGAGCTTGGACACGTAGCTCAAGTGGAAAGAGCACCGCCAGTTTAGCGGATGGACACGGGTTTGATTCCCGTCGTGTCCATTATTTTTGATTGGTTAACATACATATTTTATTGTAAAAACTAGTTATTACAAATGAAATATATGGTTTCACCATACGGACAGTATTAACCCTAACGCAAATCGTGCACATTGTAGTTCGCTTAGGACAGGAGCGATACGGTACCTCTAAAATAGACCACGCCTGTCTCTGAATACGAGTGGACACGAGATAGGCGAGGGCTGCTTTAGCTTTGTGCTTCGGTGGAGGCCGCTTTTAGGCCCAGAAACTCGGTTTGGCCCGTCTAGAATGGCATTTCTGCGTTTCCAAGCCGGAGAAAACCGTTTTGGTAGGGAAAACAGAGCCCCAAGCTTGGATCTTAGACCAGTAGTGGCGAGATATATAAATCAGACCTAGGTCTTAATTAAGAGCTGACTCAATTAAAATCGAGATTATTAACGAGATAATAAGCATGCGTTGGCCAAAATATCTGCAAACGGCAATAAACGTGGTCTCGCTTTCGTAACGCTAGTTAACCCCAGTGAAATTTATTCTACGAAAAAGGATCAAATCCGTTTTTGATGTGGTATACACAGGACGCTTTATCCTAGGCGCGAAGTAGGCTTCCATGTAGCGGTAGACGGTTATGTCTGGTATGGACATAGAGAGCCGAAGAATCTGTCCGAGTAGTGTCCAGCGGCGCTCGAGGAGGCGGTATTTGAGCAGTGCGCTCGTAGAGTTCGTTGTTGGAGATGACGTCGGGGTATCCCACGCCGATAACCTTGCGAAGTTGGTAGCGGTGGAAAGCTTCAAGTCCGCGTAGTTTAGTCTTCGTCACCACCCAAGTACCGCAGTTATACAGCGAAATAGAAAGCACGTAGCAATGGTAAAGCCGCAACGCGTGGGTTCCGAGGTCAGCGATGACGGAGTCCAAACCTTCCACATACGGTAGAGAGCTGCTGTAGCGAGGCTTTTCCTGCGCGATACGTCCTCCGCGTAGCCTAAGAGATAGCCTCACTTACGAGTTTTTGCGCCACGTCTCTTCTTTGGTGCGGTCGATGCTATTCGTGGGTCGGTGTTCAACGTGTTCATGACGAGGGACCACCGAGTCAGGATTGAAGGCGCTTCAGCGTGGATCTTGTCATCAATGGTGGGATCAGGGCAGACGAAATCAGCATCATCTGCCTGTCAGATCTACGGGAACCCCTCGGCCTGGTGGAATGCCCAGATCTCACTTCAGTTTTTAGACTATCATTTTGGGCACCGGAGCAGTATGGAAGAGAAGTTGCTGCTGCTCTGGGACGATTTCTCTGGGCACTGGACCGACGAGGTCAAGGACTACGCTGCTTCGATTAATGTCCTGCTTTTCAAGGTACCACCTCGCTAAACCTACGTTTGCCAGCCAGCTGATGTGGCTTGGAATCGGCCGTTCAAGACACAGTTACGTGGCAGTTGGTTGGACTACCTTCGCGCGCAGATAGCTGACCACCATGCACAGGAGCGGCTTCGCATCGATGAGAGCCGTAAGATTGCTGAGCAAGTTGACGAGGTGGCGAGTACTGAGATCCAGGAAGTAGCTCGTGAAAAGATCCGAGCCCTGAGGCACAGTCTAGTTGCTATCCCGTTTGAGATGGCGGCACCAAAGCGGCCCGACGTCACGGCGTGGATAGCAGAGGCCTGGTCCGAGCTCACCCAAGAGACGATTGTCAGCGGATTTTCAAAGGTTGGACTACTCGGGGACACACGTAGCGTCGAGGCGAGTGTGGTGGATGGAGATGTGGGCGAGATAACAGAGGTACTCGACAGCCTTGCTTTGCTCGGTGCTACAGACGACGCATTTGATACTGGTGACGAGTTTGTCAGCAGTGACAGTTCTGACGAGGAGTAATTCATACAAACTATATTTTTGCATTAGACTTACAAGTATCAAATTCAAAGGTAACCAAGCGAGCTTGGACACGTAGCTCAAGTGGAAAGAGCACCGCCAGTTTAGCGGATGGACACGGGTGTGATTCCCGTCGTGTCCATTATTTTTGATTGGTTAACATACATATTTTATTGTAAAAACTAGTTATTACAAATGAAATATATGGTTTCACCATACGGACAGTATTAACCCTAACGCAAATCGTGCACATTGTAGTTCGCTTAGGACAGGAGCGATACGGTACCTCTAAAATAGACCACGCCTGTCTCTGAATACGAGTGGACACGAGATAGGCGAGGGCTGCTTTAGCTTTGTGCTTCGGTGGAGGCCGCTTTTAGGCCCAGAAACTCGGTTTGGCCCGTCTAGAATGGCATTTCTGCGTTTCCAAGCCGGAGAAAACCGTTTTGGTAGGAAAACAGAGCCCCAAGCTTGGATCTTAGACCAGTAGTGGCGAGATATATAAATCAGACCTAGGTCTTAATTAAGAGCTGACTCAATTAAAATCGAGATTATTAACGAGATAATAAGCATGCGTTGGCCAAAATATCTGCAAACGGCAATAAACGTGGTCTCGCTTTCGTAACGCTAGTTAACCCCAGTGAAATTTATTCTACGAAAAAGGATCAAATCCGTTTTTGATGTGGTATACACAGGACGCTTTATCCTAGGCGCGAAGTAGGCTTCCATGTAGCGGTAGACGGTTATGTCTGGTATGGACATAGAGAGCCGAAGAATCTGTCCGAGTAGTGTCCAGCGGCGCTCGAGGAGGCGGTATTTGAGCAGTGCGCTCGTAGAGTTCGTTGTTGGAGATGACGTCGGGGTATCCCACGCCGATAACCTTGCGAAGTTGGTAGCGGTGGAAAGCTTCAAGTCCGCGTAGTTTAGTCTTCGTCACCACCCAAGTACCGCAGTTATACAGCGAAATAGAAAGCACGTAGCAATGGTAAAGCCGCAACGCGTGGGTTCCGAGGTCAGCGATGACGGAGTCCAAACCTTCCACATACGGTAGAGAGCTGCTGTAGCGAGGCTTTTCCTGCGCGATACGTCCTCCGCGTAGCCTAAGAGATAGCCTCACTTACGAGTTTTTGCGCCACGTCTCTTCTTTGGTGCGGTCGATGCTATTCGTGGGTCGGTGTTCAACGTGTTCATGACGAGGGACCACCGAGTCAGGATTGAAGGCGCTTCAGCGTGGATCTTGTCATCAATGGTGGGATCAGGGCAGACGAAATCAGCATCATCTGCCTGTCAGATCTACGGGAACCCCTCGGCCTGGTGGAATGCCCAGATCTCACTTCAGTTTTTAGACTATCATTTTGGGCACCGGAGCAGTATGGAAGAGAAGTTGCTGCTGCTCTGGGACGATTTCTCTGGGCACTGGACCGACGAGGTCAAGGACTACGCTGCTTCGATTAATGTCCTGCTTTTCAAGGTACCACCTCGCTAAACCTACGTTTGCCAGCCAGCTGACGTGGCTTGGAATCGGCCGTTCAAGACACAGTTACGTGGCAGTTGGTTGGACTACCTTCGCGCGCAGATAGCTGACCACCATGCACAGGAGCGGCTTCGCATCGATGAGAGCCGTAAGATTGCTGGAGCAAGTTGACGAGGTGGCGAGTACTGAGATCCAGGAAGTAGCTCGTGAAAAGATCCGAGCCCTGAGGCACAGTCTAGTTGCTATCCCGTTTGAGATGGCGGCACCAAAGCGGCCCGACGTCACGGCGTGGATAGCAGAGGCCTGGTCCGAGCTCACCCAAGAGACGATTGTCAGCGGATTTTCAAAGGTTGGACTACTCGGGGACACACGTAGCGTCGAGGCGAGTGTGGTGGATGGAGATGTGGGCGAGATAACAGAGGTACTCGACAGCCTTGCTTTGCTCGGTGCTACAGACGACGCATTTGATACTGGTGACGAGTTTGTCAGCAGTGACAGTTCTGACGAGGAGTAATTCATACAAACTATATTTTTGCATTAGACTTACAAGTATCAAATTCAAAGGTAACCAAGCGAGCTTGGACACGTAGCTCAAGTGGAAAGAGCACCGCCAGTTTAGCGGATGGACACGGGTGTGATTCCCGTCGTGTCCATTATTTTTGATTGGTTAACATACATATTTTATTGTAAAACTAGTTATTACAAATGAAATATATGGTTTCACCATACGGACAGTATTAACCCTAACGCAAATCGTGCACATTGTAGTTCGCTTAGGACAGGAGCGATACGGTACCTCTAAAATAGACCACGCCTGTCTCTGAATACGAGTGGACACGAGATAGGCGAGGGCTGCTTTAGCTTTGTGCTTCGGTGGAGGCCGCTTTTAGGCCCAGAAACTCGGTTTGGCCCGTCTAGAATGGCATTTCTGCGTTTCCAAGCCGGAGAAAACCGTTTTGGTAGGGAAAACAGAGCCCCAAGCTTGGATCTTAGACCAGTAGTGGCGAGATATATAAATCAGACCTAGGTCTTAATTAAGAGCTGACTCAATTAAAATCGAGATTATTAACGAGATAATAAGCATGCGTTGGCCAAAATATCTGCAAACGGCAATAAACGTGGTCTCGCTTTCGTAACGCTAGTTAACCCCAGTGAAATTTATTCTACGAAAAAGGATCAAATCCGTTTTTGATGTGGTATACACAGGACGCTTTATCCTAGGCGCGAAGTAGGCTTCCATGTAGCGGTAGACGGTTATGTCTGGTATGGACATAGAGAGCCGAAGAATCTGTCCGAGTAGTGTCCAGCGGCGCTCGAGGAGGCGGTATTTGAGCAGTGCGCTCGTAGAGTTCGTTGTTGGAGATGACGTCGGGGTATCCCACGCCGATAACCTTGCGAAGTTGGTAGCGGTGGAAAGCTTCAAGTCCGCGTAGTTTAGTCTTCGTCACCACCCAAGTACCGCAGTTATACAGCGAAATAGAAAGCACGTAGCAATGGTAAAGCCGCAACGCGTGGGTTCCGAGGTCAGCGATGACGGAGTCCAAACCTTCCACATACGGTAGAGAGCTGCTGTAGCGAGGCTTTTCCTGCGCGATACGTCCTCCGCGTAGCCTAAGAGATAGCCTCACTTACGAGTTTTGCGCCACGTCTCTTCTTTGGTGCGGTCGATGCTATTCGTGGGTCGGTGTTCAACGTGTTCATGACGAGGGACCACCGAGTCAGGATTGAAGGCGCTTCAGCGTGGATCTTGTCATCAATGGTGGGATCAGGGCAGACGAAATCAGCATCATCTGCCTGTCAGATCTACGGGAACACCTCGGCCTGGTGGAATTCACAGATCTCACTTCAGTTTTTAGACTATCATTTTGGGCACCGGAGCAGTATGGAAGAGAAGTTGCTGCTGCTCTGGGACGATTTCTCTGGGCACTGGACCGACGAGGTCAAGGACTACGCTGCTTCGATTAATGTCCTGCTTTTCAAGGTACCACCTCGCTAAACCTACGTTTGCCAGCCAGCTGACGTGGCTTGGAATCGGCCGTTCAAGACACAGTTACGTGGCAGTTGGTTGGACTACCTTCGCGCGCAGATAGCTGACCACCATGCACAGGAGCGGCTTCGCATCGATGAGAGCCGTAAGATTGCTGAGCAAGTTGACGAGGTGGCGAGTACTGAGATCCAGGAAGTAGCTCGTGAAAAGATCCGAGCCCTGAGGCACAGTCTAGTTGCTATCCCGTTTGAGATGGCGGCACCAAAGCGGCCCGACGTCACGGCGTGGATAGCAGAGGCCTGGTCCGAGCTCACCCAAGAGACGATTGTCAGCGGATTTTCAAAGGTTGGACTACTCGGGGACACACGTAGCGTCGAGGCGAGTGTGGTGGATGGAGATGTGGGCGAGATAACAGAGGTACTCGACAGCCTTGCTTTGCTCGGTGCTACAGACGACGCATTTGATACTGGTGACGAGTTTGTCAGCAGTGACAGTTCTGACGAGGAGTAATTCATACAAACTATATTTTTGCATTAGACTTACAAGTATCAAATTCAAAGGTAACCAAGCGAGCTTGGACACGTAGCTCAAGTGGAAAGAGCACCGCCAGTTTAGCGGATGGACACGGGTTTGATTCCCGTCGTGTCCATTATTTTTGATTGGTTAACATACATATTTTATTGTAAAAACTAGTTATTACAAATGAAATATATGGTTTCACCATACGGACAGTATTAACCCTAACGCAAATCGTGCACATTGTAGTTCGCTTAGGACAGGAGCGATACGGTACCTCTAAAATAGACCACGCCTGTCTCTGAATACGAGTGGACACGAGATAGGCGAGGGCTGCTTTAGCTTTGTGCTTCGGTGGAGGCCGCTTTTAGGCCCAGAAACTCGGTTTGGCCCGTCTAGAATGGCATTTCTGCGTTTCAAGCCGGAGAAAACCGTTTTGGTAGGGAAAACAGAGCCCCAAGCTTGGATCTTAGACCAGTAGTGGCGAGATATATAAATCAGACCTAGGTCTTAATTAAGAGCTGACTCAATTAAAATCGAGATTATTAACGAGATAATAAGCATGCGTTGGCCAAAATATCTGCAAACGGCAATAAACGTGGTCTCGCTTTCGTAACGCTAGTTAACCCCAGTGAAATTTATTCTACGAAAAAGGATCAAATCCGTTTTTGATGTGGTATACACAGGACGCTTTATCCTAGGCGCGAAGTAGGCTTCCATGTAGCGGTAGACGGTTATGTCTGGTATGGACATAGAGAGCCGAAGAATCTGTCCGAGTAGTGTCCAGCGGCGCTCGAGGAGGCGGTATTTGAGCAGTGCGCTCGTAGAGTTCGTTGTTGGAGATGACGTCGGGGTATCCCACGCCGATAACCTTGCGAAGTTGGTAGCGGTGGAAAGCTTCAAGTCCGCGTAGTTTAGTCTTCGTCACCACCCAAGTACCGCAGTTATACAGCGAAATAGAAAGCACGTAGCAATGGTAAAGCCGCAACGCGTGGGTTCCGAGGTCAGCGATGACGGAGTCCAAACCTTCCACATACGGTAGAGAGCTGCTGTAGCGAGGCTTTTCCTGCGCGATACGTCCTCCGCGTAGCCTAAGAGATAGCCTCACTTACGAGTTTTTGCGCCACGTCTCTTCTTTGGTGCGGTCGATGCTATTCGTGGGTCGGTGTTCAACGTGTTCATGACGAGGACCACCGAGTCAGGATTGAAGGCGCTTCAGCGTGGATCTTGTCATCAATGGTGGGATCAGGGCAGACGAAATCAGCATCATCTGCCTGTCAGATCTACGGGAACCCCTCGGCCTGGTGGAATGCCCAGATCTCACTTCAGTTTTTAGACTATCATTTTGGGCACCGGAGCAGTATGGAAGAGAAGTTGCTGCTGCTCTGGGACGATTTCTCTGGGCACTGGACCGACGAGGTCAAGGACTACGCTGCTTCGATTAATGTCCTGCTTTTCAAGGTACCACCTCGCTAAACCTACGTTTGCCAGCCAGCTGATGTGGCTTGGAATCGGCCGTTCAAGACACAGTTACGTGGCAGTTGGTTGGACTACCTTCGCGCGCAGATAGCTGACCACCATGCACAGGAGCGGCTTCGCATCGATGAGAGCCGTAAGATTGCTGAGCAAGTTGACGAGGTGGCGAGTACTGAGATCCAGGAAGTAGCTCGTGAAAAGATCCGAGCCCTGAGGCACAGTCTAGTTGCTATCCCGTTTGAGATGGCGGCACCAAAGCGGCCCGACGTCACGGCGTGGATAGCAGAGGCCTGGTCCGAGCTCACCCAAGAGACGATTGTCAGCGGATTTTCAAAGGTTGGACTACTCGGGGACACACGTAGCGTCGAGGCGAGTGTGGTGGATGGAGATGTGGGCGAGATAACAGAGGTACTCGACAGCCTTGCTTTGCTCGGTGCTACAGACGACGCATTTGATACTGGTGACGAGTTTGTCAGCAGTGACAGTTCTGACGAGGAGTAATTCATACAAACTATATTTTTGCATTAGACTTACAAGTATCAAATTCAAAGGTAACCAAGCGAGCTTGGACACGTAGCTCAAGTGGAAAGAGCACCGCCAGTTTAGCGGATGGACACGGGTGTGATTCCCGTCGTGTCCATTATTTTTTGATTGGTTAACATACATATTTTATTGTAAAAACTAGTTATTACAAATGAAATATATGGTTTCACCATACGGACAGTATTAACCCTAACGCAAATCGTGCACATTGTAGTTCGCTTAGGACAGGAGCGATACGGTACCTCTAAAATAGACCACGCCTGTCTCTGAATACGAGTGGACACGAGATAGGCGAGGGCTGCTTTAGCTTTGTGCTTCGGTGGAGGCCGCTTTTAGGCCCAGAAACTCGGTTTGGCCCGTCTAGAATGGCATTTCTGCGTTTCCAAGCCGGAGAAAACCGTTTTGGTAGGGAAAACAGAGCCCCAAACTTGGATCTTAGACCAGTAGTGGCGAGATATATAAATCAGACCTAGGTCTTAATTAAGAGCTGACTCAATTAAAATCGAGATTATTAACGAGATAATAAGCATGCGTTGGCCAAAATATCTGCAAACGGCAATAAACGTGGTCTCGCTTTCGTAACGCTAGTTAACCCCAGTGAAATTTATTCTACGAAAAAGGATCAAATCCGTTTTTGATGTGGTATACACAGGACGCTTTATCCTAGGCGCGAAGTAGGCTTCCATGTAGCGGTAGACGGTTATGTCTGGTATGGACATAGAGAGCCGAAGAATCTGTCCGAGTAGTGTCCAGCGGCGCTCGAGGAGGCGGTATTTGAGCAGTGCGCTCGTAGAGTTCGTTGTTGGAGATGACGTCGGGGTATCCCACGCCGATAACCTTGCGAAGTTGGTAGCGGTGGAAAGCTTCAAGTCCGCGTAGTTTAGTCTTCGTCACCACCCAAGTACCGCAGTTATACAGCGAAATAGAAAGCACGTAGCAATGGTAAAGCCGCAACGCGTGGGTTCCGAGGTCAGCGATGACGGAGTCCAAACCTTCCACATACGGTAGAGAGCTGCTGTAGCGAGGCTTTTCCTGCGCGATACGTCCTCCGCGTAGCCTAAGAGATAGCCTCACTTACGAGTTTTTGCGCCACGTCTCTTCTTTGGTGCGGTCGATGCTATTCGTGGGTCGGTGTTCAACGTGTTCATGACGAGGGACCACCGAGTCAGGATTGAAGGCGCTTCAGCGTGGATCTTGTCATCAATGGTGGGATCAGGGCAGACGAAATCAGCATCATCTGCCTGTCAGATCTACGGGAACCCCTCGGCCTGGTGGAATGCCCAGATCTCACTTCAGTTTTTAGACTATCATTTTGGGCACCGGAGCAGTATGGAAGAGAAGTTGCTGCTGCTCTGGGACGATTTCTCTGGGCACTGGACCGACGAGGTCAAGGACTACGCTGCTTCGATTAATGTCCTGCTTTTCAAGGTACCACCTCGCTAAACCTACGTTTGCCAGCCAGCTGATGTGGCTTGGAATCGGCCGTTCAAGACACAGTTACGTGGCAGTTGGTTGGACTACCTTCGCGCGCAGATAGCTGACCACCATGCACAGGAGCGGCTTCGCATCGATGAGAGCCGTAAGATTGCTGAGCAAGTTGACGAGGTGGCGAGTACTGAGATCCAGGAAGTAGCTCGTGAAAAGATCCGAGCCCTGAGGCACAGTCTAGTTGCTATCCCGTTTGAGATGGCGGCACCAAAGCGGCCCGACGTCACGGCGTGGATAGCAGAGGCCTGGTCCGAGCTCACCCAAGAGACGATTGTCAGCGGATTTTCAAAGGTTGGACTACTCGGGGACACACGTAGCGTCGAGGCGAGTGTGGTGGATGGAGATGTGGGCGAGATAACAGAGGTACTCGACAGCCTTGCTTTGCTCGGTGCTACAGACGACGCATTTGATACTGGTGACGAGTTTGTCAGCAGTGACAGTTCTGACGAGGAGTAATTCATACAAACTATATTTTTGCATTAGACTTACAAGTATCAAATTCAAAGGTAACCAAGCGAGCTTGGACACGTAGCTCAAGTGGAAAGAGCACCGCCAGTTTAGCGGATGGACACGGGTGTGATTCCCGTCGTGTCCATTATTTTTTGATTGGTTAACATACATATTTTATTGTAAAAACTAGTTATTACAAATGAAATATATGGTTTCACCATACGGACAGTATTAACCCTAACGCAAATCGTGCACATTGTAGTTCGCTTAGGACAGGAGCGATACGGTACCTCTAAAATAGACCACGCCTGTCTCTGAATACGAGTGGACACGAGATAGGCGAGGGCTGCTTTAGCTTTGTGCTTCGGTGGAGGCCGCTTTTAGGCCCAGAAACTCGGTTTGGCCCGTCTAGAATGGCATTTCTGCGTTTCCAAGCCGGAGAAAACCGTTTTGGTAGGGAAAACAGAGCCCCAAGCTTGGATCTTAGACCAGTAGTGGCGAGATATATAAATCAGACCTAGGTCTTAATTAAGAGCTGACTCAATTAAAATCGAGATTATTAACGAGATAATAAGCATGCGTTGGCCAAAATATCTGCAAACGGCAATAAACGTGGTCTCGCTTTCGTAACGCTAGTTAACCCCAGTGAAATTTATTCTACGAAAAAGGATCAAATCCGTTTTTGATGTGGTATACACAGGACGCTTTATCCTAGGCGCGAAGTAGGCTTCCATGTAGCGGTAGACGGTTATGTCTGGTATGGACATAGAGAGCCGAAGAATCTGTCCGAGTAGTGTCCAGCGGCGCTCGAGGAGGCGGTATTTGAGCAGTGCGCTCGTAGAGTTCGTTGTTGGAGATGACGTCGGGGTATCCCACGCCGATAACCTTGCGAAGTTGGTAGCGGTGGAAAGCTTCAAGTCCGCGTAGTTTAGTCTTCGTCACCACCCAAGTACCGCAGTTATACAGCGAAATAGAAAGCACGTAGCAATGGTAAAGCCGCAACGCGTGGGTTCCGAGGTCAGCGATGACGGAGTCCAAACCTTCCATGTAATGGGCCTACCTTGGCTCACTACAACAGCTTACACGTGTGCGCACGTGTATGAGGAAGCGTAGGTTTCTTTTACTTGAGTTAAGTATACTCGAGGTCCACGAGTATACTTTAAACAAGATAAAGACTCTAAGTAGCTGATTTTGGTAAAGATGAGAACTGTTATTTTTGTTTTATGTTTCTGACTTCCTCTAAATGTAATATTCTAAGTTGGGAATCTGCCAACGGCTGGTTGGCAGAATTCCTTTGCTATGCATGTCGCTCATTGGTTAAAAGATGCTGCTTCCAACCAATAGGAATCCTAAATGTCTATGGACCACTCGTCGTGGTGGTCGTAAATGAATGTGGCCCTTGATGTAACGTACACCAAGGCCGAGGAAGTGTTTGAACCTTTAACAGACATCGCGTCTGTTAGAGTTGCAAGTGGCTGTAGCCACTTGTGCGTGTAACCCCGTTACATCATCCCCCCGTCAAGGTTAGACGTGCCGGTCTCGGCACGTCAACCACCATTGACTGTTTGGTCAATGCATGACGTTTTGAAGAGAGCGTGCTCGTGATAGAACGAGCACGTTGAAGTTGAAGACCTTTGGCGCAGCAGCGGAGGACCTCTCTGCTGCTGAGTATCATGCGCGGCAACGTGCGAAGTGCTTCGCTGCCGCGGGGGCAGGCATCACGGCCTGCCCTCGAAGTGTCTTCGGGCGCTGTTGTTAACAACAGCGTTCGCATTACTGTCCAGTGTGTAGTGCATGGTGGGCTTCGTGAGCCTTCACCATGTCCGGAACGTCTTGGAGCAAGACGTTCCGCGGTTCCCATGTATCTTGGTTGGGAGGAAATCCTCTCCAACGAATACGAAAACGAACTGGTTTTAAGTTCGTTCTCGGGATACTGTGGTCAACAATCCGCTCAACTATCCATCGAGTTGAGCCGTGTGCGTCACGAACTGGTGACGGCGGTGGTGGGAACACGCCCCGTGTGGGGTCAACTTGGTGTTGACCCTGTTCTCGCTTCTCCCCACGAGTTCCGGTCGTGGAGTAGCTACAGAGCGCTGCGCTCGGTGCTCTTGAGTATCCTTACTTTGCGACGGTCTCCTAGACCGCCTCGATCGTCCCGGCCGGGCTGGATCTCCAGCTCGACCTGCTGCTCCAGCGCGACTTCGCGCTGGAGAAGATGATGGCTTCCGCCGAGTCTTCTGCTTTGGTTCAGCCGAGCTAGGTAGCTCGTGCCGCAGGTATGGCTTCAACCGTCCGACGTAGAAAGTCGGATGGAGGCGCATGCTAGATGGAATGTCTAGCGTGTAGGCGTTGCCGTGCCGTGCCAACACTGTGAACGGCCCGATGAAGCGCGGAGCGAGCTTACTCGCTCCGAAGTCGGAAACTGCATGTTTAGGCAGGTTTTGAGTAGCTAACAAAACCAATGAACCCTTCTTGAATTCATTTGTGTTGCCCCTGCCAACATTGTCTGCGTTCAGCTTCTGTCGATCGACAGAAGCTGCAATAGCGTCCTGGACAAACCGAATGACGGCTTGTCTGCGCTGCACGAAGTTCATTGCGTCCGAGCTGAACTCGTTCAGCTCGCTTCCAGCAGTAGGCCCGGCCTCTGCGTTCGTAGATGTGGTGTCTGTGCATCGCACAGACACGTTCTTCTTCTTCTTGGTTGCGTCTGTGCCCTGCACAGACGCGGTCTTCGTCTTCTTGTTTGCATCTGTGCTCTGCACAGACGCGGTCTTCTTCTGCTTGTGTGCGTCTGTGCCCTGCACAGACGCGGCCTTCTTCTTCTTTCGCGTTGTTGCGGCTGACACCGTGCAGGTGTCAGCGGCATTCTGCGGCTGCTGTGTTGCAGTCGTAGATCCTCCCCACTTAAGGAAGGAGCCAGCATCCCGAGTAAACTCGGGAGGCGTGGGTGCCTCAAGGCATTCACGTAGAACGGTGTATGCCCGGTCGAGGCATGCACCGAGTTGTTGATGGCGAACTCCGCCATCGGCAGACACTCGCTCCAGTGTTGGAACGAGTGGGCGTAGCTCTTGAGCACATCCACGAGCACGCGATTCACGCGCTCGGTCTGTCCGTCCGTCTGCGGATGATCCGCAGTCGACATCGAGAGCTGACTGCCAAGAAGTGTGAACACTTCTTGCCACAGGTGCGCGGTGAAGCGCGGGTCTCGATCGGACACGATGTCCATCGGCATGCCATGGTGTTTGAACACCATGTCAACGAACAGACGTGCCATCTGTTTCGCAGTCACTTCGGCGGGTACTGCAGCAAGATGTACCATCTTGCTGAAGCGGTCAACAAAGACCACAACGCCCGTGTTCCCCTGGCTATCCGGGGGAAGACCAAACACAAAGTCCAAAGACATGGACTGCCAACACTCCGACGGAGTCGGTAGTGACTGCAAAGGAGCCTGCGCGAACGGCGCAGGCTTCACACGTTGACACACCTCGCAAGCACGGACGTACTTGCGCACCCACTCTGTACTGGTGGGCCCAGTAGAAGTCCCTCGTGAGAAGAAGATACGTCTTCTCACGGCCCGGATGCCCCGCAGTCGGTGCATCATGATACTCGTACATGATCCTGAGTCGCAGGTCATGATCATTGGGAACGACAACGCGGTCCGCGTTGTCGTTGACTGCGCTGTAGAGTAGCAACCCCTCGTGCACCCGGTAACGGTGTGCACGAGCACGAAGATGTCTTGGCAACTTCTGACGAGCTTCGTCAGAAGGCACTGAGCCATAGGCCAGCAAGAGCTTCGCGTCCGCGTCGTGCGCGTACGCGGCCTTCACGTCGTCGAGGAGCGACGACGTGGGAGTGCTCGATCGCATGGCGTCAATGGCATTGACGTCGACTTCATTCGTAGCGTAGTCAGGTCGACGCGATAACGCGTCGGCCACCACATTGAGTCTTCCGGGTTTGTACTCAACCCGGAAGTTATATTCCGCAAAGAACGAAAGCCATCTCGCCATACGTTTGCGAGATGTGTGGCGACTTGACAGCCGTCCGCAGCGACGCGTGGTCTGTATAGACCACGAACGGTTTACTTCCGAGGAGATACACTCGGAACTTCGCAAGTGCATACTTCATGGCAAGGAGCTCCTTGTCATGCACCGGGTAATTGCGCTCAGTTGGCTTCAGCTGACGCGACTGATAGTAGACGACACGATCACGGCCCTCGTGATCGTGCTGCATCAACGCACATCCGATCGCGAAATCGGATGCGTCACACACAACGTGGAATGGGCGATCTTGGTCGGCCACCGCCAAGATCGGAGCCTCAGTCAAGCCCTGCTTGACTGCATCGAAGGCCTGATGACATTCAGCAGACCAAATCCACTCGGCGTCCTTCTTCAGGAGCTGTGACAGCGGGCGTATCACGCCCGCGTAGTCCTTCACGTACTTGCACAAGTACGTGGCTGCCAAGGAACTGCCGCAGTTCCTTGACGCTCGTCGGCGTCGGCCACTCATTGATCACTCTGACCTTTCAGGGTCAGGGCGGACACCGTTTTTCCCAACGAGACACCCGAGCACGGGTATCTCGCTCGCCCCGAAGATGCACTTCTTCAGGTTCGCGTAGAGCTTGTGCTTGCGCATGAGCGCAAGCAGCTTCCGGAGATGCACCTTGTGCATCTCAACGTCACTCATCCCGTCCGCAGCCCGGCTGTGGACGAACACATCGTCGAAGTAGCTCGGTGCGAAGTCGCGCACCGAGCGCAACAAGTGCGTCACGCACCTGTTGAAGGTCGCAGGGGCGTTCTTCAGACCCTGCGGCATCACTAGCCACTCCCAGAGCATGCCACTCGGCGTGCTCACAGCCGTGAGAGGGATATCACTCTCACGCATTAGGATCTGATAGAACCCGTCGCGCAGATCAAGAGCACTCTAGATGGTGCTCTTGGCCATCGAATCGATGATCACATCTTTTCGCGGTATCGGTGTCTGCGCCGGTATCGTCGCATCGTTCAGCTTGTTGTACGCATGAACGATGCGCCAACCGCCCTGTGGCTTCTTGACACAGAACGTCGGGGCACTGTGCGGGGACTTCGATTCCCGCACTTGTCCTGCCTTGCGACGACTCTCAAAGAAGTCGTCGATCGCCTTGACTTGTTCCCGCGGCAGTGGCCACTGCCGCGTGACACAGTACTTCGTGCCCGTCACGAGATCAATCTCGTGCTGGATGCCCTTGTCCTGCGGAAGCTCCGCAGGAATCTCTTCCGGAAGCACGTCCGCGTGCTCCCGTAGAATCTCGTAGAAGGGGCTCGCCTTAAGCGAGTCCCAGCCTTGCTCTTCAAAGCGCTCCTTCTTGGTCTTCGCACTGAGAGTGTCCTCACTCTCAGTGGTGCTCTCCATAAAGAACTGCCTCAGTTCTTCATTCTCGCTCTTCGTTCTCTCGGCGTCCGAAAGAATGCAAATCTGCTCGATGCGTCCATCGTGCAGGTCACGCGCGAAGCGCTTCCAGCTCATGACTGGAAGCGAAGTCAACTCCGACGCTTGCGTCGGAGGATTAGCGAGAGTCATCTCCTGTACCGGAACCCGGCACAGGTACGCGTCAAGACGTTCAACGTCTCGACGTTCGGCTTCTCAGCCTTCGTCTGCCCGGCAGACATCTCCTGTAGCGTCTCGGCCCCGGGCCGAGACTTGCGCAGCGATCTTCGCATGCGCCGTCTTCTTGTCTTGCGGAGCCCGGCGCCGCATGGTCCTTGACCTCGTCCAGGCCCCGCCGTGGACGGGGGTTCTTCTGTTATTCCGCCGGCGGGTACTTCCCGCGGGCGAGCGACTTTAAGCCCGGCTTGGTCGCCCGGCGCTTCGTCGTGCAGCCCGGCTGCACGATAGCATGCAAGTTTTTCCGGTGCGGAACGTTTGCAACCGTCCGCACCGCCTGCAGCGTCGGTTCCCGGACCCGACACGCCATCTTCACCTCGACGCCTGTTATTGGCGGAGCCCTTCATTGCAAAGGGTGCGTCGACTCCCGGAGTCGACGCGAAATGTCTTTTCGCAGCGTCGGTCCCCGGAACCGACGCGACTTCAATACCTCGACGCCTGTTATTGGCGGAGCCCTTCATTACAAAGGGTGCGTCGACTCCCGGAGTCGACGCGAAATGTCTCTTCGCAGCGTCGGTTCCCGGAACCGACGTGACTTCAATACCTCGACGCCTTCCATTGGCGGAGACCCCCATTACGGAGGGTGCGTCGGCTCCCCGAGCCGACGAATCAAATCCATCAAAGCCATCGACTCCCGGAGTCGACGACGTCCCATCACCTTGGCCCTTATTATTGGCCAAAACTGATCCAATCACATTCGCGTCAGCCTCCACGGCTGAGACGTGTGACATGATTACGTCATCCGCGTCCCTTCGGACCGGAGACACGTCCACAATCAGATTCGCGTCAGCCTCCACGGCTGAGGCGTGTGACACATATTCGTCATCCGGGCCTCTTGAGGCCGGAGACTCATTCTGATTCGCTGAAATGTTTGTGTCGATTTCCGAAATCGACACATTTTCTCCTTCAGCCGTCGGCGGCGACGCCGACGCCTGCTGCTCCTGCGCGCGCGTTTGCGCGCGCACAGGGCGTTCCGGGACAGCGGCGCTAGGCGCTGTCTTGACTGGGAGTCGCGCGCACCTGTCGGTGCGTGCGTTGCGGTAACAGGGCCATCGCTCACTGTTCCGCAGTCGCGACCGAAGCGCACGAGAGTGCGCTTCTCCCAATCGATTACCGGATCATGCCGTGCAAGCCACGGCATGCCCAACACAATGTCAAACTTATCGTCCAGGTCCAGGACGATAAAGGTTTCGACAAACCCATGATCTTCATACGTGAAGCGCACGCGTACCATGCGCTTCTCGGTCTTGACGACGACACCCGTCGCCAGTCGTACCTCCAACATACTTCGAGGTATCTTTAAATCCTCGAAGTCAAGCCTTGATAGACTTCGCAGTCGAACAAAGTTATTCGACGCGCCCGAATCAACCAAAGCACGAAAAGAGTTGCTCTCTCTTTTTGACGACACGTTCAAGATGACAAGATTTGGTTTGTCATCATGCATTTTACAGTGAGAAGGGTCCTCACTGGGGGCTGCAGTCCTCAGTGTCGCATGTCCGAGTTGGACACGCGTGACTGCTTCACCAGTAGGGCGCCCCGCGCCTACTGGTTTCCAGCGTTTTTTGTTTCTCCGCGACGATGCCCAGCATCGCCGCGTCTATCACCATCTCGGTGCACGGGTGCCGTGTACTCTCGGGCATAGTGACCGATCCTTCCGCAACGGAAGCATCGTGCACTGCTTCCTTGTTGGCGTTGATAGCCAACAGTCGTTGTATTCGAGAGGTCCATTGGTTCCGGACCTCCCGCCATCGCGACCGGAGGTGGTTGCAGCCTCGGCGCATTCGCATGCAGTTTAGCCTGCCTCAGACTAAACTCCTCCTGCATCGCAAGAGTGATCGCAGCTTCGAGAGTATTCGGATACTCACGGAAGAGATAGGTCTTCACAGGCCCATCTCTCAATCCCTTCATGAACGTGACGACCTTGGTCGCCTCGTCAATCGGGTTGGTCACGATGTTCGAGACCAAGTACCGTGCTCTCTGGGCGTAAGCATGTACATCATGCTTACCTTGCTGCAGGTCGAGGAACTCCGCCCTCGACCGGAACTCATTTTGTGGGGGCTCAAACGCTTGTCTGAGCTCCTCCTTGAACGCTTCGTACGTGCTGAAGCACGTAGGATCTGAGAGTCGGCGTCCGTACGCCCAACTCCTCGCTCGTCCGCCAAGACAGGACATGGCGAACGCGACCTTCGACAACGGGTCGACGATACGTCGAGCCGCAATGGCAGTGTCGAGTTCGACAAGCCAACGGAGGAGAGGCTCGCCCTCTCTTCCTACATAGTTGCTCACGTCGAGTTTCAACGATTGCATGCGTGGTGTCGTCCCCGACGGCACCGCGGTAGAGGCAGCAGCGTCGCGCTGCTCCTTCAGGATGAAACCCAGAGCAACACCATGTTGCTCTGTCGGCGATAACGTACGCAGCATCGCAGCAACTGCCGCCTCCCCAATGACTGTTGACAGTCGTTGGAGTGCCTCCCACTCTGGATCCGACAGGTGGAGGCAGTCAGCGCGTGCAACATGAGTTGCAGGCGTAGTGGAGCTTTCCATGAGCACCTCCGTGTTCATGAAAGGTTCTCAGCTCCCCGTCCGTACAGTCCCGTACGAACGTTCAGGTAGTCGGTCGTTGGACGGACTACAAAGTGCTACCAGGTGTAATGGGCCTACCTTGGCTCACTACAACAGCTTACACGTGTGCGCACGTGTATGAGGAAGCGTAGGTTTCTTTTACTTGAGTTAAGTATACTCGAGGTCCACGAGTATACTTTAAACAAGATAAAGACTCTAAGTAGCTGATTTTGGTAAAGATGAGAACTGTTATTTTTGTTTTATGTTTCTGACTTCCTCTAAATGTAATATTCTAAGTTGGGAATCTGCCAACGGCTGGTTGGCAGAATTCCTTTGCTATGCATGTCGCTCATTGGTTAAAAGATGCTGCTTCCAACCAATAGGAATTCTAAATGTCTATGGACCACTCGTCGTGGTGGTCGTAAATGAATGTGGCCCTTGATGTAACGTACACCAAGCCCGAGGAAGTGTTTGAACCTTTAACAGACATCGCGTCTGTTAGAGTTGCAAGTGGCTGTAGCCACTTGTGCGTGTAACCCCGTTACATTCCACATACGGTAGAGAGCTGCTGTAGCGAGGCTTTTCCTGCGCGATACGTCCTCCGCGTAGCCTAAGAGATAGCCTCACTTACGAGTTTTTGCGCCACGTCTCTTCTTTGGTGCGGTCGATGCTATTCGTGGGTCGGTGTTCAACGTGTTCATGACGAGGGACCACCGAGTCAGGATTGAAGGCGCTTCAGCGTGGATCTTGTCATCAATGGTGGGATCAGGGCAGACGAAATCAGCATCATCTGCCTGTCAGATCTACGGGAACCCCTCGGCCTGGTGGAATGCCCAGATCTCACTTCAGTTTTTAGACTATCATTTTGGGCACCGGAGCAGTATGGAAGAGAAGTTGCTGCTGCTCTGGGACGATTTCTCTGGGCACTGGACCGACGAGGTCAAGGACTACGCTGCTTCGATTAATGTCCTGCTTTTCAAGGTACCACCTCGCTAAACCTACGTTTGCCAGCCAGCTGATGTGGCTTGGAATCGGCCGTTCAAGACACAGTTACGTGGCAGTTGGTTGGACTACCTTCGCGCGCAGATAGCTGACCACCATGCACAGGAGCGGCTTCGCATCGATGAGAGCCGTAAGATTGCTGAGCAAGTTGACGAGGTGGCGAGTACTGAGATCCAGGAAGTAGCTCGTGAAAAGATCCGAGCCCTGAGGCACAGTCTAGTTGCTATCCCGTTTGAGATGGCGGCACCAAAGCGGCCCGACGTCACGGCGTGGATAGCAGAGGCCTGGTCCGAGCTCACCCAAGAGACGATTGTCAGCGGATTTTCAAAGGTTGGACTACTCGGGGACACACGTAGCGTCGAGGCGAGTGTGGTGGATGGAGATGTGGGCGAGATAACAGAGGTACTCGACAGCCTTGCTTTGCTCGGTGCTACAGACGACGCATTTGATACTGGTGACGAGTTTGTCAGCAGTGACAGTTCTGACGAGGAGTAATTCATACAAACTATATTTTTGCATTAGACTTACAAGTATCAAATTCAAAGGTAACCAAGCGAGCTTGGACACGTAGCTCAAGTGGAAAGAGCACCGCCAGTTTAGCGGATGGACACGGGTTTGATTCCCGTCGTGTCCATTATTTTTTGATTGGTTAACATACATATTTTATTGTAAAAACTAGTTATTACAAATGAAATATATGGTTTCACCATACGGACAGTATTAACCCTAACGCAAATCGTGCACATTGTAGTTCGCTTAGGACAGGAGCGATACGGTACCTCTAAAATAGACCACGCCTGTCTCTGAATACGAGTGGACACGAGATAGGCGAGGGCTGCTTTAGCTTTGTGCTTCGGTGGAGGCCGCTTTTAGGCCCAGAAACTCGGTTTGGCCCGTCTAGAATGGCATTTCTGCGTTTCCAAGCCGGAGAAAACCGTTTTGGTAGGGAAAACAGAGCCCCAAGCTTGGATCTTAGACCAGTAGTGGCGAGATATATAAATCAGACCTAGGTCTTAATTAAGAGCTGACTCAATTAAAATCGAGATTATTAACGAGATAATAAGCATGCGTTGGCCAAAATATCTGCAAACGGCAATAAACGTGGTCTCGCTTTCGTAACGCTAGTTAACCCCAGTGAAATTTATTCTACGAAAAAGGATCAAATCCGTTTTTGATGTGGTATACACAGGACGCTTTATCCTAGGCGCGAAGTAGGCTTCCATGTAGCGGTAGACGGTTATGTCTGGTATGGACATAGAGAGCCGAAGAATCTGTCCGAGTAGTGTCCAGCGGCGCTCGAGGAGGCGGTATTTGAGCAGTGCGCTCGTAGAGTTCGTTGTTGGAGATGACGTCGGGGTATCCCACGCCGATAACCTTGCGAAGTTGGTAGCGGTGGAAAGCTTCAAGTCCGCGTAGTTTAGTCTTCGTCACCACCCAAGTACCGCAGTTATACAGCGAAATAGAAAGCACGTAGCAATGGTAAAGCCGCAACGCGTGGGTTCCGAGGTCAGCGATGACGGAGTCCAAACCTTCCACATACGGTAGAGAGCTGCTGTAGCGAGGCTTTTCCTGCGCGATACGTCCTCCGCGTAGCCTAAGAGATAGCCTCACTTACGAGTTTTTGCGCCACGTCTCTTCTTTGGTGCGGTCGATGCTATTCGTGGGTCGGTGTTCAACGTGTTCATGACGAGGGACCACCGAGTCAGGATTGAAGGCGCTTCAGCGTGGATCTTGTCATCAATGGTGGGATCAGGGCAGACGAAATCAGCATCATCTGCCTGTCAGATCTACGGAACCCCTCGGCCTGGTGGAATGCCCAGATCTCACTTCAGTTTTTAGACTATCATTTTGGGCACCGGAGCAGTATGGAAGAGAAGTTGCTGCTGCTCTGGGACGATTTCTCTGGGCACTGGACCGACGAGGTCAAGGACTACGCTGCTTCGATTAATGTCCTGCTTTTCAAGGTACCACCTCGCTAAACCTACGTTTGCCAGCCAGCTGATGTGGCTTGGAATCGGCCGTTCAAGACACAGTTACGTGGCAGTTGGTTGGACTACCTTCGCGCGCAGATAGCTGACCACCATGCACAGGAGCGGCTTCGCATCGATGAGAGCCGTAAGATTGCTGAGCAAGTTGACGAGGTGGCGAGTACTGAGATCCAGGAAGTAGCTCGTGAAAAGATCCGAGCCCTGAGGCACAGTCTAGTTGCTATCCCGTTTGAGATGGCGGCACCAAAGCGGCCCGACGTCACGGCGTGGATAGCAGAGGCCTGGTCCGAGCTCACCCAAGAGACGATTGTCAGCGGATTTTCAAAGGTTGGACTACTCGGGGACACACGTAGCGTCGAGGCGAGTGTGGTGGATGGAGATGTGGGCGAGATAACAGAGGTACTCGACAGCCTTGCTTTGCTCGGTGCTACAGACGACGCATTTGATACTGGTGACGAGTTTGTCAGCAGTGACAGTTCTGACGAGGAGTAATTCATACAAACTATATTTTTGCATTAGACTTACAAGTATCAAATTCAAAGGTAACCAAGCGAGCTTGGACACGTAGCTCAAGTGGAAAGAGCACCGCCAGTTTAGCGGATGGACACGGGTTTGATTCCCGTCGTGTCCATTATTTTTGATTGGTTAACATACATATTTTATTGTAAAAACTAGTTATTACAAATGAAATATATGGTTTCACCATACGGACAGTATTAACCCTAACGCAAATCGTGCACATTGTAGTTCGCTTAGGACAGGAGCGATACGGTACCTCTAAAATAGACCACGCCTGTCTCTGAATACGAGTGGACACGAGATAGGCGAGGGCTGCTTTAGCTTTGTGCTTCGGTGGAGGCCGCTTTTAGGCCCAGAAACTCGGTTTGGCCCGTCTAGAATGGCATTTCTGCGTTTCCAAGCCGGAGAAAACCGTTTTGGTAGGGAAAACAGAGCCCCAAGCTTGGATCTTAGACCAGTAGTGGCGAGATATATAAATCAGACCTAGGTCTTAATTAAGAGCTGACTCAATTAAAATCGAGATTATTAACGAGATAATAAGCATGCGTTGGCCAAAATATCTGCAAACGGCAATAAACGTGGTCTCGCTTTCGTAACGCTAGTTAACCCCAGTGAAATTTATTCTACGAAAAAGGATCAAATCCGTTTTTGATGTGGTATACACAGGACGCTTTATCCTAGGCGCGAAGTAGGCTTCCATGTAGCGGTAGACGGTTATGTCTGGTATGGACATAGAGAGCCGAAGAATCTGTCCGAGTAGTGTCCAGCGGCGCTCGAGGAGGCGGTATTTGAGCAGTGCGCTCGTAGAGTTCGTTGTTGGAGATGACGTCGGGGTATCCCACGCCGATAACCTTGCGAAGTTGGTAGCGGTGGAAAGCTTCAAGTCCGCGTAGTTTAGTCTTCGTCACCACCCAAGTACCGCAGTTATACAGCGAAATAGAAAGCACGTAGCAATGGTAAAGCCGCAACGCGTGGGTTCCGAGGTCAGCGATGACGGAGTCCAAACCTTCCACATACGGTAGAGAGCTGCTGTAGCGAGGCTTTTCCTGCGCGATACGTCCTCCGCGTAGCCTAAGAGATAGCCTCACTTACGAGTTTTTGCGCCACGTCTCTTCTTTGGTGCGGTCGATGCTATTCGTGGGTCGGTGTTCAACGTGTTCATGACGAGGGACCACCGAGTCAGGATTGAAGGCGCTTCAGCGTGGATCTTGTCATCAATGGTGGGATCAGGGCAGACGAAATCAGCATCATCTGCCTGTCAGATCTACGGGAACCCCTCGGCCTGGTGGAATGCCCAGATCTCACTTCAGTTTTTAGACTATCATTTTGGGCACCGGAGCAGTATGGAAGAGAAGTTGCTGCTGCTCTGGGACGATTTCTCTGGGCACTGGACCGACGAGGTCAAGGACTACGCTGCTTCGATTAATGTCCTGCTTTTCAAGGTACCACCTCGCTAAACCTACGTTTGCCAGCCAGCTGATGTGGCTTGGAATCGGCCGTTCAAGACACAGTTACGTGGCAGTTGGTTGGACTACCTTCGCGCGCAGATAGCTGACCACCATGCACAGGAGCGGCTTCGCATCGATGAGAGCCGTAAGATTGCTGAGCAAGTTGACGAGGTGGCGAGTACTGAGATCCAGGAAGTAGCTCGTGAAAAGATCCGAGCCCTGAGGCACAGTCTAGTTGCTATCCCGTTTGAGATGGCGGCACCAAAGCGGCCCGACGTCACGGCGTGGATAGCAGAGGCCTGGTCCGAGCTCACCCAAGAGACGATTGTCAGCGGATTTTCAAAGGTTGGACTACTCGGGGACACACGTAGCGTCGAGGCGAGTGTGGTGGATGGAGATGTGGGCGAGATAACAGAGGTACTCGACAGCCTTGCTTTGCTCGGTGCTACAGACGACGCATTTGATACTGGTGACGAGTTTGTCAGCAGTGACAGTTCTGACGAGGAGTAATTCATACAAACTATATTTTTGCATTAGACTTACAAGTATCAAATTCAAAGGTAACCAAGCGAGCTTGGACACGTAGCTCAAGTGGAAAGAGCACCGCCAGTTTAGCGGATGGACACGGGTTTGATTCCCGTCGTGTCCATTATTTTTTGATTGGTTAACATACATATTTTATTGTAAAAACTAGTTATTACAAATGAAATATATGGTTTCACCATACGGACAGTATTAACCCTAACGCAAATCGTGCACATTGTAGTTCGCTTAGGACAGGAGCGATACGGTACCTCTAAAATAGACCACGCCTGTCTCTGAATACGAGTGGACACGAGATAGGCGAGGGCTGCTTTAGCTTTGTGCTTCGGTGGAGGCCGCTTTAGGCCCAGAAACTCGGTTTGGCCCGTCTAGAATGGCATTTCTGCGTTTCCAAGCCGGAGAAACCGTTTTGGTAGGGAAAACAGAGCCCCAAGCTTGGATCTTAGACCAGTAGTGGCGAGATATATAAATCAGACCTAGGTCTTAATTAAGAGCTGACTCAATTAAAATCGAGATTATTAACGAGATAATAAGCATGCGTTGGCCAAAATATCTGCAAACGGCAATAAACGTGGTCTCGCTTTCGTAACGCTAGTTAACCCCAGTGAAATTTATTCTACGAAAAAGGATCAAATCCGTTTTTGATGTGGTATACACAGGACGCTTTATCCTAGGCGCGAAGTAGGCTTCCATGTAGCGGTAGACGGTTATGTCTGGTATGGACATAGAGAGCCGAAGAATCTGTCCGAGTAGTGTCCAGCGGCGCTCGAGGAGGCGGTATTTGAGCAGTGCGCTCGTAGAGTTCGTTGTTGGAGATGACGTCGGGGTATCCCACGCCGATAACCTTGCGAAGTTGGTAGCGGTGGAAAGCTTCAAGTCCGCGTAGTTTAGTCTTCGTCACCACCCAAGTACCGCAGTTATACAGCGAAATAGAAAGCACGTAGCAATGGTAAAGCCGCAACGCGTGGGTTCCGAGGTCAGCGATGACGGAGTCCAAACCTTCCACATACGGTAGAGAGCTGCTGTAGCGAGGCTTTTCCTGCGCGATACGTCCTCCGCGTAGCCTAAGAGATAGCCTCACTTACGAGTTTTTGCGCCACGTCTCTTCTTTGGTGCGGTCGATGCTATTCGTGGGTCGGTGTTCAACGTGTTCATGACGAGGGACCACCGAGTCAGGATTGAAGGCGCTTCAGCGTGGATCTTGTCATCAATGGTGGGATCAGGGCAGACGAAATCAGCATCATCTGCCTGTCAGATCTACGGGAACCCCTCGGCCTGGTGGAATGCCCAGATCTCACTTCAGTTTTTAGACTATCATTTTGGGCACCGGAGCAGTATGGAAGAGAAGTTGCTGCTGCTCTGGGACGATTTCTCTGGGCACTGGACCGACGAGGTCAAGGACTACGCTGCTTCGATTAATGTCCTGCTTTTCAAGGTACCACCTCGCTAAACCTACGTTTGCCAGCCAGCTGATGTGGCTTGGAATCGGCCGTTCAAGACACAGTTACGTGGCAGTTGGTTGGACTACCTTCGCGCGCAGATAGCTGACCACCATGCACAGGAGCGGCTTCGCATCGATGAGAGCCGTAAGATTGCTGAGCAAGTTGACGAGGTGGCGAGTACTGAGATCCAGGAAGTAGCTCGTGAAAAGATCCGAGCCCTGAGGCACAGTCTAGTTGCTATCCCGTTTGAGATGGCGGCACCAAAGCGGCCCGACGTCACGGCGTGGATAGCAGAGGCCTGGTCCGAGCTCACCCAAGAGACGATTGTCAGCGGATTTTCAAAGGTTGGACTACTCGGGGACACACGTAGCGTCGAGGCGAGTGTGGTGGATGGAGATGTGGGCGAGATAACAGAGGTACTCGACAGCCTTGCTTTGCTCGGTGCTACAGACGACGCATTTGATACTGGTGACGAGTTTGTCAGCAGTGACAGTTCTGACGAGGAGTAATTCATACAAACTATATTTTTGCATTAGACTTACAAGTATCAAATTCAAAGGTAACCAAGCGAGCTTGGACACGTAGCTCAAGTGGAAAGAGCACCGCCAGTTTAGCGGATGGACACGGGTTTGATTCCCGTCGTGTCCATTATTTTTGATTGGTTAACATACATATTTTATTGTAAAACTAGTTATTACAAATGAAATATATGGTTTCACCATACGGACAGTATTAACCCTAACGCAAATCGTGCACATTGTAGTTCGCTTAGGACAGGAGCGATACGGTACCTCTAAAATAGACCACGCCTGTCTCTGAATACGAGTGGACACGAGATAGGCGAGGGCTGCTTTAGCTTTGTGCTTCGGTGGAGGCCGCTTTAGGCCCAGAAACTCGGTTTGGCCCGTCTAGAATGGCATTTCTGCGTTTCCAAGCCGGAGAAAACCGTTTTGGTAGGGAAAACAGAGCCCCAAGCTTGGATCTTAGACCAGTAGTGGCGAGATATATAAATCAGACCTAGGTCTTAATTAAGAGCTGACTCAATTAAAATCGAGATTATTAACGAGATAATAAGCATGCGTTGGCCAAAATATCTGCAAACGGCAATAAACGTGGTCTCGCTTTCGTAACGCTAGTTAACCCCAGTGAAATTTATTCTACGAAAAAGGATCAAATCCGTTTTTGATGTGGTATACACAGGACGCTTTATCCTAGGCGCGAAGTAGGCTTCCATGTAGCGGTAGACGGTTATGTCTGGTATGGACATAGAGAGCCGAAGAATCTGTCCGAGTAGTGTCCAGCGGCGCTCGAGGAGGCGGTATTTGAGCAGTGCGCTCGTAGAGTTCGTTGTTGGAGATGACGTCGGGGTATCCCACGCCGATAACCTTGCGAAGTTGGTAGCGGTGGAAAGCTTCAAGTCCGCGTAGTTTAGTCTTCGTCACCACCCAAGTACCGCAGTTATACAGCGAAATAGAAAGCACGTAGCAATGGTAAAGCCGCAACGCGTGGGTTCCGAGGTCAGCGATGACGGAGTCCAAACCTTCCACATACGGTAGAGAGCTGCTGTAGCGAGGCTTTTCCTGCGCGATACGTCCTCCGCGTAGCCTAAGAGATAGCCTCACTTACGAGTTTTTGCGCCACGTCTCTTCTTTGGTGCGGTCGATGCTATTCGTGGGTCGGTGTTCAACGTGTTCATGACGAGGGACCACCGAGTCAGGATTGAAGGCGCTTCAGCGTGGATCTTGTCATCAATGGTGGGATCAGGGCAGACGAAATCAGCATCATCTGCCTGTCAGATCTACGGGAACCCCTCGGCCTGGTGGAATGCCCAGATCTCACTTCAGTTTTTAGACTATCATTTTGGGCACCGGAGCAGTATGGAAGAGAAGTTGCTGCTGCTCTGGGACGATTTCTCTGGGCACTGGACCGACGAGGTCAAGGACTACGCTGCTTCGATTAATGTCCTGCTTTTCAAGGTACCACCTCGCTAAACCTACGTTTGCCAGCCAGCTGATGTGGCTTGGAATCGGCCGTTCAAGACACAGTTACGTGGCAGTTGGTTGGACTACCTTCGCGCGCAGATAGCTGACCACCATGCACAGGAGCGGCTTCGCATCGATGAGAGCCGTAAGATTGCTGAGCAAGTTGACGAGGTGGCGAGTACTGAGATCCAGGAAGTAGCTCGTGAAAAGATCCGAGCCCTGAGGCACAGTCTAGTTGCTATCCCGTTTGAGATGGCGGCACCAAAGCGGCCCGACGTCACGGCGTGGATAGCAGAGGCCTGGTCCGAGCTCACCCAAGAGACGATTGTCAGCGGATTTTCAAAGGTTGGACTACTCGGGGACACACGTAGCGTCGAGGCGAGTGTGGTGGATGGAGATGTGGGCGAGATAACAGAGGTACTCGACAGCCTTGCTTTGCTCGGTGCTACAGACGACGCATTTGATACTGGTGACGAGTTTGTCAGCAGTGACAGTTCTGACGAGGAGTAATTCATACAAACTATATTTTTGCATTAGACTTACAAGTATCAAATTCAAAGGTAACCAAGCGAGCTTGGACACGTAGCTCAAGTGGAAAGAGCACCGCCAGTTTAGCGGATGGACACGGGTTTGATTCCCGTCGTGTCCATTATTTTTGATTGGTTAACATACATATTTTATTGTAAAAACTAGTTATTACAAATGAAATATATGGTTTCACCATACGGACAGTATTAACCCTAACGCAAATCGTGCACATTGTAGTTCGCTTAGGACAGGAGCGATACGGTACCTCTAAAATAGACCACGCCTGTCTCTGAATACGAGTGGACACGAGATAGGCGAGGGCTGCTTTAGCTTTGTGCTTCGGTGGAGGCCGCTTTTAGGCCCAGAAACTCGGTTTGGCCCGTCTAGAATGGCATTTCTGCGTTTCCAAGCCGGAGAAAACCGTTTTGGTAGGGAAAACAGAGCCCCAAGCTTGGATCTTAGACCAGTAGTGGCGAGATATATAAATCAGACCTAGGTCTTAATTAAGAGCTGACTCAATTAAAATCGAGATTATTAACGAGATAATAAGCATGCGTTGGCCAAAATATCTGCAAACGGCAATAAACGTGGTCTCGCTTTCGTAACGCTAGTTAACCCCAGTGAAATTTATTCTACGAAAAAGGATCAAATCCGTTTTTGATGTGGTATACACAGGACGCTTTATCCTAGGCGCGAAGTAGGCTTCCATGTAGCGGTAGACGGTTATGTCTGGTATGGACATAGAGAGCCGAAGAATCTGTCCGAGTAGTGTCCAGCGGCGCTCGAGGAGGCGGTATTTGAGCAGTGCGCTCGTAGAGTTCGTTGTTGGAGATGACGTCGGGGTATCCCACGCCGATAACCTTGCGAAGTTGGTAGCGGTGGAAAGCTTCAAGTCCGCGTAGTTTAGTCTTCGTCACCACCCAAGTACCGCAGTTATACAGCGAAATAGAAAGCACGTAGCAATGGTAAAGCCGCAACGCGTGGGTTCCGAGGTCAGCGATGACGGAGTCCAAACCTTCCACATACGGTAGAGAGCTGCTGTAGCGAGGCTTTTCCTGCGCGATACGTCCTCCGCGTAGCCTAAGAGATAGCCTCACTTACGAGTTTTTGCGCCACGTCTCTTCTTTGGTGCGGTCGATGCTATTCGTGGGTCGGTGTTCAACGTGTTCATGACGAGGGACCACCGAGTCAGGATTGAAGGCGCTTCAGCGTGGATCTTGTCATCAATGGTGGGATCAGGGCAGACGAAATCAGCATCATCTGCCTGTCAGATCTACGGGAACCCCTCGGCCTGGTGGAATGCCCAGATCTCACTTCAGTTTTTAGACTATCATTTTGGGCACCGGAGCAGTATGGAAGAGAAGTTGCTGCTGCTCTGGGACGATTTCTCTGGGCACTGGACCGACGAGGTCAAGGACTACGCTGCTTCGATTAATGTCCTGCTTTTCAAGGTACCACCTCGCTAAACCTACGTTTGCCAGCCAGCTGATGTGGCTTGGAATCGGCCGTTCAAGACACAGTTACGTGGCAGTTGGTTGGACTACCTTCGCGCGCAGATAGCTGACCACCATGCACAGGAGCGGCTTCGCATCGATGAGAGCCGTAAGATTGCTGAGCAAGTTGACGAGGTGGCGAGTACTGAGATCCAGGAAGTAGCTCGTGAAAAGATCCGAGCCCTGAGGCACAGTCTAGTTGCTATCCCGTTTGAGATGGCGGCACCAAAGCGGCCCGACGTCACGGCGTGGATAGCAGAGGCCTGGTCCGAGCTCACCCAAGAGACGATTGTCAGCGGATTTTCAAAGGTTGGACTACTCGGGGACACACGTAGCGTCGAGGCGAGTGTGGTGGATGGAGATGTGGGCGAGATAACAGAGGTACTCGACAGCCTTGCTTTGCTCGGTGCTACAGACGACGCATTTGATACTGGTGACGAGTTTGTCAGCAGTGACAGTTCTGACGAGGAGTAATTCATACAAACTATATTTTTGCATTAGACTTACAAGTATCAAATTCAAAGGTAACCAAGCGAGCTTGGACACGTAGCTCAAGTGGAAAGAGCACCGCCAGTTTAGCGGATGGACACGGGTTTGATTCCCGTCGTGTCCATTATTTTTTGATTGGTTAACATACATATTTTATTGTAAAAACTAGTTATTACAAATGAAATATATGGTTTCACCATACGGACAGTATTAACCCTAACGCAAATCGTGCACATTGTAGTTCGCTTAGGACAGGAGCGATACGGTACCTCTAAAATAGACCACGCCTGTCTCTGAATACGAGTGGACACGAGATAGGCGAGGGCTGCTTTAGCTTTGTGCTTCGGTGGAGGCCGCTTTTAGGCCCAGAAACTCGGTTTGGCCCGTCTAGAATGGCATTTCTGCGTTTCCAAGCCGGAGAAAACCGTTTTGGTAGGAAAACAGAGCCCCAAGCTTGGATCTTAGACCAGTAGTGGCGAGATATATAAATCAGACCTAGGTCTTAATTAAGAGCTGACTCAATTAAAATCGAGATTATTAACGAGATAATAAGCATGCGTTGGCCAAAATATCTGCAAACGGCAATAAACGTGGTCTCGCTTTCGTAACGCTAGTTAACCCCAGTGAAATTTATTCTACGAAAAAGGATCAAATCCGTTTTTGATGTGGTATACACAGGACGCTTTATCCTAGGCGCGAAGTAGGCTTCCATGTAGCGGTAGACGGTTATGTCTGGTATGGACATAGAGAGCCGAAGAATCTGTCCGAGTAGTGTCCAGCGGCGCTCGAGGAGGCGGTATTTGAGCAGTGCGCTCGTAGAGTTCGTTGTTGGAGATGACGTCGGGGTATCCCACGCCGATAACCTTGCGAAGTTGGTAGCGGTGGAAAGCTTCAAGTCCGCGTAGTTTAGTCTTCGTCACCACCCAAGTACCGCAGTTATACAGCGAAATAGAAAGCACGTAGCAATGGTAAAGCCGCAACGCGTGGGTTCCGAGGTCAGCGATGACGGAGTCCAAACCTTCCACATACGGTAGAGAGCTGCTGTAGCGAGGCTTTTCCTGCGCGATACGTCCTCCGCGTAGCCTAAGAGATAGCCTCACTTACGAGTTTTTGCGCCACGTCTCTTCTTTGGTGCGGTCGATGCTATTCGTGGGTCGGTGTTCAACGTGTTCATGACGAGGGACCACCGAGTCAGGATTGAAGGCGCTTCAGCGTGGATCTTGTCATCAATGGTGGGATCAGGGCAGACGAAATCAGCATCATCTGCCTGTCAGATCTACAGGAACCCCTCGGCCTGGTGGAATGCCCAGATCTCACTTCAGTTTTTAGACTATCATTTTGGGCACCGGAGCAGTATGGAAGAGAAGTTGCTGCTGCTCTGGGACGATTTCTCTGGGCACTGGACCGACGAGGTCAAGGACTACGCTGCTTCGATTAATGTCCTGCTTTTCAAGGTACCACCTCGCTAAACCTACGTTTGCCAGCCAGCTGATGTGGCTTGGAATCGGCCGTTCAAGACACAGTTACGTGGCAGTTGGTTGGACTACCTTCGCGCGCAGATAGCTGACCACCATGCACAGGAGCGGCTTCGCATCGATGAGAGCCGTAAGATTGCTGAGCAAGTTGACGAGGTGGCGAGTACTGAGATCCAGGAAGTAGCTCGTGAAAAGATCCGAGCCCTGAGGCACAGTCTAGTTGCTATCCCGTTTGAGATGGCGGCACCAAAGCGGCCCGACGTCACGGCGTGGATAGCAGAGGCCTGGTCCGAGCTCACCCAAGAGACGATTGTCAGCGGATTTTCAAAGGTTGGACTACTCGGGGACACACGTAGCGTCGAGGCGAGTGTGGTGGATGGAGATGTGGGCGAGATAACAGAGGTACTCGACAGCCTTGCTTTGCTCGGTGCTACAGACGACGCATTTGATACTGGTGACGAGTTTGTCAGCAGTGACAGTTCTGACGAGGAGTAATTCATACAAACTATATTTTTGCATTAGACTTACAAGTATCAAATTCAAAGGTAACCAAGCGAGCTTGGACACGTAGCTCAAGTGGAAAGAGCACCGCCAGTTTAGCGGATGGACACGGGTTTGATTCCCGTCGTGTCCATTATTTTTTGATTGGTTAACATACATATTTTATTGTAAAAACTAGTTATTACAAATGAAATATATGGTTTCACCATACGGACAGTATTAACCCTAACGCAAATCGTGCACATTGTAGTTCGCTTAGGACAGGAGCGATACGGTACCTCTAAAATAGACCACGCCTGTCTCTGAATACGAGTGGACACGAGATAGGCGAGGGCTGCTTTAGCTTTGTGCTTCGGTGGAGGCCGCTTTAGGCCCAGAAACTCGGTTTGGCCCGTCTAGAATGGCATTTCTGCGTTTCCAAGCCGGAGAAAACCGTTTTGGTAGGGAAAACAGAGCCCCAAGCTTGGATCTTAGACCAGTAGTGGCGAGATATATAAATCAGACCTAGGTCTTAATTAAGAGCTGACTCAATTAAAATCGAGATTATTAACGAGATAATAAGCATGCGTTGGCCAAAATATCTGCAAACGGCAATAAACGTGGTCTCGCTTTCGTAACGCTAGTTAACCCCAGTGAAATTTATTCTACGAAAAAGGATCAAATCCGTTTTTGATGTGGTATACACAGGACGCTTTATCCTAGGCGCGAAGTAGGCTTCCATGTAGCGGTAGACGGTTATGTCTGGTATGGACATAGAGAGCCGAAGAATCTGTCCGAGTAGTGTCCAGCGGCGCTCGAGGAGGCGGTATTTGAGCAGTGCGCTCGTAGAGTTCGTTGTTGGAGATGACGTCGGGGTATCCCACGCCGATAACCTTGCGAAGTTGGTAGCGGTGGAAAGCTTCAAGTCCGCGTAGTTTAGTCTTCGTCACCACCCAAGTACCGCAGTTATACAGCGAAATAGAAAGCACGTAGCAATGGTAAAGCCGCAACGCGTGGGTTCCGAGGTCAGCGATGACGGAGTCCAAACCTTCCACATACGGTAGAGAGCTGCTGTAGCGAGGCTTTTCCTGCGCGATACGTCCTCCGCGTAGCCTAAGAGATAGCCTCACTTACGAGTTTTTGCGCCACGTCTCTTCTTTGGTGCGGTCGATGCTATTCGTGGGTCGGTGTTCAACGTGTTCATGACGAGGGACCACCGAGTCAGGATTGAAGGCGCTTCAGCGTGGATCTTGTCATCAATGGTGGGATCAGGGCAGACGAAATCAGCATCATCTGCCTGTCAGATCTACGGGAACCCTCGGCCTGGTGGAATGCCCAGATCTCACTTCAGTTTTTAGACTATCATTTTGGGCACCGGAGCAGTATGGAAGAGAAGTTGCTGCTGCTCTGGGACGATTTCTCTGGGCACTGGACCGACGAGGTCAAGGACTACGCTGCTTCGATTAATGTCCTGCTTTTCAAGGTACCACCTCGCTAAACCTACGTTTGCCAGCCAGCTGATGTGGCTTGGAATCGGCCGTTCAAGACACAGTTACGTGGCAGTTGGTTGGACTACCTTCGCGCGCAGATAGCTGACCACCATGCACAGGAGCGGCTTCGCATCGATGAGAGCCGTAAGATTGCTGAGCAAGTTGACGAGGTGGCGAGTACTGAGATCCAGGAAGTAGCTCGTGAAAAGATCCGAGCCCTGAGGCACAGTCTAGTTGCTATCCCGTTTGAGATGGCGGCACCAAAGCGGCCCGACGTCACGGCGTGGATAGCAGAGGCCTGGTCCGAGCTCACCCAAGAGACGATTGTCAGCGGATTTTCAAAGGTTGGACTACTCGGGGACACACGTAGCGTCGAGGCGAGTGTGGTGGATGGAGATGTGGGCGAGATAACAGAGGTACTCGACAGCCTTGCTTTGCTCGGTGCTACAGACGACGCATTTGATACTGGTGACGAGTTTGTCAGCAGTGACAGTTCTGACGAGGAGTAATTCATACAAACTATATTTTTGCATTAGACTTACAAGTATCAAATTCAAAGGTAACCAAGCGAGCTTGGACACGTAGCTCAAGTGGAAAGAGCACCGCCAGTTTAGCGGATGGACACGGGTTTGATTCCCGTCGTGTCCATTATTTTTTGATTGGTTAACATACATATTTTATTGTAAAAACTAGTTATTACAAATGAAATATATGGTTTCACCATACGGACAGTATTAACCCTAACGCAAATCGTGCACATTGTAGTTCGCTTAAGACAGGAGCGATACGGTACCTCTAAAATAGACCACGCATGTCTCTGAATACGAGTGGACACGAGATAGGCGAGGGCTGCTTTAGCTTTGTGCTTCGGTGGAGGCCGCTTTTAGGCCCAGAAACTCGGTTTGGCCCGTCTAGAATGGCATTTCTGCGTTTCCAAGCCGGAGAAAACCGTTTTGGTAGGGAAAACAGAGCCCCAAGCTTGGATCTTAGACCAGTAGTGGCGAGATATATAAATCAGACCTAGGTCTTAATTAAGAGCTGACTCAATTAAAATCGAGATTATTAACGAGATAATAAGCATGCGTTGGCCAAAATATCTGCAAGCGGCAATAAACGTGGTCTCGCTTTCGTAACGCTAGTTAACCCCAGTGAAATTTATTCTACGAAAAAGGATCAAATCCGTTTTTGATGTGGTATACACAGGACGCTTTATCCTAGGCGCGAAGTAGGCTTCCATGTAGCGGTAGACGGTTATGTCTGGTATGGACATAGAGAGCCGAAGAATCTGTCCGAGTAGTGTCCAGCGGCGCTCGAGGAGGCGGTATTTGAGCAGTGCGCTCGTAGAGTTCGTTGTTGGAGATGACGTCGGGGTATCCCACGCCGATAACCTTGCGAAGTTGGTAGCGGTGGAAAGCTTCAAGTCCGCGTAGTTTAGTCTTCGTCACCACCCAAGTACCGCAGTTATACAGCGAAATAGAAAGCACGTAGCAATGGTAAAGCCGCAACGCGTGGGTTCCGAGGTCAGCGATGACGGAGTCCAAACCTTCCACATACGGTAGAGAGCTGCTGTAGCGAGGCTTTTCCTGCGCGATACGTCCTCCGCGTAGCCTAAGAGATAGCCTCACTTACGAGTTTTTGCGCCACGTCTCTTCTTTGGTGCGGTCGATGCTATTCGTGGGTCGGTGTTCAACGTGTTCATGACGAGGGACCACCGAGTCAGGATTGAAGGCGCTTCAGCGTGGATCTTGTCATCAATGGTGGGATCAGGGCAGACGAAATCAGCATCATCTGCATACACAATTATGTTCTTGAGAAGTGGATGGGGCGCGCTGAGCTGAGCAGCCACATCTCGTATTGCAGCTTCTACTTAGACAGCAAAGAGAACAGATGAGAGCGAGTCACCTTGCGGTGTACATGTGTTGCTCTCAAATGGGTCGAGCGTGAGGCACCCGGTCCGGAGCAGAGAGCGTAGTTCGTTGAAGTAGGAGGCGAATGAGGCGGATTTCGTCGTCGTTGAGGATGTATTTCAGCACGGAAGGAGTTTGTCGCGATGAACAGTGTCAAAGGCGCGGGATAGATCAATGCCGAGGATGTAGAATCGCTCTTGGTAGCGTTGAGCGCGCGCTGCTATCCACCGGTGGGTCCATACTGCATCTGCAGCACTGCGACGGGGCCGACCGGAATGGAGCGAGCTTCGGAGTGATGCGCCTAAGCACAACGAGCAATATTACTTCCCGAATGCAGCACGATGGGGCGCAGGCTGGCACACTGGTCAGATGGCTTGTTCGGCTTCGGAAGGCCGAGGGAGATTCCTTCACCGAGATGGATGCCGTATCCTGTTTGAAGCCCGGGATTCAGGATGGCGGCGAGTGGTGTGGCCAGGGTGGCCGCTCCATACTTCGGAATTTCCGTGGGAACTGCATCAGGTTCGGCCGCTCTACCATTGCGGAGGCGGTTGAAGGCGATGCAGAGCTCGGTATCGGTGATTGGATTGCGTAGAGGCCTCGGACTCGGATCCTGCTGGACTGGCGGCCTGGCCGGGTCCAAGGAACTGGGCTTTAAAACGCTGATTAAACAAGCGCCCTGCACGCGCCTTGTTGATGACGATTTTACCTGTGGGGTCACATAACGAGGTTGCTCGGGCTGCTTCGATCATCTTGGCGGAGCCACTGGACTGTTCGATCTGGGTCACGGGCGTCGAGGATGGCGTGGTGTAGCGGGATCAGCCAAAATCTGGTTAAGGCCTGATCGAGCTTCCCACCAGCGCCTAGACACCGACTGACGGAGTGGGTCCCTCAACGATCCGTGATCGGCTGAACTTCTTCTCACCTTGTGTACCGTTGGCGGGATGGAGCTGATCTAGTGATCTTTCTCTCGTGCGCAAGTGCTCGATCGACCGGATACTGCTTGACCGGCGATCGCTGTGTCTTTCAATCGACCTGGATCCCGCTATAGGAAGCGGCAAGCAACTCAGGAAAGGAAGGAACACACCCGAAAAGCCAATTACAGGCCTTGGATCGACTCCCGGCCGACCGATCGCAGCAAACAACCCTCGATCCGTAGGGAGTACGGACTCGTGCGTTCTGGTATTAGAACGGGCTATCTTTAGCCACGACTCAGTGAGTCTATTACGTCTTCCTCTGACGCTAAAGCTACGGCAGCCCCGCTGCACTTGGTAGCACTTGTAGTCAATCCGACACCTGAGCCTGGATATTCTGACTCTCTGTGGAGAATGAAGCAGTTCGCCCACTTGCCCCCGAACCAGCAGGATGCGCTTAAAAAGCTTATGTCCTTGCTGGGCCCGGAGGGCGTGACGCAACTGGCGCAACAAGGCCCTGACGCGGTGAATGCGCGTCTCGAGGCGTTCTCAAGCTACGAGAATGCTCTGTTGGAGCACCTCCAGCAGAGGATGGCGACGGCCGCGGCGCCGCAAGCGCCCGCTACGTCGTCCGATGCGGGAACAAGACCCAAGCCGCTCATGTTAAGCGTTAAGACCTTCGAAGGCAAGGAAGGGAAAGCTTAATGCTTTGGACCCGTGAAGTCGAGATGGCTATGAGCTCAGCTCTACTCCGGACGGAGTCGCAGCGCGTGGCGCTAGCTATCTCGAAGCTTGGTGGGCGAGCGAGAGAGTGGGCACTAACGTCAGGGACGTCGGTCGACACGGCCTTCCCGACGTGGGACCAGCTGAAGCAGCAACTGTCCCGGGTGTTCGCTTCGTCTAACGAGGCGTATCGCGTGCGCTCACGCTTCCTGGCTACCCGGCAGGGCAAGAAAGAGTTGGTGGACTATTTATGTCCAGGAGTTGAGAACTCTCATTGCGGGCATGTCTGCCGAGCCTCTGGCTGAGGTAGTCATTGTCACGGTGTTTATGGAGGGACTTCGCACTGGCGTGGCCAGGACGGAGGTCTTCCGTACTCACCCAAGCTCTTTTGAAGAGGCTGTGAGCATCGCGTTGAACGCAGAGCACAACTTCAAGTCGTCAAGACATGGTTGGAAAGCTCCCCACACCAGTTCATCGAGCGGTCCGGAGCCTATGGACCTCAGCTATGCTGAAGACGAAGAAGCCGAGCTTCGGGCTGCTGAGCAGCGGCGCGGCATCCGCCGATGCTTTATCTGCGGTGACACGCGTCACTTGCGCGCCGGATGTCCGCTGCGCCTCCAGCGCCAGGCTTCGGCAAGCCGCTTTTCGGGTTCGAGCCAGGGCTCTGGTTCGTCTCGGGAATGAGAAAACCCAGTAGGCGCGGGGCGGCCTACTGGGGAAGAACTAAGTTCTATTGAACCTCGGCGAGGTGGGGGTCGACAGGATCTAGCCCCGAAGAGAGCTGTACTCTATAACACGGAACGTGTGTGCAAGCCGGGCTTGCTAGTCGTCCAGGCTTGGGTGAAGGGCTCACAAAGCCATGGACGATTTTGATCGACTCGGGAGCGTCGGGCAACTACGCCCCGCGTTCCACGATGGACGGAAGCCAGCTTTATGCTGAGGCGCTGGTAGCGCGTGGGAGTGACATCGTCACTGTTCGTCTCGCGACGGGCACTCGTGTCACGGTGCCTAAAGTCCCTGTGGACTTGGGCGTGAAGTTTTTGGATTTTGATAGCGTGGAACGCTGTCTGGTCTTGGACCTCGATTCGAGATATGATCTCATCCTTGGTATGGCGTGGCTGGAACGCCATGAGCCTTGGATAGATTGGAGGTCGAGGACCCTTGGTGCTACGCACTTCTCTCCTGGCGGAGCATTGGCGAGTCATGAACCCACCTCTGCTAGGAAGCAGAAGCGCTTCTGGCGCGAGCACTGGACCGAGTCGGTCAATGGGCTAGACATCGTAGTTTCCGAGTTGGTGGACACTGCGTGTGTAATGAATGAGCGTTCCGAGCGTGGCTCGTGGACGTCAGGTGTAGCGTCACGAATTCCGCTGAGTGGGTGTGCGCCTGAGGGAACCGCCCCTCTGTATTCAAGTGAGTACAAGGTCGGCTTGAAGCCGAGGAGCCATGGGCGAGGCCCTGCTGATGGAGGATGTGGAGCGGCACGAATTCCGCTGAGCGGGTGTGCGTCTGAGGGCGACGCCCTGCTACGTGCCAGCGATGGCACGGTCGGCACGATGCCGAGGGACAAGGGGCTCTGCCCGGATGAAGATCGTGGGGTGGCACGTAATCCACTGAGTGGAGGCTGCGGGTCGCGCAGCCCTTCGCTGAGTGTCGGTGAAGACACTGGTGCTACTCTGGAGCTGAATGAGGTGGTGACACCTGGCGTCAAGAAGCACGCGAAATCACGGAGCTCTTCTGGGCGGACAGTGTCCATGAAGAGGCGGCAGCGCCGCAAAGCGCTGGCGGCGCGACGCAAGGCGTCTGCGGTCTCACGAGTCGAGAAGGGTGTGTCGAGCGGTGAGGCTCCACACAAGAGCGAGCAGCTCTACACACTCGTGAATGGAGTGACGGGCGACGTCGACGGAGACATCAATCTCAACGACTTGCCCTCACTATCTGCTCTCCTAGAGCTGGACGAGATGTCCTTGGCCGAGTTGGGCGAAGCCTTGAAGGCTGGAGACTTGGCGGAGGTGGTGGTCATACGACCTGAAGAAGAGTTGAACTCATCCTCGCTTCTGGATAAAGCTGTCCTGGAGGACACCAAGAAGGCGATGAATGCGCGAAGCGGATCGGCGATCCTGAAGGATCCGTCGGACCCCTTGTATCACGTGGTGAAGGATTATCAAGACGTGTTCTCGAAGGAACCGCCCTCGGGGCTACCTCCGGATCGAGGTGTTCGGCATGAAATTGATCTCGTTCCGGGAACGAAGTACTGCGTGACGAGGCAGTGGCCCTTGCCGAAGGAGTAGTGCGACGTCAATGACGCGTTCTTCCGTGCGAAGCACGAGGCGGGCATGGTGCATGAGAGTAAGTCTCCACACTCTACGCCGACGTTCTGTGTCAGAAAGCCGAATGGAAAGTGGCGTATCGTGCATGCTTTCAACAAGCTGAATGCCGCCACTATTCCGGCGCAGACGCCGATTCCTCTGAAGGACGTTCTTCAGAACAACATGGCAGGATGTACGATGTACAGTGCGCTCGTCTTGGTCGATGGCTACTACCAATTGCTCATGAGGACGAGCGACATTCCCCTCACTGCGGTGAGTACTCCGAGCGGCATGCTCTGGGAGTGGTTGGTGATGCCCCAAGGGCTTTCGAACGCGCCAGCGACGTTTAATCGTCTTGTGACGCAGCTCTTCCGGCCCCATCGGGCGTACGCGCAAACGTACTTCGATGACATCGTTGTCCACAGTCGTGCGGAGGACGGGAAGTGTGGTATCGAGAAATTCCGGTCGAAGAACAGTCCCGCACCGAGTCTCAACAGTCCCGAACGTGCGAGTGAAAGCGAGCCTTCTGATTGGCTACTCACATTTACCGCATTAGAGTGACAGATGGATGGCCATTTAGTGACAAGGCACGGTGGGTCATAATAAATCCCCACCGAGCCCTCCAAGTAGTCATAGTGGGTACAAGATTTGCCTCTCATTAGGAATTCGGATCTAGCCGAGGAGTCGTCGAGTCGTCGGATCAGCTCGAAGGCTCGGTTGACACTTGACTTTTGTATAGACGATAGGGATTAGCGATAGGGAAGGCCTCACGGCCTCTAATCACTAAATCAGAGCAGAAATTCCCCCCGAAGCCACACAAGGGTCAAGTCCGTCTACGGTAAGTCTTCGCTTAGCTGTAGAGTCTGGATACGCTCGGCCGACACGGGGTATGTCTGCCGGTGAGCATAAGGTACATTGACCGAGTGTTCATCCCTGGAAAGGCCAAGAGTGAGTAGTGGCCGAGTGTTGGAGGTATTAGAGACCTCCCTGTACGTTTGTACGCTTGTCTGGGTGTGTGGCGAGGCCCCCCAGCATATTTGACTTCCAGCCGAGACTTCGTCTCGGCGCCCCTGTCCGAGGCCTCGATTGGCCTGGTACCCTTCCTTCTGAGGGACCACAGTGGGTTACGTGTGAAAGCGCGTGTGTACATTGCATCCTAGCCGTTGCTCGTGGCTAAGGGTGCTCTTATATTTGATTTACGGGCTCTACCTACCTGACCGACGACCCGCATAAGGCACATTCCAGCCCGGTGCAAGGGGTCGGATCTGGTCTTCAGATTTTATCCCAACAATAAGCGCCGACCTTTTAGGAGGGAAGCGTGTTGTTGGTAGGGGCTCGTCCCAAAGGCCTTGGCTAGAGGGACGAGAACTCGTTAAATCGTGTTTTCCTACACGACAACTGGTGCCGCGACCCGGGACTGGTGTGACCGAACTGTGTGTTGTGGTCTGTGTAGGTATTGTCCCAAACGAGCATTGAGAGGAGAAGAAGAAGAAGAAGAAGAGAAGAAGAGAAGAAGAAACAAGAAGAACGAGAACAAGATGGCAAAAGGATCCAAGTCAGCGGTGCCAGCTACGCCGGCGAAATCGGGACGAGGGCCAACCGACGGCGTGTCGACGATCGCGAGTGACTTGACGTCTCGGCTGTCGACGATCTCCGAAAGGTCGGTCAGTTTCGAAGAGTCGGTTGACGAGGATTCGGACGCCAAGGATGACATGATGATGAACTACGATGACCTGGAAGAGAGGACTCCCGCACCCGTGCAGGAGTACGAAGACCAGGAGGCGGCGATGGTGTTGGCTGGACGCAGTGGGGGCTCACGCTCTCTCAGCCGAAACCTCGTCTCCGAATTTGATGAAGTGGCGCGGCCGGACTTTGCGGACGATGACTCGGAGGATGGCACCGAGGCCTTCACCTCGAAGGCTCTGGTGCAGGTTACTAAGGATCCTCAAGAATCCCGCGGAATTCTGCCGTCGATGAACAGCAGCACCCCAGCTGCGAACAAGGTGCTCGGCCGAATGCTCGAGCAGATGCTTGAGTCGAGTGAGTGGATCCGACAGTTCAGCCCGGAGATGGCGCGCCAAGCGACGTGGGTCGAGTTGAAGGAAGAGTTGCAGCACCCGGTGGAGCCGACGTCAGTCACCCAACTGGCCGAAGACACGGTGGCGCTCCTCCGAGCGATGGGGTGTGAACCGATGACTCGCCCGTCCGAGGTTTCGGTCAAGAGTTGGACACCGGAGCTGGCCGGAAAGGAGCTGCACAAGTGGAAGAGGAAACTGCGTTTGAGCTTCGGGGAAACGGATCTTACGCTGGGACGCCCGCCGAGCGCCCGCCCTGCGAGAGAGCCGACCGATCCCTCGAAAGTTCCGCTGCCGCAGACTCCGAAGAAGACGACCGAGCGCTCGAGCCGACGCCAGACGACGGACGGAGTGTTCTCTGCCAAAACGGAGGGCACACCGTATTTCCAGGATTCGCATAGGTGACCCCTCGGTCGACTAGTCGAACCGAGCGCATTGCCCGCGAAACCGAAGGAACGCGACCTGGACGGAGCACCAACCGAAGCTTCCCGAGGCGTTCGAGCCGTCGTTTCACCCCGCGTGATGACTCTTCGTCGGATGACGATGGCGACTACACGCCCGACTACGACGACGGCTTTGACAGTCCCAGCGACGAGCTGGCCCGCCAGGTGCGCGAAGTGAGCGAGATGGAGCGGCTGAACTCGACCCCTCGACTGGAGATTGCGACTCACCGACCCCTCGCTCAGATCAAGAACTTCTCCGGAGCCCGCAACAAGAGTGAAAACTCTATGCAGTGGCTCCGGGCGTTTGTCTACGAGATGAAGGGAACGCACACTCCGCCCAACGAGTGGTGCATGGCTTTCGAACTGAGCCTTCGGGACGGTGCCTTGTGCTGGTACCGTCAGCTCCCCAAGAAGACGAAGCGTCGGTGGAAGTTGCTCAGTGATGCTTTCATCAAGTATTACTGTACGCAGTTCAGCCAGTCTGCGAAGGCTCGCTACTATTCGGCGCGACGTGACGGTTCGGAACATCTGTGCGACTACCTAAATCCGCTGAATGGCTACGCTCGCAACGCTGGTCTTCAGTTCGAGAAGGGCGGTCGCGACGCGAAGGATCACGTGCAGCGCTTCCTCGAGACGTGCGATGACCGAGGACTCGAGCGGCGGCTTTGCCACGTCCGAGTCTCGGACATTCATGAGCTTGAAGACATGATTAATGACATCCTCTAGTCGGAGGAGCGCGGACAGAGCAGAGACGCCTCGTCTCACCAGTCGCGTGGACGCGAGCACTCTCGCAGACGGGACGAGCGCCGGAGCGAACAAGCGCGCGACAATAACCGCCGTGAACGTTACGAACGCCGAGACCGAGACTTCGGACGCAGACACGAGGATTCGCGCTATGCTCCGAGGGTGTCGCTGGCTGAAGCGTCGCTGTCCGATTTGATGGCCGAATTGCAGGTCCGTGGGACGAAGAGTGATCGATCTGGCCGCCCAGAGCCCGTGAGCAGTCGCGCGACGACAGTGGTAGTGACTCCAGTGGCAGCCGATACTTCGACGACAACCGAGACTTCAGTGACTACAGTGACTTTGACACCTCGGATGAAGAAGGAGGCCATGTCGCGGCGGCGAACGAACAAGAAAGACGTGCTGCGGCAGAAGGGACGTACGCCCGGTCCGACCAGCGTCAACGCAGGGGTAGCGAACCCGGCCGAAACTTCGACCGGTCCAACCGACACTTCAGCCGAGACAACCGCGATGGTCGCCCGCGTCAGTACGGACCCTGCGCAGCGTGTGGTGGTGCCGGGCATTCGGCTCACTACTGTTACCGACGCTGCAGACTGTGTCAGCAGGTCCACGACATCGGCAAGTGTGAAGCGCTCCAGGCCCTCACCACGTACCTTCGGACGAAGGTCGAGAAGAAGGACCTCTCTCCCGAGCTCCAAAGCCTAGTCTTCGGTGGCAATTTAAACTAGGCAGCCCGCCAACTGAAACTGGGTTGGTCCCAATCGGGCTGCCACAGTTAGCTGCTCCCGCGATTGATGCAGACTGCGTCTACGCGTTTGTGGGAACAAGCCAACGGCCGAACGACAAGGACAAGGAAATTGTGAAATGGATTGAAATTGAAAAGGAGAGAGGAAACCCTCGGTGGAGGTGATAATTGTGAAGAAAATGAAAGCGAGGAAGATGGAGATGTGAACGAGGCTTGGGTCTCAAGTGCGGTGCAGAGTGGACAGCCTGGCCGAACGCCCAGTGGGGTGACTAAGTTACTCCCAGGCGAGAGGCTGGGGTGGTGGTCTGCGCAGAAATTCGACAAGAGGGCTCGGATGAGAGCTCTGGTCAAGGGTGCGGTCAACGACTCGAGAACGAGACTTCTGTTGGATACGGGGGCGAACGTAAGTGTGATTTCGGAGAAGTTTGCGAAGCAGTTGCGGTTGCGTGACATTCAGGGGCATGGCCGCTGCATGGAAATCCAGGGTTTCACGAAAGGAACCATGGCTACCGAGAGACGAGCCCTCGTCAAGATAACCCTCGGCTGGGCGCGTGTGTATGAGTTTGAGCTGTGGATCATGGACCATGGCGCTGGGGTGGACGTAGTCCTCGGCACGGACTTCATGATCCCCGCTGGAGTGCGTTTAGACCTGTTCCACGCGACGGCGAGGTTGCCGGACGAGGTCAGCATTCCTCTCATCAAGACTCTGGGCGCGCCGGACGACCGAGGCTTTGGTCCGCATGTTAATGGTGGACCATCCGAGGACTTGCCCGTTCAGAGTCGTGAGTGCGTGGAGTACCGAGTGCAGCGACGCCAACCACACCCGGACACACATGAAGTGTGGGTACGCCGCACGAAGTCTCTGCTGCCGACGGTGACGAAGTTTCGGCGGGGCAAGGTCGAGTGGGTGCGGTTGACCAACGTGTCCGACCACCCAACGACGTGTCATGCGCACACTCCGGTGCTCCTGTGGGTACCGATTGGCGATCTTCCACGAAACGATGGCTACGTGCGACTGACGTCAGCACGGTATGAGGACTGGCAGAAGCTTGCCTTCGAAGGCAGCCGAGATGAAGTCGCGTTCGCGCGCGAGTGTGAGGCGTATTCGAAGTGGCTGGCCACGCAACCACCGGCTGTAGATCGGCCGACTTACACTCCGCCAACGGGAGTGATGGTTCGACCAGCCGAGGACTCGCCTGATCGGCGACCCCGGTTAAGCTGCGCTGAACAATGGGAACGTGAACTCGTGAAGAGGGAAGAGAGAGAGCAACTCGCCGCTGACGGCTCACCAGTGGGTGATGATCCAGCGGCGCTCCCTTCTCAACCTACGGAACTTGAACAGGCGCGAACCGAGGCCTCGGCTAGGACGGCAGCGGAGCCAATTTCCCCAGACAGTGTTGGGAGCTCTGGTAAAGCGGAGGTGTGTTCAGGGGGCACCCTAGACTCGGACGCCATGCAGCGAGATGACGGCAGTTGTGGAGACGATGATGGATCGGAGTGCTCGTACCAACGTTAGGTCTTGGCTGGAGACGACGACCCGATGACGGTACTGGAACGCACCTACGTCTCAGTGGCAACTGTGGAAACAGCTGAGGGAGATAGCAGCGACGCGAAGGAGGTTACATCCGAGCATCGAGCGAATGACATTAACCTGGAGGATTACGCTCACGAACTAGCCTTCCTACCCGACCTGACCGAAGTCTCGGTTACAGAGTTGGACTACTCGGCTAGTAACGTGCGGCACCCGGACCTGAGTTGCGGCCGGCAGGATCGCGTGGTGAAGGTGCTCCGGAAGCACGAGAAGATTCTGATCTCCAGCGGCAATGCGTTACCACCGCCAGCATCTGGTGTGGTGTGTGACATCGAGGTGCAGGGGCATGCGCCTATCAAGCAGAGGGCTCGGCGGATACCCCTCCGACACCTCAAGAAGCTCTACGAGCTACTCCGAGGGCTGCTGAAGGCGGGGCTGATTGCGTTCTCAAACAGCCCGTGGTCTTCACCGATCGTCATTGTGTTAAAGAAGAATGGAGTCGACATCAGATTGTGCATTGATTACAAGATGGTGAACGCCGTCACCGCAATCATGGAGTATGCGATGCCTCTGGTCGACGACTTGCTTACCGATCTAGAGAAGTATCTGTGGTACTGCTCGCTTGACGCTGCGAGTGGATTCTGGGCTATTATGATGACACAGAGGGCCCGTCAGATCTCGGCGTTCGTGTGCGCGTTGGGCCACTTTGAGTGGCTTCGAATGCCCTTTGGGCTCAAAAATGCGCCCATGATCTATCAGAGGATGATCGACAACGCTCTGTGGGGCTTCGTGCAACCGAAGGGTGGATGGAAACGCTACGCGTCGCTGATGGAAGAAGCTGAATCGCGTGATCGGGAAGCTAATCAAGGACGGACCGAGCCGTCGGCCGAACCGACGTCTCGTACTGAGTCTTCGCCGACCAAGTTCGAGGCAGGAAACAGTTTTGGGGGTGCCGGAAATGCGGTATCTGAACTGATCAACAGCCCTGTAGCCGATATGTTCGCCCATGGAGAGCCTGACGAATCCTCGTTAGTACCCGTATTCGAACGACGGTCTTTCGTCGACGATATCTGTTTCGGGGGCGAGTCCTTCGATGACTGCTTGGCCACACTGGACCGACTCTTAGCACGGTTCGAAGAGTGCCGTATCAGCGTGAGTTTCACCAAGAGCATCTTCGTGCAACCCAAGGTGGACTTCCTGTCCCACGTGGTGACGCGGAATGGTATCCAAGCAGACCCGAAGAAACTGAAGGCTCTGACCGAGCTCTCGTTTCCGCGGTCCAAGAAGGGAGTGCAAGCATTCCTCGGATCGCTGAACTATTACAGCCGTTTCATCCAGGACTTTGCAGTGTATGGTGCCGCGCTCTATCAGCTCAAAGACGAAGACTTCGGAGACGGGGGTGACCTCTCTGCAGCCAGACGAAGCTTCGCCGCGCTACAACAGAAGGTTGCTGACGCACCGATCCTTCGACACTTCGATCGCGACAGAGATGTTCATGTGATGCTTTTCGCAAATGAGTGGGCGCTGAGCACAACGCTCATGCAGGAGCACGACGGCACGATGCATCCCGTCCGCTTCTGCGGCCGAGTCCTCAAGGACGCCGAGATGAACTATCACCCAGCGGAGAAGGAGGTCCTGGCCCTGCTACAGTTGTTGAAGGTGTGTTACACACAGCTTGCAGGTCGGACCATCCACGTCTATACGCGGTTTTCGACGCTCGATTGGGTTCACAGGTCGAAGTCTCTGTTCGGGCGCGCAACCCAGTTTGCGGTGCTGCTGTCTCCGTGGCACCTGGTGGTCACGCGCGTAAAGGAGAAGGATTGTGCTTTCGCGCGACTCCTCCAGTCGTCGATCACAAGTTTCGTCGACCTTGAGGACTCGTTGGCACCTGTGACTCCACCGACACGTGGCTCACCGAGTGTTCGGATGGACCCTCATTTGCTGTATGCTCGACTACCCCGTAATTACTGTGGCTATGTGCTCTCCTTCAACGGTTCTGCCAAGACGGAGAAGCACAGGGGCTATGGAAGTTGCGCATGGATTCTGTGGAAACTACCGGAATGGACGATAGTGATCGCTGCGAGTGCTTATCTCGAGGCTACGACTGTGAACCTGGCCGAGTACTCGGGCATGAACAATGGTTTGACCGCAGCCTTAGAAACTGGGGCTGACGAGTTGGTGATTGTCGGAGACTCGAGACTCGCAATCCAGCAATCCCTAGGGGTGATCGCATGTCGTAAGGAAACACTGATGGCGCAACTCAATCGACACAAGGAACTGAGATCGAGGTTTCGGTCGGTGAAGTACCTGCATGTTATCCGCGAATTCAACGCCGCAGCAGACTCGTTGGCGAGCGAGACGTTGGAGAAGAAGGTATCGGTGACTGTGGACGACAAGACTCGGACAGAAGAGCTGGCGCGGCTGAACCGCATCCACGAAGTCATCTACGAACCGCCAGCCGAGGCTTCGGCATCAACCGACACTTCGTCAACCGAGAGGTCACAGGAGGTGACCGTGCGTGCCGTAGGCTCAATCCGGGTACTAGACGCATCGGACGCCACTCGTCGCAAGAATTTTTCGATTTCGTGCGGGAACCGCTACATGTATCAGCAGTGACCAGACGACAGGCGAGTGAACGCGAGAGACGAGTCCGTTTTGTAGATGAAGAACAGGCGATGCCTCAAGAAGCCAGTAGTCGTGGCGCTGAGTCCGACCGAAACGACGATACCAGACTCTCGAACCAACCGACGACTGACACTACTGAACCCTCGGACCAGCCATCACAACCGAGACCTGACGCGACGGTGGTTCATGAACCGAGCGCTGAAGGTGGTGGTGCAACAGGAACGACGCCGACGCATTGGTGCGGCGCAGGATGAAGAACTCCGGTGGGCAAATCTCAAAGCAGTACTGAATGGAGATGAGGCGAAACTTGGTTACAAAGCCGCGCGAGAAGCTTTGAAGATGTCTGACAAGTTCGTGCTGAGTGAGGATGGACTTTTGTACTTCCTCGGTTCGAACCGTCGGTTCGGTCGTGATCGGTCCGAAGAGTCGACACTACGTTTGGTGATCCCGACGACAATGGTCCAGGAAGTGCTGCAAAGCTGCCATGACTCGCTGGAGGGAGGACACCAAGGTATCGTCCGGACCTACCATCGTGTGAAGGCCGACTACTACTGGATTGGACTGTTCGCCGATGTGGAGCGGCATGTACGCTCGTGCCCAGACTGCAGCTCGAGTAAGAGTCACCCGCAACTTCGAGGATACTCCCCCGGGAACATCTTAGCCGAAAGACCGTTACAGATTGTCTCGATGGACTTTGTCATCCCGTTGCCGAAGACTCGGCGGGGGAATACGGCGTTACTGCTGTTCCAGTGCGCTTTCACGGGGTTTGTAATGGGAAAGGCTATGGCCGACACTTCGGCCCTGTGTGTAGCGCAAGCCTTCGAAGAGTGCGTCTACCGACGATTCGGTGCCCCTACCTCATTCGACACGACAGAGACCCTCGCTTTATGGGCGAAGTCTTCCAAGCGTTCGCAGAGATGATGCAATCGAGGTCTCGGGCCACTCTGAGCTATCGGCCACAAGCCAACGGTCAGCAGGAGCGCTCGGTTAAGACTGTGATACAGTCCGTCCGAGTGTACGCCGAAGGTCCTCTGCAACAGGACTGGGATGAGATTGTGGAAAAACTGATCTTCGCGATCAACAACTCGCAGGACGCCACGCGCAAGGACACACCGTTCTACCTTGTACACGGCTGGGATGCGCGGACAACGCTTCGGGCTATGTTTTCGCCACTGAGACGAAGCCTCGGTCGGAAAACCGACGCCTTGGCTTGGAGAAGAGAGGTCAATCGACAGCAGGAGATCTCACTAGATATGGCCAAAGAGTATCAAGCGACCGAAAAAGCCAAGCGGGCCGAGAAGCACAACGAGACTCTAAGTCGGCGCGAACGAGAGACTATGCCGACGTCTGACCGAACCGAACCTTCGGGCGAGGGCTCGGAGGCGACAAGCTCAACCGACGGTTCGTCAGCCGAGGCCTCGAAGTCGCTCTTCAAGCCGGGTGACCGTGTCTGGCTCTACATGGAGCGTGTGAAACCGGGGCTGACGAAGAAGCTGGCACATCGCTGGCATGGCCCCTTCCGAGTGAAGAGGAAAGTGGACGAATACGCGTACGAGCTGGCCTTGCCGGATCGAAGCGGTTACAGGTTTTATCCTGTGGTTCATGTTTCGCGGCTGAAAGCGGTGAATGAGTTCGGCGATCGACCGAGGGCTCGACTTACGGCTGACATCACGGATGAAACGAGGCTTGATTTCGATGAAGAGCTGCTACCCGAAGACAGCTTCGAACCCGACCATCTTGCGGGTGAGTATGAGGTTGAAGCCATCTTGGATGACCGAACGCCACTCTCGACGAGCACTGAGCGAGCAGTCAGAGAGTTCAAAGTAAAGTGGGTCGGCTACGATGAGCCTACATGGGAACCCGCGTCCAACTTATCGTGTGGTGGACTGCTGTACGATTACTTGCGCGCGAAGCGCAGTGACCGCCGGTTGCAGATGGTCCAAGTCGCAGACGAGGACTAGACGCGACTGGTGCAATGATGAACTGCCGGCGGGGCGATGCAGCCCGCCTCAGCAGACGAAGAGAACTACTGCACCAACATTACTGCATGTTTGCATATTGCATGTATTTCGAGTGGAATGTCAAGTTACTCAAGTGGAGAGATGGAGATTGCGCCTAGAATCGACCGAACGGAGTGTGATTTTGTAACCCCAATTTGGAGACAGGGGCTTGAGTCTTCGGGCTCGCTGCTGGATCCTGACGACTTCCGCGACCGTGACTTTCGCGACCGTGACTCCCGTGGCCGTAACTTCCGCAACCGAGACTTCCGCTACTGTGCCTGCCGCGTCCGACGCCTGGGGCTCGCACTCTGCTACCGCAGCCTGAGATCGACCGACGCCTCGCCAGCGACAGCTTCATCAGGAGTGTAACGGGAGCCTCGCCGCTGGAAGCAGGACCATCGAGTGCTTGAGCGGTTGCAGCTTGCAGACGAGCTCTCGCAGCTGGCGCAGGGTACAGCCGAGCCTTCGGAGACTGAATCAAGAGCTTGGCCGTTGCTGGAGCGTGAGCGAGGCTTCCTGGAACACTGCAGCAGTGTGAAGAACATTCAAGGACTCAGGTGAAGGCAGCGGAGACGCGCTCAAGCGACGACAGAGGCTTACACTCACCGTGACTTCGAAGCTGAGAGCGCGGATGGCGGTGGCTCGTGCTTCGCCCAGAGGAGTCGGCGCGCGTGCACGGCGGCAGGACAAGAGGGCACCACGACACTCTCCACTGGTACCGGTTCGGGTCGAGGTGGGGGCTGCTGTGGTATCGAGAAATTCCGGTCGAAGAACAGTCCCGCACCGAGTCTCAACAGTCCCGAACGTGCGAGTGAAAGCGAGCCTTCTGATTGGCTACTCACATTTACCGCATTAGAGTGACAGATGGATGGCCATTTAGTGACAAGGCACGGTGGGTCATAATAAATCCCCACCAAGCCCTCCAAGTAGTCATAGTGGGTACAAGATTTGCCTCTCATTAGGAATTCGGATCTAGCCGAGGAGTCGTCGAGTCGTCGGATCAGCTCGAAGGCTCGGTTGACACTTGACTTTTGTATAGACGATAGGGATTAGCGATAGGGAAGGCCTCACGGCCTCTAATCACTAAATCAGAGCAGAAATTCCCCCCGAAGCCACACAAGGGTCAAGTCCGTCTACGGTAAGTCTTCGCTTAGCTGTAGAGTCTGGATACGCTCGGCCGACACGGGGTATGTCTGCCGGTGAGCATAAGGTACATTGACCGAGTGTTCATCCCTGGAAAGGCCAAGAGTGAGTAGTGGCCGAGTGTTGGAGGTATTAGAGACCTCCCTGTACGTTTGTACGCTTGTCTGGGTGTGTGGCGAGGCCCCCCAGCATATTTGACTTCCAGCCGAGACTTCGTCTCGGCGCCCCTGTCCGAGGCCTCGATTGGCCTGGTACCCTTCCTTCTGAGGGACCACAGTGGGTTACGTGTGAAAGCGCGTGTGTACATTGCATCCTAGCCGTTGCTCGTGGCTAAAGGTGCTCTTATATTTGATTTACGGGCTCTACCTACCTGACCGACGACCCGCATAAGGCACATTCCAGCCCGGTGCAAGGGATCGGATCTGGTCTTCAGATTTTATCCCAACAATAAGCGCCGACCTTTTAGGAGGGAAGCGTGTTGTTGGTAGGGGCTCGTCCCAAAGGCCTTGGCTAGAGGGACGAGAACTCGTTAAATCGTGTTTTCCTACACGACAGAAGACTGATGTGGAGAACCATGTCGAGTACCTGCGTGCTGTGCTTGAGTGCATGCGCCAAAACAAGTTGTACGCCAACATTGACAAATGCATCTTCGGAGCGGAAGAGATCCCCTTCTTAGGGCGCTTCATCGGGAAGCGTGGCCTGAGGGCCGACCCCGTCAAGGTCAAGGCCATTGTTGACTGGCCGGTTCCCCAGAACCAGAAGGATCTTCGCAAGTGGCTTGGCTTGGCCAATCACTTGCACAAGTACAGCGAGAACTACGCTGAGATGGCTCGGCCACTCTCCAATCTCCTGAAGAAGGACGCGGAGTGGTGTTGGAACACCGAGCATCAAGATGCGTTTGCGGCAATTAAGGATAGTCTCCTTCATGCGCCTATTCTGGCTTTGCCAGACCCCGCTCGTCCGTTTAGTGCCGTCTGTGACGCCTCGGACTTTGCCATCGGCTGTGCCCTGATACAAGCAGACGCCGAGGGGCGCGAGCGCGTGGTGGCGTTCGAATCTCGTCAGCGGAAGGCTGCTGAGAAGAACTATCCTGTCCATGACAAAGAGCTACTTGCGATGAAGTATGCGCTCGTCAAGTTCAGGGTTCACCTGTTGGGCTCTCAGCCGTTCGTGATTTACACGGATCACGCGTCGTTACGCACTGCGACCCAGTCGCCTCATCTCTCGCAAAGGATGGCCCGTTGGCTGTCCTTCTTCGCGGAGTACAACTTCGAGGTGAAGTACAAGCCTGGCAGGCAGAATGTCTCGCGGACGCGCTGTCGCGCAGGCCGGATTATGAGCTGGCTCATGTAACGACCGTGACTTCGTCATTACCGGATCTGATCCGAACGGCTTATGCCAAGGATGACACTTGTGTCGCGTTGCTGAAGGCTCTCGGGAGCAAGGAGTTTCAAGACTCGGACATTGAATTGTCGGCGCGAGTGCGCGCGCGTTTGCATCGCTACACCCTCGATGGTGGCCTGCTGTTCTACAGCACTAGCTCCGAGGACACGCCACGCGTGGTCATCCCTCATGATGAGGACCTGGAGTATCGTATCCTCTATGAGGCCCACGACACGCCGCTGGCTGGCCATCTTGGCCGTGAGAAGACCTACAGCTCCGTGAGCACCCACTACTGGTGGCCGAGGATGTACAAGTGGACGAGCACTTATGTGCGCACGTGCGAGACGTGGCGAGTGAGGTCGTCACCCCATGCTGCAGCGCCGTTGGCAAGCTTGCCTGTCCCTTCGGGCTGTTGGCAATCCATGAGTATGGACTTTGTGTTTGGCCTGCCGGTGGATGCGGCGGGCAACACTGGAGTCGTGGTCTTTGTAGACCGACTAAGCAAGATGGCTCACCTTGTGGCTGTGCCGGATACCATCGATGGTAAAGATACAGCAACGCTGTTCTTGGACCGAGTGTTTCGACAACACGGACTCCCTGAGTCGATTGTCTCGGACCGATACCTCCGCTTCACGGGCAACTTCTGGAGCGGTCTTTGCGGTGCCTGGCAACAAGCTGGAAATGTCCACGGCGGATCACCCGCAGACCGATGGTCAGACGGAGCGAGTGAATCGCGTCGTCGAGGACGTGCTCCTCAGCATTTGCGCTGAGACGCCGAAGCGTTGGAGCGCTATGCTGCCACTCGTTGAGTTTGCGTTGAACAACGCCGTGCATGCCTCGACCGGCTACACGCCGTTCTACGTGAACAACTTGTGTCGTGTAGGAAAACACGAGTTTACGAGTCCCCGCCCTATCGACCGAAGTCTTTAGGACGAGCCCTACCAACAACACACGCCTACCCCGAAAGGTCGGCGGATATGTCGGGATAATAAAACCTGAAGACCAGGTCCGATCCCTTATACGGGCTGGAATGTGCCTCCCTGTGTGCTGCGGGTCAGGTAGGTTACCCTTTGGTTCAAATATAAGAGCACCCTTAGCCACGAGCTACGGCTAGGATGCAATGTGTAATGCGTGCTTTCGCACTAAACCTCTGTGGTCCCTCAGAAAGGAAGGGTACCAGGCCAATCGAAGCCTCTTACAGGGGCGCCGGGGCGAAGCCTCGGCTAGAAGTCAAATACACTGGGGGGTCCTCGCCTCACGCCCAGTCAAACGTACAACTGTACACAGAGGTCTCTTCTACCTCTCAACACTCGGCCACCTACTCACTCTTGGCCTTACCAGGATGAACACTCGGTCAATGCACCTTATGCTCACCGGCAGACATACCCCGTGCAGCCGAGTGTATCCAGACCCTACGCTAAGCTAAGCGACTTACCGTAGACGGACTTGACCCTTGTGTGGCTTGGGGGGAAAATTCTGCTCTCTGTTTAATGTTAGAGGCCGTGAGGCCTCCTCTATAACTAATCCCTAATGTCTATACAAATATCAAGTGTGGACCGAGCTTTCGAGCTGATCTCACAACCGGACGATACCTCGCCGTAAATCCGAACTCCTACTGGGCATAAATGTACCCACTATGAAACTTCGGAGGCCCCGGCAGGTGGTTTATTATGACCCGCCGAGGCTCTCCTGTCACTCCGTAGTCTCCATCAATCCCCGTGGCACTCAAACGCGGGGAATGTGTCCGACCAATCAGAGTCTTCGGTCAGCCATCATCCGCAGGCTCAAGACAGTTAGACCTCGGCCGGAATTCGCCCGACCGCGGCCATTTCCCGATCTCACAGCGGCCCCCAACTCGGCCCGAGCCGTCCCAAGTGGTGAGTGCCGTGTTGCCTTCGCGCTTCTCCGTCCGTCGTCGTCATGCAGTCCCCTGGTGGTCCTGGCAGCGCGCCGCCCTTCACCTTCCCGGACCTCGGTCCAGTCTCGCAGGTGAGTCTTCGCGTGACGTGCTTGCTTGTTGTTCTTGCTCGTTTCATTGTGTCTAACCACCTTCAACTTGATTCATCTCGCTGCAGAACACGCAGCTCCTCGGCCCCATGGGCCATCCCATCGACACATCGACTCCGGCCTCGGAGGCTTCGGCGGCGCCAACTCCCGCCTCTGCGTCAGCAAGCGGGTGCCCCGACGGCCCCAGGCTTCGGATGCTGTCTCCGCGCCTTCTGCGCCGTCGTCTGGCACTGCTGGCAGCGCCGGAGCTGCTTCGTCACCAACTCCCGCCTCTGCAGGTGCACGCGGGGTGGCGAGCAGTCTCCAGGCTGCGCCTCAGGTTGCCTCTGGTCAAGCTTCGGTTGTCCACGCTGGGGAGGCTTCGGCTTCGAGTGCAGCGGCTTCGACGTTGCCAACTCCCGCTTTGCAATCTGCTAGCGGGGCTTCGTCGAGCCCTGAGTCCGCTCAGCTGATCCCTCGGCCTTCGCCAGATTCCAGTCCTCTGCACGAGGCTTCGTCGAACGCCGCGCACTTCTGTCGCACCGGTGACCCCTTGCCTGCCGCTCAGTCCGAGGCTTCGCGTCCTACTCAGCTCCCTTCGGCGTCATGGATTGCGCTTGAAGACATAGTCCACGCTGAGGTTTCAAGCGCCGTAGATGACCTTCGCGCGATGACGGACCGACGTTTCGCAGACCTCGCTCACCTGATGATAGGCTTGGTCCGTCACCCTCCACTTCGGGTCGACTACGAACTTGACCAGCGGCTTGAGCGGGCCCAAAACTTCGGCGAAGTCGTCCAAGCACTCAACCCGGACCCTCGTTCGCCTCCCATGGGTTGGGATGAAGAGATGCGACAGCTCCAGCTTGACGTCAAGTACCATGAAAACCGCGCCCGACACTTCGAGTCGCTGCTCAACAAGGAGACCGACCTCAAGAACCAAGCTGAGATCCTGTGTCACCGAGCTTCGTTCGAGCGCAATGAGCTCTTCGAGGTCGTCAAGTCGCTTCGTCATGAGCGCGACGAAGTCTCGCGTCAATTGAGGAAGTCCAACTCCGCTATGGCGACGAACGACGAGACGATCGCTCTGTTGAAGTCCCAGTGCGAGCGGTACGAGGCCTCTCTCAAGGCATCGGACGCGCTCCTGGCGAAGGATCGTGAGCTGTTCAAGTCGGGTCTCGTCGAGTACAACCGCAACATGCGGCAGCTCCGAGCTCTCCTCGTCGACCAAGCGCGTGGCCAACCGGAGACTCAAGACCTCGTCCAACGCATGGATGAGAATGTCTTGCCCCGTGCCTTCGAAGCGTTCCTGGGTGTGCTCGACTCTTCGGTTGCTTCCTCTTCGGAGACTTCTGTTCCGCGTCCTCGCGAGACTCCGGTCCACTCCGGCGTTGTTCGCCGTCGAGCCGAGATTCCGGACGACACTCGAGATGACGTTTCAACGGATCCCAACAGCTCGGGCAGGAACCCAGACACCGACTCTCCAAACTCTCGTCCTGCCAAGCGTCGCAAGAGCTCTCACCAGGCATCGGAAAGGGCTCCGCAACCTGCGCGAGTGCGCGTGTCGTCGCAGACATGCGTCGCTACCAAGCGCGCTGTACGACTCGGCCGCCCTTCGGTCGACCTGCAAGAGAGGGCTCGGGCCAAGTCTAAGTCACGGCCTTCGCCTCCTCCGGTTTCAGTCGCTCGTCAGGAGGGCGTCCAAACGTCAGCTGTTGGGTCTACGGCAGTTCAGGCGAGTCGTCCCTCTTCTCCAACTCCATCCGAAGCTTCAACCGCTCTGTTCTCTGAAGCGTCTGAGGCTGAGGTTGAGTTCGAGACTTCGGACCGGGATGAAGAGCTTGAAGAGAAGCGTCCTGCTGAGAGCTCGCCTCTTGAAGCTCCGGTAGTGATCCCTCCTCGTCGAGACGGTCGTCCCGTGCGTCCTGCGTCTACTACGTCGGCTCTCCGCTCCATGGTCGATGCAGAGCGTGAGAGCGCGCCTGATGACGAGGTTATCGGCGGCGCTGCGACACCTCGTTCGAGTGAGCCTTCGGTATCGGCCCCCACTTCTAGCCCGCGATCTCAAGCAGCGTCTCGCAGGCCTCGTTGCCGCAACACTCGGACTCAGGTCGTGGCGACTCTCTCAGCGGCAAGCACGGCCGAGATGTCAAGCTTCGCTCGAGCTTCGACTCCACCGTCCCCAGTTCAAGGAGCAGCCTCTGGTTCGCGTGTCTCGCAAGCTGCCGGACACCGCGACGCCATTTCTCGACCCTCCGTTCCGGGCGTACGGGGCCAAGCCCTGTTGGTGCATCATCCAGAACGTTCGGATGCCTACGCCAATTGCTAGCGACGTGATGGTGGAGTGCTCGGCTGAAGGCATAGAGGCGTGGGCTGATTGGGAGAACCCGAATCACCCTTTCCAGAGGTTTCTCGCCAGCATGCCGGCCGAGCCTTGTCTATTCGACGTCGATGCGTTCATGCCTGACGTCCCTATCTCCATTCGTGCGGACGTTCGGTCGCTGTTGGTGAAGCTTTGGCGTCAGTTCACAGGCAGGTCGGTTGGTCGCACAGAGAAGAATGACCTCGGCTTCTCGCTATTTGAGCGTGGTCACTGGATCTCAACGACTGCGGTGGAACGCTGGCTCCAGGCATTGGCACAAGCGCTCGGTGAAGACTCGTCAGAGTATCGTGCAATTCTGGCCGAGTGGAACAAGTACAACCGGGAGCGCAACAACCGTGCGGACCGCTTGCGCCTGCAGATTCCCAAGCGCTGGTGGCAGTGGTGCTTCCCAGACTTCGCTGGTCACGTCTCATGCGAGACAGAGACCATACTCGAGCCCTCGGTGCTGCAATATTCGTTCGAGAATTTGGTGTGGGCTCCTCAGTCGGACAACTGGGTTTCGAGTGCTTGGAATTGACGGGCACCAGCCGTGGCGTAATTGTTGGGTGGACGTGCCGTCCGAGCACCCGTATAACACCACTTTCGCTCCCTGCAATCCTGCGGTTCCACTCTTCGTCCCGCGTGGCATGACTGCCCGCGAGGTTGCGTCTGCCGTCACGGTGAACTCCTGTGCTGGATCCTCGTCGTGTTACGGCTCCGTGGGTACGCGAATTCACGAGCTTTCACGGGCCGCCGACCAGTCTTCAAGACGATAGTCGACAAGAAGACGAAGGCGAGGTCTCGGAAGAAGAGGAGGTTGAAGAGGTCGTCGACGAGATCGAGTCTTCTGAGGAGGAGCCAAGCGTCTCAAGCGGTGCTGTCGATGTCCAAGCTCCTGCTGACGAAGTTACACCGGCACGCGACACTCAAGTTGCCGCGGCAGCCACGCAACCTTCGGCCCCAGAGCGCGCCTCGACTGCAGAGGCCCCTGTTGAAGAGGCGTCAGCCGGCGAGGTTTCTGCCGAAGAGCCAAGTTCGCCTCCAAGTGTCGCTGATCAAGCGGCCCCTCAAGGCGAAGCTTCTCCGGCTGCGCGTCTCCGCGTTTTGGCCAAGGTCGCGTCTTCTTCGGATCCTTAGGCTTCGTCCTAGTTCCTCATCACGTTCGAGTCGGGCTAGATCAGGGTAATCAGACAGTTCGTTCGTAGCATAACTAGCTCGCCCATGCAATCCAATAACTCTTCGTCCTTCTTCAGTTGTTCTCCATGATTCTCCAGTCGTAATCTCCACATCGTAAAATCTTGTCCACTTCAACATGCAAATATACAATCTTCGTCCGCAGTATCTTCTTTCGTCTGCTGGGGCGGGCTGCGTAGCCCCGCCGGCAGTTCATCATTGCGAGAGGGATGCACCTAGTCCTCGTCTGCGACTTGGACCATTTGCAACCTTCGGTCGCGGCGCTTCTCGCGTAAGTAGTCGTACAACAGACCACCGCACGACAAGTTAGATGTAGGTTCCCACGAGGGTTCGTCGTATCCAACCCATTTCACCTTGAACTCTCGCACAGCTCGTTCAGTGCTCGTCGAGAGGGGAATGCGGTCATCCAGGATGGCCTCTACCTCATACTCTCCTGCGAGGTGGTCGGGTTCCCAACTATCCTCCGGGAGTAACTCCTCGTCGAAGTCTAGTCGCGTCTCCTCGGTCACCTCTGCGGCTAATCGGGTCTTCGGTCGATCGCCGAACTCATTCACGGCCTTCAGTCGTGACACATGTACGACAGGGTAGAACCGGTAACCACTCTTGTCGGGCAAATCCAACTCGTAAGCATACTCGTCAACCTTCTGCTTGATACGGAAGGGTCCATGCCACCGGTGAGCCAACTTCTTGGTCAATCCAGGCTTAACACGTTCCATGTAAAGCCATGCGCGGTCGCCAGGCTGGAAGAGAGACCTCGGTGCTGGGTCCGGTGAGTCATCATCACCATCATTGCCTGTTGGTTCATCCTCCGCGGTTTCACTAGTCGCAGAAGGAGGAAGCGCGGCACGTTCCGCCCGACTCAAGGTCTCGTTGTGCTTCTGAGCTCTCCGAGCCTTCTCGACCGCTTGGTATTCCCTTGCCATTTCTAGCGCCACTTCCTGCTGCCTGTTGACTTCTCGGCGCCATGCTAACGCGTCCGACTGACGCCCGAGGCCTCGCTTCAATGAGGAAGACATGGCTCTGAGGGTGGACCTTGCGTCCCATCCGTGCACCAAGTAAAAGGGGGTGTCCTTCCTCGTGGCATCCTGTGAGTTGTTAATCGCAAAGATCAACTTCTCCACAATCTCATCCCAATCTTGTTGTAGCGGGTCTTCTGCGTACACTCGCACGGATTGCATTACGGTCTTGACCGAGCGCTCCTGTTGGCCATTAGCCTGCGGCCGATAGCTCAACGTAGCTCTAGATCGCGACTGCATCATCTCAGCGAAGGGCTGGAAGACTTCGCTCATGAAGCGTGGGTCTCGGTCATGTCTTATTAGAGACGGCACTCCGAACCTTCGGTACACGCACTCCTCGAAGGCTTGAGCGCAGACGTGTCCGCCATCGCCTTGCCCATGACGAATCCAGTGAACACACACTGAAACAGTAACAGTGCGGTGTTGCCCCGCCGAGTCTTCGGTAGGGGTATCACAAAATCCATCGAGACAATTTGCAGCGGTCGTTCGGCCAGGATGTTGCCCGGCGAGTATCCACGCAATTGTGGACGACTCTTGCTTGAGCTACAATCCGGGCAGGAGCGCACATGCTTTTCCACATCGGCGAACAGTCCGATCCAATAGTAGTCTGCCTTCACACGGTGATAAGTTCGGACGATACCTTGGTGACCGCCCTCCAGCGAGTCATGGCAGTTCTGTAGGACCTCTTGAACCATCGTTGTTGGCACCACTAGACGTAATGTCGTCTCCTCGGTTCGGTCACGTCCCCACCGACGGTTCGCACCAAGGAAGTACAGCAAGCCATCTTCGCTTAGCACAAACTTATCAGCCATTTTCCAGGCTTCGCGTGCGGCTTTGTAGGCAAGCTTCGCTTCTTCTCCCTTTAGCACCATCTTGAGATTTGACCATCGGAGTTCCTCGTCTTGGGCTGCGCCTATGCGTCTGCGTCGTTCTTCCTGCACAACCAGCGGGTCGATGTCGTCAGCACTCGGTTCACGGACCACCGTCGCATCAGGCCTCGGTGGGTCTGGCGGTTCACCAGACTCTTCGTTGTTGACATCATTCGATTCATCACATTCGGTTCTTTTCTCTGGACTATCACCCGAAGCCTCTTCAGCAAAGCGTACACGCTTCGCACGCGCTCGGGATTGTTGTCTGGTTACCGCGGCTACATGTCCAGTATCCCGTACGAAATCGAAAAAATTCTTACCACGGTCACTGTCACGCGTATCCATCACACGTATCGGGTTCACATGACGCGTGATCGTCTCTTCAGAAGCTTCAGCTGACTGTTAATAGAGTACTTCTCGGATCCGATTCAATTCCATCAACTCTCGTTTCCGGTCTTCACAGGTCACCGTCATCGACACCTTCTTCTCCAAGGTCTCGCTCGCCAAAGAGTCTGCGGCTGCATTGAACTCTCGTATGGCATGAAGATACTTCACCGAGCGAAGCTTCGCTGTGAGTTCCTTGTGCTTGTTCAGTTGTGCCATTAGCGACTCCTTACGGCAAGCGATCACCCCTAGGGATTGCTGGATTGCGAGTCTCGAGTCTCCGACGATGACTAAGTCCTCGGCCCCATGTTCTAGGGCTGCCGAGACTCCGTTGTTCATACCGGTGTACTCAGCGAGGTTTACCGTCGTAGCCTCGAGATACGCACTCGCAGCGATCACTACACTCCATTCAGGAAGTCGCCATAGTATCCAGGCGCAACTGCCGTAGCCACCATGCTTCTCAGTCTTCGCCGAGCCGTCGAACGAAAGTACGTAGCCACTGTAGGTGCGTGGCAACCGTGCATACAACAAGTGCGGATCTATCCGAACGTTCGGCGAGCCCTTGGTCGGAGGAGTTACCGGTGCCAGCGAGTCCTCAAGGTCAACGAAACTTGTGATCGTCGACTGCAGGAGCTGAGCGAAGGCACAGTCCTTCTCCTTGACTCGTTGCACCACTAGACTCCACGGTGACAGTAAGACGGCAAATTGTGTTGCACGTCCGAAGAGTGTCTTCGACTTGTGGACCCAGTCGAGCGTCGAAAACCGCGTGTATACGTGGATGGTCCGACCTGCCAGCTGGGTGTAACACACCTTCAACAGCTGTAACAAAGCCAATACCTCTTTCTCCGCCGGGTGGTAGTTCATCTCGGCGTCCTTGAGCACTCGGCCGCAAAACCGAACAGGGTGCATTAGACCGTCGTGCTCTTGCATGAGCGTGGTGCTCACTGCCCACTCGTTTGCAAACAGCGTCACATGGACCTCTCGGTCACGGTCGAAGTGTCGGAGGACAGGTGCCTCGGCGACCTTTCGTTACAACGCCGCGAAGCTTTGCCTAGCCGCAGAGAGGTCGCCTCCTGGTGCAAAGTCTTCGTCTCGTAGCTGGTAGAGTGCAGCGCCGTAGACCGCAAAGTCCTGGATGAAGCGGCTGTAGTAGTTCAGAGCGCCAAGGAAAGCTTGCACTCCCTTCTTGGACCGTGGGAAGGAGAGCTCGGTGATAGCCTTCAACTTCTTCGGGTCTGCCCTGATACCACTCCGTGACACTTCATGAGACAGAAAGTCCACCTTTGGCTGCACGAAAATGCTCTTCGTGAAGCTGACACTGATCCGACATTCCTCAAAGCGAGCGAGGAGTCGATCGAGCGTCGCGAGACACTCGTCAAAGGATTCGCCCCCAAAGCAGATATCGTCCACAAATGATCGCCGTTCGAATACTGGCACCAACGAAGATTCGTCGGGCTCTCCATTCGCAAACATGTCGGCGATAGGGCTGTTGATCAGCTTCGAGACCGAGCTCTCCACTGGCTCCACGCCAAGCGACGCTTCAAACTTCGTCGGCGACTGCTCTGAGTCGAGTGACTGCTCGGGGGCCTGTTCGGTCGAGGTGCGGGTGAGTTCTCGGTCACGCGCTTCAGCTTCTTCCATCAGTCGAGTGTAGTTCTTCCATCCGCCCTTCGGCTGAACGAAGCCCCACAGAGCATTGTCGAGCATTCGTTGGTAGATCATAGGTGCATTCTTCAACCCAAAAGACATTCTGAGCCACTCGAAGTGACCCAGTGCACACACAAAAGCAGAGATCTGACGAGCCCTCTGTGTCATCATGATTGCCCAAAATCCACTTGCCGCGTCAAGCGAGCAGTACCACAGATATTTCTCCAGGTCTGTGAGCAAATCGTCCACCAGGGGCATCGCATACTCCATAATAGCAGTGACTGCGTTCACCATCTTGTAGTCGATACATAGTCTGATGTCAACGCCATTCTTTTTCAGTACGATCACGATCGGTGACGACCATGGGCTGTTCGAAAACGCGATCAGACCGGCCTTGAGCAAACCTCGCAGGAGTTCGTACAACTGCTTGAGGTGTCGGAGGGGAATCCTCCGTGCTCGCTGCTTGATCGGAGCATGGCCTTGCACATCAATGTCACATACCACACCATACGCCGGTGGTGGCAGAGCATTGCCACTCGAGATCATGATCTTCTCATGCTTCTTCAGAACTCTCACGACACGATCCTGTCGTCCTCGGCTCAGTTCCGGATGCCGAACATTCTCAGCCGAGTAATCCAGTTCCGTGACCGAAGCCTCCGTAAGGTCAGGCAAGAACGCGAGCTCATGAGCGTAATCCTCCAAGTTGATCTCATTGGGCAGGTGCGTTGCTCGATCATTGGTAACCTGGGTGTCCTGTTCTTCACCCTCTACATCAACTGCAGTGGCGGCCGACATGTAGTTTCTAGTCAGCACGGCTACCGAGTCCTCATCTTGGACCGAGCCCTCGAGCTCGGGGAACTGTTCGCCGTCACCCCAGTCCGAACCGCACTCGGGCCCACCCGAGGGTTCGGTAAGACGCTGGCGTTCAGTCACCCCGTGGTCTTCGACGTCCGCACCTTCATCACTCTCGGTCTCCACCGCAGCTTCGGTACTGGTGTCATCGGATTTCGCGTGCACGGGAGGGAGCGCCGCCGGATCATCACCCACTGGTGAGCTGTCGGCGGCGAGTTGCTCCTGCTCCTCACGCGTCGCGATTTCACGTTCCCATTGTTCAGCACAACTCAGCTGGCGTCCTTGCGCTCGCGAAGCCTCGGGTGGCCGAGGCAATACTCCGGTTGGCGACGCGTACTCTGGTCGATCAACTGCCGAAGGCTGAGAGGCCAACCAGTCGGCGTACGCATCGCACTCGCGCTTGAACACCGTTTCGTCCCGACTCCCGTCGTAAGCTAGTTTCTGCCAGTCTTGGTATCGCTCCGAACTGAGTCGTACATAGCCTTCAGACCTCGGTAGGTCACCGATAGGCACCCACATCAGCATAGGCGAGTGAGCGCGGCAGACTGTAAAACGTTTTGACACGTTCGTCAGCCGCACCCTGTCCACTTTGCCTCGCCGAAATTTCGTCACCGTTGGTAACAGAGACTTCGTGCGGCGCACCCACACCTCGTGTGTATCCAGAGGTGGTTGTCGCCTCGGTACTCTGTATTCCGCGAACTCTCGGCTCTCAATGGCCAAGTCTTCGGACGGACCTCCGTTGACGTGTGGGCCTTCTCCTTGGTCGTTCAGCATGTTCAACGTTTTGATGAGCGGAATGCTCATCTCGTCCGGCAACCTCGCGGTCGCATGGAACAAGTCCAATCGCACTCCTGCGGGGATCATAAAGTCAGTGCCAAGGACTACGTCCACCCCAGCACCATGATCCATGATCCACAACTCGAACTCGTACACTCTGCTCCAGCCGAGGGTCACCTTCACGAGAGCTCGTCGCTCAGTCGTCATGGTTCCTTTTGTGAAACCCTTAACCTCCATGCAGCGCCCGTGACCTTGGATATCACGTAGCCGCAACTGCTTCGCAAACCTTTCGGAGACCACACTGACATTCGCTCCAGTGTCCAATAGAATCCTCGTTCGCGTGTCATTCACTGCGCCCTTGACCAGAGCTCTCATACGAGCCCTCTTGTCGAACTTCTGCGCAGACCACCACCCCAGCCTCTCGCCTGGGAGTAACTTCGTCACCCCACTGGGCGTCCGGCCAGGGCGTCCTTCGTGCACCGCGCTTGAGACCCAAGCCTCGGTACCATCTTCATCTTCATCATCATCATTCATTCCACTTGTTACACCTCCACCGAGGGTTGCCCCTCTCTCCTTTTCATTTTCCGTTGTTTTCACACATTCCTTGTCCTCGTCGTTCGGCCGTTTGCAGTCGCCCACGAAGGCGTAGACGCAGTCTGCATCTATCGCGGGCTCAGCTAACTGTGGCAGCCCGATTGGGACCAACCCAGTTTCAGTTGGCGGGCTGCCTAGTTTAAATTGCCACCGAAGACTAGGCTTTGGAGCTCTGGCGAGAGGTCCTTCTTGTCGGCCTTCGTTTTGATGAACGAAGTGAGGGCTTGCAGTGCTTCGCACTTGCCGATGTCATGCACTTGCTGACACAGCCGGCACCGGCGGTAGCAGTAGTGGGCAGAGTGTCCTGCACCTCCACACGCTGCGCACGGTCCGTACTGACGCGGACGACCATCCCGGTTGTCTCGGCCAGAGTAGCGGTTATTCCGGTCGAATCCTCGACCAGGCTCGCCACCCCTGCGCTGACGCTGGTCAGGTCGTGCGTACGTTCCCTCCGCTGCTTGACGCCGTTCGCGCTCATTGGCAGCGGCAACGTGAGCTCCTTCATCTCCGGAGCTGCTAACGTCACTGTAGCCACCATCACTCGGATCGCTCTCAGGGTAATAGCAATCACTGGCGTCACTGTCGCTGTCGTTGTACGAGGCACGACGTGGCGAAGAGCGTTCGGCTCTACCACCCTTGGTACCGCGGACTTGTAGTTCAGCAACCAGATCAGACAGCGAGGCTTCAGCTAGCGAAATGCGCGGAACATGGCGCGAGTCATCGCGACGACGCGAATCGTCGCGTCGGCGCGAGTCCTCACGACGGCGCTCATAACTGCGGTCTCGGTCACGACGGTAACCGTCGCGCGAAGCTTCGTGGCGGCGGTCATCACGACGGCGCGGTTGGTCCCGACCACGTGGGTGGTGAGACGAAGTCTCTCGGGGCTGTCCGCGCTCTTCAGACTTCAGGATGTCGTTGATCATGTCCTCGAGCTCATGAATGTCCTTCACTCGAACGTGGCAAAGCCGGCGTTCGAGGCTTCGGTCACCGCATGTCTCTAGGAACCGCTGCACATGGTCCTTTGCATCGCGACCACCACTCTCGAACTGGAGGCCAGCGTTACGAGCATAGCCGTTCAGTCGATTGAGATAGTCGCATAGGTGTTCAGAGGACTCACGCTTCGCAGAGTAGTAGCGAGCCTTCGCAGACTGGCTGAACTGCGAGCAGTAGTACTTGATGAACGCATCGCTGAGCTTCTTCCAATGGCGTTTAGTCTTCTTCGGAAGTTGACGGTACCACTGGAGGGCACCGTCCCGAAGGCTCAGCTCGAAAGCCATGCACCACTCATCCGGCGGAGTGTGCGTCCCTTTCATCTCATAGACAAAAGCTCGGAGCCACTGCATAGAGTTTTCACTCCGATTGCGGGCCCTGAGAAGTTCTTGATCTGCGCGAGCGGTCGGTGCGTGGCGATCTCAAGCCGAGGAGTCGAACTCAGTCTCTCCATCTCGCTCACCTCGCGCACTTGCCGCGCCAGCTCGTCGCTCGGGCTGTCAAACCCATCGTCGTAGTCAGTAGCGTCTTCGTCATCATCGTCCGACGAGGAGTCGTCCCGCGGTGTGAACCGACGGCTCGAGCGTCGCGTGGAGCTCCGTTGATTGCTCCGTCCGCGTCGCGAGCTTTCGGTCTCACGCGCAATACGTTCGGCACGACTCGCCGACCTAGGAGTCACCATGTGCGAGTCCTGGAAGTACGGAGTGCCTTCGGTCTTGGCAGAAAACACTCCGTCCGTCGCTTGGCCGCGGCTTGAGCGCTCGGCTGACTTCTTTGGAGTTTGCGGCAGCGGAATCGTCGACGGGTCAACCTGTTCCTTTGCAGGACGGGCGCTCGGCGGACGTCCCAAGGTCAGATCCGTTTCACCGAAACTCAGACGAAGCTTCCTCTTCCACTTGTGCAACTCTTTGCCAGCGAGATCCGGCGTCCAACTCTTGATCGAAACTTCGGAAGGACGAGTCATCGGCTCACATCCCATGGCTCGGAGAAGGGACACCGTATCCTCGGCCACCTGGGTGACCGAGGTCGATTCAACGGGGTGTTGCAACTCCTCCTTCAGCTCAGCCCATGTCGCTTGACGCGTCATCTCCGGGCTGAATTGCCAGATCCACTCACTCGACTCCATCATCTGCTCGAGCATTCGACCGAGCACCTTGTTCGCAGCTGGAGTGCTGCTGTTCATTGCGGGCCGACTTCCGCGGGATTCTTGAGGACCCTTAGTAGCCTGCACCAGAGCTCTCGAGGTCTCGGTGCCGTCCTCAAAGTCATCGTCCGCGTGGTCGGGTTTCGCCACTTCATCAAATTCCGCGACGAGGTTCCGGGACAAGGAGCGCGAGCCTCCGCTACGTCCCGCGGACAGCATCGCACCCTCTTCATCACCGAACTCCTGCGTCGGCACTGGAGTCTTCTCCTCCAGGTCTTCATAGTCCATCATCATGTCATCCTTGGCGTCCGAATCCTCGTCGACCGACTCTTCGAAGCTGACCGACCTCTCGGAGATCGTCGACAACCGAGACGTTAAGTCACTCGCGATCGTTGACGAACCTTCGGCCGATCCTCGCCCCGTCTTCACCGGCGTAGCTGGTACCCCCTTTCGCCATCTTGTTCTCGTTCTTCTCTTCTTCTTCTTCTTCTTCTTCTTCTTCTTCTTCTTCTTCTTCTTCTTCTTCTTCTTCTTCTTCTTCTTCTTCTTCTTCTTCTTCTTCTTCTTCTTCTTCTTCTTCTTCTTCTTCTTCTTCTTCTTCTTCTTCTTCTTCTTCTTCTTCTTCTTCTTCTTCTTCTCTCCTCAATGCTCGTTAGGGCAAACCTACACAGACCACAACACACAATCGGTCACACCAGTCCCGGGTCGCGGCACCAGTTGTCGTGTAGGAAAACACGAGTTTACGAGTCCCCGCCCTATCGACCGAAGTCTTTAGGACGAGCCCTACCAACAACACACGCCTACCCCGAAAGGTCGGCGGATATGTCGGGATAATAAAACCTGAAGACCAGGTCCGATCCCTTATACGGGCTGGAATGTGCCTCCCTGTGTGCTGCGGGTCAGGTAGGTTACCCTTTGGTTCAAATATAAGAGCACCCTTAGCCACGAGCTACGGCTAGGATGCAATGTGTAATGCGTGCTTTCGCACTAAACCTCTGTGGTCCCTCAGAAAGGAAGGGTACCAGGCCAATCGAAGCCTCTTACAGGGGCGCCGGGGCGAAGCCTCGGCTAGAAGTCAAATACACTGGGGGGTCCTCGCCTCACGCCCAGTCAAACGTACAACTGTACACAGAGGTCTCTTCTACCTCTCAACACTCGGCCACCTACTCACTCTTGGCCTTACCAGGATGAACACTCGGTCAATGCACCTTATGCTCACCGGCAGACATACCCCGTGCAGCCGAGTGTATCCAGACCCTACGCTAAGCTAAGCGACTTACCGTAGACGGACTTGACCCTTGTGTGGCTTGGGGGGAAAATTCTGCTCTCTGTTTAATGTTAGAGGCCGTGAGGCCTCCTCTATAACTAATCCCTAATGTCTATACAAATATCAAGTGTGGACCGAGCTGAGCTGATCTCACAACCGGACGATACCTCGCCCTAAATCCGAACTCCTACTGGGCATAAATGTACCCACTATGAAACTTCGGAGGCCCCGGCAGGTGGTTTATTATGACCCGCCGAGGCTCTCCTGTCACTCCGTAGTCTCCATCAATCACCGTGGCACTCAAACGCGGGGAATGTGTCCGACCAATCAGAGTCTTCGGTCAGCCATCATCCGCAGGCTCAAGACAGTTAGACCTCGGCCGGAATTCGCCCGACCGCGGCCATTTCCCGATCTCACACTTGTCTCATCCCCGCGTCCCGCTGACACCGCCACGTGGTGGCGTCGGGCTTGGTAGGGGAGAGGAAGCCGATTTAGCCGATCGGCTAGCCGATGTCAGCCCGGCAACTGTTCGCAAACAGGTTGACACTTTCTTGTCGACGCGCTTGAGTGTCTTACGACACGTGCGTGACGCAATGACTGAGAGCCAAGACAAGCAAAAGGAACATGCAGATGCTAGAGGCAGAGGCAATGTTGACAGTTATGAGGTCGGTGACCTGATATTACTTAACGCTAGAAACCTACCTACACATGCAGTGTCAGCTGTCTTCAAGACGAAGTTGCGCCCGCGCTTCATTAGACCTTTCAAGGTCGTGGCCAGCAAGGGCCTTGGGTACACGCTCAATCTTCCGAAGAAGATACGGACGCACCCCGTCTTCTACGTGGGCTTGCTCAAGCCGTACCATAACCCGACGCAGGTGCAGATGGAGGCACCGACGGCGCCGAGGTCGCAGGCGCGTCGTCGAGGACGCAGTCGCAGGCGTCGCAGACGCGACCATCAACGCAGGCACTGCAGGCACAGGCGGAAGGCTCGGCATCGGCGGTGCCGCGAGCCCTGGGGGCAGATTCAGCGTCGGGAGTGCCGCAGGCACAGGGCCACCGGCGCAGGAGGCGCAGCGGGTGGGCCCGCACGCGGGTCAGAAGGTCAATCTGACCCTGCAACGCAGCCTGCCGACGTCGAAGCGCGGAGAGCTCCTGGCTGTGACGGTCGTCGCGATCGCGATAGTACTACACCCAGTCCTCCAAGTGTCGGAGCCGGTCCCAGACTTCGCGAGGCACTTGAACCCAGCCCAAGTCTTGAGCAAGCTCGTCGAACTCCTGGTAGTACGCGCGAGACGCGCATCGACATCGTGGACATGATCCCGAAGACGAGTCGTCTGTTGCCGAACCTCGTATAACTCGTCATACGTCGCGAGGAGGCTTGGCGCGTCCTCCACCGGCGCTGCTCGATGAGCAAGGGAACCTTCACTACCATGTGGAGCGCCTGCTGGCGAAGCGGCGGTGACGGGGTCAAAACCAGTACCTGGTAAAGTGGCGAGGGTACCCACACTCTGAGAACTCATGGGAGTTTGAGGTGCCCCTTCGCCAAGACTGCCCAGACGTTGTGGACGCTTTGATCGGCTTGATCACCAGCGCCCCGTGGGCTCGAGGCCGGCATGCCGGCCGTCCCGCGCTTCCCGGCAATAGGCTGGGGAGCTGCTGGGTCAGCCACATTGCTCCGGGGTTGGCCCTGAGCCACAGCGCTCACGTCCTCACGGGCAGGAGCGACTGGAGGGCTCAAAGGAGCGAAGAGCGCAGCGCTAGAATGGGTCTGCGGCTGAGCGTTAGCCGAGAGGCTGCGTTTGGCTCGGATCTTCGCAAAGTCGAAGCGGAGCTTGCGTTCGATACGAACATCCACTTCGCTGAAGCTAGCTCGAAGAGCATCCATGGAGCTAAGCTTCTTCTTCTTCTCGGCCCAGAGCTCGAACTGAGGCTCGTGTTCGATCAGGCTTTCGCCCGGGCTGAACACCACAGGGTAAGTCCGCATTGCGGGCACGGACAACCCCTTGGCTTGCAGCCGTAACCGCTTGCGGTACTCGGAGACAGTCGTAGACTGTGGAGTCAAGAGTCGCTGTCGTAGAGACGTTCGAAGAGCGATCTCCTCCGGAGTACGGGCCGCAGGCCCAATGACATGCTGAGTCAGCGTCGGCTGGAATGCCTGACGGCATGCCTCCGCGGGGTCACGAGGCCGAAAGCCGTACTCGGCGGCGCTGGGGTTCAGCAGAGGCCGCAGCTCGGGGCGCTGGGAGCGCATGGAGGCCAGCTGCGCCGCAACCCGCTCAGATTGAGCCTCGTCCAAAGAGTTGGAGATGACGGGGCCCAAGGGCGCTTCCTCCGCACGAGGCGGCGAGTACCGGGCTTCAGTGAGCTCGCGCAGCTCGCGGAGCCCGGAGGAGCGTTCAGGGAACGGATTTGGAGTGCGCAGCGGTGGCCGCGGCTCCGCCCTCGACGGCACAGTGCGCTCAGTAGAGAGATGGCTTGACGAGCGCGCAGGAGACGTTCGCGCGCGGCGCTCTTGGTCGCGGGAGCTCGACGAGCCAACTGTGGCCGACGTGCCACCTTCGCGTTGTGCCGGCGGCGTAGGCGAAGCGTCGCGGCGGTTCGGGGAGCGTTGTGGGGACGCTGCTTCATCCTCATGGCTCGGAGAGCCGGCATCGGACTCGCTGTAGTCCACCTCGCCCTCCTCCTCATCTCCGAAGAGATCTGTGACGTCCATGGTCTTATGGGCTAGTGCTCGAGGAGAGCTGGGCCGTGCTCGCCGCGAGCGTTGCTTGAGGCGTTGCGCCGTGAAGTACTGGGAGACCGAGAGCCTGGGAGGCGCGGTCGGTGTGCGCACCTGCGCCGGGGCTTGGGAGTTTGCAGGCACGAGGTGCCGAAGCGCGAGAGGAGCGAGGCTCCGAGGCGGACCTCGCGAGAGGGTTTCTGCGGTCGAAAGACCAAAATGCGTTATGACTTGAAGTCATGTGAGGGCGCGTTGCGCCGAGAAGTTCTCAGAGACGTCCACACGATGTGGATTGACTCGTTCGAGAAGGAGGCTTGACGGAACAAGACCCGGTCGTTCACCGTTGAGCGTGAACACCCGTGTCCACGGTTTGGTGGGGGAGGGTGTAACGGGGTTACACGAGAGTTACCCGAAGGGTTACGAAGTGTGGAACACACAAGCTTGTGCGGTGTACACTGTCTAACCTATTTCAGTAGGAGAATCAGTACATGACTTCAGAGCCACAGATTATGCATATGACTAGGGTTCACTATGCTAGATAGTGAACAAGATACATTTACACCAGAGGCGGCTTTGCCGCGATAAAGGGAAATACATTCAGTTTGAGATTCACAGTTAAGAGTTAAGGGTTGACTCTTGGAGTCCGTAGGGAGTACGGACTCGTGCGTTCTGGTATTAGAACGGGCTATCTTTAGCCGCGACTCTGTGAGTCTGTTACGTCTTCCTCTGACGCTAAAGCTACGGCAGCCCCGCTGCAAGCTCGATCAGGCCTTAACCAGATTTTGGCTGATCCCGCTACACCACAATGGCGTTGGCGATTTGTTTGCTGCGCGCCCGGACGCGATGTAGTAGCTGGTTCCGTTGCTTGCGAAGGTGCTTGACATCGTTGGTGTGGCCGTTCGAGATCAGCTGACAGCCGACCGACCAGCAACTCCGCGACTCGAGCATGAGACACGTTTGGTAGATAGTCTATTGTGAGATCGGGAAATGACTGCGGCCGGGCGAGTTCCGGCCGAGTTCCGGCCGAGGTCTAACTGCCTTGAGCTTGCGGATGATGGCTGACCGAGGACTCTGATTGGTCGGACACATTCCCAGCGCTCGAGTGCCACGGTGATTGACGGAGACTACGGGGTGACAGGAGGGCCTAGGCGGGACATAGTAAACCACCCGTCAGGGCCTCCGAAGTTTCATAGTGGATACACTTTTATGCCCAGTAGAATTTAGGACGAGGTTTCGTCCGGTGTGAGATCAGCTCGAAAGCTCGGTCCACACTTGATATTTGTATAGACATTAGGGATTAGTTATAGAGAACGGCCTCTAATCTTTAACCCTCCCGCCACACAGGGGTCAAGTCCATCTACGGTAAGTTGCTAAGCTTAGCGTAGGGTCTGGATACACTCGGCTGCACGGGGTATGTCTGCAGGTGAGCATAAGGTGCATTGACCAAGTGTTCATCCTGGTAAGGCCAAGAGTGAGTAGGTGGCTGAGTGTTGAGAGGTATTAGAGACCTCTGTGTACAGTTGTACGTTTGACTGGGCGTAAGGCGAGGACCCCCCCCCCCCCCCCTTCCCCCAATGCATTTGACTTCCAGCCGAGTCTTCGCCCTGGCGCCCCTGTAAGAGGCTTCTATTGACCTGGTACCCTTCCATTCTGAGGGACCACAGAGACTTAGTGTGAAAGCACACATTAGACATTGCATCCTAGCCGTAGCTCGTGGCTAAGGGGGCTCTTATATTTGAACCAAAGTGTAACCTACCTGACCCGCAACGCATACGGAGGTACATTCCACCCCGTATAAGGGATCAGATCTGGTCTTCAGTTTTATTATCCCGTCATATCCGCCGAGCTTTCGGGGTAGGGGTGTGTTGTTGGCAGGACTCGTCCAAAGACTTCGGTTGCTAGGGCGAGGAGACCGGTAGAAATGCACAGACGATACGGATTAAAGCACAGCCAAATAAGCGAACTGCACAGAGCTCTAAAGAACGACACAGAGAATTGTGTCAGATGGTTGAATTTCACAGATTATAGCGAGAAAAGCACAGGCAGTGAGACTACAATAAGGGGAAACACATTATTTCCAGCGCTGCCTAAACTAGTATTTTTAGGACGACGGCCACCGTTCATTCATCAGCGATTGAGCTCTGTCAACGCGGCTAGAGGCACCAGAGGACCATAACACGCGTGGAAGCTCTCTTATTATAAAATACGGCATCCGACCTGACGTGTCGTAAGGTACACCAGGTGCTTGGGCAAGCGGGAGATGTGGTGACTGCTCCAGAGGGCGGTGGCGAGCGGGAGACTGTGGTGACTGCGTCAGAGAGCGGTAACGAGCGGGAAATCGAAGCAACTGTTCGAGTGGGCTGAGAGGGGTGGGATATCGTGTACAGCGGTGTACGAACCCCGGGTATTGCTGCTGTGATCAAGAAGTATCGCACACAAATCATGACGCGAGGGAGCTACTGTTGGGAGCTTCTGGCTTCAATGGACTCGGCGACTTCGATGAATTCCAAGAGCTTGAAATTTGCTGCTCGCGCGTATCGCACACAGATCCAGCGAAGCGATGCCTTGTTTGTCGAAGCTGCGACCATGTACTGGTGGAGAAGAGATTTCGTTGCACTAGCAAAACATGTAAGCTGTACGGGTCGTGCAAGTTTGTGTGGAAGGTATGGGAGTGTTAGACCGCGCACGTCTACCACAATGGAGTGGATCATGTTCGAGACAAAGAGATTGAATGCCAGGGGCGTCACAAAACCCCGATTGCAGCAGAAATGATAACGCTTATTTTGCAGCAAGACGAGTGCGCTATACCGCCCCAACTGATTCTGAGCAACATGCACCATGCCTCCGACATCATCGAGCCCAATCGAGGTTACCCAAGTCAATCTCAAGTGACAAACCGTGCTAAGTATCTGCGGAAACTCTAAGGGACGAAAAACTCCATCCATGCTATCTGAGAGCTAGTGCGGAAGCATCCGTTTAACCCAACTGATAATTAGAATCAAGCCTTTCTATTTGGATACCAAGGCGCCGAAAACGGCAACGTCTATGTGGTAACGGAACCAATGCTGACTCTTTCGTTGTTGGTGTAATAAGTATACCTTTGTTCGGGTAATTAAACGCGTGCGATGGCTAGCAAACATTCATATAAATGCCGTGATGGGTGATGCCGAGGATGCGCAGCTAAACGGCTTCCAACAGATCTGCGAATTTTCATCAGCAACGTACTTGATTTTTTTTTCACGACTTGTACAACGCCCGGAAACGCACTCGTCACCTGGAGCCTGATCACCGTCGCAAAGTCATGGATGGAATTGTGCGTATGCACTACACTAAGAACATGAGTTCCTTATGGAGAGGGAGCCCGTTCTTCTAACTGGAAAAACATTCCTCAACTGAGGGCTTTCACCACCTATTTTACTTCACAGTGGCTAGATGGGTGGTATTGGCGCTGGCAAATATTTCACACGCCGAAGGGGTTTGCGACGACTAGTAACCCATGCGAGACTTACAACACATCCATGAAGAAGTACACTGGGAGACGTCGGTATCATATACAGCGTTTGATAAGCGCTAGCCAAGTCATGGTTTGCGATGCTGTTACCACACCGCCAACGACCGAGGCTCAGCTCCAAGCCCCTAATGGCACTACAGTACGGACCGCATCCGCTATGATAGCAAATGGTCAGTTGTTGCTTTCAGTACTGATTACCCGGCTTTGGTAAGAGTTAAACATTTGTCGCGTGAAGAAATGCCCAAGGCTGAGGAACTGGAGGAGCTCTGTCTAGCAATCCATGGGTCCTTCGACGCTACCTCAGACATTACACCGGAAGAGGAGCAGAATGCAATGATACTGGGCCCTGCGCTAATAGTGCGTGAACAACTTGCGCGCGCCGCAAAGTTTTACAAGAACATTGTGACGTAGACTTTGGAGTTTCGGCACAGCGATTCTGTGCTGTAGCGGGATCAGCAAAATTTACAAGATCGCCGATCCAACTTCCCAACTGCGCCCGAACACCGACTTACGGAGGGGGTCCCCCGATGTTCCGTGATCTGTGTACTGAACTGGTCACCTAGTGTACCCGTCGGTAGGGCTGGATCTGCTCCTCTGATATCTGCTGAAGCGTCCGATCCTTGAAGACAGAACAGTCTGGGCGAGACGCGGGGATGCGGGTGGAGCCGCGCGGAAATCTTCACTCTGCTCGCGGTTTAATCCAAATCCAGTAGTCTTGTACTTGGATCTGGCGGCCTGGATCTGGATCCGCCCGGGTTGTTGCCTTTCGGTTGTTGTTGTCCTTTTCGTTGCCTTCGCAGGTCTTCCTTGGTCGTGTTTGCCGCCTTCAATGACGGTGTCATTGACAGTTGAGAAGCGAAGGACGCACCGCCCAAACAGATAACTCCGGTGGATCTTGGATCCGCACTTGACATTAGTTCACTAGGAAGGTTTTGGATCTGGCTAATGTATTACTCCAGTCTTACCACCAACACTAGATCTGCTACGGCTAACCTCTCTACGCCGCGTAAGGCCAATGTAGTTCCCGTTTCCAGGCGAGGGAGGAAGCACTTGCGTTGTTCAAGGCAGATTCGTTTCTGATGTCATCTCCCTCTCATTCTGTCACCTCCCTCTATATCAATATCGTAACTCCCAGCGTTTTATTTTTTTGCCCCTCGACTACAGGTTTATAAGCAGTTGAGATACTGAAACCTATCTAAGAGTATCAATGGCTAGACCTTAGTTATCACTTTCGTCACTTGCACTACCATCCGACTCCATGTAGTCGCTGGTATCCTCTCCGTCGTTGTCCTTACTACCTCCGTCCTCGCTCCCCTCGTCCTAGTCTTCGTTGGCATCTTCGGCACTCTCTTCCTCCTGCATTCCCTCTTCGGATTCAAGTGCGTTACGACGCCTGACCACTTGCTGCCCGCGAACTGGTTGGATTCTGTGGTGGCGTCCAATGTAGTGGCTGAGAGAGTTCCGTAGCCGTGTAGGGTCTATTGCAATACTGACACCCGGGCTACATACTTTGAGGTGGTCGCGCAGCAACTAGACGATAGCCAAGCACCTTTCACAGCGAAACGTCCGGAAATCCACCGCCTCTTTTGCATCTTCCTCTTGTTCAATCCCCTCCACCAGTACATAACAACGTAGGCGAATGCTTAGCGCGTCAAACGCGGCAGCAGCATGCGCCAAGTCACCACGAAAAATGCAATTTCGCCGCGCTGTAAGACTAGCGTCTCCCGGTCCGAATGGTCTGCTTGACTACCAAAGCAACCAAGGTATACGTGAAATAGCGTATCATCCACCAGCGCTATTATTATCGAGACCTGGACAATGTCGCGAGTATGCGGTGCTTCTTCTGTCTCAAAAGATGGGAATTCGTGGCACACATCTTGGTTGCCGCCGCCAGGATACGGCTTAGTCCTATGTCATCCATTACGACCTGCGTAGTAGCAGCCAACATTTCGGCGATCAAAGTGTGCATCTCGCCCAACGCATCGCCAATTGGGTCTACGTCTGCTTGTCGACGAAACTGATCTCATCACCACCGGTATACATCTCGAAAAATAGGCTCGTACTCAAACCCTTCAACTTCAGTTAGAGCACGCCCGCTCAGCTCGGCACGAATACCGATGTCGCGGACAACGAAACCCTCGTTCTAAAATGTAGCAAAGTCACGCCGAGATAGCCTGTTCATTACGCTTAGACGAGGCGTACTCGCAAACGCAATACACAGCGCAACAGATGAAGAGTGCAAGCCGTAGAAAAGCATCGGGACTCTGGCAGCAGCGCATCACGCAGCACACGCACTTCAAGTCGGCGGGGCAACTCAGTAGACACACGCACACGCTGCAGCAGCGCGCGTCAGCGCAAGAGACACGGGACTCAAGTCACAGACGAAGGGCTGGACCAGCAGGCGCGGCAGCAGTGGCGCTACAAGTGCAGCGAAAACGGACCGCCAGACGCTCCAACAGTAGCACCAACAGCACGGTAGACACGGCTGACACGCTCTCCAACCAGTGATGGTAAAGGCGGGCCTTTTCGCCCTTTGAAAAGTTTAGGCACCGTCGATTCGCCTAAACCCATCGCCGTTTGGCCCAAACAACTGCTGTAATCTGTTTTGTACTAAGTGCGATTTCTGATCCATCGACATTTGGAGGCGGGCTGGGGTGGCTAGCCACGTACGCGCTCACTCGTGTTACCTGCGCCGCTGCTGCCTGAGTGAAGAGCTTCGTGTGGCTGCTTGTGTTCTCGTTCACGCTCGTGTTTGCCGCGGAGTACTGCGCTCGCTCTTGTTGCCCGCGCTGCTGCTGGCGTCAGTGGAGAGCTTCGTGTGGCTGTTCTCGTTCTCGCTCGTGTTGGACGCGTAGTAACAGACGCCGCCTGCTCTCGCTCGTATAGCCCGTGCTACTGCCATCAGTGGAAAGCTTCGTGGGGCCGGACCTGTTCTCGTTCTCGCTCGGGCTGGACGCGGAGTAGCAGACACCGTCTGCTGTCGCTAGTATTGCGTGTGGTGCTGGCGTCGGTGTAGAGCTTCGTGTGGCCGGCGCTGTTCTCGCTCTCGTTCTCGTTCGTGTTGGCCGCGTGGCGGCGGCGGAACAGACGCTGCTCGCTCAACTCCGCTCGCGCTCGTGTTGCTTGTAGTGGTGCTGTTGTCGGTGGAGACCGTGAGCAAGGGGCTGCACATGTTCTTGATGACATTTGAGATGGTGGCGGCGTAGCTGGCGCAAAAGATTTTGCAAGTGGTCCTGCTACTTAGTCCTCAGCCCATGGCTCAGTTTAGTGCTAGGTTGGTGAAGCCGTACCGACATGTATGATACTATGGTGCTAGCTAGCAGCGCGCATAATGCGTTAACGAATTGATTGTGCTAGTGTTCTCATTCCAAGAATGCAATCTTATTTTTTATATTTTGAGCCAACAACTTTGTACTTGCCTACAGGGATAAGTTAGACGCCGAATAAAGAGCGGAGAGCGAAGCCTTTAGGACACGAATACCCACTATCTTGTTTTCCTGTGGAAAGCGGCCGTCGTCCATGTCCGGGAAGACAGTGTCGTCGGCGGCAGGAATCTCCTTGAGCTCCCAGTTCAGATACGAGTTGTCCTCGAGAGATTCTGCGAACGCACTTCCAATTTCATCATCCTCAAAAACGCCATAGATACTCTACCCAGTGTGGAAACGTCTCTTCCGCATCAACGCCATCTCCAATATCGTCAACTTCATCCTCATTTACCGCTTGCTCAACATTGGGCTCCGAGGGTACGGCTGGTGTTGCTGGGGTGTTCTGGCGCGACGCTTTTTGCGACATCGGGGTTCCGTGGCGAGGTGAACGCCGCGGTGGTTGCACATTAATTATTCGAGGAGTTCGAGAAGTACGAGGGTTTCTTTCTCCTGTAGCGAACGGTATCGCTGGGCTTTCGTCGAAAACCTCACCAATGCCATCCGTCTCGGTAATCGTCTCTATGAGCTGCCGCTCCGCTGGGTTCAGATTTCTTAGCAGTGTACGTGCACTTTAAGTCGAGTTTTGTGCACTTTCACGAATGAACTGCCGAAGACACTGTGTATTCTGAGTTTTCTTCAACGTCATCTTATTTCGATGCGGCGTATGTATCATTCCCAACTCACTGAACAATCTCTCTGTCGTTGCCGTATTAACTGCGATCGAAAACAGTCGAATAGCCAGATCTGGCAACAGACTTGCTGGGTTCTCCTTTTTCACGTGCTGCCAAAATTCAACTTTGTGAAAGCGGAATTCTCGTGGGTGAGTTGATGTCAGCCTGCCTTCGATCCACCCGGACAAATCACTACGTATACAATCAAAGTCGGAGCCAATTAGACGGCGGTAGCAGTATACTGCGAACTTTGCGAGTTGTGTTGAGGAAGCGATCTTTGCGGCATCTTTGCTAGTTTGTATATCTTGTAGGTTCCTTTATTTTTCGTTCTCGTCCAGTACTTCATTGATAACCCTTTATCCACTGCAGCAATCCTCTTACGTTCGTCAACTTCCTCAATAAACTTTCGGCTTGAATCCGCCGTTGCTGGGTTAAGTAACAATGTCAGCATGAATAGGGGTTGCTCGCATTGTTCCCAGCGCACTTCAACACATCGTTGCAACTCCGACCCGCAATCCAAACTTAGGTGGCCAAAACCCAGAAAAATGTCCCGAAAAGACCCAATCACATCCGCCAAAGTATTCTCATCGCACGGTAGCCGATAGGATGCCACAGATAGAGGTGCAATTGCATGCTCTGCGTTGGATAAATCTGCCCAGAACTTATTATCACTGAACACCCTCAGTGATTTTGGGAAGTCGGCTCGGCGTTAGTACCTACTAGCAAGCATCACCAGTGACGTCCGAACTCTCAATAGGGATGCAAAACAACTCTGCATACTATTCCACCGAGTCTCACACAGAGTAAACAGAGCTAGTGATTTGCCGTAGCATTCCTTCATCAGAGCTCGCGCGTGCACAAGCCACTTAGATGACGACGCATTGATGGCTTTAACTGCCACAGTCGCCTGCTGCGTAACATCCGAAAATGATGATTTGAGGACTGCCTTGACAATGTTATCGATGTAGTGAGCAAAGCAGAAAAGGAACGTGGTCTTGGGTCACCTGAGCGCTAAGATGCGGCGAGCTCTACCGCACTGGCCAACATTGTCAGTAATTACCGCTCCAATGCACCACCCTTCATTCAATGCTTGCTTCATTATTGTCTCCATCTCTTGTGCCATGGCTACACCGTCATGCCGAGCACCCGCCTTTGGCAATGCGTATGTAAGATAGCGTCCAAAAAGTAGGAGCTGACACCCTAGCAAATGCTCGCGAGAAATGTTTTGCCACACGTCTGATAAAAAGTTCACCAGCCCTCCCGAGGTACTCTGCCTTCCTTTCAGTGCTTTCGTTTGAATCTCACGGCAATTAGCAGCATGGTCTTTTGCGATACGCCCTCCTAACACCCTCCTCGATGGAAGATAAGCAATAATGCCAGGACACAAATACTCTAGTAGAGCTTTTGTGCAGGAGCGCTCGACAAACAAATCGGGCAGAAAGTTTCCAGCCTGAAACTCAACCAAAAGCCGCTCAAACTCTGCCTTTTGTAGTTTGGTAAACCTTCGGTGGTTCTTCGTCTTTTTTGGAGACCGCTTCGTTGTGCTCCGACGCGGGGATCCGGTTGTAAACACGAGCCGAGCGCGGGTCTTGCGGCGACAGGCCGATCCTGTGCTTGAAGAGCTACCATCACTTTGCACACGTGATGAACCGAGTGTAGCCCGGTAAGCGTCGCAAGTCCTCAAGTGGTTCCGGTAGTTGGACGCCCGCCCTAGAACTAGAACAGGCTCGTCCAGATCTGGGTTTAGATTATACGCGCGCCTACAGTGCTTGCACGTGTAAATAATCATATCCTCCTTTGCTCTTCGGGACAGCTTCCATAAACGTAAAGTGATCTCGTTCGGGTAAATGAGTCGGACCATCTTCAACTACGGGCCCGCAACGCGACACAGCTACGATAACTAGGCAGCTCTTGCGCGTGACCGCCAGACACTCACTGCACCACAACCGGCCGCACGATCTTACCAGCCACCAACAAGAAACGGAACAGGGACATCCACACGACACTCAACTGACGACAGCTGCAGCACCAGCAATACGAGAGCGGGCGGCGTCTGCTGCTCAGCGGCCAACACGAACGAGAACGAGAACCGCAACAGCTATAGCGCAGACTCTCTAGCGACCACACTAACAGGAGCGAGGGTGGAACGATGGCGCAGAGAGAAGTTCTTTGGACCCCGGTTCTGGTGGGGGATATTTTTTATGATGATTTAAATTATGTATACTATACACAGCCGAAGTATATTTCAAGGGGCGCCGTAACGATTAGGCGAATCGGCCCCATTCAGCGGCCGTATCGCCTTTACCTACCGCCTAAACTAGTTTAGGCGCCTTTTGAAAAGGCGGTAAAGGCGGGCTGTGCCAACACTGCTCCAACAGTGAGCGAGACGCAGCAGTAGACTTGGCCGTCAGGCGCTCCAGCAGTAGAATGAACCGCGCGGCAGGCACAGGGGCCAGCCGCTTCAGCCGTAGAGACTCGGACGCCAGGAACTCCAGCAGCAGCAGCGCGGACATGCGGGCGTGCAGCAGACTCGACCGTCAGACGCTCCAGCAGTGCGCGGCGCGCAGCAGACACGGGCACCGGGAACTTCAGCAGTAGCGCGGGAGCCTTGGCCACCAACAGACGTGCAGACGGCGTGCCAGACTTGGGGCTCTAGGCGCGCGCAGCAGGTGAACAGGCGGCTTGGAGGCTCGACAAAGCTTGGAGAATCATGAAATGAGCGACTGGGTGGCTGGGTAAGTGCTAATGTGGGAATGTGGGGGCTACGTGCAGTGATACAATTTGTAGAAAAGGTTTGACGACACTGCTACGGCTTGTACATCGCGCTACAGCATCTGTGCATTTTTCTGGTACTTGTCTGTGCCTTTGCTTATTATGTCTGTGTGAGTCTCGTTTTCTCTAGGGCGAGGACTCGTAAACTCGTGTTTTCTGGGGTCCTACACGACACTATTGAAGCCTCTGCTACCACGAGGGTCGCACGGAGCGTGGCTACCCATTGATCTTAGTTGGTTGCACCCGGGGGCACCGGCGATTCTTGTTGGCGCAGTGAGAGCGGTCGTGTACCAGGCGGCGAGTTATCTGCTCGGTCATTCGTGCTGCAGTTCTAGCATACTAATAGAGACAATATCAAAGTCCAGCGTCACAAGTTTGTGATCGTATGGCATCTTGGACCCCCCACGATGACTACGCGTTCCAGCAGCGATGTCGGTGATGCTGACTGCACAGGATGCAATCGATCTGGTTGAAAATACGGTAGTCTATCTGGCGCAATGTCCAAGTTGTGATGCCCCCCCCCCCCCCCCCCCGAAAAGCTGTGTTAATGACAAAGAGATTGTTAGTAGCGCAGAATGAGACGTGTAGTGCTCCTCCTTACCATTCGTTAGCTCAAGAAGCCAGCGTTAGCTTTTTACTCTGGTATCATGGTGAACATTCTCGTCGTCTGGCACCGTAAACTTCGATGCCTTGAGCGAAGTTTTGAAGTTTACCAGCTGATGGTAACCCAAGTTTTTTAGCACCTCTAACTAATGGAAGGTAAGGAAGAGCGTATATGGCTGGTAGAGGAAGAGATTTTTTTATGGTGTGTGTGTGAAAACCCCAAAGTGGGTGTGAGATTGAATCGCTTAACTCTAACTACTTGACTAGTGACCTTGGTCGACCCGAACGCAAGACATCCTATCCATACCGTGACGGCGCCGACACGATGGTAATCGTATCGAATTTAAAAGAAAATCAAATTATTGGCACCTATCGCCATCAAACCCCACTGCATTTCATCAAGAAATCCGTGACCGAAAAGGCCAACGTCAAGACCAGCGGCTGACGCTGCGACTTCCACTACCAGGACACCCGGCAAGAAGCTGTCAGTTCTGTCGCTGATAAAGTAGGAGCATGTGCAGTATAGGTCGGCTCTCCAGCAGATTAAGACCAGTGCGCAGAACAGCGCTGCTGCATCCAGCTATATGTTGTCGGACCTGTCGTTAGACAAGAAGAGCAGGTGCAGGAGACGCCGCCCTTTCAGTGGACCAAGCAGTCCGAGAAGAGCAATAAGCCGGACGCAAAGGGGGGGAGGGTATTCTCAAACGTGGGCCCACATGGGTCCAGCAGGAGAAGTGCAACCGCGCGAACCGTAGCATGCAGCTGGGCTACGAGTGCGCCTTCCCGTCGCTGGGTGTGGATACCACGGAGACCCAGACGCAGAGTATAGAGACGCCGAGCGGGTGCTCGAGGACGATCTGTTTGGCTATGAGTACTGTGGTGTAGCGGGAGCAGCAAAATCTGCGAGATTGCCAATCCAACCTACCAACTGCGCCCGAATATCGACTTACGGAGGGGTCCCCCGATGATCCCTGATCGGTGTGCTGAACTGGTCACCTTGTGTGCCCGTCGGTAGGGCTGGATCTGCTCCTCTGGTGTCTACTGAAGCGTCCGAGTCTTGAAGACAAAACAATCTGGGCGAGACGCGGGGACGAGGGTGGAGCAACGCGAAAATTTTCACTCTGCTCGCAGTTTACTCCAAATCCGGTAGTGTTGTACTTGGATCTGGCGGCCTGGATCTGGATCCGCCCGGGTTGTTGCCTTTCCGTTGTTGTTGTTCCTTCCTTTTCCTTCGTAGGACTTCCTTTGCCGTACTTGACGCTTCCTATAGTGGAATCCGTAGATGTTGAGAGTCGAGGATGCAACCGGCGAAGTAGTAACTCCGGGTGGATCTGGTATCTGCACTTGCAAGTAGGTCACTAGGAAGGTTGTAGAACTGGTCAATGTATTATCCAGGCTGAACCAACGCTAGATCCTCTACCGTTAACCTAGCTACGCCGTTGGACCAATGTTCTTCCCCATTCCTGGCGAGGAAGAAGGTCTTGCGCTTCCCAAGGCAAATTCGAGTCTGATTTATGCTTAGGTTCGCTCCTATACCAAATTCCTATCACCAGGCGGCTCCTATCATCCCATCTGTACCTACCGACTCTATGGAATCCCTTCACCTACATTGCGTGTCAGCTACTTGCCCGTCGAGCCGTGTCCACATCCACGTTGGATCTTGCATCCTGGATCCACCCGAGTCTAGATCCAGATCCATTTGAGGCTTGGATCTGGAAAGTGTAGATCCAGATCCACCCGTTGGATCTGCGTCAAGGTTCCCGTCACTACCCCGGATTTGTGCCGAGGTCCAGATCAGTCACTTCTCTCATCCACTGCCATAACTCCTCTCCAGCAATTGCACTTCTCCACAATACTAGCAAAATGCTGCTCCTCATCTGAAGCTATTGGCCGGACCGACCCCGGGGTCCCGCATCATGTACCGATGGCGACCGGAATTATTTATTTTTATCGGCGGGGAAGTGCTAATATATATAGGTTGTGACAATTTTGTGATAATTTTTCGAGTTTAGCTAGAGCTCATTTCACCTTCAAGCAAGCTAGCGCCTACTACAGCAGCAGCGGCGTCGAGCACGCAAAGTTGCGAACTCTGTAGCTCTGTGCAACTCGAGAGTAATTACCACAAGAGATAATACGTAGTATACATAGCACTTGGATTTAGCGAATATACCGGTTGTTTATGACAGCTGGTGGGGCAAGCGGGGACCCCGGGGTCCCGCCAAACGCTTCATCTGTGTGGCCATTGTCGGCCATGTAACTGAAGCGCGGTGCTGGCAGGTGGTGCTAGGAAGTGAGAACCGTAACACAGGTCAAATGAACCACCATCAGACATATATTTCAGCGGCCTTATTCGGCTCTTACTACACACGGTTTTATTAGTGAACGAGAAGCTTGACACTTTTTATCCTACCCTTTGTATGGCGGGATCAAAATGAGATGGGAAAGGCTCCTGTAATAGATGTCTATGTGCGTAGCACATGTATTTGCTGTGCATACCATATGCTTTTGCTGGAGGTTTTGGGTACCATGCACTGTTGCTATAATCTGGTCCACCAAAATTGTATAATGATTTGTACAGTAAAAAAACGTATTACTGTAGGATAAGAGTATCTTGGCAGGACGCCCCACCCCTCACCCAGAGGCTACTGGGGCCATGGCCCAATCCGCAACGCGTGCGCAATGACTACAGTGAATTATACCCAATTAAAAAAGTATTCGGGGTAAGTTAAGGGTGTCCCAACTTATCTCTGGAATTACTTGGAATCGCGATGAATGATCAAATAAGAGATGATACAAAAATTTATATGAGATAATAGCACTGCTTGCAAGAAAGACAGACAATTTAAAAGTTCGATAGCTTGCGATGGTTTAAAAAAAATATTATAACTGAGCTCTTGCTCATTCTCGATCTCCCACAACAACCACGATGCGGACGGCATCAAACGGGCTTGACACTCCAGCTGGCACTATCAGCCAGGAGCTAGCTACTGAGAAGCTTTTTGAGGAATCTCTTAACTCCATGAGCCTGACTAAAGCTTCGCTCGATGATATACATACAGCGCATAGCAATGATGCTAGTCTACCTACTCAAAAAGTTCTTCCATTGCTGACAGCTTTTCAATCTTCACACAGACTAGAAAAAGTAGCGTAAAAAAACGGATCGAGTGCAACACAGTGTCAAGTAATAGCCGATAATCACCTGTCTCGATACGTACTTTTATTGGCCGAAAGAACGATGCATATAAGTCTTTATATTCAAATAACGGTATATAAAAGGTGAAAACGGGTGTCCCACTCGATCCGTTTGTTACGGTAATAGAGCCCGTCCTGTCGACGGATTAGTGGCGAAGGCAACAGCTCCTGGCTACTTCTCACAATTCGTCAATCTCCTACGAGAGCGCTAGACTACGTCGCTAACCGACTCCAAGGTATCGCAAAAACTAGGGACAAGACGGCAAGTCACATCGAGGAACGCAATCTTCGCGCCAACTTTCAAACGAATGACGCACGAGGGTGTGCAATTGATGATTTGTGTGGACTAGTGGAATAGCTCGTGACTCATACCGATGTGACAACTGGTCTAAAGTCTGTGCACGATGCTGTGCTTTTGACAATGATGTGGCATACTTTTGGACGGGCTATCGATACATGCTTCGCACGAGCTCACCCGAGGGCAGCGAGAACGCTGCCAAAGACGAAGCGCTGGCGGCAAGCAGCGCACCCAGCTCTCTGCCCTTCCCGAAGGCTCCGTCCACGAAAAAGGCCGAGAACGTCGAGTCCAGCGCCGGCACCGGCGACGGCAAGCAGGCGGAGGAAGACGACGACGTCTTGGCCGACACAGAAGACATGGCCGAGAAGTCGCCGAGCGACGCGGGCTCTGAGCCCAAGGCGGTGTCGCCACCCAAGCGTCTAACGCTGGTACAGGGTCGTGAACATGCCCAAGCGTCGAAGGCGACTGCCGCAGCGAAGGCCAAACATGCCAGGGCGAAGAAGCGTTCCGCTTCCAGATCGCCCAGCCCGGACCAAGCACCCACTTGTTTAGCGACTCGGAGGATGAGGAGAGTGCCGTCCATGAGCCCAGAGAGCTCTCCAATGACCTCGACGAACAGCAGGAGCGATACCGTACTGCTCGCTCGGGCGCGCATGCCAGGCAGTCGTCTGCCGCGACTGCTGTTGAGTCTTCTTCTGGCGGGGTGCCTCGCATTCGCCGGGTTACTTCCCACCCGAGCCTGGCACCGGAGCGCCTGCGCTGTTGGAGAAGCTCTCGGCTCCTCGTGACCTTGTCGGCGGGTACACCTCAAGGGGTTCCTATGAGCGTGCACTCGTTGAGAAGCAGCCGCTCTTCCTTGGCGACGTTGAAGTCGCGCGGTGTGTGCTACTAGCACCACACAAGCTCACACTGAAGGAGTTCACCACGCTTAGCAAGAAGCCGGAGGACAAGGGTGGACTCCATCCTGTGTGGGGTTTCCACTGGGTCAAGCCAAACGACAACATGACCTGGAATGTGGTGGAAGACTTCTTCTACGTCCAGCGCAAGGGGTATTCCGACCAAGAGTTCAAGGAACTCCGTGAGGACCGCACTCTGTCCGCAATCCTGGACTTGCGCGAGCTCCGCATCGAGTTCGCTCAACTCGTGAGCAAGCGCAAGCTCCGCTCGAAGATGGACGAGCTCAAGAAAGAGGCGAAAGCCAAAGCTCGTGACGAGCGTGGGCGCGGTGCGACTACGTCTGCTACCGTGCCCCGTGCCCCGGCCAAGAAACCCAGGACTACTTACGAAGCTGCCGCTGCTTCTCGTCCCAGATCGCAACAGCCTTCGGGCAGTCTGCCTGAGGCTGTTCAACAGGCTCACACGAGTTATCCGACTCCGGGTAACCTCGCCACTTCACGAGCAGCTGGCGCTTGCCATGGAGACGCCGCTCCTGGACGGCTCGTTCCACGTGGTAGTGGATCTGCCCATTACGGTCAAGAAGGGCCGGCGGAGGTCTCGCACGACCATGGCTACGAGCCTGAGGCAACGCAGCCGCATGCAGGGGCCCCGAGTCAGGTGGTGACCCTACAGCAAGAGGAGATTCGTCTTCTCCGGGAGCGCATGTACGCCCTTGAGATCGCGCTTGGCGTCGGCCTTGGTGGCGAGGCTGTCTCTCGTGCTGGCCAGCCTGGTGCTGTGGAGCGGCTCCGTGCGGATATTCATTCGCTGTTTCGGGAGACTCGCGAGCTCCATGGTCGAATGGACCGTCGGGCCGATGTGACGTCCTTGGAGTCATTGCGGAGCGAGATCGCTGGCCTTCGAACCGAGCACCGTGGCCCCATGTCGTATCTGGAGCCGGCGTATCATTATCAGGCCCCATATGGCCATGGCGCGCGCGTACCAGGCGCCGTACCGCGACCCGACGCCGCGTTTCGAGGAGGTGCGGTCGTCTCCGCCGGGGTACCCACCGCTTCCTGCGGGTATCCTGCGCCTGAGGGTCATGGTACCTCTTCAGACGCCCCACGTAGAACGTCGGGTGAGTCGTCATCGACTTAGGCAAGTCTATCGTGTACGCCGCGCCGTGTCGGCCGAGGACCGCAAAGGGAAGCGGTGCTTCAGCTTGTTGCTCTCGGCCGAGCTAACAGTGTTTATCGGTAGGTTTCTAGTATCTAGGAGAACTAAATCCCCAACCTTAAACACGTTCATGTTTCCTCTTCCATTTCTTTCAGAGTACTCCTTCTGTTTGTCTTGGGCTTGAGCCATAGTGTCTCTCACCCTGCTGATGAGCTAAACAGCGTCTGCCAGAACGCAGCGGTGAACCGCGGGTCTCGATCAGAGACGATCGTTCCGGGCAGACCGTGGTGTCGGAAGACACAGTCCATGAACAGGCGAGCGACCTCAGTGCCAGTGACTGTGTCACGACCGGAGCAAAGTGTACCGGAAGCCCGAAGACAAAGTCGAGACTCATCGACTGGGACGGGCATGCTCTGCAAAGGAGCCGAAGCGTGACCAGCAGGCTTCACGCGCTGGCACGTCTCGCACGTTCGGACGTAGGTGGCGACCCACTTGTACATGTGAGGCCACCAGAACATCTGAGAGACGGACGCGTACGTCTTCTTACGGCCGAGATGGCCACTGGATGGTATATCGTGCGCTTCCATCAGGATGTCATACTTGAGATCCTCGTCGTTTGGCACGAAAATACGGGGAGGATCCTCGGGCTCCAACCTATAGTGGAGCAAGCCATCAGCCCACTCATAACGATGCAGCCAAGCACGTTGGCGGGGCGTGAGCCACTGAGCCTTGGCGTCCTTGCCAGCGGCTAAGAATCGCACCAGAGAACCAAGGTTGGCATCGTCTCGGTATGCCAACCGGATGCGATCATACAGATCCGTCGTGACTCTACTAATGTGAGCAAGCTCGTAGTCGGGTCAGCGCGACAGCGCATCGGCAAGCACATTAAGCTTGCCCGGCTTGTACTCAACGCGGAAGCTGTATTCCGCGAAGAATGACAGCCAGCGCGCCATCCGAGGTGCGGCGAGTTGACGGCAGTCCGCAAGGACGCGTGGTCTGTATAGACGACAAAGGGCGTCGAGCCCAGGAGGTGCATTCGGAACTTGACAAGAGCGTACTTCATCGCAAGTAGCTCCTTGTCGTGGACTGGGTAGTTCCGTTCGGCTGCCTTGCGCTGCCTGGACTGGAACGAGATGCCTCGTTCGCGGCCTTCATCATCGGCCTGCAATGGCGCACAGCCAATTGCGTAGTCGGACGCATCACAGACAACGCTGAAAGGCTTCGTCTCGTCTGGCAAGGCCAGGACGGGCGCGCGCTGTAAGCTCGCCTTGATGTCGTCGAATGCATCTTGGTGACGCTGTTTCCCAGCGCCAGTCGACATCCTTCTTCAGGAGATCCGACAGGGGCCGTGCCAACCCGGCGTAACCAGCACTGTACTTGTGTAAGTAGTTGGCAAGCCCAACCACTGTCGTAGGTCCTTCTGTGACCGAGGTCACGGCTTGAACGAACCTGAGACATGAGAACCCGGTAAACCGATCTACCGAGTTCGGAGGTTTCAGATACCATTTTGGGAACTCAGTATATCGATAATCCAGGTTCACGGTCATTTTTGCAATTAAACACGAACCAAGCCATTTACGGTTACGTCCTTGGTTCGTTTTCTTGCGTCTTCATTGGCTCTCTAGACTTACTCGGTTAGAGCCGCATAACCGTCGTATACCATTCTACTTATCAACAGTTTCACTCTTAAAATACAGAACGTCTTAGGCTATTAATCTTGAAGAGGTAACTTATCAGGGTTTCATTTTTTGCAGCTACTTTATGCTACAGATTATTGGATTCCAGGATTTCGTTCGTTTTCCTTGGCTCTTTCCAAAAGCCACGACCTTTCAAGCTTAGATCGTCTAGCCAATCAAATTCCTAGGAAGCGAACCAAAGTGAACCTTCGTCTCGCTTAAGTTCAGGTTCAGCTCGGCTCATTCGATTAAGTTAATCTTAGTTTGAACAAAAACCCTCGCGAACCGCGGTTCTGTGGTTTATTTGGTTCGCGAAATAACGACCGAACCATGGTTCAGGTTCGGTTCGTTCTGGCCGTGACCGAGGTGGCGGCCAAGCCGCGATGGCTTTCACCTTCTCCGGGTCCGCCCGGACCCCGGTGCTGCTGACGAAGCAGCCCAGAACCTTAATCTCCTCAGCTGCAAACACGCACTTGTCGATGTTGGCGTATAGCTTGTAGGTGCTGGAGATGCACCTCCATGGCCGTCTGGCCTGCCTCGGCACGGCTGTGGACGAAGATGTCGTCAAAGTACGTCGGTGCGAACGCACGCAAAGGTCGGAACAGTTGTGTGATCAAGCGATTGAACGTTGCCGGGGCGTTTGAAAGCTCCTGAGACATGACCAGCCACTCCCACAGCATGCCGCTCGGCGTACTCACTGCCGTGAGAGGGATGTCGCTTTCGCGCATCAGGGTCTGGCAGTACCCGCCCACCAGGCCCAGCGCGCTGTACAGCGTGCAGCCGGCCATGTTGTTGAGCAACACGTCCTTGCGCGGGATCGGTGTCTGCACAGGCACTGTCGCGCTGTTCAGCTGCTTGTTGTAAGCATGAACCAGACGCCACTTTCCGTTCGATTTACGAACACAGAAGGTAGGTGTCGAGTGCGTAGACTTCGACTCCCGCACGATGCCTGCCTTCGCCTTGGCGGCAAAGAAGGCATCAATGACTTCACACTGCTCCGTGGAGAGGTCATTGCCTCGTGACACAGTACTTCGTGCCCCGCACGAGATCAACCTCGTGCCGGATTTCTGGTGGGAGTTGGGACGGCGGGTCCTTGGACACTACGTCCTCAAACTCTTTCACCAAGGGATACACCGGATCCTTCGGGTTCTTGAGGATCTCAGAACCCATGCGCGACGCGCGCTGTCTCGGAATTCTTCCAGGACGTCCTTGTCCATGACCGATGATGAGTTCAACTCGGCCGACGTTGACTCCGGTCGGAGGAGAACCAACTCTGCGATATCCCCGGCCTGTAGCTCGGCCAGGAAGTCCTCCATGGCGAGCTCTTCAAGGTTCAGCAACTCTGAAACCTCGGGCAGTGTCGTGAGCCTTACAGCCCCTGCCTTGATCCGACGACCGGTCACGCCGTCGAAGATGTGATAGCATTCTTCGGCGGCTGGAGCCTCACTGGAGGCTCAGAGTCGCTGGCGACTGGCGTTGTCGACCTCACGACTAGGCCCGGCTTGCGGCGTGACCCTCGGGTGTCTTCATCTTGTGGCACCGCCTTGACGGCGCCACTGATCTTCTTGATCTTGTGCGGAACTATGTTACCCGCCTTGTTCTTGAGCGGAACTTGGTTACCCGCCTTGCTGTGTGGAACTATGTTACCCACCTCGCCGTGTGGAACTTGGGAGTCGCAGGAGACGCTCCTGGTGTGGGTAACCACATCTGTTATGTTCTGAGTGACCTGCTGTGGAGCTATGTTACCCACATCGGAAGCGCCTGCAGTGCCTTCCTCATCAGCTACGGTCTGAGTGACCTCGCGTGGAACTTGGTTACCCACGCTAGCGCCAGCGGCGTTTTCTCCAGCAACGTCTGCTGCCTGCGGTACTTCGTTAACCGCATGTGGACCTACGTTACCCACCTGGTAGGCGCTGTCCGGCACCTCCACTCTCAGGCCTTGACCGACCCGGTCGGAGTCGACGTCAGTCTCGACGGACCCCAAGAACTCGTTAGACGCTGCCGCGTCCTGGCGGCCCTTGCGGGCTCCCCAGCTGCTACCAGAGGTGGGAACATGACTCACCAAAGCTCTGTCAGAGCGTGGAGGACGGCTAACCCCGATGGCTTTGCCTCGCCAGTCTATCAAAGGCTCGTGTTTCTCCAGCCACGGCACGCCAAGGATCAAGTCGTACTAGTCCATGTCTAGGACCAAGAACGGCTCCGTGCTGTCGAAGTCCTCGAACTTGCCCGCGAGGTCCATGTGGACCCGAGGTACTTCTACCACTGTACCGTCGCCCAGTCTTACCGAGACCAGCCCGTTGCCTTTGTTGCCTCGCAGCGCATCGGCATACTTGTCGCCATTGCGTGCGACAGTCTGGCGGCGTGCAAAGTTCTTTGACGCCCCAGAGTCGATCAAGATTCTCAAGGGATGATCGTATCCCGGTACACTCGCGTATACCACAAGCAGCCCACCGCTGCCCTTCTCCGCTTCGAGAGTACACAGACTCTCAGGGGCTAAGTCCCCATGGCGTGCGCCACCCGCACGCCTCTCATGGAGACTTAGAGTGTCCCCAGTAGGGCGCCCCGCCCTACTGATGTCCGGCGTTCCTGGCTCCTGGGGCGCGGCTTCTGCCAGCGACCCCTAGAACCAAAGGGCCTCGAAGAGAACTTCTTCTTCAGTCCTCCCGCGAGACAGGCACGTTTCATGTGCCCAAGCTTACCACAGCCAGAGCAGCGAATGTCGCTCTGCTCGGCCATGCCCAGATCCATGGGAACCGGCCCGTTGGTCGCTCCATTGCCGGAGTTACCATTAGGCGCACCGCCAGAGGCAGCGTTGCTCTGCCATACCGTGGCGGGGGTACTCCTCCTGGAGGGCAATCTGAATCGCCTCCTCCATAGTGTTCGCTTGCACACGGAACAGTTGCGTGCGGGCAGGGCCGACACGCAGACCGTCCATGAACACGGTCACCTTGATGTGTTCAGGCAGGAGGGTTCCCCACCAGAGAGGCAGTGAGCACTCGCATCTCCTGGATGTACTCATGCAGCTCGCTCCTTCCTTGGTTACAGGCGAGGAAGAGCGAGCGCTGGCGGTACTCGTAGTTCGCCGGGAGGAACGCGGCCCGCAGCTGTTCGCACAGCTGGGACCATGATGCGAAGCACCCAGGCGTCGTCGCTTCGCGCGTGTACGCCCAACTCTTAGCACGACCACTAAGGTTGGAGAGCTCAAAGGCGACACGGATCCGAGACAAGAGCCGCGTCCATCGCGAGCTCAACTTCTCGAACCCAGAAGTGGAGGTTCTCTCCTTCCTTCCCTTCGAAAGGGTGAACCTTCAGCCGCAGAGGCTTCGGTTGCACCTTCGGCACGGCCGCAGTGGCCTACAGCCCTTGAACGTGGGCGCCTTCGCTCGTAGGTGTCAAACGCGTTGATACACTCAACCTGCTCAGCCGGTGTCGCCGCGGCTAAGCTGCGCAGGGCATCTGTCCCGAAGATGCCTGCCATCTTCCGAACGGACTCGTACTGCGAGTCGTTCAGATGAGGAAACTCTGTCCGATCCATCTTGGCTTACTCGATGAGACCACAGAGGATTCAGGTAGTCCAATCTACCCGCGTAGGCGTAAGATTGACTACGAGTGCTACCAAGTGTGACGGGGCACATAGCACTTCTTAACAGAGGAAGCTGGAGTATACAAACTCCAACTGAACAGCCGTTCACGTGTCCCTGGTCTGAAGGGACGACTTGACTTGCAACAGAGGTAGATCTAAGACAATGTATTTATAGGTTGGTACAGATTTGGTCTACATACAAATCCTAAGTTGCCTATAGTTTGTTCCATACAAAATGTATCTGTTGGCTCTGAGGCCACCCAAGGGAGTGACCGACGGCTACATGACTGATGTAGCCATCCCTGAATAGTGACAGGGTCGCTATTCCATGTAACCCCGTTACAATATGACTTCAAGTCATAAAGCCTTTTGGTCGTTTGACCGCAGACAGCCTTCCGCGAGATCCGCTTCGGAGCCTCGCTCCTCTTGTGCCGCAACCGATCTAATTCGGTGTAGTGGTAAGGGCCGCACATCGGGGACCGGGAAGTTGAGGGTTCGAGTCCCCAGGCACGCCGAACATGACGTTGGCGTACGCGATCCAAGCTCTGTCTGGTGTTGAAGTCTCGGAGGATTCGACATCGGCTCAGGAGAAGGCATTCGCAACGAAGAAGGAGTTCCGCAAGCGCGGTCTCTCCGGGAAGTGCTTCTACTGCAAGAAGCTCGGGCACAAGGAACAAGAGTGCCGCAAGAAGAAGGCTGATGAGGGACGTGGACAAGTCGCGCAGGAAGCGTCGGACTTCGCGTTCACGGCTACGGGTGCAATGGCGAAGTCGGAGTGGCTTGTGGACTCCGGTGCCAGCTCGCACATGACCAGCGTCCGGGACAAGTTCGTGTCCATGAAGGAGCTGAAGACGCCGGTCCGCATCACGATCGCGGACGGCACGAAGATCGACGCAGCTGCAAAGGGCACCGTCGGATTGAAGCTGATGGACGGGACGTCCGTCACATTGTCGGATGTTCTGTACATCCCGGAAGTTGATGGGAGCCTCATCTCGGTGTCGGAGCTGGCCGAATAGGACATCGACGCGCAATTCAGCAAGGACAAGTGTATCTTTCGCTTTGGCGGCGTGACGGTGATGGAGGCCAAGCGCTGTGGAAACGTCTACAAGCTGAAGACAGTGGGGGACGAGGTGTGTCGTGCGGCGACGGCATCTAGTAAGGAGCTGTGGTGTAGCGGGATCAGCAAAATCTGTGAGATCGCCGATCCAACTTCCCAACTGCGCCCGAACACCGACTTACGGAGGGGGTCCCCCGATGATCCGTGATCTGTGTGCTGAACTGGTCACCTTGTGTACCCGTCGGTAGGGCTGGATCTGCTCCTCTGGTGTCTGCTGAAGCGTCCAAGCCTTGAAGACAGAACAGTCTGGGCGAGACGCGGGGATGTGGGTGGAGCAGCGCGGAAATCTTCACTCTGCTCGCGGTCGTTACTTCCGATCCAGTGGTAGTCGACTGGGATCGGGCGGCCTGGATCTGGATCCAGCCTTGGGGTTGCCTTTGGGGGCTTGTTGTTTCTTTCCGATGCCTTCGCAGGTCTTCCTTTGCCGTACTTTCCGCTTCCTATAGCGGGATCCGTAGATGTTGAGAGTCGAGGATGCACCCGGCCAAGTAGTAACTCCGGGTGGATCGGGGATATGCACTTGCAAGTAGGTCACTAGGAAGGTTGCAGAACTGGCCAATGTATTATCCAGTCTTAACCAACGCTAGCTCCACTACCCAAACCTTGCTACGCCGTAGGGCCAATGTACGTTCCCGATTCCAGGCGAAAGCGAAGGCACTTGCGATGTATAAGGCAAATTCGAGTCTGATTTATGCTTAAGTCCAATCCCATCCCAAAGTCCTATCTCCCTATGGATCCTATCATCCCATCTGTACCTACTGACTCTATGGAGCTTAGTTACCTTCCTTGCGTGTCGCCTGATTGCTTCCGCCGTACCGTGACCCCCGATCCATCGTCCGCTTCTTCGATCCATGGCCCGCACCGATCCATCTGAGTCCGACTCAGAATCAGATCTGGATCGGAATGTAGCCAAGTCCGGATCCATCATTTCAGGTAATCGCTTTCTCTCGCCACTTTCTTGGATCCTGCTTCTCAACAACCGCCTCCTGTCTGAGTTGGTGCCGACTAACGGCATCACTGCGGACACCCATTCTCACTTCCGGATCCACCATCCGCTTGTCGACATGTCGGACTCCACACCCGGTGCTCCTCGTGCTCCTTCCGATGGCGGCGACGCACGCGGCGGCAGGCGCACTGCTCGCGATCCCTCGACTCCCCATCCTGCAGCGCTAGGCGTATCGGCCCTCACGGCAGCTCGAGATGCGGCCATACGTGGACAAGAGGAGGTGGCGGCGTTGTTACTGCGGGAAGTCCAGGACGCCCAGGAGACCGAGGCGCACCTCGGCCACATGGCTGCAGAACGTGAGCCTTTCCGCCAGGAAGTCGTTGACCTTCGCGCACGCGTGGATCCAGCCTCCGGCGACACTCCCCGGATCCAGGATCTACAGGGTCAGGTGGAGCGACAATCCCGCGAGATCCAGGCCCTCGAAGAACGCCTCGCCGAATCTGACCGTGAGCGGCAACGCCTCGCCGACAGCAATGACCACCTTGCTTCGGAGGTGAGCCTGGCCGGGACGGAGATCTGCGAGCTTCAGAGCGAACGTGCTGACACCGACCGCGCTCGCCAGGAGGCCCAGGAAGCGCGCCACCTCGCCGAGCATACTCTGGTCCGTACGCAGGAGGCTCTACGGAAAGCCGAGGCTGAGTTGGATGCAGCTGCTGCGTATCCTCCAGCCTTCCATCAGCGCTTAGACGATCTCGAACGAGAGCGGGATCGGGCTGTGGCGGTTTCGGCCGAAGCCAACGCTCGCATGGATCGACTGAAGAGTGACATGGAGGCGCACCGGCGCCTGCATCTCGACGCTCGGACCGAGCTGAACCAGCTCCGAGCGGTGCACATGGCCACGCTGGCAGACCTGGATCGAGCGGTCCGAGAGCGCGATACTCCGGAGCTGGTCCGTCTTCAGCAGACTCATAGCTCCACAGTGGCGGATCTGGCTCAGGCTCGCCGCGCCCATGAGGAGTCCTGTCATGAGGTGGATCGACTGCGTGCCCGAGTAGCTGAGCTCGAACAGGAGGCAGATACGGCAGAACAGACTGTGAATGCGATGGGCCGTCGCGTGCAGGCGATCGAGGCGGATCGGCGTAGGTTGACTCAAGATTTGATCCATCTGAGTCAGGATCGCGAAACTCTGGATCGGGCTCACACGGCAGCGCTACGCCAGCTGATTATGATCACAGCAGTGTCAAGCATCCGTCCCGCGGCTGTGGAAGAGGTGTTGGACCCTGCTTTTATGTTGAGCTTGCTCCGTACAGCTCCTCCTGGTTCGGTGGCATCGGATCCGGGATGTCCGACGTCGGGGCGTGCTCGATCCTCCGGTGGGTGGAAGGTCTGGACCACGTCTTCCAAGCGCGATCGAGACACGGCTGAATCCACGGATCCCGATCCCAATCCAGATCCCAATCCAACAGCTCCGGCTCGGCGACGCCTCTTCCCAGGTGATTCGGGGGGTGATTTGAGCCAGAGTCCCAGACCGGCTGGGGCCCGTTTGGAGCCCTATCCACCTGGTGATGGAAAGGTCGATGACGACGGCGGCCACTCGGATCCCGAGAATCCTGAAGACCCCGCGATAGCAATTCGGATGACGACCGAGAAGACGAAGAGGGCGAGGGTGAGGGAGGACCCAACAGCGTCGAGGAAAGCGAGGATCCCGACACTGCCGCCGTCACCAACGAATTATTCGAAGCACAGACCTTGGAAGCCATATCGCAGTCTCGATCTGCCGAGCGCCGTCGCCAACAGGCCTCTCCTCGCCGTCAGCGTACTGCTAGCGGGGCAGGTGAGCCCCAGGATGGATCGGGTGGCTCGAATCCACCTTCTCGTTCCAGCCCGAGGGATCAGCAAGGCGATCCGGATCCAGACGACCGGCCTCACCCGTCCGATCCACTAGCGCCCGTGGCCCCGTTCGGTCCGGAGGAACGCTGCATTCCAGGTCGCCAGCATGCTCGTGCGCTTGTGCCAGCAGACTGCAATCCGTGGGTTGTAGCTCGCCTGAACGACGTGGCAATGGCGTCCATGCTGATCGGAGTCCTGTTTCCGGTGCTACCCACGGTTCCGGGTTGGATGTTCCCGCATCTGGATCGGGAAGCCCGTCCGTCATACGGACTGCGGGACTACTGTTATGAACTGATCACCGAGGACAACGTGAAGGCCTTATACGCCACCAACCCGTGGGAAATTCTCGAAAGTAACGGTGACGCTCTCTCTTTTGAGCCTGGCGTCGGGGGTCGGCTTGGCGTCTGGATCCAGAAGTACGGGGTGTACGAAGAGGACAATCTCATTTCGTACTGGGAATCCACCCACTCTTTCCCGATTCCAGACGTCATGGTTGCAAAACATCCCTGGCTGGCGATATTCCAGAAGGAGCGCGACAACCGTAGATCCCACGCCGGTCGGGCCTGGAAACACCTGCTGGAGTCCTTTATTGCAGTGATGCGGGAGGGCTGGTGTGACTTGGATCTGCTGCTGGATCTACCCATATTGCACTTCCCTAAGCGTTCGGAGACCGTCAAGTGGTATCCCGGATCGGTGTCGCGCCAAGCTAACCTGGTCAATCCAAATATGCCCCGCTCCGAGCCCACAGATCTCCTGGAAGCTCTGGACGAGTGCAATAACGCGGATCCCTGGCGAAACCACTACCGCGCAACGCCTCAGTACCATCCCGCGCGAAACATTGCCCGCCTTTCGACCAAGTTCTACAACCTTCGCGCTGACGGTGACCAGTGAGGGCAGCATCCTGCCGTCCCCCCCCCCCGAGAGATGATCCTGACTTCGAGCGGTTCCGCAGTGGCATCCAGTCTATAGTCATAATCAAATCAGGATCGGGGTGGATTCGTGTCTACTTGTTCGTTTATAACACAGCTCCTTCATAGTTCATCTTGGTTCACTCAGTCACGTCTCCAGCCGGTCTGCTTGTCACTTAACTCCCATTTCCGCATCCTTGAGTTGCTCGATTCACACCTTCCAGATATCCGTAAGCCGAGATTGTGGTTCCGAACTCAGGGCCGTCCTCTACTTTCATTCATTTCCCCAAGAACCGGCCTGTTTCTTTTTGATCCACTGCTCTCGACTCAATCCACCTTCCGATCCACATTTTCGATCCACTACTCTCGACTCAATCCGCACTCCAATCCACGTTCACCTCTACTCCGCTACATTCCGAGTCACCAGCCACAGCATTGGATCTATCGTTAGGAGCTTCTGTGAACTCCCGATCCGTCTTCGTCTGCCTTGTTCAGACGCCATCCGCGTCCGAATCATACATGCATATATGCAAAATCCCAATCCACCGATCTGCATCCACCTTGCAGATCCATCATCTCAGCTTCTCCACAGAGCGACCAGCTCACTCTATTGGATCCCAGTCTCACTACTCCTCGTGAGACTGCATCACACCGAACCGGTTTCGGTTAGTGCGATCCCGCAGGAATTCGTGCAGTATGGCACCGCAGTTGAGATCCGCCTCATCCACCCAAGATGGCTCCTTGTAACCTCGCCAGTGCACCAAGAATTCGCGATGGATCCGTCCGTAACGTGTCCGTTTCCCTGTCCTCATGTCTGTAATCTTGTCCACTTCGTATTCATCCTCCTCCAGATCTTGGATCCAACTGTCCTCGGGCAACAGCGCCTCATCGAAGTCGTACCGGTCTGTAGTGCCTTCGGTCAGCTGGATCCGAGGCCGATCCGGAAAACTTCGAACCAACTTTAGCTTGGACACGTGCACCACGGGGAACAACCTGTATTCAGTGCCAGGAGTCTCAATCCGCACTGCATATTCACCGATCCTCTCCGCAACACGGAATGGCCCGTGCCACATGTGCGCCAGCTTGCGAGCGTATCCTTCCTTGACCCGATCCAAGAATAGCCAAACACGGGATCCAACTTCGATCTGATGTGGATGGATTTCCTCGTTGTGCCGATCCGCTCGATCTGCAATCGCCTCCTGCAATCGTATGTTGACTTCTGCTCGTGCCTGTTGGTAGTAGCGTTGGATCTGGTACCGCCATCGCCTTGGATCTCGATCCTGACGGCGAGTGCTGCCCACCGGGATCGTCGCTTCGAGAGTGGATCTAAGATCCCATCCATGCACCAAATAAAAAGGTGTCTCTCCTCGGATCCGATCCTGTGCGGTGTTGAGTGCGAAGGTGAGTCGCTCTGCGTAATCGTCCCAGTCGCGTTGATCCAGATCCTGCACATACATCTTGAGAGCTCGCGTGGCGGTCTGTACCATGCGTTCTGCCGTCCCGTTAGCCTGCGGCCGATACGCCATCGTTGCGCGTTGCCGTTGACCTAGGATCCGGTTGAAGGATCGGAAGAAGTCCGCCATGAACCCCGGCTCACGGTCGTGTCGAATCACCTCACTGACACCAAATCTCCTGAAAACGCACTCTTCGTAGGATTCTGCAATAGTCTGCGCTGTTCGAGAGTCGCTGGCTTTCGCAATCACGTATCCAGTAAGCAGATCCACCCAAATTAACAACTCGGTATTACCCTTATTGGATCGGGGCAGCGACGGTATGTGATCCATCGCTATGATCTGGAATGGGTACGTAGCGTGGATATTACCCGGCGACTCGCCTTGGATCGTGGGTCGTCCTTTACCAGTTTCACAATCCACGCACTCACCAACATACCGCTGGACGCTCCGATACAAACCTCGCCAGTGGAAGTGATCGCGGATCCGCTGGTAGGTACGACCGATCCCTTGGTGGCCGCCTTCCAAGCTGACATGGTAGTGATGGAGGACGTCTTGTTGCAGGGTCTCTGGGAGCACCAACCTCATCAATCCATCGCGATCCGCCTCCACCTTCTTCGTCGGGGGACAGTAAAAGAGCAAGTCGTTCTGATCCACTTCGTAATCCATCGCAATAATACCATAGGATCGGGCCTCCTCCTGCGTCAGACCTCGGATATCGCCTACCAGATACTTCTTCAAGCCGGAGATCCACGCCTCCTCATCCTGGGCTTGGCGGATCCTAGCAATCCGGAGGTCTCTCACCACGTCTTCCTGTAGGACTTGTGGATCGGATGTAGGCTGGGAGTTGGATCGGGATCTGGCGCCGAATCGAGTTGTTACGGGCGACACCTGAGCGACGAGAGCATCCTCTTCGGTCTTCATCACCAGGATCTCATCCAGGCGGTTCAGGGTGACTAAATCCTGCATGTCCGCTTCATCTTCAACCATGATCCCGGCTTGGCGTTGAAGCGCCGCACTGGCAAGGCTGTCGGCACTGCCGTTCCAGTCGCGCTTGACATGCACCAGCTCATGATTGGGCCAAACACGCAGTCGATCCAACGCCTTCTGCCTTAACAGCGTCAATCCAGGTGCCTTACAGTCGATCTCACCTCGGACTTGCCGGACCACCAGATTGGAGTCACCACAGATCACAAGTCGTCGCTGCGCTTCGCCTTCGAGCAGATCCAAGCACAGCAGAAGTCCGTGATATTCCGCCTCATTGACGGTGAGGCCTTCGGCATACCCGGATCTAGCCTTCACCACGATCCACTCTGGCAGTTTCCAAAGGATCGCGCTGTAGGCGCCACCTCCTCGCTTGACGCGAGCCGATCCATCCAAGCTGACCACATAGAGCACTTCATCCGGTTGTACTGTCGGGAACGGAGCTTGGATCTTGCGTCGTGGCTCCTTCTTAGGCGCGATGTCGATCAGGGCCTGATCCACCTTGGATCGGGGTGTGATACTGGCAGCCAGAGTTCCTAGGATCTCGTCCTCGCCCTTCGCGCACTTCATAATCTCGAGAGTCCACGGCGAAAGGAGTGCGGCCCATTGCCCCAACCGTCCTTGCAGACCAGTGGATCTGAACAGCCAGGCCAGCGTCGAGTGTCGAGTCAGGACCCGGATCTGGCGACCCACCAACATGTTGTAGCTCAGATCCAGCATACGGAGCAGGGCTAGCATCTCCTTTTCGACGACACCGTAATTGAGCTCGTTCGACTTCAGAGTGCGGCTGGTGAAGGTGATTGGGTAATGGATCCCGTCATACTCCTGCATCAGAGCGGCCGAAACAGCCCACTCACTGGCATATACTACCACCACGGGCAGCCGATCCACATCGAAGTGTCGGAGGATCGGAGTCTTCGCCATCTTCTCCTTCAGTGTCGCAAAGGCCCGATGAGCCCGAATCCAACGCAGATCCACATTGTCTGGACCGCGCGCCTCCAGATCCAAAGTTCTCACGCCGACAGGATCCTTCGCCCCCAGGTCGGAAGTTACAGTGGATCGAACTTGTAGATCCATCGTCTTCAGCCCTAATGGATCCGACGAGCCCCGATCCATTGGATCCGAGGTCACCACGCCCAGGGAGACTTGGATGCGCTTTTGGTTGTCCGGCTTACTCATCGCGGCGAAGTCCACTTCTCGCAGCTCATTTAGAACGGCAGCGTAGATCGCATAGTCCTCCAGGAAGCGACTGTAATAGTTTAGGCTGCCGAGAAACGACTGCATGGATCGGAGTGATGACACGATGGAAAATTGGATTTTCGTCTGGGCGCAGTGTGATTGGCTGAAAGGGGTGCGACCGGACGACATGGATGGAGAGACAAGTACGAGGATCTGGGACCCGGCGGACACTCGGCCAGGATGCATATCGACCAGCGACTCTGGCCGAGTCGCTAACTCAAACTGCGACTCTGGCCGGGTGTAAGTCTGGGAGATACGATCAAGGTATACTCAAGTCAAGATGTTTCCGACCGACCGGGCAGACCGACCAAGGATGGGCAAGGATTCCATGGAAGGTTGAAGGAGGTGATTTGTACCCACGACTCTACACTGGACTTTGACCCGGCCGGGACGTCGACGTCAACCGCGATATAGTGAAATCAAGTGATAGCAGAATGCATGTCTTAGTTGAAGGAAGTTAGCCACAGAGATAAAAGATAAACAGAGTTCGTTTTCCTTGAAACCCGCAAGCCGTCAGGAAGAGCAGGAAGCGCAGGACAACCGGGCACCGCGGCTAGGTACGACCGTGGTTGGATCTCTCCCTGAAGTAAGTACGCCAAGTTAGGTAAGGGGACTGGGGCGTACAGGCGTCTCAGGGTGATCCACCTATTTCATTTCCTAGTTGCAGCTGTATTCTCGCCCAGAGCGAGGTCCTGCATTTCATATTATCGATTACATCCCAGGCGGAGTGAGTAGCGCCGCCGGGGACTTGGCCGAAAGGTTATTGTGTGGTAGGGTATTGATATTGGTTATTTTCTCTCAGTACATTTGAGAGTGGTGCGCGTTTGAAGCCGCTCAGGGTTGACCAGTGCCCTGGATACGGCTCGTTAGTTGACTGGAGTAGTGACCCACCGTCCGAGGGTCCGAAAGAATAAGTGACGGCTATTTGTATTTGTGTATAACTCTGTATTTGTGGTTATCGTCCGGAGTCGTAGGGGCTACGTTTGGAAGTACGTATCGCACCCCGCTCGGAAACCCAACAGTGTACAACAACTCACCAACTCGGCCGAGCTCCTTGGTTCGAAGACAAACGACCCGAGAGGGATTGTCACAAGGAACACACGCCATCTCGGGCGGACATCTTCTGGTGTATCCGCCTGAGAAGTTCTAAGGGACTTTGTTCTCCCGGAACATTCGCACACTATACACCTGGGCGGAAAAGGCGTTCACCCGCCTCGCCTCAGCTGGTGCGCGTGCCCGGACTCGAACGAAGGAAGTTCACCGAGAGTTGTTGTATATTTTATTTGGATTAAAGAGTGAGGTGTCTACTAACCTTCTGACCAAGTTTCTATGACTACGGAAGGGGAAGACATGCGCGACGCTGGACGTGAGAGTCGCGGGCGCGGAGACGCGTCGAGGAAGTCACGTCGGTCGAAGGGGCTGCCGCCTGAGGAGCACGATAGCCTGGACGAGGTCGTCCGGGCTGCTCGGAAGGCAGGCGCTGCGAAGCGCAAGGCAGCCCGGGAGGAGAAGGAGAGGTCGGCGAGTCTGGCCGAGCAAGCTGTCGAAGACGCGCACCAAGTGCCGACGGACGGCGGGCCTGGCCAAGACGCGACGGCTACTCCGGAAGAGGCGTCTGCGGGAGGCGCCGATGTGGATGAGTCCCGGGCGGAGGGTCGAGTTTCGGACTCCTCACCGCCTGGTCAAGATGTGGACCAGCAGCCGGATGCTCGCGCGTCTGTCAGAGATGAGTCGCTGCCGTCGGTCCCGGAGGAGAAGTCTGGCGAAGACGCGGAGGCATTGCCGCCGCCTGAGGAGAAGGCCCCGGCGGAGACCCAGTTATCGACAGTCCCTGCCCGGGAAGACACTCCGCCCAAGTCGTCGGTCGAGCCACTGAGTCAGGACGCGGCCAAAGCATACGTCGCGGCGCAAGTTTCTCGGTGGGAGCAAGTTCGGTCTGAACGCGTGCTCCCGCCGAACGTGGAGTACACCTGGCCGATAAACCGGCCGGACTCACTGCCGTGGCTGAACGCCACCCTGGCCACGTCGAAGTACCTGGCGGCCCGCGCGACTCTGGACGACGCTGTGCAACCGTGCGTGCTGGAGCTTCACCTGGACCGACGCGATCTGGCCACTGCTCAAGACGTCGTCGCGACCGAGATCTCAGTCGCCGCCTTCACGCCGAGAGAGTGTGTTGCGATCCTGCAAACACTGCTTTTCGAGGCCGGCTTCCAGTTCGACAACTTGGTCCCGGTGTGGTTCAAGACGCATGCGTCCAAGATCGCGCCGGACCTCGTTCGAAGCCTGGCCGGAGACATCCAACGTCTCCTGGCCGTGGAGCTGATCGAGTGGCGCACGCTGTGCATCGAGGCGTCGTTCAAGGTGATTCCAGCCTTGGAAGCCGAAGCGAAGTCTGGGCAGACACCTGCCCTGGACTATCATGCGGAGGATCAAGACGGAGATTTATTGATGGACGATTACGAAGTCAATCTGCTCGGCCGGAACTACGTTCTGCGCCTGCACGTGGCTGGCATTCGTTCCACCAGGAGCTCAAGCGGGTCCTCGGCCGGAGAGCCTACGCCCAAGCGGCGTCAACACCGGCCGCCCCGTGCAGAGCCATCTCTGCCGGACACTCCGCTCGCGTCGCTGCCGTCCGAGCTGCCGCCATCTTCGACGTCCGCCCAGGAGGACTCGCCCGAGGTGCCGGCTCGGACCCTGTCCCGAGCTTAGTCGGCACCACGGATGAGTCTCCAGGGCGCGACGTCCGGGTCGTACGTGTCGAGGAACGGCTCGTCGGCGTCTTCGTCGTCGACGCTGGATTCTGGCGCAGGGGCGCACATGCCGCCTGTCGGTCCGCTGGCGTTGTCCGCCCGGGCTGTTGGGACTGCCGTGCCAGGGGGAGAGCTTGGTTTCTACTTGACGCGTCAGGTGATTCCGGAGCGCAGAGTGCTGCCCGACCAGGAAGACGTTGACATGGCTGATGTCGAAGCGGTGGCCAACGCGAAGCCTGCCCGGACATCTTCGTCCAGGAAGGCGAGGAAGCATCGCGACTCCGGCCGGAGTCCTTCGCCCAGCGAGTCCGACTCGGACAGTACCTGGAGTCGCCGCCGCAGCCGCCACCGACGCTCGTCCAGGCGGTCTTCACGGAGGCGATCTTCGTCGCGTCGCTCGAGCCGCTCGAGTCGCTCGAGCTACTCGCGGAGGTCTGGCCGGACTGGGACGTCGATCTCGTCCGGAGCTGCGGAAGCAGCGGTGGCCACACTTCACCGCGTGGACATGCTGGACGGGAAGCTGGAGCGGCTATACGATATGTTAGCGCCAAGGAGAAACCCGGCCAGGATGCCGAGGTTCAGCGCGCTCTGGCCGAGGCTGCGCAGCAAGTCCGCGAAGCCGAAGAACGTGCGCGCGAAGCCGAGAGGCGATCCCAGGCCCCCGCCCAGGAAGCGCCAGCCATGTCGCCCGCCGAGGTAGCAGCCGCCATCCAGGCGGCCAGCCTTCAGGCCGCGAGCGCCGAGCGTGAGCGCGTGGAGGCTGCCGCCGTGCAGTGGATGCAGCAGCAGCAGGCCGATGCCGACGCGAGGCCGAGCGGGCGTCCGAGCGCGCTGCCTGGGTCGCGCAGGCCCAGCGCGACCTTGAAGAGAGCCAAGCGGCGATGAAGCAGGAGCTCGAGAACTTGCGTGCGACGTCCAAGAACATGCAGATGTTCCAGAACGAGCAAATACGCAACCTTCGTGCGACTGTCGCTGAAGTTCAATCTGGCCATGTGACATCCGCCCCTGATTCAGCAACCGCCGGTATGTCAGGCCGGACTAACCCTCAACGAGCAACCAGAGCTGATGACGTAATCGATGACGCAATCATGGGAAAGGGCGCTGGCGACCGGTCGTCTGCTGAACGGTAGAACACAGCCGAACTTTTGAGACAACTTCGGGCGACACTGCCACCGGACGCCAATAACTCCAGACATGTCGGAAGCTCAACGTCGCCGCCGCCGCCGGCCAACGCGAGCGTCGCCGCTCCCAAGGCCGCCGCGTCGCGCAGGTCCCAGGCGAGCGCGCCCAAGGACTCAAGCACGAGGTGAAGCAGAAGTCTCCGCCCGAGAAGAAGAAGGCTGAGAAGAAGCGGGCTCCGCTCAAGAAGTCGGGCCGACCTCCGGACAGAGACTCCAGCCCAAGCTCAAGCTCCAGCTCCAGCTCGGACTCCAGCTCAAGCTCAAGCTCGAGTGACTCGGATGACAGTCTGGTACGACCTCGGTCGAGCTGCCCAAGAAGTCCGGCCAAGGCCAGACCCTGCTCACGCTTCGGCCGTATGTGAACTCGAGCACTCTGGAGCAGTTCGACGAGACGGCCCCGATGGGAGATCGTCGGAGCTGGTGGGAACGTTTCCTCAACATGCCCGTCCAGGGTGGCTGGACCGAGAAGACCAAGTTGCGTGAACTGAAGATGAAGATGTCGACACCAGTCCGAAGCTGGCGAGCGCAGCTGGACGATCTCGACCGGGATAACTGGAAGAGGTTGGCCAAGGAATTCCGGCGGAAGTTCCTCAAGTCGCGAACGTCCGAACCGGAGCGGTACTTCACCATGAAGTAGAAGTCCGCTATGCAGTTCTTCTACCGTCTGAACGAGGCTGTGATCAAGGCGGACATTCGCTACAAGAAGGAGTCCGCCCAGCACATCAAGCGCTTCATCAAGCGTCTGAAGGACCACCAGCTCAGGGCAAGTCTGCACAATCAACGGATCCGAAGCGTCGATGATCTCGAGTACATCCTCGAGCAAGGTGAAGATTTGGATCTGGACGGAGGTTACGACACTCCGCCACCCCGCCGGGATTTCCGGGCGGACAACATCCCGCCCAGCCGTTTCAAGTCAGGACGTCCCAGCCGAGCCTATGTTGGCGTGAGTGGTGGCGAGTCTGGAAGCGAACGTGAGGGGCGCGTGAGGTTTGAAGATGAAGTTGACAGTCCGGACGAAGCCCGCCAGAGCCTCGCGACTCTGGCCGAGGATCGTCAAAGCCAAGCTCTGATGACACGCCCAAGGTCGCTGCTGCGCCAAGCCCTCCGACGGAACAAGAAGTCCACAAGATGATCCTGCTTGCGATTGAGAACTCAGGCTGGCGCCCACCGTTGCCGCCGGGCTCTCGCCCAGGATGGCAGTCTCCTCGGCCGGGATGGCAATCACCTCGGCCGGAGAATCCCGACCGGAATGAATTCTGCGAGAAGTGTAGCAAGTTCGGCCACAAAGAGAAGAATTGCTGGAAAGACGTCAAGTGTGACAAGTGTGACAAGTGTGGCCGGACCGGACATCCGGACTATGCATGCAGAGTTCGAGTGTGCTCGACCTGTGGCAAGTACCATGAAGGCCTGTGTGATGATGCCGAAGCACTCCAAGCCGTGAAGACTCTCGCTCGTCAAGGCATGCTGAAAGACCTGCCTGCCCACGTCCTCAAGAAATTGCTGGACGGGGAGGCCAATCAGGGGAAGTCGTTAAACGAGTAAGCCCGCTGGATGGGGATCCAGTACGCGCCGGGCCGAAACCCCAACGATTGTGCGTCTTAGTGTATGTCGGACCAGAGCTGAGAAAGAAGAACAACGATAACCAACAATGCATGACTACTGCGAAACAAGATGATCCTGCTGATCCTGAGCGAAGTGACCCTGCGTGGACCTGGCCAGACATGTCCGGCCAAGAAGTTCCGCCCGAAGTGGAGTTAGGTCCTGGGCAGATATACGGATGGTGGCCGAATCATGATCACGAAGACAGTCGCGATGTTGCGTTGGTGCATGGAGCAGTGAATGATGTCCGGACGAGAATCATTCTGGACACCGGCGCATCCGGGAGTATGATCAGTTTGAACCTTGCGTGTAGGCTCAAGCTGAAATTCCGGATGTTGCCGGAGCCGGTCAAGGTGACCGGTCTGGGAGGAGCTCCGACGTACATCACTGCGAGCTCGAGAGTCAAGATCACGCTTGGATTCCGTGTCGTTTACGTCCTGGATGTCTGGGTGACGAACATTGGTGAAGACGTGGAAGTCCTCCTGGGAATGAACTTCATGTATGCGGCCGGAGTCCGGCTGTGTGTGCGCGAGGGCCATATCCGACTTCTGGACGAAGAGATTTTCCTCATGTGTAACACCACACTCCGTCAGAATCGAGGTCTGGATATCCCGGTGACGTCTGAACGGAACCTGTATCTCCGCCCGGGTGAACATGCCACTATCGAGGCCACAGCAATCCCCAGAAGGAGGTAGTCTGGGCAGGCCGAGGAGACCGCTGGGTCACCTGCATCAACTATGCGGCCAAGTCCTGGGCGAGATCGGTGAAGGTCGTCAACATTTCGAACCAGATGGTGTGGATCGACACGCGGACCCCTGTTGCACGGATTGTGGAGTTTGGGTGTTATGCCATGTCAGGACGGTTTGTCGGCCCGGGAAGTCGGAAGTACCAGGAGTGGCAGACACTGATCTACGAGAGCACGCCGTCTGAGGCGAGGCCGATGAAACCTTTATCGCCCAGGGGGGTTCGTATAGCGCAGCCCAAGAAGGTCCTCAGGGTGTAGACCCAGAGAACCGACTTGAGAGTCAACAGCAAGGAAATAAATCCAGAGGTTCGCAGCCGCGAAGCTTTAAACCCTGAGGATCACTCTCCTTGGTTGGCGTGGGTACCTTGTGTAATCCCTGTCGGCTCGTTTGTCTTTGACGGAACGGCACTTCACCAAACTCGAATGTAGCCTCGAAGAAGCGCTGAGGTGCACGTCTAATCCAGAACGCACCTCGACACTAGAGGCAAAACCCAGAGAATCAGATCACCCGAAATCCAGAATATCACGAATTCAGGATCCAGGATTTCAGTCAACTCTGGGGTGAGGAACTCAGAAGACACCTTACCCAAATGCCTTCGTAGCTCGATAAATCCAACAAATACAGAGTATACAAACACTACAACTAGCCGTCACTTATTCTTTTGGACCCTTGGACGGTGGGTCACTCACACACTAGGCTCACTCGAGTCTGAAATTCAGGGGCCTAGCTCCTCTGAGACTCACACAAACGCGCACCACCTCCCGTACAGGAGGAAAATACAATCACTATCAGTTACCTTTCCCTTCACACAAGCAGTCAATACACAATCCTGGAGGCGACTACTTAGCACCCCAGAATACCCTCTGGAATAATATGAAATGGGCTACCACGAGCACAGCAAGTGACCCAACTAGGATATGAAATAGGTGGATCACTCCAGGAAGCACGAGGCCGTCGCTGGTCCCCACCTAACTGGACTTGAGTTTGATGGAGTCCACACAGACGGCTGTCCTTCGCCGTTGATGTGCCCTTAGCGTCCCGCGGTCGTAGTCTCGGGTCCTCCGGATTTCCGTCGGCAGGCTTGGCCGAAGTCACTTGCGCAGTACAGGGTAAAAGGAACTCTGTTTGTCTTTTATCAGCTACTTCTCTCTTTTACTTCTTTCTCTCTTCTGCATTCTTCTACGGGCAAATATCTTCATTTCACTATGCTCGGGGTCAAACGTCTTGTCTTCAGTATACCTTGGGTTCAGCGGTCCAGACTTGCGATCAGCTTGCGACTCCATCGTCGCAAGATGTCCACAGTGCCAGATGTGGGTCCTTAGACTTGGGTTTGTATAGTGCAGGACTCCCTCTCGACTCCTCGAAGGTATCCAGTCAGTCGATCTGCACTTCAATCTTCAAGGTCACGCATCACTTTGATTGCAGACTGACTCCCAACTGGCTCGAAATTCAGAGATTCATGTGATACTCTGGATTGCTTCTGAGGATCAGTGGAACTCAGGGGGTCTCTTGAGGGTTCTTGGGGATTCTTGGGTGTTGACTTGGGAAACACTTGTTCTGAGTATGGGGAGTCTGGGTTCATGGTCCAAATCCAGAGGATCACTTGAAACTCTGGGTCACCTGTTCTTGGGGAGGTGAACTCTGGATCATCATCCGATACTCTGGATTTCTTGTGTGATACTCTGGATCATAGGTCGTATACATCACAGACTCGCGTGTATCTCCACAAATATGCACACTTAACGGGTTGTACGGCTTCCGGCGCATATCCACGGTGGTAGTGGGGTTGGTTTTCAGGGGATCTGATCCATAGTTGTGCTCTGACCCACAGCAAGATGAGGTGTACTCTGGGATACGTTCTCCAGAGACACTTTCCGCCAGACTTTAGGCACTCATCGTAAGGGAAAGTCCAGGACTGGACTGAGTGTTCTTCTGAATTCCTGGGTGTGCACTCCCAGGATCCACACTTCCAGTCAGTTGGGCCCATCTGCGGTCAGGCACTAGATCCATCCCACTGAATCACTTCTCTCCCACCATCGTCACTCGTGTCACACGGGTACAGCTGTGCTCATCCCAGGTATCCACCAATCATACTTCGATACAAACTCCAGGTCACCAGCGTGACGGCACGTCATCGGCAAATTTCTGAAAACCACCTCGTGTCAACCGCCCCTCCTGGTCCGGGTTCCATCAAAGAGGAAATCACTCCGAACTGGTGAACCATGGCCAGGCCACAAAAACACCAAATTCGAGGCACTCTGGAGATCGATACGGCCGTTGCCCTCTGTCGACTCCCAGGATTTCACACACTTCGGCCCCCTGTCTCCCCAACGGTTGGTCGGAGCCGATCTTCAAGGTTCTCTTCTCAATTGCAAAAACTCCAACGGGCAACGTACAATCACATCCCCATTTCACAGATCGTCAACATGGCCGACACGTCAAGCGACGGCCGCAAGCGACGGCGCCGGCTCAAGGCACGGCGCCCACGACGCCCGGACAGCGCGCCTCCCTCGGCGCAACAGCACACAGATAGCACTCCTGCGCGCGCTCCCCTGGTGATGGTGACGGCGCGCCGGCGGGCAACAGCGTCGACACTTCGACAGGCGCCCCTAGGGGAAAGGCCAAACAAGTCACCTTCGCCGACTCCGAGAGCAGTGCGCCCGGCAGCGAAGGCCAGGCTCCCGACGCCGACATGCGCGAGGCCGATGGCAATGCCTCGGCTGACGCTGCAACTTCGAAGGCGAGAGACGCAAGCTCAAAGTCCAAGGCCCCAGACGCGGAGGGGACACCGTCGGATGCTGCTGCGGCGAGTGTTCCTGAGTTCAAGATGCCTCGCCACGCGACAGCGACCGACATCCAAGGGCTCATTTACGCGGGCATGTTGAAGGAGAGCGACGTGGAGCTTCCGGAGTTCATGATTCCTGAGCGTCCGCCCCACTGGCAACTCCCGACGCCGCCAGACCTCGGGACGAACGCGTATCTCGTAGGGGTCCCAGGGGTCACGAGCGACATTCGCCAAGGCGCATTCGCTACGGAGGGCTACGGTGGCGTCTCCACTCTGATAGGCTTCGAAGTGCTGTCAGACGACGATCTTCAGTGGCTCAAGGAAGTTTGCGGTGCGGACGCTGGGGCTGGCGTGTTGCGGCCTCGCGGCTCACCACTCTCAGCCTATGAGTTGGATAGTTCTCTGAATTCCGTCAGCGTCCGCCGTGAGATGGCCTCGCTCCTGCGGCACTTCAACAGTACACGATTCGCGGAACGCGTGTTCAGGATGACCGGCTACCTGCGTCGTACCCTCGGAGCATACAAGCACATGCGGTCTCTGGCTGAGTCTCAGCAGAGTTTCGCGGCTGTCGATGAGCTGGTCCACGTGAAGCGTGAGCTCAAGGAGCTGAAGAGCACTTGGAAGTTCGCGCGCGATTATTGGTTCCAAGAAGTTCAGGAGGCCCTCGGCAAGTCGGAGTCCGTGGAGCTCGAGCACAAGGAGGCGCTGCAGCGACAGAAGGCACGGTACCAAGACGAGATCGATGCTCTGGAATCCGAGAAGGCGCAGCTCAAGGCGCGCTTGTCCGACTCTGAAACTCAGGTGCGAATCTTGAAATCGCGCCTCGAGTCCGCTACCATGGATCCCTGGAAGCTCTCGGATTTTCTTCAGGAGCACACGGACTTCACGGGTAACTGGGAGCGTCTACACGACCTCTTCGGGCTCTGCATCAAGGATTCCAAGCCACCCGAAGCCTGGGACACTGTGGTCAGCGTCACAGCGATGGACAAGCGCAAGGCAGCAGTGGCTCCGTATCCCGAGAAGAGCAAGCGCATGCCTCCGTCTTCTGGGTCTGGGTCCGGCTCTGCTTCGCGTCCGGAAACTCTGGATCTCACGGGTCCTGGGAGCAAGCCCAGGCGTGGGCCGCCTCCCGGTTCAAAAACTCAGAAATCTCAGAAATCTCAAGGTTCCAAGAAACCCAAGGGTACCAAGTCAACGAGCAAGTCACAGGACTCCACAGCTCCCAAGGTTCACAAGGTCCAGCGGCGTCCCACGGATCACCAGCCTGGTCGCGACTCTGTGCGTCGTGCTGGTGAGAAAACAGTGGTGTCCAAGGAGGCTGCGCACTCGTTGCTCCCTGGGGGCGTGGTCTGGAAGGCGGTCCGCCCAGACGTGCGCCAAGCAATCCTGGCAGGGCTCAAGTACGACAGCGCCATGGAGTGGATTGGCAGCGACCGAGCAGCTCACGGGCACTTTCGCCAGCCACAGCTGATCAAGATGCTCGTGAGTATGATGTACTGGCGTCGTCTGGACCAGACTCCGTGGAGCAAGTACGTCCCTGAGGCTTACTACGAAATGGCGGATGAGCGTCTGGATCGACGTCTCCGACGCGGAGAAGTCCCGCCCCCCTGGAGGAACCTTGAGGATCACGTGGTGTATCCCGACGAAGATGCGGACTCCACTATGGATGACCCTGAGGACGACCCTGACTACAAGCCTCCGGCCCAGGACCCAGAGGACAACAGCGTAAGCAGCAGTTCTGAGGAAGAATTCGAGTTGGCCCCTGAGGTCTTGGTCGTCGACGACGATGAAGAAGAGGCTGAGGAGGACGAAGCTGAAGAACCTCCAAGGGTCCAGGCCCCTGGCAAGCGTAAGCGCTCTGGATCTGCCGACAAGTCTCAGCGTCCCAGCCCCAAGTCCAAGAAACAGCGTCACAAGGAACCTCAGAAGACCAAGTCCGGTACCCAGGGTTCGCGCGCAACACGTACACCCAAGGTCGCTGCGGGTCCCAAGAAACCATCATCCCTCGCGCTCAAGTCATACTCAGAGTTGACTGCTGAGGAGCTGGCGACGATTGAGGTTCCTGAAGACAACGAAACTTCCTGGCGCATCCATGGGATCCTGGTGCAGTATCCAAGTTCGACCAAGAGCGCGTCATGCCAAACTCCTGGGTTTCCTGAGTACGAGATCCACAAGTTTTCGTACGACGTGATTCATGAACGCTGGAACCGTGAAGCATACCAAGAAATTCTGGATTCCAAACCTTGGGTGACTATGCTTCAGGGGCGCATCAGGGTCTTCTACTTCCATGAGCGAGACATGCTCGCTACGAAGGCTCTCAAGTTGGTGGAGGACATCGTGGACGCCATACACAAGCACGCTCAAGCTATCTGGGAGCGGGGCCACTGGGTGCCCATCCCGACTGAAGCCGAGGAGGACATCGCGCCAGACACCAAGCGCAGGGGGCGTCGAAATGCGCTCCACAGGACGTTCAAGGCACTTCTGGCGCGATCCCAGAATACTCCTGGGTTCATTCCCTCCTTGTGGCATGAGCCTGGCCTCTGGAAGCTCCCCGACAAGTGCTGTTACTGGATCTGGGAAGACCCCAGGGTCCAGATCCTTGGAGGTCCTCGCTGCGACGACCTCGAGAATCAGTTGGCGACGCTGGACATGCGTGAGCCAGCTCGAGTGCAGTGGAACACGGCCGACGATGAGGAATGGCTCCAGTACGTGCCAGAGCGAACTCGTAAGAACATCAAGCCGGCGGCCATCCGCAAGCTCAATCCGCTGTCACTTGCGTACCAGTGAGAGTGCACTTCTGTCAGATCCTGAAGACCACTTAGCCTCTGCATCTCGTAGCGTAATTCTCAATAGTACTCAGGATCCCTTCTGACTCAAGACTTTCTTCAGAGTTTCATCATCTCCACAGGCACTCCTTAGGTCTTCTTCATTGTAACGCACAGGTCTTCCTTCATCCATGTCCTCGAAAAAGCTCTCCATCTTCACCGCTTCATCGCCCCTGAGTAACACCGAAGCCTCAGCCACGCCATCCTCTGGGTTACAATCTTCAGTTCCAGCGGTGCACTTCCTCCATAATCAAATCAAATCAAAATCACATTTCCATCTCCAATCTCCACACATTCCGTCGATTTTCTTCAGAGTTTCACCATGGTACTCAGGGTTTCATCCCCTGAGTTCGACATGTGACTCTGGGTCCATGTCACCCCTGAGTGCTACACCCCTGGGTGATCATCTCCGGCTTGCATAGCCTGGAAACGGGCTCGCGCTCTCGCGCCCTGATTGAACTCATAGAGTAAGGCTCCGCAATTGAGCTTCGACACAGGTAGCCACTCGGTCTCATCATAGCCCTTCCACTTCACAAGATATTCACGGATTCGCCTTGATGTCCGAGTTCGCTTAGTCCACCGCAAATCCAGAATTCGCTCGACTTCATACTCATCGTTCGCTGTGTCAGGTTCCCAGCTATCCTCAGGTAGCTGAGCCGCGTCAAAGTCGTCATCTTCATTCACGTCGATCTCCACGGTGGGCCGTTTTGGGAACAGCGCTCTGGGTTTCAAACGGCTCACATGCACCCAGGGATTCACACGATATCCAGAGTTCTCGACCCTGAGTTTCACGCGGAAATTATCATGGATTTCCTGAATTCTGAAGGGGCCATGCCACATATGAGCCAGTTTACGGCTCAACCCAGGCTGCACTTTGGGTATGTACAACCAGACAGCATCCCCAGCAGCGAATCCTGACTTCAGTCGTTCCGAGAGCTCCTTCCACTTCTGGGTCCGCTCGGCAGAACGCGCTCGCTTGGCCTTCTTCTGAAGATCTTCTGCGCAGGCTTGTGCATAGCTGTAGTCGCGTTGCAGTTTCCTGCGCCACTCATACGCCGTGCGTTCCTGGACACTTGACGGTCTGGGTCCCAGCATGGCGGACACAGTGCCATGTGCATCCCAACCGTGCACTAAGAAGAAGGGGGTATCCAGACGCGTAGCATCGAAAGAAGTATTCAGGGCGAACATCAAGCGCTCAGCATGGTCGTCCCAGTCACTCTGGTCCGCTTCAGCGATGTATGCGCGAATGCTGCGCACCACGGTCTGCACCGATCGTTCTTGCTGTCCGTTCGCCTGGGGGCGATAGGCCAGAGAGGCTCGCTGCTTGCTTCCCAAGAGTTCTCGGAAGCGTGTGAACACCTCGCTCATGAACCTTGGGTCCTGATCGTGTCGCAGCATTGAGCTTGCTCCAAACCTCCTGAAAACCTGCTCCTCGTACACTTCAGCGACATCTTGGGCTGTCGTTGAGCTCATGGGTTTGCACATGACGAATCCTGAGAACGAGTCCTGAAAGAGTAACAGGAAGGTGTTCCCACGGTCAGACTTGGGCAGATGCGTTACAAAATCCATGAACTTCAAACGGTCTTCTGGGTTCGATGTTCCCAGGGGACGGTCCTGCATTCTGAGGACGCCCCTTGCCGCTAGCGCAATCCACGCACTCCTTAACGAAAACCTCGACGTCCGCGTACATCCCATGCCAGTAGAACTCAGAGCGCAATCTTTCATACGTCCTAGTGATCCCCTGGTGGCCACCCTGAAAATCTTCATGCGCGTAGTGCAGGATGTCCGGCTGTAGCGCCTTTGGAACCACAAGCCTGAGTTCATCGACCATGTCTCTGGGACGATCCCGTGTAGAACGACTCAGGCGATACAGGACTTCTCTCGAATCCAGCACAAAGTCATCGGCCACCTTCGCAAGTTTCCTCGCCTGAGCGTGTGACAACTTGCTCACGTCGCCTTTCAGAAAGTCTTTGAGTTGCAACAGGTAGTCATCCTTGTCTTGGTGCACCTTGATCCGTCTCCAGCGTTCGGCCTGGTATTCCAGAGGACCCATGGGTTCGCCTTGGTCTTCTGCCTCCTGAGTTTGCGCTCGTGTCATGACAGCGAGAACCTTGGCCGCCGCGGGCAATGACGCGCACTCTGGTTTTGGGAAACGCAGAGTATCATCACTCTGGGAACCGCTCTTCTGAGGTCCAACGCCTAACAACACCTTCGGTTTCACCAGCTTCTCGTGAATCTTGGACACCAACTGCAGATGTACTCGCTCGTCAGCGTCTTCGACCTTCCAGGATTCACCAAGCGCTAGAGTCTTCGATGTCAAGTAGTCTGCGGCCTGGTTGAACTCTCGTTTGACATGCACTAAGCGGACTGACTTGAACTTCGTCTTCAGCACCTCGTACTCAGCCAATTTCCTCTGGAGGTTGGGCTGATTGCAGTTGATAAGACCCTGGGCCTGCTGAATGGCAATCCTAGAGTCTCCCACCACGACGATATCCTGAATTCCATGTTCGATCGCCAGGTTGAGTCCCTTCAGAAGTCCATGGTACTCTGCGTCATTGACAGTCACATCCTCCAGAATGAAACCCTGGGCATCCAGGATCTCCCATCCAGGGACATGCCACAGGATGCATCCACAGCGCCCTTGTCGCGTGGACGTCTTGGCAGCACCGTCGAACCTTAGAATGCAACCTTCATAGTCCGCTTCCAGCATCTCCATACTGATAGGCACAGGCGGTTTGACGCGCCCCTTGGCTGGGATCAAGTTCTCAGCGACCTCGTCCAAGTGTTCCCTGGGAGTGATACCAGCACCCTGAGAATCATCATCATTCACTTCGAGACCCAGAGAATCACTGCCTTCGCTTCGCTGATCCTGAGAATCACTGTCAACTTCGACCTGTAAACTCAGAGTTTCAGCGGCCGTATCCCCTCCGGGACTCGTGCGCGCTGGAGTTTCATCGGCTTGCGAGGTCGCAGTGACCGTTGTGTCCCTGAGAACCTCACCCAGGTCTCTTGTGTCGACAGCAACTTCTCGGAATTCAGGGGAATCCTCAGGAGGTACCTCATCGGTTTGAGTTGACGCATCTTCAGCGAACCGCACACGACGAGCCTCTGGTTTTCTGAGAATCGAGGCCAGCAGTGCCATGTCGGGTCCCTTCGCAGGTCGCGACAGAATCTTCTTAGGCCACTGATACTCTGGGGTCTCCACGCACGATGGCTCCAGCGCAGCTAAGCGTTCTGCACGCAATCGTCCCTCGCGCGATTGAACACTTTCCAGAATGAGAGTTTGCCACTCACGATACGCAAAGGAACCGGGGCGTACAAAGCGCCCAGCCCGCGGGAAGAAACCGTATTCCACAATTCGGGCGACTGGAGTCCGGTTGTGAATCCAGACATCCTTGTCGGATATGTTGACCACCTTCACAGCGACCGGCCAGGACCTCGACGCGTAAAACAGGTGCGTTACCCAGCGGTCACCGCGTCCTGCCCACACAACCTCACGCTGTGGGTTCGTCGCTCCATACGAAATCTTCACCACCTTGGATTCCCCAGGGCCCAGGTACCAGCTTCCCGTAGTTTCCACGGGCATGTCGACACCCAGACGATCCTCTGGATTCCAACCACACATCATGATCGCTTCTTCATCTGGGAGTGTCACGAGACCTTCCCGAATACTGATCCGCACTCCAGCTGCAAACATGAAACTCATACCCAGAAGTACTTCGATTCCTTCGCCGATGTTAGCCACCCAGACATCCAGGAGATACACCACTCTCGGGCCGAGAGTGATCTTCACCTGGGCACTGGCGCCGATATACGTCGGAACGCCTCCCATTCCAGACACCTTGGTTTGTTTGTGCGACTTAAGTCTGAGTCCGAGCTTACGCGCTAAGTCGAAACTCACAATATTCACAGTCGCACCGGTATCCAGGAGGACTCTCGTCCGACAATCGTTCACGGCACCATGCACCATCACCACATCACGTTTCTTCGGATCAGGATCGTTGTTTTCCCACCATCCATAGCGTTCCCCAAGGTTCAGCTTGTACTCCGTAATTTCTCCAGAGTTCACTTCTCCAGGGTTCACTTGCTCAGGACGTTGAAATTCAGGGGAAGTCGTGAAATCCTGAATCAAAGTAGTCATGCATTGTTGGTTATCTTGGGTTCTTGTTCTCAGCTCCGGGCCTACATACACTAGAACACATAACTCTGGGGCCTTCCTCAGCCCGGCGCGTACTGGGTCCCCACCCAGCGGGCTTATTGGTTTGACGGCCTCCCAGAATTTGCTTCGCCATCCAGAAGTTTATCCAGAATCTGGCTCGGCATGTCCTTCAGTGCACCTTGGCGGGCGAGTCTCTTCACAGCTTCCAATGTTTTCCAGTCTTCACAGGGTTTTCCGAGATGCAGCTTGCCACAATTCTCGCACGGTTGCGCACGGCACATGTGCGTCGGATGACCCGTCTCGAGGCAGCGATCGCACTTCATGTCCTTCCAGCAGTTCTCCTCCGGGTGTCCCCACTTGCCGCACTTCTCACAGAGCTTGTCCCAATTCGGATTCTCGCGGCGAGGCGAACGAAATCCAGAGTTCATGTTTGATCCTGGTTGGGCACTTGGTGGGCGCCATCCCATGGTATCCATCACACGATACACCTCATTCGTCAGCGTCTGAGTCCATTCCGCATCCTTCATGCTCGTCGAGCTGCCAGTGTTAGCCGCGGCAGTGTCTTCTCCAGAGATCTCGCGAGATGATCCTGAGTTCGCGCTTGGCGTTCGAGTTGATACTCTGGATTCATCCAGATTTTCCTGAAAACGAGCGTGAGTTTCAGGATCTTCTTCTGACTCAGAGTCAGAGACATCGCCCCTAGTCACATACGCGCGTCCAGCACGCTTCGGCTTGAAACGCCCCTGAGGAATGTTGTCGGCGCGAAAGTCGCGAACTCTGGGTGGTGGCGCATCCTGGTCACTGCGACTCCAGACTTCTTCATCTTGCTCCAGAGCATACTCCAGATCGGCGATGCTTCTGAATCTCTGGCCCTGCAGCGACGTCTTGAGGCGCGTATCCCTGAGTTTCGTGATGAACCTCCGGATGTGCTTCTCCAGGCGCTTCGGTGACTTGCGAAAGTCAATGTCAGCCTTACCGGCGGCGGAATTCAGACGATAGAAGAAATCCAGAGCGCTCTCTGAGTTCTTCATCTCCATCGTGAAGTAACGCTCTGAGTACGACGAGCGCGCTTTGCAGTACTTCTTCCTGAAGGCAGACGCCAGCTCTTTCCAGTCCCGCTGAGTGTGCTTGGGCAGCTGGTTGAACCAGTCACGCGCAGCTCCAGAGAGTTTCAACTTGAGTTCCTGAATTCGCATCTTCGTGGACCAACCAACCAACTTGAGCAGCCATGTTCGCGAAACGCTCCCACCAATGAACGCGTTCTCTGAGTGACGCCTTGGTATCGAATTCACCCAGAGTATTCGAGTTGATGTATGGTCGGAATGTCAGAAGCGTGGTGCCAGCTTGAGCCGCAGAAGTTGCCGTCAGGTTAACTCCAGGGTTCTCGTCCGAGCTGTCATCACTTTCAGAGGACGAGCTGTCGTCACTAGAGTCAGAACTTGGGTCCGAGTCTGAAGGCGGATTGAAATCCTGGCGCTTCTTCTTCTTTCGCTGGTTCTTCTTGGACGTAGAGCGCTTGGAGTCGGTCCTAGAGTCCTGCGAGGCCTTTGAGGCCGACGTCTTCCTGGAATCCGAAGTCTTCTCCAGAGGCACAGGCTCCTGCTTGATATCCTGCATCACCTTGGTCTCCGTAGCGTCATGTCCTCGCTTGACATGCTTCGTTCTGCCGGAAGTGTCGGCGGAATGCTGCGCGAGGGTCACTTTTAGCTGGGAAGCGGCGACTTCGGAAGTGTTCTTCGAATCAGCTGTCTCCCGTCTCTGCCCTGCGACACTTGCGTTCTCATTGATTACGCCACTGAACTCCTGGGGTCGGGTTGCGATTTCAGGGTTCTGAGCCACTGACGACCTCACATTGGTTGCCAAATCAGGGGTAGCGGTTGCACGTCGCGCTTGAACTTGGGCCAATGTTGCCCGAAGGTCGCGCACTTGACTGGCGTGAAAGCGCTGGATATTCTGGGAAGACTCACGCTCCTGCTCTCTTGCGGCTTCGGTTTCCTGGACCTTCTGCTCCAGAGACGCCACTTGTGCTTTCCAGTTCTCGTACGTCTCTGAGGCCCAGCGCGCACGCTCAGCGTCTGCTTCGGCTTCACGCTTCTTCCAGCGCTCAGCGTATGCGGCCTCCAGGCGCTCGCGTTCCAGGCGTGCATTCTCAGAGAAATCCTGAGTCGCACTCTGGATCCTCGCGGAATCCTGAGTTCGGCGGACTTCTGCCTCTTGCGCACGCCGTTCAGCTTCTCCTCGGGCGATTTCCGCGTGAACCAGGCGATCGGTGAGCTCCTGGATCTGGCGACGCGCGTCCAAGTCACGTTGTTCCCTGAGTCGCTCGCGCTCCAGAGTATCAAGACGTTCTCTGGCGAGGAACTCGCGTTGCTCCTGCTCCATGCGGGCCTGCCACTCCTGCTGCTGTCGCAAGACATTCAGCTCGATTTGGGCGGGCCCAGACCTTGCGGACACGGACGAAGCTGACCCAAGACTTCTGGATCCACTCGAGCGGCTCGACACAGCTGATCCTCTGGATTTTATCGAGCGTCGGGAGCGTGCCTCACTCCTAGAGCCTTGGTGTTGACTCCGCTCATCTGCGCTGACATCCTTGGGACTGCCAAATCCAGAAATCGAGGTTGGTACCCTGAGTTTCGGCTCGACCGCTGTTGCTGGAACTCTGGAGAGAATTGCCTTCTTGGGAGCAATCTCTGGATCAGAATGCACGGACGACGCCATCTCAACGTCATCTTGGTCGACTGACACAAGACGCGGAGGAATGACCGTCCGGGTGACCTGGAACCCCAGATCTCCGGCAGCCGTGAAGCCACCTGCACTCTGAGCTACCAGCGCCAGAGCTCCGACCCGTTGTCCCAGCGACTGCATCGACGAAGACGAAGAGCTGCCATAGGACGTTTGCACGCCTGAGGCCGTACTCTCATCTGAAGCTCGCGAGGTACCGATCACGCTTGGCACAGAGTCTGGAGCAGCGTCCTTGGTTTCCAACTCCAGAGGATCACGTCCATTTGACGTGGAATTCAGGGGAGTGGAACTCTGAAGCGAAGCACCGGTCGAAGACTTGTACGCAGGAAGAGAAGACAGCGACGGTGTGGACAACGCTGATGGCGTCGACGGGACTTGCGGGCGCGGCGGTCCGTGCTGGGTTCGCTTACGCTGCGGCTCGCCTTCACTTGACCCTCGCGGGCTCCGTGAAATCCTGAGTCCCGTGACTCTGAATCTCAGGACAAACTGTCGTCCCAGTAGATCCGCATCGTAGTCCGTCATCAATAAATCACCGTCTCCGTCTTCCTTGTGATAGTCCAGTCTTGGTGCTTGCTCCGGGACACTTGTTACCGGTTGCTCTTCAGAGTTCATCTTGAAAGGTACACCAGCGATCACCAGCCTCCACTCGACGAGTTCCACGGCGATGAAATTCTGAGTTTCTTCCATGACAGAGCGTATCAAGCTTTCCGGAATCCTGGATACACGCGTCGAAGACCAGTCGGGAATCAGGTTGACAAACTCGAAACCAGCTTCAAAGAACAGAGTCTGCAGAATGGCGACGCACTCGCGTGCGGTCATGATACTCTGGGGAATCGTAGTCGCCATGAGATCCTGGGCAGTTCCGACGCCCCACCGGGCGAGGTGAAACTCAGAAATCCAGGCTTCCTCTGGGTTCGCCAGAGACAACCGCCACTTGAAGTAGTCTCCAGTTGCATACGCGGCCGCGAAGTACGAATTGGCATCCGGTTTCGGAGTCGGCCACTCGTAGACGACACTCGGGGGCGTCACCTTTCCAGGGTTCACCTCTTCCCAGCGTCGAACTTCACGTCGGACGTACAACACCATGTTCTCAGAGTCTGGAGCGGGCGCAGTCGCATCCCGGACTTGATTCTCAGAAGCAGTCCTGGGTTCCACCTGCGAACTTGACGCAGAAACCCTGGGTTCAGGTGGTGCGAACCCAGAATCCACCTTGGAACTCTGAGTCTTCGCCTCCTCCTTCGCTCGCACGGGCTCCGGCTTCACTTCCACCACAGACTCGTCCGAAGATGACACTAAGTCGATCACCTCCGGGGCTCAGCCGCATTGGCGCCTCCCTCAGACGCCTGAGCACCACCCTCGCGGGTGTGCTCCTCTGGGACTCCAGGGGTCTGCGACCCAGAAACCGCCTCCGATGAACCTTGATCTCTGGACGAAGCTTGTTCATCCTGCGTCGGAGGTCCAGCAGCGGACTGATCTTGATCGGCAGACGCCTTAGCGTCCCCACCTTGTGCTGCCTCGCTCTCGCGAGCAGCCTTCTTCGTCTTCCGAGCGTCACGGACCACGGTATCCAGATCCTTCTGCTCCTCAGGCCCCAAACCTTGAACACGACGCGACTGACGTGACGCCTCACCGCGTCCTCCGTCCCCGCGTCCACTCTTCTTCGCCCCTCGTCCTCCAGCCATCTTGTTCGCTTGAAGTTGACGGGCACTCAGCAGTTCTTTCGACTCTTGAGTTCGGTGAAATCCTCGACAATCAAATCCGGGCACGCGCACCAGCTGAGGCGAGGCCGATGAAACCTTTATCGCCCAGGGGGGTTCGTATAGCGCAGCCCAAGAAGGTCCTCAGGGTGTAGACCCAGAGAACCGACTTGAGAGTCAACAGCAAGGAAATAAATCCAGAGGTTCGCAGCCGCGAAGCTTTAAACCCTGAGGATCACTCTCCTTGGTTGGCGTGGGTACCTTGTGTAATCCCTGTCGGCTCGTTTGTCTTTGACGGAACGGCACTTCACCAAACTCGAATGTAGCCTCGAAGAAGCGCTGAGGTGCACGTCTAATCCAGAACGCACCTCGACACTAGAGGCAAAACCCAGAGAATCAGATCACCCGAAATCCAGAATATCACGAATTCAGGATCCAGGATTTCAGTCAACTCTGGGGTGAGGAACTCAGAAGACACCTTACCCAAATGCCTTCGTAGCTCGATAAATCCAACAAATACAGAGTATACAAACACTACAACTAGCCGTCACTTATTCTTTTGGACCCTTAGACGGTGGGTCACTCACACACTAGGCTCACTCGAGTCTGAAATTCAGGGGCCTAGCTCCCCTGAGACTCACACAAACGCGCACCACCTCCCGTACAGGAGGAAAATACAATCACTATCAGTTACCTTTCCCTTCACACAAGCAGTCAATACACAATCCTGGAGGCGACTACTTAGCACCCCAGAATACCCTCTGGAATAATATGAAATGGGCTACCACGAGCACAGCAAGTGACCCAACTAGGATATGAAATAGGTGGATCACTCCAGGAAGCACGAGGCCGTCGCTGGTCCCCACCTAACTGGACTTGAGTTTGATGGAGTCCACACAGACGGCTGTCCTTCGCCGTTGATGTGCCCTTAGCGTCCCGCGGTCGTAGTCTCGGGTCCTCCGGATTTCCGTCGGCAGGCTTGGCCGAAGTCACTTGCGCAGTACAGGGTAAAAGGAACTCTGTTTGTCTTTTATCAGCTACTTCTCTCTTTTACTTCTTTCTCTCTTCTGCATTCTTCTACGGGCAAATATCTTCATTTCACTATGCTCGGGGTCAAACGTCTTGTCTTCAGTATACCTTGGGTTCAGCGGTCCAGACTTGCGATCAGCTTGCGACTCCATCGTCGCAAGATGTCCACAGTGCCAGATGTGGGTCCTTAGACTTGGGTTTGTATAGTGCAGGACTCCCTCTCGACTCCTCGAAGGTATCCAGTCAGTCGATCTGCACTTCAATCTTCAAGGTCACGCATCACTTTGATTGCAGACTGACTCCCAACTGGCTCGAAATTCAGAGATTCATGTGATACTCTGGATTGCTTCTGAGGATCAGTGGAACTCAGGGGGTCTCTTGAGGGTTCTTGGGGATTCTTGGGTGTTGACTTGGGAAACACTTGTTCTGAGTATGGGGAGTCTGGGTTCATGGTCCAAATCCAGAGGATCACTTGAAACTCTGGGTCACCTGTTCTTGGGGAGGTGAACTCTGGATCATCATCCGATACTCTGGATTTCTTGTGTGATACTCTGGATCATAGGTCGTATACATCACAGACTCGCGTGTATCTCCACAAATATGCACACTTAACGGGTTGTACGGCTTCCGGCGCATATCCACGGTGGTAGTGGGGTTGGTTTTCAGGGGATGTGATCCATAGTTGTGCTCTGACCCACAGCAAGATGAGGTGTACTCTGGGATACGTTCTCCAGAGACACTTTCCGCCAGACTTTAGGCACTCATCGTAAGGGAAAGTCCGGGACTGGACTGAGTGTTCTTCTGAATTCCTGGGTGTGCACTCCCAGGATCCACACTCCCAGTCAGTTGGGCCCATCTGCGGTCAGGCACTAGATCCATCCCACTGAATCACTTCTCTCCCACCATCGTCACTCGTGTCACACGGGTACAGCTGTGCTCATCCCAGGTATCCACCAATCATACTTCGATACAAACTCCAGGTCACCAGCGTGACGGCACGTCATCGGCAAATTTCTGAAAACCACCTCGTGTCACGTCTCCGGAAGAGCGAAAGAGGCAGATGGAGCTCGAAGACTTGGAGTGGGCCCGTCAACCTCCGGCCGTGAAGCCCGCCGAGTATCCCTGGCCGAGTAAGGTCCAAGTGATGGTCGACCGGGAGAAGCGGACGTTCAAGGAGATACCAGTGCAGGCATGCCCAGAGCCGCTGCGAGTGGGAGTTGCCCGAGCTCGACCGAAGATCATGTGCGATGTGGCAGTCCAGACGAGGGATACGGTGGATGTTGGTACGCAGACAGCTCTGACCGACCTCGGCCAAGATGAGGTGACCAAGGAGACTCTGGACGTGACCGAGTCGGACAGCCCAGCGGAGACCACGAGTGAAACGGAACCTGAGGTTGAGTCGGTCCGCCCGGAGTTGCCTGGCCAAGATGTTCCCGGTGAAGACGAGGAGCTGGACGATTTTCCAAGTTGCGCGATGGCGTCTACGCCTGTCCGGAAACTCGAAGAGGAGTGCATCCGGTGTATGAGAGCCAACCAGGAAGACCTCGACTATGAGCCAGCGGTCTATCTCCGGGAAGGCAGTGAACGGATGTCTCAGTTACGCGAAGAGCTCGCCATACTGCCCGAGTTGAAGGATCTCAGCCCGGAGTGTGACATCTCCAAGGCCGATGTTGGTGAACCCGGCCGGAATACTCCGGCCGAGGTGGACAAGCTGCGAGGCATTCTGGAGTACCATCGCAAGATCTTCCTGGGAGATGGAAATGCAGCCCCCGCCCCGGCCAGGGGCGTGGTGTGTGATCTGGACGTAGGTGATGCCAAACCTGTCGCCCAACGTCCCAGGTCTATAGCTCCACACCTCTGGAAGAAGGTCTACGATCTGCTCAAGAAGTTATTGGAGGCCGGTTTGATCGAGTACTCACAGTCCGCCTGGGCTTCCCCCATCGTGATCGTCTTGAAGAAGAACGGCGTGGACATCCGCATGTGTATTGACTACCGCGTGGCGAATGGGTTCATCCAGCTCTCGACGTACCCACTTCCGTTGATCGACGACCTGCTGGTCGGATTCGAGTACGCCATGTGGTTCATGAGTCTCGACATAGCCAGCGGATTCTGGGCGGTACGAATGACCGACCGAGCGAGCGAAGTTGGTCTCAGCTTTCATTTGTCCGCTCGGACATTTCCAGTGGGTGAGAATGCCATTCGGCCTGAAGAACGCTCCGCTCGTCTACCAAGCGGTGATTGACAACTGCTTGTGGGGCTTTGTGCGACTCCCACCGGAGGAAGAGAAGCTTGTCGACTCGCATGTGTTGGAGTTTCTCGGCCTGGATCCCTCCGAGGAAGATGTGTCTGCCCGAGAAGAGTCCAGCCGGTAAGTTCCCGCCCTGACTGATGCGATGACTGTGTTCCAGCGGAATATTCCGATGCCATCACATGTCGGCTCAGTTCTCGGCCGGAGTTCTTACATTGACGACATCGCCTATGGGGCGCCCACGTGGGACCAGCTTTGCGCGGACCTGAACGTGTTGCGGTTTCGACTTCGATATTGGAACATCTCTGTCAGTCTGCCCAAGAGCGAGTTTGGCAAGTTGGCCATCCCGTATCTCTCGCACGAGATAAGTGCTGAGGGTATTCGTGCCACGCCCAAGATCGCGAAAGGCGTCCAGGATCCCCCGTTCCCGAAGACCCTGAAAGGGGTGCAGTCTTTCCTGGGAAGTCTCAATTATTACCATAAGTTCATTGAAGACTTCCCGGTCGTGGCTGCAGTTCTCTACGAACTCACGGATGAACAAGTTCGGTCCGGCCGAGATCTTTCAAGGGCCAAGGAAGCGTTCGAGATATTGAAGAAGAAGATTGTCTCGACCCCGCTGCTTCGCCATCCAGACCGCTCAAGGCCGTTCGTGATCATACCATATGCTAACGGTGGGCTGCATGTGCAGTTCTCGGCCAGGAATATGACAGTGTCATCCACCCGGTCAGGTTCACGGGGCGCGTGCTGAACGACGCCGAGCTCCGGTATCACTTCGCCGAGAAAGAGGTGGTGGCCGTGATGCGAGTTCTGGATGTGTTCCAACCTCTCGTCCAAGGATGTCTGGTCAAAGTGTTCACTCGCCACTCCGTCCTGAGTTGGCTGCTGAAGGCCAAGACTGCGGATGGAAGATGTGACCGCTGGGGTGTCACTCTCTCTCATTGGGACCTAGAAGTGCACAAGATCAAGCGAGACGAAGACGGTCTACCGGCCATTCTGGGCGCAGGTATCACACCTCGCGAACATCTGGACGAGGTCGCAGAAAATCTCATCCCGGCCAAAGGAATCGTCAAGACTCCGCCCGTGATCAGCATCGAGATGCTGGGCGAAGATTTTGATGGGTACGTCTTGAGTTTCGATGGAGCCGCCAAGACTTCAACTCGTCAAGGCAGCTGCGGATGTATCATCTGGAGACTTCCGGGCTGGAAGATCATGAGTGCGCATGGTTTCCTTCTGGAAGACGTCACGGTCAATGACGCCGAATATCATGGCCTACTCAAGGGCATGGAGTTGGCGTCCGCCCAGAACATCCAAGATTTGGTCGTCGCCGGAGACTCTCGAATTGTCATCCAGCAAGTACAAGGACTCATAAACTGCAATCAACCAAATTTGCAGCGACGTCTGTCCGCGTTGATGAAGTCGGAAACTCCGGGCGAAGTGAGTGAAGAAGGCTCCGCCCAGGAAGACAAGGCACAAGAGACTCCGGCCGAGACTTTTCCAGGACCTGAGTCCGCTCCGTTGCCGATCGCCGCGCGTGTCATGGCCGCTGTGACCAGAAGTCACGCCCGAGAAGAGTCTGACCAGACCGAGCCTAAGGGCCCGGTCGAGTTCCAGGCAGAACGCTGGAGGCGGATCAAGGTGCACCAGGACAACGACGCCCAGATTGCGGAAATGAAGAAGTTCCTGGCCGGAGATGTGAGCAGTTTCTCTCGATACCAGATTCGGAAGCTGTCGAAGCATGCTGAGCTGTTCGCCGTGGATGTCAGGGGCGTGCTGTATCGGTTGAGTCGTGCTACACGGGATCGACCAAGAGACATGTCTGATGAACCAAGATTGGTCGTGCCCGAGTCACTCCGCCCGGACATTCTCCACTATGCTCATGACGATTTCCAGGGCGGACATCAAGGTATCACTCGGACACATGAAAAACTCCGGGCAGAGTTTTATTGGCCCGTTATGTATGCCGATGTGGAGAGGTTCGTCAAGGAGTGCGTGGACTGTGCAAGTGGCAAGGGGCATCCGCCCAACCCGGGTCCTTCGCCCGGGAACATTGAACCGAGACAACCATTCGAGGTAGTCTCAATGGACTTCGTCACTCACTTGCCCAAGTCCGAGCGTGGAAATACTTTCCTGCTCCTCTTCCAGGACGCATTCTCCGGCTACGTCATGTGCAAACCGATGGATTCGACCACCGCCCAGGAAGTCGCCGAGGCATACGAGGAAAGGGTGTTCCGGCAGTTCGGGGCGAGCTCGTTATTGCGTCACGACCAGGATCCCCGGTTCATGAGTGAGGTTTTCACTCGGTTCCGGGAACTCCTTGGGAGTAGGCAGCGTGCCACCCTGGCCTACCGACCTCAGGCGAATGGTCAGCAAGAAAGGTCCGTCCAGACTGTCGTACGGAGTATCCGGGCGTATGTCGCGGAGGCCGACCAAAGTGACTGGGACGACCACGCCGAGAGGCTGATGTTCGCCCTGAACACTTCGTTTGACGCGACCCGCCTGGACACCCCATTCTACCTGGTTCACGGCTGGGATGCCCGAAGCACACTGTCGGCCATGCTAGGTCCGAAGCCCTCCAGCGTCCCTGAGCGGACCGCTTATGAGTGGTGCCAGAAACTCCAGCGTGGATACAGTTACGCCCAGGCGTGCGCTGAAGATCTCCAGCGGAAGGCCAAGCGTGCGCGCTCGGCCGAGCAAACACGGAAGTGGAAGGAATTGTCTGACCGAGTGAAATCCGGTTTCGAGGTCGGGGACGCAGTCTGGCTGTACATTCCCAAAGTACAGCCCGGCCTGAGTCGCAAGTTGGCACACCTCTGGCATGGTCCGTTCAGGATCGCACGATGACTTCCGGGTGAAGCTCAAGGTCGATGACACGGGTTACCGAGTCAACCCTTGGGTGCATGTTTCTCGGCTGAAGCCACGTGCACTCTACCCTCGACGACCATCCGCCCAGATTGAAGTTGACGACGACGATGATTTTGACGCTGCACTCCTCCCAGAGGACAGTTGGGAGGCCGACAATGAAAACGACGAGTACGAGGTGGAGAAGATCCTGGACATGCGTTGGTCCAGGCGGACTCGTACGTCCAAAAGGGCTCGGGAGTACCAAGTGAAATGGAAAGGGTATGACGAGCCCGAATGGCTCCCAATGTCGCAGCTCAACTGTGGTGCGTTGCTCTACGAGTTCAACCAGGGTGCGAAAGCACGGGCTCGTTTCCAGGCCATGCAGGCCGGAGATGACCACCCGAGTGTGTAACCCCGGGCGGGATTTCTTGACCGGACCAGATCGTCGACTTGTGATTTCGTGGAAATGGAGTGTGAACTGAAGTGAAACTGTTACCCGCCCAGGATAGCCTGCTGCAGGAGACTCTGGGCGGTGACAAGGTTGGAGCTGTGGGTGAGACGCCAGGCCGAGTGGGTCTGGCCGAGTCATTTTGGAGACGTTTTGACAATGATGATAACTTGACTTGGATCCAGTATGATGATGATAAAGCGACCCTGGACGGAACGATGACAGAGTGCCTGAAGAGGAGGAAACCAGAAGCAAGCAACTGAGAGGCAAACAGACATGGTGGTATTGGATAAATGGAGGTTACGCTACTCAAGATGCATGGCCTACTGCCACCCCGGCCGAACTACTCAACTGTGAACGAGATCGGGTTGGCCGCGCGTTCCTCGGGCGAGAGCTCGCGAAGACGAAGGTCGTGCGATATGTGCGCCATCCGGTCGGAGTCCGCGCAGTAATACGTCCACTGAGTCCGGCTGGGCTCCGCTCGCTCTGCCATCTCGATCTGCTCGGCCAAACTGTACGGGTCACCTTGTGCATTCAGCGTGGACGAGTCGGTCAGGTACATGTAGCAGATCTTGGCCGGGTAAACCCAGATGCCGGGCTCCTCGAAGACGGATGCAGGGACCCCCTTCTTGATGTAGCGCTTGACACGATCCTCCATGCCGCGGCCGACGTTCTCATGCAGCTCACGACGCCTCTCATAGAGTGTGTTCGCCAGGAGAAACTTGAGCGGGTCCACCTTTTCGCCTTTGGCCGCCTTGACCTTGATGCAGAACCAATGGAGCATGTACCAGAAGACCTCAGCGGGATCCCGGACGTAGCGAAGGTATTCGTCGATCCAACTTGAATGACCCGGCCGGAAGCTCTGAGCGCCTGTGGAAGTAGAAGACCTTGACTCGATCCTTGAACATCTGCTCCCAAGGTTTTCCGACCACGATCCTCGCGTACTCCGTCTCGACCGCAGGCCTCCGGGCGTGCAGACGTTCCAGTCCGCCTTCACCCTTGTACGGACAGTACTCCGGGAACCCTGGCGTCTGGTTTTCGTGGCCGCTCTTCTTGGGCGTATACTGGCTCAAGATCCCACGGCGACGCCATGAGAGTACACCCTTGGTCGGCTGCTCGATTGTCGCCAACTCGGCCGGAGTCAGCTCATCGTATTTCTTCCGGGTGAGAGGTGACTTGCGCTTTTCCAGCTCAGACCTCGCCCGGGAACGCTGACTGCCTGATTTCTTGGCCGAAGTGGAGCTTCAGCGAGATCGCCGCTGATACTTGGGCGAAGGCACGAACACGAGCTTCTTGGGCTTGAGACTGTCGCTGTTCTCGGACGAGGAGTCGGATGAAGATCGGATGCTCTGGGAGGACGCCTTATGCTTGGGTTTCCGGGCAGGCTCGTCATCGGTGCTATCGCTGCTGCTGTCGACTTCATCGCTTTCGCCGGTCTTGGACTCGGCCGGAGCCGGTGTAACCTTGACCACTTTAACCTCGTCAGCTTCGTCATCGTCATCTTCATCAGCCGCGTTGCCGTTGTCGTAATACGGGTCCGTGACCTTGTCGTCCTCGGACGAACTGCTGTAGCTTTCCGCGTTTTCAGCGAGATCCTCGGCCAGATTACTCAGGGGTGGCCAGGCCGGAGGAACGTATCCGTGGTCAAGCCAGTCGTCCAAGACAACATCGGCCATCCTGTAGTACGAGGCGGCAACATACTTCGCCCAGGGTGTGGTATCCAGCTTGCGATGGTACATCATTGTCGCCAGCATCTTGAGGAGCGAGTCCCGGTGGAAGTGGCGGTGGTTGACCCGGTCCAGCCCCAAGGTAGCAACGGCCTCGTCGTACTCGATTCCTGAGCGCATGGTCCACTGCACATGGCCGGAGGTCCTGCCACGCAACGAACTCCGGGAGGAGTGCACAGGCCTCCTGCACCGAAAGCTTGAGCGGAAACTTGGACGAGCGAGGACCAACCTGCGACTCAGAGTGCACGCTTGGACGGCGCTGAACGACCTTGGCTTTCTTGGATGAAGAGCCTCGGCCGGACCCTGACTTGGATGACCCAGGCGAAGACTGTCGCGTATGCCTGGGCGGGGTCGCGACTGGGACTCTGGCCGGAGGGGCATGGCCTTCAGTTTTCTCCCCTGAGAGCCGTCCCCGGCGTCGCCCTCATCGTCGTCGCTGTCGTCCAAGAGAGGAACCGGATATGGAGGGTACATCCTGTAGGGCTTGTCCACCGCTTCCACAGTGATCCAGGTGCGCCAGTCCCCGGGCGGGTTCGTCCCGTTCTGAAACCGCCGAAAGAGCTTGCGGAGCCGTGGCCAGTTGCCTCGCACCTCCGTCCCCTTGGAGTTGAGGAAGTCCATCAACCCGGCCGTGTCGAATCGTGTCTCCTGGGCGGAATGCTGGAGGTGGGCGATCTGCATATTTGCCTGCGCCAGCTGACCCTCCAGCATGTCCACCCTCTCCTGAAGTGCCGAAGTCTCCTCCAGGTTCTCCTTGGCCAGACTTTTGAAGTCACCATCCAGCATGGCCCGGACCCCGGCCGAGTCATCCGCGGCAGCCTTGAGTTGCTGCCGATAGTACTCGTCCAGGAACACGACATCGCGCTTGAGCTGGTCGTACTTCGTCCGGAGCTGCAGGAGATCGGCCGCAGGAGACTCCCCGTCGATGTCGTCGAAGATGGCCTGACGCTGGCAATCCCGGGCGAGAAGGTGGTGTATCAAGGACACCGTGTAGAAAACCTTCTGGGCGAGCTGGTGCACCGGGAAGTGCATGAGCAGAGATGCGAACTCCCGACGAGCAATGAGTGAACTCAGCAGCTCCTCCAGCGAATCCAAGCTAGGGGTTTCGTGGTTGAAGTACGGGCGGAGAACTAGCTGACGCACCTCGACTGAGTCCCCGACGAGATCGCACAAGTGTTGGAGGTCCACCTCGGACAGGCCCTCGAACATCATCATTGCCTCCAGGCCACCATACCCCTCGCGGAGGAAAGCACCTTCGTGGTGCGCGCGCACCCCCGCCGGAATTCCGACAATGAAGGAGTTCTCACCCAGAGTGTGCTCGGGCGGGACGGAGTAGCGCGCTGGCAACGAGTCTTGGATGCCGCGCGGACCGTGGTCGTTCGGAGGAAGAGTCCCTACCCGGACGTACTCGGCGAGCTGGTTGGGGTCCAGAAGCTGGAAGAGCGATGCAGGTCGGTGTGAGGAGCCTTGTCGACCAGAGTCGTGGCCGGAGAGAGGTGAAGTTCTCGCGCCCGAAGGTGTCTGCCCAGACGCGGCGCCGGTGTTCTGGCCGGACGAGGAGGTGTCTGCAGGCAGCTCGTCAGCGCTCATGTGTGTGTCGCCGTCGTTCCCCTCGTCCTCTGCGTCGTCGTTGCGGTTCGTGTTGTCGCGCTTCTCCTCCTGCTGCGTGCCGCCGTCGTGGTCAGCGTCGTTGACGAGCCCCTCATCGCCGGCGTTCTTCGCCTCGTCGTCGTCCGCGTTGTCAGGCGAGCCCTTGCAGTCGCCCTGGGGGTCGACCTGCGAGGCGTCGGTGCCGGTGACCGCTGCGCCGCCCAGTATGGGCAGCGGCTCCAAAGGGAGTGACGAGGCGTGGGCGACCGGGTCGGTGCTGGTGGTGTTGGCGGACATCGAGTGTCGGCGGAGTGGCGAATTGCGTTGTGAGCGACGGAGTTGTGGCAAGTCCAAGCGAGTGTCTGATGACCCCAGTTTTGGCTGAGAAAAATTCGGCTGGGAGAGGGAGCACAGAAGGGACGCGACCGTTGGAAGTCCGGGCGAATCAATACGGTTGTTGACACTCCGCCCAGACATTGGATCGTGTGGTCTAGTCAGGCTCGATCAATTCGGTGAATGACCTCGGTGATCAAGCGAGACCAGAGGGGCGGTTGACACGATGGAAAATTGGATTTTCGTCTGGGCGCAGTGTGATTGTCTGAAAGGGGTGCGACCGGACGACATGCATGGAGAGACAAGTACGAGGATCTGGGACCCGGCGGACACTCGGCCAGGATGCATATCGACCAGCGACTCTGGCCGAGTCGCTAACTCAAACTGCGACTCTGGCCGGGTGTAAGTCTGGGAGATACGATCAAGGTATACTCAAGTCAAGATGTTTCCGACCGACCGGGCAGACCGACCAAGGATGGGCAAGGATTCCATGGAAGGTTGAAGGAGGTGATTTGTACCCACGACTCTACACTGGACTTTGACCCGGCCGGGACGTCGACGTCAACCGCGATATAGTGAAATCAAGTGATAGCAGAATGCATGTCTTAGTTGAAGGAAGTTAGCCACAGAGATAAAAGATAAACAGAGTTCGTTTTCCCTTGAAACCCGCAAGCCGTCAGGAAGAGCAGGAAGCGCAGGACAACCGGGCACCGCGGCTAGGTACGACCGTGGTTGGATCTCTCCCTGAAGTAAGTACGCCAAGTTAGGTAAGGGGACTGGGGCGTACAGGCGTCTCAGGGTGATCCACCTATTTCATTTCCTAGTTGCAGCTGTATTCTCGCCCAGAGCGAGGTCCTGCATTTCATATTATCGATTACATCCCAGGCGGAGTGAGTAGCGCCGCCGGGGACTTGGCCGAAAGGTTATTGTGTGGTAGGGTATTGATATTGGTTATTTTCTCTCAGTACATTTGAGAGTGGTGCGCGTTTGAAGCCGCTCAGGGTTGACCAGTGCCCTGGATACGGCTCGTTAGTTGACTGGAGTAGTGACCCACCGTCCGAGGGTCCGAAAGAATAAGTGACGGCTATTTGTATTTGTGTATAACTCTGTATTTGTGGTTATCGTCCGGAGTCGTAGGGGCTACGTTTGGAAGTACGTATCGCACCCCGCTCGGAAACCCAACAGTGTACAACAACACACCAACTCGGCCGAGCTCCTTGGTTCGAAGACAAACGACCCGAGAGGGATTGTCACAAGGAACACACGCCATCTCGGGCGGACATCTTCTGGTGTATCCGCCTGAGAAGTTCTAACGGACTTTGTTCTCCCGGAACATTCGCACACTATACACCTGGGCGGAAAAGGCGTTCACCCGCCTCGCCTCAGTGACCCTGGGAAGGGTAGATCCGTCAGAGCGGATAGATCCTTAGGATTCGCCTCCAATCCAGCATGGGACACTCGATGGCCGAGATACTCCACTTTGCTCTTACCCCAGAAGCTCTTCACCACACTGATTGAGAGGTTCCACTTATCCCATGCATCCAGCAGCGCATCCACCCGATCGCACAAATGGTCCCAGGATCCAGCGGTCACCAAGATGTCGTCAATGTAGGATCGACGTCCAAGTACTGACGGTTTACCAGGATCCTCAGGTTCTCCCGACTTCAGATCCAGATCCAGTGACTTCGATCCCATCCCACGTGTGACCTTTGATCCGCTGTTCGATCCCGATCTACCTTCGATTTGTGGGATCCGGGTAAATCCATACAGCGCGTTGTCCAGCATCCTTTGGTAGATTTGAGGGGCGTTCTTCAATGCGAAGGGCATCCGATTCCACTCGAACAATCCGAACGGGGTGATGAAGGCGGAAATCGCGCGAGCCCGATCCGTCATAGTCACCACCCAGAATCCACTGGCCATATCTAACGAGCAATACCATAGCACTTTGTCCAGATCCTCCAGTAAGTCGTTGATCAAGGGCATCGGGTAGATCATCAGTCTAATAAGGCTGTTAACCAGTCGGTAGTCGATACACAGCCTTATATCCACCCCGTTCTTCTTGATGATGACCACGATCGGCGACGCCCAGGGTGAAGTCGAAATCTGGATGATCTTGGCTCCGAGCAACCCCTTGATCAGATCCGACAGCTTCTCTTGGTACTGCGGGGCTACCTTGCGCACTCGTTGGGCAATAGGCTTCGCATCACCAACATCGATGTCACACACGACACCTCGTGCTGCAGGTGGCAGCGCATTACCCTTGCCAATCAGCAGGTGTCGGCGCCTCCAGACCCTCCGCCGAAGTCGATCGATCTCTTCCGCCGTATTAACATCCGGATCCCCCACCTGGATGTCTTCGATCGTCACTTCTTCTGTGGCCGGAGTAACTTCCGGCAGTACGGCCATCTCAGCTTCAACATCTTCGGCGTGCAGATCCCCACTCACATGGTAGCAGACTTGGTCATCCGCCTCCGAGTCATTGCATTGCGGATTTTCGGTGGTCGCTGGATCTGACGTCGGACCTGATTCCTGTCTCTTCTCTCCGTCTGGATTTGCACCCCGTCCCATTTCGCCATCTGCGGCTTGACGTTCCACTGGATCCATGGCCTGTCCCGTAGCACCATCTGTTGACTCTGCGGATCCGCCCCCTGTCTCTTCGTTATTACCACCCGATGTGACAACGGGTTGGACCGCCTGCTCCGCGTCAGCTGGATCCAGCGCCTGTCGTCCATCGCCGGGTCCTTGTGAGTCTCCAACATCGGGCTCGACACTTGAATCCAGGTCGAGCGTGCGCTCCTCCGGAACTTCATCAAGATCTGGAGCGGGCGTATCATCAGGCGCAGCGGTCTGGGCTTGCTGCCTCTGGGTGGACGCTAATCGAGGCATCCTCAGCTGTATCGCTTCGTCGTCTGCTTCTGACGTCGGATCTGACCCCGGTGGATCGTCAACAGCCTGATCGCCCTGTCCACACCCAGGATCCTGGGATCGGATCTGGGGGGATGCGCTTAGGATCGACACCCGTCGCAACGCCTCGTCACCCAATACGACCTCCTTGTCGCATTTCGTCGATATCACAGTCGGAGCGGTCAGCACGCCCCTTCCCAATGAGTCTTCATCCCTTGGATCGAAGTTCGGTGGGCCTTCGGCTGCCGGATCCAGATGTGGTGTTGGAAATTGCCCCCGAGATCCCGCCGCAGCTTGATCAACAACCCGCCTGGCCGAAGACCAACGGGCTTGACAACGATTGGCTACACGGTCGGTGACCGCGCGTCATCTTGATGCGAGTTCGAGATGGGTGCCCCTGAGTGAAGGTCACGACACCGTCGCAGATGGCTGCGTCCCAAGTTGAAGATGTGGTGCACACCACATCACGAGTCACAGGAGTTTCGCACCCAAGACGCACCTATCTTAGGTTCGCGTACCTACGAGTCTTCGGCGACTCTTCGGCTGCGACTGTTGGTGCTAGAAGATCCGAAACGGACACGTTTAGACTTAGTATTTGTATTGGACTATAGGAAAGACAAGATAGAACAGATAAGCCCTTTGGGCAACAAGACAGAACAGCTTTTCCTCTCAAGCGACAAGGCCTCGAGCGCACGGTGGACGACCCGTGTCCAAGGTAATCTTGTAGGGAGGGAGATGCCTGTCGGTGAGCGTGCCTACTAGCATAGTGGTGTGCGTTTACCCCGGCAAGGCCAAGAGAGTAGAGGAAGGGCCGTGTATACGAAGGGCGAATTGTCGCCGTGTATTGGGTCGCAGCTTAAGTGCTCCCCATTGATATCTTACCGCTGGAGGTTACCTCTGGCACCCTCGCGTAAGGCCTACCAAAGGCCGGGACCCTCCCTTTGGAGGGACCGTGAGGTTATTGCGTGTGTGAGCATTCCAGTCGTCGCTCGTGACTGGAAGTGCTGGGCTTTGCTGGTAGCCTAAGGAAACCACGGTACATAAGGGGAAACGACCAACCCGAGGAACGGGTGTGAAGCAGGGCCTTTAGGTTCAACTTCTACTACCCGACAAGCCTGCTGAGTTATTGCTACTCATCGTGACTCAGTGGGTGTTGTCTTAAGGGATTGTGCCTACATCTATTAGAAAATCGGCGTGTTCCTACACGACAACTGGTGCCGCGACCCGGGATTGGCGTGACCTTCTTGTGTGTCGTGAATTTCTGCAGGCTTTCCTAGCTAACGAGCAAACAACCAAGTGAAGAAGAAGGAGTGAAGAAGAAGATGGTGAAGGGATCTCGATCGGCGGTGCCAGATACTCCGATGAAGTCCGGCGGAACGCGTGGCGACGACATGACTGCGGCCCTGATCACGCCGCAGCTCGATCCAATTGCTGAGCGGACCGTCAGCTTTGACGAGTCGATGACGGGGTCCGACGCCAAGGATGAAGAAATGAACAAGGACTACGACGATTACCTGGAGGAGAAGGCGCCTGCGCCAGCGGTGGTAACACCCGAGACTGCGGAAGATGCAGTGATGTCGGCGGGGCGCAGCGGAGGCTCGCGCTCTTTGTCGCGAAGTCTCGCTAGCGAGCTGGACGACGATGTGCGCTCCGTGACGCGGAACCTCGCCGATGAGCTGGATGATGTGGATGGCATTGAGCCAGCGTATGAAGAATTTGAAGAGTTCGAGGACAGCGCCGAAGACCCGAAGTCACCGGTGCTGACGACTCAAGCGACCGAGCAGACCTCGGGCAACCGGCCGCCACTCAATGGCGACACGCCAGCCGCGAACAAGGTGCTCGGTCGAAGTTTCGAGGAGATGAGGGCGAGCGAGTGGGGCCAGCTGTTCGAGCCCCGTATGATTCGTCAGGCTGTGTGGGCTGACCTGAGCCACGAGTTGGCGCGGCCGGTGAACGCTGTCACGATCGAGCAAGTCGCGAAGGACACAGTGACGTTCCTGAACGCGCTGGGCCTCAGATCCACGCTGACGCCGTCGCCATCAGCCCTCGAGACCTGGGTGCCAGCCGAAGCCGGCGCCGAATTGTGGAAGTGGAAGAAGAAATTGCGCAACGCCTTTGGGGTGACTACGTTTTCGCTGGGACAGTCGCGACCGACAAGTGCGACTGGTGAAGTTGTCAACCCGGCGCGAGTGCCGCTGCCGAGGACTCCTAAGAAGACTGGTGGCGGCAACTCAACCCGCAGTGCAACCGGAGGCGTGTTTAGCACGTCTGGAGAACGATCGCCGTATTTCCAGGACTCACACATGGTGACTCCACCGGCGACGACTCGAACTGAACGTCTCTCACGAAGTGATGAAGACTCAAGCCAGCTCGGAACGCTCGACGCAGTACTAGCAGGAGCTCGAGTCGCCGACGACGATCCAACGACGACGACTCATCCGACGATGACGGTGGGTTTGTAGGCGACGCTGGGGCGCAAGTGGAGGAGTACCTGCAGCAGATCCGAGACGTGAGCAACTCTGACGAACTGAATACGACGCCGAGGCTCGAAGTGGCGATGCACCGTCCGTTGGGACACATCCGGACGTTCTCCGGCCATCGCAACAGGAGCGAGAACTTGATGCAGTGGCTGCGTGCCTTTGCCTACGAGATGAAGGGGACGAAGTCTTCGCCGAACGAGTGGTGTACGCCCTTCCAGCTGAGCCTCAAGGACGGTGCTCTACACTGGTACCGACAACTGCCCAAGAAGACTCAGCGCACTTGGAGCCTGTTGAGCGAAGCGTTCATTCGATACTATTGCTCGCAGTTCAACCAGTCGGCCGAGACCCGCTATTACTCCGCCAAGCGCAACGACAAAGAGCACGTGTGCGATTACCTGAACCGTCTGAACGGTTATGCGAGGAATGCTGGTGTCCAATTTGAGAACGGCGGACGCAAGGCGCGTGATCACGTCCAGCGCTTTCTCGAGACCTGCGGTGACCGAGAGCTGGAGCGACGCGTCGGCCACCTCCGCATCACCGACATCCACGAGTTGGAGGAGATGATTGTGGAGATGCTGAAGATCGACGAGAGGAACTCCGGCCGCGGACAACCGCAATCGCGGAGCCGAGATACGACGCGGCGACGTGACGATCGACGCTTTGACGACGCCCGCCGACGCAACGACCGACGCATTGACGATTCACGCAGACGCGACGACCGGCGAAATGATGACTCGCGCCGTGGCTATGACGACCATGACCGACGAGACCGACGCGAACGAAGTTACGAACGCCGACGTGATGACTCACGGAACATGCCGCGCGTGTCGCTAGCCGATGCCTCAATGGACGACCTCCTGGCCGAAATCCAAGGACGAGGTGACCGGAAGGCCCGAGGCGAACTCTCAAGTACGCGTGGGCGAGCCTACAGTGACGAGAGCAGCGAAGACGAAAGCGATCGTGGCTCCATCAACTCGTGGAGTGCCGACAGTGACCAGAGCGACGGCTACAACTCATCGGAAGGAGACGGCCGATATCTCGCTGCCGCCAACGACCAAGAACGCCGAGCTGCTGCAGACGGCACGTACGCTCGGTCGGAGCACCGGCAACACAGGAGTGACCAAGGATTCAACCGAGGAACTCGTCCTGACATCCGACAACTGGGGCAGGACGGACGCCCGCGACAGCAATACGGTCCATGTGCAGCGTGTGGAGGGTGTCTCACTCAGCTCACTTCTGCCGGAAGCGCTGCAAGCTCTGCAAGCAGGTCCACGATGTCGGCAAGTGCGAAGTCTTCCAAGAGCTCGCCAAGGTCGCTCGCAACAAGGTGGACAAGAAAGACCTGTCTCCCGAGCTCCAAGCACTCCTCTTCAACGACCATTTAAACTAGGCAGCCCGCCAACTGAGACTGGGTTGGTTCCAATCGGGCTGCCACAGTTAGCCGAACCTGCAGTCGAGGCGGAATGTATTTTCGCCTTCGTGGGAAGAAGCGAATGGCCTGATGGAGATGACAATGTTTGTGACAATTCGACGGAAACTGAAAAGGAGAGAGGCCTTGGCCTCGGTGGAGGTGAAGAATGTGATGAAAACGATGATGAACCAAAGGAGGGTGGCACCGACAACTGGATCATGAGTGCCCAGCGCAGTGAAGGACCGCGCCGAAAGCTCGCCGAGGAAGTTCGATTGTTACCAGGCGAGCGCTTGGGGTGGTGGTCTGCGCAGAAATACGACCGACGAGTCCGAATGAGGACACTTGTGAGTGGAGCCGTCAACGACTCTCGCACGAGGATCCTACTCGACACGGGGGCTAACGTCAGTGTGATCTCCGCTCGCTATGCCCACAAACTACGACTCAGAGACATCAAGGGTCATGGTCGATGCATGGAGGTTCAAGGAATAACTGAAGGGAAAACTACAACTGATCGGCGAACAACGGTGAAACTCACTCTCGGGTGGGAGCGAGTGTACGTCTACGAGGTCTGGATCATGGATCACAGTGCGGGCGTCGACGTCGTCCTAGGCACGGATTTCATGATCCCGGCCGGGATACGACTCGACCTGTTTCACGCTACGGCAAGGCTCCCTGACGAGGTGATGATTCCGCTGATCCAGACCCAAGCCATGCTGGACGAACCCGAACCACGCCAGATTGACGATGGTCCGGCGGAATCGCTCGAGATACCAGGACGGGAGTGGCGCGAGTTCCGACTCAAGCAGAAGCAGCCGTCGCCTATCACACACGACTTGTGGATACGAAGAACTAAGAACTTGATCCCGACTGTGGCGAAGTTTCGAAAGGGACAACCGACCCGAGTTCGATTGACTAATATCACCGACGACTTGGTGATCAGCCGGACTCATCTGCCAATTGTGACTTGGGCCCCCGTTGGAGCGCTACCGAGAACCCCAGGCTACGTTCGGCTCAGCTCGAGGAAATACATCGAATGGCAGGTCCTCACGTACGAGGCGGTACGCGACGACACGCTCTTCAAGCGAGAATGTGAACTTAACTACCAGTGGCTGGCAAACCAGCCATCCGCAGTGGAGCGCCCGAGTTACCCGGTACCCAAGCACATACTGCGACCATCGGCGGACAGGGTGAAGCGTGCTATTCGCTGCGACGATCCGGACACCGAGGCTGACGGCGTGCCATTGGGCAATGATCCAGCTACGGAGTTCACGGAGTCCGATACAGTGGCGTCAGCAGCGGTCGAAGAGGAGACTGGGGTGACTACCGAAGTCTCCGGACCTAACAGTGACGAAACTGGGCCAGACTGCGACGAACCAGCCACTAACGAGAGCGCGATTAGCAATGAAGATTCTGAAGACGAAGTACCCGATGAATCGGCGGCGACGGTGGCCCCAGATCCGTCAACTACAACTGGAATACCCGAGATACCGAGCGAGGCAGATCCACTGGACATTCTCGAGCAGACATTTGTTTCGGTGATACGGGTCCTGACTACTGAAGGCAACGAGGCAGACAGCAGGGGTGACGACAACTCATTCGTGCATGTGGCAGCCGACCTTGAACTGGAAGACTACGCCCACGAGTTGGCATTTTTGCCCGACTTGACGGAACCTTCGGAGACCAAGCTCGACTACACTGCACTGAACGTCAAAAATCCCGAATTGTCGGCCGAACGGCAAGACAACTTGATCAAAGTGCTCAAGAATCACGCGAAAATAATGATTTCGAGCGGAAATGCCCTGCCACCACCTGCTTACGGGGTAGTGTGCGACATCGATGTCGGTGGACACGCACCGATCAAACAGCGAGCGCGCCGCGTCCCGCTCCGGCAGCTCAAGAAACTCTACGAGCTATTGAAGGGATTGCTCAAGGCCGGACTCGTGGCATTCTCCGACAGCCCATGGGCATCGCCCATAGTCATTGTACTCAAGAAAAACGGCATTGACATACGACTTTGTATCGATTACAAACTCGTCAACGCGGTGACGATGATCCTCGAGTACTCGATGCCACTTGTCGACGATTTGCTGACGGATCTTGAGGCGTATCTCTGGTTTTGTTCTCTCGATGCTGCGAGTGGGTTTTGGGCCGTGATGATGACACTTCGTGCGCGCAAGATTTCGGCATTTGTTTGCCCCTGGGGCACTTCGAATGGCTTCGAATGCCCTTCGGGCTTAAAAATGCGCCGATGATTTATCAACGCATGATCGATAACGCCCTCTGGGGCTTCGTGCAACCTAAAGGTGGCTGGCTAGCTTTCGCGGAACGGATGCGGGAAGCTGAAGCGCGGGCCGCCAACTTCCGTCGAAGTGCGAATGAGCTGGCGCTACAAGTGCCTGGACAACCGCAGTCGACACGAACGAAGTTTGACGCGGCACACGAAGACTCAATTGCAGCAGATCCAGTACTCCAACTTGTCAACAGCCCGGAGGCGGACATGTTCTCGACCAATGAACCCGACGAATCGATGCTGGTGCCAGTCTTTGACGGCAGATCCTTTGTCGACGACATTTGTTTCGGTGGAGACACGTTTGAGAATTGTTTGGAGACGCTGGACCGCTTGCTGAGCCGCTTTGAGGAATGTCGAATCAGCGTGAGCTTTACAAAAAGCATTTTCGTGCAGCCGAGAGTTGACTTCCTCTCTCACGAGATTTCGCGACACGGTATGCGTGCGGACCCCAAGAAATTGACAGCGATCACTGAGTTCTCGTTCCCGCGAACGAAGAAGGGAATGCAGTCCTTCTTGGGCGCAATCAACTACTACAGTAGATTCGTGCAGGACTTTGCAGTCTACGGTGCAGCACTTTACCAGCTGAAAGATGAAGATTTCGCTGAAGGGGGTGATCTCACGGCTGCTCGAGCCAGCTTTGCCGCTTTGCAGCGAAAAGTGGCTGACGCTCCAATACTCCGACATTTCGACAAGTCGAAGGAGGTGCACATCATGCTGTTCGCGAATGAATGGGCACGACACTGCTTCAGATGCATGAGGACAAGTTGCACCCAGTTCGATTTTGCGGGCGAGTACTCAAGGACGCGGAAATGAATTACCATCCGGCGGAGAAAGAAGTACTCGCCCTGCTTTTGATCCTCAAGACGTGTTACACGCAGCTGGCAGGCCGACAACTCAAGGTCTACACCCGCTTCTCTACATTGGAGTGGGTCTACAAGTCCAAGTCTCTATTCGGCAGAACAGCGCAGTTTGCAGTCATGCTTTCACCGTGGCACTTGACGGTGCAGCGAGTAAAGGAGAAGGATTGCGCGTTCACCCAGCTGCTGCATGCCACGGTGACGAGCTTTGTCGATCTGGATGACTCATTGGCACCGGTGGCGCCACCAAAACAAGGTTCACCAACGACCCGTCTCGATCCAGCTTTGTTGTATGCGCGTATCCCTCCAACTCACGAAGGCTACGTGATCTCCTTCGACGGATCGGCGAAAACCCAGAAGTTCGGCGGCTACGGCAGCTGTTCGTGGTTATTATGGCGACTACCCGACTGGAAGATAGTCATCGCTGCGAGTGCCTACCTGGAGTCCACCACCGTAAACCTCGCAGAGTACACCGGCATGAATAATGGTGTACTCGCTGCGTTGGAGCACGGTGCAGAAGACTTGATCATCGTGGGAGACTCCCGGCTGGCAATCCAGCAATCACTAGGGGTGATAGCGTGTCGGAATGAGTCGCTCATGGCTATGCTAAACCGCCACAAGGAGTTGACGGCACGCCTCCACTCGGTGAAATACCTTCACGTCGTGCGGGAGTACAACGCTGCCGCAGACTCGCTGGCTGGTGAAGCGTTAGAAGCCAAGACGTCCAAGGTGGTGTTGAACGAGACGCGAAAGGTGGAGTTATCCGGGCTCAATCGAATTCAGGAAGTCCTTTATGAGTCATTGGCTGACGCAGCCGAAGTCAAAAGCCCTGATACCGAGAATTTCATTCAAATTGGCGATGCGAGGTTTACACAACAGCGCAAGACTTTCGCAGACTTTGTCAGGTGTGACCAAGGTGATGTGTGCGTGGTGACGAGACAACAAGCCAAGTCCAAGGAGAAGCGTGTCAGATTTGCTGATGAGTCACCACAAGAGCGCCCACAACGGGCACCGAAAACCCCGAGGTTCAAGAAGCGTAACACTCGCGGTAAGGGGCAATCCAGTGCAACAACAGCACCGCCGACAGCTCCGACAGCAGACGATGTCGACCCGGTAGCAGTCCAAACGGAGCGACGTCGACGAATCGCCCAAGCGCAAGACGAGGAGTTCAGGTGGTCGAACCTGAAGAAGGTCCTACGAGGAGACACTGAGGCGCTTGGGTATCGTGCCGCGCGGGAAGCCTGGAAGCTGCCGGACAAGTTCGTTCTGACGGACGACAACCTACTCTACTACGTGGGTGTGAGTCGACGGAGTAAGAAGGGCGAGCAAGCCGAGGTCGCGCTACGACTCGTGGTGCCAACTACGATGATCCAGGAAATACTCCAAAACTGCCACGACTCGCTGGAAGGTGGCCATCAAGGTGTGGTGAGAACTTACCAGCGAGTCCGGCTTGACTATTACTGGACGGGTCTCTACGCCGATGTCGAAAAGCATGTGAAGTCGTGCCCGGATTGCAGCTCAAGCAAGAGCCGGCCACAACTGAGGGGGTATTCACCCGGGAATGTGCTAGCGGAGCGACCATTTCAGCTCGTCTCTATGGACTTTGTGATACCTCTGCCGAAAACCCGGCGAGGAAACACCGCCCTCCTGCTTTTCCAGTGCTCATTCACTGGATATGTAGTCGCTAAGGCAATGGCCGATACGTCAGCACTCTCGGTCGCTCAAGTGTTTGAAGAATGTATTTACCGACGATTCGGCGCGCCCTCGCTCCTGCGGCATGACCGAGACCCTCGCTTTATGAGCGAGGTGTTCCAAGCTTTTGCGGAAATGATGCAGACAAGATCTCGCGCGACGCTGAGCTATCGGCCGCAAGCTAACGGGCAACAAGAACGATCCGTGAAAACGATGATTCAATCCGTCCGAGTCTATGCCGAAGATCCTCTCCAACAAGACTGGGACGAAATCGTGGAGCGACTAGTCTTCGCTATCAACAACTCGTACGACCTCACGCGGAAAGAGACTCCGTTCTTCCTTGTCCACGGTTGGGACGCGCGCTCCACAATGAAGGCAATGGCAACGTCTCTCCGCCGAGGAAGCGGTAAGCAGACCGACGCTGTTGCATGGAGGCGCGAGGTGAACCGGCAACAGGAGATCGCACTCGAAATGGCGAAGGAATACCAGTCAACAGAGAAAGCTCGACGGGCCAAGGAACATAACGAAGCCTTGAGTCGCCAAGAACGTGCAGCAATATCACAAACCAGTCGCGATGAGTCTTCGGGTGAAACCACAGGAGCATCTGAACGACAAGAAGGAGAAACGAACGAAGCACCGAAGTCTCTATTCAAACTCGGCGACCGCGTCTGGCTCTACATGGAGCGGGTCAAACCAGGACTGACGAAGAAACTCGCGCACCGCTGGCACGGACCTTTCAGGATCAAGAGCAAGGTCGAAGAGTACGCATACGAGCTCGTACTACCGGACCGGAGCGGCTACAGGTTCTACCCAGTAGTCCACGTCTCGCGTCTCAAGGCAGTAAATGAGTTTGACGCACGACCTACAACTCGGCTAGCCCCTGACATTACCGTAGAATCACGACTCGACTTTGACGAAGAATTACTCCCCGAAGATAGCTGGGAACCCGACAGTTTGGCCGGCGAAAGCGAAGTCCTGGAGATTTTGGACGATCGAATGCCCATGTCAACAAGAACTGGGCGCTCGATACGAGAATTCAAGATCAAATGGGCCGACCAAGACGAACCAACATGGGAACCAGCAACGCATCTCTCCTGTGGAGGTCTTCTCTACGACTACTTGCGGCGAAAGCGGAGTGAACAGCGACTTCAAATGGTGCAAGTCGCGGATGAAGACTAAGCCTTATCCACGACAACTCGATGATGGTGACCTGCGCCTGGGGCAACGCAGCCCAGGAGTGCAGACGAAATGAGCTACTGCGGAAGAATGTGACGACCTGCGCCAGGGGCAATGCAGCCCAGGTATGCAGACGAAGATGACTACTGCAGATGACTTGCATGAATTTGATTTGAATTGAACGTGACGATTTGGAAAGATTATCGAGAAACTACACGAAGCACCAAGCTACGACAACTACGACTCCACGCTAGAACTACTACGAGGCTCGATGAGCAACAACGCGGAACACCAGCTAAATCTCGACCGTGTCATCAGACGCAACGCTGGCCAAGAGGCGAAGGAAGTCAGGATCATCCTGTGCGGTGGCTTGAACAGCTTGAAGCGGACCGGTGGGGAGATCTGGAACGGACGGTGAAGGCCCAGGAGAAACTTCGGGAGAAGCAGGACCTTGGAAGCCCGCATCCCAGCCTGGCGAAATCTCGCTGGCCTTTAACGACGGGCTTGGAGTGATGCGTCGACCGACGGACTCACGCGAGAACCCGACTGGGACAAACAGCTCGGCGCCTGAGTTGCACGGCACGATCGTCGTGTTGTATGGGTGCTGCTCCGGGACGTCAATCCATCCGTTCCGCCAGGGCTCACGAGCTTCCAGAGCTGCAACCTCCGAAATCCAGTCGCTGCTCTTCGGATACCATGTGAGCGACTCAAAAGCGTAACCAAGCACCGAAGGCTCAAACACCACCTCGGGGGGCACATCTGGTTCATCACGACTAATAGCCCAGCTCCACAGGTTCTTGGCGATTTTGACGCGCAAGTTATCGGCTCTCGCTCCCCGTTCACGATCGTACTTCATCCAGGCAGCGACAACTTGATCCAGCTTGGCCAACAAGTATGCCTTCCGGGTGGATGAATACGCCTTCGACTTCTGAATGTGCAGGCGAAGCCTCGTGAAACAGCGCTTGACGGCAGGAGACGGAATCCAGTGGAGCCTTTCCCACTCAGAAATGCCCAAAGCTGCTTCAGTCGGCTTGCCGTACCCTCGTTGCTGAGCCCAATACGACCGAGTCCTGGCCTCCATGTCGGCTCGCTGGGATATCTTTGAGCTTGGATCAAAGCCGACCGTATTAAAGAAGAGTGCCTGCGCTGGGAGTTGCCGGCGAACCTGTTGGTATGGATGTCGCGGATTCGAGAAATCGGTAAAGGCAGCCAGACCTGACAGCGAGCACCGAACAACAGCATCCTCAGGTGGAGTAAGTGGCTGGCTGCAGTGCCGTATCAAGTACCAGCACAAGTCGGCTGCAACCAGCCGAACCGTGGGCGAGATAAAAGGAGGGGCCCACGTCATCACTCTCTGCGAATACTTGGGCTCAGGTAATCCACGAGCTGAAGTCTGTGGAGGGGGCGGAATCGCATTGCCCTTGGTTTTAGCCGTGGCTTTAACCTTCTTCGATGATCCGGCCTTCTTCTTAGGCGACAACCTGGGTTTCTGCTTCTTCTTGGATTTCGACGAGGACTTCGGCTTGACCGACGACTTGCGCTTCTGCTTACCCGCCGACGCCGGGTGAGCGGCGGGTGCAGCAACAGCAGACCGAGAAGGACTTGACGCTGCTGCATCGACTTGATACAACGGCGACGCGGTAGCTACAGGGCTAGCAGAACTTTGCAGACCATCAGATGCAGGATCAGCGACGGCAGAGTCTTGAACCGACTTCGCATCTGCGCTAACGTCAGCCTGATCTTCCTCCTCGTCGTCAGCATCAGGTAACCACTCCGGAGCACTCGACGGCTGCACGGGAGCTGGTGAGAGGCCAGGCGCATTGGACGCAGACACCGAACTTGTGGCGCCAACTCCAAGGCCTGCAACTTCAGCGTCCACTGACTGAGCGCCCTCCTCATACGAGAGAACCACCGTTGTAGTCGAGTCTGCGTCAGAAGCTTGCTCTGCATCGGATAGCATTGCAGTGAGCTCAGGATCAACGGCGGAGTTGACACCAGACGACTGGGTAGCCTCATGTGGAGGCAGGCTGCCTACAATTGCCGGAGCAATTTCATCAGGCCGCGAGGACTCGACGACAACCTCAGGCAGCTGAGAGTCGACATGACAAGCCAAAGCCTGACGAGCTAGCGGAGACTCGGTTTCAGCAGCAGCCTCACGACTTTGAGATGCTGCACTCGGACTGCGGGACTTCGGCCGGATGCGAGAAGGACGCGAGACGGACTTCGAGCGAGATCGCCGTGCCGAACTGGACGGGTGGCGAGATGACGACGACCTGGAACGGCGCTTGTTGTTCACCATAGCCGGCGACGCCTTCGCCTTCTTCCGCGGAGGACTTGGGGAAGGGGGTGCCTGGCGAGCTCTCCTCTTCAGACGAGGTGGCTTGGGCCATGAGTCATCACTTCCAGCGTCATCATTGGCTTCCTCCTGAACGTCACGACGAGACATCGCACGACACTGACGAGCAGCTTCAACTTCCTTTTTAGAGGTCCCTGGCGAAGTCTTACGGGCATCTGCTGCAAACTCGGCTGGCGAAATCTCGCTGGGATCCGAGCCGGTGTCATGAGCAATTCGAGCTAACCGAGTGGCAGTGACGTCGACGGGTTCCAAAGGATCGGCGGAGTTCAACGTGCTGATGAGGGCATCACGTGTCTCCTGGCTGAGCTTCAACAAACTCCAGTCTAACTCACCGGAGGAGCGACCTGAGCAAACGATGACGAAGAGCATGGTTAGTCACGGTGTGCGAGGAATGACACATCCAGAGGGAACGAACCTTCGACTGTGAGCGTCAAGACATCTGGATCCATAGCCTCCAGCTTCACCCGAGCGCGAAGAGTGCGGTTGGCCACGGTCAACCGCCTCACCTGCTCGCGAAGGTCGGCATTGCGCCGGCGAAGACGAGCTGACTCGGAATCTTCGGCCACATCCGCCTCGGCCAGGAATTCATGCAGGCGACGCGACTGGGCGGCGTACCCAGCTACAGCAGCCTTGAACGCTTCGGTGGTCGAATCCTGCTGTTGCCGGAGCTGCCGCGTGGTGGTTTCAGCACTCTTGGCACGGTTCTCCAGCCTGTCATATACCTCTTGATGAGTGGTGGCAAGGGCCTTGAGGGCTGTATTCTCTCGGTAATACCCTGCGACCACTGCCTGAGAACGCCGGAGACTCTGCTTGGTGGCCTCGAGCTCTTTCACCGATATCTCACGGAACTGCTTGGTGTTCTCGTGGAGCATGACTTCCTTCGCGAGCTTTTTCTCTGCGGCGGCTTGAGCGGCTTCAGCTGCGGTAACTCGAGCGCGGAGATTAGCTATCTCTGAGGTATTATCGCCGCCGACTTCGTTGACCGGAACGGCAGCAGCAGCTACTTCATCCAGAGTCTGAGCACGCTGCAAGCGAGTACGCACGTGACGGTCACCACGAATAGAAGGCTCCGAGTGCAACTTGACCATCGTCCGCACAATGGTCTCCAGGCGAGGACCCAACACAGCAATGACCCGCTCCGAGCAGTCGGCCGACGACTCATCCAGCATGGAGGCCAGCATCTCGACTTGCGACGGAGTCTCGGGAGACGGAGACGGAACCAGCGATGGAGCAGGAGATACGCGAGCAGTCAGGACTGGGGCAGCTACAGCCGGCATCATGGGAGAAAACGGCGCGGGCACAGGTGACGGAGCGAGACCTTGAGCAAGATAGCGCTCGATGCCAGACGTGGAGTGCTGCAGCGGCATGAAGGCAAACGACAATAAGACGCCGAACAATCAAAGTGCAGCACGGGTAGCGTCACAGGACGTACCACTTCATCATCAGCTCCGGCATGCGACGAAGTCGAAGGTGCAGGCCTCGGCGAAGACCCAGCAACCAGCGCGGCCGACGCAGTGGTGACAGCAGCAGAATCAGCGTGTGCGGCAATCTACAATGCACATCCGAACACAGCAAGCACGTTAGACGCCGAAGCATCGATGGCCAGGTGCGCGTGGAAGCAGAAGTACCCGAGCTGTCGGCGGACGAGAAGACGCAGCAGCCGGGGAACGATCAGCAGCGCCAGCAGAGGCCACGGGAGTCGCTGCAGCAGCAGTAGGGGACCTCGCCATCTCCGAGCTCGCCCCAGTGCTGCACACGAGACGCAGGCCAACGCACAACGAGTCAATACCGACGCGAACAAGACGGGCAATGACAGCACGGCAGGACTCACCTGCATGTCGGCGGCAGAGATGTCGAGCGAGGCGAAGGCGGCGGCGAGCGCAGACGGCAGAGCACGAGACGGCTTCACGGTCAAGACGAAGGGCACCACGACACTCACCAGGTGCCGCAGCTCGTATCGTGGTGGGGGCAGTTGTGGTGTTAGAAATTGCCCCGAGATCCCGCCGCAGCTTGATCAACAACCCGCCTGGCCGAAGACCAACGGGCTTGACAACGATTGGCTACACGGTCGGTGACCGCGCGTCATCTTGATGCGAGTTCGAGATGGGTGCCCCTGAGTGAAGGTCACGACACCGTCGCAGATGGCTGCGTCCCAAGTTGAAGATGTGGTGCACACCACATCACAAGTCACAGGAGTTTCGCACCCAAGACGCACCTATCTTAGGTTCGCGTACCTACGAGTCTTCGGCGACTCTTCGGCTGCGACTGTTGGTGCTAGAAGATCCGAAACGGACACGTTTAGACTTAGTATTTGTATTGGACTATAGGAAAGACAAGATAGAACAGATAAGCCCTTTGGGCAACAAGACAGAACAGCTTTTCCTCTCAAGCGACAAGGCCTCGAGCGCACGGTGGACGACCCGTGTCCAAGGTAATCTTGTAGGGAGGGAGATGCCTGTCGGTGAGCGTGCCTACTAGCATAGTGGTGTGCGTTTACCCCGGCAAGGCCAAGAGAGTAGAGGAAGGGCCGTGTATACGAAGGGCGAATTGTCGCCGTGTATTGGGTCGCAGCTTAAGTGCTCCCCATTGATATCTTACCGCTGGAGGTTACCTCTGGCACCCTCGCGTAAGGCCTACCAAAGGCCGGGACCCTCCCTTTGGAGGGACCGTGAGGTTATTGCGTGTGTGAGCATTCCAGTCGTCGCTCGTGACTGGAAGTGCTGGGCTTTGCTGGTAGCCTAAGGAAACCACGGTACATAAGGGGAAACGACCAACCCGAGGAACGGGTGTGAAGCAGGGCCTTTAGGTTCAACTTCTACTACCCGACAAGCCTGCTGAGTTATTGCTACTCATCGTGACTCAGTGGGTGTTGTCTTAAGGGATTGTGCCTACATCTATTAGAAAATCGGCGTGTTCCTACACGACACAGACTTGGTAGACACTCGCGTAGCGCTTCCGGCTGTGAATCCGTAGCGTGAGCCGCGGTTGAAGCCTGGAGCAGCAGTATCCCTGTCATCCCGGCCGCGTATCCTTCGGTAGTCTGGTCAGGTGGATCCGACGGCGAGCTGCCCTGCCCATTCTCAGTGTCTTCACCATCCTTGGATCTGGACTCTACATGTCGGACTTGAGCTGGATGCTGCCTCCTCAGTATTGCACGCGGCGTCGGGTACTCGGGGCGCTCCACCATCGGCCCTGGTGGGGTCTCCGGAGGCTCCGCCTCCCCAGATCCGGCGTCGGTCGTGGCCTGCAGCGCAAGGTTCTGCCACTCCATGTAACGGCGGGATCCGACGGACACATAGCCTTGGATCCGCGGGACTCGATCTCCGGCCAGCCACATCCCGACTTGGTGGTTTTGACGCAACACCAGCTCCTTCTCGCCGATGTTCGTGATCTGGAGGTACTGTACCCTGCCTGGGCCCTTGATCACCGTTGGCACCCATCGATCCCCTCGGGTAACCCACAACTTGTCATGCTCCGATCCTCGTAGGCGCATGGGCAGCTCCGCGGACTCTCCGATCCCAAGTTGCAAGTACCGATCCAGCTTCACCGACTGCGCTTTGTCGCTGTAGAGTGGACGGCGCCCGCTCAGCTGGATCCGGACTTCGTCGAGCAGGCAGAGGGTCCCGTCAGCCAGATCCAGCCGGATCCCGGCCGGGACCATGTAGTCCATGCCGAGGATGGCTTCCTGTCCCGATAGGTCTCCCACCCAAATGTCGAAGAAATATACCAGGTATCCACCCAAGGTAATCTTGATCCGAGTTCTTCCTTGCGTTGTATACACGTTGTCTCCGATCCCAACGCACTCTTGGCTCTGACTCCTGTCGATGTAGCACCCAACCTTACGAGCAAAGGCGGTATCCACGATGGACACCTCGGCACCTGCATCTAGGAGTAAGATGGCTTTCTCATTGTTGATCTTGCCGTGGATCTTGGCCTGACGGAACCATTTCCCTGGCGAATGCTGTTTCCAGTATCCTCGGGATTCCCCAGGCAGGAGATACGAAGACTCTGGATCCGTGGTCCGCCGGTTCGCAGCTACACGCCTGAATCCGGATCCAGTAGTATCTTCACCTTCTGCAGGCTTAAACCACTGGTCTGGATCCTGCTGCTTCCAGTATCCCTGACGCGCATCCGGATCCAAATCCATTGCCACTGTCGTGTTGGATCTGGAGTAGTCATCAGCTTGTCGGAGACTTGAGACCACAGCAGTACGTTTCCCATGAAGATCACATGTATTACCGCGTAGATCCTGTCGTTGGCTAACTGGATCTGTCGATGTCTTGTTCACAAATGCATAGATGCAATATCTAGAACGCTCGGCTCGTACCGGATTCCAACCCGGCGAGCGTCCTAGTTTAACATCTTCTCAGCCATCTCTGGCAGCATCCCCGCATGCTTGGCTGGATTGAACCACTGGCGGATCTGGTTGTAGAACTCTTCCATCGGGCATCGGCCCACGTCATGGAGTTCCCCACATCCACGGCACACGAAGAGGCAGTGGTCACCTGGATGACCCTTCTTGCCGCACTTCTCACACGTCAAGCGTTTCCAGCAGCCGAGATGTGAGTGCCGTTTCGATCCACAGTGCGTGCAGCGACTACGTTCAGGTCCATCCACATGCGTCCTGGATCGGGCATCGCGGGGCGCCGGGTCTTGCTGCGGACGGTCTGGTGGGTTCCGATCCAGAGCCTTCCGCTCTTCCTCTGCCGGCTTTGCGTGATCTTGGGCTGCTGCGAGGTAGATCCTGCGGTAATCGTCACATTCGGAATCCGATCCATCGCTGGATCCGGACTCGGATTCCGAGTCAGGTTGGATCTGGATCGCGCGAACATGTTTAGCTGGAGCGGCCGATGCAGGCGTCGCGGGGGCCTTCTGGCGGTACTTGCTGGATCCATACGCAGACTTCTTCTGCCGGTTCTTCGCCCGATCCAGTGCGCGGAGGACTTCTTCCAGCTCGTCAGCATCTGGCAGTCGTAGCAGGGTCAGCCGATCCGCCAGGTCCTGGTCACCCAAGGTCTCAATGAAATGGTCCACATGCTCTCTCTTCTTCTTGGATCCACCATCCTTGATCTTGAGTCGAGCGCGAAGCCCAGCGACGTTGAGTCGGTAGAGATAATCCAACGGAGACTCGTCGGATCGCTTGCGCGCGTGGTAATACTGGCGAGCAACAGAGATCCCCAATCCACAGTACTGGGTTTGGAAACTGCGGAGCAGATCCGGCCACTTATTGCGTGTGGATCGAGGTAGCTGCCGATACCAGTTCCTCGCGGATCCGGACAAAAGGTCCGCAAAGGTCAAGCACTTCTCCTCGTCTGGGGCTTGGTCACGGAGGAATGCAAACTTCACCTTACTGATCCATGCTCTCGCCCGATCCTCATCCTGGTCCTTCCCTGAGAACTCCTTTAGATCCGAGACCGCGGAGATCCGGACTCGTTGGATCAAGGTTGAACCTGTGGATCCAGTCGCGGTGGTGGCCACTGTAGCGCGAGCTGGGATCGGGAAGTCGATGTCATCTGGATCGTACTCCCAGTGTTGATCTCGATCGGACGAACCAGTGGACTCCATCTCCACATCCTGGGATCCGGGGTTCTGCGTCGCCTCCGGCGCCTGGGTCGGAGTCCACATGCCGTGCTCCTTCAAGACCCTGCCCATGGCTGCTTGGAAGAATGACTCAAGCCTGCCAGTCGACATGTCCGATCCTGAGGCTGTAGCTGTTGGATCTATCAAAGGGGCCGACAGTTTCTTGGATCGAGGCTGGGATCGGGGCTGGGAGCTCGCTTCACGCTGGATCTGGGCTCGAGCGCGTAGCATCGAGGCCCCCGAGGGTCCAAGAGACATACGCCGCGGCTCCGAAGATGTATCCGATCCAAGCTCCGCAGCGGACACGTACGGTGACGACGTTCGGCATCCTGTGGATCCAGCTTGAGGTGAACTTGGATCCGGGGCTGCTGGATCCAGCTGCGGCTGGGTCTCACCTACCAGCGCCTTCAGCCTGTTGAACAGCATGTCCGTCGTCGCGTGGATCTGGATTGGATCGACGTCGTAGATCGCTCTCGCGTCGAAGGCTCCAGCTACGAGGCCGGCCTCTTTCAGCAATTGCATGAGTCGCTCCATCTCAGCCAGGATCCCTTCGCGCTTGGCGGGCGCTGGAAGTGTCACAGGCCCTTGCAGGTCTCCGATCTGCTTTACGCCAAGTAGCCGCATCATCGGATCCCAATCCAGGAAGTCACGAGGCTGCTTCTTGTGGTAGCGTCTCCATCCTGCCACCTCGGATTCTTCGTGGGATGACACCTTTGGATCTTCGTCATCCAGATCCGGGGCCTTCATCTTCGCTCGTGTTACCGACTTGGTTGGATCGAAAGAGAAGAAGTAGGCATCCGGTTTAACTGGGGAATCAGCAAATGCATACCGATCCTTGCCAGCTTTAGTTTGTTTTGTTGGTGGATCTTGACTCGCGTCGCGATCCACCGGGGTCCCCGAAGGGACCTGTGGAGGAGGTTGAGGCTTCTCTTCTGGATCCATGTCTGGATCCACCTCGGTTCTGCCGACAGAGGTCCTCCTTGCACTCTGCCGATCCGTGGATCTTGGTTCATTCAGCAGCGTCGTCGTCGATCCCGACTCTGATGACGCTTGATCCCCTTGTTCCTTCTTCACTCGAACTTCTTCTTGGGACTCACGGTGAAATCCCGAGTCACCAGAAGATCCGGGCACGCGCACCATTGTGGTGTAGCGGGATCAGCAAAATCTGTGAGATCGCCGATCCAACTTCCCAACCGCGCCCGAACACCGACTTACGGAGGGGGTCCCCCGATGATCCGTGATCTGTGTGCTGAACTGGTCACCTTGTGTACCCGTCGGTAGGGCTGGATCTGCTCCTCTGGTGTCTGCTGAAGCGTCCGAGCCTTGAAGACATAACAGTCTGGGCGAGACGCGGGGATGTGGGTGGAGCAGCGCGGAAATCTTCACTCTGCTCGCGGTCGTTACTTCAGATCCAGTGGTAGTCGACTGGGATCGGGCGGCCTGGATCTGGATCCGGCCTTGGGGTTACCTTTGGGGGCTTGTTGTTTCTTTCCGATGCCTTCGCAGGTCTTCCTTTGCCGTACTTTCCGCTTCCTATAGCGGGATCCGTAGATGTTGAGAGTCGAGGATGCACCCGGCCAAGTAGTAACTCCGGGTGGATCGGGGATCTGCACTTGCAAGTAGGTCACTAGGAAGGTTGCAGAACTGGCCAATGTATTATCCAGTCTTAACCAACGCTAGCTCCACTACCCAAACCTTGCTACGCCGTAGGGCCAATGTACGTTCCCGATTCCAGGCGAAAGCGAAGGCACTTGCGATGTATAATGTAACGGGGTTACACGTACAAGTGGCTACAGCCACTTGTAACTCTAACAGACACGATGTCTGTTAAAGGTTCAAACACTTCCTCGGTCTTGATGTATGTTACATCAAGTGCCACATTCATTTACGACCACCACGACGGGTGGTCCATAGACATTTAGGATTCCTATTGGTTGAAAGCAGCATCTTTTAACCAATGAGCGACATGCATAGCAAAGGAATTCTGCCAACCAGCCGTTGGCAGATTCCCAACTTAGAATATTACATTTAGAGGAAGTCAGAAACATAAAACAAAAATAACAGTTCTCATTTTAACCCAAAAACATTATTTGGATCGTTTATTTAGATTAATCTATACTCGGAGGCCCGAGTATAATTAACTCTAGTTTAAACTAAGCTACGCTTCCTCATACACGAGCGCACACGTGTAAGCTGTTGTAGTGAGCCAAGGTAGGCCCACTACACCTGGTAGCACTTTGTAGTCCGTCCAACGACCGACTAAGTTGAGTTCGTACGTCACCGCACGAACACGGAGCCGAGAACCTTCCCATGGATACCGAAGTGTCTATGGAAAGCTCCACGACGCCTGCAACCCATGTTGCACGCGCTGACTGTCCCCACCTGTCAGACCCAGAGTGGGAAGCCCTCCAACGACTGTCAACAGTCATTGGTGAAGCGGCTGTAGCTACGATGCTGCGTACGCTAACGCCGACAGAGCAACACGGTGTTGCTCTGGGCTTCATCATGAGGGAGCAGCGAGATGCTGCTGCCAATACCGCGGTGTCGTCGGGGACGACACCTCGCCCACAGTCGCTGAAGCTCAACGTGAGCAACTACGTCGGAAGAGAGGGTGAACCTCTCCTCCGTTGGCTTGTCGAACTCGACACTGCCATCGCGGCTCGACGTATTGTCGACCCGTTGTCGAAGGTCGCGTTCGCCATGTCATGTCTTGGCGGACGTGCAAGGAGCTGGGCATATGGACGCCGGCTCTCCGACCCTACGTGCTTCAGCACGTACGAAGGCTTCAAGGAGGAGCTCAGACAGGCGTTTGAGCCCCGCAGAATGAGTTCCGGTCGAGAGCAGAGTTCCTCGACCTGCAGCAGGGTAAGCATGATGTTCATGCTTACGCCCAGAGAGCGCGGTACTTGGTCTCGGAACATCGTGACCAACCCGATCGACGAGGCGACTAAGGTCGTCACGTTCATGAAGGGACTGAGAGATGGGCCTGTGAAGACCTATCTCTTCCGCGAGTACCCGAGTACTCTCGAAGCTGCCATCACGCTTGCGATGCAGGAAGAGTTTAGCCTGCGACAGGCTAAACTGCACGCGCATGTACCGAGGCCGCAACCGCGCCCGGTAGTGAGGACGGGAGGTCCGGAACCGATGGACCTCTCGAGCGCTGCCGCTGCTGGGGGCCAGCAGCGACAAGGAAGTAATGTGCGGTGCTACCGATGCGGTAGGATCGGTCACTTTGCTAGAGAGTGCACGGCACCCGTGCACCAACAAGGTGGCTATCGCGGCGATGCTGGGCATCGTCGCGGAGAAACAAAAAAACGCTGGACGCCAGTAGGCGCGGGGCGCCCTACTGGTAATGCGGTTCCGCGTGTCAACCTTGGACACGCGACACTGAGGACTGCAGCCCCCAGTGAGGACCATTCTCACTGCAAGAAGCAAGATGACAAGGCTGATCTTGTCATCCTGAAGGTGAAGTCGATGAGAGCAAGCGGCTCTCGTCGTGCGTTGGTAGATTCTGGCGCGTCGAAAAACTTTGTTCGACTGCGAAGCCTATCAATGCTTGACTTCGAGGATTTAAAGATACCTCGAAGTCTGTTGGAAGTACGCTTGGCGACAGGTGTCGTCGTGAAGACCGAGAAGCGCATGGTACGCGTGCGCTTCACGTACAAGGGTCGAGTGTTCGTCGAAACCTTCATCGTCCTGGACCTGGACGATAAGTTCGACATGGTTTTGGGCATGCCGTGCGAGCCACGGCATGATCCGGTAATTGATTGGGAGAAGCGCACTTTAGTGCGCTTCGGTCGCGGCGGTGGAACAGAGAGCGATGGCCCTGTTGCCACCACACACGCACCAGCAGGTGCGCGCGAATCTCCAGTCGAGACAGCGCCTAATGCCGCTGTCCCGAACGCCCAGGACGCGCAAGAAGGCGCGCGCAAGTGCAAGAGCGTCGGCATCACTGCCGACGGCTGGAAGAGAAAATGTGTCGACCTCGGAGGTCGACACCCGCTTTTCAGCGAATCAAGAGAAGTCTCCGGCCTCGAGCGGTGCGGATGCCACAAGCGAGTCACACACGTCAGCCGTGGAGGCTGACGCGACCCTGATTGGATCGGTTTTGGCCTGTAATACGAGCCAAGGTGACGTGACGCCGTCGACTCCGGGAGTCGATGGCTTGGATGAATTCTATTCGTCGGCTCGGGGAGCCGACGCACCCTCCGTAATGGGGGTCTCCGCCAATGGAAGGCGTCGAGGTATTGAAGTCGCGTCGGTTCCGGGAACCGACGCTGCGAAAGACATTTCGCGTCGACTCCGGGAGTCGACGCACCCTTTATGATTAAGGGCTCCGCCAATGATAGGCGTCGAGGTGATGATGGCGTGTCGGTTCCGGGAACCGACGCTGCAGGCGGTGCGGACGGTTGCAAACGTCCCGCACCGGAAAAACTTGCATGCTGTCGTGCAGCCGGGCTGCACGACGAAGCGCCGCGCGACCAAGCCGGGCTTGAAGTCGCTCGCCCGCGGGAAGTACCCGCCGGCGGAATAAAGAAGAACACCCGTCCACGGCTGGGCCTGGACGAGGTCAGAGACCATGCGGAGCCGGGCTCCGCAAAACAAGAAGACGGCGCATGCGAAGGTCGCTGCGCAAGTCTCGGCCCGGGGCCGAGACGCTCCAAGAAATATCTGCCGGGCAGACGAAGGCTGAGAAGCCGAACGTCGAGACGTTGAACGTCTTGACGCGTACCTGTGCTGGGTTCCGGCACAGGGAGATGACCCTCGCTAATCCTCCGACGCAAGCGTCAGAGTTGACTTCACTTCCAGTCATGAGCTGGAAGCGCTTCGCGCGTGACTTGCACGATGGACGCATCGAGCAAATATGCATTCTCTCGGACGCCGAGAGAACGAAGAGCGAGAATGAGGAACTGAGGCAGTTCTTCATGGAGAGCACCACTGGGAGTGAAGACACTCTCGGTGCCAAGACGAAGAAGGAACGCTTTGAGGAGCAGAGCTGGGACTCGCTGAAGGCGAGCCCCTACTACGAGATTCTACGGGAGTACGCGGACGTACTTCCGGAAGAGATCCCTGCGGAGCTTCCGCAGGACAAGGGCATTCAGCACGAGATTGATCTCGTGCCGGGCACGAAATACTGTGTCACGCGGCAGTGGCCACTGCCGCGAGAACAAGTCAAGGCGATCGACGACTTCTTCGAAAGTCGTCGCAAAGCTGGACAAGTGCGGGAATCGAAATCCCCGCACAGTGCTCCGACGTTCTGTGTCAAGAAGCCACAGGGCGGCTGGCGCATCGTTCACGCGTACAACAAGCTGAACGATGCGACGATACCGGCGCAGACACCGATACCGCGAAAAGATGTTATCATCGATTCGATGGCCAGGAGCACTGTCTACAGTGCTCTTGATCTGCGCGATGGGTTCTATCAGATCCTAATGCGTGAGAGCGATATCCCTCTCACGGCTGTGAGCACGCCGAGTGGCATGCTCTGGGAGTGGCTAGTGATGCCGCAGGGTCTGAAGAACGCCCCTGCGACCTTCAACAGGTGCGTGACGCACTTGTTGCGCTCGGTGCGCGACTTCGCACCGAGCTACTTCGATGACGTGTTCGTCCACAGCCGTGCTGCGGACGGGATGAGCGACGCTGAGATGCACAAGGTGCATCTCCGGAAGCTGCTTGCGCTCATGCGCAAGCACAAGCTCTACGCGAACCTGAAGAAGTGCATCTTCGGGGCGAGCGAGATACCCGTGCTCGGGTGTCTCGTTGGGAAGAACGGTGTCCGCCCTGACCCTGAAAAGGTCAGAGTGATCAATGAGTGGCCGACGCCGACGAGTGTCAAGGAACTGCGGCAGTTCCTTGGCTTGGCCACGTACTTGTGCAAGTACGTGAAGAACTACGCGGGCACGATACGCCCGCTGTCACAGCTCCTGAAGAAGGATGCCGAGTGGAATTGGACTGCTGACTGTCAGCAGGTTTCGATGCAGTCAAGCGGGGCTTGACTGAGGCGCCGATCTTGGCGGTGGCCGACCAAGATCGCCCATTCCACGTTGTGTGTGACGCATCCGATTTCGCGATCGGATGTGCGTTGATGCAGCACGATCACGAGGGCCGTGATCGTGTCGTCTACTATCAGTCGCGTCAGCTGAAGCCAGCTGAGCGCAATTACCCGGTGCATGACAAGGAGCTCCTTGCCATGAAGTATGCACTCGCGAAGTTCCGAGTGTACTTACTCGGAAGCGAACCCTTCGTGGTCTACACAGACCACGCATCATTGCGTACGGCTATCAAGTCGCCACACATCTCGCAAACGTATGGCGAGATGGCTTTCATTCTTTGCGGAATACAACTTCCGGGTTGAGTACAAACCCGGAAGACTCAATGTGGTGGCCGACGCGTTATCGCGTCGACCTGACTACGCTTCAACTGATGCTGACGTCAATGCCATTGACGCCATGCAATCGAGCACTCCCACGTCGTCGCTGTTGGACGACGTGAAGATCGCGTACGCGCACGACGCAGATGCGAAGCTCTTGCTGGCCTACGGCTCAGCGCCTTCTGACAAAGCTCGTCAGAAGCTGCCGAAGCATCTTCGTGCTCGTGCACACCGTTATCGGGTGCACGACGGGTTATTGCTCTACAGTGCAGTCGACGACAACGCGGACCGTGTTGTCGTGCCGAATGACCATGACCTGCGACTCAGGATCATGTATGAGTATCACGATGCACCGGCTGCGGGGCATCCGGGCCGTGAGAAGACATACCTTCTTCTCACGCGAGACTTCTACTGGGCCCACCAGTATAAATGGGTGCGCAAGTACGTCCGTGCTTGCGAGGTGTGTCAACGTGTGAAGCCTGCGCCGTTCGCGCAGGCTCCTTTGCAGTCACTACCAACTCCGTCGGAGTGTTGGCAGTCCATGTCTTTGGACTTTGTGTTTGGTCTTCCCCCGGATAGCCAGGGAACACGGGCGTTGTGGTCTTTGTTGACCGCTTCAGCAAGATGGTACATCTTGCTGCAGTACCCGCCGAAGTGACTGCGAAACAGACGGCACGTCTGTTCGTTGACATGGTGTTCAAACACCATGGCATGCCGATGGACATCGTGTCCGATCGAGACCCGCGTTTCACAGCGCACCTGTGGCAAGAAGTGTTTACACTTCTTGGGAGCCAACTTTCAATGTCGACTGCGGACCATCCGCAGACGGATGGGCAGACCGAGCGCGTGAATCGCGTGCTCGTCGACATACTCAAGAGCTACGCTCACTCGTTCCAACACTGGAGCGAGTGTCTGTCGATGGCAGAGTTCGCCATCAACAACTCGGTGCATGCCTCGACCGGGCATACACCGTTCTACGTGAATGCAATGCGTCACCCGCGCCTCCCGAGCCTGCTCGGGATGGTGACTCCTTCCTTAAGTGGGGAGGATCTACGGCCGCAACACAGCAGCCGCAGAATGCCGCTGACACTTGCACAGTGTCAGCCGCGATAACGCGCAAGAAGAAGAAGAACGCGCGTCTGTGCAGGGCACAGACGCCGCGACGAACAAGAAGAAGGAGAACGCGTCTGTGCAGGGCACAGACGCCACGAAGAACAAGAAGAAAGAAGAACGCGTCTGTGCAGGGCACAGACGCCACGAAGAACAAGAACAACGCGTCTGTGCGGGGCACAGACACAATGACCACTAGTGAGGACGAGCTGAACAAGTTCAGCTCGGATGCACTCAACTTCGTGCAGCGCAGACAAGCCGTCATTCGGTTTGTCCAAGACGTTATTGCAGCTTCTGTCGATCGACAGAAGCTGAATGCAGATAACGTTGGCAGGGGCAACACAAATGAATTCAAGAAGGGTTCATTGGTTTTGTTAGCTTCTCAAAACCTGCCTAAACATGCAGTTTCCGACTTCGGGGCGAGTAAGCTCGCTCCGCGCTTCATTGGGCCGTTCACAGTGTTGGCACGGCATGGGAACGCTTACACGCCAGACATTCCGTCTAGCATGCGCCTCCACCCGACCTTTTACGTGGGGCGGCTTTTGCCTTACCGGCAGAACGAGCCAGATAGCTCGGCCGGCGCGAAGCGGAACCCGAACCTTTCTCCAGCGCGTCAACGGGCTGGACCAAGCGCACGACGCGACCCCCAACGTCGACGGAGACGTCCGACGCGGTCTGCGCGGCCTGAGCGACTTGAGCCCTCAGGTTCGCAATCTCTTGCCTCAGAGCAGCGAAGTCACTGCTCTGAAGACGCTCCACAGCGGCGACTCGGTCTTCGAGAGACGGAGGCCCAAAGTCAACCCCAGGTTGACCGTACCCGGGGCGTGTTCCCACCACCGCCGCCTCCGATCCGTGACGCCCACGGCTCAACACGTTGGATTGTTGAGCGTATTGTCGACCATAGTATCCCGAAAACGAACCGTCATCCGGTTCGTTATCGTATTCGTTGGAGAGGGTTTCCGCCCCACCAAGATACATGGAGCCGCGGAACGTCCTGCTGCAGGACGTTCCGGAAATGGTGAGGGCGTACGAAGCCCACCACGCACTGCCGGCGCGAAGGTAGTGCGAGCGCTGTGGTCTCCCCCAGCGCTCGAAGCACCACGCTCGTCGCGTTCCTCACGTGCCATGAACTTGGCACGGAGATCCTTGAGACTCGCAGGTACACGAATCGACGTGTACCCGTTTAGGTCGCGGTCGCTCAAGCGCGCCGCACCCGGAAGACACAACATGCACTGCTGGTCTTCGGGCACAGCGCACGGAACCCCAGCATCCACAGAAGATCTGTGGAGCTGCTTCAACCTCCCACGCGTCGAGAACGTCTCGAAGCACTCACGGGCATGCTTAACCCGCTCACGGTAGGCTGCCAGATTCTTGCTGAAGTTTTCAACAAAGGCATTCCAACTTTGACAAAGTGCCTGCCATTCGGGCACTTTGCTGCGAGAAGAGGTCTTCTTGCTGGAGTAATATCGGAGCTCATGGAAGAGTCCGATATAGTAGTCGCGCCTTTGATCCGTCATCGGATCAAAGTGCTGGCCTTCCGCCACCTCATCGTCCTCAATCGCGGTGCATACGTACAGCGGGATAGTGTTCGGGGCACCGAGTTGCCCACCCGCGCCGCGATGTCTGCCGCGGACGGCATCCATGGATCACGCGCTGCATGAGCAGCGCGTGGAGAGTTTGAAGGCGCCGCATCGCGCGGCGAGCTCAAGGCTCCAGCAGCAGAGAGCGGAGTCTCCTTTGCGCTACGCGAACGCTTCGAACTCGAAGCGTCCGAGTCGTCTTCTTCACGAGGGCGTCTCGACCCGGCGTGCGGGTCGAGACTGTCGCTGTCGATTGACTCCTTGCGCCTGCTGGGGAGGCATCGCCCTCCTCCATGTCCACGTCGTCCTCGCTATAGTCAACGACATCGTTGACTATCGAAGAGCCCTGAAGGACGATCTTCGGCTCCGTCGCGGCCTTAGCAGTGCGAGCGTCCTGCTTCGCCTGCTGCCGCTCGTGGTACTCGGGGACAGAGAGATTCTCTGTCCCAGCGGCGGTCTTCTTCGGCGAGCTCATTGCGGAATGAGCTCGAGTTTTCCTTCTCCCAACGTGAAGAATTGACGAGTGGTCAATTGCCTGATTGACGTGCCGTGACCGGCGCGTCTAACCTTAAGGGGATGGTGTAACGGTTACACGTACAAGTGGCTACAGCCACTTGTAACTCTAACAGACACGATGTCTGTTAAAGGTTCAAACACTTCCTCGGTCTTGATGTATGTTACATCAAGTGCCACATTCATTTACGACCACCACGACGGGTGGTCCATAGACATTTAGGATTCCTATTGGTTGAAAGCAGCATCTTTTAACCAATGAGCGACATGCATAGCAAAGGAATTCTGCCAACCAGCCGTTGGCAGATTCCCAACTTAGAATATTACATTTAGAGGAAGTCAGAAACATAAAACAAAAATAACAGTTCTCATTTTAACCCAAAAACATTATTTGGATCGTTTATTTAGATTAATCTATACTCGGAGGCCCGAGTATAATTAACTCTAGTTTAAACTAAGCTACGCTTCCTCATACACGAGCGCACACGTGTAAGCTGTTGTAGTGAGCCAAGGTAGGCCCACTACATATAAGGCAAATTCGAGTCTGATTTATGCTTAAGTCCAATCCCATCCCAAAGTCCTATCTCCCTATGGATCCTATCATCCCATCTGTACCTACTGACTCTATGGAGCTTAGTTACCTTCCTTGCGTGTCGCCTGATTGCTTCCGCCGTACCGTGACCCCCGATCCATCGTCCGCTTCTTCGATCCATGGCCCGCACCGATCCATCTGAGTCCGACTCAGAATCAGATCTGGATCGGAATGTAGCCAAGTCCGGATCCATCATTTCAGGTAATCGCTTTCTCTCGCCACTTTCTTGGATCCTGCTTCTCCACAGAGCCATGGGCCGTAGTGCACGCCCGTCTCGGCCACATCCCGTACAAGCGCTACGAACAGCTGTTGAGCATGGCAGATGGAGTACCGCGCATCGCAGGCGACGTGCCGACGGATAACGTGTGCGCTGGATGTTTGCATGGGGAAGATGCGCGCTGACGACTTCCCACGTCACCCTGAGAACTTGGTCAAGAGTGCCGGTGTACTGGACTTGGTGCACACGGACATCATGGGTCCGATGCAGACCAAGACACCAGGAGGCTGCACGTACGCAGTGACCTTCATCGATGACTACTCGAGACACGTGACGGTGTACTTCATGAAGGCGAAATCGGAAGTGCTGTCGAAGTTCAAGATCTTCAAGGCAGCAATGGAGAACGCAACGGGCAAGACGATCAAACGCCTTCGTTCGGACAATGACGGCGAGTACATCGGCAAGGAGTTCAAGGCCTACCTCGACCGCAGCGGCATCAAGCATGAGAAGACGGTGCCGTACACGCCTCAGTAGAATGGACTGGCTGAGCGCATGAACCGAAGTTTGGTGGAGATGGCGCGCTGCATGCTCTACCATGAAGGAATCGACAAGAAGTGGTGGGCAGAATCTGTCAACACGGCGGCCTGGATCATGAACCGGATCCCGAACTCGGTGACCATGAAGACACCCCACGAGATCGTGCACCGAACCAAGCCTCAACTCAAGAACATGAAGGTGTTTGGTGCACTCGGCTATGCCCACATCGCCGACGAGAAGCGTCGGAAGCTGGACGCGAAGGCGTTCAAGTGCCGATTCCTGGGCTATGAAGATGGTGTGAAGGGATACCGCGTTCTCAACGTGGCAACGGGAAAGGTGCAAATCGTGCGCACCGTGAAGTTCATGGAGACGACTGAGCCTGACCACCTGATGACACGTCTGGATATCGACGACGATGAAGATGCGATTCCGGCTGCACCAAACTCGGAAGGAGTGCCTGCATTGGTGCCCGTTCGCGACGTTTCGACTGAAGTTGAAGTTGGTGGACCGACTATGGCACCGAATGACGTGACGACAGGTGGAGCAATCGTTCCGTATGCTACCCATCCGATGATTACTCGGTCGCGGGTCCGTCATATCGAAGAGACCAACGATCCGGAGGAGCCCGAAGCTCGCAAGAAGCAAGTCGTTGCGCCGTCAGAGATCAGGACCAAGCGTCAGAGGGTGGACCAAGGTCTGCCAAGTCGGACGACAACCAGCTCACCGTTCGTGGTGGAATGCTGATGGCAGCAACGGAGGAGGTACCAAGGAGGTACCAAGAGGCTATTACGAGTGCGGATCGTGCCCAATGGAAGGCAGCGATCGCCAGTGAGCTCAAGTCGCTGATGACCAACAAGACATGGAAGTTGGTGCCTAAGCCCAAACACCAGCGTGCTATTGGCTGCCGCTGGGTGTTCGCGTTGAAGCGCGATGAGACGGGGAAAGTCGTTCGGTACAAGGCTCGTCTCGTGGCCAAGGGGTACTCGCAGCATCATGGGATCGACTACGAGGACACCTACTCGCCGGTTGTGTACCTGAACTCTATCCGCGCGAAACTTGCGAAGTGCTGCGCCGATGGGATGGAGATCGACCAGTGTGACATCGACACGGCGTTCCTGTATGGCAAGCTGGAAGAAGAAATCTACATGGTGTTGCCTGAAGGACTTCGAGAACTCCTGGATTTGGCTGAAGCTCAAGGTGAAGATGACGTCGTCTGCCTGCTGTTGCAGAACTTGTATGGACTCAAGCAAGCGTCTCGCGTATGAAACGGGACGATCGACGCGCATCTCAAGAGCATGGGATTTCGAGCTGCCGATGTGTCTACACGAGAGGTACCGGTGACGACGAGTGCATCGTGTGTCTCTACGTTGACGACATGCTGATTGCATCTCGCCAGCAGATCATCATTGACTCGGTGAAGGCAGGCATCGCGGACAAGTTTCGCATAAACGACCTCGGACGCGCTCGATTTATCCTTGGCATCGAGATCGACTACGACATGGAGGCCAAGACGCTGGTCATCTGCCAGCGGGCGTACACCGCGTCGATCATCAAGAAGTTCGGCCAGGAGAATGCGAAGCCGTGCCTGACTCCACTTGACCCAAGTGTGCAGTTGACCAAGGCGGACGATCCCCAAACCGAGGAGGACAAGGCCCAGATGAAGTTGAAGCCGTATCGCTCTCTGATGTACCTGGCATGTGGAACTCGACCAGACATTTCAGGTGCAGTGGCCAAGCTGAGTCGTTTTCTGGAGAACCCTGGTGAGAAAACTGGGATGCTGGTATCCGTGTGGTACGGTACCTATTGAAGACCAAGAATCTCGGAATCTTCTACGATGGATTGCTCGGCACGGAGCTCGTCGCGTACTCGGACGCTGACTGGGCTGGCAACCGCGACGACAGACGCTCGGTTAGTGGAATGATGCTGATGATGTGTGGTGCTCCCGTGGTTTGGCGCTCGACTTTTCAGAAGACAGTCGCGCTGAGCTCGACTGAGGCGGAGTACATGGCTCTCAGCGAATGTGTGAAGGAGGTGGCGTGGATGCGACTACTACTCAAGGATTTGGGTGCGGAGCAGGATGGACCTACGGTGATCTACGAGGACAACCAAGGTGCCATGGCGCTGGCGAAGAATGTCGGCTACCAAGCTCGCACCAAGCACATCGACATCCGATATCCTTCATCCGAAGATCACGAGTGGTGTTGTGGAACTTGACTACGTTGAGTCCAAGAACCAGATTTCCTGACCAAGGGACTCTCGACGAAGACTCTTCGCTATCTGCTTGAGCACAGTAACATCACTGAGATGCTCGGGAAGACTGCAAATTGAGTGGGAGTGTTGCGATTGTGCACTTCGCAGACTAGTTGTGTGTCTCCGTATCGAGGCACGTGCTTGCTGTGAAGTTGTTGCCGATGGTAGGCAATTGTGGTACACGTGGTGGAATACTTGGGTCTGATTGGCGGAGCCCCAAGATTTGACACGTCTGATTGGATGAGAGAAAGGTAAGTTGAAGTTGCCTTTCTGGATACGATCTGCAACATTTACTTTTTGATCCCCAGCCTTCAATACGACGAAGTAGGAGGTGTGCGTTGGTACGATTCATGTTTAAGCATAGGAGACTAGGATATGATAGTTAGTTTGGCCTAACTCATTCTAATTCACTTTCGGATTTCCTTCCTAACCAACACTCGACTACCAAGCCTCGCCCGCATAATCTCAAGTCATCGACACCTCCGAACCGAGTCATCAACTTCGCTTGGACTGTCTCTGGCCCTATCCATTGCACTCGAAGTAACTCTGGGCTGGACTCGACGAGGTGTGCGCACCCTACGGTTGGCCACATCCGACAGCGCGTCGACGTACCGTTGGGCTTCTGCCTCTAACACAACGATAAATTTGCCGATGTCCGGGTGAGGAACCCTCATAGCGCGGTTCAACGTTCGATTGTAGTGTTCCAATGGATTATTAGTCCGATTGACGATGTCCTCTTGCACGCCGTACACGTTCCAGTCTTCGGGCTTGTACTTTTTAACCCAGGTGCGGACAAAATATTTCCAGAACTTGGCCCAAGCTTCCGTTGAGTACGCGATTCCTTGGTCTTGACATTCCCCCCCAATAGTACACTGCACGTTGCGAATTCCAGAGCGCACAATTTCAAATTGGTGGATTGTAGTCAGCTCATCCACTGTCCCTTCTGCCATTGCAATGTCGACTTCGCGTTCAGTGATCCCGAGCTTGAGCACCTTCTGGCGCAGAGCTTGCTTGAAGTGAAAAAGACAGCCGATGACTTTGGCCCGGGGAAACTGATGTTTGACAGCGTTCGTCAGAGCTTGTTCGAAGTCGCACGCGATGAATGCCAAAGTCGCAACACGCGTTGGTCTGGTACAGGACGTAGTCGTACAGCTTGGTCGTTTTCCCCGTAGTCAGCGCGTAGCAGCTTGGAATGTACAGATTCGAGATTGCGTCGTACACCATCACGACTACCAGCTGGTAAAAGTTCGCGGGAACACAGCGGAATGTCCCATCAATGAAAAGCGAAGCTTGTCGAGCCCTCAATCGGTCCATCAAAACCGGGTGCCCCCCACCAGATGAAGTGGTGCAGAGCTTCGCCCTCGTAGTACGAGCCGTGATACTGGAAGAACTTCAGACTGGGATTTTCACGCACGCTGCACAGCGGGTCCGTCTTGATTTGGACAAACACATCATTCCCGAAGCTTTTCAACTTCGTTCGGTAGAACCGGCCGGTCTCTTGGTGCTTGGATAAACCGCTTGTAATCCTGCCCGGGCTTTGAAAGCACTGCTCGCGGATGTGGTCCCACACCTCCTGTGGACTGAGCGTTGGCTGCTCCAGCGCAAGTACTTTGATCGCCTCCAGGATGTCGGCATGGAGAACGGGTGCTGACGGAGGTCGCTCGCTTGGGTGTCCCTCACAATGTCTCGGTTGCAGCCGGGCTTGTGCGCTCCTTTCTGAATAATTGTTCCGTCGGCGCGGTGGTACACCTTGGCTTTGCACTTGGTCCGCTTGTGCGAGCTGCACCGATAGTTTGTCGATTTGTCCGATTCGTGATAGAAGAAGCCGTTGTAGACGATGGGACCGGTTATGACACGATCGTCTTCCTCTGTCTTCGTCTCCTCATCTTCTACGTTCGTCTCTTGCTCTTCACAGTCCGACTCTTATGTGCCAACATCGTACTCTCCTTCGTTGAACAGCTGACCCACGTCGCTTGCCTCGCTCGGAGGGAACGGCTCGGTGTCCCTCGATGCCTGCGAGGAGGATGACCTTGTGCTTAGAAACTCCATAGTTGGTAGTTAGTAAGGCAAATCGTCGTAGGTTGATGGAAATTGTACGAATGACATCCAGAAAGTGACAGGATACAACTGCGTAAACACTAACAATCTAACAATAGCGATAAAAGTACATTTGTTCTGCTAAAAGTATGGATAAGATGTAACGCTTGGGACTTGCGAGAGACCTCGAGTCTGGACGCGCTAGAGATAGCAGGACATTAGTCTAAAGTAAAATAGCAACCTAACATTAGCGATAAGATGGTGTATTTATTGCTATTTTATGATCAGTTTGCTTACGCATGGGATCTGACAGAACGGCGGCCCCGGATACACTACAGTTATAGTCTATATCAAACCGCTTACGATACAAATGGATGTATATTCAACCACAAATTGACGAGAACTGAAAGTTGTCCCAAAAGTTGATCCGTCGCAAGACACACGTTGATCCCAAGTTGGCCTGTCCCGCGGTTGATAAAAAAAAGTATATCGGCTCTCCGAGTCGAGAGGATGCGTCCGCATCTACGCGACGCTCCCCGAGCCGCCGTGACGCTTTGCCCACGCCGTCGACACACCGTGAAAAAGGCTCGCCGGTCCCAGTTGGCTCTCCGAGCCGCCGCGATCCAGCAGAGCGCGCTGCGCCGTCGAGGAGGAACAACGGCCATCGCTACGAACTCCAGACCCGTTCCCCGAATGCTCCTCCGGTCTCTACGAGCTATGCGCGCTCACGGAGCCACGGTACTTGCCACCTCGTGGTGAGGACGTGTCCCCTGGCCCCAGTCATCTCCAACCCCTTGGACGAAGCTCACTCCGAGCAGATTGCGGCGCAAATGGCTCCCATGCGCTCCCAGCGTCCCGAGCTGCGCCCTCCGCTGAATCCCATCACCACCGAGTACGGTTTCAGGCCTCGAGAACCTGCGGAGGCGTGTCACCAGGCTTTCCAGCGGTTTCTCGCTGTGACGGGGTCACACAGCACAATGCACAGAGGAAGTGCGTGTGGATATTACTATCCAGGCGAATACCAGTTCGCCGGTTCCCGGCCTCAAAGGGAACGGTTTGCTACAAAGGAGTAGGTTATAAGACTGACTGTATTTTGGTAGGGGTTAACTTGGTCGTAATACAAACTACAAGTTAACTATACAAAAGCCCACACAAACTCAAATGATTGGCTTGCGGAGCTGCTGGTACCATGTACCATGTACTCGGGAGAGTGACACCCGTCACTCTTCATGTAATGGGTACACTTGATTGTACCCCGTTACACTCGCGCTGCACGCCATATGGCCTGCGGCTCGTACCCCCGAGGAACTTGCTCTCCGTACGCCTCTGCGAGAACAACTCCTCACTCCACAGTTGACGACTGTCGCGGAGTATCACGAGCGGTTGCGGCTTCAAGCCCAGCAGAAGTCGCTGCCCGCCATGCGGACGTACCCGGTGGTACTCAACCCGGGGACTCGATTGAGTACGAAGCTCAGTTTGAGTCCTGGGCCGAGCACAGCCGGAAGCTTAGCTCCATGGACGCTCTTCGAGCCAGCTTCAGCGAAGTGGATGTTCGCATTGAACGCAAGCTTCGTTTCGACTTTGCAAAGGTCTGAGCCATTAGCAGCCTCTCAGCCTTTGCCCGGCCACAGACTCAGTCTAGCGCTGCGCGGTTCGCTCCTTCGAGCACTCCAGACACTCCTCTCCGCGAGGAAGTGAGCGTTGTGGCTCAGGGTCAGCCTCAATGTGGCTGACCCAACAGCTCCCCAGCCTATTGTCGGGAAGCGCAAGATGGCCGGCGTGCCGGCCTTGAGCCCTCGGGGCGCTGGTGATCAAGCTGATCACAAGCGTCCACGACGTCCGGGCAGTCTTGGCGGCGGGGCACTTCAAACTCCCATGAGTTCTTAGAGTGAGGGTATCCTCGCCATTTCACCAGATACTTGTTCTGACCCGCTTCACCAGCAGGCGCTCCACATGGTAATGAAGGTCCCCCTTGCTCGTCGAGCAGAGCCGGTGGAAGCCGTAGTGGAGCCCGTTGCGACTCAGAGTGAGCTCCTTCAGGTACAGCGGCAGTCGGACCGCATTCATGACCATGTTCATGATGTTGATGCGCGTCTTGCGCGTACTGTCACGGAGATGAAGGAGCTCTCCCACGACTTGGGCTGGGTTCAAGTACCTCACGAGGTCTGGGACCGGCTAGGAGACTTGGAGAACTGGATGCAGTGTTATTGCGCTCGCGAAGAGCGTCATGTCGAGGAGCTCTCCGAGCTTCGACGTCAGCAGGCTGTGTTACAGGGGCTTCTGGCCCGCATGCAGGACCCGTCCACTGTGCCTCCTGCGCCTGTGCCCTGTACCTGCGGCACTTTGCAGTGCCTGCGTTGGTGGCCGCGTCTTCGACGCCTGCAACTGCGTCCTCGACGATCGCGACCTGCGCGTCTGCGACCTCGTCGCCTCGGTGCCTCTATCTGCACCTGCGTCGGGTCATGATACGGCTTAAGCAAACCCACGTAGAAGACGGTGCGTACGCATCTTCTTCGGAAGATTGAGGGTGTACCACAAGCCCTTCTTGGCCACAACCTTGTAAGGTCCGATGAAGCGAGGCTATGGTTTTCCAGTATTGGACTGTTAGTTTCTTATTTTAAAAAATGTTGCTTAGTTACTGTTCTTACATCTTTCAATTTGATTGAAGTACACGGATTATACTCTTACCCGGCAGCTTCGCAGCGTTATAGCGCGTATCATGCGTCCGCCCAACAAGCTTAATGTGCAGTGATGGCGCAGTCGTCAGCACAAGCAGTCCAGGACAAGTCCATCGACGACCAGTCAGTCACCCAAAACTAAAATTTTAAATTTAAATTGAGCGAGCAGCGCGCCACACCAGCACGTACCCGATGATCCATTTAGGATGCCCAGATTTGGCCCTGTTGTTATGCTATAATGTTATTGAGATGTACTATTAGCACCATATCCATTGTAATTATACGTCAAGTCATTCATGATTAGACGTTTGTTGCAATTGGGACTTGCGTAGTTTTAGGCTTCTACAAGATGCACTATACTGTGGGTTTCAGACGTACGCCTCGATGGAAATGACACAATAACAACTTTCTAAGACATGTCGTCCGCGAGTTCAAGCGGTAAAAGATGTGATATCTGTCTGAGATATTCTGGGTTTTGAATATGTGCAGCCGTGAGGTCACTGCACAAATTTGAACTACGGGTGCACCCTGGCCGATTAACAATTTGATCGTGTGCTTAAAATGGGCATCATCAGTACGAACGTTTGCTTAGTTCTCATAAGCAAAAGGGATTATTTCACTTACACAATATAGATGAGGTTATGCTGACGTTTCTATGAAACAACAAGCCGAGCGGAGTCCCGCATGAGGGGCTCTCTAAACAGGTTTAAGCTGAGCACGTGGGGCCATACCATTCGCCTCGCTTGGCAGGGGAGTTAGCATAATTCTTGAGCTCAGTTTGAGTCCTGGGCCGAGCACAGCCGGAAGCTTAGCTCCATGGACGCTCTTCGAGCCAGCTTCAGCGAAGTGGATGTTCGCATTGAACGCAAGCTTCGTTTCGACTTTGCAAAGGTCTGAGCCATTAGCAGCCTCTCAGCCTTTGCCCGGCCACAGACTCAGTCTAGCGCTGCGCGGTTCGCTCCTTCGAGCACTCCAGACACTCCTCTCCGCGAGGAAGTGAGCGCTGTGGCTCAGGGTCAGCCTCAATGTGGCTGACCCAACAGCTCCCAGCCTATTGTCGGGAAGCGCAAGATGGCCGGCGTGCCGGCCTTGAGCCCTCGGGGCGCTGGTGATCAAGCTGATCACAAGCGTCCACGACGTCCGGGCAGTCTTGGCGGCGGGGCACTTCAAACTCCCATGAGTTCTTAGAGTGAGGGTATCCTCGCCATTTCACCAGATACTTGTTCTGACCCGCTTCACCAGCAGGCGCTCCACATGGTAATGAAGGTACCCCTTGCTCGTCGAGCAGAGCCGGTGGAAGCCGTAGTGGAGCCCGTTGCGACTCAGAGTGAGCTCCTTCAGGTACAGCGGCTGTCGGACCGCATTCATGACCATGTTCATGATGTTGATGCGCGTCTTGCGCGTACTGTCACGGAGATGAAGGAGCTCTCCCACGACTTGGGCTGGGTTCAAGTACCTCACGAGGTCTGGGACCGGCTAGGAGACTTGGAGAACTGGATGCAGTGTTATTGCGCTCGCGAAGAGCGTCATGTCGAGGAGCTCTCCGAGCTTCGACGTCAGCAGGCTGTGTTACAGGGGCTTCTGGCCCGCATGCAGGACCCGTCCACTGTGCCTCCTGCGCCTGTGCCCTGTACCTGCGGCACTTTGCAGTGCCTGCGTTGGTGGCCGCGTCTTCGACGCCTGCAACTGCGTCCTCGACGATCGCGACCTGCGCGTCTGCGACCTCGTCGCCTCGGTGCCTCTATCTGCACCTGCGTCGGGTCATGATACGGCTTAAGCAAACCCACGTAGAAGACGGGTGCGTACGCATCTTCTTCGGAAGATTGAGGGTGTACCACAAGCCCTTCTTGGCCACAACCTTGTAAGGTCCGATGAAGCGAGGCTATGGTTTTCCAGTATTGGACTGTTAGTTTCTTATTTTAAAAAATGTTGCTTAGTTACTGTTCTTACATCTTTCAATTTGATTGAAGTACACGGATTATACTCTTACCCGGCAGCTTCGCAGCGTTATAGCGCGTATCATGCGTCCGCCCAACAAGCTTAATGTGCAGTGATGGCGCAGTCGTCAGCACAAGCAGTCCAGGACAAGTCCATCGACGACCAGTCAGTCACCCAAAACTAAAATTTTAAATTTAAATTGAGCGAGCAGCGCGCCACACCAGCACGTACCCGATGATCCATTTAGGATGCCCAGATTTGGCCCTGTTGTTATGCTATAATGTTATTGAGATGTACTATTAGCACCATATCCATTGTAATTATACGTCAAGTCATTCATGATTAGACGTTTGTTGCAATTGGGACTTGCGTAGTTTTAGGCTTCTACAAGATGCACTATACTGTGGGTTTCAGACGTACGCCTCGATGGAAATGACACAATAACAACTTTCTAAGACATGTCGTCCGCGAGTTCAAGCGGTAAAAGATGTGATATCTGTCTGAGATATTCTGGGTTTTGAATATGTGCAGCCGTGAGGTCACTGCACAAATTTGAACTACGGGTGCACCCTGGCCGATTAACAATTTGATCGTGTGCTTAAAATGGGCATCATCAGTACGAACGTTTGCTTAGTTCTCATAAGCAAAAGGGATTATTTCACTTACACAATATTGATGAGGTTATGCTGACGTTTCTATGAAACAACAAGCCGAGCGGAGTCCCGCATGAGGGGCTCTCTAAACAGGTTTAAGCTGAGCACGTGGGGCCATACCATTCGCCTCGCTTGGCAGGGGAGTTAGCATAATTCTTGAGCTCAGTTTGAGTCCTGGGCCGAGCACAGCCGGAAGCTTAGCTCCATGGACGCTCTTCGAGCCAGCTTCAGCGAAGTGGATGTTCGCATTGAACGAAAGCTTCGTTTCGACTTTGCAAAGGTCTGAGCCATTAGCAGCCTCTCAGCCTTTGCCCGGCCACAGACTCAGTCTAGCGCTGCGCGGTTCGCTCCTTCGAGCACTCCAGACACTCCTCTCCGCGAGGAAGTGAGCGCTGTGGCTCAGGGTCAGCCTCAATGTGGCTGACCCAACAGCTCCCAGCCTATTGTCGGGAAGCGCAAGATGGCCGGCGTGCCGGCCTTGAGCCCTCGGGGCGCTGGTGATCAAGCTGATCACAAGCGTCCACGACGTCCGGGCAGTCTTGGCGGCGGGGCACTTCAAACTCCCATGAGTTCTTAGAGTGAGGGTATCCTCGCCATTTCACCAGATACTTGTTCTGACCCGCTTCACCAGCAGGCGCTCCACATGGTAATGAAGGTCCCCCTTGCTCGTCGAGCAGAGCCGGTGGAAGCCGTAGTGGAGCCCGTTGCGACTCAGAGTGAGCTCCTTCAGGTACAGCGGCAGTCGGACCGCATTCATGACCATGTTCATGATGTTGATGCGCGTCTTGCGCGTACTGTCACGGAGATGAAGGAGCTCTCCCACGACTTGGGCTGGGTTCAAGTACCTCACGAGGTCTGGGACCGGCTAGGAGACTTGGAGAACTGGATGCAGTGTTATTGCGCTCGCGAAGAGCGTCATGTCGAGGAGCTCTCCGAGCTTCGACGTCAGCAGGCTGTGTTACAGGGGCTTCTGGCCCGCATGCAGGACCCGTCCACTGTGCCTCCTGCGCCTGTGCCCCCTGTACCTGCGGCACTTTGCAGTGCCTGCGTTGGTGGCCGCGTCTTCGACGCCTGCAACTGCGTCCTCGACGATCGCGACCTGCGCGTCTGCGACCTCGTCGCCTCGGTGCCTCTATCTGCACCTGCGTCGGGTCATGATACGGCTTAAGCAAACCCACGTAGAAGACGGGGTGCGTACGCATCTTCTTCGGAAGATTGAGGGTGTACCACAAGCCCTTCTTGGCCACAACCTTGTAAGGTCCGATGAAGCGAGGCTATGGTTTTCCAGTATTGGACTGTTAGTTTCTTATTTTAAAAAATGTTGCTTAGTTACTGTTCTTACATCTTTCAATTTGATTGAAGTACACGGATTATACTCTTACCCGGCAGCTTCGCAGCGTTATAGCGCGTATCATGCGTCCGCCCAACAAGCTTAATGTGCAGTGATGGCGCAGTCGTCAGCACAAGCAGTCCAGGACAAGTCCATCGACGACCAGTCAGTCACCCAAAACTAAAATTTTAAATTTAAATTGAGCGAGCAGCGCGCCACACCAGCACGTACCCGATGATCCATTTAGGATGCCCAGATTTGGCCCTGTTGTTATGCTATAATGTTATTGAGATGTACTATTAGCACCATATCCATTGTAATTATACGTCAAGTCATTCATGATTAGACGTTTGTTGCAATTGGGACTTGCGTAGTTTTAGGCTTCTACAAGATTCACTATACTGTGGGTTTCAGACGTACGCCTCGATGGAAATGACACAATAACAACTTTCTAAGACATGTCGTCCGCGAGTTCAAGCGGTAAAAGATGTGATATCTGTCTGAGATATTCTGGGTTTTGAATATGTGCAGCCGTGAGGTCACTGCACAAATTTGAACTACGGGTGCACCCTGGTCGATTAACAATTTGATCGTGTGCTTAAAATGGGCATCATCAGTAAGAACGTTTGCTTAGTTCTCATAAGCAAAAGGGATTATTTCACTTACACAATATTGATGAGGTTATGCTGACGTTTCTATGAAACAACAAGCCGAGCGGAGTCCCGCATGAGGGGCTCTCTAAACAGGTTTAAGCTGAGCACGTGGGGCCATACCATTCGCCTCGCTTGGCAGGGGAGTTAGCATAATTCTTGATCTGTTGACTGTACTCATTTCAAAATCTAAACCTAAATGAAAATATTGATTTCAGATTATACGAAAGTCAGTTTTACACGTGTTGTGGACTATCCACACCACTGAACCAATCCAGTCTCGCCCTTCTAAAACCCGTTTCCCCAAAATTACAGTGCCCGAGACGACTTTTTGCAGAGCTTGAGGCGCGAAGGCGACTGTGAATTAGCTATTTTTAGCACCAGAACCATACTAAAATGCGCGATTTCACCACATAAGCTTATCTAAATTTCGTACCAGTTTTTTTTTCAAATTGAACTCAGCACAGGACCGTCTTTACTAACCCCTTCATTTTGTCAGTACAATAGTATGCACAGAAGACTAAAAAGACTGAATGTATGACCAATTGGAGATGGCTAAAGTGCTTGCAGCGACACTTCTCGACTTGTGCTAGCCGATGGTTGATGAGGTCGACGTTAAAATTCTTATCTAGTGTCGCTGATCTAGTAGACATATAATATCATAGTCTGAAAGTTCCTAGCGCAAAATCACTAACATCCCCAACCTACCCGGGTGGTCGGTCAGTAAACCTTCCGCTGTATTACTGTGGATGGGTCAATTTGTTATCGCAATGAAATCAAACTGATTAATGACGTTTTTTTATCAGTTTGAAATGGTCGAGCGGGTTTTCTTACCATTAGAAAGTTGACATCCAAGTTGAAGTTCATGAAACGCTACGCATGCAGTGCTAATGGGTACGCTATGAAAGCAGTGCGTGGCTTGGTCGCCATACACGAACAGTAACTAGCCGCTTATTCGTCACAGTACGGGAAGAGAAGCTCGTCCGGGAGATGCCATGGGACTGGCAGCTGTGACATCGCGCATGCAAGAGCCTCTTTGCTCAGCAAGCTCGGCCTCTGTCAACTCGATGTCGTCATTTGTATCAGCCACAGGACCTTGGGGTTTGACGAGGCCCGTTCCGTTGCTTGCTGCAACAGTCATCATGGCAATCACCCTCTTCTCAAATGGCTGTCGATCAGCTGATAGAACGATTTGAGCAACCGCCGCATTGTGGGCAATTGCAGACTGCTCTTCGACCTTAGCTACACCCAGCCGATTTGTTGTAGGTGAATGAATCGGCTTTGCGACTTTGTGCTGACGTTCAACGCCAGCCGTTGAAGCGGGTGATGCGTATATCTTCATCAGAATGCTGGAGAGTGTTGGGAACTCATTCTGAGCCTGCGACCATATCATCGGCCGGTGTGAAGACACAATACCGGCCCACGCTTTCACCAGCTTATCCTCGAACACGCAGTACCGCATGAACTCACTTGTTGCCTTGGCAGTAACCGCAGTGGATTGGTGCTGAGGCGACAGAGCACCCTAATTGCGTCACGACACTGTGTGCAAATGTCGATGTCGCCCAGGTTCACGGCCTTTGCACCGTGTTGCAACGTGATATCAACGCGAAAAGAGCGGTAAAACGGGTCGCAGTAGAACGCAAGTGCATGAACGGAACTCAACAGTACTGTAGGCGTTGGTCATCATGTAGTCGTACGAGTCGCGAAGCGCGTAGATCATGTTGGACAGCAGCAACACGATGTTGATGCAGTTGATGATCTTGTCTGAGTAGAAGAAGGACGGCAGCTCCAAGACAGCCTTGCACATGACGGCGCTCCCGACAAACTGCGCGTTCTCGGCCGATACGTTGTATAGACTCAGCGCGATGACGCTCGAAAGCGCTCCCCATGAGCTTCACCAGGAACACGACGCCCAGCAATGCAAGTATGTCCACCTGTTCGATGGTCAGGCTGTTGTTGTCCATAAACGCCAGCGTCTTGGTCACGCCGCTTACTAGTGTCCCAACATGATGCAGGCCGCTATGCACCACCATACGCAGTACGAACATTGACGTGAGGCCGAGCGCCAAGCTGATGTTGAGCACAGAGGAGATGCCGGCGACGACTACGATGAATCATGTGATGTAGACTCCGGCGTCGTAGCGGAGCAGGCCCTTATTGGCGTACTGTCAGCCGACCTGATCCAGCAGATGCAGCATTGCATCGTCCAGCAACGACCCGGTGGGGGCCACCTTGAAGTTGGACCCAACGGCGAGCACCAACGTGAGGCCAAGCACCGAGCTGGGGTTGAGCGATGAGGAGGTTCTGGCGACGAGCACGATGGACCACGTGATGTAGGCTCCGTTGCCGTAGCCGTGAGCGCCTACCAGCTCCTGATTGCCGTACTCACCACCGACCAAATCCAGAAACGGCAGCACTGCGTGGTCCAGCAGCGACCCGGGGGGAGCCACCTCGAAGTTGGACACGACGATGACCAGCACCATCCAGTTGAACGACCAGTAGAAGAGGTGCGCGGCGAGCACGAGCAAGGCACCTGTGACGATGCAGTAGGCGTGGACGAGTCGCTGGTTGCGATGCGGTCGGCCACGGCGCCCCAGAACGGCGGTGTTAGCATGGTGCAGCGTCCACAGCACGCCGCAGCGTGGAGAACTGCCGCGCCTCTTCACCATTCCCGAAAAAAAAAAACGTATCTACTGATAAAATGGCGTATCTGACGTTAGAAAACCGAATCTGACGTTTTTATCAGTTTGAAACGCTCAATTCAGAAAATGACGGTTCCATATGTATTACGAGCCCTTTGGGTGCACCCTGAAATCACAAATTGTGCTCGTAGCAAAAGTAAAAGAAAACGAGCAGTGGAGTAAATTTGTGACGTAAATGAGGTTGTCAAAAGGGGTTGCCAAAAGGAGTGACCATCCATTACAAAAACCCATATCATACCTTCAAGTAGCAACAAAATAATGGTACTGTCCGTACTATTTTTCTCCGTAGAGGAGTATAATTACGTAGTAAATGTATCATAACCTGGACAAATGTGCGTCACAAATCTAAAATGTGATTTTCACAATTGGGTCATTCTTGAAAACATATTTTACATTCGTGATGCGCATTTGTCCAGTTTCTGATACTTTTACGACGTGATTCTACTCGACGTTGTTGGCCCTACGGAGAAAAGTAGTACGTTAAGAACATAATCGGGTTGCCAATTGAGAGATATCACTTGATTTGTGTGTTGGGAAGTAACCAGTTCTGGCAACTGCATAAAAGTGTCAGCTCGGGATCACAAATTTGCTTCACAAACGTTTTCATTCACGTTTGCCACGTACTGTAAAAAGTGCGCCAGCAAAATCCAGATGGGGCGCCAGCAAAACGCAAAACAGGGCGCGAGCAAAATACGTAGACGGCGCATCCCCTCTTACAGCAACAGCCTCCCTTAATGCATATGACTACCTTAATGGATATGATACTAACACCCATGTACTGTACATCAGTACAACACCTGTTTGTATTATCTACGCGCATTCAAAATGCAGCGTAAGTTGTTCAGCAAAGAAAACTCGTATTTAGAACTACTTGATAGTCACTGTCGAGTGCATCCGGGATTCAATTTAGCTTGAGTGGATTCATATAAACTTGAGCAGATTCACAATAACTCGATCACTCGAGCTAGCCTGAATCCGCTCGAGTTAACTTGAATCCATATGAGCAGATTCACAATAACTCGAGCGGTCCACTTTTAAGTCGATCGCTGGAGTTAACCCTTTGGCGACCGGACCACCGAGGGGTCCATAGGGACCCGTAAGAGAGGTAAATCGACGACTTCTATTGGACGAAATTCTCTGAAATTTATTTCAGAGCTAAGGGAGGATCCGGGTGCCGGTCCGATTTTGCCATTCATTGATATCAGGTAATTTATATAGATGACAATGTATTTATAGATAGAGGTAGCATACAAAAAGTGATTGATGTGGTTACAGTGTGACATTCCATAATTAATACCCGAGAAACTTCATAAATTACCTGAATGTTGCCTGTGTCGTCGCCCCCTCCGCTTATGTACGGTTTTGATGTTGCGTGAAAGTATCTTGAAGAGGGCATCGTAGCGGTCGTTGATACATGTATCAAGGTGGCGAAGGGAACATATGTGATATTGCCGACGACTACCTGCTAGACTAGTGTCATGTGGACTACTCGCAGTATAGCCCGTCATCTTTGTCGCTCTTGTGAGACTGGACCCCCTTTCGTTCCTTGCATGGCGGAGCACCGCTGAGCACGAGCTCGGCCGCGTGGCCCTCGGGCGGTATCAACGGTGGTAAGCGGCGACCGCCGCGCGCTCGAATACTGTCTAGTAATTGTTTGAGCTGCACCGTGCCGTGCCGACTGCGCGCGCCATGTATGCCGACAAAGATTTGTCCATTTGTCAGACCGCATCCACCACCCACTATGCTGCCCTGAGCGCGTGTGTAAGTTGGTAGGTCGCGGCGCGGACTCGTGGGACCAACCCAAACAGGTAGAAACCAAAAACTCTGTACTTGTATGAACTAGCTGTCGTAACTTCTGTCATTTAAATAAGATAATAAATACTCTGCATCAAAACTTGACACATCACAAAGCAATGGTGAAGTCGTGAAGCCAGCGGCATATTTTTACGTGTGCAGAAGTTACTCGTAAAGCTATAGGAAACTGACTATTTGCTACGTAACTTAGCAGATGCTGCGGCTGCGAAGCAGGCGCAGGAGATGCACTTTAGTAAGCAACTAACGTGGATAGGCTTTGTTGGGTTTTACATATCTGTTCTAAATTTCAGAGCTTTTTCTTACAACGCGCGACTTTGTTGTTACTGGCCATAAGACGGGCCATCCTCGTGTCGGACAGGGGTCCACTGGGACCCCTACCGGGTGCTAGCCAGTGTGATGAAGTGTTGAAGGAGAAGTTCCTGCTACCACGACATTAAGTGTCACGGCGGCATCAGCGATCGATAGTCAAGATGCGGTGGATCAGTGGATTATGGCGTTACCAATCCGTTGATCAACCCGACGTGAACGTAGATCAACCGTATGAATTGGCTTGAAGCTGACGAGAAGATCAAGGTGATTAAGGTTGGTGAAGTCAAGATTGATCGAGGACGGACGTGGAACAAGCCTGATCAAGGTCGAAGCATGTAGGTTGTCGATCGACTACGGCTGATCGTGGTAAGGCAAGCATCGATGATTCAGTATGACCAGGGACGGAAGAAAACGGATCTGCGAGGGCCTGCGACGAACACAAGTAATCGATCGAGGTTCGATCGCCGATCGTCGATCAAGGGTGGATCGCGGACTGTCGATCGATGGCTGATCGTGGATCGCCGATTGTGATCGTGGATCACCGATCGTGATCGCCGATCGACCAAGATGGGAGGCACATGGGGGCGATGCCGGGACAAGAATCCAGTTGTTGTTTAGCTGTAGGATGATAGATAAGATGGTAGCGGTAGAGAGACACCGACTCAACATAAATCAGAACGCAATTTGCACAGAAGACCACAAGTGACCTCAAGTCACCAAGTCCCAGGAACTACATTGGCCTCTGCAAGCGTCGACACTTCGGGTAGTGAACTAGCGGTACGGTTAAGGCTGGATTAATACATTGGTCAGCTTGACCTACTCAAGTGATCTATTTCTTGTGTGCGAACCCTCGATCGACCGGATACCAGTGCTTGGCCAGCGATCGCTGCGTCTCTCAATCGACCTCGATCCCGCTATAGAAAGCGGCAAGCAACTCAGGAAAGGAAGGAACACACCCGAAAGGGTAACCACAGGCCTTGGATCGACTCCAGGCCGACCGATCGCAGCGAACAACCCTCGATCGGGACGAATACTCGGACGCAGAGCGAAGATTCCCGCGCTGCTCCACAACTTATCCCCGCGTTACGCCAAGACATTCGATCTTCACCAAGTGCTGCATCCTCGGAGCTCGAGAGAGCAGATCCAGCCCGCCGACGGGTACACAAGGTGAAAACAAGTTCAGCCGATCACGGATCGTTGGGGGACCCCCTCCGTTAGTCGGTGTCTGGGCGCTAGTGGAAAGCTTCGATCAGGCCTTAGCCAGATTTTGGCCGATTCCGCTACACCACACCAGGCCAACGTATTCGGTTCGTAACAAGCTGATACCCGCGGTATAAGAGCCATTGAGGTTTTTGGCGACCGGCGAGCACATCGGAACAATGGAAGCAGGGTCTGGCGGAGATTAGGACGCGCCCCAGCTTCAACAGAACTACAGCATCGAGGCCAGTGCCCTCGAAGCGCTCGTCGACGACTGGGACCGCCGAGTGGACGCTGATCCCACCCTCGACGGTGCTGAGGACGAGCAACACGGTGCTGATGACGAGCATCTCGACACAAGTGACAACAGTCAACACGGCGACGCAGTTGGCGGCGCAGTGGCCACGCATCAAGGCGGCGCAGTGGACGTGTATTTCGGCAGTGCGGGTGGTGTGCGTCACAACAGTGCCACTGACGTGAAGCCCACCACCGCTGGTGGCATGGAATGTGGTGCGGCGGACTCGCAAGTGGCGCTCGGTCCATCACAGCCCCGCAATGTTACAGGAGAGCATGACCTTCAGCCGACCCCGTCAAGAACCGGCGCAAGCAGTATGCAGTCACTGCTGCACGCAGCAGCGAGTGGCCCGACCGTCAGCGTGACTGCGCTGCCCACGCACATCACCAACCAGCTCCATGCAGCGGCCAGAGCATCTGGCATCGCCGCATGCACCAAGTGTGAAAGGGAATTTCATGTTGAATGCTTTAGTGCATTCCACTACCGAGACGTTTTCAGAGCGCGTTCTCCTGCACTTCGTGGAGCGCTGAACGCTGTATGCAGAGCAACGAGCGGTGAACCTGTAGTATTTACACGGATACGACCAAATAGGTCAATTACCAGCGTATAAGCACTTAGATTGCCAACAGCTTAGTAATATACCCACCATCGCGTTGTCCGGCCAAAGTTGGTTGAGTTGTCGAGTGATGCATGCTGGGGCGTCCCCCTTCATGTTTCCGTTTTTAGCATACAGATACAATCGACGCAGCGATATGCGGATAGCACAGTTGCGGTGCCTCTTCCGCTGTAGCTTGCACTGCAGACGCTTTCCTGCCTCCTCGAGCTCGCCGCCGTAGCGCAGCCAGTCGCACTCCGGTGCACCGCACCAGCCGCACATGCTCTCGACGCTCTCGGCGCTCTCGACGCTCTCTGTGCTCTCGACACTCTCGTCGCTCTCGGCGCTCTCGGCGCACGCGAAGCTCTCCAAGCTCTCGACGTCCTCCATTTGCGTTAAGAACACGCATGGAATCAAATTTGAGGGGGATTACCAGAGGTTCCCTGACCCTCGAAATGCTTAGCGCTTATTAACAGCAACAGAACTAGGCTTTAGCACGTTTTACATGCCCACACGTACTTGTTGAACACAGAAACTCGTCCAGGTAGGTATATCCGTGAGCTGGTTGACCCTATCAGTACGTGCAAACGCCTACGTGACTACTTCACCACGTTGGGACATACTGCACATACGATTTAATCTAGGCAAGATGATCATGTGGCTGAAACAGCATGCGATAAGGCCATTCAGCGGAATACCTCTTACGAGCTATGATGTACAAAGTATCAGCTAACATCTTAGAAATCTAGACATTAGTTTTGGGGCGGCCTATAAAACATTGATAAAATGTAATCGAGACAATGTCGGCTAGTGTAGATCAGGTGAAGCAGCGATGTTAGATGTTAGAAATAGTGATGAATATACGAATGAGAGCCATGTCAATTGTCATCGCAACTGTAGTGGGCCTACCTTGGCTCACTACAACAGCTTACACGAGTGCGCACGTGTATGAGGAAGCGTAGGTTTCTTTACTTGAGTTAAGTATACTCGAGGTCCACGAGTATACTTTAAACAAGATAAAGACTCTAAATAGCTGATTTTGGTAAAGATGAGAACTGTTATTTGTGTCTTATGTTTCTGACTTCCTCTAAATGTAATATTCTAAGTTGGGAATCTGCCAACGGCTGGTTGGCAGAATTCCTTTGCTATGCATGTCGCTCATTGGTTAAAAGATGCTGCTTTCAACCAATAGGAATCCTAAATGTCTATGGACCACCCGTCGTGGTGGTCGTAAATGAATGTGGCACTTGATGTAACGTACATCAAGGCCGAGGAAGTGTTTGAACCTTTAACAGACATCGCGTCTGTTAGAGTTGCAAGTGGCTGTAGCCACTTGTGCGTGTAACCCCGTTACAGCAACGTCTTATAACGGTTGACGCGTAGCACCGATAACATCAACGCATAGAACCTTGGGTAACCCATGGCATCTACAGTCTTGTTCGTCAAAGCGCACCCATCAACGCGTGCTGGTTACTTTTAAGTTACACTTTACAAAAAATATTATCGTACAGAGCCGAAAGGTGAGTAAATACATGATTTAGTTCGTAGACAAAGAATACGCCCTCCGGCTCCATAACCAAAGCCAATATCTCCACACTACGATTAATTTTAGCTTCGTGTGGGTGGGTTCATCGCGCCAGCGGTTTCTTAAACTGTAAATCATTCTACAGGTTGACTCATTTCTGAGTGAGTTGAACAGGAATCTTAAGTACTTGTGTAAGCTGTTGTGGGACACGGCGCGTGCTTGTCAAGAACGGCAGTGCCATCTGCGTATCGGGTGCCGTGCAGCCCTTGGCGCTGAACGAGGATGTCTTCTACCGGTAGGAGACGGGCATGCAGTTCCGCATCGCCATGGTCACAGATTCGAGCTTTAATAATTAAATGCATGCACTGAGGGATACGTGCATTCACAGTTGGAAACACTAAATGCATGAGCTTAGATACATGTAACGCAGTTGGTTTTGTTGGCTACTATCAACTACGTCGGACCGATACGCACCGCAAAACTGTTCGAAGGCAACTAGCACGTAGAAACCACAGCTATACGTATCCTGCTGCACACCAAGCTCTGAGACGAAGTTCTCGTAGTGGAATCGCCGACTTGACAGCGGCGGTAGCAGGCGGACTATCCTTTTCGCAACCGACCGCACTTGTGCTTTGCCGCTGGAGTCTAGTGGGTCGTAGAGAAGGATGCGTGCTGACGAAACATCAACCATGAAGCCGCCCCAGTGCTTCCCTGCTACATTCACAGGTGTAATCACCTTACCTCGAACTGAAGCCAACGTATCTTTAACGGCTTGGGCGTTCGGCAAGTCCTTCGACTCGTTCTGCTGCGCAACCAAATACAGCACCGCTGGGTCGAGGTGAGTAACATCTGGTCGGTCCCGGAAAAGCCATTGTATGATGGCATTCATTGAGGCGACGCTTAGCTTCCCGTAGCCCGCGATTTCAAGAAGGTTGGCCTGTACATGCAATATAAAGGATTTATAACTGTAATCCCAGGCAAGAAAAATTGACAACGTACCTCAGAAGAGCATATCATCGGTCGCTCCAGGCGAGGGGCGACCTGCAGCGGGCCTCGAGCTTGAGCGTCTTGACCCTTGGAGCCGGTGAAGCGTAATGATCGCACCCAGGAAATTGCAGCTCTAATCTTGTGTAGCAACGCGATGGTTCGATGCCACTCCTCCATAACCGCTAAAGTTGGCGTGGCCACAATTCCAACTCCCACAATGTCCAGCGCAATGTCTTCTTTAATAAGACCAGGCTGCTAGGCGAGCGATTCGGATGCCATCGCCTCACATTTTGCCAAAACGCATAGAGGCAGAATCGCCCGTAGCTGATATGGATGAATATAGTGGTCTTTCCGACAGATAAGAGACCAGGATTGTTTCATAGTCGCCTCTGTAGAAGTAGCAGCCTATCATATGCCTTCTTCGAGTAATTTCAGCCAATAAAATCAATTAGAGTTAGGGGAATCCTTTCCGACACTTCCCTACACATATTTGTCGGAATCCTAGGCTGAATATGTATATAATCATACTGAAACCCAGTACAAAAAATACTTTTAAAATATTTTGGCGATTCTGACAACTAGGCAAATTCCTACTGTAGGCATAACTTATTCTAGGTAGCGAGACACCGGTGGACAGCGACAAGTGTCAATACTGCATAACGAAAGTGTCCTCGCGGTCATCATGAGCCTCTCTGTGTTTGTGCCTACAAACACCCAAAAGGCGCGAACGACGGCGATCAACGCATTCGAGAGAATGCTAGAGGTCGAGGGTGTGAGCATGGAATGGTTTCGTGCAAGCATGCACACAGACCCCTCCGGCAAACGCTTGGCTGCCACAATGGACCGATTCGGCTATTATCTCGCTACTAATGACGGTAAGAAAGGTAAGCTAGCTCGTAACACAGCTACATCGTACTATAGAAACGTCAAGCTGTGGCTATTCGATGAGTTTCCACACCTGCGTTTACCCACGGAGATGAACTTGCTAAAACAAGGGAAAACTCTAGATAAGCACTGCTTAAAACGTGAGAAAGGAGGGCTCTGTGGTGTAGGAAACACCAGATTTCGCGAGACCAACTCGGCTGGAGTGGTACACTGTACCGGTAACCGAGCTCAGCCGAGTTCACCAGCCTATCCGGACGAGTTATCCGGCTCAGCCGAGTTCACCAGCCTATCCGGGCGAGTTATCCGGCTCAGCCGAGTTCAAGGATTATCCGGACGGCTTATCCGGACCAGCCGAGCTCAAGCGTCGCCGAGCTCAGCGAAGGGTCGGCTGAGATCCAAAACCGCCCACTTTCATTTGGTATTTGTATAGGAGCTTAGGAGTAGTAGAGGCGCCCCTTCAGGGCGCCCGACAAAGATAACAGACAACAGAGCAGAATTTTCTAGGCCTAACACACGTGCATACGTTCCGGTAAGTCCCTGCGCGGGGCCGGATTATGTCTGCTGCCGGTACCCGAGAGGCATAAGCTTGTAGGGTACTCGGCTGGCAGCGCCAAGAGATAAAGGTCGGCCCGGGTTGGGCGCGTGTCTCGCCAAGCGCGAAGGAAAAGTCTCGCCACCGCTGCGAGCCGGTGTTCCCGTACGTCCCGGGCACTGATTGCTGAGTCGAGAAGCCTTTGCTCTCGGCGACCTGTAAAAGCGCTCCGAGCGCCGTCGTCCATCCTTTGGTGGAGGGCACAGGGTTGTGTGAACGGGGACCGTCGAACTCGGCGGTTCTCCGGGAGGTGATCTTGGTTGGCAGGTCTCGACGAGAGGCGAGACACCCGCTGTCCCGGTTGGGCCGAACCGCTCGGGGCAACCCGGCGCAGGCCAACAAAGCCGACCAGCTCGGCTATTGTTGTGTTTGTAGCCAAGTTACCACAACTGACGATTTTGTGTGTACTGCTATACCACAACTGGTGCCGCGACCCGGGAACAGGGGTGTGCTTGTGTTTCGTAGGTACCAGCTAACCAAGGTTTGAGAAGAAGAGAAGAGAAGTGAAGATGGTCAAGGGAATCGTCACGCCGAGTCCAGCGACGGCTGGAAGCAACTCGGCTGGACAAGCCAACTCGGCAGGCTTGGCGGATGCGATGATCACGGACGCGACGGTGGACGAGACTCGCAGCGTCCAGTTCGACGAGGAGGATGCCCAAGACCAAGGAAGTGATGAAGATGTGGAAGATGAGTTTGAGGAGAAAGCTGAGCTACTCGGCGAAGTCGACGAATTGTCGCTACAAGTCGGGCGCATGGGTACCCCACGCCCAGTTGTGCGCAATCTGACCGCCGAGCTCGGCAATGATACGGACGATGAAGATCAAGCCGCCGCGCAAGGGGAACGTCCGCCCCTTATTCCGCGAGCGACGAGGAATGTGGATACGCCGAGTGCCAACAAGGTCTTGGGCAAGCTCGGCGAGGAGATGAGAGCTCAAAGCGAGTGGATGATGATGTTTGCTCCAGTGGCGATGGCTCAAGCGAGATGGCCGGTCCTGGGACCTGAGCTGACACAGCCGGTGAACAGCACGGACATCAACCAGCTGGTTGAAGACACGGTGTTGCTGCTCAAGGCGATGGGGTTCCGCTGCACGAGCCGCCTAACAGTCTGCTACTCGGCGATTGGGACCCCAGCCGAGCTTCGCGTGAACTTGTCAAGTGGAAGCGTCGATTGAGACTGGCCTTTGGCCTCGAGAGGGAGCGGTCGGCACTCGGCAGACGATTGCCAAGCGGGTGGCCGACACTCCGAGAACCGTCGAGGGCCCCAGCAGAATCCCGCTGCCGAAGACGCCCGACCGCAAACGAGCTGAGGTGTTCCGAGCAACTGAGGGTACACCCTACTTCGAAGACTCGCACATGAAGACACCAACGCGTGGCAAGCAGCTGAGTGGACGCTACGCTGAGTTGTTTGATGCGGCAGATGCAGCCGAGCTCAGTGACAGTGACGATGGCCGCGACTATCGGAACTCGGCTGACGAGTCAGTGAAGGACGTCATCAAGCATCTCAGCTTTGATGACACCGAAAACGATCGGACGCAGTACTTGGAAGTCCGCACCCACGCGTCTCTCGACAAGATCCCAATGTTCGAAGGTAAACGCTACCGACCGGACGATTCTCTCCAGTGGTTGAAGCGATTCATCTACGAGATGAAAGGAACTCGGCTGGCGCAAGATCTCTGGTACGAGCCGTTCTCTCTGAAGCTGGAGCGAGGAGCGAAGAGCTGGTATCGCCAGCTCCCGAAGAAGACGCAGCGGAAGTGGAGTCTGCTGAGTGAGGCGTTCGCCGACTACTACTGCTCGCAGTTTGACCAGTCGGCACGAGCCCGCTATTACTCGGCTCAGCGCAAGGACAACGAGTTGGTGTGCGACTTCCTCATTCGCCTCAACGGATATGCTAAGTCGGCGAAAATTCAGTACGAGGCCGGTGGAGCAGACGCCGCCGACCACGTGGAGCACTTCCTGCTTCACTGCGGGGATGATGATGTTATGGATCTACTCTATCCGCAACAGCTCACCGACATCAAGAAGGTCGAGAAGATTATCAACCAGAAGATTCTGGGGGAACGCCGCAAGAGACAACGCGACCGTCTCGTCGGGAGCCGCAGTCGAGATGCCAAGCGCACTGATTCGCCAAGACACTCGGAAGCTCGGCGGAGTGAATCACGCCGAGATGACCGCAGAGACGACCGCCGAGAACGCCGCAGGGATGACCGCCGAGATGACCGACGGAGTCGGCGCGATGAAGGACGAGACCGCCGACTGGCAGCAGCACTGTTGGAAGATGACCCGTACGAGCTGGCCGAGAAGCGCCAATCCAGTCGGCGGTCCAACCTCTACGACTCCGACAGCGACTGGAGCGATGGTAGCCAACTGAGTTACCCCGACTCGGCTGTGGACTCGGAGGACGATTACATCGACGCCGGGTTCACGAGCGACCGCGATCGTCGATCGGGGACCGCGGGAACACAGCTGGAACACCAAGGGGTGATCACCGAAGGAGCCAGCCGAGCTCGGCGGACCGCACCAGCCGGGGATACGACCGACGTGACCAAACTGGTCGGCGCAGTGACTCCCGTGAGCACCCATCGTACGGCCCTTGTGCTGCCTGCGGTGGAGCTAGCCATTCCGTCCATTATTGCCGCCGTCGCTGCAAGTTCTGCAAGCAACTGCACGATGTCGGTCAGTGCGAGCTGTTCCAGCGCTACGAGAAACTCGCCGCATTTGTCAAGTCCAATGTTGACAAGTCCAAATTACCTGAAGACCTCCAGGACCTCTACACGCCGAGCGATTTAAACTCGGCGGCCCGCCAACACTGACTGGGTTGGACGATACCGGGCTGCCACAGTCAGCCGAGCCGGCAGTAGAGGCGAACTTTGTGTTCGCCTTTGTGGGTGAGGCAGGAAGGCCCGAGGGACGAGGAGAGGACGAGGTATTGGAGTGTGAAAACGACGGATTTGATTGTGAGCTCGGCGAGCGTGGAGAGGAAAGCCAAGCGAGATTGTGCAGTGCAGTTGCGACTCGGCGATCGACGGAAGCGACCACAGCCACTAGAGTTATGAAGCTACTCCCTGGAGAGCGACTCGGCTGGTGGTCGTCGCAAAGTTTGACCGCCGAGTTCGGATGAGGGCTCTCGTTATGGGAGCAGTGAACGACCAGCGTACGAAGATACTGCTTGACACCGGCGCAAATGTGTCGGCAGTCAGCGAAGGATTCGCGAGGAGACTGCGGTTGAAGCGGTTTACGCGACAGGACCAACAAATTGACGTTCAAGGTATTGGAAAGGGCAAGGTGGCGACGATGTCGCGAACGATGGTGAAGGTGACACTCGGCTGGGAGGTCACGTACGAGTTTGAAGTATGGATCCTCGATCACCACGCGGGAGTCGAGTTGATCCTCGGTACAGACTTTATGATCCCGGCGGGGATCCGTCTGGACCTGTACAACTCGGTGGCGAAGCTACCCGATGAGGTTGTCCTACCTCTGGTGAAGTCCCAGAACTCGGCGGATGAACCGAAAGGGGGCCTCTATATCACGGATGGCCCAACTGAACCGGTGAACCTCGAAAGCCGAGTTCCCACCGAGTTCCGGCTGATGAGGAATCCACCGAGCGAGGAAACACACGACTTCTGGGTACGCTGGACTAAAGACTGGGTACCGACCGTAGTGCTGGATCGGCGGAACCGAGTGGTCCGAGTCCGACTGACTAACCTGAAGCCGACTTGGACTTGGTGCCCAGCGCATTTCCCTGTGGTTGCCTGGGCACCGCTTGGAGTGTTGCCGCCAGATGGTTATGTCCGGCTGCATTCGGCGAAGTACAAAGATTGGCAAGTCATGGCCTACGAAGCGGCTATGGACAAGGATCTGTTGCAAAGGAACAACAGCTGTACGCTGAGTGGCTGGCTCGACAGCCGCCCGCTGTGGACCGTAGAAGCTACCCAGAGCCGAAGGGGTGGCCACATGGCCGCCTACCGAGAAGCGGGATTCGACGCTGACTTGCGCCCAGCGATGGGAGAAGTTAGCCGAGTCGGAGGAGCAAACTGAGGCGGACGAAGCCGAAAGTCCACCCTTGGCCTTGGTAGAGCCGGCGACCACGGCTACCGCTACCCTAGTTCCTGAAGAAGCAACTCCGAGCGAAGAGCCTACGCCAGACTGGGGCAGCGACCCGTCCAGCCGAGCAGAGATCCCGCTAACGACCGCCCAGGACGAGCCCAGCCAAAGCGCCTGCACAGCAGATGAGGGTGCGTACGAGCAATCCAGCGAGCTGGTTGACTGGACAATCATCGATGATCCTGGACCCGAGCCGCCGAGTCCGAAGCCTGAGGAGGAAATCGATGTTAGTGATGAACCCATGTCGTCGGACCCGATTGAAGACTTGCGCCTACGTTACCTTCTGGCGGCCAAGTACGAGGAAGGGGCAGATGACCAATGCGACTCGGCTGAAGACTCAGCCGAGTTCGAACATCCAGCTACGAACTTGGAGCTCGACGATTATGCTCGCGAGTTGGCATTCCTGCCCGACTTGACTGAAGCGGTGTCAACGCAACTCGACTATGAAGCCGCCAATGTGCAGAGCTCGGCGCACACTCGGCCGCAGTCTACTCGGCTGGTGGAGGTATTGAAAAGCCACGAAAAGATCATGATCTCCAGCGGTAATGCCCTACCTCCACCAGCTTACGGCGTAGTGTGCGATATCGACGTGCAGGGGCACCCGCCAATCCGCCAACGAGCCCGCCGAGTTCCGCTGAAGCATCTCGGCAAGCTGTACGAGCTGCTCAAGGCGCTGCTACGAGCTCGACTGATCGCCTTCTCGAACAGCCCCTGGGCGTCACCCATCGTGATTGTCCTTAAGAAGAATGGAGTCGACATTCGGCTGTGCATCGATTACAAGCTGGTGAACGCGATTACGCTGCTCATGGAATACGCTATGCCGCTAGTGGATGATCTCCTCACTGAGTTGGAAGCATATTTATGGTTCTGCTCACTGGACGCCGCCAGCGGCTTCTGGGCGGTCATGATGACTCGGCGTGCCCGTTGGATCTCAGCTTTCGTCTGCGCGTTGGGTCACTTTGAATGGTTGCGAATGCCCTTCGGGTTAAAGAATGCTCCAATGATCTACCAGCGGCTCATCGATAACGCCCTATGGGGTTACGTTCAACCCAGGGGTGGCTGGAAGGAGTTCGCCAAGCGCATCCAGCAAGCCGAAGCCGCCTCAGAAGCACAACGGAAACGACTCGCAGCCAACTTCGACTTCGAGGCCAGCGGCCAGACCAAGTTTGAAGCCGACCGCCGAGCTCAAGCCGAGTTTGATCCGTTGGAAGATTTCATCAACAGCCCAGAGGCCGACATGTTCAAGACGGGTGAGCCGGATGAATCGCGCCTGGCACCGGTTTTCGATCGTCGATCGTTCGTGGATGATATATGCTTCGGAGGGCGGACGTTCGACGATTGCCTAGGGACGCTCGACCGACTGCTGCAACGCTTCACTGAGTGCCGCATCAGCGTCAGCTTCCCGAAAAGCATCTTCGTTCAGCCGAAAGTCGACTTCCTATCACATGGGGTGACCTCGGCAGGGATCCAAGCCGACCAGAAGAAGATGCTAGCGATAGCCGGGCTGCCGTTCCCGACGACGAAAAAGGGGATGCAGGCATTCTTGGGAGCGCTGAATTACTATGGCCGGTTCATCCAGAACCTGGCGGTGTACGGAGCAGTCCTCTATCAGCTAAAGGATGAAGATTTTGGACCCGGCGGTGACCTGACAGCGGCTAAAGCTGCGTTCGCCGAGTTGAAGCAGAAGGTGGTCGACGCGCCCATACTTCGTCATTTCAACTCGGCTGAAGACGTCCACGTCATGCTATTCGCCAATGAGTGGGCACTGAGTAGCACGCTGATGCAGCTCCACGAAGGAAAGCTCCACCCGGTGCGGTTCTGTGGCCGAGTCCTCAAGGATAATGAACTCGGCTACCACCCTGCCGAGAAGGAAGTACTCGCGTTGCTGCAACTCATCAAAGTATGCCACACGCTGCTAGCCGGAAAAACCATCCACGTCTACACCCGCTACTCGACTCTCGAATGGGTGTTCCAGTCGAAGTCGCTCTACGGCAGAGCAGTTAGTTTTGCGGTGCTCCTGTCGCCCTTCCACCTCAAGGTCAAACGGGTTCGCGAACGGGATACGGACTTCGCCCAGTTGCTCCAAGCGTCTATCACGCCGGCCGTGGGATTGGATGAGCTACTAACGCATGTCGCCCCGCCGTCCAAGAACTCGGCTGTGGTCCGTATGGATCCAGAATTGCTGTATGCACACGTACCTCGAGACTTCACGGGGCACGTCCTTTCGTTTGACGGATCAGCAAAGACCGCTAAACACGGTGGGTTTGGGAGTTGCTCATGGATTCTGTGGCGTTTACCAGACTGGAGCATTGAGATCGCTGCGAGCGCGCACCTCCCATCGACCACGGTGAATATAGCCGAGTACACCGGTATGAACAATGGGGTGACTTCAGCTATTGAGCGTGGGGTGAAGGACCTAATCATCGTGGGCGATTCTCGGCTTGCGATCCAGCAATCCATGGGGTGATCGCGTGTAAGAAGGAGGCATTACAAGTCGAGCTGGCACGCCACAAGAAATTGGTCAGCAAGCTGAATTCAGTTCGCTACCTGCATGTAGTGCGCCTCTACAACTCGGCTGCTGACTCCCTCGCGACCGAAGCACTGGAGGCCAAGGCAGGAAAAGTCGTGCTTAACGCGGGACGGAAAGCCGAGCTGAAAACCATGAACAGAATCGCTGAGATCCTGTACGTGGACAAGGACTCGGCGGAGGCCCAAGCAGAAGGCGCGGAGATTGCTGTCGTGACAAGGAGTCAAGTTCGCCGAGTCCGTTTTGAAGACGAAGCGACAGAGCAACCAACACCGAACTCAGCTCCGAATGAAGAAGCTGAACGCGATGACTTCGAACGTGATAGCCGACCTCCGCCCGCTAGACAGCAGGTGGCGGGGAAGCCGAGTTCGGTAGCACAGCACCGCCGGCGAACTCAGCTGAGTCGCTAGCCGAGCTTGGAGAAGCCCGACAACCCAACGCCATGGACATCGACCCAGTGGTGGTCCAAGCCGAGCGACGTCTGCGGATAGCCAAAGCACAAGATGAAGAACAACGGTGGGCCGATTTGAAGACCTACCTCGAAGGAGACTATGCGCGACTCACGCATCGCCGAGCTCGCAACGCTGGGAAGGTCGCCGACGAGTTCGTACTCAGTGAAGACGGGCTGTTATACCGACAGGACAAGGCTAGACGGCCTGGCGAACTCGGCGAACCAAGCTTATCCCTCCGACTGGTGGTCCCGACGACTATGATAGACGAGATCCTGCAGAACTGCCACAACTCCATCGAAGGAGGTCACCAAGGCATCGTGCGAACCTACCACAAGGTCAGAGCTGACTACTACTGGATTGGATTGTATGCGGATGTAGTCAAACACGTCCAAGCGTGCGAGGACTGCAGCACCAGCAAGGGCAAACCACACCTAAAGGGCTACTCGCCCGGCAATGTGGTTTCGGAGCGACCATTCCACGTGGTATCGATGGATTTTGTCATACCACTGCCGAAGACTCGGCGGGGCAACACTGCGCTCCTGCTGTTCCAAGACCACTTCACCGGGTTTGTAATCGCTAAAGCGATGAGTGAGACTGGGGCACTTGAAGTGGCAAAGGCCTTCGAAGAAAATGTGTTCCGAAGGTTCGGAGCTCCATCGTTAGTGCGCCACGACAGAGACCCCGGTTCATGAGCGAGGTGTTCCAAAAGTTCTCGGAAATGATGCAGTCTAAGTCGAGAGCGACGCTGAGCTACCGGCCACAAGCCAACGGTCAACAAGAACGCTCGGTGAAGACGATGATCCAAACCGTGCGTGTGTATGTGGAAGATCCTCTCCAAGCCGACTGGGATGATGTAGCCGAGAAGCTCGTCCATGCCATCAACAACTCGAGAGACTCGACTCGGCGGGAGACACCATTTTACCTGGTACACGGATGGGACGCTCGATCCACGCTCAAGGCAATGACCGAGTCGGTCAGGCCTGGCAGGGGCAACTCAGCTGACTCGACTGGAGCAGCCGAATGGCGCAGGGAAGCAAACCGACAGAGAGAGGTGGCTTTGAAACTGGCAGCCGAGTTCCAGCTGAAAGAAAAGCAACGGAGAGCTAAAGAACACAATGATGGGCTCAGCCGAGTCGAACAGAGAGCCGTCCCGGTCGAAGAAGGAGAAGCGGACCCCACAACAAATTCACCCGAGGAAGCAGCCGAGTCGACTGAAGACAGTGACGAAGTAGCCGAGTCTCGGAGGTCGTTGTTCAAGGAAGGCGACCAAGTGTGGCTGTTCATGGAACGGGTTCGACCTGGGTTGACTAAGAAGCTTGCACACCGATGGCACGGACCGTTCCGAGTGAAGAAGAAGGTAGAGGAATTCGCTTACGAACTGGAGCTCCCTGACAAGAGTGGATATCGCTTCTACCCGGTGGTGCATGTATCAAGACTGAGGGCGGTCACTGGACTCGGCGAGCGGCCGACAGCTCGGCTGGTAGCCGATTTAGCCGAGTCGGATCGTCTCGACTTTGACGAAGAACTCCTCCCGGAAGATAGCTGGGAGCCTGACGAAGCAGTGAACGAATACGAAGTCGAGGCCATCCTGGACGACGAGTTGCCATTATCCACGAGTACAGCTAGAACTCAGCGGAGGTTCAAGGTCAAGTGGGTCGGCTATGATGAGCCAACCTGGGAGCCGTTGTCGAACCTGTCATGTGGTGGGCTGTTGTTCGACTACTTACGGCAGAAGAAACGTGAAAACCGTCTGCAAATGGTGCAAGTTGCAGATGAGGACTAAAGCTATTGCACCAAGATGATGAACCCGCCAACTCAGTGAAGACAGCAGGCTGAGTTGAGACGAAGAAAGCTACTGCGTCAATTGCATATATTACATGAATTACGCCAAAGGAAGGTGGAAGGGAAGAAGAACCCGGCAGCCGAGCCGAAGACTACGAGGACACAGGACCTTGGGAACGCGCTGTGGAGGGGACAACCGTAGCTGCAGCTGCTGCGAGGAGACCAATCGAACCCCGGCACTTGTAGCCAGCCCGGCCGAGTTACTCTCCGAACTGGCCGTCCGCACAGCCGAGATCGCCGAGCTTGGGGCCCGACCAGCCGAGCTACCACCCCCGACGCGCTCGACTCTGCACTCGACTCGACTGGAGATCCAGGCGACGCGGGACCGAAAAGAGAAGCCGTCGGAGAAGGGCCGCATAGGTTAGGCGACCCAATCAGGGAGATGGCGGATCCGAATCCCCGGCCGCCCAGCCGAGTTCACCCGTCTCACGACCTTGAAAGATGTGAATCCCTGCTCGGTTGGCCGGGACTGGAGCGCTCGACGAGATCTGAAGAGGAGCCGGCTCGTCGAGGTCCACGTCTTCCTCGACGGCATCTTCAACTAAGCGCGGGTCGACTCCAGCAGGAGCGAAGATCATGAACTCCAAGTTGCGCGTCCGGAAGCACGTATTGTAGGGATGCGCCACGGGGTCAGTCCACCACCAGGCCCGCCAAGGTTCGGAGTCATCCGTGACCTCAGCTTCCGCACACCAGTCCCTGCCTGAGGGTATCCAGGACAAGTTGACCAAGGGTACAATGGAACCGACGGCTCGAAAAAGAGCTCGGCGTCAACCTCCGGAGCAGCGAGCCCACCGAGAAGCTTCATCACAGCGGCGAACAGCTCGTCTGGAAGAATGGTCATCAAACTCCGCAAGGCATCCCCTCGACGCTTCCTAGCCAACTTGTACGCCACCCACGCGTCGTACATCTCGGTTATCACGTGGTAAGGAAGCCCCACGTGAAAGGCCGGGTGAAGCCCCATCAGGACACTCGACTCGACTACCCAGTGGCATCGCTCGAATAACGCCACGAAAAACTTGGTGGGACCCTCTTTGTCACAAGCTGACTCCGGAGCTTCCCGCGGATCCTCACGAATACCTCAGCGAGGCGCTCCATCAGACTCGCCGACCTCACCGAACTCTCCAGCCGGCGTCTGGCATCGGCAAGAGCTTGCGGGGAGAAGAACATAGGTGTCTTGGGAAGGAGTCGGAGAAGCCGTTGAGCTGGGTGGTCGGGGCTGTAGACGTCAGCGAACGCCTTGATCCCAGCCAGAGAGCAGAGCGTAACCGGCACGCGCGACTTCCCCGAGGAGTCTGCCACGGTGATCTTGGCAGTCTGGTGGCTGAGTATAGCCTCCCAGCAACGCCGAGATCCATAGTGGACAAAGCGGATGCCACGCAGCTGGGCTAGCTGGGCAGTGATCCGATCATCCCGTCCGACAGCTTGGCCTGCGCGAGTGCGTAACTGGGCGAGGGAGAGGCGTAAAGCCGCGGGTAATTCAGGGCGATCATGAGCACCAGCGTCGTGGACCGTCACGATGGGCACCGAAGCCGAACTCCCAGAGGGTGAAGGCATAGAGATGCCACCCACAGCCGAGCTGGAAACACCGCTGGCAGCCGAGCTGAACACGCCACTTGCGGCACTAGCTGAGCTCCGAGACGATCCTTTGTGACGTTTAGCCGGGCGAGCCGCACCAGCCGAGTTTGGAGAGGCAGCCCGCTTTGCCTTCTTCGACTTGTGCTTATGGTGGTGCTTGTGCTTGTGCTTGTGCTGGTGCTTAGGCTTGGGCTTACGCCGGCGCTTGCCCATCTTCGCGGAGCTCGACTGAGAGTCGGAATCACCAGACTCACTAGACGAGACCAGAGGAGACCGACGAGCAGCCATGTAACTCTGGACCTTGCCACGCGGAGGCGGAAGAGGCGTAGCGGGCGGAGGCCGAGGAGGAGAGCTAGGGGCATTCGAGTCGAGCTCATCGGCAGACCCAGGATCGTCGGCCTCAGAGTCAGAGCTCTCGGACAGAGACAGTGGGTGAGTGGAACTCCCAGGAACATCCAAGCCAAGAGCCGAGCTTGATGAACCAGAAGAATGGCTCCGCCGAGCTGTCCGGAGAACGAGATAGTCGGGAGTCTCCAACAGGTTCAAGCAATGGGCGTTCAGAACTCGGGCAGTGGCTGCAGTGGGACGCAAAGGACGACCCGATGGAGACGTCATCCCAGCCGAGCTCATGGGAACCGTGGGCCGAGTAGCGGTAACCATCGAGATACCCTGCACCGGAGTGACCACAGTCGACGCAACCCCTGCCCGACTGCTACGACCCTTGATCTGACTAGGGAACCGAGGCCGAGAGCAAGCGAGAAGCCGCCGCGCTGAGGAGCTCACAGCAGCGCTAAGCACCGAAGCAACCGTGCCACCTGAAGAGTGGGATACAGTCGCAGCCGAGCCTCCGGCAGCCGAGCTCGATACACTCATAACCTCGGATACCGACCGGAGGACGTTCGGAGAACCCAGAGCTGAGTGCGCAACGGTGGCCGAACCCGAAGTCGCCGCGGCAGGTTCTACGCAGGCAGGCGAAGCAGAAGAATGACCCACGCCGGAAGCTGGAGCAGAACCCGCGACCGAGCTAGGCGTAGCGACATCACTCTTCGCGACGACCATGCCGGGAGCGGTGCTTGTAGGAGGCACCCATCGAACACAAGTCGGCAGAGGATCCGACACCGGAAGCGAGAGAGCCGAGTTCGGCATGACCATAGGTGCCGTTAGTGAACTCGGCGGCCGGGGTCAGCACCACTCAGGCCAGCGCCAGCTGATGACGGCAGAACACCCGACACCCGACGAAAGGGATGAGCCCCGCTTGACGAGGTGGGGACGTCCAACGCAGCTGAGTTAGGAGTCGACACCGGAGTCGGATCCGGGGAAGGCGGATACGAGACCAGGCTGATGAGCGGACCACTCGCCACCGGATTAGCCGACCCCGCAGGAAGCTCAGAAGACTCAGAGACCTCGCCGAAGTCGAAAGAGAGGTCCCCTTCCTGAGAATGGGCGTCGCCACCGGTTGCCACGTCCTCAGCGGTGAGACCAGCCAAGTTCAAACCGGGTCGGAGTGACAAATCACAAGCTGCCGACACCTCTTGGGCAGCTTCGCCGAGTCGAGCTGATGCATCTGCGTGACCAGCTTCGCCGGGCAGCGGACATGCGTATGGCTGCGCGAGTGATACCTGAGGCTTGGGTCGAGAGCCGGCAGCAGTCGCCGACTTCGGGTTCGCATAGCGACGAAGCTTCTCGGCTGGCGTCAGGAGTCCAGTCGAGCCCGGCGGAGTTGGTCGACAGACTTGCTGCGTCGGAATCGCGACACACTAGACTTGGACACGGGAGACGTGGCAGTCGGAGCGGACGCCGAACTCGTGGACCCTGGAGTGTCAGACCCAGCCAGCCGAGTCGACTGGCCAAGGAAGGAACCAGCCGAGCTCACAGCCACCGGCGGAATAGAGGCCGCGCCGTCTGTCCGAGGATGGATCACCAACTCCACACGCCGAGTCTCTCCGGCTGGGATGTCCATCACCTCGGGGAACCGCTGAGCCAACACTCGACACAGACGAGCATTGAGCTGGAGGTCAGCCGGGTTCAACCCAGGCACGTCCAACCCAGCTGCAGCCGCAGCGGCCATGTGAGGGTCGTGCATGGGTAACATGCCGTTCCGAGCGATGACCCGCTTCTGCCGGAGAATAACCTCGCGCTGGTGATCGATGACGGCCTTGGCGTTACGAAGAGGCAGCGGATCCCCAGCAGTGATCAGCCGAGCTGACTCCTGGAGCTGCTCAAAGTGCTTGGTCGAGATAGCTTGGAGTGTGGCATACTCAGCATCCCGAGCGGAGAGCAACCGAGTCAGGCGCTCGATCTCGGCATCACGCTCCCGGATCCTCTTGCGGAATTCTTCAGCGTGAGCGAGAGCCGACTTAACTTTGGCATCTTGCGACTCACGAGCTGACCGCAGGGAAGCCTCTGACTCGGCCAGTGCCTTCCGGAAGCTGGTCAGAAGTGGAGACGACTTCTTGGACTCGGTTTTCCACAAGTCGCGCTCCCTCTCGACAGCGTTCAAGCGTTCCTCAAGGTCAGCCTTCGCCGCTGCCTGGGAATCCAGCCGCCGAGTCAAGTCGGCATTAATGGTCTGAGCCGCCTCCAGTTCTACTCGCAGCGCAGCAGCGTCGCCCGCTTGACTCTGCGACGCGTACTGACCGTGAAGGAGATCCACGAGCTCGTCGAAGGATTTCGCCTCGAGAGCAGCTCGGCGGACACTTGGGTCGGCAGCTGGAGCAGGGCGGGTGATCACGAACGACAACAGCCGAGCCAAGTCAGCGTTCTCTGTGCGTCGTTGCTCAGCTTGCGCGTGGATCAGCGCGGCGAGAGAGTCGAGGCTCACCGGCTCAGCCGAGTCCGACCGACGAGAGTCGGCGGTGCCCGAAGTGGTGTCACCACGCGGACTCGGCGAGCGGCGAGGAGGAATGCGAGATGCCGACTCGGACTCCTGGTCGAACCCACGGGAAGTTGTCAAGTCGATGACAGGGTGCCCCTGTCCACCGCTGACCCCGCGAGCCCAGGACGCCGAGTCGGCGAACTCAGCGGACTCCTCCTCATCTCGCGCTGGGGTGTGTGAAGGCTGTGGAGACGATGCGACCGAAGCCTGGGAAGATCAGCAGATGGAGAGTTAGCAACAGCATGGATGGAGTAACCGGAGGCGAAGGACGTACCGGCGGAACGGCAGGAGCGCCCGACGACGACATAGCGAAGGAGCTTGTTCGCTACCGTTGGAGTTTTGGCCGATATGGGACTTGACTCGAGGAGTGATGGTCAGGCCCCTCACCGACTCGGCTCGGAACATGACCGGGGCAGTTGTGGTGTAGGAAACACCAGATTTCGCGAGACCAACTCGGCTGGAGTGGTACACTGTACCGGTAACCGAGCTCAGCCGAGTTCACCAGCCTATCCGGACGAGTTATCCGGCTCAGCCGAGTTCACCAGCCTATCCGGGCGAGTTATCCGGCTCAGCCGAGTTCAAGGATTATCCGGACGGCTTATCCGGACCAGCCGAGCTCAAGCGTCGCCGAGCTCAGCGAAGGGTCGGCTGAGATCCAAAACCGCCCACTTTCATTTGGTATTTGTATAGGAGCTTAGGAGTAGTAGAGGCGCCCCTTCAGGGCGCCCGACAAAGATAACAGACAACAGAGCAGAATTTTCTAGGCCTAACACACGTGCATACGTTCCGGTAAGTCCCTGCGCGGGGCCGGATTATGTCTGCTGCCGGTACCCGAGAGGCATAAGCTTGTAGGGTACTCGGCTGGCAGCGCCAAGAGATAAAGGTCGGCCCGGGTTGGGCGCGTGTCTCGCCAAGCGCGAAGGAAAAGTCTCGCCACCGCTGCGAGCCGGTGTTCCCGTACGTCCCGGGCACTGATTGCTGAGTCGAGAAGCCTTTGCTCTCGGCGACCTGTAAAAGCGCTCCGAGCGCCGTCGTCCATCCTTTGGTGGAGGGCACAGGGTTGTGTGAACGGGGACCGTCGAACTCGGCGGTTCTCCGGGGAGGTGATCTTGGTTGGCAGGTCTCGACGAGAGGCGAGACACCCGCTGTCCCGGTTGGGCCGAACCGCTCGGGGCAACCCGGCGCAGGCCAACAAAGCCGACCAGCTCGGCTATTGTTGTGTTTGTAGCCAAGTTACCACAACTGACGATTTTGTGTGTACTGCTATACCACAGCTCGTTAACAAAGCGCCGCCATGTACTAAAGAGGACTTAGGTTCTCTAATTCGCTATGTCTACAGTACAGCACGTGTCAGCTCGGACTACCAAGATGCTGCGCTAGCCTGCCTCATGTGGCACTGCTTCGGCCGATCGTCGGACCTAGGCTACCTGCGCAAGCAACATGTGTCAGTGTCAGCGGACGGCGTCTTCTACCTGCGGCTCCTTCGCGTTAAAACGGCGGAGGAACAAGGGCTAACGCTCATACCTGACAAGGAGGACTTCCTGACATGCCCGCTTCACTCGCTCGCGGTAGCTCTCGTCATGCAGGCCGCGCCCTGCGCGGCGCTGCTAAGCCAGCTCCCTGAGCTTGTTGCGCAGAGCGAGGAGCCGCTAGACCCCGGTGTGCCGCTACAGGCCTTGCTAGAAGCAGAACCGGCTACGCTCAGGGTCGCCCTAATGCCGCCCTCGTCTGCTGTCGCCGCTCCTGCTCCCGCGCCAAGTACCGTGCCAAGCTGCAGCTCAAGTCCCCAACCTGCAAGCACTGAAGCACAAGTGAGTAGTACAACGAAGGCCAGCTCAGGGGAGAAGACGCGCGGTGAAGACGGGGTCCAGGCGTATGTCAACCGCCTCCTCAAGCGCGTTGCCGAGCCCGCGGGAGCCACAACCGACTTGACATCCCACTCCTTCCGACGCGGTGGCGCTCAGCACGCTAACGGAGACGATCGCCTTGCCGCTCAGTGGATCTTCGACCGCGGCGCGTGGGACATGAGCAAGGTAAACAAAGGGTTCGCCTACGTGTACAACACGCCGCGGGAAGACCGGAAGGTTGCGCGAGTGCTGAGCGGGTGGGAGGCCGACGCTGCTCCTGTTGTCCTTGATGCTGCGACGCTTGATCATGGAGCTCAAGAGCGGCTGGCATCCTTGCGCGAATTCCTGTTCAGCACCTGTACCGGACTCAAGGAACACAGCCTCAACGTAAGCAGCAAGGTCCTTACCGTCCTCACGGCATACCTGGTCCGCTACTACCCGCAGCTAAAGGCGCTTGCTCCGGATGCCCCAATTGTAGAGCGCGTGGAGGAGTGTATGCGATCCGCGGGGATCTCGACAGCTGACGCGCTGGCATTGTCGGTGGCGCTCAATGAACAAGCTTCACCTGCTGAACCTGTTGCAGAACAAGCACACGAATCCAAGACGCACGCATGCCAAGTCCATCATCACCTTCTAGCTGTCATTGATGAGCTTATTGCCTCGAACCGAGCCCTCTCCGCGCGCCTTACCATCGTGGAGGCTGCGCAACTAAAGTCTAAGCGAAAACAAGTACCCGACGAGGAGCCACAGGTAGAAGATACGTCATATCAAGAACCGAAACCCAAGCGCAGAAAGAAAGCGACGACAAACCTGTCCAGCGCGTGGTTCGAATGGTACACGCGGGTGCCACGCGTCTGGGAATCCGCCGACCGCCAGAAGAAGTCCGAGTTTCGCCACGTCACGGCGTTCATGAAGCTCTTCTTGAGCGAAGGCTTCACACTCGACCCCAAGTCGCCGGACTACAAGGATCAAGTCCTGGATGCTGGTCGTCGAGCGGAGAAAGCCGTGCTTGCCTTCCTGAAGTCGCGCAACGTCAACGCCAAGGGAGCTGGAAGCGTTTTGCGTGCGCTGCGCCCACTCCACAAGACTGGCGTCTTGGACGAGCGCATTGCCGCATACAAGACGCTACGCACTGTCGGTAGAATCGTTGATCCTGCGCCTACAGAGACACAAGACATCTTAGCCACTGTAGGTCACGTCTAAGAAGGTTAGATAGCAACGCAACTTCACACACACATTCATGTACCAGCACCACCAGCACAACGCGCACGTACGCCTCACCAACCACGTACACAGGAGGAACATCAACCAAGGCACGCTGCAGCGGCGAGGCACACAAGAAGGGTCTCGCAGGACGAGCAGCCGTCGCAAGACCGATGCGGTAGCAGCTCCGCGTATCGACAGCAATAGCTTGGGCGCGCCACAGCAGCAGCACGACACAGCAGCAGCACGACGCAGCAGCAGCACGACACAGCAGCAGCACGACACAGCAGCAGCACGACACAGCAGCAGCACGATGCAGCAGCAGCACGGAGTCGCCGCACGACACAACCCCAAGATAATCTTGATCGATAACACCGGCCTGAATTGAACAGGCACCTCAGGGCCGAAGCCCTGCGCTCTAGCCATTGAGCTACGGTGTTGAGGCCCGGGGGGCTGCGACTGGCTGACTGGCCGGCTGCCGGGCTGTCGAGGCTGCCGGGTGTCCGGAGGCTTGATCCCGAGCTCTGAAAAAAGAAGACTGAGACCGCGCGCCGCCTGTCGGCCACTGACAGCCACCAAATTTTCGTTGGGACAGGTGGCGAATGATGATTGGTTGAAGGCAGTACCAATCAACACTCTTTATTGCTTAAAGACCCTGATTGGCCAATGAATTAGCCAATGATATGCCGTGGAGGGGATAGACTGCTTCTAATTGTGGCCCCTCTACCTGGGTGCCAGCCTCACTAATGAATTTGCCGGCTCCTGTGCACATTGCTCCGGGGCCAAAATGCGCCAATGCACAAAATGTCGATTTTCTCGGCCCAGAGGCCTCTAGAGACGATTTCCTCGCGGCTGTGAGCACCGCATGAAAGCTGACTAGAGTCGGTCAAGTGGCCCCCTAGACCTACTCTACCGTACACATGATCTAATTTCCGATTTTACATTAATTCCGACTCTACGTTAATTCCGATTTGACCTGGCTTTGACGAACTCCCCTAGTTGTCGGAAAATGTAGGGATGTCGGAACGGCCGCGATATGGTTGCGTCAGCGATTTGTCCTTCGGCAACATCTCGATGCTGTGCGCTCCTGCAACATGTTGGGTCTCACATCGAACAACCTGGCATCAACAGTGGCCGACATGCCTCCGTAGAACTCACGCCCATCTACCATATATGGGGACAGCGTGAAATGGTCAACACGTCGCGCACATAGAGTCAATATGTCAGTGGAGGGCTGGACAGTTGATGTGGCTGCCAACTCGTGTGGCTGCTCCATGCAATTGAATTTTGAAATCTGCTCACACGATGTTCTAGTCAGAACCGCCCTGGGACTTGGAAACGAACACGGTAAAAAGCTTCAGAGCAGACGTGCAAGAAAAAAAAACAGAGACCCGAACGTGCAGAAGACGCGATGTTCGCTACTTATTCGGTAACGAATCATGTTGCAAGTGAACTGTCTGTTGAGAGCAGAGCAACTACCAGTACTATCACCCCAACCAGAGTGAATCCGGCCATGGGAATTGTGGAAGATATTGGTTTTAATCATGGAGGATTCGGACCAAGCTACGTGCCGCTGCAATACCACACGGGGGATGTCGGACTGCCTGAGGGGCACGGAATTGTAGGCAGCCAGCCCAGCTTCGCCTTGACCAGCCATCAAGGATTTTTACCGACCAATCGTAATACGTGGATCTCTCCGGCTACGTGTACGTACGATTCACACCCGCGAAAAACCGAACACGGTAATTGACTTGCTTATAGCATTCCTTACGGTGCTGCGCATACTGATGCTCATGGCTGTTTCGACGCTCACGCGAAGCTGGATCAACCCAATCGCAACTTTGTAGGAGCACCTACACCAGCTTACTACAACGAGATGAGTACTAGACCTCCGACGGCAACAAACCTAGCCAGCACGTATCCTAGTCAAAGCTACGTGTATTCGCCAGCAGGTATACAGTATTGCCCAGCAACACGCTCGATGTGGTCACCAATGGATACGAACAGTTCTGTCAATGCGTACCCCGCGTACCAGGGAAGGTTGACACCTACTATCGACTCCCACATCGGTCAAAACATGGCAATCAGCAGCTCTGACGTACGGGTTGGAATACCCGTTCCGAGGCCGCCCACCACTTGCAACCCGTGCACTTCACATCGACTAGTCTGTCAGTGGAAGTGTAACTTGATACATACTCATGTTATAATAGTTTCGTACCGTTTCCTTGCTCCATATTCTTGAGAACTTCATTTACTATCAGACTCGTGTTAAGCTGCCGAGATCGGGTTAAGTTGAATCCACACGACTTAAGCTGAATCCGCTCCAGTTAACTTGAATCTCGCTACTAGGATTCACCTTAAGTCGAGTACTCGAGTTAACTCGAATCTACTCGAGTTAACATGAACCGGGTTAAGGAAGACCAGTTCACGGACCGGACCGTCCTATTTCCGGTTACAGTTTCCCCCCCCCCCCCCCTCCAGTTCTTACACCTTGTAGATGGAGGAGCGGCGCACGTGCAACCAGCCCCCATGGCGGAGAGCGCGCGGGTGCTCCGGGAATGGGCGAAGCATCGACATAAAGTGAGCGCGACGAGCTCTCGGACAAGAAGCTGTCGTTCGTTAGGGAAGTTCCTGCCGACTCCAAGATAATTCGCAAGTCTGGTGCAGGCACGAAAGCAAAACCGAAGCCTTATGAGCTCCGGGTACTTGACTTCTACACCAATTCTCTACGAGATGGAGACCACGTCCGACCAAAGGACAGCATTAACTACTGTCAGAACATCCCAGAGTATGTACTAATGACAGGGAGTGGTCAAAAGACGTGGGCAAGAAGGTTTATTAACCATTACTATCCAATAGTGACTGCGCAGCTAACATCAATTCGCGGTTGCAGAGAACAAGCGGCGCCGGCCGAGGACGCGCGCGCGGGTCACGAGGCCAACCAGAGCGTGAAGACTAGCAGGGAAGAAGGGGTCGAGGAGAGCAGCCAGCAGGATGAAGATGTCGAAGCGGAGGAGGTTGAGGCTGCGCATGAGGAAAACGCGAGCAGTGCTGAACACGATGACAGGCTGCGGCAACAGCACAGGACACAGGCGTCGGGCACTGAGCAAGAAACCCGCAACAGGGAAATGCTGTATGATGGTCTGTCTATTTCGACGAGTTGCCGATATCATTACGGGGGCGGTACAAACGAGACGCTTTCACTTTCTCTGCTTTCTCCAAAACTAGTGAAGAGAGCGAAGTCTCTTCGTCATCCCCACAATAACAGAGCTAGCTAGCCGTCGAATAGTTTCCATAGCTGCCGAATCGGTATGCACCTCAAGGATATGAAGTACGAGGACCTTGAGGGCGGATAAGAACCACAGCCTTGGCCTCTAACATCCACTTAGCTGTTTTCTTTATTTCAGCGTTCGGATCTGCAATTATAGCACTTATTATAGGGTACATCACACCCGACATCTTTAGCCAATGTAATCATGCTACGCAAAAGCGCGCAGATTTCACTTGCTTTTCGCTGGACATGGCGCTTCACGCTAGCGTTGAAAACCTCACAAGGGTTGTTTGTGGTGGCATAACTCGACGGAGTGTGAAAAACTTGCCATCACCAGTAACGACTATCTATCCACTGTTCCGAAAAGTAATTTGCAAAGTCTCGCAAGGTAGGCTTTGCCATCCACGCCGAAATCACACGCTCCTTCACCGTACAGTACTCAGTGTAGCTGGTAGTATAATACATATTTATAATCCCGGTGAACACGGCCACGCCAGGCTCGGTATCAAGGTGCCTTGTTCGCTTATGAACGTCGTAAAGCACGTGGAAAAGCACATCAAGTACTTACTGCCACGGAACGCGCCAACACTCTGTAGCGCGTTATATTGTGCATCTTCAGCATCACCCATAACCGCGTCAACGCATAGTGGAGTTTCAAAGATCCTCTGGTACATTTGGGTAACGCACCCAAGCGCTAATTCGTACTCGCGATGCGTTCTTGCGCTCACAACGAGAATAGCCACAAGATGGTACACTCGAGAGCGCTCTGTAAAGCCACAAGTAATTACAGGATATCCGAGATCGCTAAGCTTAAATGTTGCGTCAGTGTGAAACAGTCGGACATGGTCATCATCACGAAGCTGGTTCACTTTCGAGAGTAGACGAAGGGTTGACACTCCGAGGACAAAAGGACTTTCATCACTGCCCTTCCCAATGTGCGGAAATCCATCGTCATCAAGAGTAGGTCCAAAAAGAAACGCTTTGTCTCCATCGATTCCACCATAGTAGGGATATTCCTTTACCGGCTTCTGAACAGCTTTTCTAGTATTGCGAGAAAGCTTCTTCTTCCGCTGGCGCTTCACACAGTCGGCCACTTGCTGTCGTGACGGGATTCCTAGCGGCGGTGCGGGAATATCATCAGTGGGGCGAAGTTGGCTCCAAATGTGTCGGGGCCTCACGCCACACAAGTCCATCTTTGTAATATACCCTTCACCTCCTTCGTAATTGGTACTCGGTGAGCACCTGTACAGACTTCGCTCCCGCGAAAATGTTCTTTGTTGTTGCTGAATACCCGCCACGCCGGTCTGGTTAAACACCCCCAGTACTTCCACTCAACTCCGCACTTCTCGCCATTGTTGTCATTTTTCATTCTTGCACAAGACGGGCTGATACACTCCAGTCGTCTCTCGGTCGTGTCATGGTCGGCTTTGCAGATTCAGCAGCTATCGATAGTTCGCTTTACATACGCTCCGGAACAGCAGAATTCGGCGGCGCGGTGCTTCACGAAAGCGTCGCTGGACCCATGGTCGGCTAGTAGCCGCCACTCAATGGGCATGGCTACTGAAAGGGTCACACGCCTAAGCGTTTTAATTTGTGGTGCAATCTACGAGTCAAGTAGCTGGGTGCTGAACGTATTACTAGCAAAGTTTTAGTGAGGCCAGTTCCGGAAGAGAACGACAACTGCCTAGTTTATTGCACGTATTTTGTAGTCTTACGAAGGCCGCTCGGAGTTTACACTCCTGAAGACAGCTATCAGTCTAAGCATGTTTAAACACAATGCCTCTGCGGTAAATGCTTGGGGACTTGTGTTTGATACCGTGTCGGTACACCGTTCACCCTAATTAGTCGTGTGACCTAAATAGTCATGCACCTTTGATAATCATTCCACCGGTTTTGAAAAAGATTTTTAATTTCACCTTAAATTGAGTAAAGAGACCAGATTCGGGTAGATCTCGGCAATACGAATTGCGTGCTATATTTTGTTCTTAGTAAATACGATTGGTTTCCGAAAAAGCTGAATTTCAAAGCAGGGTGAGGCGTACTTCAGGTCGTACACGGTAAATAGTCATGGCACGACTAATTAGGGTGAACGGTGTACCTACATGTACGTAGTGAATGGAGCAACAACTACAGTAAAAAGTGTCAATAGTGTGGGTTGATCAATAGTGTGGCTGCGCAAATAGCATAGGCCACACTAATTATGTTTACCAGTCTGCAGATGGCCAAACCCACACTATTAAGGTCTCCGTCCTGCAAGCCACACTATTTGTGCATGAATTCTTCAACCCACACTATTTGCACGCTAATGCAGAAAGCCAGTAAGCCAGTTGTCATTGTCAAGTTCTCACGAAAAGTCGCATGGAGTCCTCGTGCAGCGGGTGTGGGCTCGACACCTCCAGCGTCTCCCCTACCTGTGATGTATGTGGTAGAAGGAACCACCCATTCTGCGGACTCCCCGTCGAAGAAAAGCAGGGTGGTCACGTTCGTTGTCATGAGTGCTCCAGCTCTCCAGCCAAGCGTCAAGAAAAGAGAGTGATCGAAAGCCAACAGAAACCGATGCAGCGAGCCTTTCGACAGAATGTGCTGGTCGATTTCTTTCCTCTGGCGAGGAGTGGAGCCGAAGAAACAAAATCCCACTCTAATACCGACATCAACCTTGCAACGAGTACTGCTGATAGCGCTGGTGCGAGGGTGGAAGAGGAAGGTGATGACTCAGTCGTTGTGCTAGATGCGGATCGACCGGAGTGTGGGAGGAATCGCAGCTTTCCAAGCATCTGCAGGAAATCATCGAGAAGTATCGAGATGAGTTCGAGGGGAAGAAGACAGATTAAGCTCGAAGAGAATATACGTACATCTGCCAGTGCGCTACTTGGTTTTACTGTGGTCTTTCTCCAGACCTCCCTGTTGTGATTGTACTGGTAAAATAGCCACATTGTTTTATGGTCCCCTCGTAACAGGCCTTGGAGTTAGAAGCCAAGACTTCGCGTACTTGTCGGTTAGGCACGATAGAGTAGATTGGCCAAGCTAGTTTTCCCTCATTCATTCAATTGCACTTTTGGCATGCCTCAGCTAGCACTCGAATATAAGCCATAACTAAGTCTACAGTATTAGTGTGGCTTTATTATTGGTGTGGGCGCGTAATTACCGTAGCCCACACTAATAGTGTAGACCGAGCCAGATTTCGGGTGGCGCAAATACCGTGGCCCACACTATTGACACTTTTTACTGTAAACCTTTGATCGCTGTGCCATTAGTTACCTCGTCGCGTGCACCGTCGCGTGTCACACATGGTGAGTGTGTGACATCCGTGCTTCTTTTTTATCAAGTTTTGCCGACACCGGCAAATCTGTTTGCTGGTGCCCCAAACTGCGGTTGTATTTATCTGGCGCCCTTTTGGTTTTGCTGGCACACCATCTCGCTTTGCCGCCACCCCACAAGGTGTTTGTTTGCACCCCGGTCTCCCACGTATAATACCGCCTTTTACCTGTCATCAGGGGTCGCTTTGTCTTAAGGACCAAAGTAATTTAGACCAATCAGATGGTGTGATCGATTGTGATGTTGTGCTTTTTGTCATTAGGGCTCATAGTACCGTATATATAGTATAAAGTACGATGTAATTCTGATTGGCTCAGCGGCATTTTTCAAAATGCTTTGGACCGATAATCATGGCGTGGGCCCTCCATCCCACCGCCCCTGGGCGCGCGTTTGCAGCGAGTGCAAAGGCCCCGACACAGCTTCCAAGCTCAAGGCGTGAAGTACACCCCTTACACTATCGTTTCAACGCAATATACGATGCTACTTGTCCGCGAGTCATTCACTAGCCGTGTCCTAACAGTCACAGCTCCCCCGATGGGAGACAGAAGGCCAAGTGCGTACAGAATATATGCTGCTAAGTACGATGCATTTTGCTTGTGGTCATCTAATCTGATAACCCTATTCCAGATGCATTTGGGTGAGCCCTTATGACAGGTAAATGGCGGTACAGAGGGTAGCGGCTATAAGAAAGGGTCAACAACTTATAATTCCGAAATCTTATAACTATGTTATTACACAGGCCCTTTGTTGATGTATTGAGTTTATTAAAGTGATGTGGTACACACAGCAAATCGAAGTTGCCGCGCATTTTTTTCAAGCTGGAAGGTCGAGCTGCAGTGCGTGTGGACAACGGCTGCGCTCCAGTGCTCATGCCTCACTCGCTCCCTCGCCCACATTGCCTCGCATATCGCCCCTACGGAAGACCACGAGCGCCTGTAGGTTGACGTAGAGATGACGTGTAACGAATAAACACGCTCAGCGAGCTGCCGCACAGAGCACCCGAGGCGTATCTAGTGCGCGGCGTACGCCATGGACATCCAGGCCAATAAGACGCGACCAGTGCACTTAATGGCCGAGGGCAGGAAGCCCACAGATGACGAGGATGAGAGTGTCAGTAGTCCTCAAATCAGACCATCGCCATCGGCGCGGCGGCGACGCAGGTGTTAAGCAGGTCGTGCTTCTGACCATGAACACCGCGTCGCTCACGCAAAAAACGTACCTAATGCGATTCATTTATCTCGCTAAGTCAGTACCTATGAAGCTCTGTAAGATTTGATTTGACTTGGGTTTAGTATATCCCTTCAGTACTTGAATCGTTGAACCCTTTCGTATTGCCGCTACCCTCTGTATTTGTATTTTCAGGAATGACCCATTATTGTGAAACGCGGCTAGAATGTCTACGTCTTATTAGCTAGCACATTTATCTTAATCGGATTTGAATATCCGTATATAAGGATATAAAACTAGCTACAAAGCGAAATCGGTTAGCAAATATGAGTACTTGGACAAGCTGGCGAGACTCGACTCGGTCTAATTTAGCGACGGTGGCTAAGAGCTACCGAGACGCCTTTGGGCCAATATAGCCCGACGTGTGGAGCCGCCCATGCAAATAAGGCTCCGACGGAGTTGACTATCGAGTACATTACTTCTAAATGCTTTGCCAGCTTCCACATTGCATGCTACAAAGCTGATGGCTCACATCGGCACCAACAGAGCTATAATTATTTAGCTCAAATAGCTCGGAATGTCGGCTTCCACGGTGACATTCCGCCTTATTTACAAACAAATCAGTTGCGAATCGGATTAAGCGCATGAGCCTGTTGCTAATTGCCATGATAATTCTTAGTCTAAAATAGAGATGGGAATTCTAAAAGGCGAAACTTTGGTCTGGGAGGACAGTGCAAGTTTTCTTTGTGATAAATGCATACAGATTAGAGCGTGAGAACGAGACGGGTAACAACTAATACCCGTTTTTACCGATGTGATTAGGTATTAGAGTCAATGTAAAACACATAAAGTGGTGTCTGCAATATATGATTCCCTTTTAAATCCAGATATATTAGGCGTCTCATTCTCACGCTCTAGTCTGTACTAGTACTTAAGTAAGTGTGGCGTAAATAATATAACATGAAAATTGTCGGCTTTCAACGACTGACGTCCTCTATGAAAAAATGGCGAAGTTTGTCGTGCAAAATGCATGAACTTCAAAGGTGCGCCCTGCAGGAGGCTTCGCCTGTAATGGTCTAAGTCTACGTGGACAAGCGCCCGTCTCGACATCGATCTCGTCAGCGGTTCCCGTGTCGACGCAGTGCCAATCGAAGCTTGCTCCCCGATGTGTCACTCCGCTCCAGAGACGTGGACCAGTCGCCGTTCAACCCCGCTCCAAGTCACTACTCTTCGGGCTCAGAGCATCTCTACATGTACCCGGCTTTCATATTGCATCAGTAGCGTCTCCCTGGGAGACGCACCTCAGAGCTAGCTACCTGAACTTGTTGCTACTCGCTAACCTCAATTCAATCTCATTCTGTCTTTTGCTCAGTCGAGTGCAAGTGGTTCACTCCAATTGGTAGCACTTCTTCGTTGTGGGTGAGGGTTCGACACATCTGCTTCTTCTCCGGGTCGACTCCCTACGCACAAGCTTCGGGAACCACTCGCTACTTTCCGACTGCGCTCTTCAGTGGCAAGCTCCGACTGATCGCCGTCTACTGCTGCCGTCGTCGCTACTATGGAGGAGCGCGCTGACCAACCAACCGCCGGAGGCGCTGCCCCGAACCCGTATGACCATTTCGTCCAAGCGATCGATCGTATTGCTGTGGGGCTGAGCCAGCAGAACGCTCAGATGTACCAAGATTTCCAGGCTCAGCTGCATGCCTACCAGCAGCAGCTGCAGCAACATGTGTCTGTTCCTCAACCTCCTCGTGAGTACCGACTGGAAGGCGTCACCATGCCGACCTTCTACGGGAAACCGACCGAGTCTGTGGACGAGTTCATTTTCCGAGCGAAGCTATTTATGGAGGGCAAGTGCATCGACTACACGGCTGCCTCCAGTCAGCAGCGCGTGATCGCCATCCTCGCTGCCAACCTGAGGGAGGGAGCCGCATCCTGGTACCATGCCCAAGTCGCGATCGACCACATCCGCTTCAACGACGTGGACTCCTTCGCCAACGCTCTGCGCCGTGAGTTCGTGCCTCCGGACCAGCAGTTTCGTCTGCGTGCAGAACTGAAGGCTTGCAGCCAGCGCAGTTCTGTCGAAGAATATGTCCGTGATTTTCGTCGACTCATGGCTCAAATTCGGAACATGAGTGCTATGGACCAAGTCGACCGGTTTTGCGACGGCCTGAAGTCGGAGACCCGCAAAGAGGTTATGTATCTGCGCTGCAGTACGCTAGCTGAAGCCATATCGGCTGCTCAAGCGTTTGAGCGCACTCATTTTCACTCGTCGGACCGCAATCGAGCCTCCAGCAACTCAAGGAGCCACGGGAATGCGCATCGTGCAGCTACAGATGGACCAACTCCGATGGATGTATCCGCGGTTGACACTCGCTCAATAAGCAAGGAGCAGTGTAGGCGTCAAAATCTGTGCTACTACTGCAAAGGCAGTGGCCATCGCATCGGCCAGTGTCCTCATCGCAAACCCGCCCGTGGACAGCAGCATCAGGGAAACGACTCAGCTCGGCGGATGTAAATGGAGTATCCGTCGAGCGTGTGGCGAGTCCTGAATCTCCTACTGTCCACATGGACACTACCGTCATCGAGATGGCGGAAATGTCGACGGCCGAAATGTCGGTCACACCCAGAGCGGTGGCGTCGGCGACTCCTTTCCTGGTGAAGGTGACAATTATGGGTCAAGAATGCTCCATGTTGGTGGACTCGGGTGCGTCACATTGTGTGTTGTCGGGACGCGGTTTTGACACTGCCGGAATGCAGACTATGAACCTCGTGGCGCGCGGATTCGATGGCCGTGCACAGCAGCGGACTGTTGCTATCGCGGACCTGGAGGTGACATGCAGCAGTTCGGTCGTGACTGTGCCTTTCGTGTTTTGGCGGCTACAGTATGATTATGACGGGATCCTCGGCCGGCCCTGGCTCGAAGCCAGCAATCCGAACATTGACTGGCCCACGCGAACATTGACGTGGCCTGCGGACCGCCAAGAACCACCGCCACCTCCTGACGAGGACAAGGATTGGCCGATTGGCTCGGACGAGCACATACATCCTGTGCTCTGTCGCAGCAAGAAGCTACTCGCACCAGTGGAGGTCTCGCTGCAGTCGTTCCGAGAACGTCTGGCTAACCACGAGTACCTGGAGATCTTTCGGTTAGTGCTGGAATCAGGTGTATTACCAAAACCAACACCACGGGACGTCGTCGTGCTCTTGAATGAGTTCGACGACGTGTTCCCATCTTCGCTTCCTAACGAGCTCCCGCCTGAACGAGAAATCCAGCACGACATCGTCTTGAAGCCTGACGCAGCACCCTCGGCCCGATCTCCCTTCCGTCATGCTCGCATTGAAGAGCGAGAGCTAGCCAAGTTCGTGAAGGAGCTGCTGGGAAAGAACAACATTGAGGAGTCTAACTCCGCCTGGGTCTCAATATTTTCGCCATTCCGAAGAAAGTGGCGGCGACAGGCGAGGCTCCGACGCGAGCAGAGTGGCTACGCAGCGGTGATGCAGGTGTACCCATTCGCTGGGTCATCGACTATCGTCATGTCAATTCGCAGAGTGTGATTCCTAAGATTCCTCTCCCCAGAGTGGACGACATTTTCGACAAGCTCAGCGGTGCAGCTTACTTCTCGACGCTGGACTTGATGTCCGGCTACCACCAGATGCTGCTCGAACCCCGTGCACGCGAGCTGACGGCGTTCCAGGCCAACGGTGAGCTCTATCAATGGGTTGTCGCGCCTATGGGGCTTGCTGGTATGCCTGGATCGTGGTCCAGACTAATGCGGCACCTACTCGGACGCCCAAAGTTCCAAGCCTTCTGCGTCGTCTACCTAGATGACATCTGTGTGTTCTCGGCGACGCTAGAAGATCACATCGTGCACCTTCGAGAGGTGTTGCTCGTCCTTCGTGAAGCCAAGTTGTACGCACGCAAGGAGAAGTGCAAGTGGGCCCAGCGATCGATTGTGTTTTTGGGTCACCAGATTTCTGCGTCGACAATCACACTGGACCCGTCGAAAACGAAGGCAATCAGCAGGATGCAACCGCCACGGAACCGCAAGGAGCTGCAGCGCTTCCTGGGATTATGCGGTTACTATCGACGATTCATCCCTCAGTACTCAGGCCTCGTGTATCCACTGACGGAGCTAGTGAAGACGACGACGGGATGGCGCTGGGGCACAGCGGAGATCAAGGCATTCGACGATGTGCGCTCACTACTACAACGCTCTCCTGTTCTGAGGCTCCCCAATTTCTCGTTGCCATTTTTCGTCACCACGGATGCCTCGGATGTTGCAGTCGGCGGTGTACTTAGTCAAGTCTTCGATGGTGTGGAGCACCCACTGGCATTTCTGAGTCGTAAACTGAGCGACGTCGAAACGCGTTGGCCAGCTCATGAAAAAGAACTGTTCGGCATCAAGTTCTGTCTGGAGAAATGGCGTGTCTACCTGCTGGGCAACGTTTTTACGGTCTACACGGACAATTCGGCTTGTGTCTGGTTCTTCACCAAGCCGACGCCATCGCCTAAGCTTCTTCGATGGCTTGATTTCTTCAACCAGTTTACGTTCAAGGTGTTTCACAAACCGGGGCGCACGAATACGGTCGCTGACGCTCTGTCTCGACCAGTTGAATTCAGCGCTGTGGCCATCACGGGACCCGACCCAACGCTTGCGACTCGAATTAAGTCGCTGTATGCCGAGGACGACTTCTGCTCTTCGCTGCTCGAGCAGCTTCGTGCGAGGGAAGGAAGCGCGACCGCTAAGTATGATCTTCAGGACGGGTTGATTATCCTGCGTGAGGGCAAGAGAGTCGTTCTTCCTCGAGACGACCGATTGATGCTGGACGTGTTGGTGCACTACCACGACAATGCCGTCGTGGCTCACAGTGGTGCTGTACGGACGTTTCTGGCTTTGCGCCAGCATTTTCTGTGGCGCGGCATGCGCTCGACAGTCGATGAGTACATCCGTACGTGCGAGACTTGTGCTCGCAACAAATCTGGTGATCGGCGTAGAGGTCTGCTGCAACCTCTCCCAATTCCGACGGCAAGCTGGACGGATATTTCGATGGACTTTGTGACTGGTTTGCCGCTCTCGAAAGGATTTGATGCGATTTACGTTGTGGTCTGCCGCCTAAGTAAGCGTTCGCGCTACTTGCCTACCCGAAAGGATGCTTCAGCGGACGACGTCGCCCAACTGTTCTTCAACAACATCATTGTGATCCACGGTACACCGCGCTCGATCGTCTCGGACAGAGATCCTAAGTTCCTGAGTGATCTGTGGACTGCCATGGCCAAGATCATGCAGATTGAGCTGCACATGACCGTGTCACACCGGGCCCAAGCTGACGGCCAAAGTGAGAGGCAGATCAGAACGCTTGAAGACGCACTGCAATGCTCGGTCTCTCACTATGGTGACGACTGGGCCGACTGGCTCCCGTGCATCGAGTTTGCGCACGCCACTGGCATCAACACCTCGACAGGGCGCAGCCCCATGGAAGTCGACACGGGACGACGACCAATTCCTGCACTTTGGGTTGCTGAAGATCAAGCTTCGTTCGTGAGTACCAGGGCGGAGGCAATTGAGTCTGCTCGGCGCCATCTAGCTCAAGCGCAAGAACGCCAGCGACGGTACTATGACAGGGGTCGGCGCGATGTGCACTTCAACGTGGGCGACTTCGTGTACGTCAAAGCTCAGCTCCTGAACACCAATCGGATGGCCCGACCAGACTACGATCCTGAGCGAGATCCGACAGTTAACAAACTGCTGCCTAAGTGGCTGGGGCCATTCCCGATCGAGAAGGTGCTGGGGCCGTCAACGTACCGGCTCGTGTTGCCCGAAGTCTTGCGTTCGCACCGGTCTTTCAACGTTGACCAGATCAAGCGTTCCCTGGGGTGTCCTCCGCAGTTCATCGGGCGTCCAATTCGCCGTGCAGCGCCTGTCCTATTCGACGACACCGGAAATCGAATTTACGTCGTCGCAGCATTGCTACGGAAACGCCGGCGTCGTGGACGGGTGCAGTACCTGGTCCAGTGGGCAGATCTGCCGACAAGCGAGAACTCGTGGGAGTTCGTCACCGACATTAATCACGTGTCCCACTGGCAACAGCTCCTCGCTGCATTCCGCCGACGAACAGCGAGTTAAGTCGCGGGGGATGTAATGGTCTAAGTCTACGTGGACAAGCGCCCGTCTCGACATCGATCTCGTCAGCGGTTCCCGTGTCGACGCAGTGCCAATCGAAGCTTGCTCCCCGATGTGTCACTCCGCTCCAGAGACGTGGACCAGTCGCCGTTCAACCCCGCTCCAAGTCACTACTCTTCGGGCTCAGAGCATCTCTACATGTACCCGGCTTTCATATTGCATCAGTAGCGTCTCCCTGGGAGACGCACCTCAGAGCTAGCTACCTGAACTTGTTGCTACTCGCTAACCTCAATTCAATCTCATTCTGTCTTTTGCTCAGTCGAGTGCAAGTGGTTCACTCCATCGCCCCCTGGGGGGCGCGTTGTGGGTCATGCAATTACAGGGCATGAAGAGACGACACATACGTATAATTTACACAAGAGATTCACGTGATTCAGTCAATGTAGAGGGGGGCAAGACAGCGCAGCAAGCGCACAAAACGCAAGCTGTTAGCTGTAACAGTATTTCATTGAGTTCGAGTAAATGTTTAGCTGTGTCGAGAAAATACGCCAGCTGGCTGTAGCCAACTTTTAAGTTAAAATGTTAGGATTAAAATTCGTGGAACACACCGTGTATACGGTCGCAATTCTGGAAACACCCAGCCACCATAGGTACAAGCTTTGTGGTGTTACGGTAGCCATAATCTGTGGACTATGGACTCAGGCGACATTTTCCAATTAAAGTTGGGGGGGGCTGAAATAAAATGGGTTAGGCTGTTCAGCCAGCTACACTCCGCGTCGTAAATTATCGCCAGGGTACATCCTGGGCCGTTTCTCGGTCAATTTTAAAAGTGAGGAGGTGCTATTTAGATATGTGCTTGATGTTATTGTGGCTTTCATTCGTTTTGGCAAATCGGGTGGTCCGAGATCCGATGTATCGGGCCCGATTTGCTCGAGGGCTCCGATTTAGCAGGAAAGACTGAGGGAAGGTGTAACGGGGTTACACGAATGTTACCCGAAGGGTTACGAAGTGTGGCACACACAGGCTTGTGTGGTGCACGCTGTCTAACCTATTTCAGTAGGAGAATCAGTACATGGCTTCAGAGCCACAGATTATGCATATGACTAGGGTTCACTATGCTAGATAGTGAACCAGATACATTTACACCGAAGGCGGCTCTGCCGCGATAAGAGAAATACATTCAGTTTGAAGATTCACAGCTAAGAGTTAAGGGTTGACTCTTGGAGTCCGTAGGGAGTACGGACTCGTGCGTTCTGGTATTAGAACGGGCTATCTTTAGCCGCGACTCTGTGAGTCTGTTACGTCTTCCTCTGACGCTAAAGCTACGGCAGCCCCGCTGCACTTGGTAGCACTTGTAGTCAATCCGACACCTGAGTCTGGATAGACTGACCCTCTGTGGAGAATGGAGCAGTTCGCTCACTTGCCCCGAACCAGCAGGATGCGCTTAAAAGCTTATGTCCTTGCTGGGCCCGGAGGGCGTGACGCAACTGGCGCAACAAGGCCCCGACGCGGTGAATGCGCGCCTCGAGGCGTTCTCCAGCTACGAGAATGCTCTGTTGGAGCACCTCCAGCAGAGGATGGCGACGGCCGTGGCGCCGCAAGCGCCCGCTACGTCATCCGACGCGGGAACAAGACCCAAGCCGCTCATGTTGAGCGTGAAGACCTTTGAAGGCAAGGAAGGAAAGCAATGCTTTGGACCCGTGAAGTCGAGATGGCTATGAGCTCAGCTCTACTCCGGACGGAGTCGCAGCGCGTGGCGCTAGCTATCTCGAAGCTTGGTGGGCGAGCGAGAGAGTGGTGTGGTGTTGGAAAGTGGCTGTTTCCAAAAGCTGTCGACCCGCCGGCTCGACAATCAAGTTCAATCAAGGGGCAATCAAGGTTGAGCCCAGCGAGAGACGGAGATCGCTACTTCTGATTGGATGACGACATTAGCCTCGTTGGAGTGACAGTCAGTGGCCGGAGCCTCGTCGGGTCCTAATAGAACCCCGAGCGAGGCTTCATGGTACCCACTTTTAGGTACAGATGCATTTAGTTGCGTACTTCGGCCGCACTTATTAGTGTGGTCGCGGTCGTCATTTGATGTGTCCGGAATCGCCTTATTGCGGTCGTTCACACTAGATATTTGTATAGGGACATAGGACTCATCATAGGATGACCAGAACGAGGCCACCTGGGCCTCATAAAACTCAGTAATAAAAAGACAGTCTTCCCCCAAAGCCAACAAGGGTCAAGTCCGACTTCGGTAAGTGTAGCTAGCTTATTGTAGTGCCTGGACACGCTCGGCTGCGTGTGGATGCCTGTCGGGGAGCTTATCGTGCTTTGACCGAGAGTTTCCTTGGCGGCGCCAAGAGTTGGCGTGGCCGGAGAGGCAAGAGCGACATAGGAGTGTCGTTCACTGTATATTTGTGGGACAAGAGTGTCCCTGAGTGTATTAGTCTACCTACCGAGGTTTTACCTTGGTCCCCCTGTATAAGGCCTAACACGCCGGTACCCTTCCTTTCTGAGGGACTGCAGTGGGGTTGCGCGAAAGTGCTACATAGTATCTAGCCTAAGCTCGTGGCTAGTGGTACAGGTTTCTGGGTTGACCGAAGATAACCTAAGGTGCACAGAGGCGCTTGCAACCGACCCGGTGTAAGGGATCGTTCCTGGTCTTCAGGTTTTGATCCAATAAGCGCTTACCTTTGCGGGTTAGCGTGTTGTTGGTGTCTCTAATACCTTTTGGTAGAAGAGAATTTTAGTGGTATTACCACACCACAACTGGTGCCGCGACCCGGGATTGGTGTGACCTTCTGTGTGTCTGGGTTGTTGTAGGTCTTACCCCAACGAGCGAAGAGGAGAAGAAGAAGGAGAGAAGCGAAGAAGAAGAAGAAGAAGTGAGAAGATGGTGAAGGGAACCAAGTCAGCGGTACCAGCGACGCCGGTCAAGTCGAGTGGAACGCGCAACGAGGCTTCGGTGCGCACCGGAAGCTCGTTCTCGACCCCAGCGACGGATCGGATGGAGTCGATCGACGAGCGCTCGGCGAGCTACGACACGGCGATGGATTCCTCGGACGCCAAAGAAGATGACGAAGACGATGATTGGGATGTCAGGACTGTGATGTCCGAGACTTCGGAAGCTGCGGTGGTGTCGGCAGGCCGCAGTGGAGGATCGAGGTCGATCACCCGCGACCTCTCCGAAACGTTCAATGATATGCCGGGCCCCGAGCCCGCCTACGACGCGGATGACGGTGCAACCGACGGGTTCAAACCCTCGGTGACGGCTGGAGGGCAATCTCAAGCCGGTTGGCACTCGTCCTCCCCTCAACGGCGATACTCCGGCGGCCAACAAGGTTCTAGGCCGATGCCTGGAGCTGATGAAGACCAAGAGTGAGTGGATGCAACTGTTCTCCCCGAAGCAGGTCCGCCAGGCCATCTGGATGGACCTCGGAGGGCGTTAGCCACGCCGATCAACTCAACGAGCACTCGGCAGGTCGCTCAAAACACGGTGGATCTCCTGCGTGCAATGGGGTGTGAACCTCAGATTCTCCCGACGGAGGCCGCTCTCGCGAGCTGGACGCCAACTGCCGCCGCGGCGCTCACCAAGTGGAGGAAGAAGTTGCGTGACGCCTTTGGGGTGGCCGACAGAAGCTCAACGAAGCTTCGTTCGGCCTCGGAAGTGGTTGACCCTTCCAAGGTCCCGCTACCAGCGACCCCTAGGAAGACCGCCACCGGTGATGGAGTTTTCGCAGCCAAGGGTGAGGCTTCGCCTTACATGCAAGACTCGCACATGGTAACTCCACGATCTACGGACCGCAGTGAACGTCTGGCTAGGGAGACCGAGTCTTCGTACGCAACGCCTGGCACGCGCGCGGCAACCGGTCGCCGATCCAGTCGGCGTTACGACCCCGAGATGACTCGTCGGACAGTGATGATGACCTCGTGTCCGACCACTACGAGGGCGATCTGCCGAGCGAGTGGGCACGCCAAGTGCGCGAACTGAGTGCGACGGACAACCAGAGCGCAACCCCGAAACTCGAGATCGCCACGCATCTACCCCTCGCCAACATCAAACCGTTCTACGGAACGCGTGAGAAGAGCGATTATTGGCTCCGAACGTTCATCTATAAGATGAAGGGAACCCATGAATCACCCAACGAGTGGTGCATGCCGTTCGAACTCAAGCTCAGGGATGGAGCCCTGCACTGGTGCCGCCAGCTCCCGCGCAAGACGAGACGCTCGTGGAAGTTGCTGAGCGAGGCGTTCATCAAGTACTACTGTTCGAAGTTTTCCCAGTCTGCGAAGGCTCGGTATTACTCGGCCAAGCGAGAGGACAAGGAGCACGTATGTGACTACCTTAACCGGCTTAACGGCTACGCTCGCAACGCCGGCGTACAGTTTGAGAACGGTGGGCGTGACGCGAAGGACCACGTGGAGCATTTCTTGGTTACGTGTGACGACCGAAACTTAGAAGACCGTCTGTGTCACGTACGGGTCAAGAGTATTCATGACCTCGAAGAAATGATCAACGACATCCTGCGCCACCGCGACCGCAAGTCAACTCGCGAATCGTCGTTCCGGCGCTCTCGGAGTCAAGATGACGGTCGCCGACGCGATGCGAGGTCGAACGAGGATTCTCGTGGAGGATACCGCCGTGAACGACGCTACCGTGATGACGACCGCCGCAACGATCGTCGCGATGACGACCGCCGGCGTGACCGACGCGACGCGTCACCGTACCGGTCGAGGGTGACTTTGGTCGACGCGCTAGCCGACGTAATGGCAGAATGGAACGTCGGAGGCTCGGTCGGTGGACGCAACGAGGCTTCGTACGCCTCCCGACGTGCCGGTGAGGTGAACGAGGAATACTTCGAAGACGAGCGCCAGTACTCGGACGACCAACGCTCGGACGAGGATTCGGTTGCCGATTATGACTCTGACGAATCTATTGGACATGTCGCGGCCGCCAACGACGCTGAGCGGAAGACCGCAGCCGAAGGAACGTTCGCTCGGTCTGACAACCGACGCTTCAGGAACGGAGGAGGACCGTCCAACCGCGAACGAGACAGCCATCGCCAGTATGGGCCATGCGCTGCATGCGGAAGCCCGTCTCACTCGGTGCACTTCTGCTACCGGCGGTGCAAACTGTGCAAACAGGTGCACGATGCTGGGAAGTGCGAAGCCCTCCACGAGCTTACCAAGCTCCTGAAGTCCAAGGTCGACAAGAAGGATCTGTCGCCAGAGCTGCAAAGCCTGGTGTATGGAAGCCATTTAAACCAGGCAGCCCGCCAACTGAAACTGGGTTGGTCCCAATCGGGCTGCCACAGTTAGCTGAGCCTGCTGTTGATGCGGACTATCTGTTCGCGTTCACAGGCGAAAGCAAACGGCCTGACGACCTGAAGAACAATGAACGTGTGAGATCGACGGAAAATGGAGAGAACCGAGACGCAAGTCTCGTTGAGACCGGTATTGATGAAGATGATGATGATGAACGTGATGGACACCCGACCGAGGCTTTGATCACCAGCCTAGTCCAGGTCAGGGGACCGCCTCGAAACCTCGCTCGGGCGGTGAAATTACTACCCGGCGAGAGATTGGGGTGGTGGTCGTCCCAGCGGTACGACAAGAGGAAGCGAATGAGAGCTTTGGTCAATGGCGCGGTGGACGACTCGCGAACGAGGATACTGCTCGACACTGGAGCGAACGTGAGTGTGATCTCGGCCGCCTTCGCCAAGCGGCTCCGGGTGCGAGAAGTTCTGGACCACGGACGAAGTCTCGAAGTCCGTGGTATCAACCCTGGGGTGATGGAGACCCGTAGGCGAGCCCGCCTGAAGATCACTTTGGGATGGGAGCAAGTCTACGAGTTCGAGATGTGGATAATGGACCACAGTGCAGGGGTCGACGTGGTACTAGGAATGGACTTTATGATGCCGGCCGGTATCCGGCTGGATCTGTTCCATGGCACCGCCCGGCTTCCGGATGAGGTCATGGTGCCTCTGCTGAAGTCACAGAGTGTCGAAGACGATGAACCCTATGGTACGCAGCCTTCGTGTGGGCCGACCGAGGATTTGTACATCCCCGGTCGTGAGTGGCGTGAGTTCCGAGTACCGCGGCAGCGGTTACCTCGGTCGGAGTACGATGTGTGGGTTCGCCGCACGGAGAAGCTCGTACCGACCGTAACGGGGTTCCGACGAGGGCGGCCGGCATGGGTCCGACTCACCAATATTACGACCTCAGCAGCACGGTGTGCCAAGCATGACTCGGTGTTACTCTGGGTTCCTCATGGCGAGCTCCCACGAGAGACGGGCTACGCTAGGCTCGACTCTAACAAGTACAAGGAGTGGCAAGTGCTAGCCTATTCAACGAGTCGTGATGAAACTCTGCAAGGCCGGGAGCGACGACTCTACGACCAGTGGTTGGCCGAGCAGCCGCCGGCAGTTGAGCGCCGGGCCTACCCGACGCCACGGAAGATCCTGCCGAGACCGCCTGATGCACCAGCGTGGTCAAGAAGTCGTCGCCCAGCACCCGCACAGCGAGGGTATGGCCACGACGAGGGCCCCACAGCCTATGAAGGTTCGGTGGAGGCCGCCCAAGCCGAAGCGGCTGCGGCGGAACGTGTTAGAGGGTCGGACGATGATTCGGACGACGACGCCGGTGAAAACGAAGACTCTACTACCCTGGAAGAGTCGTCGACCTACAGTCCGGGTTGCATGACCACGGGACTGAACAGCGTCGCTAATGCTGCAGGCCAGGAGGCGACGGTTACCTCGGCAGACGTCCTGGGAGCTGGCGAAGATGTGGATGAAGGTGATGGTGCGATGAACGACGATTCTGCCGACGACCAAGGCGATGTAGTGGTGGCTGAACAGGTTGCATGGAATGCCGTGCCAACGGAAGCCACTGCCGCCAGACAGACGTCAGGTGGAGTGTCGGCCGCGGTCTTTGGTAGCGGAGTCGACTGGGGAGAACATGACCCTGGGCCGACCGAGGTTTCAGCTGGAACCGAAACCACTATTACTGAAGTCGACATGGGTTGCCCGGACTTGAACGAGGATGTGATCGACGACCCTGAGGAGTTACTGGAAGCGACTTACGTCTCGGTCATGCGTGCCATGGCTGCAGAAGAGTCTAGTGATGGTGAGGACACCTCGAACGACGTTTCCGAGCACGTAGCAAACGAGATCGAGCTTACCGACTACGCGCAGGAGCTGGCGTTCTTGCCGGATCTAACTGAAGCGTCGGAGACGACGCTGGATTACTCTGGGCGGAACGTCCAGAATGATGAGCTCAGTGAGAAGCAGCAGGCCGACCTGGTTGACGTGCTGAAGAGACACGAGAAGATCATGATTGCGAGCGGCAACGCCCTGCCGCCTCCAGCCTACGGTGTCGTGTGTGACATCAATGTGCAGGGGCATGCACCAATCAAGCAGAAAGCTCGGCGAACCCCGCTCCGATACCTCGGGAAGCTGTACGAGCTGCTGAAGGGCCTTCTGAAGGCTGGGCTAATCTCTTTCTCAGACAGCTCATGGGCGTCACCTATCGTCATCGTCCTGAAGAAGAACGGAGTGGATATCCGCTTGTGTATCGACTACAAACTCGTCAATGCGATCACCGAGATTATGGAGTACGCCATGCCGTTGGTGGATGACTTGCTGACAGACATGGAGGCGTACTTGTGGCTTTGCTCGCTCGACGCAGCAAGCGGCTTCTGGGCCATTATGATGACCGAACGAGCCCGGAAGATCTCTGCTTTCGTCTGCGCACTTGGGCATTTTGAGTGGTTGCGTATGCCTTTTGGCCTGAAGAACGCCCCGATGATCTACCAACGCATGATTGACAACGCGCTTTGGGGCTTCGTCCAACCGAAGGGGGGATGGTTTCAATTCTCGGAGCGCATGCGTCTAGCTGAAGAACACGACAAGGAAGCTCATGCTGGGGTGAACGAGGCTTTGACTGGTGCGGCAAGGTCATTTCGGACTAAGTTCGAGGCCGACCGAGACAATTCGCTTGGTCAGGGGCATGTAGCTGAATTAGTCAACAGCCCTATTGCCGACATTTTCGCCAACGGAGAACCTGATGAATCCTCGCTGACCCCAGTATTCAGTCGCCGGTCATTCGTGGACGATATCTGCTTCGGTGCCGAGACTTTCGAATCATGTCTAGCGACTCTAGACCGCTTGCTGACAAGGTTTGAGGAGTGCCGTATTAGTATCAGCTTTACGAAGAGCATCTTTGTACAGTCCAAGGTGGACTTCCTGTCCCACGAGGTCTCGGCAGACGGCATTCGACCGGACTCCAAGAAGCTGGCTGGGGTGACCGAGCTCCCGTTCCCGTCAACGAAGAAGGGAATGCAATCCTTCCTTGGGGCACTCAACTATTACAGCCGCTTCATCCAAGACTTCGCGGTCTATGGAGCAGCACTGTACCAGCTCAAGGACGAGGACTTCCAACCCGGGGTGATCTCACCGCGGCCAAGCACAGTTTCGCGATGCTCCAACAGAAGGTCTCGTCGGCGCCGATTCTCAGGCACTTCGACCGAGGGAAGGAAGTACATGTCATGTTGTTCGCCAACGAGTGGGCTCTGAGCTCCACGTTGATGCAAGAGCACGAAGGCAAACTACACCCCGTTCGCTTCTGTGGGCGCGTTCTGAAGGATGCTGAGATGAACTATCACCCGGCCGAGAAAGAAGTCCTCGCGCTCTTACTGCTACTGAAAGTGTGCTATACCCAACTCGTTGTACAGCGGATCCGAGTGTACACACGGTTCTCGACGCTCGACTGGGTCCACAAGTCCAAGACATTGTTCGGTCGGGCTACCCAGTTCGCTGTCTTGCTGTCGCCGTGGCATCTGTTAGTCGAACGAGTCAAGGAAACTGACTGTACGTTTGCCCAGCTCCTCCAAGCTGGCTTGACGAACTTCGTGGAGTTGGAGAAGTCGCTGGCATTGGTTACGCCGCGGACGCGTGGGTCCCCGACGGCTCGTTTGGACCCGCATCTGCTCTATGCACGTCTACCACGATCCTACCAAGGCTTCGTGATGTCGTTCGACGGGTCTGCAAAGACCGAGAAGAACGGTGGTTACGGCAGTTGCTCCTGGATCTTATGGAAGCTGCCCGAATGGATTGTAGTGCTCGCTGCGAGCGCTTACCTCGAGACCACCACAGTTAATCTCGCTGAGTATACAGGGATGAACAACGGTGTCACTGCTGCCTTACAGCACGGAGCCGATGATTTAATCGTCGTCGGTGACTCGAGGCTCGCGATCCAGCAAGCCCTAGGGGTGATAGCCTGCCGGAAGGAGTCATTGTTGACACAACTCAGTAACCACCGCGAACTCACATCCAAGCTTCGGTCAGTGAAGTACCTTCACGTGGTGAGACAGTTTAACGCTGCAGCTGACTCTTTGGCAAGCGAGACGCTCGAAAGCAAGAAGTCTACAGTGGTATCGTCGGACGACCGACTATTGGAGCTTATTAAGCTGAACCGTATCGCTGAAGTGATCTACGAAGCGGATGATGGCAGCGTGGTCGAGAATAAACCCTCGGTCAACACAGCATGGGCTATGGTAGCCTCTGACAGACCTCGCAGCAAGAATTTTTCGATTTTGTACGTGGAGAAGCAGCCCTCAGACGGCAGAGCGAGGTTGAACCCGGACAGGTTACCGTGACGACCAGACGCCAAGCAAGAGCAAAGGAGAAACATGTCCGGTTTGCAGACGAAGACCCGGTCACCAGACAGGAGATGCAACTCACCGAGAGGAAGCTAATGGTATGCCGAACGAGGATCAGAATGAAGCTGAAGCCTCATCGAGGCGTGCCGAGACATCACCAGCCCCACCGAACGCGGAAGACATTGACCCGTTGGCGGTACAAGAAGAACGCCGACGTAGGATCGCCGCCGCTCAAGATGAAGAGCTCCGGTGGTCGAATCTGAAGGCAGTACTCCGAGGTGATGATGCGAAGATTGGATACCGAGCGGCGCGAGATGCATGGAAAATGGCGGACCAGTTTGTGCTGAGTGAAGACGATGTGCTGTATCACACCCGAATGAACCGTCGTTCAAGTGACGAGGAGCAAGCGGGGCTGACGATGAGACTGGTGGTACCCACAACGATGATCCAGGAAGTACTCCAGAGCTGTCATGACTCGCTCGAAGGCGGTCACCAAGGTATTATTCGAACACAGCACCGAGCGAGGAGAGACTATTACTGGATCGGTCAGTATGCCGACGTGGAGAAACACGTTAAGTCGTGCCCTGATTGTAGTTCAAGTAAGAGCCGACCTCAGTTCCGTGGATACTCGCCAGGGAATATCCTAGCCGAGAGACCTTTCCAACTGGTCTCTATGGACTTTGTGATACCGCTACCGAAGAGTCGCCGTGGTAATACGGCTCTCTTGCTGTTTCAATGCTCGTTCACGGGATTCGTGATGGGCAAGGCCATGTCGGACACCACTGCTCTACTCGTTGCGCAAGCTTTCGAAGAGTGTGTCTACCGACGCTTTGGAGCACCTTCCTTGATCCGACATGACAGAGACCCTCGATTCATGAGCGAGGTCTTCCAGGCCTTCGCGGAGATGATGCAGTCTCGGTCGAGAGCGACCTTGAGCTACCGACCCCAGGCCAACGGCCAGCAGGAGAGGTCGGTGAAGACGGTCATGCAGTCAGTTCGTGTATACGCCGAAGACCCGCTACAGCAGGACTGGGACGAGATCGCCGAGAAGTTGATTTTCGCCATCAACAATTCCCGTTATACAACGAGGAAGGAAACCCCGTTTTACCTCGTTCATGGTTGGGATGCACAGTCGACACTCAAGGCAATGTCCTCGTCACTCAAACGAGGCTTCGGAAGCCAAACTGACGCACTGGCGTGGCGCCGAGAGGTCAACCGGCAGCAGGAAATCGCTCTGAGAATGGCCAAGGAGTACCAGGCCGCAGAGAAGGCTCGAAGAGCCGAGGAGCACAATGCATCGCTTGGTCGGAAGGAAAAAGAAGCCATGGCAGGTACTAACGAGAATGAAACCTCGGCCGGCCAGGCACCGAATACCTCTGATGGTGGTGACGCTGTAGTGACGAGAACGAGACTTCCTCTGCAGCCTGGGAGTAGAGTGTGGCTGTACATGGAACGAGTTCGACCAGGGTTGACCAAGAAACTAGCTCATCGGTGGCACGGACCATTCCGAGTGAAGAAGAAAGTCGATGATTTTGCGTATGAGTTGGAATTACCTGACCGAAGTGGATACCGGTTCTACCCGGTGGTGCATGTTTCCCGACTCAAGTCGGTAGACGAGTTTTGTGGTGTAGTAGCACGCACAAAATCGTCAGATGTGGCACCCTAGCTACAAACACAACAACAGCCGAGCTAGTCGGCCCTTGTTGGCCTGCGCTGAGATGTCCCCCAGCGGTTCGGCCCTTCCGGGACAGTGGTGTCTCGTTCTCGCCGAGACCAAGTACCCCAAGCCAGTCAATCTCGGCAGCCAGCTGAGTTACCTGACTCCGGAATGAGAAATCCCGTGCCCTCCACCAAAGGATGGACGACGGCGCACGGAGCGCTTTACGGGTCGCCGAGAGCAAAGGCTTCTCGACTCAGCAATCAGTGCCCGGGACGTACGGGAACACCGGCTCGCAGCGGTGGCGAGACTTTTCCTTCGCGCTTGGCGAGACACGTGCCCAACCCGGGCCAACCTTAATCTCTTGGCGCTACCAGTCAACACCCTACAAGCTATGCCTCTCGGGTGCTGACAGCAGACATAATCCGACCCCGTGCAGGGACGTACCGGAACGTGTACACGTGTTGTGGGCCTAGAAAATTCTGCTCTGTTGTTTGTTATCTCTGTCGGGCGCCCTGAAGGGGCGCCTCCACTACTCCTAAGCTCCTATACAAATACCAAATGAAAGTGGGCGGTTTTAGATCTCGGCCGACCCTTCGCTGAGCTCGGCGACGCTTCAGCTCGGCTGGTCCGGATAAGATGTCCGGATAACCTGGCGAACTCGGCTGGTCCGGATAAGATGTCCGGATAACCTGGCGAACTCGGCGGAGCCGGATAAGGTGTCCGGATAATCTGGCGAACTCGGCGGAGCGACCCTTCAACTCGACGGGGCGACTCCCGGACTCACGCGGACCCGGTCACCGTATCTGGATGGTACGTGGTACCGTTTAGCCGAGCTCGGCGGCTTGAACCCCCATGATCTCCGCTGAGCGTTTCCAGAGTCTTCCTGAACTCGGCTGGGTCTTCACCACTGGGCCTGCCACGTGTCACCAGGTCGGGACCGGTGTGCCTTGGGTTTCTGACACCATCAGCCGAGTTCAGCGGTCCATCAGCGCATTCTTGCCCACTGAGCTCGGTGGACGGGCATCCCGCCGAGTAGAACTTGGCTCCTGGTGCGTTGTTCCACTGCGGTCTTGGAGTGTGACACAAAACTCGATGTTCCCTACACCACAGTTTGAAGACCGACCGAGGGTTCGTTTGGCCCGTGAGGTCACTGAAGAGACTCGTCAGGACTTCGATGAAGAACTGCTGCCTGAAGACAGCTTCGAGCCTGACCATCTGGACGGTGAGTACGAGGTCGAGGCTATTCTCGACGACCGAACCCCGTGGTCAACGAGCACTCATCGCGCCGTCCGAGAATTCAAGGTGAAATGGGTCGGCTACGACGAACCGACATGGGAACCAGCGTCCAATCTGTCGTGCGGCGGCCTTCTGTACGATTACCTACGCCGAAAGCGGAGCGACCGACGATTGCAGATGGTCCAGGTGGCCGACGAGGAGTAATCCCGCGCACCAACGATGATTGAACTGCTCGCAGGGGCAATCCAGCCCGCGATGTCAGACGAACGAAGCTACTGGAGATGATGAATGAACTGCCTGCGAGGGCTATCCAGCTCGCAGTGACAGACGAAGAAAGTTGCTGGAATTTGTATGTTGCATATTATGTGAACGGGCCGCGTTGGAATTGGAGATATCGGAATGAAGTCTCGAGCGACAGTAGACTCGAACGAACCTCGGTCGACCCTCCAGCAGAAGAAATAAGTGGTGACGAAACGAAAGAGAGGGCGAACGAGGCTTCGGGTGCAGCAGTCGAAGTAGAGTGGTCAGGTGGTAATGCGAAGACGTCAACCACTCCACCAATGGGCCCTCAGACCCTCCGAGAGCGCGTCAGAAGTCTCACTAAGACCAGTCTTACGGATTTGTAAGACCGGTCTTACGAATTGTAAGACCAGTCTTAGTTTTCCCAAGACCGGTCTTAGTTTTCACAAGACCGGTCTTAGTTTTCACAAGACCGGTCTTAGTTTTCACAAGACCGGTCTTAGCCGGTGGAACGAGCCAGTCACCTTGGCCTGGAAGTGGACATGCTACTGAGTGGAAACGCTGCCAGAAGCGTAAGCTACAGCGAGAAGACGTGAAACACGTGCTGGTGAAGCTAGTGGCAGGCTGACCGAGGCTTCAGACGCAATAGTCAAGAAGGAACGAGGTCAAGCATGTACGCCTAAGCCGGTAACAAAGTATGGAAGTTGAAGGAGGAGTGACCCGTAGATGGTGGAGTGCAATGAACGCGAACTAAGCCTCGTCCGAGACAGCCACAGCGGTCGAGGACTGAGAGGAAACTCTGGGAACCGCGACCGAGTGTTGAACGCGCTGTACGGCGATGGAAGAGAAGATTACGAAGTGGAACGAGCAAATGACATTAATTCTGATTGAGATGGAGTCCACTCTATGGCCTAAGGGTTACAAACCAGTTACAAACCTCGGTCGACCCTGGGTGAGCATGATCAAGGTGAAACGAAGCTGGCGTTGGGTCCCGCGAGGCTAGATCTCCGACGCAGCCCGAGCTAACACCCCAGATTCGACTCGGCTGGGGCATCTTCAGTCGATTCCTTGGTTTCCTCGTCTGGGTCTGGAGTGCGAGACTCGCGAGCGGCCGCGACTTCTGCAACCCACGGAGCGACGATCATCGAAGCCCGCAACGACGGTTCAATCACTATCGCCGAAGATACCGCCTCCCGAGTTGTTCCGCGAGGAACAAACAAGGGAACATCGTTGCAGGGAGCAAACGCGGTATTGTACGGGTGACTCGCAGGGTCTTGGAACCAGCAGTTGCGCCATGGTTCGCGTGCGTCAAGCTCGGCGAGCTCGGAAACCCAGTCGTCAGTCGAAGGGCCCACTCCATCACCTCGAACGAGTATTGCAGATACGACGGTTCAAGGAGAACCTCCGTCGGGTGCTGACGAGGTTCTCCGTCGTACTCGATGCATCCAGCCCAGAGCTTGTTAACCATCTGCTCACGGAGGCGGTCTGCACGATAACTGCGCTCTCGGTGGTACTTGGTCCACGCCTGCCGCAAGGCCCGGACCAACACGTGACGGTCACCGAGGTTCGACGCGAGGTCGGCAATGTATGCCCTGACTGCCTTCACCTTAATCCAGTGGCGGCGCTCCCACAAGGCTAGCCCGAGGTCACCCTTCTCGTTCGAGTGGAACGAATGCCCTTGGAATTGCCTGCTGAGGCGAACGAGAAGTGGACGCCCCGTAGCTCGACGAGAGATCTCACGACTCGGAGGGTACCCAGTTAGGTCGATCAAGCACGGGTCGGGGAAGAGCCGGCGTAACACTTGGAACGGGTGATTTACATCCTCCCATGATCCGAAGTTCGTGATGCCATCCACCGAGCACGGTGCAACCACGTCGTCCTCGAAGATGAGGGGCACGCTGGCATTGTGAATCAAACTCCAGCATTCCTGGGCCCCAGGTGACGTGAAACCAGGCTCGAGAAACAGGGTCGCCAGGTTACTCAGCTTGCGCGACCCTGCGGCGGCATCCGGAAGCGTCGACCACCGCAGGAGCAATCGAAGCAGGACCAGCCCTCGGTGTAGCCGTCACTGTGGCAGTCACCAACGCATGAGCATGGACCGCAGTCGACCGAGCGCTGGGTCGACGGGGCGGCGCAGCTGGAGCAGCTTGGATGGCAGCCGGAGTCTCGGCTGTCGTAGCCGACGGTCCCGGAGGTACAGGAGAGCCTGCCCGTTGGGTGAGCGAGGCTTCCTCTTCATCGTCGGAGCCGAACATTTCCCGCAGGAGTTCTGAGCGGTCCTCCGAGGTATCCGAGCTATTCGCCGACTCTCCACTCGGTGAACACCCAGAAGGCGGCGAACCATCGGGACCAGCAGCAGCCCTGGTTGGCGGGGCCGCTGGCGAACCCCTCGGAGCAGGCGGGCCCTCGTTGTCACCAGCAGGAGGCTCGTCATTTCCGCCGCCCGACGAACCAACACTGGCCGAGATCCCGGGTGCAAGGGATGGAGACTCAGGGACCGGGACAGCAGGCGAAGGCTCGGCCGTAGTAGCAGGAGCCACACGAGAGGTATCTTCACCCCTCACTGCATCGGCCGACGCTTCCGGAATCTCGCCGGGCTCAAGTTCTCCCTGCGGGACATCGTCAGGACTCTCTGCACCACCAAACTCGAAGTCCGGAGATCCCTCGCCTCGCGGAGACGGGGACTTGGCCGGCTGGGAAACTGGAGCCGAACCCGTCAGCCTAGGGTATAGTGGCTCATCCGAATATTCATACGACAGAGGCTGGGATTCCAGCCAGCTGGAACGAGACGTCGTTGAGGGCCGCGCCGTCGCCCGGGGCAGTACAGGAGCCTCACCTGACCCCAACCGAGGACTGGGCGATCCAGCAGCCGCCGCAGCTCTAGCCCGCAGGTCGACCGATGGCCTACCAAGACGTTTGGGCGGAGAAGGTTGAGTCGCTGGGCTCTCAGCGGGATCGGCCTGGGAATCACGCTTGCGCTTGGACGTTCCAGTAGACTCGGACGAGCTAGCAGAGCCCAACGCCGAAGCCGCGGGAGCCGACGAACCCTCGGTGGACTCAGCCATCGGTACGTCGGCAGCCTTTGACTCTTCTTCTTCTTCCTCGGACGAGGATTCCTCGTGGCCTGGACTCTCTACAGAGACCGTCGGCGGAGACAACCCAAGGAGATTCCAGTCGATCTCCGCGGCCGAGATACCAGCTGAGGCCAGGACCAAGGTGTCGACGTCCAGCTCGTGTGCCGCTGAGTGCCGACGAAGAATCGAATTCGCCCTCCGTAGGCTGTTGTTCTCGTCCGTCAACGCTCGGATGCGCGCGGGAATCACGTTGGCTCGGTCGCGGTCAGCTAACCGTCGTCGAAGCTCTTCCAACTGCGTGTTATACGTGACGAGGCTTGCCTTGACACGCTCATGGATCTGTGTGTTCCGACGGACCGCCGCCGCAGCGTCAGCCTCTGCAGCTTGCGTCCGACCTTCCAACGAACTGGTGATGGCGGCATGTTGAGCGATAGCCGCGTTCGCCTGCACCAACTGAGCGGTGGTGTTGTGGAGCTCGGTGCGGAGATTGTCCATGGCGTCGAGAGCGCGGTCGCAGTCAGCGTTGGCCGAGACGAGGAAATATTCCGACTTCAAGCGGAGGTTCACCTCCTCGGCGAGCTTGTCCTTGGTGTCGCTGAGCTCCGCTTGCAGCCGATCGTTCTCGCGACGAAGGTCCACCACTTGATCAGTCTCCGCGAGAGAGAGACGTGAGGGAGCGACGGCAGCGGCCAACACGTCACCGACGGTAGTAGCAGCCTGGAGGTCTCGGTCGAGCGCGGAGTTGACCCGAGCCGGAGGCCTGCGAGCGACGCCGACGACGAGACGAGCGAGTTGCAGCATCTGCTGATCGTCTGAGCCAACCGCTGCCGGAGGAGCCTCGGTCGAGTCAGCACCCACCTCAGCACGACCACCTGCAGCAGCCTCGCCCCCCACCGACGCCCCGCGAGTTGCCAACGTTACCGAAGGCGCGGGAATTGGCGACGGTGGGGCGCTGGCGCTTGGCGGCGGTGTCGGTGGCGAATCGAGAGCCTCTTCAGCTGGAACTGGCGGCGGGCGAACCTCGGTCGCCCCAGCAGCACACTCAGGTCTGCTTGGAGGAGCTGGTGGAGGGTCGACAGATGCCTCGGAGGCAGCGGACGGGTGCGCCGGGTCACCGGCAAGTTCGACCGGGTTAGGAGATGCAGGCCCAGCGGCGCTCAGGGTAGCGGCGCCTGCCAACTGAGTATGGCGCGCCGGACGACGTCGCGAAGTGTCGGTGACGACATCGACAGCTCCCTAGGGTGGCCAAGAAGGATCAGGAGTCAACAACGAGGTTCAAAGGGACAAGCAAGAGCAGCGAGAACGACGAGCGTACCGGTCCTGAGCACTGGAGAGCCCGGAGGGCAGCGGCAGCAGCGTCGGCGAATGCGCGCGACGGTGGAGCCATGGAGACGAAGTGTCGAGAACGCCTAGACGCTTACCAGTATGGGAGGCTCGCGTCGAGGCGGGGGCAGTTGTGGTGTTGGAAAGTGGCTGTTTCCAAAAGCTGTCGACCCGCCGGCTCGACAATCAAGTTCAATCAAGGGGCAATCAAGGTTGAGCCCAGCGAGAGACGGAGATCGCTACTTCTGATTGGATGACGACATTAGCCTCGTTGGAGTGACAGTCAGTGGCCGGAGCCTCGTCGGGTCCTAATAGAACCCCGAGCGAGGCTTCATGGTACCCACTTTTAGGTACAGATGCATTTAGTTGCGTACTTCGGCCGCACTTATTAGTGTGGTCGCGGTCGTCATTTGATGTGTCCGGAATCGCCTTATTGCGGTCGTTCACACTAGATATTTGTATAGGGACATAGGACTCATCATAGGATGACCAGAACGAGGCCCCCTGGGCCTCATAAAACTCAGTAATAAAAACAGTCTTCCCCAAAGCCAACAAGGGTCAAGTCCGACTTCGGTAAGTGTAGCTAGCTTATTGTAGTGCCTGGACACGCTCGGCTGCGTGTGGATGCCTGTCGGGGAGCTTATCGTGCTTTGACCGAGAGTTTCCTTGGCGGCGCCAAGAGTTGGCGTGGCCGGAGAGGCAAGAGCGACATAGGAGTGTCGTTCACTGTATATTTGTGGGACAAGAGTGTCCCTGAGTGTATTAGTCTACCTACCGAGGTTTTACCTTGGTCCCCCTGTATAAGGCCTAACACGCCGGTACCCTTCCTTTCTGAGGGACTGCAGTGGGGTTGCGCGAAAGTGCTACATAGTATCCTAGCCTAAGCTCGTGGCTAGTGGTACAGGTTTCTGGGTTGACCGAAGATAACCTAAGGTGCACAGAGGCGCTTGCAACCGACCCGGTGTAAGGGATCGTTCCTGGTCTTCAGGTTTTGATCCAATAAGCGCTTACCTTTGCGGGTTAGCGTGTTGTTGGTGTCTCTAATACCTTTTGGTAGAAGAGAATTTTAGTGGTATTACCACACCACAGTGGGCACTAACGTCAGGGACGTCGGTCGACACGGCCTTCCCGACGTGGGACCAGCTGAAGCAGCAACTGTCCCGAGTGTTCGCTCCGCCTAACGAGGCGTATCGCGTGTGCTCACGCTTCCTGGCTACCCGGCAAGGCAAGAAGGATTTGGTGGACTATGTCCAGGAGTTGAGAACTCTCATTGCGGGCATGTCTGCCGAGCCTCTGGCTGAGGTAGTCATCGTCACGGTGTTTATGGAAGGACTTCGCACTGGCGTGGCCAGGACGGAAGTCTTCCGCACTCACCCAAGCTCTTTTGAAGAGGCTGTGAGCATCGCGTTGAACGCGGAGCACAACTTTAAGTCGTCAAGACTTGGGTGGAACGCTCCTCACACCAGTTCGTCGAATGGTCCGGAGCCTATGGACCTCAGCTATGCTGAAGACGAAGAAGCCGAGCTTCGGGCTGCTGAGCAGCGGCGCGGCATCCGCCGATGCTTCATCTGCGGTGACACGCGTCACTTGCGCGCCGGATGTCCGCTGCGCTTGCAGCGCCAGGCTTCGTCAAGCCGCTCTTCGGGTTCGAGCCAGGGCTCTGGTTCGTCTCGGGGAAACGAGAAAACCCAGTAGGCGCGGGGCGGCCTACTGGGGAGGAACTAAGTTCTATTGAACCTCGGCGAGGTGGAGGTCGACAGGACTTAGCCCCGAAGAGAGCTGTACTCTATAACACGGAACGTGTGTGCAAGCCGGGCTTGCTAGTTGTCCAGGCTTGGGTGAAGGGCTTCACAAAGCCATGGACGATTTTGATCGATTCGGGAGCGTCGGGTAATTACGCCCGGCGTTCCACGATGGACGGAAGTCAGCTTTATGCTGAGGCGCTGGTAGCGCGTGGGAGTGACATCGTCACTGTTCGTCTCGCGACGGGCACTCGTGTCACGGTGCCTAAAGTCCCTGTGGACTTGGGCGTGAAGTTTTTAGATTTTGATAGCGTGGAACGCTGTCTGGCCTTAGACCTCGATTCGAGATATGATCTCATCCTTGGTATGGCGTGGCTGGAACGCCATGAGCCTTGGATAGATTGGAGGTCGAAGACCCTTGGTGCTACGCACTTCTCTCCTGGCGGAGCATTGGCGAGTCATGAACCCACCTCTGCTAGGAAGCAGAAGCGCTTCTGGCGCGAGCACTGGACCGAGTCGGTCAATGTGCTAGACATCGGAGTTTCCGAGTTGGTGGACACTGCGTGTGTCGAGAACGAGCGTTCCGAGCGTGGCTCGTGGACGGCAGGTGGAGCGGCACGAATTCCGCTGAGCGGGTGTGCGTCTGAGGGCGACGCCCTGCTGCGTGCCAGTGAAGGCGCGGTCGACGAGAGGTCGAGTGAAGGTGGGCGTTGCCCGGATCAAGGATGTGGAGCGGCACTAATTCCGCTGAGCGGGTGTGCGTCTGAGGGCGACGCCCTGCTGCGTGCCAGCGACGGCGCGGTCGGCACGATGCCGAGGGACAAGGGGCTCTGCCCGGATGAAGATCGTGGAGTGGCACGTAATCCACTGAGTGGAGGCTGCGAGTCGTGCAGCCCTTCGCTGAGTGTCGATCAAGACACTGGTGCTCCTCTGGAGCTGAATGAGGTGGCGATACCTGGCGTCAAGAAGCACGCGAAATCACGGAGCTCTTCTGGGCGGACAGTGTCCATGAAGAGGCGGCAGCGCCGCAAAGCGCTGGCGGCGCGACGCAAGGCGTCTGCGGTCTCACGAGTCGAGAAGGGTGTGCCGAGCGGTGAGGCTCCACACAAGAGCGAGCAGCTCTACACACTCGTGAATGGAGTGACGGGCGACGTCGACGGAGATGTCAGTCTCACCGACTTGCCCTCACTATCTGCTCTCCTGGAGCTGGACGAGATGTCCTTGGCCGAGTTGGACGAAGCCTTGAAGGCTGGAGACTTGGCGGAGGTGGTGGTCATACGACCTGAAGAAGAGTTGAACTCGTCCTCGCTTCTGGATGAAGCTGTCCTGGAGGACACTAAGAAGGCGCTGAATGCGCGAAGCGGATCGGCGATCCTGAAGGATCCGTCGGACCCCTTGTACCACGTGGTGAAGGATTATCAAGACGTGGTCTCGAAGGAACCGCCCTCGGGGCTACCTCCGGATCGAGGTGTTCGACATGAGATTGATCTCGTTCCGGGAACGAAGTACTGCGTGACGAGGCAGTGGCCTCTGCCGAAGGAGCAGTGTGACGTCATTGACGCGTTCTTCCGTGCGAAGCACGAGGCGGGCATGGTGCGTGAGAGTAAGTCTCCTCACTCCACGCCGACGTTCTGTGTCAGAAAGCCGAATGGCAAGTGGCGTATTGTGCATGCTTTTAACAAGCTGAATGCCGCCACCATTCCGGCGCAGACGCCGATTCCTCGGAAGGACGTTCTTCAGAACAACATGGCAGGATGTACGATGTACAGTGCGCTCGACTTGGTCGATGGCTACTACCAATTGCTCATGAGAACGAGCGACATTCCTCTCACTGCGGTGAGTACTCCGAGCGGCATGCTCTGGGAGTGGTTGGTGATGCCCCAAGGGCTCTCGAACGCGCCAGCGACGTTCAATCGTCTTGTGACGCAGCTCTTCCGGCCCCATCGGGCGTACGCGCAGACGTACTTCGATGACATCTTTGTCCACAGTCGTGCGGAGCACGGGAAGACTGATATGGAGAACCATGTCGAGCACCTGCGTGCTGTGCTCGAGTGCATGCGTCAAAACAAGTTGTATGCCAACATTGACAAATGCATCTTCGGAGCAGAAGAGATTCCCTTCTTAGGGTGCTTCATCGGGAAGCGTGGCCTGAGGGCCGACCCGGTCAAGGTCAAGGCCATTGTTGACTGGCCGGTTCCCCAGAACCAGAAGGATCTTCGCAAGTGGCTTGGCTTGGCCAATTACTTGCACAAGTACAGCGAGAATTACGCTGAGATGGCTCGGCCACTCTCCAATCTCCTGAAGAAGGACGCGGAGTGGTGTTGGAACACCGAGCATCAAGATGCGTTTGCGGCAATTAAGGATAGTCTCCTTCATGCGCCTATTCTGGCTTTGCCAGACCCCGCTCGTCCGTTTAGTGTCGTCTGTGACGCCTCGGACTTTGCCATCGGCTGTGCCCTGCTACAAGCAGACGCCGAGGGGCGCGAGCGCGTGGTGGCGTTCGAATCTCGTCAGCTGAAGGCTGCTGAGAAGAACTATCCTGTCCATGACAAAGAGCTACTTGCGATGAAGTATGCGCTCGTCAAGTTCAGGGTTCACCTGTTGGGCTCTCAGCCGTTCGTGATTTACACGGATCACGCGTCGTTACGCACTGCGACTCAGTCGCCTCATCTCTCGCAAAGGATGGCCCGTTGGCTGTCCTTCTTCGCGGAGTACAACTTCGAGGTGAAGTACAAGCCTGGCAGGCAGAATGTCCTCGCGGACGCGCTGTCGCGCAGGCCGGATTATGAGCTGGCTCATGTAACGACCGTGACTTCGTCATTACCGGATCTGATCCGAACGGCTTATGCCAAGGATGACACCTGTGTCGCGTTGCTGAAGGCTCTCGGGAGCAAGGAGTTTCAAGACTCGGACATTGAATTGTCGGCGCGAGTGCGCGCGCGTTTGCATCGCTACACCCTCGATGGTGGCCTGCTGTTCTACAGCACTGGCTCCGAGGACACGCCACGCGTGGTCATCCCTCATGATGAGGACCTGAAGTATCGTATCCTCTATGAGGCCCACGACACGCCGGTGGATGGCCATCTTGGCCGTGAGAAGACCTACAGCTCGGTGAGCACCCACTACTGGTGGCCGAAGATGTACAAGTGGACGAGCACTTATGTGCGCACGTGCGAGACGTGTCAGCGAGTGAAGTCGTCACCCCATGCTGCAGCCCCGTTGGCAAGCTTGCCTGTCCCTTCGGGCTGTTGGCAATCCATGAGTATGGACTTTGTGTTTGGCCTGCCGGCGGATGCGGCGGGCAACACTGGAGTCGTGGTCTTTGTAGACCGACTGAGCAAGATGGCTCACATTGCGGCTGTGCCGGATACCATCGATGGTAAGGGTACAGCAACGCTGTTCTTGGACCGAGTGTTTCGACAACACGGACTCCCTGAGTCGATTGTCTCGGACCGAGACCCCGCTTCACGGGCAACTTCTGGAGCGCGGTTTTTGCGGTGCTTGGCACCAAGCTGGACATGTCCACGGCGGATCACCCGCAGACCGATGGTCAGACGGAGCGAGTGAATCGCGTCGTCGAGGACGTGCTCCGCAGCATTTGCGCTGAGACGCCGAAGCGTTGGAGCGCTATGCTGCCACTCGTTGAGTTTGCGTTGAATAACGCCGTGCATGCCTCGACCGGCTACACGCCGTTCTACGTGAACAGCTTGTCTCATCCCCGCGTCCCGCTGACGCCGCCACGTGGTGGCCTCGGGCTTGGTGGGGGAGAGGAAGCTTAGCTGATCGGCTAGCTGATGTCAGCCCGGCTACTGTTCGTAAACAGGTTGACACTTTCTTGTCGACGCGCTTGAGTGTCTTACGACACGTGCGTGACGCAATGGCTGAGAGCCATGCTAAAGGCAGAGGCAATGTTGACAGTTATGAGGTCGGGGACCTGGTATTGCTAAATGCTAAGAACCTACCTACACATGCAGTGTCCGCTGTCTTCAAGACGAAGTTGCGCCCGCGCTTCATTGGACCTTTCAAGGTCGTGGCCAGGAAGGGCCTTGCGTACACGCTCAATCTTCCGAAGAAGATGCGGACGCACCCCGTCTTCTACGTGGGCTTGCTCAAGCCGTACCATGACCCGACGCAGGTGCAAATGGAGGCACCGAGGGCGACGAGGTCGCAGGCGCGGAGGACGCGAGCGTCGAGGACGCAGTCGCAGGCGTCACAGACGCGACCATCATCGCAGGCACTGCAGGCACAGGCGGAAGGCTCGGCATCGGCGGTGCCGCGAGCCCTGAGGGCAGGGTCGGAGTCGGAGGTGCCGCAGGCACAGGGGCCACCGGCGCAGGAGGCGCAGCGGGCGGGCCCTGCATGCGGGCCAGAAGGTCAATCTGACCCTGCAATGCAGCCTGCTGACGCCGAAGCTCGGAGAGCTCCTGGCTACGACGATCGTCGCGATCGCCATAATACTGCACCCAGCTCTCCAAGTGTCGGAGCCGGTCCCAGACCTCACGAGGCACTTGAACCCAGCTCAAGTCCCGAGCAAGCTCGTCGAGCTCCGTGGCAGTACGCGCGAGACGCGCATCGACATCCTGGACATGGTCCCGAAGGCGAGTCGTCTGTTGCTGAACCTCGAACAGCTCATCAAACGTCGCGAGGCGGCTTGGTGCGTCCTCCACCGGCGCTGCTCGATGAGCAAGGGAACCTTCACTACCATGTGGAGCGCCTGCTGGCGAAGCGGCGGTGCCGGGGTCAAAACCAGTATCTGGTAAAGTGGCGAGGGTACCCGCACTCAGAGAACTCATGGGAGTTTGAGGTGCCCCTTCGCCAAGACTGCCCAGACGTCGTGGACGCTTTTGATCGGCTTGATCACCAGCGCCCCGTGGGCTCGAGGCCGGCATGCCGGCCGTCCCGCGCTTCCCGGCAATAGGCTGGGGAGCTGCTGGGTCAGCCACATTGCTCCGGGGTTGGCCCTGAGCCTGAGCCACAGCGCTCACGCCCTCACGGGCCGGAGCGACTGGAGGGCTCAAAGGAGCGAAGCGCGTTGCGCTAGAGTGAGTCTGCGGCTGAGCGTTGGCCGAGAGGCTACGCTTGGCTCGGACCTTCGCAAAGTCGAAGCGGAGTTTGCGTTCGATACGAACATCCACTTCGCTGAAGCTAGCTCGAAGAGCATCCATGGAGCTAAGCTTCTTCTTCTTCTCAGCCCAGTTCTCGAACTGAGCCTCGTGTTCGATCAGGCTTTCGCCCGGGCTGAGCACCACAGGGTACGTCCGCATTGCGGGCACGGACAACCCCTTGCCTTGCAGGCGCAACCGCTCACGGTACTCGGAGACAGTGGTAGACTGTGGAGTCAAGAGTCGATCTCGTAGAGACGTTCGAAGAGCGATCTCCTCCGGAGTACGGGCCGCAGGCCCAATGACATGCTGAGCCAGCGTCGGTTGAAACGCCTGACGGCATGCCTCCGCGGGGTCACGAGGCCGAAAGCCGTACTCGGCGGTGCTGGGGTTCAGCAGGGGCCGCAACTCGGGGCGCTGGGAGCGCCTGGAGGCCAGCTGCGCCGCAACCTGCTCGGATTGAGCCTCGTCCAAAGGGTTGAGATGACGGGGCCCAAGGGCACTTCCCGCACGAGGCGGAGAGTACCGTGACTCAGTGAGCTCGCGCAGCTCGCGGAGCCCGGAAGAGCGTTCAGGAACGGATTTGGAGTGCGCAGCGGTGGCCGCGGCTCCTCCCTCGACGGCGCAATGCGCTCAGTAGAGAGACGGCTCGACGAGCGCGCAGGAGATGTTCGCGCGCGGCGCTCTGGGTCGCGGGAGCTCGACGAGCCAACTGTGGCCGACGTGCCACCTCCGCGTTGTGCCGGCGACGTGGGCGAAGCGTCGCGGCGGTTCGGGGAGCGTCGTGGGGACGTTGCTTCACCCTCATGGCTCGGAGAGCCGACATCGGACTCGCTGTAGTCCACCTCGCCCTCCTCCTCATCTCCGAAGAGATCTTTGAGGTCCATGGTCGGATGGGCTGGTGCTCGAGGGGAGCTGGAGCGTGCTCGCCGCGAGCGTTGCTTGAGGCGTTGCGCCGCGAGGTACTTGGAGACCGAGAGCCTGGGAGGCACGGTCGGTGTGCGCACCTGCGCTGGGGGGCTTGGGAGTTCGCAGGCACGAGGTCCCGAAGCGCGAGAGGAGCGAGGCTCCGAGGCGGACCTTGTGAAAGAGTTTCTGCGGTCGAAGGACCAAAAGGCGTTATGACTTGAAGTCATGTAAGGGCGCGTTGCGCCGAGAAGTTCTCAGAGACGTCCACACGATGTGGATTGACTCGTTCGAGAAGGAGGCTTGACGGAACAAGACCCGGTCGTTGACCGTTAAGCGTGAACACCCGTGTCCACGGTTTGGTGGGGGAGGGTGTAACGGGGTTACACGAATGTTACCCGAAGGGTTACGAAGTGTGGCACACACAGGCTTGTGTGGTGCACACTGTCTAACCTATTTCAGTAGGAGAATCAGTACATGGCTTCAGAGCCACAGATTATGCATATGACTAGGGTTCACTATGCTAGATAGTGAACCAGATACATTTACACCGAAGGCGGCTCTGCCGCGATAAGAGAAATACATTCAGTTTGAAGATTCACAGCTAAGAGTTAAGGGTTGACTCTTGGAGTCCGTAGGGAGTACGGACTCGTGCGTTCTGGTATTAGAACGGGCTATCTTTAGCCGCGACTCTGTGAGTCTGTTACGTCTTCCTCTGACGCTAAAGCTACGGCAGCCCCGCTGCAGAAGGTCACTATATCTGACCCGATTTGCGGCTGGTAGCTCCGAGTTGTGAAGCAGGTGCCCAGAAATGCCGCTTTTCGCCGGCAAAAGGGACCGCTGCCAAAGTGTTCCTCGGGCCCTATCAGATTGGCGTGGCACGTAGTTGTAGCTGCCGTAGACGATGGCACAAGTGATTTAGCTGACGATTGTGAAATGAAATGGATATATACAGGGTACTGTTGCCCTCAATGAATTCTTGCTCCTTAGAGGTGGGAGGCCAGCTTGGAATGCCTCCCCGCTAGGCCTTATGCTCTTAACTCAGGTAAGATATAGCTAAATCGGATTCACCGATCATGTTGGAGCTCCATTTTATATAAATCGGACTCCGAGATAACGCGTCAAATCGGGCGGCAAAATTTTTGAAAACCACAATATCTACTACAGTACAGTGTATGTGTTAACGCTGCCGATTTCGAACTTTTTAACAGGTCTGGTATACAAACCAATGTATTTTGCACCGCGTCACAGTTATCGCCGAGAGCCAGACCATACAAAAATCAAGATAAAAATAAAGGTCGCAAACTAATGCATTAGTAGTGCGTCTTACCACCCTTCCTTTCGAGCACCTCAATACAACGCCTAGGCATAGACTCAACCAGATTGCCCAGCGTCGTAATAGGGATATTATTCCAGGCGGCCAGAATTGCTGCTGTCAGCTCGGCCACGCTCTGGTACTGCCTCCCGTTTGGGTAAACAGCACGCGAGACAATACCCCACAGGTTCTCGATAGGGTTGAGATCTGGTGAGCGGTCAGGCCAATCCATGACGCGCAAGTTCTGCTCGTCAAAGAACTCCTTAGTGCGGGTCGACGTGTGGATGCTCGCGTTGTCTTGCTGAAACGTGAACTCGGTACCATAATGCAGATGGGCGTAAGGAAGCAGATACTCAGACAATGTATAGACCTAGCTGTCCGAGTTCTGCCTCTCTACAAGTACGGCAAGCTTGGTTTTGCCTGCCGCACTAAACCCGCCCCACACCATCACCGACCCGCCGCCATTCTGGCGGCGCACGGTCTGCCGCACTGGCTGACGCACGTCGCGCCAGTACCGTAGGTACCCATCTGGGCCATCGAGGTTCCACTTCTTCTCGTCAGAAAAAACAGTGGAACCCCAGCCGTCCGCTGCAAGAAGGTGCGCCCTGGCCCATGCAAGGTGTGCTTGCTTGTGTGCCGGCGTCAGGTCTAACGTGTTGTCCATCTTGCTGTACTGCAGCCAGTCAGGGTCCGCTGAATGGTTCGGACGGAGGCGCCCACACCGAGTTGCTCTTTCAGCTGGGCTGCACTGAGCTCTCCTGCGGCAGCTGTGCGCACTATCCTCCGCAGCTCGCGTTCCGAAGTTCGTGGAGGGCGCCCTGTCTGCTTGACCCGAGTAGCGTTCGCTACGACGCGCTTGACCGTGTCCCTTGAACGCCCCACCCGACGTCCGATCTCACTGTTAGACAGCGCGGCCTCGTGGAGGCCCTTGATCCGCCCGCGTTCCTCCGCAGACACTCAAGGCTTGCTTGCCATGAACGTTGCAAGTTTTGGAATGGCCTGTTGTCTTGGTGGCGCAGGGTCGACAGCCAAAGTACGGTTACTTGGCTGGCTACGAGAGCTTTATTTTTATCTTGATTTTTGTATAGTCTGGGCTCTCGGCGATAATTGTGACGCGGTGCAAAAATGCCTTGGTTTGTATACCCCCTGTTAAAAAGTTCGAAATCGGCAGCGTTAACACATACACTGTACTGTAGTAGATAACATCAAGCACATCTAAATAGCACCTCCTAACTCTTAACATTGACCGAGAAACGTACCCTGGCGATAATTTATGACGCGGAGTGTAAAGCTGTCCTCCCAGTACAAGACTTTGACTTTGAAGTCTAAATTTGGGGTCCCGGGTGGTGAACCCGGGGGGTTTCGCAGTTCGAAGCTAGCTTGTACGGATACCCTTACAAGGAAGTCGATGTACTCGAGCATCTCCTGCGCCTGTTTCGCAGCCGCAGTATCTGCCTAATCTACCACTGCATGTACAATCAAGTGCACCAAGCTTGATCGCTTCTTTACGAAGGTATTGCCAGTTGATATACATATATCGTCACTCCAACGAATTGGTACTTCACGTTGGGGTTTGACAAACCCACTGTGTGATTCTACCTCCTCCTAACGTCAGATGAGGACTCCACACATTTAGTTTTAACTTTAGTTATTTGTAGTTCGTAGAACAGTAATGAACAATGAGCTAATCAACGTAATTTCCATCCTTCCTGCTACTAAATGCGCGCTGATGCCCAGGCAGAATCCTGCATTGCTTAGATTGCAGTGTTGTGCTCAGAAACTGACACTTGGGGATAAAACAAACGTGCATTCGAATATGTAGCGTTATCACGATAACTGTTCAACCGAACTTGCAGGATAACCCGATGAAGGCAGCAATTGCTTCAAGTGTAATGAGTGAAAACTGAGGTCAGCAGATTTCGATAGCGTGTAGGAGTAAGATACATTGGGTGTTTGTCCTTTGCTTGATGATGTCCGCTCGGGGCTTCCTCTCGCACAGGAATCCGCGGCGTACAGCGACAGCATAGGAGCATTCACACTCTGTTTGTTCAAACATGGTACAGCCGCACGCATATATTGTCCGGGTCGCAATGTAGTCTCACATAAGACAAGTCTAAATCAGCCAAGTCGTCGTAGACAAATGAAACGATTGGCGGGGATCCGGGTTCCCGCAAATGATACCAACCAAATCGCGAATTATTTATTTATTTGTTGGCCCCCAAATGATACCAACCAAATCGCGAATTATTTATTTATTTGTTGGCCCCCTAGGGGCTAGTAAAACCATCAAACTCAACTGCTGTCGACGAAAACCTACCCACAAAATCTGTCACCGGTACTGAATAGTCCCGAATAACAAGTCTCCGCTAAATGATTCGTTCGCAACCGGATTGGACGCCGCCGTATAGGACGCCACCGTATAGGACGCCACCGCATTGTCGGCGGGTTTGGATAAAAAAATACGTTGAACAAAATAAAATCGAGCAGTACTTCCCTTCTTGGATTGCACAACCTAGGAGTTTAAGAAGTTTTTTTGCAATGTTTTAGTGGAAGGTTCAGTCTAATCCATCCAAATTAAGTCCAATGAGTGTGGGGATTCACACATTATCAGCCGCCGACATTTTACGTCACGGCAAACTCAGCCGACCACACGGTTTTCAATATATCTCTCTGAGAAACTATGCATGCTGAAGAAAATCTGTGTCTGAAAGAGGAGGACATACGTTATGACTCAAAACAGATCAAATCGATAATTTTACCGCTAATTGAATAAGTATTATTGCGCTGCATGTATAGTAGTGTCATACGATGCAGTGATGGGGCACCAGTTTGCCCAAGGTTAGCATCATTAGCACCGATGCATCATAGTGATCAAAAGAATAAAAGAATACAATGCTTGCTAATACACAATACGTTGTTCTTCGTAGTAGTCCGCTAATACACAATATGTTTTTCGGCGTAGTAGCCCTGTTTGTGGTGGAGGTCTAATGGCATCTGACATCAATCTACAGTAGAAGGAAAAGAAGCTTCGAGGCGAATAGGCATCCATCGAAACCTGTATGTGTTGATTGCTGTATGATGTTGTGAGAATGTTGTTTGATGTCATCCGCACGGGGGTGAAGTGACGAATGTAGCGTGAATGTCGTTCGATGTCATCCAAAAACCTTCCCCAATCGACAGTTCTTCGAACTGCGAATTAATATCCAATAATATCCAATTGGACAAAGTCGTGCTGTGCACGAAGAAGCTCTGAAATTTCCGCTGTGGAATCCAAGCTTTTAGTTTCAAATTCCTGCTACTTTTCTTGCGGCGTTCACGCTTTCTTGCGTCAGAAGTTTGAGGTGGAGCGATATCCAGCAAGCCAATATGATTGAGAGCGAAAGTGCTCTCGGCACCGCCTCGAAACACGCTGCTCCAGTTGCTCCTTCCTGAAGGTCTCGACAGGCCGTTGCTGCTGCCGTCATCGGTATCCTGCATTTTTTTTAATGCTAAACAAACTTTGCTATGTGAAATACACACCCAACACATATATTTCTAAGAAATTTTGCGTACTTTTACGTGTAGTTAGCATCTGATTGAGCGGCGTCCTTCTAGCAGCATGCACCTGACCAACCTTGAGCAGGTTGAAGTCGGTCTGAACACCTTGAAACTCGTCCAGGCAACGTAAGCGACGCCCAGAGCCTGTGGTAAAAGGCAGAATATCCTGTCACGCGCTCGCTTCAGCCGAAGGAGCCGATCGCTTCGACAATGAGTTCCGCATGTTCAGCTTCTTGGCGATGATAGTATCGCTGTCCACGTCCGTGACGAAGTCGTGAGCTGGCAGTGCGTAGCGCTCCTCGAATGGAACGGCGCGGCTCTCGCCGAGCTCTCCGTCGTCCGGGTTATTAAATAGGCGTCTTGATGAGCGTGTTGACCGCGGTCGTCCGCGCGGGTTTTAATGGCTGCGGCCTGCTCCTATGTGCGCCTTTAGAGCAGATTAGTGACGTCTTCGTCGTACCCAGCGTGCCGCTGCGTGATGGCCAGCGCTTCACCGTGCACGAAGTATTGGTCTCAGCGCCCACAGCGGCGAAAGCGGCGAAGATGCAAAAAATGAAGACTCGTCGATTACCCACGGGATAAATAGGAAATTGCATTTATCCCAAGAAAAAACCACATCATAAATTACCGTTAGATTACTTGCAGACGCAGGTTGCGCGAAGATGGACGCGTCGCCGACAGGGTCAACATTCACATGGGTGATTCATAATGGCTAGAGGTATACGATATAACGGGTTTTACAAACCGCGTTGCATCAATAGCTGCGTATTGTGTAGTCTTATCTATAAGACTTACGGACAATCAGACCCTTTAAATTACGAAGGCTGTGTTTTTTAACAAAAAACTTTTGTTATGAAGTTTGAGAACTGGGTGACCTGTATAGCACATAAACCATTCAAGCAAAGAGGGTGTTGCCATAGTCGAATATATTAAAACAGCGCGGAAAGTGGTATCACCGGTAGACTCTGAAATAAATTTCAGAGAACATTCGGGGTGCCGATCACAATAATAGAAATTGTTTATTAAAACCAAAATCCTCATTAAAAACTCAGCCAATCATAACGATGCTATACTCCAGTTTCGCGTTGGTCACATGCCTTGGTCAGCTCGCGCGCGCAGCGGCGACGCCGCGGCGGCGCTGCTGCAGCCTCAGCAGGTGCTGGTCGCCCAGGAGGATGCTGAACGACACTCTATGAAACAGCTGGATCTAGTGCTCTTGCTCTTCAGCTCGCGCTCTTCAGTCCTACTGGAGTGCATCATCGACCGGCGTGCGTCCTCCGGAAGCACCACCGCTGCGCTGCTGACTGGCGGACGCATCCAGTTGCACCCATGGGTGCTGGACGTCTGCGGACAACTGGAGGACGCTGTCGCGACGCTGGAGAAGGTCGAAACCGCAGGACTCGCAGCCTCCTGGCGCCTATCGCTGAGTCTGCAGACCAAGTTCCCGCCCGTTTCCGCCTCTGGGAGCGACAGCGTCGGCCTGGAGCTGGGCGACTCCCGCACGCACCTGATGCCTGAGAGCGTCTGTCGGCGGCAGATCGACCTGGAGGCAGCCATCCAACGCCAGATGCGCGCTGCGGGCGCTCCGTGCCCCGAGAGAAGGACAACTGGTGCCTGTAAGGCTGCTGGGGACACGTACGTGTTTCGGATTGACGGCGCAACGAGAACAAGCGGCGAGTGGAGTGAGGTTCAAGTGAAAGGATGGAGCGATGCTGGCACTAGTGAAGTGGTCACGGCAGAGCAGACAACAGAGCTGACGAAGCAGGTGGACGCGCTGAGCATTCAGGAGAGGGGTCAGGGCAGAGCAGCAGGCTCAGCGTACGAAAGCGAGCTCAATGCTCGACTCTGGCACACGGGCTTTGCAGGGTATACGGTATTCGTGCAAGACGTGCTGCTCAACCTCGCGCTCGTGTTGAAGCGCGGACAGACGGGTCCTGTCGATGATAGCGAGATGGAGCAGATTGGCTCCCACGGCGTCCTGATCTCGGGCGTGCATGGCGTAGGAAAGTCGCTGGCGTTGGTGGCGCTACAACGAGAGTTAGTGCGAGAGAAGATTGGAACGTGGCGGGTGGATGGGATGTCGCTACTGATGGGAGCGGAGAGCCCAGTGTTCCCTACGGCGTACGAGTACTTGACCCACCAGCTGGAACAGAAATTCCCAGAGCTAGGATCCTTGAGTGGCGCTGAAACTGCAGCATCTTCGTGTGTCGGAGTCGTGCTAATTGACGACCTGGACGTCCTGTTCCAATCAGCGGACGGTCAATTTGCCGATGGCTCTGACGCGCAGCTCCCCCAGCTTGGTAGCGCTTTGCTACGCCTTATTGACGAGCTTAGCGCGCGTAACGCACACTTTGCTATCGTCGGAACGACCACAAGTGCCGATGCAAATGTGCCACTTGCTGCCAAGCGAACAGGGCGGTTTGGGAAGGTGTTGGACTTGGTTGTTCCCACAGAACAGTCACGCCGCGAGATCTTGAGGCGCCATCTCATCGGCCTGCCACTGCGCGGCGATGAAGAAATGCCAGTTGATGGCAATGCGGGGAGCCTGGCCTCACGCTTAGCGGCGCTGACTGGGGGCTACGTGGCGAAGGACCTGGTGAGGATCTGTAGAAACGCGGCTGCTCAAGCTCACGCCGAGTCGATGGACAACGGTCGCTCGACGGGGAAGCCTTCAGTCGGATGGGTGGAGCTATTGCACGCGCAGCAGCAGGTCAAGCCGTCGCAACTTCGGGAGCTGAATGTGGCATCCCCTGGAGCACCAGTGGATGGACAACTCGTGTTCGCCGGCTACGCAGCCGTCCAAAAGCAACTTTTTGACTTCGTCTCGTGGAAATTCCACCCGACTGACGCCATGAATGTACGTCTACTGCATCGACTTGCTGTGTTGCGGCACTTTACTAATACCCGGTGCAGCGCTTGGGGATTTCCAACGCGTCTGGAATCTTGTTGTCAGGCCCCTCAGGTTGCGGAAAGACATTGCTGGTACAGACACTGGCAGCTAAAGCCCAAGTGAATTTCGTGTCGGTGAAGGTGCGTGCTTTGATTGTTTCTCGAGCTCTGACGTCTATCTGTGTAGTAACTGATGGTTTCGAATCGTTAATTGCAGTCTTCGGAGCTTCTCTCCAAATACTTTGGCGACAGTGAGAAAGCAGTCCGCGAACTCTTCGCCCGAGCGCGAGCAGCAGCGCCTTGCCTTTTGTTCTTTGACGAGTTTGATTCTATCGCGCACAAGCGCTCGTTCGGCGAGGGTGACGGAGGAAGCAGTGGTGGCGGAGTTTACGCGCGAGTGCTTTCTACCTTCCTCAACGAGATGGACGGTGTCGGCTCGCAGCGCGTCACCGCATCGTCCGTCTCGCATGCGAAGGGGCCCGCTGCATCAGAAAGCGGGGGCATTCTTGTGGTAGCTGCAACGAATCGGAAGGATGCGCTTGATGCTGCGCTCATCCGCCCCGGACGAATCGACAAGACCGTTGAATTGGGCTTCCCGACACAAGAAGATATCCAGGTACGCATCCAGCGAGTGCATCACAGTTTGGGCTCGACTTGACAGCGTTCTCTTGTTCGTGATCTAGGACATTTTCGCTCTTTACACCAGGAAAATGCCGCTGGCTGCCGACGTCGATATCCAAGCTCTTGCTAGACGACCTAGCTGGTATTACACTGGCCTTGCGCACTTGCCTCGATATACCATTCCGACTAACGCGACTTATCTTGCGTTTGTATCGACAGTTCTCGTACGTTCACGGGCGCCGACATTGCGGCAATTTGCAAGGAGGCCGCATTCCGCGCACTCCGCGAAGATATCGAGGCGAAGACTGTGTGCTGGCGGCATTTTGAGGCTGCGTGGGACCAGCGCGCCGAAGCAACGCCAACGTACTCGACACCGGCCACAGCGAACCCCAATCCATAGTATTGTCGTCTCGGCAAGAGCGGCGATAACTTAGACTTCCAAATAGACCTTCAGCTCTCATCGCGGGGAGAGCGACGAGCGGTCAGGCACGTCGCGCGGGATGATTTTGAGCACCTGACGCAGGTCCTTGCTGCGAGCTGACGCTGCTCGTCCCGCTGATTTCTTCTTTCGTGCTCGACTGAAATTCTTGTGGGCTGCTTCTGCTCGCGCCTTACGCTTCGCTCCTGTAGTTCGACCAACGTTAGCAGTGGACTCGATTCTTCGGCCAGCGGCGTCGTGGACACCTGAGTCGGCGAACACGGTGCCGAAGGGGAAAAAGGCTTGGAGGAAGGGATGGAACAAGGCCTGCTTTGCTGTAGCTCTCGTGGCGGGGTTCACGTCCAGCAGACTGTAGATGAAGTCGTGGAAGTGGTGACCCCCGGCGCCGCAGCTTCCAGACGCGCCTGCAGCGACATCGACTCTTTCTGCTTCTTGACGCTCTTGCTTGTTGCAGCTGCAGCGTTCTCCTCATACCGCGTAGCAGATCGATACAGGGCACACGCCGCGTCCAGTGAAACCCCATTCGTGACCACGCACTCAATCTGCTGCAAGAGATCGTCGTTCTCGAGCTTCGCAACATCAACGCGCTCTTGGGCGGACGCTTCTAGCGCCGGCAGCGTGAACAGCGGTTTGCCTGTCACGCACTCGAGCAGCAGACAGCCCAGCGACCACATGTCCATGGCAGAGCAAAGCAGCAGCCCCGCAGCCACCTCCGGAGCGCGGTAGGTGACTGTCTGCACGTCAAAGCCGCCACTTGCCTCCTCTTCAGCGTACGCCGCGAGCTCACTCACGTCCAGGCAGTTGCCGAAGTCCACCAACTTGACGGGGACGAGCACGCCGACGGGGACGTGGATGGTCCCAACGGAGCTTCAGCCCCGACCGCACCACGTTCTCCGGCTTGACGTCGGCGTGGATGAGTCCTTGGCCGTGTAAGAACGCGAGCGCGCCGCAAAGATGCACCGCCATCGCTCTCACGTCCGCAATGGGCAGAGGTGGCGCTGACACAGCTGCGTCCTCCTCCTTTGGCTCCGTCTCCTGCCTCCGCTGTCCTTCTGGGGACTGGATCCCACCTCCAGGTGCAGACAGTGACGAGCGTCTCCGCTTGAGTTTGAAGAGCTGCAGGGTGCGATCGGGCGCACGCGTCGCCCCGCCGGGCGCCTGCCGCCACGGGCCCCAGCGCGCGACGTCCAGCACCGGAGGACCGAGCAGCTCCAGCACGAGGCAGAAGTGGTCCTGCTCCTCGAACGTCTCTAGCAGTCGAACGACTGGCACAACAACAACAAGCAGCAGCAGTCAGCGTCAGCGTCAGAGTGTTAGGTAGCGCCGACTCCACGCGAGAGCTAGAGAGAGAGAGAGAGAGAGAGAACGCACCAGCGCAGGCCCCGTCCGCGTCTCGCTCGTTGACTCGACGCAGCGCTGCAGCTTCCCGCTCTCCCAGCGCGTTGAGGTCTCGCTGCCGCACGCACTTGATGGCCACGTGGCGCTGCTCCTGCACGTCCAGAGCTCTGCAGCAGCAGCAGTAGAGTGAGTGAAATCAGCGAAGAGAGCCGACGCTTCAGACGCTTTGAGCTGCGACGAACGCACCGCATGATGACGGCGAAGGTACCGCTGCCGACGCGGCGCAGGAAGCGGTAGCGGCCGTCGCGCAGCAGCGTCTGGCCTTCCACCAGCGTCTGCATCTCTCGAGAGCCGCTCGGCTGGAATAATGGCGCCAAATCTCAAAATCGTTTGAATATGAGTTTTACTAGAGACCGTCACGAAGGAAGTTTTCAAGAAGACAGGTCTTTATTTCTCGCTTTTAGCTTATCCGTCTACACTCGTCCTCCAGAGGGAGCGCGTCCATGAGGGGGACACATTGGCGCCACATACACAAAAGTTAAATACGTTGGTTACTTGCTGCCATTCACGCCCTGCAGCTGGGCGCGCAGATGCTGGACCTCCGCCTCCAGGCGAGACCTCTCCTCCTGTGACTGGTGCAACATCCACCGCAGTGACTGCAGCTCCTGCTCGTACGCCTCCGGACTCTTGCCGCTCGGCTGCTTGCTCACCTGGCCGGCGCCCTGCGCTAGCAGGTGCATGTGGCTCTCCTGCGCCCCGGAGAGGAGGATCCCTGTTGCTGATGCTGTTGTTGCTGCTGCTGGGGCTGCAACCGCGCGAAGAATGGCTGCTGCGGGAGTTGGCCTGGAGATAACCTCACGGCCGTTGACGTGAACTGCGTCTGCTTCATCGCCATCGCGTTGCTCGTGGCGCTGGCAGTGCCCGTGACACCTCCGGGCATCATCGAGACCGTCGGGAGCAGCGTCGGGAGCGAATCCACAGCCGGCAGAAGTGGCGCTTGCGTCATGAGCGGCGCGCCGTTGAAGTTCGGCGCCGCCGGAGCCAGACGCGCGGCTTCCCCGTTCTTCCGCTTCTTGTTGCTGGCAGCCAGCGGCTCGGAAGGCCCACGCTTGGCGGGGCTGGGCTTGCGAGGTTGCTTGGCCTTGATCGGCCGGTTCGCTGGCTTGTTGCTCCCGGAGCTGGCCCACGAAGACGCTGGAGCTCCTGCACAAGAGAGGACCCAAAGCGCGCTATCTGCTCGTTCCCTACGCCACACGCTGCGAGCTCCTGCTCAGTGGATGGCATGTACAGAGCCACCTTGGCCAGCGTCGGGTTGGGCAGGATGTCCCAGGGCGCGACGCCGTACATGTTCACCAGCTTTTGACGCCACGACTGCAGGTGTTGGAAGACGGTGGCCGCCTGCTCCTCCGTCAGCGGCTTGAGCGGCGGCGCGGCTCCGTTCGCGTTGCTGCTCTGCTCGGGCGTCTGCTGCTGCTGAGCGAGCAGCCGCTTGGCGTTGCTCTCCTGGATGCGGGCAATGCGCAGCCTCAGAGTCGACGGGTCGCAGTACTCGGCCTCGTTCTTGGCCAGCTTGTACAGGGCCTTCTCCATGTGCTGCGCCAGCCTGGGCAGCGCCAGCAGCACCTTCTCGGGCGCGTGCGGCTTGAGCGCGCGCAGAGTCTCCACGATCTTGTCGACCATCGCCTTGCGCAGTGGGTTCTTCTGGAGATCGTCCTCCTGCGCCACGACATTGGCGGCTGCTGCTGCGTTGGGCATGGCTGCTGCCACTTGGGTGCCGCCGGCTCCGCGGTGCGCGAAGAGCTCCGCGCTGCTGGTCGTCTGGAAGTGCAGCGGCGAGTTCTCGCCCAGGTGCTGCTGCTGCTGCTGCTGCTGCTGGACGTCTGTGGGGCTGCTGGCGCCGCTGCTGCTGCCGCTGGCCGCCGCTCCCCGGGTGGCAGCGGCGGTGGGGCTGACCCACCTGCGCTGGTCGCTGTCTCCGCCGGGCGCGACGCCGATGGCCGCCTCGTCGTCCCCTGGTTTGTGGCGCCGGTTCACGCTCAGCTTCTTCACACGCATCCGGCCGTGAGCCGCCGACGGTGGTGCTGCCGCTACTCGCGCTGCTGCTGCTGCCGCGGCCTGTGCCTTGAAGCCGCTCGAGATCGGCCTGGGCGGGACGGCGCAAAACGGGCAATGCGTCGACAGTCGGCGCGGCGCGTCATGCACCAGTTAATGCGGACCGCAGCGCGCTTCAGGTCCCTCCGGGGCCGCACAAAGGCCATTTCCAGGCAAGCGGCGTCCCGAAAAGACGTGGAACAGCCCTGAAAAGGGTCATCGGCGGAAAAGGGTCCTCGCGTGCAACCCGAAACGTGACGCAGGCGCGTCATTTTGCGACCTCCCGCTGAAGTATCGATGCATGACGTCGGCCCATACATGGCGTCGGTGAGCCGCAACCAAAAGTGAACTTAATCGAGAGGCCACGTGCGACTCGTCGCTCGTTACAAAGACCAGACAGGGTGCGACGTCACGAATTTCATGAATCGCAGGCTGCGATTCATGCGAGCGTTTGGCTACACCACAAACTCAGTTCCAAGGCCGCTGTACAAATACAAAATAAGTATTAGCATATACAGCAGGGCACTGCCGCACGCTAACACCGGACACTGCTGTACAACGCGCTGCGTTTACGTGCGTGCATGTGCTTGCCCGCCCGGTCCGCGGCGGCCCTACTCGCGGTAGCGCGACGTCACACGGCGATGACGTCGCCGCCAGCCGCCCAAACGCGTCACCACTGGCACATCTTCAAGCGGCGATCTCCGGTGCCGAGCATTGGCGACCACTGGTCCGACCAGCCTGGTCGGACCAGTGGTCGCCAATGCTCGGCACCGAGATCAGCGCTGGTCGGACCAGCGCTTCACTGCGGAGCGGTGCATGTACAGCGCTTCACTGCGGAGCGGTGCATGTACAGCGCTTCGCTGCGGAGCTGTATCTATAGCAGCGGTTGGTTGGTTGGTTGGTTGGTTGGTTGGTTGGCGCAGGGCTGGAGAGCGCAGATCGCGGCTCCCACCGTACGTAGCTGCTGTTTGTAGACGAGAGCGCGTTTTGGCAGCGGGGTGCGAGCGTGCAAGTCGATGAGGGTACGGCGATCGACCAGCTACGCTAATGGCGACGGAGCGTCCCTGCGAATGGCTACGATTGGCATACACTTCCTTCGCTATATGGGTATGTGCGTATGCATAATAAAAAGAGTCGCGCTGCAGGAAGGCCCCGCTGCGCCGTCATTGCCTGGCGCTGCCGGCAAGTGTATCGGAGACCAATGAAGTTGCCTTTTGGCCTGTCTGTGCGACGGGCAACTATCAACTTCAACCTGGGCTTATGTTGCTGGTTGAAGAGTGGCTTGGGTGACCCAAGTTGGGTGTGCCAAAACCGACACCGGAACTCTGGCCGTCAGGCGTAGCAACACCGAACACAGTGGGCGGACCTGAGTTCGTACAATAGGAGTGGCGAAGTAGGACGACGTAATGAGCGCGCCGTAGTGAGAATTGGAGCCCTGACTTGTGTCTATCCGATGAAGTTTGATCGTTGACTCAACGGAATACAGGCCCAACACGTTCTAGTACCGAACGAAGTGATAAGCAGCGAACTGTGCTTGCTCACTAGTGTTAAACTACTTGCTTCTTTGACGTAGCTCGCAACCGAAAAATCTCGAATCCTTGTACCTGTTCTCTGTAAGCCGCATCAATCCTGAGCCCAAGAATAATAATGGCGGCTCGGTGTTCCTTAAAGTTTAGGAAAACTAATGCTGTCGGAAGTTTTAGATGAAAGATTAGTACTGTGTCAAGACTAGCTATACTGGGAGTTGAACACTCCACACCCCATTGTACGAACTCAGGTCCGCCCACTTTGTTTTAAGTGTGGCTACGCCTGAGTTCCGGTGTCGGTTTTGGCACACCCAACTTGGGTCACCCAAGCCACTCTTCAACCAGCAACATAAGCCCAGGTTGAAGTTGATAGTTGCCCGTCGCACAGACAGGCCAAAAGGCAACTTCATTGGTCTCCGATACACTTGCCGGCAGCGCCAGGCAATGACGGCGCAGCGGGGCCTTCCTGCAGCGCGACTCTTTTTATTATGCATACGCACATACCCATATAGCGAAGGAAGTGTATGCCAATCGTAGCCATTCGCAGGGACGCTCCGTCGCCATTAGCGTAGCTGGTCGATCGCCGTACCCTCATCGACTTGCACGCTCGCACCCCGCTGCCAAAACGCGCTCTCGTCTACAAACAGCAGCTACGTACGGTGGGAGCCGCGATCTGCGCTCTCCAGCCCTGCGCCAACCAACCAACCAACCAACCAACCAACCAACCGCTGCTATAGATACAGCTCCGCAGCGAAGCGCTGTACATGCACCGCTCCGCAGTGAAGCGCTGGTCGCCAATGCTCGGCACCGGAGATCGCCGCTTGAAGATGTGCCAGTGGTGACGCGTTTGGGCGGCTGGCGGCGAAGTCATCGCCGTGTGACGTCGCGCTACCGCGAGTAGGGCCGCCGCGGACCGGGCGGGCAAGCACACATGCACGCACGTAAACGCAGCGCGTTGTACAGCAGTGTCCGGTGTTAGCGTGCGGCAGTGCCCTGCTGTATATGCTAATACTTATTTTGTATTTGTACAGCGGCCTTGGAACTGAGTTTGTGGTGTAGCCAAACGCTCGCATGAATCGCAGCCTGCGATTCATGAAATTCGTGACGTCGCACCCTGTCTGGTCTTTGTAACGAGCGACGAGTCGCACGTGGCCTCTCGATTAAGTTCACTTTTGGTTGCGGCTCACCGACGCCATGTATGGGCCGACGTCATGCATCGATACTTCAGCGGGAGGTCGCAAAATGACGCGCCTGCGTCACGTTTCGGGTTGCACGCGAGGACCCTTTTCCGCCGATGACCCTTTTCAGGGCCGTTCCACGTCTTTTCGGGACGCCGCTTGCCTGGAAATGGCCTTTGTGCGGCCCCGGAGCGACCTGAAGCGCGCTGCGGTCCGCATTAACTGGTGCATGACGCGCCACGCCGACTGTCGACGCATTGCCCGTTTTGCACCGTCCCGCCCAGGCCGATCTCGAGCGGCTTCAAGGCACAGGCCGCGGCAGCAGCAGCAGCGCGAGTAGCGGCAGCACCACCGTCGGCGGCTCACGGCCGGATGCGTGTGAAGAAGCTGAGCGTGAACCGGCGCCACAAACCAGGGGACGACGAGGCGGCCATCGGCGTCGCGCCCGGCGGAGACAGCGACCAGCGCAGGTGGGTCAGCCCACCAAGCCGCTGCCACCCGGGGGAGCGGCGGTCGAATAAATCGTTGGCCATCCACTTCTGGCGCACTCATACAGAGCTGAACGTAGCATATTGTTGGTTGCATGCGCATAAAGCGATGCTGAAGTGGCTCGCATGTGTTGTTGAGCTGCTGGCAATGCTAAACCCAGCACGCTAATGCCGCGTAGGCAGTCGAGTCATGGGTATGCAAATGTCGGCGTACCAGGACAACTGCAGCTCAAACCTTCTGCTAGTTGCCCTGTAGTTGTCGATGCACTCAACTTCGCTTAAAACACGCTGTGGCGTGGCGTAGTGATCTCAAGCATCCAATGCGAATGTTGTATTTGCTGTGCTGAGTGCGAACTCCATAGCAGGTAAGCTGTGATAGTCACAGCAGCTTGTAAGGAGAGGACTGTGAACTTCTGGTACACAACAGCATTCCTCGTAGTATACTTCAAGGGGGAGCTACTCGGATGTACTTACATCGTCAGGGATCTCCACGCGCAGCAGCTCTTCCGTCCGCCGCCCGGCGTGCGCCACTATAGCAGGCTCTTTGAGCGAGAGAGCGCAACTCGCGCCAACGAAGAACGTCCCATTCTCGGAGCCGATTCGGTTCGAGCAGAGGAAGTGGCAGTTGGGCTTCGGGTACTCGCCTGTAGTCAGCGCGTCAATGACCGGCGTCAAGCGTTGCGCCCAGTAGGAAAGCGTCGGGTACGGCGCCACGTCGTGCTCCTCGAAGTCGTTCCAGGCGCAGGCAAACAGCACCAAGTCGCTCATGTTCTCCACTGCGTAGGAGCCGAACACGAAGGCCGAGAACGGAGCCTTGAAGTCGTCCGGGTTGATATCCATGCAGATCCCGAACGAGATGGTCTTGTTGAGCCACGGGCAGTGCCACGAGCAGAAGCCGTCCCCGCTGTGGCCCAGGACTTGTCGGTCTCGTACAGGAACGTCTTACGCGGGTTGAGCACCAGCTCGCCGTCGGGGCCCACGACTAGCATCGAGTTGTAGAGCAGCTCGCCAGCCTTCTCCACGTAGCCGCAGGTCACCAGGCAGTGCAGACGTAGCGCTTGGCGTTGGCACCAGCGGAAAGTCGGTCCTTGGCCCGCCACCTCCGCCACTTGCGCCACCTCCTCCTTGGTCTTGAACACGTAGCCAGTGAACGCCATCTACCAGGTAGGATGCCATCAAAGTGCAAGGACATCAGTGGGCTTCCGCATCAACCCGCTAGAATGAACGACCTCATGGTCTCACCTCGGACAGCATCAAGATGTCGATTTTGTCTGCTTCAGACAGCGCCGCAACCATCTTGCTCACATGCTACAGATGCAAAGACACACAAAGCACCACCCAGCGTCAACACATTAACGTCATGAGAATGTGTCAGACCTCCCAGCACGAACCTCCATGTTGCGCTCGACCTGCCCGAGCTGCGGGTCTGCAATGGCGCAGGCCCCGGGTACACAACCACAGCACAGCAACCTTCAGCAAAACGCAGCAACTCCCCTGCCAGCCCCCTCCACATAATCAATCAGCCAGCAGCGCACCATACTGCACGATAGCGACCTGCATCTATCTTCCCGAGATTTTCTTGTTGTTTGAGCATTCCATTTTTACCCAATGACCTTCCTGGCAGCCCAGTAGCCCCCATTACCCTCGCCCGGCCTCCGTCCTCTGCAGCTCGGCGATGAGTTTGGGCATGTGCAGACGCAGTTCCGTCACTCGCTTGGGTGTTGCGTACTCTTGCAGTGTCGCTGCCTCCGTCTCCGCTGCGCTCACGTGCCGGCGACAGAAATACTCGGCCAGCACCAGCACGTACACGCCGCAGTCGTAGCCGTTCTGCTGCTGCGGGGCGTCCTGCACCTCCTCCACTCTGTCGGCAGCGCCGTCTCCGTCGTGGCGCCCCGCCGCTTTAAGCAGCCTCTCGAAGGATCTCGCCACGCGCCGAGCCGCGTGTTTGTTGTGGCCCGCGCTCGAGTCAAAGTGCCTGAACTCGCCCTTGGCGAAAAGCAGCAGCGACCAGTGGCTGCTGTCTCCGCCCAGCGAGTCGTTGTCGGTCACTGGGATGAGGCAGAGCCGCCTCTGCGCCAGGTCAACACCCCTCGCCAGGTCCTGGAACTCGTCCTCGTCCTCGCACTGGTGCAGCAGACACGACACCACGGCCGGGTCCATGAGCAGCACGTCGTCCGAGGGTACGGTCTGCGTCAGGAACTGCAGGTAGAAGTTGACGGCGTTGTCGTTGAGCCATTGCCGCCCCGAGAAGAGCGCCACGTCCGACTCGTACAGCTGCACGTCGTGGTAGTTGAGCACTTGCCGAGCCATGGATGTTGTTGCTGTTGCAGTGTGTTGCCGTTTTTGAGAATGGCGCCCAATCGAACGTTATGTATTACACCATATGCTATTTAACACCAAACTGGCGTTGTTTTGCCTCCACTTTCTCAGTATCTTTTTTCCAACGCCAACGTAAAGCGAAATGGCGTCGCTCTTCCCGCAGTTCGGCAACGTGTTCGGCGCGCCGAGCACCGCAGGCCGCGTACGTGGCGCACAGCAGTCTTTTCTCTCTCTCCTCACTCCTCCTACTTCTTCCCTCCTGGCCGCAGTCTCTAACCGAGTTCTCTCTTCCCTTGTACGCTGCGAGCAGAATGAGCTGGTGTCGTTCAACGCCGGCAAGATGACGGTGAAGCCCTCGGCGAACGGCAAGTTCCTGGTGACGCCGCAGCTGGAGAAGGGCAAAGTGTGTCTCTCGCGCGGAGACGACCAGCTGCTGCACTTCCAGTGGGTGGACCGCCAGACGGGCGCCAGCCCCGAGGACTTTATCATCTTCCCGACGACGCGCACTTCGCCAAGGTGGACACGGGCCGCCCCGAGGACCGCGTCTACATTCTGCAGTACAAAAACTCGTCGCGCCGCTTCTTCTTCTGGATGCAGGTGAGGCAAACGCAATTGCAACTAACACACGGCAACTTTATTGTTGCCGGCCGGTTAGGCTAGTGCTAACCTGCGACGTCAACTGCAACAAAACAACAAAAGCTGCAACAGTTGCCTCGATCCATCCATGAGTCATCGGCTATGGATTAATAGGATACACTTGCTAATGTATCTCTATCTGTACCTGTATCTGATTAGAACAAGGACGCGTCTCGCGACGAGGAGCTCGTGAAGAAGGTGAACGACTGCATGAACAACGCGCAGGCGGCCGCCAGCAGCGACAGCGCGGGCCGGGGCGCCGGCAGCAACGTGCAGCTGGACCACAACGCCATCATGCAGATGCTGGGCGCCATGGGCGCGGGCGACCAGGGACGCGGCGGCGCCGGCAGCGGCGGCCAGGCCGTGCAGATGTCGGAGCTGCAGAACATTTTGCAGAACATGGGCCTGCCCGCGGGCGCCCAGTCGGCGGCCTCGTCGCCCGCCACGTCGGCCGTGTCGTCCTCGCAGGCGTCGCAGAACGGCGGCGGCAGCTCGGCCGCGGCCACGACGGCGTCCACGCAGCACGAGCACGACGTGAGCGGCATGGAGGTGGACGAGATGGACGAGGACGAGCTGCTGCGCCTGGCCATCGAGGAGAGCATGCGCGACGGAGGCAGCGCCAACCCCAACGCGGGAGGTAACAACAGCAACAGTGACGCCCAAGGTGGCAACAGACCCGGCGGCAACAGCGGCAGTGGCACCGGTGGAGGCAACAACATGGACACCTCGTCCTAAGCTTGTTGAGAGAGCGGATGGGAGGCTTGGGACTTGGCTTGTGCCCGTTGTACGGGTAGGTAGCATGTAATTCGACAACAAAGTACTCCATTTGTTCGGTCCGTGCGGCTTCTCCCCTCGTACGAACTAAGGCCTTCCACCACGTGAGTAGAGCTCTTTGCGCCAATGCCGCTTGAACCCGCAAGATTACTGACGTTTTGTGTGCGTTCTGTGCTGCTGCCATTTATTATTTGTAGGCTTGCTGTCGATTGCTGCTGAGTTTGCTGCTGCTTTGGGTTTTGTTGGTGACCACGGTGGACTCTTGGTGTTGATGAATCTCTGTTTGTTGCCTTGGTTCTTTACTGCAGCTTCCACCACGGGCCCGGCATCGTCAGGGCCAGCCCCGACTCCCGCTGCAGCCCCGACCCAGCTACTCCTGCTGCAGCCTCCACTACCCCAGCTCCGGCTGCACCAGCACCTGCGACCGGCGCTGCTGGAAACCTTACAACGGCGGATCTTCAGCGCGCGATGGCGTCGTTCCAGCAGTTCGCGGTTAGTTACTTGCTTTCGTGTTTGCTGTGCGATGGGAATGCTGCTTGCATTGCAACAATTCTCATTGTCTCTCGTGGTGTTTGTACTTTTCACAGCAACCGAAGCCGGTGTCCCTGACCAAACTTCTCAGCGCCGACAATGTGGCTAGCATCTTCGATGACCCGGCTTCCGTTGAAGCGCTGCTACCGCACCTGCCTGAGGGCTCGCAGACCCCAGCAGAGCTTCGTGCGACGGTAGGTCGATGCAAACGTTCCTAGCGGCCGGACTGGAATCATGGTGCTAACTCTCGCTTGCTGCTTTCCTATCTCAGCTGAGATCGCCTCAACTGCGCCAAAGTATTGGATCGCTGGTCAGCGCTCTGCAAACCGGCAATTTCAACGCCGTTATGGCCAACTTCGGCTTGGACCCTTCTGCCGGAGCTGCCAAGCTCGCGTTTGGAGACGGTAGGTACAGTACAGCAAGGTCCACTGCCGACATGATCGTATCTTGACGCTTGTATGTGCGTGATCGGTGGATCAATTAGGTGTGGGTGCGCTACTCGCTGCAATTCAAGCGTGGGCAGACCAGCAAGACACCTCCATGTCTACGTCAAGCGATCAGAACGAGGCCGCCAAGTAGGAAGAAACTCTTACCTTAATCGTTTCGAGATATGCGTCGCCTTCGGACTGAAGGCCCTCTTAAGGAGAGGTAAGCAGTAAAGAACTACTAATGCGCTCGCCTGCCTCATCACTTACTACTTACTACCTGTATTGCACATCTATCTAAACGCGTCGTGGGTATGGACGTCCCTGGAACTGAAGCTCTTCGCCCGTGTGGGCTTTTAGCTCACTCCCTAGCTTTTGTATCTGCAGTGTCACCGCATCGATGTGGTCACGAACCTACAGCACCAGCACCACCACCACCACAACAAGAAGAAGATTAGCATCCAAATAGTCGTCTTCCGCTGAAGTCAACCAGAATCGAGAGGACGCACCCAAGTGACGAAGGCGGATGGAGACATCGAGTCGAACTCTCGAGTCGAGGGTTTGAAGGGCGGCAGCGTCTCCGAGCTCGACTCGGGTAAGTTCTTGCTCGATGGTTGCGGCAGCGCCGCCACCAGAGAAAACTCGGACGTAGTGAGCCACTCGTTCGGCCGCAGGTCCCCACGCTCAGCGAATCCCGAGAGGGCGAGCTTCATGCGTTGGCGGATCGCCACGAGCGGAGTGACCCGCTCCCAGTGTTCCAGGGCCGACAGAAACGCGTCAGCGTCCTGCAGCGTCGAAAGTCGCTCCAGCATTGCCAGTTTGTTGGAGAAGGGGAACTGCAGCACTCGCCAAATGACCTCCAGCCGGGCGTGAAGACTGAGCGCGTGACCCGTCAGAGTGTTCCCGCTGAGCGACCTCCTGGGCCGCGACTTGCTCGACGCTGCAGAACCGGCGGCCTCTTGCCCTTGCCATTGTTTCTCCTGCTGTTGCCACTGCCCGTGCGCCGCTTGACGGACGACATGCTCATGGAGCTACGGGCCGAGAAGCTGGTGCGACTGCTGTCGACACTCTCCGCGTCGTCATCGCCGTACTCCGTGCCGTCTTCCCCCTCGTCTCCTTCTTCGCTGTCGTCCTCTTCGTCGCCTTGATCACAACCGTCTTCGTCGAATCGATCCTTCTCCTCGTTGTTCTCCTCCTCGCCTTCCGCGATCGTATCAACGCCATTACCAGGAGCGGCCCCAGGCGGCAGGTGCCACGCCCAGGTCTGCGCTGTATCCCTACGGTAAGCTAGTCGAGCTTCCGAGTGACGGCCGATCGCATCGGCGTCCAGTTGACCTCGAGGCGCACCGATGAGCGACTCCTTCCGGCGGCCATGCCTCGAGATGGGCTGGGACGGATTCACAATGATCTTCTGCTCCAGCACCGACAACCGCCCGCGTGTTCCGAGTCGAGAGCGCATTTGAGGTGACAGCGATTGTAAATCTGCCCCCATGGTCGTGCTAACGGGCAGAGCTGGCTCGGAGGCGGACACGCCTAAAGCTGGGGAGGACTCGCAGGGTGCTGCGTCTGGTTCTCGCGGCTCCCAGCCACTGGCAGCGACACTGCCGAGGCTGAAGCCGCCATCATCTTCGCTGGCGCTGTCTGTGGGAGACGTAAGTGGTGGTAAGCCTTGCTTGTGGCCCGCACAGCTGCAGCCGCTGTCCGCGTTCGCCTCTCGTTAGCGATGAGACGCTCTCGGATGCGGGCCTGGAGCTCGGCATAGACTTCGCTGTCCCTTTGTCCTCCTCCTCCTTTGCCAGCGTCCACCGCTCTGCCGCTTTCATCGCCATCGCCACTTCTCGGCGTGTCCTGAGCCTTCTTCCAGACGCAATGCTGGCTTTCAAGCCGCTGTCGGAGCTCCACGGGTATACACGCCAGACCCGCACAGACAAACTGGGACCCGAAGTGCCCCAGCGTATCCCAGCGCTGACGCTCACCACACCGACGCAGCGCCTCCGCCCCGCGCGCGCCGACTGCCTGGTAGCTCGGAGAGCGTTGCATCCACTCGTCAGCCGGGTCCAGCATCCGGACGTGCTCCATGTCGGCTTCGGCGCTGTTGGCGTTGAAGAGGCCAGACGCCTTGGCACTCGAGCTCTCGCCTGTCGCCAACAACTGCAGCACCTGCGCCACGTGAGGGTGTCGAGCGTAGAGATCCCCGTCGTTGGCGTTCGTGTTGGCAGGCGCCGAATTGAATCCGACATCTTCTCGTGCGAGCTGCGCGCTGGTTGACGGCGGCGCGAGTCCCCGCGACGCGTTTGCATCCGCAGCACGCTTGGACTCCAATTGCCGTCGGTAGTAGGGGCGTCTTGTTGGCGCGAGAGCGGCGAGGGCGGCGTCTGGTTGTTACTGCTCGATCTCCTGCTTGGACTGCCCTCTGACGCACGCAGAGTTGGAAGTTTCGACGCGTGGGCCACTTTGCGCTTCCTCCTCTTGGTCGCTGCTGTGCTTGGTGCTACCGATGCCGTCTCCGCAGATTTCGCTCGAGTTGATGGTCTCAGCAGTTGGCTGAGCTTGTGGGAAGCTTCAGGGAAGGCACTTTGGCCGGGATACGTGGAGTTTTTCCTCTTGGGCGACGTCGGTAGGTGCATCACCTCCCGCATCGCCTCATCACGCAGCCGATCGAGCTTACAGCGGCGCTGCAAGTCCACGAGACACAGCGTCTGAGCTCGCTGGATGTTGGCAGTCGCGTCGAAAATGCCGTTCGCGTCCAGCGCCTTCGTGATGCGCGCAAAGTTCGCGTCCACGTCGCTGGCAATTTGTTGGATCTTCCTCTGCATGACCAGCATCACCCGCTCGCGGTCTTCCAGCGAGAGCCTCTGCAAGCTGCGGTCGGCTGGTTCCACTGAGAAGAGCGCTACACTTCCCCGTGTTCGCTCGAGCCTCGAAGTCCCTCATCTTGTGGCTAAGCACGACGTCGGGCAGGTGCATCTTCTCATCATTCGCACTCGAAGCGCGGTGTCGGGTGGCCGCAATGTCCGCCAAGGTTGCAGCCGTCGGGGTCTCCGCTGCTGGAGCTGTGGTGCTTCTTCTAGCCGCTGCGCCTGGAGACCCAGAGATCGCCGAGTCCTTGGGGTCCTTCGTGAAGATGGAGACGCCCTCCTTGGCGGCGTTGGCACGACGCTGAGCTCGCTCGATCCGATCTCGCAGCTTGGCCGGTAGACGAATCGGCTCCAGTGACTGAGACGCGCGCGTATCCACGAGCAGGAGCGAAGGTGATAACGCGTCGGAGGGAGATCTGCCCACTGCGACCCGGTCGTCGTTCATCGGGCTGCTGCTGGCTTGGAAGAGTGCATGGCATGAGTGCCACGCGGGACTAGCGACGAGAATAGGCGAGCCGAACAACCACAACGCCGCCATGTTCGTCCCCACTGGAAATAGCCCCCAAACACTCGATCCAAGCACGCGAACATCTCCAAGATCACAACTTCAATTGATTACAAAGGCAAAACTGATTGATAACTCGAGTCGAATGGCGGGGGTCAGTCGTATCATAGATAGACTTCGGAGCTTTTCAGGCGCTACCAGCGCTGGGCAGCTGAAAAGTCCGAGGAATTGATCTGCTGGCGTCGTCGCTGCTGCTGCTGGTTGTGCTGGAAAGGAGCGGCCGGGGGTGGAGCCAACACTGAAGGTGGATATGAATGGTACTGTGGTCCATGACTGAGGCCGGCAAGCGGCTTCACTGGCAGCTCTGGAGCCGCGACGAAGCGAGAGTCGTCACTCACGGGGTTCTCGTGCGTGCTCATCGTCGCTGCCGTGGGCTGCTGTCGGTAACCGTATTGCTGCTGCTGCTGCTGCGAGGGAACCCCATTGTGTGCCCCCAGCATAGCGTCCACTCCATGGCTGTGGTGCCCGTGGCTATGACCATGCCCATGCCCGTGGGAGTGCGAGTGGCCGCTGCTACAGCCGTTCATCACCGTCGTCTGCTCAGCGCCCACGCTGTCCATTCTCATTGCGGCAAGTACCTGCGGCTTTGAAATCTGCACCGACAGGAACTGGTCGAGCCGTGCATGGCGCCGGAAGATCGTTCGAGCTTGCTGGAGCACTTGCTGCTCGTTCGCCGAAGCGGAGACTTCGAGGTGCAAGGCGGCGACGCACATGTCTCCTGCGTGGTGCCAGATATTCCACTGCGCAACGCGCTCCACGCCGGGGACTGACGCCTGCACCTCTTGTAGCGCCGCATTGACGCTGCCTTCCATGTCCTCTGGAGCTCCCTGCAGTAGCTGGCGAGCAGTATCACGTAACAGAGGGAGCGTGCTGCCCAGAATGAGCAGCGAGATGAGTGCAGAGGACGCCGAGTCCGCCACGTGCCACTCGTACAATTGGATCAGTATTGACGAAATGATGACGCCCACGCTGCCCAACGTATCGGCTAGCACGTGGAGGTACACGCCGTACATGTTGCTGTTGCTACCGTGATGACCGTCTTCGGAGGCGTCTTCGCCGTGGGCCTGGTGGTGCGAATTCCCGTGACTATGTCCGTGGCCACCGCCACAGCCTGAATCGCCCCCGTGGCTGTGGCTGTGTCCATGCACGTGGTCGTGGAAGAAGAAGAGACCCACGAGGTTCACAGCCAGCCCTGCCGTTGATGTGAGCAGCAAATGGTCCGTGGCGACCTCAGGAGGGTCCAGGAAGCGCGAGGCAGCTTCCGTGAGCAGGTGGAACGACACCACGAGCAGCAGCAGCGAGTTCAAGAAGCCCGACAGAACCTCCACACGCCCGTATCCGTACGTGAACTTGGCATCGGGCGGCAGTTGCCCAATGTAGGACGCTACGAGGCCAATCACCAGCGCGCCATTGTCGAATAGCATGTGCCCTGCGTCGCCCATAAGCCCCAGCGAGTTCGTGTACAGTCCGACGCCCAGCTCCACGAACATGAAGGCGACGTTGACCGACAGGAAGATGAGCATCTGGCGCGAGGCGCGCTTAGACCACAACACACCTAGAACGTGGCTCGCGCTGTTCATCAGCCCGCCCTTGGAATCAAACCCACCAGCGCTGGATCGGTACGTATCCAGATACACCTCACCACCAGCACTTATTGTGCCGCCCCCTCCAAACGACGCACCCCCAACGCGTCGCCATCGCTTCAGCAGCACGAAGAGGATCAAACCGCTCGCCACCGCGCTCAAGACGCCGCGGAACCAGCCCCGCTCCCAAATTGCAGCAACGATCGCCAGCAACACCCCCGTGGTGGACGCCACCAGATGCGCCTTGGTTTGGTCCATCGACGACAGTGACCGGAGCTTCCCGTCGAAGAACGCGGCTGCAAACTGAGCCGCAGCAGTGACAATCAGGCAAAGCGTCCACGTGGACGTGCTCATGACGCCTCCGTCAGCGCTCGCCCGGTCGTTGGCAATCTGCTGGGCGTGAGCGACGCTCTCGGGCGTCAGCACCGCCAGCAGAGCGGCCGTGCCCGCTGCAATGGCGATGGCCAGGGGACGCGTCCGTGTCAGCGGCCGTCGCCCTCAGCGCGGGGCTCTCGGCCGCCAGCTGCAGCCCCAGCGCCGCCCCCAGCAGCAGCAGCGTACGCAGCAGCGCCCCGTACTCGTCCGCAGAGACGCCGGCCACCAGCACGTAGCCCAGCAGCAGCGGCAGCGCGTCGTTCGCGTCGCCATTGCGCCAGCGCTTGAGTTGCTGCAGCAGGAGCTGCGCGTGTTGCAGCAGGAAGGCCAGCAGCGGCCCGAAGTGGCGCAGCGCCTGCACGCTCACGTACAGCGCCGCGAGCCTCCTGGCCCCGTCCAATGTTGCGCGTTGCGGCCCCAGCGCTGGGCGGCGTCTTGCGTTGCGCGAGCCAGCGGCCAGCAGGAGAGCGAGCTGCAGCAACAGCAGCTGCGCCAGCGCCGAGAAGTCGCGCGTCGAGTGCAGCAGCAGCGAGCGCAGCAGAAGCAGCACGAGGAGCGAACTCGAGGCGGAGGCCGCCGCCGCGGGCGCGAAGGAGCCGCCGCCGCCGTCCGCCGTCAGGTCCATCGCTTAAAAACTAGTGTTGTGGTCATCACAAGGGAGCCGTTCAAGGATTACATATGAGGCCAGATTCAATTAGATTCGACCGTTGGAGCGGTCAAAGGAGTAATTATGGAGACTTAAAATAGGCGTTGATCTCACTGGGTAGCTTTATTATACTTTTTCCAAGTATTTTCTCCGACGGCGGAGATGGTAGTTTCGTAGCTGCTTAATAGTTAGTGATTAAAAGTGCTGTAATCGAAAATAAGGGAAACGTTACTACTAACGTAGCGTACCAAATAACGGTATGGTATTGTAACTGATCGACTCCGTAGACCGAGTCGTACAGCTCGTGCTCCACTACAACAGCACTGGCATCTATACATTTTCTACTTGCAGGCTGGGGCGTTCAAGCTGCTTCATGTCAGTAACAGCTCAAGTGAACTATAGACGAGTTATTCGCGGTGTTCGACCAAGCGAGTAGATTGGATTCCCAATCTACGCCAAGCACACACCTCCGGCAGCGATGATCACCTCGTCCGCCTTGCCGCGGCGTGGCCATGTCTGCCCTACTATCTTATCGTCAGCTCATTGAGCAGGGCTCAGGTAGCCATCGTTTCAGCGCTGGGCAGCGACGGCGACAGCCGACCACGCACGTCGGGCGTTTGCACCCTGCAACCACACGAAAGGCGGCAGATGTCAGCAATCTCATCAATCGCGCCGATTAGACTTAATTAATCCGGCCGTCCACTTCAACTTACGATCGATCGAAGTGAAGTGGCTGGCTGTTGCTTGGCATCAATCGCCTCCTTACGCTGCGCCATTCCCGAATTGGCGGCGAACCCCACAGCTGACGGCTCCCACCATGGACTCGAGCCACTACGTCGCGGGCCCGCCCACGCCCAACACGGGCCCGATGCCCGACGCCAAGCGGCCCGACAAGCAGCGCCTGGCCGAGCGATACGCGCAAGAGCCGCCGTTCCGCTGCCGAGCCAACCCGCTGCAGCGCGCGTCGCTGCTGTCGGTCATCTCGGCCCACTGGCTGCAGCCGCTCGTGTCGCTCGGGGCCCAGAAGGTGCTCGAGAAGGAGGACATTTGGGCCGTCGCCCCGAAGACTCGTGCCAGGAGCTGCACGAACGCTTCCGCCCTCACTACACGCCCGGCAAGACGGAGCTGCTCAGCCTGCCGCACGTGGCCATGGGCTTCCTGCGGACCTTCCGCCGAGAGATCGTGACCATCATCGCCAACTACTGCGTCTACATGACGGCCATGGTGCTGCAGCCCTTCATCGCCAAGGCCATCCTGCAGTACCTCGAGGACGAGTCGAACCTCTTCCACATCGACAATGGCTACGTCTTGGTAGCGCTCATGGTGGGCGTCTCCTTCGTGGGCATCACGTGCCTCAACTACGGCTTCTTCCTCTCGTCGCGCGTGGGCGCCAACATGCGCGCCATCGCCATGGACGTTGTGTACCGCAAGGCGCTCCACTTGTCGTGCACTGCGCGCCAGGCCTACACCACGGGGGAGATCACGACACTGATGAGCGTCGACTCGGAGCGCATTTTCTTCGCGGTCATCAACGGCCCGTGGATTCTCGTCGCGCCGCTCTCGTTCATCGTCACGATCGTCCTCATCGGCGTCATGTTTGACGGCGTCTCGGCCGTCTGCGGGGCGGCGCTGCTCGTGATCGTGCTGTACACGTCGCTGCAGCTGGCCGAGCACATCGGCGCCGTCCAGAAGGAGCTGCTCCAAGTCGCAGAGGAGCGCGTGAAAGTCACGTCCGAGGCGCTGCAGGGCATCCGCGTGATGAAGTTCTACGCCTGGGAGGAGTCGCTGGCCACGCGCGTCGAGCGGATCCGAGCGGCGGAGATCAAGTTCTACCGCAAGTTCCACTACCTGCAGATCACCAACACCATCCTGCTCTTCCTCACGCCCGTGTTTCTTGGCGGTCTGGTCATGGGGATCTACGTGGGGCTGAACGGGGCGGTGACCGTCACGGACGCTTATACCATTATCAACGTGGTGAACATCACGCGGCTGGCCGTCAACATGTTTCCCCTCGCCGTGGCCTCGCTCTCTCAAGCTTCAGTCACGTATCGCCGCATGGACGCGTATCTGGGCTGCGATGAAGTCGAGGGTTCCCGTATTCACGGCTCCAAGGGCGAGACTTCGGCCGAAGCTGGCTCCATCTCAGTTCGCAACGCGCACTTCACGTGGTCTCCAAAGTCTGCAGCCCCCGACGTCGTCGTGGTCAGTCCTGCCAACAGTGACGGGGCTAGTGACGAGCAAACTCTTGTGCCGCCGCTGCACGAGTTTTCCCTTGAAGGGGTGAACCTCGAGATCGACTCCGGGTCCCTCGTCATGATCGTGGGAACCGTGGGAGCTGGCAAGTCGAGTCTGCTCAGTGCTCTCCTGGGTGAAATGATCTTGGTCGACGGTGCTGTGGACGTCAGTGGCGGGTTGTCGTACGTGAGTCAGGAGGCCTGGATCCGCAACGCGACCGTGAAGGACAACATCCTGTTCGAGGAGGAGTTTGACGCCGACAAGTATGCGGCCGTGCTGGAGGCGACTCAGTTGGCGCTGGATCTGCACGCGCTGCCGGACGGTGACCAGACGGAAATCGGCGAGCGAGGCATCAACCTGAGCGGCGGCCAGAAGGCGCGCGTTGCCATCGCGAGAGCCGTCTACCACTCGAGCTATGACATCTTGATTCTGGACGATCCGCTCAGTGCTGTGGACCCGCACGTTGCCCACGCCATTTTCAATCGCTGCATCATGGGCCTCGCGAGGGAGAAGACCCGCTTGCTGGTGCTCAACAGCCACTACGACCTTCTCAAGCACGCCGACAAGATTGTCGTGGTCCAGGATGGCCGCATCGCTGGGGACGGGACGTACGCGGACATTTTGGCTCAGTTCCCAGAGCTGCACAGCATTGGCGAGACGTTGGACAAACTGGAGCAGGACGTGATTGACGAACATGGCGACGACGAGGAGGCGGAAGTGGCGAGGTTATCAGCCTCCACGGCAACCGCAGTAGCTGTGAAGAAGGAGCAGCCTCTGGTGCCCGAGCAGAGCAAGCCTGAGGGCAATCCCACGGGGCTGATCAGTAGCGAAGATCGCGTCAAGGGGCGAGTGAGCGGCCAGACGTACAAGTCGTACTTCGACGAGACCGGCTTCAACGGAGTCCTCGTGGTGCTCACGATAATCGCGGCGTATTTTGCTGGACAGGGGATGCGAGTTGTGGTCGACTGGTGGCAAGGCCATTGGGCCAGGGAGATGGAGAACGAGGCGTCCGACTCGAGCTACTCGGAGCTGGCGTCGGGGCTCTGGTACTTTGGCTTCATCGTGGTGTGCGCGCTGGTGACGATCGGCCGCGGTCTTCTCATGAAGGAGTCGTGCATTCGCAGCTCCAAGAACTTTCACAACGAGCTTTTCCGCCGCGTGCTGAGCGCTACAGTGAAACACTACTTCCACGTCACCCCGGTCGGGCGGATTCTCAACCGCTTCTCCAACGACCTCGACCAAATGGACTCGGTCTTGCCGCAGCACTACCAGTCGCTCTTCCAGAGTCTTGGAGTGTTCGTCGGGTGCTTGATCGTGTGTGCGTTGGCTTCGTTCTGGGTCGGGGTTTCGTATCTGCCCATGCTCGTGATCTTCGTCGTCACGGGCGTGTACTTCAAGCAAACGTCTCGAGAAGTGAAGCGCCTGGAAGGGGTCACGCGCTCACCTGTCTTCAACCTGTTCGGAGAGACCCTCAACGGGCTGCACACGATCCGCGCCTTCAGGATGCAGAACACGTTCGTGGAGCTCAACAAAGCGGCGGTGGACGACAACACGTCCTTCTACTTCACGTACTGGGCTGCAGGTCGCTGGCTCGCGATCCGGCTGGATTGGTTGTCGGTGCTTGTGATCTTCGTGGTGACCATCTACCTCGTCACGTCCAAGGGCGAAACGGACTCGGTTGTCGCCGGCATCTCGCTCACGTACTCGCTGATGCTCACGTCGATGATCCAGTGGGTGGTTCGAGCGGTGGACTTGACGGACAACGCCATGACGAGCGTGGAGAGGCTGCTGCACTTCCGCAACATCCCAGTCGAGAAGGACAGCGCGGACTGCGTTCCTCCGATGAACGGAGCGGCGTGGCCTGCGCGCGGTGCCATCCGCTTCGACAACTTGTGTCTGCGATATCGCCCCGACCTGCCGCTGGTGCTTCGAGGCGTGAGCATGGAGATCCAGTCAGGAGAGAAGGTGGGCATCTGCGGCCGTACTGGGGCCGGGAAGAGCTCGCTCATGATCGCGCTCTTCCGCATCTGCGCCTTCGACAGCGGATCGATCGTCATCGATGACATGGACATCGAGAAGGTGCGCCTGCACGATCTCCGCCGCGGCTTGGCCATCATCCCCAGGACCCAGTGCTCTATAGCGGCACCCTGCGCGATAACCTGGACCCGTTCGGCGACTACACTGACGAGGCGATCTGGTCCGTACTGCAGCAAGTGCATTTGGCATCCACGGTCACGAAGTGGGGCACCGGCTTGAGCTTCGTCGTCTCTGAGAAGGGCGACAACCTGTCGGTGGGGCAGCGGCAGCTCCTGTGCATCGGCCGAGCGCTGCTGAAGGACAGCAGGATCGTGGTGCTGGACGAAGCGACTGCGAACGTGGACACAGCCACCGACCGCCTCATCCAGTCGACGATCCAGGAGACGTTCGCCGACAAGACGGTGCTGATCATCGCGCATCGGATCAACACCATCCTGCACTGCAACAAGATCGCCGTCATGGATGCTGGACGCGTGGCGGAATTCGGCTCTCCATCGGCGTTGCTGCAGCAGCCAGAGTCCATCTTTGCGTCGCTTGCCAGTCGCTCGGGGCACGCCTAAATTCAATGCAGAGGGCCACACAGGAAAGAACTAAGGGAGTTATTCCTTGCTCGTGAACGTGCTAAGCACTGATAGTTACATTTTTTCTCTTGACGAGCTCACGATTTCCTTGACCGCTCGCTGCTGGCTCGGTGATGCTCGTCTACACGACCAGCGTCGAGGCCGCGCGCTTCATGAGTGCCGCAAACGCGGAGTTTGGTCGTGCTAAGAGCTCGGACGGAGGCGCGAACTCGGCTACACGCCCCGCGTCCATGACAGCAATTTTGTCGCAATGCAGGATGGTGTTGATGCGGTGCGCCATGATGAGAACGGTTTGCTCCTTGAACGTCTGCTTGATGGTCGTCTGGATCAACTCGTCTGTGGCCGAGTCGACGCTGGCTGTGGCCTCGTCCAGAACCACGATTTTGCTCTGCTTCAGGAGGGCGCGTCCGATGCACAGCAACTGCCGCTGGCCGACCGATAAATTGTCGCCAGCCTCGGACACCTCAAAGTCGAGTCCTGCACCCCACTTGGTCACGGCCTCCGCGAGGTGCACTTGGCGTAGAACCGCCCACATGTCGGCGTCCGAATACACCTTGAGCGGGTCCAGGCTCTCTCGGATGAAGCCACTGAAGAGCACGGGGTCCTGCGGGATGATGGCCAGGCTGCGACGCAGGTCGGCAAGCCGCACCTGTTGGATATCAACGCCGTCGATCGTCACACTGCCGCTGTGGAACTCGCAGATGCGGAACAGAGCGACCATCAGCGAGCTCTTGCCGGCCCCCGTGCGTCCGCAGATGCCGACCTTCTCCCCAGCAGCAACGCTCATGCTCACACCTCGAAGCACGAGCGGTAGGTCGGGTCGGTACTTGAGGCACAGATTGTCGAACTTGATGGCGCCGTGAGAGGGCCACGCAGACTCGTCCACAGGAACACACGCCGGACTGTCCTCTTCGACGGGGATCGACCGGAAGTGAAGCAAACGCTCGACGCTCGTCATCGCGTTGTCCGTGCTGTCGACAGCACGCACGGTGTTCTGCATCGTGGACGTGAGCATGAGCGAGTACGTGAGCGAGATACCAGCCACCACCGGCGAGATCTGTCCCTTTGCAGCTACGAGGTACAGCGATACCACAAGGATTACCACCACCGAGAGCCAATCAAGCCGAACGGCCAGCCACCTCCCAGCGGCACAGTAGGAAAAGTACGCCGCCGTGTTCTCGTCCACCACCTTCTCGCTGAGGTCCGCGAATGTCTGTTGCATCTTGAAAGCGCGGATTGTCTGCAGTCCCGCCAGCGTCTCGCCGAACAAATTGTAGACGGGGGACCGGGAGACGCCTTCCAGTCGCTTCACCTCGCGAGAAGTCTTGTTAAAGTATCGCCCCGTGAACACAAACACCACCAGCAACGGGAGGTAGGCCACACAGATCCAGTAGGACGACACAGCCGACACGACCAAGCTACCGACAGACATCGCCACGTTCTGGAACAACATTTGGTACTGTTGAGGCAGGACCGAGTCCATCTGATCGAGGTCGTTGGAGAAGCGGTTGAGAATCCTCCCGATGGGCGTCACGTCGAAGTAAAGATTGATTGGCGCGCTCAAAACCCGCTTGAACAGCTCGTCGTGGAGGTTCTTGGCGCTTCGAACGCATGCCTCGGTCATGATCAAGCCTCGTCCGAGCGTGACAGCGCTGCACACCACGATGAAGCCCAAATACCACATCCCAAAGACCGTCCCCGAGTACGTTGGGTCGACACCTCTCCGAGTCATGTTCGATGCCCAGAAACCCTGCCACCAGTCAACGAGCACACGCATGGTTTGACTCACAGAGTACGCCACCACGAGCACCAGCAGTACCAAGACGCCATTATGACCCGTCTCGTTGAAGTATGCTCTGTAGACGCGGCCACCCACGGTGCCGGTCGCGCGGTCTTCATCTCTGACTAAACGTTCAGCGTTGGGTGACGCCTCCCCTTTCACTGTCACTTCCTGGGCCAAGGTCGTATCCATGGTTGTTGCTGAGTCCCCTTCCGTCGGCTCAGGTCCGCGCTTGGGTTCCTCATCGTGGTGCTGGTTTTCGTAACGAAGCTCTGGGAAGGTAGATTATTGAAAGTGGCCACAAATACATCAAACTTTTTCAAACTGGCCCAAAAAATAGCAGATGGAAATCTGGGACAGGAGAAAGAACGATGGGATACTGAGCAGCTTTTCACAACTTGATTCTTGACTGAAGGCCTCAAGCGCAGTGTCCGTCGTCATCTACAGCGAGATCGGGTTTCTACTGTAGTGTTAACCCCTGTCGAAGCTTAACTATTAAGCATTTGTATCTGTATCAATGTAGAGCATGCGGTGACTCTGATGATGTAAATATTCGTGCTGCAGATACTAAGATCGCTCTACCCGATCTCAGCTTCGAAGTAAGTCAACGTTTGGATTGCTATGTCAATTTTCAGCTAACCCTCGATTGCATGTGCGTGGCTAGAACACTGCGTCATTGGTAGCAGCAGCGTCCACACCGGAGGTGCGCGGAGTTACATGCGGAGGTCTGACCGAGTACGTCGAGTCCAAGGCTACTTCAAGTCGCTGGACATTTTGGCTCGACGGCGCGTGGGGCATGCACACCGCTGTGTTTGCTGCATCGCGCACGCCTCGTCCAACTTCGTAACAAGTGCCGACCATGAGAAGGTAAGCAAGCACTAACTGTTTTGATATGATAGAAGAATCGAATACTGGGATAGGAAGCAACGTTAGTGCTGCTATCGCAGACCAAATAGGATTATATCCGTGGTACGTCAAGTCAAAAGATGACCCCTCTTGACATCTAACTGGTACATCTCTATGAAACCGGTACGACTCCGGTGGCGCACTTGGCCCTCCAAAAGGCTTATTTGCTTCAACGCACCAGACTGAGGTAGATAGTGGGGCAAACAAAATCTATTAGCGAACTAGTCTTGATCACGCCGAGGAGCATCCGAGTGCAGCCCTGGGCGTGGAGTGGTGGGTCTTCGGGACTTGTGCGACCGGAGGCGAATCTTGAAATGATCGTGCGGCTCGAAAGCGGCCCGTTCGCGAAAAATCGTGCGGCTGGCGTTGTTCGACTGTTCGTAGGAGCTGAAGAGCAAGATCTCGCGATTCTCGCGTCTTCACGTTTCAGCAAAACACAGCTTGGCTCCGCCATAGCACCACTATGCGTGGGCAGCCTGAACCGGTACGTCGCCCATCACACCGGTATGGCCACGGTGCCGCACTGAAAGGTTTATATGCGTGGGCAGATTGAACCGGTATGCGTCAGTAACATTTATCGAATAGTTGGGGTGAAGTAAAGTGAATGATTGAGAAGCGGACGAACTGCTGCAGAAGCAAACAAAGCAAAACATTTTCATTTTCTACAAGCAGCAAACAGATCTCGAGCAAGGTTCGTTTTAGCACTGTGTATAAGCACCGCCAAGGCATGCCATACATCTACAGTTGTAAGGTGAATTACCGGGCAGACGCTGCGGCTGCGAAGCAGGCGCAGGAGATGCCCGTGGTTCGTAAAAAAAGAATCATGGTACTAGAAAGCGTTTATAGCAAAAACCTCCTATCCCAGCCTTCGCGGAGCCCTAGTATCGGCTATGATACAGACCGATAGAGCAAGTCGTGCTGCTGTGTTGTTAGAATCGTCCTGGCTTGGTCGTCGCGTCTGGTATCTAGCTAACGAGCTTGAAGTGAGCAACCAAAATGAAGTCAGTAGCCATCTGCCAATTTTTGGGCCCGTTTGAAAAAGTTTGATGTATTTGTGGCCACTTTCAATAATCTACCCTCTGGGAAGTTGGCCAGCACTTCGTCGTAAGTTCCGTCCCCGACGCCTGGAAAACGACGACCTTGTCCGCCCGAGCGAGCAAGTCGTAATGGCTGTTCAGCACGAGGATCCGTGTCTTGTTCGCAGCGAGACCAACGATGCCTTCGTCGAAGATGGCGTGGGCCACGTGTGCATCCACTGCGCTCAGTGGATCATCCAGCACCAAGATGTCGTATTCGGAGCGGTAAAACGCTCGAGCGATAGCGACCCGTGCTTTTTGGCCGCCACTGAGGTTGATTCCTCTCTCGCCAATCTCGGTTTGGTCTCCGTTGGGGAGCGCATGGAGATCCAGCGACAGTTGGGACGCCCTCAGCACGCTCTCGTACTTCGCGGCGTCGAACGCAGACTCGAACACAATGTTGCTCTTCACGCTGCAGTTGCGGATCCACGGCTCCTGTGAAACATACGAGATGTCGCCGTGCACTTCGAGCTCACGCTCGCGCAACGTCATCTCGCCCAGCAAGGCGCTGAGGAGGCTGCTCTTCCCCGACCCGACAGCTCCGACCACCATGACCAGCGATCCCGGTTTGATGTCGAGGCTTAAGTCCTTGAGATCAAAGCTCGTGCCGGAACCAGGCGTCAGCACTTCAGGTAACGCCGCCGAGCTGCTGGCGTCGTCGTCGTCGTCCGTTCCTCGAGTCGAAATGGGCCACTCCGCGTGCGCATTCCGCAGACTGATGCGCCCCACGTCCCCAGTGACTGGCCACGCGTCGCGGGCGCCTTGAACTCGTGGCTCGCCAGAAACTTGTCGATGCGGCGGAAGCTGCTGCGCGCCTGCGAGAGCGCGGTGAGGGCGGTGGTGAACTCGTTGACGACGGCGCGGCAGATGTTGACGAGCGCCACGAGCGTGAACGCGTCGGTCACGGAAACGGCGCCGTGCAGCAGCACGTAGAGACCCATCGTCGAGCCTGAAAGGAACACGGGGGTGAGGAAAAGCAAGACGGAGTTCGAGACCATGTACGAATGAAGTTTGCGGAACAGACTGACCTCGGTCGCGCGGATCTTCTGGACGCGCTCGGCGACGCACTGCTCCCAGGCGTGGAGCTTCATGACGCGCACTCCCTGCAGCGCCTCGGACGTGACCTTGACGCGCTCGTCCACGACGGGCAGCAGTTGGCGCTGGATGGCGGAGATCCGCTTCGCCTGTCGGACAGAGAGAGTGAGCACGGCCAGGAGCACTGCAAGACCACAGAGCGCCGACGCCGCGTCGAACAGCACGCCAATGAGCGCGAGGCACACGACGAAGCCCAACGGAGCCACCACGAGCCAGGGCCCCTGCATCATGGCACTGAAGACGCGCTCCGCGTCGACGCTCATGAGCGTGAGCACCTCCCCGTCGTGTACTGCTGTCTGGCCGCGCTGGAGAGCCGCAGCGTCTTGTGGAAGATGCAGCTCATGACGAGCGAGCGCATGTTGGCGCCCGCTCTCGACGACAGGAAGAAGGCGAAGTTGCGGCACGTGATGGCGACCACCGAGACGGCGGCCATGAGCGCCACGAGCGCGTAGCCGCTGGACACGCGGAAGATGTTGACGCGGCCGTGCAGGAAGTCCAGAAGCGCCTGCGCCACGTACGACTGCAGCGCCATGGCGGCGATGTAGAGCCCGTAGTTGGCGAACACCAGCATCAGCGGACGGCGGAAGACTCGGAGGAAGGCCCAGGCCAGCGGCGGAGGCTTCACGGGCTCGTAGAACGCTGAGAGGCGGCGCTGCAGCGCGCGGACCGAGTCGGACGCGCACACGGGCCACAGGTCGGAGAAGGCGAGCGGCCGGCGGGCGCCGAGCGACACGAGCGGCTGGAACCACAGCACCAGGAGCTGCGACGGCAGCGACGCCGAGCTCAGCGGGTTGGTGCGCGCAGCGGGTGCTGGAGAGGAGGCGCGGCCTCGTAGGGCGCCGAGCGAGACATGGAGAGGGGACACTTGCGGGGAACAGAGTCGACTGGCAAGTGACTGGAGTCTGGACGGCGGCAGCAGTAGCAGTGGCAGCAGCAGCAGTTCGACCGCTTCAACGGCGCCGACGTGTTGAGTGTACACCACGGAATGGTGAGTGAAGGTGTTTGTGATTCCTCGTGCAGCCGAGATGGTGATAGGTTGAAGTGGTGACTTCGTTCCTGACTGGCGGCGGCACTGCCACTGGCAGCGGGCCGAAGTTGGTGATGGTGTCCACGATACCACAGTGGTGTCATGAGGTTGAGCCTCTGAAGTCGCTGCTGCGGAACGCAGGTGCCTCCGCCTTGCTATGCCTTGCGACGTCCTGCCTGCATGTCTTCCTGCTGCCTTATCGCATTTAGGAGCTGGCGTGGACGAGAGAGCTCCGACGTGTCGCCACGGTGCAGGTAGAGTTCGGCACAAATTGCGGTGGGTACATTTTATTCTTACATCAGGGTAATGCAGGTTACATAAAGTCGGTTATAATACATAGACCCCTTTATAAAGCTGTATATTTCTGTCTAGAGGACCTCTTATCACTATGTAGAGGATTTGATTAGTGCCTGATTCGTACCATTTCCCGAGTTTCCAGGCAAGAAGACAAGAGTTGGGGGCCATGAACCTGCTGCAGGGCAAGAGCAACCAGTACCTGCGCGAGGCCATCCTCGAGGGCAGCGTGGAGAAGGCGCGGCGCTACCTGACGCTCAAGATCGGCAAGGCGGACGTGGCGGCGCTGACCGAGAGCGGCGGCTTCTCCATGCTGCACTGCGCCTGCCTCGTGGGGAATACGCAGATCGCCATGATGCTGCTGCAGTACGGCGCCGACGTGCTCGCGCTCACGGACGTGCGTGCGGTTCTTCTATAGACTGGCTGACGGACACCTAGGCTGACTGATCTGTGCGCTCTTGCTGCCTGCAGGACGGCTACTCGGCGCTGGACCTGGCCATCTGGAGAGGACACCTGCAGATCATCGAGCTGCTGCGGTCCCAGGGCTGCGTGGCGCCCATGAAGGAGCCCGAGAGCCTCAATGGCAAGGTCATCTCCCACCTCGGGCGCAAGGCCACCGTCGTCTTCTTCGAGCCGAGCACGAGCATCCGCACCAGCAGCCTGCGCGGCCTCTACTACGAGGACAAGGGCGAGGCCAAGCTCGTGAACCTCTGGGCGGGCACGGACTACAAGATCGTGGGCTCCAACCCGTACTACGAGGAGCTGCGCAAGTTCGACTACCAGTACGCCGAGATCCCCGTGACGCTGCCCCACGACTACGACGCCATGCTGCAGGGCGCGCTCCAGGGCGCGGCCTTCTTCGACAACGACAGCGACAGCGAGAGCGACAACGAGATCGAGGAGATCGTCGAGGTGCGCGTGCCGCCCGGGCCGCTGGGTGTGCTGCTGGACAGCGGCATCCAGGAGTGCGCCGTCGTGCACGGCTTCACCAACCTGGCGACGGGCGAGAAGGGCCCCATCGAGCAGCACGGCGACGTGTACCCGGGCATGTACATCATGAGCATCAACGAGACCAACGCGTCACTCATGTCGCTGCAGCAGGTCACGCAGCTGCTCGGCAAGCTCGCGCGCAAGGAGAAACTCATCCGCTTCGCCGTCTTCCGCCCGGGCTCGCCACGGAATCGCAGCAGCATGGACACCGCCTCGGAGGTCTCGAACCAGCGCTCGTCCGTCACGTCCAGCGCGTCGCTGCCCTCCGGTGCCCGTAGCGGCCCGGCCGCCAACGCCCAGCTCTGGGCTGGCCAGCTTCTCGTCCCGCTTTGCCAACTTGGCAGCCTCCGTCATGGACAAGCGGCCGCCCACACCGCGGACAAGCATCACCTCAGCCTCCGATGTGGGCACCCCAAGGCTGCCGAGTGCGCGCACTGCGGTATGCCTGCGACGGCGCACAGCTCGGACCAGTGCCCATACCGGTCTGCATAACGACTGCACTGTGTCGGTACTTCTGTACATGTAAGTATTGATGGACGTCACTTTCTTTATTGTGCTCTGGTTTCCAGACGCAGAACTGTACACGGATGGACTCTCTCCTAGCTAAATAATACGTTGGCGAGTGCATACCTCCTGCGCGGAGGTCTAGAGCACCATGTAAAGCGTCCCCCAGAAGACGTCGGGTCCTGGCAAGGTCCAGGATGCCAGCGCGCAGTTTTGGTTGAAGTAGTACTGCTTGCCGGTCGTCTGCGACTGCACCGCCTGCCACCCCAGACCTTGGCCGTCAGGGCTCTCGCCCACGTCCTCGAACGTCGAATCCACGAGATAATCCACGAAGCTGCCATCGCCCATGGCTAGAGTTAAATTGAACAGACTCGTCCGGGGTCCGCCGTGCTGCTTGAGGTGCTGCTGGGCGCGTCGGGCCGCAGGTGCTGCATTCCGATCCAGCAAGCTGATGAAGTTGGCCGCAATCTTGGCTGCACGCTCGGCGTTGGCCTTGGTCTCGAACGTCGTGAGCGCGGCCATCGCCATGTGGGTGCTGGCCGGGGTCGCGGTCGTCTGCTTCATCTCCTGGCGAAGGTCCCGCAAACTCGCCGAGATCTGGTTCATGCGGTCTAGATGTACCTGAAGGTCCTCTACCTTCAGCGTCTCTTCCTCCTCAGGTGCTGGGGCCGCTGGGGTTGGAGCTGGGGCTCGAGCTGGAGCTGGCGCGGGGTTTTCCTGAGGAGCAGCAGCTGGTGTCGGAGGCGGCGCGGCGCGCGAGCCGTTAGACGCTGCCTGAGCCTTCTTGCTGGCCCTTGCACTCGCCATACTCTCCGTAAGCACGTCTGCCACTCTCGGCGGCGGAGGAGGAGGGCGGCGCACCGGTAGGTCGTGGCGCGGGAGCTCGTCTCGAATCCCGACTGCGACGGCCGCCAGATCCGACAACCAGCTTCTTGGCCACCTTACGCACCACCATCGGCACTTCCATTTCTTCGGTCTCCATACTGAGTCGCGTCGAGTTTTCAGGCTGGACTTCTTCCACGACGAGCCCCTCCGAATCCATACTGCGTCGTGGGACGATTCCTACATTTGCAGGCTGGATCTCCTCTATGACCAGCTCTTCCGCCTCCACCTCCTCCAGCTCCATGCTGCGACGCGGCACCGTGCGCACGTTCTGAGGCAACATTTCCTCTACAATGAACTCCTCGACCTGGACTGGAATGGGCGCGCCTGTACTCGATCTCGGCCCAAACGACCTGCTCTCCACAATCTTCGAGTTTTCATCCAGCGTGAAGTTGGCCGAGTCCGAGTCGTTGGACACCGTGTCCAGACTGGCGTTCTCCTCCTCCGTGAGAAAGCTAGCCACTTCCACCTTGTGCACCATCGGCACATCCATGTCCACAGTCATTACCGTCGCCTGCGATAAGGATTGCCGCACTGCATCGTGTTGATGGCCTTCCGTGTTGAGGAAGTTACCTGCGTCCTCTTCCGAATACTCTTCCTCCGCCTCGGGGTCACTGTACTCGGCCAGCTCGGCTGCTTCGGCCTGGTAATCCCTCTCGGTCCGCGTCGGCTGCTGCGTGTAAGTCTCTTTGTACTTTCCAACACCAAGGTCCAGCTCCACAGGGGCGGGGGCGAGAATACTGTCGCCAAGAAGCTGCGGCTGCAGCTCCTCTACGTCTAATCGGTCTTCTTCGTCTCCAGGCGAAGACGGAGAAGTGGACGCCTTCGACAACCGCTCGCTTTTGCCCATGGATGAGGACGTCGGCCGGAACTGGAACATGTTCGGTACCTGTTTACGCACTGCCGCGGATCCATTGCCACTGCTCCTGTTGCCGTCCTCAATGGAGTCCTGCGAGCTCGTACCAGCGGTGGAGTCCGAGAGGAAGCTGCGCCGACTCTCGTCCGAGTTCTTTCCTGCTGGGGTATGCGAACGCCCCAAGAACGAGCTGTTAGACGCCAGTGAACTGCGAATGCTGCCGTCCGAGCTGACGCGGGACATGTCGCTCTGCCGCGCGGATGACACGCGTCGTGGCAACTCTCGACTCTGCATCTTGCTGCTGCACTTGACGCAGATGCGGGTCTTGCGCTTGCCTCCGGGCGCTGAGAGATCACTAAGCCGCTGGTGAGCCGTCACGAGCTGGTGCACACTGCACTGGCTGCAGATGACGTCTCCACAGCCGGCGCAGTTGTATTTCTTGCGCACGAGAGAGAAGCTGCGCGTGCACACCACGCAACACACACGGCGGCTGAGCGGCACCATGTCCCTGGGTCCTGCGTACACGAGCATGTCGAGGCGGCGCTGGTTGATGTGGTCCCGTATACACGCGGACCGCAGCGCTGCCGTGTCCACCATCTTCTGCACGAGCCACGACGGCAGCCGGTCTCCTAGATCGTTAATCATCATGGTCACAAACTCGAGGCTTCCGGGCGCTCGCTCACTCCACGTCTGCAGCGTCAGCGTCTTGGCGCGAACAGACCCGTGCTTCGAGTCTCGCGACGGGAGCACGTCCAGATCCACGCTCTTGCCCAATCGGTAGCCGATGCGGCGGCCGTCGCCATCCTCGAACGAATCCACAAGCTCCACGTACACGTAGTCTCGGTGCTTGGCGACGGAGGGCGCCAGCGACCGCACGCAGTGCCACTTGACGCACACGAAACGCTCCTCGGGCGTGCGCGGCACGAGCGTGTACAGCACCTGTCCGTCCAGGAACTCGCTCGGGTTGACGGCGCTCTCGTGCTCGGCGAAGTCGGCGCTGGTCTCGGTGATGAGCAGGTCGCTGATCTCCCGGAACGTGGCGCTGATGTTACAGCTCCGCGCACGGCGGCGTCCAGCATGGCGTCGTCGGGGCCGCTCCTGGCGCGGTGAATGGTCACGCCCTCGCGCGCACGGCTGGGCGTCCAGCGCACGCGGCCGAAGCCCAGACTCAGGTTGTACGCGTCGTCCACGGACTTGTCGATGAAGTTGACGAGCGCCTCCACGCGGTCGGCCGAGAGCTCGGGCAGGTGCTGCGCCATGTCGCTGGCCATGGACGACATGCTTTCGTCGCGCAGACTCGACGGGGACGTGGCCGACGACGAGCGCGCGGACGGCGAGCGTAGCGACAGCGAGCGCGTCGAGGAGGACGAGGACAGGAGCATGGAGGCGAAGCCGCCCCCGGAGCCGCGCGAGGGCGAGGGCGCCGGAGACCTGGAGGACGAGCGCGCGGACTTCTGGCGGCCGCGGTAGCGCTGCGGCGGCTCGTGGTCGTACTGCTGGTGCTGGCGCTGGTGCTGGTAGTGCTGTTGCTGCGGGGGTCGTAGGGTCGTCCTCCTCGTCGTCCTCCCGGTCCAGGTAGGGCGTGCGTCGGCCCGTGTGGCCTCCGCTGCGCGCGCCCGAACCCGTGCTGCGGCCGCGCGCGTTCGGGTCCGTGAGCGTCTGGCGGCGGCGTCGATGCAGGTTGATCTTGGCGACGCTGAGCGCGGCGCTGAGGGTCTCGGAGGCGGCGGCGCTCAGGGCCGAGACGGCCGAGGGCGCCGATCCCACGACCGAGGGCCCCGACGCGCCGCGCGGCGACGTGATGAAGGGCGCGTACTCGGGGCGAGGCATGCCGGGGGTCGATGCCTGCCTTGCCTTGCCTACGCGTTGTTGGCGGCCGCTAGGAACTGAAGGCGCGGCGACCAAAGCGGAGAGAGCGAGCCCCTGACAGGACATATGCCTAGGGGTAGGCCATCAGATTGCTCGGGCCAGAGACGGGCTTGTTAAAGCTACCGACATATTGTACCTTACGTCAGTAGGTCGAAGAATTCTCAGTACTTTGTCGCCGCGACCGACGTCGACGACGATGTGATAGTCGATGCCACGGCAGTGAAGGAGACCATTCATTGCTGCCCGCAGCGATCGAGCGACGGCTAGATACGTTAAATGCGTGCATGTATATGGCTCGCCCTTCCACTTTGTGGTATCGCTCACAGCGTTGAAATGTAAGCGAGGGCTTGGTGCGAAATCACTCGATGGCGCATCTAGCGTTCATACATAGTTGTGGATTTAACAGCAAGAATTTTTTTGCGATAAATGTATTCAATTTCGCAATAATGGGCCGATGGACTTGAAATCTGGCAGCCCTCTAAGAAGCAAGTAATGGGCTAGTTTCAGCTTCATAGTGAGCGCCTGCCACTTGCGTTCAATACGCGAGCAAGTTTTCAACAAGGCTATTTGGCTTCGAATAATGGTGAGGAGACCTTTCAGCAGCGTCTATGAACTAATGTATTGCAAAAAATCACTTGCAGTAAAATACACGGCGGAAACTTACCACGACTCGATACTGAAATGTAAGCTTCCGAGCTTGAATTTCGTATCAATCGATAGCTATCGGCCTTGTGCGCGTAGCAATAGTGATCTCACCCCCCAATGCATAGTAGCTGCGATTAAATAGCTTCGTTAAACCTTGCCGTTCAAAGAACAACCCAATTTAGGTATTGCACGGAAAAGTGCCGCAAAAACTAAAAGGAAAAGTGCCGCTTTACGTATTAATAGGCGACGCGTTTAAATATGTAAGCTTACTTTGATTTGGTTCCACGAAAGCGGTCACCGACATACAGTGTGGATGCCCAAGCAATTTGTGGGAACACTGTATGTCGGCGACTTATAGGCGGGCCAACGTTACACTTTGCCAGCGTGGCCACGAATCTACTGCTTTAGCGCATACCATACAATTTTCAAGTAATCGGCGGTTGACACGTCGCGCTGGGCATGGAGCCATATCGCTGGGAGAATATATTTCTTGCAGACCGAGCCTCGGCGCCGCGTACATGTCCGCCGCCATCAGCGTCTATGGATAGTCGTCGCCAGCTCGCAGGGCTCCGCGCTGATGGGGCGCTGGCAGCCTCGAAATCGGCCGCCAGCTTGTTCACCCGCCGGCGAAGCAGAAGGCGTTCCGCGTTTGTGGCGAGCGGCCCAACTCGATGAGAGTTTGCTGGCGACTGTGGAGTGGGAGTGGGAGCGCGCTCGTACTGACCAGAGTACATGTAATTCAGCAGTTGACGAGAATGAGCAGCGAGCTCCGAGAGCTCTGCGCCCAAGGCGTCCATGATGGAATCTATCGGCACGCGAGCGCGCAGCCTCTACGGTTGGGTTACTGTGAACAGGCGGTGCTGCTAGCTGTCCGAGTCGCCATTCTCCCTCTGCTGCTGCGGCCGGCTGCTTGAGCTCGAGCTCGAGCTGGCCAAAGTGGGTCGCGATTAATCGAGGCAACGGGTGCCTGCACTCAGTCGCTCGCCCAAGCGCTGCCGTCGTGCGTCCGCGCTCGCGCTCACGACGCCACGCCGGCCGAGTTACTGCCATCACTTCTTCTCGGTTCGTGCCAGTTCCGCCCTCGCCTCTCGGCCCACTTCGCCCTCCGTGCACCGGGCCACGTTGCGTCGGCCAAGTTAAAGGCAAACGTACAGTTGCGCGTCGTCGCGGCTACTGCCCATACAAATCGCCAGTCTAAGTAACGGCCCGTTGACAACCATCGCCACATGAGCCTGGAGGTCGTCGTCGCGGGGCGCAGCTACGCGCTGTCCGAGACGCTGCGCAGCGCCGAGCTGGCCCCGATCTTCGCCGACGCGTGGACGGCCTCGCGCGTGTGGGAGGCCAGCCGCTTCCTGGCCGAGCGGCTCGTGCGCTTCGCGGCCGCGTCGCCCGCCGCCTTCAACGTCGGCGCGGGCCAGTCGGTGCTGGAGCTGGGCAGCGGCTGCGGCCTTGCGGGGCTCGTGGCGGCGGCTCTGGGCGCCGACGTTCTGCTCACGGACCAGCGCGAGGCCCTGGAGCTGCTGCAGCGCAACGTGGAGGCCAACGCGGCATCCGAGAGCGAGCGCGGGCGCCTGCGCGTGGCCGAGTTCGTCTGGGGCTCCGACTGCGCGCTGTCTCGCAGCTGCTACCGCTACATCCTCGTGTCGGACTGCATCAACCCCATCTATGGGCAGGAAAGCTGGCGGAACCTGGCCCGCAGTATTCACAGGTTCAGCGGCCCCGAGACGGTCACGTACCTGGCCCACGAAGCCCGAGGCGAGGACGAGGCCATGGCGGACTTCCTGGCCTTCAGCGCCGACATGCTGCAGTGCGAGCGCATCGACGAGCAAGGCAGGATCAGTCTCTTTAGGATTACCAAGGCAGTATAAATAGAGGAAGGTTACCTTTTCACACTGTGCGCATTGAGCGCCCTCATGGCAGCGGCACGCAGCTCCGTCGGCATCTTCTGGGGACCTGAAGGGCGGGTTGCATCGGTAAAGAGCTCACGACGAGACCAGAGTCCTCCTTCTTCTACTCGAAGCACATCCACCGCGCGTCTGCCTCAGCTGCAGCAATCTGCTTCGAGCAGTAGGATACCCCCGCCGATCCGACCGAGGGACGGGGCCGCGACTTCGTTGTTGGAGGTGCTGCACACGTTGCTGCGTAGCATCAGAGGCGACATGAGCAAGTTCATGAAAAGCATGCGGGCGATGGACCCGCCGGCTGACACCACCGTCCACTTTGTGGGGCACCTCGGGCCGCGATACTATTCCCCGGGCGTGGCAGCCGAGGACCGCGAATTCTTCGTCCGTGAGCGGGAGATGGATGCGGATCGAGAAGCGGCACTAGCGGCGGTGCGTCCGTTGTTGTTTGTGTGAAGATCACTGACATGACTCACCCCCAACTTCGCCTACTTCCTGCTGATAGAGTGCGCTGGCAAGAGAACGCCACTGCGCAGTGGTTGACAAGCAGTTCTACAACTTCGATCGGAGGAAGGAGCCTCGCAGCCACAAGTGCCGTACTCTTTCTCTCGATCGCCAAAACATTGAGGAGGCCACTGCAGATGCAGAGACAGCTCGCATTGACCGTCATCGCAGGAAGATCGAGCACCTGCTGCACGTCCTCCAAGACGAAATCGCCAAGGAGACGCGCAGAGAAATCGGTTGGCACGCTTCGCTTTGCTTTGGTCGAAGCAAAAAGGTCTGATTGTAACGCTGTTGTAGAGTTCCTGGAATTTAGCAGCCCCAATGGGCCAGGGTCACGGCAATCTCGGCGTCAAATGGCGCTGATCATCAAGGCCCGTTACGAAGCTGCAGACCGGATCATGCGTATCTTGGAGGAGTACAAAATTGTGGTGGGGGTGCCAGCAGCAAACTACTTGCTTCAAACCATCGCAGAGGGGAAAAAGCTGATGTCATAGGACAGTCGGCCTATCTATCTATTGAGATCGCGCTGCAGCGTTATCTCACCCTGTCGCGGCGATCGCGTGCCTCTCGATCCTGCAGCTCGAAATTAACGTCAATCATCATTGAACAGCTATCCAGCATTGAGGTCGTCATTGAACAGCTACGAACCGTTTGAAGTCGCTTGGGTTTCAGTAACTTCGATGTTCCACCTGATTGAGCAGTCTTCGAATTTCTTTTGACTGCCTTCTGTCGTGGAGTAGACGTCAAAGTCAGCGATGAGGTGCTTAACTGTGGCAAATACTAACGCAACATACCTTTTTTAAACCTGTTCGAGTCCGTCGAACCTCGCCATCTTGCTTGGATTCTTCGGTTGCGGAACTCGAGACGTAGCAAGAAGACAGGACAGACGACTTCGACGACGCGTTGGAGCTGCCTCGCTCTGGGAACAACGCGCGATGCTCTTCCTCGACTTGTGCCTTTCGATGCAACTGGTCCTCCAGTTCTCGAATCCGGTCCTGGTAATACTGGTCACTGCTCCACCCACCGGACCGCTACATCGATAATGTTAGCTCGCCCAGACCCCATGAATCTGGGAATTCCTTTACATGTACTCGTACCTCGCCAGTGTCAAGCACGCCAAGGGGTCCCTTGTCAGTGGATTTATCAGGAAAGTGGCGAACCATTCTCTCAGCAGGCTCAGATGACCACAACTCTGAGCCTTGGTCCAGTTTCCCTAGCACATCCGATATGGCTCGACTTCGCTGCACCTTCGTCTGGTTCATGAACCAAGAGAAGGTCTCAATACTCACAAAATCGTTGTGGTATCAGCTTATTTCGTCTCATTCGGCCTTGTACCCACCTGCAGGGATAGAACGGTGTGCTCTAGTATGCGCAGTCGGTTCTCAAGGGCGGTCGACAATTCCATTACGTGTGCGAACTGGGTCTGCGCTGCCTGGAGCTGGAGCTAGCACAATACTCACTGCGCAGTGAGTATACTCCTAACATATGTGAAATGGGTTTTGAGTATTCATACCGCTGTTTCTGTTGTCGCGCCTGCATCTTGATGAAGCTTCTCCCCAACTTCCTCCAACGCTGCCAGCATTCTCCGTCGCTATCGCATATTCAGTTCCGCGAAGGTGGTTAGCCGCAACAACTTGCGTATAAAGCATAACAATTGTCAACTCACCAAATCATCGGTCAGTCCCTCGAATGAGTCTTCGGCAGCAGCCAGTCGATCGGCCAATTTACTACAGCGATCCTCACTTGCCTGCTGAGCTTCAAGGGCGCAGGCCTGTAGAAGCTGCAGCGCATTCTTGAGCGTCGCTTGCTTCTCGCGTAGATCTTCGACCGTAGTCGACATGGCTTCAGTGTTTTGTTCCTTCTTGACTTCGTCAACCTCGGACTGAAGAGCCACCACCGTACCGCTCAGAAGATGTTGCGTATCGAAGCATTTTTTCAGCACGTCCTTCACTTCTGCCTGTCCGTGATCGACGTCCTGTTGAAGGCGTCCGAGTCGTTGCTGCAGTTGGTTGACCTGCGCGTCGAATCGGCCTGTAGTCTCCGATGTCTCCGCTCGCACGGAAGCGTCCACTTGTTGCACTAGTCGCTCCAAATCGTTGCCCTAATAGCAGCCCAGGGGTACAAGTTCCGTTGAGATTTAGCCTTCAAAGCACGAGGTAGGGGTGAGTCTTACCAGTTCCGTCACGGTTCTTTCCAGCTGAAAGCTTTTTTCCGACACCGAGGATCGAACGACCGCCAATTCCTACAACATTAACGCACTGGTTAGCAGCAAGGTCTCCTCATAGAAAAGAAGCTTCCTTACAAACCTTGTCCAGCTTGTGCGTGACCGAGACCGCCAACGTCTCAACCTTCGTGTCTATCGCTGACTGGCACGAGTGCATCTCCTCGACCCGGGCATCGAGCGCGAACACTTGAGCCTTCATCTCCTCAATCTCCTGCTCCGCCTGATGCTTAACGGCGTGGAGTGCTGCGTCGTTACTCTCGGCCAGACGCGGCAGGTACTCTTGGCACTGGCGGAACTGATCCTCGAGCGTCGCCATGCGGGCTCTTGCCGCTGCAGTTCGGCCGAAAGTTTCTCCATCCAGGCGTCGACTTTGGCTGCGTGGGCTGCAAGTTCGCTCTGCGCCTGCTGCGTTGTCTGCTCCACGTACTCCTGGTTGAGTCGGAAGACCTTGGAGAGCGAGCCCAGCTTCTGGTCGTTGGCGAGCTGGGCGCTCTCGAGCTCCGCCAGGCGCCTCTCGAAGGTCTGCGTGGTCAAGCACGCGGCCGACACGCGCTCCAGCTGCACCTCAAGGAACGAAATGTAGGCGTTCCGGTCCGTCAGCAGCTTCTTGGTGTTCCTTTCGCCGCAGTGCTTGAGCATCGCGTTGCTGCGCATGTAGTCATCGTAGTACGAGCCGGAGGCCTGGGCCATGCTTGGCTTGGCTTGGCTTGACGCTCGAGCAGTTGAAGAGTCCTTTGTAGCCCCAACCGTTTTGCGTCGGTTCGAGTCGCGCGGATCCTCGATCACTTTGCGTTCCCCTCTCTTTCGAGACAAGACCAAGACCAGGCGGGATACGATGGCGGCAGCGGCCCCGAACGAGGTGGAGGAGGTGATCAAGCAGCTCAAAAGCAAGCCCGGCTTCTCGTCCTACATCCTCATGAACAACGACGGCATCGTGGTCGAGTACGAGAACCTCGAGTACAAGGAGGCCATCATGCACGCCTACCACGTCCTGAGCCTCTACGGACGCACCAAAAAGCACCTGCAGAAGCTCTTCCCCGACCCGAACGACAGCGAGATCGAGTGGCTCCGGCTGCGCACCAAAATGCACGAGATGATCATCGCCCAGCACTTGAGGTTCACGCTCGTGGTGCTGCAGCAGGCCGAGGCGACGGATACGGCGCCCGAGCCGATCGGCCGCGGCGTCGTGGAGGAGGCTGCCAACGGCGCCAAGGAGGAGGAGAAGCCCGTGGCGGCGACATGATCTAATGATGCAGAGTGATGGTCGTACATGTTGAAGTTGCAGAGCAACATCCATGTGGGCATTCGAGCAACTCAAGAAGGCATCATTCATGATGGTTGGTACATGTAGGCGCATTTTGAAGACGTGCTTGATTGATTATATACTCGTTTATACCTACGCACTCGGCGCAATGAAAGCTCCGCACAGTTGGTGACAGAGTAAGCTGACCTACTCTACGCGAGTGACAGGGGCCGACGGCAGCTCGCTCTTCCTGGAGCGCTTGCGTAAGAAGAAGCTCTTGACGTCCATGATGGTGCTGAGCAGCACTGGCAGCAGTAGCATACCGTTGAGCACACCACACACCACGACCATCATGTACATACGGAAGTAGTACTTCTTGAACACACGCGAGTCCGCGAGCGTCAGCACGCTCAGACCGATGACCTTGGTGATGGTGATGCCGAACAGAACCGACGTCAGGACCTGGCGAAGAGCATCGCGCGCGCGCTCGTCGCCCGTACCGCGAGCCTTCGCGAAGAAGCGCACGTAGTGTCCGCAGAACTCTACCGAGATACCGGCAGCGATGATCAGGTTCACAATGGACAGACCGTTGAGCATGATGTCCAGCGGCTGCATCAGACCCAGCACGAGCACGACGATGTTGGTCGCCGTCAGAGCAATCACCAGCGAGTAGAAGACGTTGCCCAGGTACAGCGTCGTGATCACGAAGATAGCTGCCAGCGCCAGACCGATGAGCTCAAACGCATCATGGACGACCGTCAGGTACTGCTCGAAGTACACGTACGTCAGCGAGTACACCCAGACGTCCACGCCAGTCTTCTCGCTGATCCACTCGGCCGCCGCAAGGTTCTGCTTGTACGAGTCGATGTAGCGCTGCTGCGTCGGGTTCGACGTACCCGTCACCATGTACGACCACGCCGTGATTTCGTCACCGTAGCCGCTGCTGTTGATCTTCACTGCAGGTGTCGTTGACGTTACAGTGGGAATGGGCTCCGTGTCAATGCTGAATTGGCCGCGGTAGATCGAGCCACCACCGTAGGAGCACGACGTGCCAGCACTTGCCGTCGCGAACATGCTGAAGAGCGACATGTACTCGTCCTCTGGCACAGGGGGCACAGTGTCTGACGAGGGGAGACACGTGTCATCTTCCGATCGCAGCGAAGTGTATGTGTCATTGCCCGTCTTGATCGGGACGTAGGCACCGTCGGAATCCACACGGCAACACTCGCTGTCAGGGTTGACGAAGCCCCAGAAGTCATCCATCCACGAGTAGGTCGTGCCGGGGCTAATGTGGGTGATCGTTTTGTCGCCGTCATTTGCCAACGCGTTCATGATGTTGGGGAGCGAGTACGTCCCGCAGATGTCCTTCGACTTGCAAAAGATCGTCTCGACACTTTCATCGTTCAGCGACCACGTGTCCGGGTTGCGACCGTAGCCAGTCTCGACAATAAAGTACACCGGCACACCAGTGGCGAGGTACACGTCCAGCGCGTTGAAGTACTCGATCATGTACGAGTCCGAGGGCATGGCCTCCTTCTGCGGCAGACCCTGGTCCAGTGATTCCATCGAGTAGATCGACCACAACGTCCACGCGAGGAACAGCAACAGCACGACGAGCTTCACAAGCTTGTGGGTTAATATCGACGCGTAGACGTCCACACAATAGTCCAGAATGTCCGTCAGCGTGCGGTTCTCGGGCGTGACGGAAGGACGAACATCGTCCGCTGCTGGGGTCTTGGGCTGCAGCGACACAAGCGGCTCCGAAGACTGCTGGACAGTCTCAGGCGCGGCGGGTGCCTGGGCTTTCACGGCTGAGGCCCGCTTGAAGATGATGTCGTACTTGCCGCTCAGCTCGCGACGCTTGTCCAGCGTAAGAACAGAGAGGAAGAACGTCATCTGGAAGCAAAAGTTGATCGCCACAGCACAACATGCCATCGCGGCGAACCACAGCACGACAGGCATCGCCGAGATGGAGCCAAACGCAAATGCCACCGACTCCGCAGCGGAGGCCATGAAGATACTGGGTCCTATGTACGCCAGACTCTCAGACACGATGACTGTTGTGATCTCCTCGATCGCCTTGGGGTTGTGCTCGAGACCGATGAAGAGGCTTGGCTGCTCACGGCGCATCTGGTCTTCCTTCTCCGTCATGGCGTGGATGATCAAGAAGATGTTGTCGACACCGATGGCCAGCGACAGGAAGGGGACCACCTCCATGATAATAAGCTGAAGCTTCACTCCAGCCCACATGTAGATTCCGATCGTCGAAGCCACACCGCACGCAATACTGATCACACCGCAGAATCCGGCCAGGATCTTGGACGAAATGAAGAACTCGCGACTGAACTTGATGCGGTTAATGCCCAACGAAATGTAGATGAGCATCAAACAGTAACTGAGCGCCACAGGGCCCATGCCGTTGTTTGATTCAACGTCAACCTCATCGTTGACGGAGATTTCGGCGTAGAAGTAGACATCGAAGATCGTGTTGGACGCAGCCTCCTTCTTCATCGTCTTGATGTACTCGCGCTCCCACTTGATGGCAGGCTCGTTCTTGTCGTCGTCAGCGTAGTTGTAGTTGAGGTACGAAGAAACAAACGCTTCCGACTCGAGGAACAGCGTGTAGTTGCTCTCGGCACCATCGGGGAATCCACCCAGGTACGTGTTGTACAGGTTCATGGGCGAGCCAAAAGCCGACAAGCAGGGGCAGTCGCTCATGCTGGACGGGAGCGAATCGCCATCCTCCAAAGCGTTCTTCAGCTCAGTGCAAAGAGCCACGTCCGACGTGGTGGGGGAGTAGAGGCAGTTGCTGAAGTGCTCCATCTCCAGTCCATACTTCTCGTAGAACTCAAAGTGCTCCATGTTGTTCTGGAAGTACTGCGTGATCGAGTTGATGGTGCAGCCCGTGCCCGTGGCCTTCCAGCAAATGTCGTCCAGGGCGACCGTCGTCTCACCATCAGCCGAAGTGTACGTCACGTTCGCTGCCACGTTCTGCACACGAATCGCCTCCTTCAAAATTGACGACCGGTAGATGTTGCCACCGTCCTTCGGTACCATGATGACCTGCTCCGAGCGGTAGAACGGGTTGAAGATCTCGCCATAGTGTTGGCGCTGCTGGTACGAAGTACTGGACGTGGAGACCCACAGCTTGATCGGGTCCGTCTCGATGTCAATGTTGTACAGGCCGACGGCGCAAACGACGACAACGCACAGCACCATCGGGATGATCTTCTTCGGTCGATTGCCCTTGGAGACGAACGCCGCCCACAACCGCAGCTTGTTTGTCATCAGATCGTCCAGAAAGCTCAAGTATCCGACGCTGCCTGCCATCGCGGTTGCCACGCCATGGAAGTCCGGTGTGTTGGGGCCAACCACCTGTGGAGTGCCCGAGTTGCGCTCGACCGCGCTGTACCTCCTCTCACGGAGCATGGCGACGATGAAGCCCACGATCAGCAGCACGCCCACCACGCCTCCAAAGATCACAAGGAAGTAGTTGAGCGGAACCCAATCCGTCGCGGGCAAGTTGTTGGCGAGGTACTCGTTGAGCTCCGACCAAGTCGCGTCGTCATCGTTGTCCACGACGCTGCCACTACCGGAAGAGGACGCGGATTCGGCACCGTAGCATGCATCGGTGTACGTACGCGTATCGTCGGAGCTAACGGCGCACAGTGAGCCGCAGACGCCCACGCACGACGTCATCTTGCTGTTCATGGGCGAAATACAGTTGGTCTCGTTGGCGTAGTCGCAATGGCAGAACTCGGTCATCTGCAGCTCCTCCGAAAGCTGATCCATAGTCGTCACGTTGATCTGCTCTGGGGATCCGATGCTGTTGAAGGCGTACTTGCCCATGAACTCCATCAGACCGAAGCCGTCGGTACAGTCCTGGTTTGGGTTGCACAGCAGCGAGAAGGAGCTGTCGTCCTCACAGAAGTCGTAGATGTCGCGGATCCAGTCCTTGCCCACGTAGTAGGTGGCCTCCTCCACCGCTGGGAAGATCTGGCCTTCGTGCTCATCGTCGCCCGACATGATGCGCACCTCGTTGATGTCCAGGAACATGCTGTTATTCGGGTTGCACGTGAACTGGCAGAAGATGTTGCGCAGGTTCTCCTTGCAAGCCGAGCACAGACCCGGGATCATGCGCACCTGCGTGGACAGCCCCGTGTACTGGGACTCGGTACAGCAGAGCATGTCGTCGCCCAGTGCGATGGTCTCGTTGTACAGCAGCGGGCAGTCCACTTCGAACTGCTCGCGGTTGGTGTCCGACCACTCGGAGAACTTGTTGGAGAAGCCGGCGTCGTACGCGTCCTCCACGGACGTCGGGTAGTAGCGGTTGGGGATGGCAGCGCTGGTCGTGGTGATGTTGACGTAGGCCGAGTCGAAGGCCACGCAGTGGCCCGGGGCGCGGTAGAGCGAGCCGAGCTCCTGCACGAGCTTGGGGTCCTGGATGCACTCCTCCACCTTGGAGTACGTGCACATGGTGAGCTGCGACTCGATGATGGCCAGGTTGGTGGCGTTGTCGGCGAGGCTCCACGGCACGTAGCTGGAGGCGGACGACACGCCCGACGACGTCGTGGAGCCCGAGGAGCTGGCGGCGCGGGCCACGCCCAGCGGCAGCAGCAGCGACGACGCGAGGGCCGAGACGCGCATGAGGATGTCGACTTGTCCTGGTGCCGGTCGATTGGGAAGTGAGGAGCTCGGGGTGGAGTGGAGGTGCAGGTGGAGGTCGCATAGGGAGCACGGGGATCCCTGCGCTCGTGTTTGAGACGGATCAGATGTATCCAGGGTGGCACTCGGCATCGCCGGCGTTGCCGTCGGCTTGACCGCCATGGATCACGCTCGACTTGGCTGTCCTTGTCAATGCTGGAACCCACGACGCTCTGCAGGCTGGGGAGCGTCGCTGTGCGTCTGCATCGCGCGTCTGGCGGCACCGTAGTGCCGAACGGCTCCGTTAGTCGGGCCTGCTTCAGCCGCGCTCGGCTGCGCCTGCGCGGTCCCGGATCAAAATGCACCACTTGGTTAGGTAACAGGACACTGCTGACCTAACGGCGAAAGGCGGAGGGCGCTCAGCTAGCCAAGGGCAAGGCTTGGCTTGGAACACGCAATCCGATGCGCGCGCTCGCGGAAGGAGGCGGCCATGCATGGGGCTCTCAGCGCTCGAGGTGGACGGAAAGCCGAGCATCATGCGTCATACCGAAGGCCGAGATGATTATGGTCGCCGGATTCAGGGTGCGTGCAGCTTCAACGGGGCAGACGCAGGGATGACCAAGATGCAGAGATCTCACCATGACGAAGCAGCGAATACCTAGCGGTACGCAGAGGTGAGCAGGCAAGCGCGACTGGGCCGACGCGGAGGTGATGGTGGTGCAGCTCAATTCTATTCTGCTGGAGCTGCAGCAACATATGTTACCCCAGAGTGATGGTCGTTGAAGAGTATTTTGAGGCCATATCGCCTTCTTGCCGTCATGCCCACGCCACGACTCGAGCTGCCGGCGGCGGGACCGCTGCTGTTTCCTCGCTACGTGGACGCGGACAGTCTCCACACGGAGGACGACGCCGACCGAGCCGTCCGCAGCCAGTCGGTGCTTCGGGTCGTGGGCCTGCTCGGAGCTGCCAACTTGTCGCCAACGCCCAGGAAGCAATGCGGCAGTCCCCGCGCCGCCGCGTTTGCCGCCCCTCCGCACCCGAGAGTCCGTCGCTCTCCTTCGGCTGCTGTGATGCCCACAGCCCCTTCGTTCGAAGGAAGTACGCAGCGTCGCCACGCGTGAGCAAGATGAGCCCGTTGAACGCCCTCCTGCCCCGAGCACCCTCGCCCGTGGGTGAGTTCCCCACGGACTCGGTCGTCTCGCTCGTGTCCTTAATGTCGCCACCGTCAGGCGCTATGGCCATCCGATCCCCGAGACGAGCGATCCTCGGCCAGTCGGACGTGCAGAAGATCACCAAGTGGCTACAGTCGCTCTCGCGCGAGAGCGAGAGCTTCTCGTCCTACGCGCTCTACTGCGAGATGCTGTTCCGAGAGAGTCGCGTGCTAACGCAGGGCAAGCCCGTGCCCAACCGACTGCAGACGGCGATCGCGTTCCATTGTCTGTGCAAGGCCACGAGCGTCTTCGCGAGGCACGAGAGCATTCTGCTTCAGATCTGCGCGTACGTGGCGGCATCTCGCTCTGCTCTGCTAGGTTAGATGAGGGTTAACACTGACTGACATGTGGTCCTGACTCAACTGTAGCGATTTGGGGTCTGCCATCTACATGAACCACGACCCGGCGTTGATCCGCAACGGCGAGTTCGAGGCACTCGAGTTCTTCACGCGCCTCACCACGTTCTACGAGCAGCACAACGTTTCCCACCAGCAGAAGCAGGATCTCCAGCAAGGTAAGATGGCACCTTCAACTGCGAATAAGTAAGCTGCTCATGGGGTGAATCCACACAGAAATGTTGAGGCAGCAAGCAGTACACCAACAACGTCTGGACGAAGAGCGGGCCCGAAACGATCAGTTGAAGCACCTCCAGCAGCAGCTCCACGTCAACAAACTCGACCAGATCAGCACGAAGAAAGCCCACGCCAAGGACCTGAGCAGCAAGCTGCAAGACATTCTACAGCACTTCCAGCACGTCAGCGATGACGAGAAAGAGAAAATCGTCCTCGGTGTGATCGACGCATTGCACGCGCACGTATCAGCCACCGCCGTACTTTCAATCACGGACGAGATGGACCCAGCCGAGAAGGACAAGCTTATGGGCAGTTTGTTTCGGGATGAGATGAAGGAGATCACGCAGTACGTGCTCGCTATAGCTCGTGAACAGTAGAGCACTATGGCAACCTAACGTTCATTCCGTCCGTCTCTGCAGGCAAATTGAAACACAGGTGCTAGTCAAGTCGAATGCTCAGCAAAACATGATTCTGGAGCGCTCAGCCGCACGGATCACTCGCTTCCAGGCGCTCATTTTGCATGCAATTAAACCCCCAGAGACTGGCGAAGACCCAAAGGAACACGGCAGCGCTGAAGCGGACGATTGCTTGTGCGACCATGATCGCAAAGTGCTCGAGAGTATCGGGGATGTGGTCGATGAGCTGCAACGGGAGAAGAAAAGCGCGATGAGTTTAGAGCAAAAGCTACAGGAAGCTGAAAAGCTCGCAACTGATCTACGATGGAAAAACAACGTGCTCGTGAACGAGGCGGAAGAGACTGCGAAAACCCACGAGCAGCAACTCCAAGAGATGAGAGATCAGCTGGCAGACGCTCAAAACTTAACCGACGACAAAGCTGTTCAAACCGAAGACGATTGCGACGACATCCGTCGCCAAAATGAAAGTGGCAGTGGGAAGCGACGGCGACAACTGGCTGGATCGGACAGCGACGACGAGCTGATTATGAAGAATCGAGCCAAGAACAAATTCGGCTACGGCATCGCTAACATCATCGACCAAGCGAAGATCGCTCCGTCCAAAGTGCGCAAGATTTTACTGAAGCGGAAACCTCTGACCTTGAACGAGCTCCACAGTATCATCGTCGGGTATTACCAGGCCAAGATGTTTCAAGATGTGCAGGATGATTCGTCGGGCAAACCTCGCGCGAACCTGGCGCAATTCATCATGGAAATATACGTGCTGCACTACGGTCTAAAAGACCTAGCTGTCAGCCAGCTCATCTTTCTGGATGCTGCCATTCGCAAGAACGCTCGAGTACGTGGCCCTTACTTGAATCGCGCTATTTGGATTTTAGAGCGCACGAAGCTGACATGAATTACTCGTGTAGGAAAGCGCTCGTGTGCGGATATTTGGACTTCTCACAGGCTCTCTGGACCCGGAATCCCATGCCTGCTCGGTTCAAGGTGTCGACTTCTTCCTGCTGGTGGTCGTGATCATCTTCAACGGTATGTATCCTATCGTAGTGAAGCTAGTTGTGCTCGCATCTGACGTTAAAATGCTTCTGTTAGCTGGTGTGTACAAGAAAGGCAGGAAGCAAGCCGTGACCATCGCGCAAAACCTCAAGGCGTTTTTCGGAGATGGAATTTTCGTTAGTCCGAAATCCGTGACGGTCAAGCATGACTTGGTGTGCCAGGCAATTGATCTGGCATTCTCGTTTACAAGGAATGAGCCTGGGGGGCCTCTAAGCCAACTGAAAGATGAAATTCGTCAGAGGTGCCTGGCGAATAATGGAGGCTTGGACATCGACATGGTTCTAGAGAAGATCATGAACTACTGGTTCCTGCTGTACGAGCAGCAGATTCAGGACATTCACAACATGTTCACAATGGTCGACACGAACGGTGACGGCACCTTGGACTTCCAGGAGTTCTGCGAGCTGGTGGCAGTTCTTGAGCCCACCATGGATCGCCGTGACGCGCTGGCACTGTACAACCGCGCAGCCGGAGAAGATAATGTCATCGACAAGGACGAGTTCGTGCAGTTGATGCTGGCTCACCAGCGGGGCGTCATCCTCGAGGAGTTCTATGGCGGGGTGTCGAACAAGAAGATCCTGATGGGAATCGAGCAGCGGAAGACCACGTTGTTGCCGCTAGGTTCGTCTACGGCAACGAGCCACGAAAAGGAGGAGGGATCCTTCGCCTCGTTGACTGCTGCAATGGCGTCCGTCTCGATGCCTGCCGAGTCCTTGGAAGAGGAGGACGAGGAAGATAAGAGTCCGGATGATCTCGAGACGACGGAGAACCAACGAGTCCAGGAAAATGTGTCCTTCCAAACACTGTCCAGACTGTCGACGTGGGCCGCGGAGGCCAAGATGAAGCTGCGACGGACAACAACATCCAAAGCTCTCAATGAGGAGGAAGAAGAAGACACTTTCCAAGGTGACACGACGACCTTGCTACGCCAAGCGCTGCAGAAGGTCAACATTAGTGTAGCTTCGTCGAAAGTGTAGAGGCGATCTTTTTAACCTACTTGCCTGTACATTATTCGGACATTTTTCATTTTGTATTTGCTGGTCACTCCCTCCCTCTACTTACTTCATCAACTCTTGCTCCAACTCCAGATCTCGAACTGTCAGCGTGTACTTTGTTTTCTTGTCGCGCTTCGAGTCTGCAGTAGCGTCGTCCGAGTTATCGTCGTCCTGAGCTTTTGCCTCGAGACTCACCTTCAAGATCATCTCGTCGATGATTCCAGGGGTGGCCTCTCGAGGGACAGCGTGTCCACACACCTGGAGTATCGCCTGTCCTGGGCGGAGCAGACCCGTCTTCTCTGCTGGCCCTGGGCTCGAGATGAACGCTCGGATGTAGATCGCCTCGTCCTTCCAGTTGCCAAACAGAATGCCGAGTGGGGCTTTCGGGAAAACGATCTCTTTCGTTGGGATGGACGACAAGATGTCCACGCTGCCCTCATTCACGGACGGAGCAGCGGATGCATGGCCGGCCTCCTTGATCTCCTCGCTTTCACCTTTGCTCTCACCAGTCTTCTCTTGCTCTTGACGATCACGACTGATGATGGAGCCTCTGTCGCTTTTGCTCTCGGAGAGACGCTGCTGGTGGAGAAGCTTGCGGATGGCGATATAGTCCTCTCGGCTTACGAATGTGCAGCGCATGGGCTCCTTCCTACTCGCAATTTCACGTAGAGCCTCCATAATGTCCGCAAAGCTACCGTAGTCAGGGCCTGTTAGCGGTGTATCGTTCACCTGTAGCAGAACGTCCCCCTTCTCCACCAAATGGGTCCGCTGGGCGTAAGACGGAACACGTGCGAAAGCTGAAAGGACAACGTACTTCCTGCCAGTGGACGGCGGGTCGTCTTCATCGTCACACGCAAAGGAAGACGCGTCCTCCATTTCAATCATTGGGGGCCAGTCGCGTAGCTTGATGACAGCATCCGGGCTTGTGGCAAACTGCATCGCCACAGGGCGAGACTTTAGCTCGCGGAGAACGGCCAACACTTCCGACAGCGTCTTGAAGCGCAAGTCGACGTTGTTGACCTTCGTCAGGAGCTGACCGATTCGGATTTTGCCGCTGAGTTCTGCTGGACATTTCGTACCGTCCGGCTTCGCTGTAAAACCAACCACTATCACACCGCAAGTCGCCAGAGGACGAGCTCGCAGTCGCAACCCAAAGGGCCCCTCCTGTCGAAATGTAAAAGTGGAGAACTCGGGCTGTGGCTTCATCTGCTGTCGCCTGTTCTTCGCAGGGTCTTCCGGCAGCAGTGAGAAGCGCATCGAGAATGGGAGGGGCAGCGTGTCCAGCAAGCCTCTCAGTTCCTCCACTGTCAGCTTACTGCAGCACAGACCGTTGACTGCCAGTACACTGCTCCCCACAGGAACACGCTTGAGATCTCCGGTAAGATGAAAATCATGATGATCGTCGGGCTCCTCAGTCTTGGTCGCCGGCGTGTCAACATCCAAAATTCGTGATACGACCACATACTTGTTCAAAACCCCCTTCGTGAAGGTGAAAGGCATAGTATGCCGCTCGGTAAAGGTGCACTCAAGCTCTTGTGGTTGAATCTCGACCTCCTTCGCACCACGCCACGGACTCGCTGTCGGTAAATCTTCCATGCGGATGTCGAGGAGTTGAAAGATCAGTGGCCAGTACTCGTCCATTTGCTTGTTCAGCGTCCCCAGAAGCTTAATCATGTGCTTCAACAGCTTTGTTTCCATTGTCTTGGCCAGATACTCGCGGATCAATTCTGCGAAAAGTGACGTCAGCATGTTGTAGACTGCGCTGAACCAGCTTCCTTGGACTGTGAGCTTTAATTCCTGGCGGATCTCGATCGTCATCGAGTTGAGCACTAGGATTGGTTTGAACTCCCCCGTCTCCTGGTTCACAACCTTCTTTTCAGCTTTAAAGCCCAATGAAATCACACCGCCACTGAGTGCAGCATCCGCCAAGCCCCCTCCATGCAAGTAAGGGAAATACTTCTGCTCGAATGTCCAGTCAAAGCCCTTGAGTAGCGCAGTCAAGTGCGTCGCTCGAACGGTGAACAGCTCCTCGTCGACGACTGTCCCCATCCGCACTTTGACGCGCTCTTTCTTCACACGGAAATTCGACAGGTCTAGATTTGAAATCGAGTACTTGATGTCGTCTTCCACGCCCGAAATGGTGTCAACTTTTAAGGTTGGCAACACGGACGTGAAGAAATCGAGACAGTGGTCCTTCATCCGGTTAACGAACTCTTGGCGCTTCTCACGGTTCTTTGACATCGTGGTCCCCCACTCGGCCAGCTTGTCCAGTTTGACCTCAGCGATAGCCTTTGTCACCTTGTCGCAAAACTGATCTGGGTTTTCAACGGACTGAACCAACTCCTTCGCCTTCTTCATCAACGTCTGGCCGTGGGAAGTCTGCTGCATCTGCATCCAGTATTTCTCGGAGGCATGAACCAGCACCTCAGCTTTAGACGACAACTTCGGTAGCAGCTCTTCAGCTTTTAGCGCCAATGTGTTCGGGTCCAAATCGGTCATTGAGTTCACGCCCAGCTTCTTGCTTGCCATTTGCTCCAGGCGGGCAATTGTCTCCTGCGCTTTCATCAGGTCGCTTTCGTGCTGCTGCATCTTCGCTAGCACCTCCGACTGCAACGTTTGGTGGTCTAGAGACGCCTTCAGAGCCTGCAAGCGAGGCTGCTCCGCATTCATTCTGCTTTCCAAGACCTGCAAAACCTGCGAGAGAACCAGTTTGCTATCTTCCTGCGACGAAGTCAGCATCGACGCAGCACTACCCCTCGAAAGGAGCCTCTCCCGAGCTGAACCGAGCTCAGCGCTGGCCTTCTCGCGCAGGGTCGAGTGAAGATTCTTCACCTCGTCACTGTTCTTCAACTGACTCAAGACAGTGGCAGCCTTAGCGAAGAACGCAGCTGAGTCTTTGCCCTCAAGCAGGTCGCTCTCTAGCATCGCCTTCGCCGACACTGCCATCTCCTTCAAGCGCGTTAGCTCCTTCCCGCTTGCAGCTCTTAAACGTTGGGTAGCATCCGAAAAGCTGGGGTCGAGCAGTGAAGCCAGGGCTCTCGTGTACTGGTCTCCGTACGACGCATTCGTCGAGATAAACGAAATGGCCTCCGCGTGCTGCTCACAGAAGACCTGGAGCTGGTGATACGTCTGCTTCGCCTTGAGGCTGAGCACCAGCGCGTCATCGCGGGTGATCCGTCCCTGAAACTCCTCGTAGATCCTGTCGGCAGATAGCGGCTTGGGGACCTTGGCCAGCAGTCGGAGATCGACGCACGCCACGTCTTTTGCCTGGAAGTAGCCGACGCTGCCGCAGTCCAGTTGCACCGCATACGAGTCGTTCGAGCTCCTGTAGTCCGTGACGGACCCGAGGCCGAAACTCGTCCGAACGCGCGTCTCCTTCGCCAGGCGGAGCTCCTCTTTCTGCCAGGTAAAAAAAACAACGACACAAACAACCCACAGTCAAAAGCTGCACATCGACTGCTTCAACCTGGTTCCTGCAACTATTTCGGACTGGAGCCGCACCGACAGCAGCTTCGTGCGGTCGTCCACAGCCTTATGCCCCTGACTCTCGTCAGCCTCGTCGTCTTCTTTGATCAGCACTTGGTACTTTTGGCCCGGCACACTACAGCACAGGTGTGAGTGACAGAATGAACCCGAGCAGCAGCAGCAGCAGCAGCAGCAGAGGACTCGTTGCTCTCTCACTCACATGTAGTTGAGCACGACGCCCTCCTCCTCCTCCCCCCCTTCCTCCTCTTCTCCACGCCGCACCAGCACTCTCGTGTGCCTCGGGATTTCCCCGCACTGCAGCATGCGGATCTCCGGCAGCAGGCAGCCCCTCTGAGCACGACCAAATCATTCCCCGTGAGTACTGTATACTGAAACCAAGAGTAGTGCAGCAAGATTGGGATTGATTGTGCCGCCTAGTGCTCGCTCACCCGCGCGTACAGCAGGGCGCCCCCGCCAGCGCCACCTCCACGTGCGTCTTGCGGTCGCTGCAGCTGCGCACGCGTCCGGGACCGAACGGCGTCTTGACGTCGTCCCCACGCGGTACCGCACGGCCATCGCGAAGAGCGGCGGCACCTCTTCGCTCCCCATTTCGGCGATCGGATTGTGGCTTCAAATGCAGTCGATTGTGCTTCTTTTAACAGCCTACGTGTTCTTCGTCTACAGACCCCATACTTAGTTCAAGTCAAATAAATTGAAATGTCCACTTTTCCCTTTTTAGTTTGTGATTTTGTACTCTATCAGGCAAGAAAAGCGTCTAGCGGGCCCTTCTTCTTCCTCGGCCTTACTGCACCCGCGCTCGCCATGGCCTCGCTACGCTGCGACTGACTGAGCTTCAGTGCAAAGTGGAAGTCGGCGTGCTCGGCTTGGGGCTCGGACACGACCCGCTGGCACTCGGCGCAAAAGTGGCCGCCGTCGGTCGGCGCTTTTTCTGCTTGGGCGGCGCAAGTTGAAGTTGCCTCAGTTGCAGGCGCGGGGTCCGACCGAGCAGTACAGTTGTCCGCGTTAACAGTGCTACTGATAGTGTTGCTGCTGCTGTTGCTTGGCGGGCCGAAGAAGGCCGATATCTTCTGCCGACTGCTCTTCCGACTGGGCGACGCCGCTTCGCCCCGGCCTCGCTTGGCAGCGAACTGCTTGATATCCTCCTCCATGCGCTGCTCGGCCGACGTCGCCTCGCTCGGAGCCCGCGTGAAGAAGCTGGAGATGGTGGTCACGGCCTGCGAGTCCAGGTCGTGGAAGTTCTTGGCGTGCATGCTCAGGGCCGCCAGTGGGAACACGCTGTCCAAGTGGAGCCGCATCACGTTCATCGCCGCCGCGTACAGCTCGTCCACCGTCGTGTCCTGCGCGATGCCCAACTTGCACGTGCGCGGCTTGTCCCCGGGCTTGGCGCGCGAGAACTGGATCGTCAGCTGCGACGGGAAGCGCTTATTCTCGACGCGCTCGTCCTCGCAGCGCATGACCATCTCCTCGCACAGCAGACGCACCCAGTACTCGAGCTGCTCCACGCGCACTAGCGCCGCCCCGGAGCGCTGGTCGAACTGCTTGACGCAGCCGAGCATCTTCACCTGCACCTTCTTCTCCTCCACCGGTTCGTTGCCGTCGTTGCCCTGGCAGATTTGGTGGACGTACGCTGCGGTTTCCTGGCCCACGTGCTTGGTCAGTTCCGCCAGCCCGCAACGCTGAAGGAATGTGTGTGCGCTCAGCTTCTTGAACGCGTCCTCGGCTGCTTCACCTGTTGAGGCTCCCCCCTGGTCGGGCACTCCCAGCGGATCCAGGCTCGCGTAAATACTCTCGAGCTGCTTGCCGAGCTTGCCGCCGAGTCCTCGGACCTTGCGCATGGGCAAACTCTTCATGAGATCGGCGACGAACCGAGGCGCAACCACGACTTGGCCATTGGGCTTGTTCAGCGGGGACGCCAACTTGGCGAGGAGCTTGTTGCCCGCAACGCCAGTAGAACAGGTGTAGCCGAGCTTGCTGTAGATCGCCTGGCGGATTTCTCGTGATATCGCGGCGCCGATGCAAAGGAGACGTTCGACTTCCGTCAGCGGAAAAGCCGAGACGCCGCTGTCGCTTGCGTCTTTCTCATCGCCATCGTCCTTGGACGCGATGCCAAACACTTTCGTGTCGTGGTTGGCTGGATCCTGGCAGAAATCTGATGAAAACACAGTCTACAGCAGCAGGCGAGTGAGCTACTACCTTTCCGTGTCCTAACTAGCTTGCAAAGCCCACTCACTGTCTGCGCCAGCCTCTGCGAGGCCATCTCGGTCACGTCCATGAACGCTTCGTCGATGCTCGCCTTCTCGATGACCGGCACCATGGAGCCCAGGATGGCAAAGATCTCGCGGCTCGCGACGCGATATCTCCTGAGGATGGCCTTCTGGTGGGTCCGGTCGAAGAGCTGTCCCGGCTTGCGGTTCTCCCCAGCGTGTCGACATGCGGCTGCGAGCAGCGTGTTGTGTGAGTTTAATCAGCCTCCGTTATGATATCATGGTCCTTTGCGGTAACTTCAACGTGTGGTGGACGCACCAAGTGAATCTGCGGGCACTTTTTCTTCGCGTCGTCCACAAAGTCTCCTGGCGCCAGCCGCAGCAATCAACGCATCAGTGAGCAGCCACGGGGACGCAGACCGCTGCGCAGCCTCTCAGCCTCTCACCTCGCTCCACGCCGAACTTGCGCGCGTCGTAATTGACCGCCAGCAGACTCCCCACTGCTGCACCGCCACGGGCTGTCCGTCCGGGATCTCGAGGCGCCGCTGCTCCACCTGCGCGTAGAAGCAGTCGAGGTCCAGGTGGATGATCACCCGCGTTGGCGTCGAGGCCGCGAGCTCCATCGGAGGGTTTCAATGTGTGTTGCACACAACGCGCTATGTGGCACACTCCATATCGGCAGACGAGCCGATTTTTGAGTTCAGAAAGCGTCAAGGGATGAGTACTTATTAAAGAGGATATGAATATATACACGAGAACGATGTATCCATTGATTTTGATAGTGACCGACTTCGCTCGGATATTTTATCGCAACATCTATATGTGTAACGCGGCGCTTCAGAAACAGCTGTCCCACTCTGAGTCCGACTTCCAAGAAAAAAGGCAACAACATCGTTGCCCTTGATGTTGCCCCCGTTGCACCATGTATCCTTCTTGCACTTCAGGAAGCAACAGCTCCTCCCGCGCGGCCATCTTGCCAAGATGATCATGGCGAAACAGACTCCGCAGAGATTCACTTGGCCAAGATCACCTTGGCATGGTGCGACTCGAAGCTGAGCTGACGGCGTTAATTTTGATGCTCTTTAATCGCGGATGCTTTTGGCACGCTTGCTGTCCGACTCCGAGGCCTGGCACTGGGAGCACCAACGACTGCCGGTGTCAACGCCCCCATGATGTTAACGCCCACGGCACCTCCACCAGTGCGGTCGTCTTCAGAGTCCGAGCCGCCCAGACAGGAGCGCCGCACGAGCATGCTCCGAGTCGATGCGGCCTCGGGCCTCGGTGCGGTTGCTGTAGGAGAGCCGGGCGCGAGTGTATCCACTCGACCAGCAGGATGGCCTCGTTTTCGCTAGCGCCGACCTGATTCGTTCGTCTGCGGTGATGGAGGTCTGCCAGCCAGCGTCGTGAGTAACCGAGGGCGAGACCAGCCGTGCGCACCAAGCCGCCGCTCATCGGGGCAGACGCCCGAGGTGGTCACTAATATGTCGGCGGGGATCCATGCATAGCCGTGCCCAGGCGCCGTCGCAGGCGCAGTATCCGCGCTTGGCCTCTGGTCGAGCTCCTGCTGATCGACGGTCTCTTTAATCCGCGCTTCTGGTCGTGGGTTCATGCAGCTCCGCGCCACTCTTTCGCTTGCTGCTTCCGCTCTCCCGCTGTCCGAGTGTCCGAGGAGGTGTCCGCGTCCGCGTTGCAGTCCGAGAGTCCTCATTCAGAAATCTACCGGCAGTCGAGCACGCAGCGCGAGCGTCCGACTGATTAGGGTTGGCTGCCTCCACTGGTTCTCTTCCCTTCTACACATCCCCACACCATGCGCGTCTCGGCCCTCGCGTCGTCGCTGCTGCTGCCGCTGGGCGTGGCCCGCGCCGCCAGCTCCTCGGGCTCCACGGCGGCCACGACGTCTGCGACTGCGACCACGACGACAACGTCGACGTCGTCCGTCTCCAGCTACGTGCCCTGGACGCTGGCCGACAACGCCACCAACCTGGCCGACATCAAGGCGCAGCTCTCCATGTGCACGTACTCCAAGGTGGAGGAGTGCATCCACGACCCGGCGCTGGTGCACGAGCTCGGCACGCTCGTGCGCGCCCCGGGCCACTGCGTGGCCTTCGACTCGTCCTACGTCAACGTCACCACGGCCGGTGTCGCCATTCCCAACCGCTACTACCCGACGTCCGTGGAGGACGCGTACGACGCCGGCTTCTCCAACAAGTTCTCCGAGTGGTCGGACACCAACCGCGAGCAGTTCGAGGTGGACTGCCCGCTGCTCTACAACCAGACCATCGCCCAGGGCGACGACATGCTCTGCTGTACCGAGAACCAGTACACGGGTCTGTCCACGCAGGTGCGCATGATCCCGGGTCTGTGCTCGGCCTGCAAGGAGAACCTGCGCAACATTTTCTGTCAGATGACGTGCAGCCCCAACAACAGCCTGTTCCTGGACGTCAACGAGGTGCGCATCATGCCCGGCGACGACGAGCACCCGGACGCCGTGTTCCCCGCCGTGGAGGAGGTCACGTACTACGTGGGCAACGACTGGATCCGTGACATCTACGACTTCTGCGAGGCCGACAGCTCCTTCTCGCTGCTGTGCAACCCGAACCAGGACTGCCACGACGGCTACGGCCTCCTCGACTTCATGGGCAAGTACGCCTTCAACAGCATCGGCTCTCCGCTGCAGATCAACGTGACCACCATGGACAAGGTGCCCGAGATCAACCAAATGACCGAGTTCTGCCACTGCGACAACGTGAACGCCACCAACTGCATCCTGCCGCAGAACAGCAGGATGACGTCCTGCGTGGGCACCTGCGGCTCGCTCTGTGCCGTGAGCTCCAGCGACGACCGCACGTACACGGAGTCGTGCTACGGCGCCAGCAACGCCGTCGCCACGTCCTCCTCGGCCAGCGGAAGCGTCGGCTCCGGCTCGGACGACTCGACGTGGGCCGAGCTGAACGCGTACCTGGCCAGCAACATCCCGGTGACGGACTGGACGGGCCTCAACTACTTCCTCGTGATCTTCGGTGGGGCCGTCGCCCTGCTGCTCATCGTGGGCTTCATCGTCGCTGGCTGCCGCGAGCGCAGGGCTCGCATCCCCAACCCGCACACGGGCACGCCCCACGTCGGCCCGTACACGCCCGAGGCTCACGGCGTAGCGCACGCGATGGAGACGAGCAACACGCGCCTGAGCTACCTGGACGAGCTCATGACGAACAAGCTGCGCACGTGGGCGGTTTTCGTGTCGACGGGCAACCGACCGAAGAAGATCATCCCCATGGTGCTGTGTGTTGTGGCCGTCTGCGTTGTCGGTCTCTACAACATCGACATCGAGACGGACCCGATCAAGCTGTGGGTGTCCACGTCCAGTACCTCGTACCAGCAGCGCCAGCACTACGGCGAGATCTTCAACCCGTTCTACCGCTCGGAGCAGGTCATCATGGTGCCCAAGGACGGCGGCAACATCTACCGCTCGTCGATCATCAAGGAGGCCATCCGCGTGCAGACTGTGGCGGCCAACGTGACGTACACTTCGGACGACGGTGACGAGACGATCACTCTGGACGACATTTGCTGGAAGGCCACGGGCACGGGCTGCACCGTCAACTCGATCACGCAGTACTTCCAGAACAACATGGAGCACTTTGAGTTCTACGAGAAGTATGGACTGGAGATGGAGCACTTCAGCAACTGCCTCTACTCCCCCACCACGTCGGACGTGGCTCTTTGCACGCAGCTGAAGAGCGCTTTGAAGGAAGGCGATTCGCTCCCGTCCAGCATGAGCGACTGCCCCTGCTTGTCGGCTTTTGGCTCGCCCATGAACCTGTACAACACGTACCTGGGTGGATTCCCCGATGGTGCCGAGAGCAACTACACGCTGTTCCTCGACTCGGTGGCGTTTGTTTCCTCGTACCTCAACTACAACTACGCTGACGACGACAAGAACGAGCCTGCCATCAAGTGGGAGCGCGAGTACATCAAGACGATGAAGAAGGAGGCTGCGTCCAACACGATCTTCGATGTCTACTTCTACGCCGAAATTTCCGTCAACGATGAGGTCGACGCCGAGTCGAGCAACGGTATGGGCCCCGTGGCGCTCAGTTACTGCTTGATGATCATCTACATCTCGCTCGGTATCAACCGCATCAAGTTCAGTCGCGAGTTCTTCATTTCGTCCAAGATCGTGGCCGGATTCTGCGGTGTCATGAGCATTGTGTGCGGTGTGGCGTCGACGATCGGTCTCTACATGTGGTTCGGCGTCAAGCTCCAGCTCATTATCATGGAGGTGGTCCCCTTCCTGTCGCTGGCCATCGGTGTCGACAACATCTTCTTGATCATCCACGCCATGACGGAGAAGGAAGACCAGATGCGCCGTGAGCAGCCGAGCCTCTTCATCGGTCTCGAGCACAACCCCAAGGCGATCGAGGAGATCACCACGACGATCCTGTCCGAGAGTCTGGCGTACATCGGCCCCAGTATCTTCATGGCCTCCGCTGCTGAGTCGGTGGCCTTCGCGTTTGGCTCCATCTCGCCGATGCCCGTTGTGCTGTGGTTCGCCGCCATGGCTTGTTGCGCTGTGGCGATCAACTTCTGCCTCCAGATGACCCTGTTCCTGTCTGTTCTCACGTTGGACAAGCGCCGCGAGCTGAGCGGCAAGTACGACATCATCTTCAAGCGCGCGTCGTACGTCAGGTCGCAGCCGCCTGCCGGTGGCCCGGAGACGCAGCAGACTGCCCAGCCGCTTGTCTCGCTCGAGCCCAAGACTCCGGCGCCCGAAGACGCCCGCCGCTCCGTCACCCCGGAGAACCGCACGCTGACGGATGTCCTTGACTACTGCGTGGATGTGTACGCGTCGATTCTGACGTACAAGATTGTGAAGCTCGTCGTGCTGCTGGTCTTCCTCTTCTGGACGTTGTGGTCGATCTACTCGATGGAATCGTTGGACCAGGGTCTGCCGCAGAAGGAGGCCATGCCCTCGGACTCGTACATGATCGAGTACTTCAACGCGCTGGATGTGTACCTCGCCACGGGTGTGCCGGTGTACTTCATTGTCGAGACTGGCTACGGCCGCAACCCGGACACGTGGTCGCTGAACGACGAGACTGTCGAGTCGATCTTCTGCAAGTCGAAGGACATCTGTGGAACGTACTCGATCCCCAACATCATGAACGCGCTGGCCAACCACGGAGACAAGAATGTGACGCACATCAGCCCCGGTACGACCTACTCGTGGATGGATGACTTCTGGGGCTTCGTCAACCCTGACAGCGAGTGTTGCCGTGTGGACTCCGCGGGCGAATACGTCCCTATCGAGACTGGCAACGACACGTACACGACTCTGCGCGCGGACGACGACACGTGCCTTGCTACGTCGGTGACGATCCCCCCTGTGCCTGAGGCCCAGTACATGTCGCTCTTCAGTATGTTCGCGACGGCAAGTGCTGGCACGTCGTGCTCGTACGGTGGTGGTTCGATCTACCGTGGTCAGTTCAGCATTGACACGGAGCCCATCCCGACCGTCAACGCCTCGACACCTGCGGTGAAGATCAACAGCAGTGGCTACGGTGACGAAATCACGGCGTGGTCGTACATGGTGACGGGTACGTCGAACCCGACGCAGCAGCGCTACATCGACTCGTACAAGCAGAACCTTGCGGCGGCCGAGTGGATCAGCGAGAAGACTGGCGTGGACGTCTGGGTGTACTCACTGACGTACGTGTACTTCGAGCAGTACTTGACTGTGGTCGACGACGCCTACAAGCTCATCGGCCTGGCGCTGGCAGCTATCTTCGTGATCACGACGCTGTACCTGGGCAACGTCTTCTACTCGCTGGTGATTGCTCTGACGGCGACCAACCTCGTGGTGCTCGTGCTGGGTCTGATGCAGCCGCTGGACATCATGCTCAATGGTCTGTCCATTGTGAACCTGATCATCGCTGCCGGTATCGCGGTCGAGTTCTGCGGTCACTACGTGCGCTTCTTCGCGAAGGCTCGCGGCACGGGTGACGAGCGCGCTCGCGATGCTCTTCGCCAGGTCTTCACTTCGGTCATCTTCGGCATCACCATCACCAAGGTCATCGGTCTGAGCGTGCTGACGCTCGCGGACTCACGTGTGTTCAAGAAGTACTACTTCCGCATGTACATGATGGTCGTGCTCTGCGGTGTACTCAACGGCATGCTGCTGCTGCCCGTGCTGCTCAGCACCATCACCGACGTCAAGGACTTCTTTTTGCGCAGAGGATCACGGAAGACCGACCTGCCCTCGGCGCCTGTTACCCGCGTGGACTAAGCAAGCCGACGCCCAAGCTGTTTGCATCTCCGTGTATCCTGCGTTCAAGCCAATCTGTACATATGAGGACGCCACCGTTCCCGTACCCAGCCCAAGCCAAGCTGAGCCGGACGAGTGCGATGGAGCAATAGAGAAGTGTGCGCGTGACTACTTCGTAGTACCCAGTCGTTAAGTAAATAAACTAGGGACTTCCCTATCATTTCTTCATTCTTACGCTTCGCGCTTTGGCCGGCTTTGTTTGGTGACTTCAAGGCGATGTTCTGCCATTGCTGTTGAGATTGAGATGAGCCTGTACTGGTATCCGGATACGTCAATGAGCAATATGCATGGCCCTCTCAATGAGAGTCTCACAGCAACGTTTTACAAGTGGTTGTCAGGTTGAAAGGACTTTTCACGTGGAGTCTATTGTGCGTTGGCAAGAGGAAGCTTCGCCAATTCAGGGAGCTCTGCAGCCAGCGTATCAAAGTCACCAGCGAGGAAGGCAGCCGACAACTGGCCGATGGCACGGAGAGCGTAGAAGTGGTCGATCTTGCCGGCGGACTTTAGCAGCCGGTTGAGCGCCGGAGAGAACACGGTGATGTCCGAAAAGTTGTTGTGCCGAGTGCCGCGGAGCCACGTAAGGCGCGATTGCTCATGCGTACACCCTCTAGCATGGCGCTCGGTGCTCTCCGCATTGGGGCGCCAGTGGAGGAAATGCTCCGACATCAAGTGGAGCGCAGGAACACGCGAGCCAAGGCCGTCGCGCACTTGTGCATCCAGGGCTCCATCCAAGCGTCGAGTAGCACCATCTTCTTGAACCGCGCGTCTTGGTGAGCGGCACTGAGCGCCGTCGCCGCCCCGAACGAGTGTCCAGCAACGCTCACGTTGGCGAGGTCGCAGTGGCCGAAGACGCTGTCCGACGTGGCGGCATCTTGCTTGATGGCGTCCAACACTGCACGCACTTCGCTCACACGCTACTGCAGTTGTCCATTGCGGAAGCGGAAGCCTGCTCCGTCGACGTCGTCCCGAACCTCCGGCGTGATCTGCTGGTAGTAGTCGATGCGGCCAGGCTCCGGGCTGCACACGCACGCGGAGCCGTCGCAGTGGTTGGGAACCACCACGACGTGTCCGTGGCTCGCGAGCTGCTGGTTCACGTACGAGTAGAGCTCGAGCGAGCCTGCGAGGCCGTGGCTGAAGATCACGACGGGCCAGCCGCCCGCGGAGGACGTAGCTGAGGCTACCGGAGCGTCTTGAAGCGCCGCCAGCTGCGCGTTGCTCATGTTGTTGAAAAGCCACGCCGGCATCTTGGCGAAGACGCCCAGTCCGGTCATGACGTGGCGCCCGTGGTGCAGGTATGGGACTCGGTTACTCTCGCCCCCCTGATTTAGGCCCGACGGACCACCCACCGCCGGGTAGAATACGCGGCACTCGACGCCGCCGAGACGCGTAGAACGGCAGCCGATGGACTGGTGGGGCCCATGCAGGTGGGAGAAGTCCGGCCAGGGGAAGAGTAGCGACGAGGCCCAGGCCAGCGCCACTAAGAGGACAGTGAGCGTGTCCAGACCCGACTGCAGCGACCACGAGGAGGCCGAAGCGGCCGCCAGAAGCGCCGGACGCAGCACGCGCAGAGCGAGAGACGTGTAGAGAGGCGAGAGCTCGCGCCTCGGGGAGTGCAGAGCCAGCAGCAGCGCCACACCGCACCAGACGCCGAGCAGTAGGGTGTCAGTAGGTACAGACAGGAGCTCGATGGCCAGGCTAGTCGTACACGCGCCGAGTAAGAGCCACTCCAGCTGGCTCACCCGCATGGCTTACCTCGAACTCGATCCTAAAAGAGTTTGATGCATTGACATCCTGCAACATAACGACCAGAGGTTTATGTTGCCTGATATGGCCATACACTCCCGGTCAAAATTATACGAACACTGCTCTACTTTCAACGTTTTAAACGCGCTAGAAGCAGACAACCCAGCCCACCACTCCCTGGGGCTTCGTCAGCTCCAACACGGAGCTCAACTAGCTAGCACGTATACGAACATAACTTGGTTGCGCTAAGCCCTCATAACTCATTCGATTTTTCTCATTTTGAGGTGCGGTTTGGACAGCAGGTTGCAAAACGTGCTGAGAAAGACATAACATGCGCTAACACTCGCGGTTTTGCACCGTGAGGTAGTTTGCATACAACAAACTGATTTTGCCTGGTAGTCACAAAATACGATCACCCAATCTACATACTAGGGCTTCGCGAAGGCTGGGATAGGCACACACGATAATATTGGTTAGAATACTGAAAGTTACTGTAGGATAAGTAGTATTCGGCCGGACACCCGACCCCTATGAACAGTTTGCCACATCGCTGTAGCCAATCAGCGACATCTTCCTTACAATTTGAGGCTCAACGACCTATTTTCATCCAAGCACTGTTCGTTAGGTGTAGGGTTATTATGTTCCATCTTAATTCCGGAATCGTCCGGAATTTCCTTCTTCGCGCAAATAAGTAGTCATACAACACTGAAGATGTTTGTCGTTCTTATCAGATAAGTGCACTACGTGCCGGAACAAAGCGCTCAATGATGGCCCACAGAAGTCTTGCATCGAGAGAGCATGCTTAGCTATATATAGAGAGCCAACGTAGAGGCGGTAGAGTCAATTTCGGACTTGCATCAAGACAGAGAGAGGAGATACAGCGAGCTTCTCGCGGTCTCGACACCCCGGCTGGGACAATTGGCCAAGAACTGGCCGCAGAAAAAGTGTTTGGGGAGTTCCTATCTTCAACAGGATTGTCGAAGGCGATGTTAGATAGCATGCATAGTTCGCTAGCAAACGGTATTAGCCTTTCGACGCAAAACTTCTATTCATTGCTCACAGCTTTTTCGATATTTCTACAGACGAAGAAGAGCAATAGAGCCCGTGCCGCAGATGGCTTACTTGCTCAGTCAACCGCGCTGGGCTACTTTTCGCAAGCTCTCAACCTCCTCCGCGAACGCTACCCAACTTCTCTATCCGACTCCAAACGTATCGCCCAAATACGCGACAAAATGGCCAGCGCTATTGAAGAGCGGAACCTACGCGCGAATGTGCAGAAGCATGATGCACCTGGGTGCAAAGTCGATGACCTGTGTGCACTTGTCGAGCACCTAGTCATGCACGCCGATATTGCTGGTGGGCTCAAGAATGTTCATGATACAGCTCTATTAACGATGATGTGGCACACATTCGGCCGGGCTATTGACACTTGCTTCGCCCGGAAGCAGCAGTTGACGGTCGCAGCATCAGGAGAACTCTTCCTGAATATTGCGCGAATTAAGACCTCCGTAGTTCAAGGTTTTTCGATCTACAACTCCCCCGAGCGATGGCAGCAATGCATGCTGCATGCATTTGGGATGCTCTTTGTGTGCTACGACCAGCCTTCCGAATATCTATTTCCTTTGGTGCCCCGATTTGCCGATTCGGATCTACCTGGAGGTCGCACGTACTCGCAGGAGGAAGCTGTAATTTATTGGGAAAGCTTGGAGGAGGCCAACGATAAAGCAGCCAAGCCACCTCTCAAGAAAGAGCGCAAAAGACCTAGTGTGACTAGCTATATTTCTGAGGTTATCCGCGATACCGTAAACAAGATGCCGCCTACCGCAGCTCAGGCTGTGACTCCCAATATGACGAGCCACTCTCTGCGGCGCGGTGCAGCGGCGTATGCCAACGCGTGTCCCAAACTTGCCGTTCAGTGGATATCTACGAGGGGTGCGTGGCTGCTGGAGTCGCTGACGAAGGCCTTTGCCTATGTGGAGTAGCGGCCTCGCAGAAATCTCGCGGAGCCGGTCTCGCACAAACTCGGCGCGTCTGGATAGCGGTCGCGCCGAGCAATCTCTTTCCCGGTTGTTGGAGTAGCGTATCTTCGAAATACAGACCCAAGTCTTCGCAGGCTTCAGAGTTGGGGGGTTCTTGGTTGACGCTTGTTCCTTGTCGTAGGGCGTCGAGCCTTGGGCGTGCGGCGTTATCGGGCCGGCGTTTCCGTGGCGGTCCCGTCGGGCGTGCGGCGTTATCAGGCCGGCGTTTCCTGGGGCTTGTGTGGCGTTATCGGGCCTACACGGGGGGGGTCTTGTGCACGGCGGTTATCGGACCAGTGCGTTCCTTCGTCTAGCAGCGCGTTATCGGGCGCCCCTAAACGGTATACGTTTAACGTGCCTTTATCTCAGCACGGGTCTGTGGGGGTTGAGTACCCGAACCAACAAACGACGGGGGCCGCGATATCGGGGCGGCTCTGCTTGCCGGCGCTTGGTGGTTCCCCTGGAACCGGAGGGAAGACGGGAGGTCTTTGTGGTTCAGAGAAATTTCGGGACTGAGTCCTTACCCTATCCTACGTCCTTGCTACTGGCTATCTCCTACTTCGTGCTTGCTAAGCCTACCACCCTACGTCTATCCTTGCGTCTGTCGTGCTTGCACTACCGTTCTTCAACCTGATTTGCGTAACATAATCAAGATCTCACCTCGACGCGTTTTGCTCGACGCGTTTTGGCTCGGCGGGTTTTGCTCGGCGCGTTTTGGGCTCGGCGGGTTTTGCTCGGCGGGGTTTAGGGGTCGACGTGTTTTGAAGAGACGGGGCCCTGGTCGACCCGTCGGGTGATTACGCCTCGCACTGGATTCTGGCGCCATGTCTCACCGCCCATCACCCTCGTCGACTTTCCCGTCCATCTCCGCAGCGCGTCGCGCCCCATCAACCGCGTCGCGCCCCATCAACCGCGTCGCACTCCATCCGTCGCGTCGAGCTCCATCACCGCGGCGCTGTTCTCGCCGCCCATCGCGCTTTCTCCGCGGGGTGCTATACCACATTCGTCCCGCTGCCACGCACGCGCACTCCCCAGGTGGGTGTGTCGTCGCAGAACTCGCCCCGCGCTCTACGTCTTCGCCATCACCATCGGCTATCATGGCTCGCCGCCACGACGTTGACTCCAACGACATCGACATGGAGGAAGAAGAGCTCGACACCGGCGACCTCGAGGCTGCCGGCTGCGTGGTCTGCGCCCTCGGCGCGCGTCGGCCTCGCCTGCCTGCTCCCTCTCCAGTCCAGCTTCCGCCCCCGGGGGCTCCCGTCCACTCCGTGTCAGCCCTCGTCGCCGACGCGCACACTCTCCGGCGTGAGAATCGAGCGTTGCGCGCCCAGTGCGAGTTCGTCTCCGTGCACAACGCAGGTCTGGCTGTTCACGCGTCCGTGTTACACGAGCGGAACCTCGCGCTCCGACGTCGCGCCTACGAGGGTTACCGTGCCGGCATGATTCGGCTCGAGCAGGCACTCCTCGCTCAGGAGCGCGCCGAACAAGACTACGTCGCCATGGAGGACCGGGTGGCCAACTTCCGCGAGCGCGCCGAGCGCACTGATGCCGCCGAGTCGAGACTCCGGGCCCAGGCGGCTGCCTCGATAGAGCAATACCGGGATCTTCAGGCCGAGCTTCCAGACGGCGCGGGGCCAGGTCGCCGACCTGACTGCCCGGCTCGCGCAGGCTCCTGCTACTTCGTCCGCCTCTGCGGTCCCGTTAGCGCAACTCTTTGCTGCGCAGGGTGAGCGTGACGACGCGCGCGCCGAGCGCGACGACTTGCGCGCCGAGCGCGACGGCTTGCGTGTCGAGCTCGCCGCCGCCCAGGCTGCTCTTGCCCCGTCCAAACGCGCGTGAACTCCGCCGAGGCGGAGTGGGATCAAGCTCAGGGACAGGTGGCTGCCCTCGAGCGGCAACGCGACGCGGCTCTCCATGAACGCGATCGTCTGCGTCGAACTCTCGCGGTCGTCGAGCAGGAGCGTGATGGGGCTCGCGACATGCGGGACCAAGCGCTTCGAGCCTCGGCGGCCCTGAAGCGGGCTCGAGACTCGGCCATCGCCGAGAGGGATCAAGCCCGTCAGGCCCTGGCTACTCTCGAACAGCAGCGCGTCCCAGTCAACGACGAGCTTCGGGCAGCCCGTGCGTCGCTCTCCCAGAGCCGCTCGGAGGCTGCGGCGGCCCAGAGTCTGAACGCTCCGCTGCAGGACGACCTTCGGCGTACCAACGCTCTCCTGGTGGCCCACGCGGAGGAGCTCCGACGAGGGGCGGCGCGTATCCGTGAGCTGGAGGAGCCGGTAAGCAGCGCTACGACTCTCCGGGTGGCGGCTGAGTCCGAGTTGGCGCGTGCCCAGGCGGGCGAGCTGAGCCACGTCCCGCGCGGCGTTATACCGAGCGGGGTGTCTGTCCTTACGCCAATCTTCTCAGAGGCGCCAGGGGACCGTCGACGCTCAGACGCGTCGCCTTAGCGCCCGGGTCGTCGAGCTGGAGGAGGAGCGCGACCTGGCCATCCGGGAGCGCGACGAGCGCGCCGTAGCTTGGCGTCGGATGATCCGCGACGCGCGTCGGGGTCGAGAAGTGGCCCAGCGGGTTCGCGACGAGCTTGCCAGTCGACTTGCCGGAATCGTCGCGTCGGTCGGCGGGCAGATCGACACCGCCGACTTGGTTCGCCGGTTGGAGGCCACGTTTACGGCGGAGGTGAACGCTGCCGTTCCCCTTCCTCCCGCTGTCCCGGGTCCAGTGACGCGTCCGGGCGGTTCCTCTGCCTCCGTCCCCGCCGTGCCAGCCTCGGGTACTGGAACGCGTGCGACGGCTTCCGGGGCTTCTACGAGTTCTTCGTCTTCGGCTGGGACCGCTCCGGCTCCAGCGTCTAGCTCTCCTCTTCGGCGGCGAAGTCGACGGCCGTCCACTGTGGCAGCCACAGCCGCTACGGACAGCGCAGTTACCCAGGCGTCGTCGGCTGCGTCCTCGTCGTCGGCCGCTACACCGGCAGCGCGGGCGTCCTCGGGCGCGTCGCTATTCGGGTCGGAGTCGTCGGACAGCGATGTCCAGACACGACAACCGAGGCCCAAGCGGCGGCGACTCCGGCAGCATGGATCGCGTCCTCGCTCGCCAGCGCGTTCTCCTCGGCGTTCACGCTCGCGTTCCCGCTCTCCCTCTGTGGCGTCGACGCGTTCGTCGGGGTCGGCGCATCCGGCAGGGGCGGCGGCTTCGCGTCGCTCGTCTTCTTCGCGTCCGACGCACTCGTCGCGGGAGGTCCTGCTGCGGCCGGCACCGGGTACGGCCCTGGCCAAAGCGACTCAGGCGACTCCAGCGGCGACGACTCTTCCGCCTCCTCGTCGTCTCGTGCCTCGTCCTCGAGCACCGCCTCCAGTGGTCCGGCTGGGAACGCTACGGTAGCACCCTTCTTCGGCCCCGTGATTCCGCCCGCCGGGACTCCGTCTGGCTGGGGGCAGTCGCGTTATGCTCCCTGGCCTAAGCGGGTGCGACGCCTCCGCCTCCACCTGATCACCGTGCAAGAACTGCGGACGCTCTTCCTGCCGCCACTCGGCTGGATTATTCCGCGCCATGCTCCCGCCCCGCCGGCGAACTGGAACCGGGCCCTCGTGACGCCGGCCAACGTCGAGGCGTTGTATGCGACTCGGCCTTGGCGGTACCTCGCCCAGACGGTTGAAGCGCTCCTCTTCGCGTCCGGTGACGCTGCATTCCGCCCGTTCCTGCGTCGCCTCCGGCACCACGTCGAGCATTGGGCTCAGGCTTACTGGGAGTCCACCCACGAGCTGCCTGTGCAGGGCGCGGCTTGGAAGCGGTGGCGTACCGCTCGCAACTCGCGTCGCTCTCACGCGGGCAGCCACCTCAGCAGCCTGCTGCAGCCGGTGGTAGAGTTGTTCCGCCAGGGACTCGCCGACATGGATCTCTTGCTGGACCCGATGATGCTCCACTTCCCGCCCGCGCACACGTCGATCGGGCGGTGGTATCCGGGCCTTCAGCATGCGACGTTGCAGGCCGCGCTCGACGACATCGACGCGCAGGAACCTTGGCGTCGGTTCTACCGGACGCCACTCACCGTGGCGGAGATGGACGCCCACGTGCGCTGCCAGGTGACACGCGATCACCCTGCTTTCCATGTGCCACGCCTTGCAGGTAAGTTCGTCCAGCAGATTTAAAGTTAGCCGGTCGTCGTACCCGCCGCATCCGTAGCGCCTAGTTGTCGTAGCCGTAACATCAACACGTCGCCTTGACCTTCCTCCTTCGTTTCTTTCCACTTTTTCACATCTTTTATGAGACGGCCCTCCGCCGTCCCATCTTCAGCAACAGGCTGGTCCTCCACACTTCCCTCATCCAATCCTCCCGCTCCGGCCATTCCCAGAGTCGGGGCTCTCCACCAATCCACCCGTCGGCAGCCTCCCTGCCGACTTAGTCGCACTCATAGGTGCTCACCCACCTGGGCCCGTCACCCCCGCGTTCTCGTGCGACTGCATCGCCTCGAATCGGTTTCGCCCCGTGCGCTCTCGCAGGAAGTCGTACATGAGCCCGCCGCAGTTGAGGTCGAGCTCGTCGACCCACGTCGTGTCCGGGTATCCCTTCCACTTCACCTCGAATTCGCGTCGCGTGCGTCCGTATCGCGTGGCCCGGCCTTCGCGCATGTTCACGAGCTTCTCGACCTCGTAGACGTCGTCGTCCAGCTCGCGTGTGGCCTCCCAGCTGTCCTCCGGCAAGAGCTCCTCGTCGAAGTCGAAGCGCTCTTCAGCCGGCACCGTCAACCGCGTCGCGGGCCGCGACGGGAATTCTCGGACGGGTTTCAGCTTGGAGACGTGAACGACGGGGAATAACTGGTACGGCGGGCCTGCCGTCTCGAGGCGCACCGCGAATGCGCTGACCATCTCGGCGACGCGGAAGGGTCCGTGCCACATGTGCGCAAGCTTGCGCGCGTATCCCGGCTTGACTCGATCCAGGTAAAGCCAAACTCGTGAGCCCGCCGAGATGTCGTGGTCTGTCGCGTTCTCGTTCTGTCGGCGCGCTCTCCCTCGACTGCCTCACGCACTAACTCTAGCGCCTGTGCTCTTGCGACCTTGTAGTGACGCTGAATGCGGAGCCTCCATCGTCTGGCCTCGACGTCCCTGGTCGACGAGTTTCCGACGGCCAGCGTCGCCTTCAGCGTCGACCGGGGTCCCAGCCGTGCACCAAGAAGAACGGCGTCTCGTTCCTCGTCCGGTCGTGCGACGTGTTCAAGGCGAAGGTAAGACGCTCGGCGTATTCGTCCCAGTCGCGTTGGTCGATGTCCGCGATGTACATCTTAATCGCTCTTGTGACTGTCTGCACCATGCGTTCTGCAGCGCCATTGGCCTGAGGGCGGTAGGCGAGCGTGGCTCGTTGCCTCTGGCCCATGAGCTTGTTGAACGCCTTGAAGAAGTCTGACATGAAGCCCGGCTCTCGGTCGTGTCGAATAGCCTCGCTCGCGCCGAAGCGCCTGAACACGGCTTCTTCGTACGCCTCGGACACCGTCTGCGCGGTTCGTGACGCGTTTGCCTTGACCACGACGAACCCCGTAAAGAGGTCGACCCAGACTAACAGCTCTGTGTTGCCCTTGTAGGAGGCGGGCAGTGACGGGATGTGGTCCATGGCGATGACTTGGAACGGATATGTCGCGATGATGTTGCCCGGCGACTCACCCTGAATAGTCGGGAGCCCCTTTCCCGTCTCGCAGTCTGTGCATTCTCCGACGTAACGCTGGACGCTCCTGAAGATCCCTGGCCAGTGGAAGTGTCGTCTCACCCGTTGGTACGTGCGACCAATACCTTGATGCCCGCCCTCTAGGCTGGCGTGGTAGTGGTGGAGTACGTCCTCTCGGAGAGTCTCCGGGACCACCAGCTTCATCATCGCGTCGCGGTCTTCGTCGGACTCGTCGACTCTCGGCTGATAGTAGAGCAGCCCTCCCTCGCCTTCCTCGTACTGTGGCGCCAGCTTCTGACAGCTCTTCACCTCGCGTCGGGAAAGGTCTCCGACGTCGCCGCGAAGATAATTCTTGAGGTTGACGATCCAGACCTCTTCGTCTTGGGCGATACGGATGCGATCCAGACGCAGTCGTTGCACTACTAGCTCCTCCAGGACGTCCGGAGGTCGGCTCCTACGCGTCGCGTCGCGTCCAGCCGCCGAGCGTGTCGTCACCGCGAGGACTTGTGCTGTCCTGCGTCCCGTGTTCCTGGTCTCCTCGGCGGGGTCATCCGCGTCGTGTTTCGGCGCGTCGACAATTTTCTCGTCGAGGTTTTCCGCGTCGAGATTTCCCGTGTCGAGGTTTTCTGGGGACACTGTAGCGGGACTTGCTGTCCGTGGTCGGATGATTTCTTCCAAGCGGTTCAGCGTCTTCAGATCTCGGATCTCCTCTGGGCTGTGTACGCTGCGGCCTCCCTGACGTTGCAGAGCTTGCCCCGCCAGCATGTCGGCGCTCGCATTCCAGTCTCGTCGCACGTGGAAAAGTTCGTGGCGTGGCCACGCCTGGAGCGCATTCCGCGTCTTTTGTCGCAGCAGCTTCAGCCCGGGTGACTTGCAGTCCATCTCGTCTCGCATTTGCCTGACCACGAGATTCGAGTCACCGCACACGATCAGTCGCGTGACATCTTCCAATTCTTCGAGAAGAGTGCAACCCAGCAGCAGCCCTCGGTACTCTGCCTCGTTGACCGTGAGGTCAATCGCGTAGCCCGATGCGGCGCGTACGACTTCCCAACCCGGCAACTTCCAGATGACAGCGCTGTATGCGCCGCCCTCTCGTTTCGCCTTGGCGGATCCATCGAAGCTCAAGACATGCAGGACCTCGTCGGATGTCACGTCGGGGATGGGTATGACAGCGATCTTCGCCGCCCGCTTCCGCGGGGCGATCTCCTCCAGCGCCGCGTCGACAAAAGCTCGCGGCGTGATGCTCGCAGCCAGTGCGCCGAGGAGTTCTTCCTCCCCTTTCATGGACCGGCAGACCTCCAGCTTCCATGGCGAGAGGATCGCAGCCCACTGTGACAGTCGGCCCTGCAGTCCCTTGGACCGGAACAACCAAGCAAGTGTCGTGTGGCGCGTCAAGACGCGGACTGGCCTCCCCGCTAGCATCGTGTAACACTCGTTCAAGATGCGCAGCAGGGCCAAGATCTCCTTCTCGACGACGTTGTAATTCAGCTCGTTGGGCTTCAACGTGCGACTGGTGAACTTCACCGGCATATACACCTCATCGTGGGCTTGCGTGAGCACCCCGGAGATGGCCCAATCGCTGGCATACACGATCACGACGGACTCTCGTTTCGCGTCGAAGTGCTTCAACATCGGAGTCTCGGCGAGTTTTGCCTTGAGCGCGTCGAAGGCGCGCGCCGCGTGAGTCCACTTTTCCTGTCCGCGGACCTCCGGCCGTGCGACGTACTCGTCGAAGTCGGCCTCCGTCAGCGCGTACAGCGCGGTGGCGTACACGGCGAAGTAGGCGATGAATCGGTGGTAGAAGATGAGACAACCTAAGAACGATTGCAGGCCCTTGAGCGTGCGCGGGAACTCGAGCGCGACCAGCGATTCCAGATTCTTCGTCTTCGCCTCCAGCCCTCGTCCCGAGACCCGATGGCCCAAGTAGTCGACCTTGGACATTCCCCACTCGCTCTTCTAGACACTGATGGACAAGTGCAACTGTTCGCAGACGTCCAGCAAGCGTTCGACCTTCTCGCTCAGGTCATCCCACGACGTACCTCCGATGAGGATGTCGTCGATGTACGACCTCCGTCCCAGGACGGAGTGGACACCTGGCTTCACCGGCTCGCCGTCTTCGAACACGTCCCGTGTGCTGCCATCCGGAGACAGCTGCAGGAACCCGTAGAGCGCGTTATCGATCAGGCGTTGATAAATCTGCGGCGCGTTGCACAGGCCGAACGGCATGCGCAGCCATTCGTACAGGCCCATCGGCGTGATGAAGGCCGAGATGAGCCGGGCTCGGTCCGTCATGGGGACAACCCAGAAGCCGCTCGCCATGTCGAGGGAGCAGTACCAGAGGTACGCGTCCAAGTCTTCGAGCAGGTCATTGACGAGCGGCATGGGGTACACCATCAGCTGCGTCAGCCCGTTGATGAGCCTGTAGTCGATGCAAAGTCGAATGTCTACGCCATTCTTCTTGATGATCACTACAATAGGCGACGCCCACGGTGACTTCGACTTCTGGATCATCCTCGCGCTCAGTAGACCCTTGATCAGGTCGGCGACCTTCTCTCGGAATTGTGGCGGGATTTTCCGGACGCGTTGTGCGACGGGTTTTGCGTCGCCCACGTCGATGTCACAAACCACCCCCAGGGCGGCAGGCGGCAGAGCGTTGCCCTTGCCGATCAACCACTTCCGTCGCTTCCAGATGATTTGGCGTAGCCGTGCTTCCTGCCTCGCCGCTTCTTCGGGTGGGAGTCCGGTCGGTGCGCCAACCTTCAGGTCTTCGATTCTTACCTCGGCGGTCAACGAGAGATCCGGCAGCACGGCCATCTCGGACTCGAGATCCTCTGCGAAGAGGTCTGATCCCTCATGGATAAGGACCGCGTCGTCCTCTTCCTGCTCGCTCGGGTTCGGTTCATCGAGTTTCGGCGCGTCGAGTTTCAGCTCGTCGAGTTTCGACTTCGGCGCTTCCCAAGCCGCCGCACTTCCTGTCGCCACCAGTGGCGCCTCGGGGTCGTCCGCAACCTGCCGGCGGTCTTCAAGCAGCACCTCTTCCCTGCCTCCTTTCGGCGCTTCTGCGATCGTTGCCACTACTGGGGTCACGGCGCGTCGCGCTTCAGGCTGCTTCGGTTTCGGGCGCAGAATCGCCTTGGGCGTTGGGTATGAGGGGCGGTCTGTCATCGGCCCGCTGAATTCGGCGGGGATCAATTCTCCTCCGCGTCGCACGTCGCGCTGTAGGCCAGGTTCTGCCACTGCTGGTACCGGGTGGAGCCTAGTCGGACAAACCCGCGGCTCCGGGGCTGGCCATCGGCCGGCGTCCACCACCCAAGCGTTGCATGAGCGTCGAGGGTTATCGTTGCGTCTCCGATATTCGTGACACGCAGGTAAGTTTTCCTTCCGAACTTCCCTTTGACATAGGTAGTAACCCATGACTCTGCTCGTGTCACCCACAGAAATGGCGCGTTTCGGTCTGGCCTCAGCTGGACTTCATGTGTCCCCCCTGGCTCCAGTTGCACGGGTGTCTTCAAGTTCACCGGGTGCATTCGCGCCCCGTACAGCGGCCTCCGTCCGATCATCTGGATGTGGACCTCGTCGGGAGGCACGCCGTACCGTCCGCAGTGTCGATGCGCACCCTGCGGGCACCATGAAGTTCATCCCCAAGATCGCGTGTTGGCCGACCAAGTCGCCGACCCACAGGTGCATGTAGTACACCAAGTTCCCGGCCAAGGTAATCTTGACTCTGGTTCTCCCCACCGTGTAATATGTTTCATCACGAATTCCCACACACTCTTGCGTGATCTCCGTGTCGATCAGGCAGCCTACCTCACGAGCAAAGGTGGTGTCCAAGATGGACACCTCGGCACCTGTGTCGAGCAATAACACAGCACGGCGGTTGTTCAGCTTCCCATGAATCTTGGCCTGCTTGTACCACTTGTGCGGCGCGTATTGTTTCCAGTATCCGCGTCGCTCCCCTGGTTGCAAGTCGATCTCGTCCAGGGGTGGTTCACGTGCAAACTCGTCGTCCGTCGTACGTCGGATCGCCGAGATTCGCGGCGCGTTCTCTCGCGTGGTACGTTCCCGGTTGGATTCACATGTATTATCATTCAGGAAGTCGGGATCTCACTAACCACCTCTCGCGACTTCTTGGTCACATATGCATAGACGGAAACAGGTCGCTCGTCTCGTACTGGTTTCCAAGCCAGCGAGCGTCCTAGTTTAACATCTTTTCGGCGGCCGGCGGCAGCGTTCCCGCGTGTTTGTGCGGGTCGAACCACTGGCGCAACTGGTTGAAGAACTCCTCCATCGGGCATTCTCCAGCTTCGTGCACGTCTCCACAGGCCTTGCACACCCTCAAGCACCGCTCCGTCGGGTGTTGGCCACCGCACTTCTGGCACGTCAACAACTTCCAGCAGTCTCCTTCAGCGTGTCGACGTGAACCGCAGTGGCGGCACCGCGGGCGGTCGCGTCCCGAGTCGTCGGGGTCAAAGTTGCGACGCGCTGGCTCTCCAGGTGGGGCTTGGCCCGCGACGAACAACTTGGCGCGCTCCTCGTCCCCCTCGTCTTGGTCGTACTGGCGGTCGTCGCTGTCGCGACTTTCGCGTTCCGAGTCGTACTCGTCCGCCGCGACGTGAATCGCGTGTACGGCGCGTGCCGGCTGAGCCGGCGGGGTCGGCGCCTTTTGACGGAACTTGCTTGAACCAAAGAGGGTCTTCTTCTGGTGGGCCAGGCCACGCTGTCGGGCGCGCAATTTCTTCTCCAGCGCCTCGGAGTCGGCGACTTCCATCAGAGTGAGACGCGAGGCGAGTTCGGCCTCCTGAGTGTTCAGCGTCCGGATGAAGTGCTCGGCGTGTTCACGCTTTTCCTCGGTCGTGCCCTCGGCGTACGGGATGTTCGCCCTGAGTCCCGCCACATTGAGCCGGTACAAGTAGTCAAGTGGAGTCTCGTCGGGGCGTTGCGCCGCATGGTAGTAGCGGCTGGCCATCGACACCCCCTTTCCGCAGTACTGGATGCGAAACTGCTCCATCAACTCGGCCCATGACTTCTTCACCTTCTTGGGGAGTTGGAGGTACCATTGGCGCGCGGGGCCGCTCATCAGATCGCTGAACAAGCCACACACTTCTTCGCCGGTCATCCCGTCGCGTCGAGCGGCGGACTTCAGGCGGTTGAGCCACAGCCTAGCCTTCTCTTCGCCAGCATCGCGTCCCGAGAATTCCTTCAGTTCGGATGAGGCGGAGAGGCGAACTCGTGAGCCCGACGCCGGCCGTCGCCGTTGAGACCGCGGCTGCAGCTCTTGGCGTCCCGACGTCCAAGTCGAACAGGTCGTCGGGATCTTCGTCCGCGTCGCGTCGAGGTCTGGACCGCGACGACGAATGCGAACTCACCGACTCCATCGCGACATCGGCTGTCTCGTGGGGGCGCGTCGTCGCTGTCGCTGGGTGCTCCGGCTTTGCCTGGACGACGGGTGCCTCGGCGCGCGGTGCGCGCATTATCGTCGTCTGCATCAGTCTAACCAGAGACTCCTCCAGAGCCTTCGGGATCGCTCCCTCGTCGGGCTTCGCGACTTCGGCGCGCGAGGCTGCCGGCGCAGCGGAGATCTGCATGACACGCGGCGGCCGCTCCATGGGCATGCGCTTGGGTGACTCAAAGCTGCTGTCAGAGTCCACACTCGACTGGTACCGAGGTGGAGGTGACGGCGTGGTCGTCGACGTCTGCCCCAAGGCCGTTGCCGGACTCGTCGCGTCTCGATCTACCGCAGAGATCGTCGCATCTTGCTTGGTGGACCCCGCAAGAATCGTCAAGGGCTCCTGCACGACGCGGATCGCGCGCAACCAGGACTTGAGGTCCCAGTCACAGAGCCTCTCCATTTCGAAAGCGCCCAGGACGAATCCCGAGTCACGCAACATCTGGAAGAGGGTCGGCGCAGCGTGTGCGACGCTGGTGATCTTGTCGTAGTCCGGCGCCACGAAGGGGCCCGTGAAGTTGCTCATCAGCATGGGCTTGAGGAAGACCAGGATGGGGTCTTGCTCTAGCAGCCGGAAGAGCTCCGTGCGGGCCACGACGTATCGTACTTCCTCGACGGTGTACTCGCGTCCCGTGTCCTTGCCTTGCGGCTTAGACAGCGACTCGTCCGCCGAGTCCGGCGCGCGCAGCTTCTTCTTCTTCTTCTTGGACGACTTGCGCTTGGCGGCTGGCTTGGCGGTGGGTGATTGTTGGTCTTCGGCCTTCGCAGGCTTCCGACCGGTAGGGCCGCGACTTGCGTCGCGGCCCTTCGTGGCTCCCTTGTCGGGAGCCACATCGGGAACGGCAAACTGTTCTTCGTAGCCCTCCTGATCGTCGCTGGCTCCGTGGCCAGTCGTGAAGGTTCCTCGGAGCTCCACGACGCGACAGGTCCTTCTCCGTGCTCTCTTGTCGTCGGCGACCTTCCAACCGACGGCGCACCTGCCTCCGATGCCTCTTGGATCGATGGCCCGTCATTCGAAGTAGTACTCCCGGGTCGCGGCACCATTGTGGAGTAGCGGCCTCGCAGAAATCTCGCGGAGCCGGTCTCGCACAAACTCGGCGCGTCTGGATAGCGGTCGCGCCGAGCAATCTCTTTCCCGGTTGTTGGAGTAGCGTATCTTCGAAATACAGACCCAAGTCTTCGCAGGCTTCAGAGTTGGGGGTTCTTGGTTGACGCTTGTTCCTTGTCGTAGGGCGTCGAGCCTTGGGCGTGCGGCGTTATCGGGCCGGCGTTTCCTTGGCGTTCCCGTCGGGCGTGCGGCGTTATCAGGCCGGCGTTTCCTGGGGCTTGTGTGGCGTTATCGGGCCTACACGGGGGTCTTGTGCACGGCGGTTATCGGGCCAGTGCGTTCCTTCGTCTAGCAGCGCGTTATCGGGCGCCCCTAAACGGTATACGTTTAACGTGCCTTTATCTCAGCACGGGTCTGTGGGGGTTGAGTACCCGAACCAACAAACGACGGGGGCCGCGATATCGGGGCGGCTCTGCTTGCCGGCGCTTGGTGGTTCCCCTGGAACCGGAGGGAAGACAGGAGGTCTTTGTGGTTCAGAGAAATTTCGGGACTGAGTCCTTACCCTATCCTACGTCCTTGCTACTGGCTATCTCCTACTTCGTGCTTGCTAAGCCTACCACCCTACGTCTATCCTTGCGTCTGTCGTGCTTGCACTACCGTTCTTCAACCTGATTTGCGTAACATAATCAAGATCTCACCTCGACGCGTTTTGCTCGACGCGTTTTGGCTCGGCGGGTTTTGCTCGGCGCGTTTTGGGCTCGGCGGGTTTTGCTCGGCGGGGTTTAGGTCGACGTGTTTTGAAGAGACGGGGCCCTGGTCGACCCGTCGGGTGATTACGCCTCGCACTGGATTCTGGTGCCATGTCTCACCGCCCATCACCCTCGTCGACTTTCCCGTCCATCTCCGCAGCGCGTCGCGCCCCATCAACCGCGTCGCGCCCCATCAACCGCGTAGCACTCCATCCGTCGCGTCGAGCTCCATCACCGCGGCGCTGTTCTCGCCGCCCATCGCGCTTTCTCCGCGGGGTGCTATACCACACCTACATTTGAACGACGACGCGTGAGGACCAAAGTGTGGGTAAAGTTTTGGCAGGGTACAAGGTGCCAGACTTACCTGTGTCAACGCCGACTATTGGCGATCTGCAGCATCGTCTCTCCGAGTCCGAGTTTGGCCAAGTCGTCACATTGCGGGGCGAGCTGTATCAGCATGTCCTAGGGTCCCCGAACGTGCGGTACAATGTGGCCATAGAGGTAGTAGATGCCCCCTTCGCTGCCCTCTTGATGCACCTGAAGACAGTCCTCGACGCCGCACACAGTACACCGGCTGACCCAACTGTGCAGCTTACGCGCTATGAGTACCGGCTGCATCGCTCGATCGCATCGACAAACGCGCTTCTTGGTTGTCACATCAGCATTAGTACGTGCTGCGAATGGGGCGATCATCTTACTGCACATTGGCGAGCTACGAACCACGCACAAGTCAGCAGTACAGTTAGTGGAGGGGATACGTTACTCGCATCGACGATGGAGAACATACTGAAGCAGTTGGTCGAGATAAATGAGCGGCTTGCGCGTCTGGAAGCCACCAAGTCATCGACAACAGCCCTCGTTGCAGATGATAGCGCAACTTCGCCCGCTGTCCCAGCTCCGCCACCTGCTCCAGCTACTGCCTCTACGCTGGCAGGCTGCGCGCTCAACTGGTACATACACCAAATATGGGAATCTGTGAAAGGTAAGAAGGAACAAAACAAGCGCGCCGACGCAAAGCTGCAGTGAATATCATGCTTGTACTGTACCAGACTCCTTGCACATTCCCGAAGCCACCGCATCGGTCCGACAGCGACGCGTACCAGACTTGGAAGCACGACCTCTGGGAGCTGGCGCTCTTGCTGGATCGCACTGCCAATGAGCGTCTTAGCAGCTTCGACGGCAAGAAGCCGACCACCAAAGCTTCGTCGCTTCGCAAGCGCTGGCGAGCATTGCGATCATCGCATCCAGAGGCGTACAAAGCACTCGGTGCACAGTATCTTGCGTTGAAGGCGAGCGGCTGCATCTCCGACGAGTACACACCTGCAACGCATCAGTGGACGGCCAACGATCTTGCGTAGCGCTTCGCCTATACAATCCATACCATGCATAGCAGAAACAAACCGCATACAAATACATACAAGTTAAATCAACCAAGATGCTGGAGGCCGGGATCGAACCGGCGACCTGGAAGCGAGACTTCCTGCTCTTCCGCTGAGCTACACCAGCGATAGTGAAGGAGAGGAAGTAGCGGTCGTACCTCAATCGAGCCGGTCATTACCTTGGAGGCGCACCCGTCTCCGTCGTCGCGATGCCCGCTGCTGCTGCGTGCCACCTGCTGCTGAGTGCCATTGATTCGGCGCTCTCCAGCTTCTCCTTCTGCTGCTGCTGCTGCGTCTGCTTATCCGTGTGATGCTCTACCTGGCATAGTTGCACTGCATCCCGTTGAACTGCTGAGCGCAGCTCCGCGCGCACCTGCTCCTTCTCGACCGCTTCATCTCCTTCAATGTCCTCTGCCTCTTCCCACCTCCTTTCTCATCGCTCGGCACAACCGCATCGCCAGTCCTCGTAGGCCGCACAACACTCTTGAGGCGCGTCCGTCTCCACCTGATGCTCGGGCACGCACTGCCCCCGCGTCTGTATTTGCTGCCCCTCGTCACTCTTCGCCTCAGTCATCTCAACGCCTCCTTTTTGCTCTGCGCGTTTATCGTGACCGCGTAGCCGAGCTATCATCGCACTGCAAACAGCACACAACACAATACACAACACACCATACACAATACACAACGCACAATACACAATACACAATATACAACACACCATACACAATACACAATACGCAATACGCAATACAGATAGTTTGCCCCCGGCTGGAGTCGAACCAGCGGCCTGGGGGCGTAGCCTTCCGCTCTCCCGCTGAGCTACGGGGGCGTGGACAAGAGAGAGACCTACCTCAAGGAGTCCAGTGTCTTCTGCAGCACTGGCGCTGATCGGGTCTGCTTGCGTACGCGCGCGCGCAGTTTGTCGTCCAGCTGCCCGCCGTTCTCTGCCTGCCATCCTCTGCCTGTCGTCCACCGCCTGCCGTGCAGCCACACGCGCGCGTATCCTCCACGTCGCCGCCTGCCGTTCACTGCCTGGCGTGCAACTGCGCGCGCAGACTGTCCGCCGTACTGCTGTCTGCCGTCCGCTGCCTGCCGTACTGCCGCTGTCTCCAAGAACGCCGAATGAGAAAGAAGTGGAGAGGATTTACACATCCCTTCTAAGTACGAATTCCAGCCCTATACGCTCTCGTCCGGAATGGATAAGTCGACGTTGATTGGTACGAGGTTTTTTATGCATCGCCAGTGTGGCTCTTTTGCAGGTTTGACAGGTTTCCGGATTCCGGTTCGGAATCTGCCAATTACTGTAACGGGGTTACACGCACAAGTGGCTACAGCCACTTGCAACTCTAACAGACGCGATGTCTGTTAAAGGTTCAAACACTTCCTCGGCCTTGGTGTACGCTACATCAAGGGCCACATTCATTTTAGATCACCACGACGGGTGGTCCATAGACATTTAGGATTCCTATTGGTTGAAAGCAGCATCTTTTAACCAATGAGCGACATGCATAGCAAAGGAATTCTGCCAACCAGCCGTTGGCAGATTCCCAATTTAGAATATTACATTTAGAGGAAGTCAGAAACATAAAACAAAAATAACAGTTCTCATCTTTACCAAAAACCAGCTACTTAGAGTCTTTATCTTGTTTAAAGTATACTCGTGAACCTCAAGTATACTAAACTCAAGTAAAAGAAACCTACGCTTCCTCACACACGTGCACACACGTGTAAGCTGTTGTAGTGAGCCAAGGTGGGCCCATTACACATGGTAGCACTATGTAGTCCGTCCAACGACCGACTACCTGAACGTTCGTACGGGACTGTACGGACGGGGAGCCGAGAACCTTTTCATGAACACGGAGGTGCTCATGGAAAGCTCCACTACGCCTGCAACTCATGTTGCACGCGCTCACTGCCTCCAACTGTCGGATCCAGAGTGGGAAGCACTCCAACGACTGTCAACAGTCATTAGTGAGGCGGCTGTAGCTACGATGTTGCGTACGCTAACGCCGACAGAGCAACACGGTGTTGCTCTGGGCTTCATCTTGAGGGAGCAGCGAGATGCTGCTGCCAGTACCGCGGTGTCGTCGGGGACGACACCTCGCCCACAGTCGCTTAAGCTCAATGTGAGCAACTACGTCGGAAGAGAGGGTGAGCCTCTCCTCCGTTGGCTTGTCGAACTCAACACTGCCATCGCGGCTCGACGTATCGTCGACCCGTTGTCAAGGTTGCGTTCGCCATGTCATGTCTTGGCGGACGAGCGAGAAGTTGGGCGTATGGACGCCGACTCTTTGATCCTACGTGCTTCAGCACGTACGAGGGTTTCAAGGAGGAGCTCAGACAAGCGTTTGAGCCCCCGCAGAATGAGTTCCGGTCGAGGGCTGAGTTCCTCGACCTGCAGAAGGGCAAGCATGACGTCCATACTTACGCTCAGAGAGCACGGTACTTGGTCTCGAACATCGTGACCAACCCGATTGACGAGGCGACCAAGGTCGTCACGTTCATGAAGGGATTGAGAGATGGGCCTGTGAAGACCTATCTCTTCCGTGAGTATCCGAATACTCTCGAAGCTGCAATCACTCTTGCGATGCAGGAGGAGTTTAGTCTGAGGCAGGCTAAACTGCACGCGAATGCGCCGAGGCTGCAACCACCTCCGGTCGCGATGGCGGGAGGTCCGGAACCAATGGACCTCTCGAATGCAACGGCTGTTGGTTATCAACGCCAACAAGGAAGCAATGTACGATGCTTCCGTTGCGGAAGGATCGGTCACTATGCCCAAGAGTGCACGGCACCCGTGCACCGAGATGGTGGTCGACGCGGCGATGCTGGGCATCGTCGCGGAGAAACAAAAAACGCTGGAACCCAGTATGCGCGGGGCGCCCTACTGGTGAAGCAGTCACGCGTGTCCAACTCGGACATGCGACACTGAGGACTGCAGCCCCCAGTGAGGACCCTTCTCACTGTAAAATGCATGATGACAAACCAAGTCTTGTCATCTTGAACGTGTCGTCGAAAAGAGAGAGCAACTCTTTTCGTGCTTTGGTTGATTCGGGCGCGTCGAATAATTTTGTTCGACTGCGAAGTCTATCAAGGCTTGACTTCGAGGATTTAAAGATACATCGAAGTATGTTGGAGGTACGACTGGCGACGGGTGTCGTCGTCAAGACCGAGAAGCGCATGGTAATCGTGCGCTTCACGTATGAAGATCAAGGGTTTGCCGAAACCTTTATCGTCCTGGATCTGGACGATAAGTTCGACATGGTATTGGGCATGCCGTGGCTCGCACAGCATGATCCGGTAATCGCTTCGGTCGCGACAATGGAACAGAGAGCGATGGCCCTGTTACCAACACACACGCACGCGAATCTCCAGTCGAGACAGCGCCTAATGCCGCTGCCCCGGAACACCCTGGACGCGCACGAGCGCGCGCGCGAGAACAGGTAGCGTCGGCGTCGCCGCCGACGGCTAGTGAAGAAAATGTGTTGACTTCGGAAGTCAACACCCGCTTTCAGCGAATCAAAGAAGTCTCCGGCCTCGAGCGGCGCGGATGACACAAGCGAGTCACACGCGTCAGCCGTGGAGGCTGACGCGAACCTGATTGGATCAGTTTTGGCCCGTAATGGGAGCCAAGGTGACGTAATGCCGTCGACTCCGGGAGTCGATGGCTTGGATGAATTCTATTCGTCGGCTCGGGGAGCCGACGCACCCTACGTAATGGGGGTCTCCGCCAATGGAAGGCGTCGAGGTATTGAAGTCGCGTCGGTTCCGGGAACCGACGCTGCGAAAAGACATTTCGCGTCGACTCCGGGAGTCGACGCACCCTTTGTAATGAAGAGCTCCGCCAATAACAGGCGTCGAGGTGAATATGGCGTGTCGGTTCCGGGAACCGACGCTACAGGCGGTGCGGACGGTTGCAAACGTCCCGCACCGGAAAAACTTGCATGCTGTCGTGCAGCCGGGCTGCACGACGAAGTGCCGCGCGACCAAGCCGGGCTTGAAGTTGCTCGCCCGCGGGAAGTACCCGCCGGCGGAATAAAGAAGAACACCCGTCCACGACTGGGCCTGGACGAGGTCAAGGACAGGGCTCCGCAAGGCAAGAAGACGGCGCATGCGAAGATCGCTGCGCAAGTCTCGGCCCGGGGCCGAGACGCTACAAGAGATGTCTGCCGGGCAGACGAAGGCTGAGAAGCCGAACGTCGAGACGTTGAACGTCTTGACGCGTACCTGTGCCGGGTTCCGGCACAGGGAGATGGCCTCGCTAATCCTCCGACGCAAGCGTCAGAGTTGACTTCGCTTCCAGTCATGAGCTGGAAGCGCTTCGCGCGTGACTTGCACGATGGACGCATCGAGCAAATATGCATTCTCTCGGACGCCGAGAGAACGAAGAGCGAGAATGAGGAACTGAGGCAGTTCTTCATGGAGAGCACCACTGAGAGTGAAGACACTTTCAGTGCCAAGACGAAGAAGGAACGCTTTGAAGAGCAGAGCTGGGACTCGCTGAAGGCGAGTCCCTATTATGAGATTCTACGGGAGTACGCGGACGTACTTCCGGAAGAGATCCCTGCGGAGCTTCCGCAGGACAAGGGCATTCAGCACGAGATTGATCTCGTGCCGGGCACGAAATACTGTGTCACGCGGCAGTGGCCACTGCCGCGAGAGCAGGTCAAGGCGATCGACGACTTCTTTGAAAGTCGTCGCAAAGCTGGACAAGGGAATCGAAATCGCCGCACAGTGCTCCGATGTTCTGTGTCAAGAAGCCACAGGGCGGCTAGCGCATCGTTCATGCGTACAATAAGCTGAACGATGCGACGATACCGGCGCAGACACCGATACCGCGAAAAGATGTTATCATCGATTCGATGGCCAGGAGCACTGTCTACAGTGCTCTTGATCTGCGCGATGGGTTCTATCAGATCCTAATGCGTGAGAGCGATATCCCTCTCACGGCTGTGAGCACGCCGAGTGGCATGCTCTGGGAGTGGCTAGGGATGTTGCAGGGTCTGAAGAACGCCCCTGCGACCTTCAACAGGTGCATGACGCACTTGTTGCGCTCGGTGCGCGACTTCGCACCGAGCTACTTCGATGACGTGTTCGTCCACAGCCGTGCTGCGGACGGGATGAGCGACGTTGAGATGCACAAGGTGCATCTCCGAAAGCTGCTTGCGCTCATGCGCAAGCACAAGCTCTACGCGAAGCTAAAGAAGTGCATCTTCGGGGCGAGCGAGATACCCGTGCTCGGGTGTCTCGTTGGGAAGCATGGTGTCCGCCCTGACCCTGAAAAGGTCAGAGTGATCAACGAGTGGCCGACACCGTCAAACGTCAAGGAACTGCGGCAGTTCCTTGGCTTGACCACGTACTTGTGCAAGTACGTGAAGGACTACGCGGGCACGATACGCCCGCTGTCACAGCTCCTGAAGAAGGATGCCGAGTGGAATTGGACTGCTGACTGTCAGCAGGCCTTCGATGCAGTCAAGCGGGGCTTGACTGAGGCGCCGATCTTGGCTGTAACGGGGTTACACGAATGTTACCCGAAGGGTTACGAAGTGTGGCACATACAGGCTTGTGTGGTGCACACTGTCTAACCTATTTCAGTAGGAGAATCAGTACATGACTTCAGAGCCACAGATTATGCATATGATTAGGGTTCACTATGCTAGATAGTGAACCAGATACATTTACACCGAAGGCGGCTCTGCCGCAATAAAGAGAAATACATTCAGTTTAAAGATTCACAGCTAAGAGTTAAGGGTTGACTCTTGGAGTCCGTAAGGAGTACGGACTCGTGCGTTCTGGTATTAGAACGGGCTATCTTTAGCCGCGACTCTGTGAGTCTGTTACGTCTTCCTCTGACGCTAAAGCTACGGCAGCCCCGCTGCACTTGGTAGCACTTGTAGTCAATCCGACACCTGAGTCTGGATAGACTGACCCTCTGTGGAGAATGGAGCAGTTCGCTCACTTGCCCCCGAACCAGCAGGATGCGCTTAAAAAGCTTATTTCCTTGCTGGGCCCGGAGGGCGGGGCGCAACTGGCGCAACAAGGCCCCGACGCGGTGAATGCGCGTCTCGAGGCGTTCTCCAGCTACGAGAATGCTCTGTTGGAGCACCTCCAGCAGAGGATGGCGACGGCCGCGGCGCCGCAAGCGCCCGCTACGTCATCCGACGCGGGAACAAGACCCAAGCCGCTCATGTTGAGCGTGAAGACCTTCGAAGGCAAGGAAGGGGAAAGCTTAATGCTTTGGACCCGTGAAGTCGAGATGGCTATGAGCTCAGCTCTACTCCGGACGGAGTCGCAGCGCGTGGCGCTAGCTATCTCGAAGCTTGGTGGGCGAGCGAGAGAGTGGGCACTAACGTCAGGGACGGTCGACACGGCCTTCCCGACGTGGGATCAGCTGAAGCAGCAACTGTCCCGGGTGTTCGCTCCGCCTAACGAGGCGTATCGCGTGCGCTCACGCTTCCTGGATACCCGGCAGGGCAAGAAGGAGTTGGTGGACTATGTCCAGGAGTTGAGAACTCTCATTGCGGGCATGTCTGCCGAGCCTCTGGCTGAGGTAGTCATCGTCACGGTGTTTATGGAAGGGCTTCGCACTGGCGTGACCAGGACGGAAGTCTTCCGCACTCACCCAAGCTCTTTTGAAGAGGCTGTGAGCATCGCGTTGAACGCGGAGCACAACTTTAAGTCGTCAAGACTTGGGTGGAACGCTCCTCACACCAGTTCGTCGAACGGTCCGGAGCCTATGGACCTCAGCTATGCTGAAGACGAAGAAGCCGAGCTTCGGGCTGCTGAGCAGCGGCGCGGCATCCGCCGATGCTTTATCTGCGGTGACACGCGTCACTTGCGCACCGGATGTCCGCTGCGCCTCCAGCGCCAGGCTTCGGTAAGCCGCTCTTCGGGTTCGAGCCCGGGCTCTGGTTCGTCTCGGGGAAACGAGAAAACCCAGTAGGCGCGGGGCGACCTACTGGGGAGGAACTAAGTTCTATTGAGCCTCGGCGAGGTGGAGGTCGACAGGACTTAGCCCCGAAGAGAGCTGTACTCTATAACACGGAACGTGTGTGCAAGCCGGGCTTGCTAGTTGTCCAGGCTTGGGTGAAGGGCTTCACAAAGCCATGGACGATTTTGATCGATTCGGGAGCGTCGGGTAATTATGCCCGGCGTTCTACGATGGACGGAAGTCAGCTTTATGCTGAGGCGCTGGTAGCGCGTGGGAGTGACATCGTCACTGTTCGTCTCGCGACGGGCACTCGTGTCACGGTGCCTAAAGTCCCTGTGGACTTGGGCGTGAAGTTTTTGGATTTTGATAGCGTGGAACGCTGTCTGGTCTTAGACCTCGATTCGAGATATGATCTCATCCTTGGTATGGCGTGGCTGGAACGCCATGAGCCTTGGATAGATTGGAGGTCGAAGACCCTTGGTGCTACGCACTTCTCTCCTGGTGGAGCATTGGCGAGTCATGAACCCACCTCTGCTAGGAAGCAGAAGCGCTTCTGGCGCGAGCACTGGGCCGAGTCGGTTAATGTGCTAGACATCGGAGTTTCCGAGTTGGTGGACACTGCGTGTGTCGAGAACGAGCGTTCCGAGCGTGGCTCGTGGACGGCAGGTGGAGCGGCACGAATTCCGCTGAGCGGGTGTGCGCCTGAGGGCAATGCCCCGCTGTACCCAAGTGAGGACAAGGCCGGCATGGAGCCGAGGAGCCATGGGCGAGGCCCGGCTGATGAAGGATGTGGAGCGGCACTAATTCCGCTGAGCGGGTGTGCGTCTGAGGGCGACGCCCTGCTGCGTGCCAGTGAAGGCGCGGTCGACGAGAAGTCGAGTGAAGGTGGGCGTTGCCCGGATCAGGATGTGGAGCGGCACTAATTCCGCTGAGCGGGTGTGCGTCTGAGGGCGACGCCCTGCTGCGTGCCAGCGACGGCGCGGTCGGCACGATGCCGAGGGACAAGGGGCTCTGCCCGGATGAAGATCGTGGAGTGGCACGTAATCCACTGAGTGGAGGCTGCGGGTCGTGCAGCCCTTCGCTGAGTGTCGATCAAGACACTGGTGCTCCTCTGGAGCTGAATGAGGTGGTGACACCTGGAGTCAAGAAGCACGCGAAATCACGGAGCTCTTCTGGGCGGACAGTGTCCATGAAGAGGCGGCAGCGCCGCAAAGCGCTGGCGGCGCGACGCAAGGCGTCTGCGGTCTCACGAGTCGAGAAGGGTGTGTCGAGCGGTGAGGCTCCACACAAGAGCGAGCAGCTCTACACACTCGTGAATGGAGTGACGGGCGACGTCGACGGAGACATCAGTCTCAACGACTTGCCCTAACTATCTGCTCTCCTGGAGCTGGACGAGATGTCCTTGGCCGGGTTGGGCGAAGCCTTGAAGGCTGGAGACTTGGCGGAGGTGGTGGTCATACGACCTGAAGAAGAGTTGAACTCGTCCTCGCTTCTGGATGAAGCTGTCCTGGAGGACACTAAGAAGGCGCTGAATGCGCGAAGCGGATCGGCGATCCTGAAGGATCCGTCGGACCCCTTGTATCACGTGGTGAAGGATTATCAAGACGTGGTCTCGAAGGAACCGCCCTCGGGGCTACCTCCGGATCGGGGTGTTCGACATGAGATTGATCTCGTTCCGGGAACGAAGTACTGCGTGACGAGGCAGTGGCCTTTGCCGAAGGAGCAGTGTGACGTCATTGCCGCGTTCTTCCGTGCGAAGCACGAAGCGGGCATGGTGCGTGAGAGTAAGTCTCCTCACTCCACGCCGACGTTCTGCGTCAGAAAGCCGAATGGCAAGTGGCGTATTGTGCATGCTTTCAACAAGCTGAATGCCGCCACCATTCCAGCGCAGACGCCGATTCCTCGAAAGGACGTTCTTCAGAACAACATGGCAGGATGTACGATGTACAGTGCGCTCGACTTGGTCGATGGCTACTACCAATTGCTCATGAGGACGAGCGACATTCCCCTCACTGCGGTGAGTACTCCGAGCGGCATGCTCTGGGAGTGGTTGGTGATGCCCCAAGGGCTTTCGAACGCACCAGCGACGTTCAATCGTCTTGTGACGCAGCTCTTCCGGCCCCATCGGGCGTACGCGCAGACGTACTTCGATGATATCTTTGTCCACAGTCGTGCGGAGCACGGGAAGACTGATATGGAGAACCATGTTGAGCACCTGCGTGCTGTGCTCGAGTGCATGCGTCAAAACAAGTTGTATGCCAACATTGACAAATGCATCTTCGGAGCAGAAGAGATTCCCTTCTTAGGGTGCTTCATCGGGAAGCGTGGCCTGAGGGCCGACCCGGTCAAGGTCAAGGCCATTGTTGACTGGCCGGTTCCCCAGAACCAGAAGGATCTTCGCAAGTGGCTTGGCTTGGCCAATTACTTGCACAAGTACAGCGAGAACTACGCTGAGATGGCTCGGCCACTCTCCAATCTCCTGAAGAAGGACGCGGAGTGGTGTTGGAACACCGAGCATCAAGATGCGTTTGCGGCAATTAAGGATAGTCTCCTTCATGCGCCTATTCTGGCTTTGCCAGACCCCGCTCGTCCGTTTAGTGTCGTCTGTGACGCCTCGGACTTTGCCATCGGCTGTGCCCTGCTACAAGCAGACGCCGAGGGGCGCGAGCGCGTGGTGGCGTTCGAATCTCGTCAGCTGAAGGCTGCGGAGAAGAACTATCCTGTCCATGACAAAGAGCTACTTGCGATGAAGTATGCGCTCGTCAAGTTCAAAGTTCACCTGTTGGGCTCTCAGCCGTTCGTGATTTACACGGATCGCGCGTCGTTACGCACTGCGACTCAGTCGCCTCATCTCTCGCAACGGATGGCCCGTTGGCTGTCCTTCTTCGCGGAGTACAACTTCGAGGTGAAGTACAAGCCTGGCAGGCAGAATGTCCTCGCGGACGCGCTGTCGCGCAGGCCGGATTATGAGCTGGCTCATGTAACGACCGTGACTTCGTCATTACCGGATCTGATCCGAACGGCTTATGCCAAGGATGACACTTGTGTCGCGTTGCTGAAGGCTTTCGGGAGCAAGGAGTTTCAAGACTCGGACTTTGAATTGTCGGCGCGAGCGCGTGCGCGTTTGCATCGCTACACCCTCGATGGTGGCCTGCTGTTCTACAGCACTGGCTCCGAGGACACGCCACGCGTGGTCATTCCTCATGATGAGGACCTGAAGTATCGTATCCTCTATGAGGCCCACGACACGCCGGTGGCTGGCCATCTTGGCCGTGAGAAGACCTACAGCTCGGTGAGCAACCACTACTGGTGGCCGAAGATGTACAAGTGGACGAGCACTTATGTGCGCACGTGCGAGACGTGTCAGCGAGTGAAGTCGTCACCCCATGCTGCAGCCCCGTTGGCAAGCTTGCCTGTCCCTTCGGGCTGTTGGCAATCCATGAGTATGGACTTTGTGTTTGGCCTGCCGGCGGATGCGGCGGGCAACACTGGAGTCGTGGTCTTTGTAGACCGACTGAGCAAGATGGCTCACATTGCGGCTGTGCCAGATACCATCGATGGTAAGGGTACAGCAACGCTGTTCTTGGACCGAGTGTTTCGACAACACGGACTCCCTGAGTCGATTGTCTCGGACCGAGACCCCCGCTTCACGGGTAACTTCTGGAGCGCGGTCTTTGCGGTGTTTGGCACCAAGCTGGACATGTCCACGGCGGATCACCCGCAGACCGATGGTCAGACGGAGCGAGTGAATCGCGTCGTCGAAGACGTGCTCCGCAGCATTTGCGCTGAGACGCCGAAGCGTTGGAGCGCTATGCTGCCACTCGTTGAGTTTGCGTTGAATAACGCCGTGCATGCCTCGACCGGCTACACGCCGTTCTACGTGAACAGCTTGTCTCATCCCCGCGTCCCGCTGACGCCGCCACGTGGTGGCCTCGGGCTTGGTGGGGGAGAGGAAGCCGATTTAGCTGATCGGCTAGCTGATGTCAGCCCGCCTACTGTTCGTAAACAGGTTGGCACTTTCTTGTCGACGCGCTTGAGTGTCTTACGACACGTGCGTGACGCAATGGCTGAGAGCCAAGACAAGCAAAAGGAACATGCAGATGCTAGAGGCAGAGGCAATGTTGACAGTTATGAGGTCGGGGACCTGGTATTGCTAAATGCTAAGAACCTACCTACACATGCAGTGTCCGCTGTCTTCAAGACGAAGTTGCGCCCGCGCTTCATTGGACCTTTCAAGGTCGTGGCCAGGAAGGGCCTTGCGTACACGCTCAATCTTCCGAAGAAGATGCGGACGCACCCCGTCTTCTACGTGGGCTTGCTCAAGCCGTACCATGACCCGACGCAGGTTCAAATGGAGGCACCAAGGGCGACGAGGTTGCAGGCGCGGAGGTCGCGAGCGTCGAGGACGCAGTCGCAGGCGTCGCAGAAGCGACCATCATCGCAGGCGCCGCAGGTACAGGCGGAAGGCTCGGCATCGGCGGTGCCGCGAGCCCTGAGGGCAGAGTCGGAGTCGGAAGTGCCGCAGGCACAAGGGCCCCCGGTGCAGGAAGCGCAGCGGGCGGGCCGTGCATGCGGGCCAGAAGGTCAATCTGACCCTGCAATGCAGCCTGCTGACATCGAAGCTCAGAGAGCTCCTGGCTACGACGGTCGTCGCGATCGCCATAGTACTGCACCCAGCTTTCCAAGTGTCGGAGCCGGTCCCAGACCTCGCGAGGCACTTGAACCCAGCTCAAGTCTTGAGCAAGCTCGTCGAGCTCCGTGGCAGTACGCGCGAGACGCGCATCGACATCCTGGACATGGTCCCGAAGACGAGTCGTCTGTTGCTGAACCTCGAACAACTCATCATACGTCGCGAGGCGGCTTGGCGCGTCCTCCACCGGCGCTGCTCGATGAGCAAGGGAACCTTCACTACCATGTGGAGCGCCTGCTGGCGAAGCGGCGGTGCCGGGGTCAAAACCAGTATCTGGTGAAGTGGCGAGGGTCCCCACACTCAGAGAACTCATGGGAGGTTGAGGTGCCCCTTCGCCAAGACTGCCCAGACGTCGTGGACGCTTTTGATCGGCTTGATCACCAGCGCCCCGTGGGCTCGAGGCCGGCATGCCGACCGTCCCGCGCTCCCCGGCAATAGGCTGGGGAGCTGCTGGGTCAGCCACATTGCTCCGGGGTTGGCCCTGAGCCACAGCGCTCACTCCCTCACGGGTAGGAGCGACTGGAGGGCTCAAAGGAGCGAAGCGCGCAGCGCTAGAATGGGTCTGCGGCTGAGCGTTAGCCGAGAGGCTGCGTTTGGCTCGGATCTTCGCAAAGTCGAAGCGGAGCTTGCGTTCGATACGAACATCCACTTCGCTGAAGCTAGCTCGAAGAGCATCCATGGAGCTAAGCTTCTTCTTCTTCTCAGCCCAGAGCTCGAACTGAGCCTCGTGTTCGATCAGGCTTTCGCCCGGGCTGAGCACCACAGGGTACGTCCGCATTGCGGGCACGGACAACCACTTGCCTTGCAGGCGCAACCGCTCGCGGTACTCGGAGACAGTCGTAGACTGTGGAGTCAAGAGTCGCTGTCGTAGAGACGTTCGAAGAGCGATCTCCTCCGGAGTACGGGCCGCGGGCCCAATGACATGCTGAGCCAGCGTCGGCTGGAACGCCTGACGGCATGCCTCCGCGGGGTCACGAGGTCGGAAGCCGTACTCGGCGGTGCTGGGGTTCAGCAGGGGCCGCAACTCGGGGCGCTGGGAGCGCATGGAGGCCAGCTGCGCCGCAACCTGCTCGGACTGAGCCTCGTCCAAAGGGTTGGAGATGATAGGGCCCAAGGGCGCTTCCTCCGCACGAGGCGGCGAGTACCGTGCCTCAGTGAGCTCGCGCAGCTCGCGGAGCCCGGAAGAGCGTTCAGGGAACGGATTTGGAGTGCGCAGCGGTGGCCGCGGCTCCTCCCTCGACGGTTTCTGTGGTCGAAAGACCAAAAGGCGTTATGACTTGAAGTCATGTAAGGGCGCGTTGCGCCGAGAAGTTCTCAGAGACGTCCACACGATGTGGATTGACTCGTTCGAGAAGGAGGCTTGACGCCGGTCGTGGATCGTTAAGCGTGAACACCCGTGTCCACGGTTTGGTGGGGGAGGGTGTAACGGGGTTACACGAATGTTACCCGAAGGGTTACGAAGTGTGGCACATACAGGCTTGTGTGGTGCACACTGTCTAACCTATTTCAGTAGGAGAATCAGTACATGACTTCAGAGCCACAGATTATGCATATGATTAGGGTTCACTATGCTAGATAGTGAACCAGATACATTTACACCGAAGGCGGCTCTGCCGCGATAAAGAGAAATACATTCAGTTTAAAGATTCACAGCTAAGAGTTAAGGGTTGACTCTTGGAGTCCGTAAGGAGTACGGACTCGTGCGTTCTGGTATTAGAACGGGCTATCTTTAGCCGCGACTCTGTGAGTCTGTTACGTCTTCCTCTGACGCTAAAGCTACGGCAGCCCCGCTGCATTGGCGGTGGCCGACCAAGATCGTCCATTCCACGTAGTGTGCGACGCATCCGATTTTGCGATCGGATGTGCGTTGATGCAGCACGACCACGAGGACCGTGATCGTGTCGTCTACTACCAATCGCATCAGCTGAAATCTGCTGAGCGCAACTACCCGGTGCATGACAAGGAGCTCCTTGCCATGACGTATACACTCGCAAAGTTCCGAGTGTACTTACTCGGAAGCGAACCCTTCGTGGTCTACACAGACCACGCATCATTGCGTACGGCTGTCAAGTCGCCACACATGACACGATGTGGAAACAGATTTTTGTCTGCACCCATGTCCGACCCCATGGATACGTGGACCCTATGGTGAGGCGTGATTGGTCGCATGAGGTGGAGATCCGGTAGAGACGAGTGTGACGTGTGGATTGTGGATGTGTGTGGAGATTTGGTGGGACCTGGCACTTGCAGTAAGTATGGGCTCACAGGATTGGAGGTGTGCCCACCGGATGAGCGCTCATGTTCGGTGCGGAGTCACGCATCCTGTCCGTCCACCGACTTCCCTAACTGCAGGATAGGCCCCAGGCGTGAAAGTGTGGCCAGTGAACGTATCCTGGTCACTGCCTGCATTGGCTCAAGTCAAGTTGCCGGACTACCCCACTGAATCTGCCCCACCAGACATGACCATGCGCACACAAGACCTCGCTGGATGAAGCCTCGTGTTGTCCGGACCGGATCGTGGTGCACCCGGTGATGGCGTACAGCATGGAGAAGTGCCACACCGGATGGGGACGGACCAGATCGTTCATTCGGTCCGTCCACTGTGCCTACACTGGATGTCGACGCACCAAGAACAAGTCTAGTGCGCGCCGCGTGCACTTACGCAGCGGCGTCGGTCACGACCGGATGAGACCAAGATTCACCAGGGCCCACGTGCGGCACCGAATGAGCTGCACATCCAAGGGAGAAGTCCAGTTCCAAGACGAAGAGACGGTGTACCCAGGTACCTCTGTCATCATATGATGAGTGTACCTGAAGCAGTGTCGCCGTCAACAAGTCTCCGCATACCGAAAACAAGACGAACATACTGAAGCACTGCCAAGAAGCCCAAGCATACTCAAGACAAGCGAAGCATAGTGAAACCTACATAAGTCAGCGAAGTGATAGAAGATAGCTAGCCAAACGTAAGATCTAAACAGAAACCAATTTGCTGAAGAACACGCGGACAATTCTGGCGCCCGAGGACAGCAGTAGAGCCTCGACTTTCTCGTCTTCAAGAGCCCTCCGGGAGACTGCCTGCGCGCGGTCTAAGTACGTTTAGGGGCGCTTCCAAGGCCTCACCGGTGTAGTGAGCACCGGTGTAGTGGGGACTCAAAGGTACCAAGGCGAGGTCGGCAGTGACTGGGGTTTCGCGCCCTGGAGTGACCTGTGAGAGCTTCATTTTCTATTTGCGTGCTCTAACTGAGCATCCATTTCATATTCCCTACTGTGTGTCTTTGGTGGTTGAGGTAGTCACCCCCCAGACCGAATTGACCGACTACTGTGTGATAGGACCGAATTATATTTTGTATTGTTCCCTCATTCTGTGAGGGTGGTGCGCGTAATTGAGTGTGCATCCAGGGCTGACCAGTGCCTTGGGTGACGGCTCCGAAGTTGACTGGTGTATAGACCCCCCACACAAGGGTCTCAAAGAATAAGTGGTGGCTGTATATTTTGTGACGTTTAGCTCGGCATTGTATTTCTGTGTGGTTGGTTGGTCTGAATTACGGGTCTGACAGTGATCCCTTCCATTCGGTCTGGCCCTCTGTTCATTCGGTATGGTTTATCTTAGGAACACACCCAGCAGACTTTATTCTGTATTGCAACAACTCATTTCGGTGAAATCCGGTCCGCCAAAGGTAAACGATACCTATAGGGGTTGACACAAGGACACACGCCAAACGCCGGACCGCATCAGTGCGATTCGGTGCGTCCAAGCGGTTTCAGGCCCGGGTCATTCGGTGTCCCGTGGACTGCTTATCGCGTGGACAATCTCTGGTACTCCGAACCCGAATTTCATTCGGTCCGGCATAGCGCGCTATACACCCCTGGACGATAAAGGCGTTCACCCGCCTCGCCTCAGCTGGTACGCGTGCCCGGATTTGGTTGCCTAGGATTCCACCGGAGTTGTTTGTATATTGATTTGGTCTAAAGGGGTGTTTCTACTGACTACCTGGACTAACAGTTTGGTTATGACTGGAAGGAAGGAAGCACGTGAAGGTGGACGCGGAGGCGGACGCGGTGAGGCGTCTCGTCAGTCGCGTCGAAGACAAGGGTTGCCGCCGGAGGAGCACAAGGCTCTGGACGACGTTGTCCGGCAAGCTCGGAAGGCTGGCGCGGAAAAGCGCAAGGTGGCCCTGGAAGAGAAGAAAAAGGCGTCGGCGGCCGTTCAAGATCAAGCGGCCCCGGAGTCCTCCGCTCTGGATGAGCACCAAGCAAACCAGGACGAGGCTCTGGAGGCGGACTCGACCGAGTCTGTGCCGGCCGGCACCGAATGTGTCCCAGACCCGGCGACGGGACTGGATGAGGGTGAGTCCACACAAGACAAGGAGCCCGCCCAGGCGTCTGTGGGAGGCGCCGATGAAGTTGAGCCCCGGCCGAGGATCGAGTTTCGGACTCTCCTCAGCCGGATGATGAAGTCGAGATTCTGGACGAAGCCCCGACGGTCAAGCACGAAGGACCGCTGTCGACCGTCCAAGAAGACGGCGTACTGAACGGCGAAGCTGAGACCCGGTCTGCACCCGCGCAATCCGGTCCGGCCGCGAGTGCCGAAGCACCCGCGCTCAAGAGTGAAGCCCGATCCAGTCTGGCGCCCTCGGACCCTCGAAGACCCAGCGAGACCAAGGCCCAAGTGAGCTAGGCTCAGGCAAAGGCGAACGTGGCTGAGCAAGTGCGCCGCTGGGAGCAGCACCGTGAAAGCGCTGTCGTCCCGCTCAAGGTGGAGTATGCCTGGCCCGAGCCGGCACCCGACTTCACCGAATGGTGGGCAGCTGCGTTGGCGACGTCGAAGTACCTGTCGGACCGAATGGCGATGGCAAGTCAAGACGCTGCATGGATCGCGGAGCTGGATTCGGTACGGCTTGAGCTGTGTCTGGCCCAGGATGTCACGGGTATCGTGATTCCGCCAAGCCTGCTCTCGCCACGAGAGTGCGTCGCGCTCATCCAGTCTCTCCTCTTCGCTGCTGGTTTCAGGTTTCACAACCTGATCCCGATGTGGTTCCAGTCCAAGTCCTCCAGAGTCGGACCGAGCCTGGTGCGCTCTGCGGTCGAAGACGTTCAGCACTTCCTCGCGTTCGAGCTGATCGAGTGGCGCGAGCTGGCATCCGGTGTGCCTTTCAAGATCGTACTGGATGCACCGGACGTTCAAGACCTGACCGGACCGAACGCTGGGAACACTGGATCAACGCCGCTGCAAGCTGTGCGAGCCCCGATCCTGGACTACCATGCTGAAGATGACGACGGAGATTTATTGATGTCGGATTACGAAGCTGGACTACTGGGTCCCCAGTTCGTCCTGCGTCTACGAGTGGCCGGACTCCGGTGGACACGAAGCCCGCAAGGGTCGTCCACCGGCGAACCGGATTCCAAGCGCCCGCAGCACGGACGGCCTCGCCCGTCGTCCGTCCAGTCCGCATCGTCGATCCCGTCCGCGCCACCGCTGTCCACGCCGTCGCTCTCCTCGCTCCTTCGTACCACGCGTCCAGCGAGTCTGGACGCGCATCCGGTACCGGAGTGCTGGTTCCATTCGGTCCGCCGTCCCGCTCACCCTCGGATCTCGATTCGAGCTTGTTCGGTACGACGGCAGGATCCAATGAGTCGACGTTCAGTGCGGCATCGGGAGCTCGGTCGTCCAGAGGCAGCTCGTCGTCGTCGTCGCTGTGGTCCGGACACGATGCCGCGAGGCACATGTCCGCGATTGGGTACGGACCCATGGTGATGACCGCGCAAGCGGGAGCGATTCAGTCTGGCGCAGGTGGAGGAACCGTGGAGATCACCCGGACAGCATTCCCTCGGTCATCGACGGTGGTGGATCAGGACGATGTCGTTATGTCGGAGTCCGATCGCACTACTGTCCGGGGTGACCGAAGGTCGAGAGCTTCATCCGGTAGGCACACCTCCTCCCGACGTGAGAAGTGAAGCCCGTCACCGAGCGACTCCGACTCCAGTGACACTGACCTGAACCGCCGCCGAAGGTCGTCGAGATCGAAGCGCGCACCGAGTCGGTCGTCCAGGTCGAGTCGATCCGGTCTGTCAAGTCGTTCAGCGATGTCCGTGATGTCTGGGGCGTCCCAAGTCGCGCTCAACACGATGCGCCAGACGCAGGAAGCCCTGGCCAGGATAGAGCTGAGCCAAGCAGAGTCCGCTGCCAACACGGCTCGACTGGGTGAAGGCCTCCAGAGCGCGTTCCACGCGATTCAGGAGCTGGCCGGACGCAATGCTGCCGTCCACGGCAGTCAGCAGACCGGATGGGGACAGAACGCTCCGGTCCCGGAGCCCCGATCCTGTCCGGCCAGCCTCCAGTGTCGCCGATCCAAGAGCACGAGGTGGCCGCCGCCATTGAGAACGCCCGCGCTGAGGCAGCCCGCCTGGAGCGCGCGCGCCGCTGCGGAGTTCACTGCGCGTTGGAAGCAGCAGGAAGCGCAAGCCGAAACCGAACGAGCACGCTGGGCCGAGGACGCCCAGCGGGGACTGAACGCCCAACTGGATTTATTCCAAGAGAAGGTCCACCAGCTTGAAGCTGAACGGGAGAGGGAGCGAGAATCTTCCCGGAACATTCAGCGGTTTCAGGCCCATCAGTTGCGCAACCTTCGTGCAACACGTCAGGAAAATCCAGCTGCTCCAGCAACATCGGGACCTGATTCGGCAACGCAAGTGAAGACAGAGACCGGACGTGAGACGTCGCACCCAGTACCCAGTGTGCCTATCCCATCTGGTCAGGCACCCAGCGGATCTGCGTCGTCTCGTGCCGACGAGCTTCTAGCAACTCAGCTCCAAGCGACGATCGACAGCATTCTTAAGGCGAAGGCGACTGCAGGGGCTAAAGCTCGCGCCGCACGAGCCGCGCCGGCCAAAGAGAAGCAAGATGCACCCGCGAGGGACTCCAAACCTGCGCCCGCGAAGGGTGAGACCTCCAAGAGTGCGAGGGACACCGGGTCTGGGGCGCGCAAGCGTTCGTCCGGTAGGCGGAGCCGCAGAGGCGGTGACCCCTCCGGTTCGGACCCGGACTCAAGCTCGGACGACGACTCCGACGAAGGCTCCAGCTCCAGCGACTCGGACGACTCACTGGCCAATGTGCCTACGCACTCCACGTCGGTGACGGCACAGGATGGCAAGACGGTGATGAACTTCAGACCGTATGTGAGCTCCAGTTCGCTTGAAGACTTCGACGACAAGGCCTCGTACCAGGAGCGGACAAGATGGTGGTAGCGGTTCCTCGCTTTGACGGTCCAGGGTGGCTGGACGGACAGCATGAAGGTCTACGAATTGCGCCTGAAGCTGCCGACGTCCGCACGTCACTGGCGTGCACAATTGCCGAGGCACACGCGTGACACCTGGAGTCTGCTATCCCGCGAGCTCAAGAACAAGTACTGTCGGTCGAAGGTGTCCGATTCGGAGCGCTACTATTCAACCAGCCAGAAACGGACCGAATCAGCCCTCGACTTTTTCTACCGGTCGAACGCTGCGGCCTACAAGGCTAACGTGAATTTCAAGAAGTCACCGAAGACGCGAGAGATGCACATCAAGCGATTCATCAGGAAGCTTACCGAATCAAGGCTGCGATCCAGTCTGAAGAGTCAGCGCATACATAGCATCGACGACCTGGAGTTCATTCTGCGCCAACACGATGAAGAATACCAGGACAGCGAGCGTGAGGACCCGTCATCCAGACCGCGCGACTTCCGTGCGGACAATGCTCGCCGCGACCGTGACCGCGATCGATTCAGACCGAAGCCTTCTGGACGTGCGTATATTGCGCAGAGCGAGGATGAGTCTGACAGAGAGGATCGGCATGTGCGTTTTCAGGATGAGGTGGAGGATCACCGAATCCCTGCCGCACCGAAGTCAGATCCGGTCCCCCTACCCTGCCTCGACAAGCAGACCCGGATCCGGTGCAGCCCGTACTGGATGAAGGTGTAGTGCGTGATGCGGTGTACCGTGTGATGACCAGTTCAGGATGAAAGCCCCCGCTCCCAGGACAACAATCTGGAGTCTCAAGATTCGGTCCGTCCTCGGCGCCGCAGTCACCTAGGGGGAACAATCCTGACTGGAACGAGTTCTGTGAGAAGTGTGAGAGACACGGACACCGCCCGGAGAATTGCTGGATGGACATCGTGTGCGACCGCTGTCACCGACGTGGACACCCGATGCGTGTGTGCAAAGTTCTCCCATGCAAGCTGTGCGGACTTTTCCACGATGGATACTGTGAGATGATGAAGACCCTGGAGGCACTGAAGAAGCTGGCCCAAGAAGGAGCACTGAAGGACGTACCGAAGAACATACTGGATCAGCTGCTGGACGACAAGGCGACAAGTTCAGGTGGACCGTTAAACCACTAAGCCCGCTGGGTGGGGACCCAGTACGCGTCGGGCGTAAGCCCCCTGAATTGTGTGTGTTAGCCTATGTCGGACCGGAACTGCGAGCCAAACGCCAAGATAACCACCAACAATGCATGATTTCTCTGAGCAACGATGACCCGATTCAGTCTGACCAAGTTGATGATCGTTCTGGATTGAGCCATACCGAATCGCGGAGACCGGATGGACCGACCGAATTTCGTTTGGAACCGGGTGAGCGGTACGGATGGTGGGTAGATCATGAGCCAGATAAGAATTCACATGAGGTGGCTACGTTGCATGGTGCAGTGAATGACCTGCGATTGGAGATATTGATGGACACTGGAGCGTCGGTGAGCATGATCACATTGGATCTTGCGCGTAGACTCAAGATCAAGCTCAACCGACACAAACAGATCAAGGTGTCCGGATTGGGTGGCAAAGCCACCTACATCTCTGCTAGTACGGAAGTCAAGATCAGGCTCGGTGCGCGAGTCGTGTATGTCATGTACGTGTGGGTCGCGAACATCGGTGAAGGTGTGGACGTGTTGTTGGGTATGAACTTCATGTTCTGTGCCGGAGTTCGATTGTGTGTGCGCGAAGGACTACTGCAGCTACCGGATGAGGAATCTGTGCTCATGTACGGGGACAGAGTACAGCGCCGACAAGGGCTGAGGTTGCCGGTCCAGGCACCGGAAACCCTGTACCTCCGACCGGGCGATGAAGCAGTGGACCGCATCCGGTTCGGCCAAGCCAACCCACAACGGGAGGTTGTGTGGGCCGGACGCGGTGATCGCTGGGTGACCAAGATTGTGTACGGGGCGAAAGGTTGGCCCGAGGAAGTCAAGGTGGTGAATGTTGCGGAGTACAATCTCTGGATAACGGCCGGAACGACGTTAGCCTACATCGTGGAATATGGATTCTTTCCATCCGTGGGGCGTTTTGTCCGTCCAGGATCAAGGGCGTACAAGGAATGGCAAGTGCTGATCTACGAAAACACTCTGTCGAAACAAGACAAGTTACGGGAGCAGCGTCGCCTCCAAGCGCTCTGGGATCGTGAACCGCCTGCTGTAGAGCCCGCAAAGTACAACTGGCCGACCAAATTGATGATGCATCCGGACGGAAAGAAAGACGTGACTTGCTTCGCAGCGCTGTTACAGAATCCAGCCGTCAAGTCGATCAAGACTGTGGAGTTGTCTGAAGATCCGGTCCTGCAGGATTTGGTTGAGGAGGAGGAGTCCTTTAAGCGCTTAACTCCCCTTCCCAGAGACGCCGAGCCGGACGGGATGGTTCCATTGGCTGTGAGCCAGAACGACGAGGAGATCTCTTTCGACGATACCGAATCGGATGATGGCGAAGAATTCTTCGACGTGGTTGAACAGGATGATGGCACTCTACAGGATGAAGACATCTTTTTCGACGCGGTTGCACCAGATGAACCCGAAGCGTCAGAAGACGAACCGGATGAGGTCGCCGAAGACGTGTCCGACTTGGCCTCCCAAATTCTGTCCGGCACTCCCGTCCAGAAGCTCAAGATGGAGTACGAACGGGTTATGCGACTGAATGCTGAGGAACTGAACTTCGAGCATGCCGTGTATATTCATGAAGGCAGTGACTTGTTGTCGCAGCTACGAGACCAGCTAGCGCTTCTTCCGGAGATACAGGTTCTGAGTCCCGAATGCGACATTGACAAGGCCGATGTCGGTGAACCTGGAGTGAGCAGACCGGATGGCGAACGCCGTTTGCGTGACATTCTGAAATACCACCGGCGGATCTTCTTGGGTGACGGCAATGCAGCGCCAGCACCAGCTCGTGGAGTTGTTTGCGACCTGGATGTGGGGGATGCCAAGCCGGTTGCACAGAGAGCTCGTTCGGTCGCACCGCATTTCGCGATGAAAGTGTATGAATTGCTGAAGAAGTTGCTGGAGACCGGATTAATCGAGACATCCACCTCACCCTGGGCTTCATCGATCGTGATCGTACTGAAGAAGAACGGGATCGACATCCGGATGTGCATCGACTATCGGCTCGTGAACGGGTTCATTCAGTTGTCTAACTATGCACTCCCGCTTATCGACGATCTTTTGATCGGTTTCGAGAGTGCGATGTGGTTTATGAGCCTGGACATGGCCAATGGCTTCTGAGCGATTAGGATGACAGAGCGAGGCAAGCTCATCTCGGCATTCGTGTCGCCATTTGGTCACTACCAGTGGCGACGCATGCCATTCGGTCTGAAGAATGCTCCTTTAGTCTACCAGCAGATGCTGAACAACTGCTTGTGGGGTTTTGTGCGACTGTCGCCCGAAGAGGAGGCTGAAGTGGATCAGGACGTACTGGATTATCTGGGTTTGAAGCCGCGAGTGAACAATGTGGTGCCGAGCAGTATTGAATTTGATGAGGATGTGATGTCGGAAATGGCCGCGCTTGCCGAGGCCTAACGGTCTTGAACTTGTGAGAGGAAGCCATCCGAGCTCTCTGATTGGTCGCTCTCACTTACCGCGTTAGAGTGACGGATGGACGCCATTTAGTGGCAAAGCACGGTGGGCCATAATAAATCCCCACCGAGCCCTCCAAGTAGTCATAGTGGGTACAAGATTTGCCTCTCATTAGGAATTCGGATCTAGCCGAGGAGTCGTCGAGTCGTCGGATCAGCTCGAAGGCTCGGTTGATACTTGACTTTTGTATAGACGATAGGGATTAGCGATAGGGAAGGCCTCACAGCCTCTAATCACTAAATCAGAGCAGAAATTCCCCCCGAAGCCACACAAGGGTCAAGTCCGTCTACGGTAAGTCTTCGCTTAGCTGTAGAGTCTGGATACGCTCGGCCGACACGGGGTATGTCTGCCGGTGAGCATAAGGTACATTGACCGAGTGTTCATCCCCGGAAAGGCCAAGAGTGAGTAGTGGCCGAGTGTTGGAGGTATTAGAGACCTCCCTGTACGTTTGTACGCTTGTCTGGGTGTGTGGCGAGGCCCCCCAGTATATTTGACTTCCAGCCGAGACTTCGTCTCGGCGCCCCTGTCCGAGGCCTCGATTGGCCTGGTACCCTTCCTTCTGAGGGACCACAGTGGGTTACGTGTGAAAGCGCGTGTGTACATTGCATCCTAGCCGTTGCTCGTGGCTAAGGGTGCTCTTATATTTGATTTACGGGCTCTACCTACCTGACCGACGACTCGCATAAGACACATTCCAGCCCGGTGCAAGGGATCGGATCTGGTCTTCAGATTTTATCCCAACAATAAGCGCCGACCTTTTAGGAGGGAAGCGTGTTGTTGGTAGGGGCTCGTCCCAAAGGCCTTGGCTAGAGGGACGAGAACTCGTTAAATCGTGTTTTCCTACACGACAACTGGTGCCGCGACCCGGGACTGGTGTGACCGAACTGTGTGTTGTGGTCTGTGTAGGTATTGTCCCAAACGAGCATTGAGAGGAGAAGAAGAAGAGAAGAAGAGAAGAAGAAACACGAAGAACAAGAACAAGATGGCGAAAGGATCCAAGTCAGCGGTGCCAGCTACGCCGGCGAAATCGGGACGAGGGCCAACCGACGGCGTGTCGACGATCGCGAGTGACTTGACGTCTCGGCTGTCGCCGATCTCCGAAAGGTCGGTCAGTTTCGAAGAGTCGGTTGACGAGGATTCGGACGCCAAGGATGACATGATGATGAACTACGATGACCTGGAAGAGAAGACTCCCGCACCCGTGCAGGAGTACGAAGACCAGGAGGCGGCGATGGTGTTGGCTGGACGCAGTGGGGGCTCACGCTCCCTCAGCCGAAACCTCGTCTCCGAATTTGATGAAGTGGCGCGGCCGGACTTTGCGGACGATGACTCGGAGGATGGCACCGAGGCCTTCACCTCGAAGGCTCTGGTGCAGGTTACTAAGGATCCTCAAGAATCCCGCGGAATTCGGCCGTCAATGAACAGCAGCACCCCAGCTGCGAACAAGGTGCTCGGCCGAATGCTCGAGCAGATGCTTGAGTCGAGCGAGTGGATCCGACAGTTCAGCCCGGAGATGGCGCGCCAGGCGACATGGGTCGAGCTGAAGGAAGAGTTGCAAAACCCAGTGGAGCCGACTTCAGTCGCCCAAATGGCCGAAGACACGGTGGCGCTCCTCCGAGCGATGGGGTGTGAACCGATGACTCGCCCGTCCGAGGTCTCAGTCAAGAGTTGGACGCCGGAACTGGCTGGCAAGGAGCTGCATAAGTGGAAGAGGAAGCTGCGTTTGAGCTTCGGGAGACGGACCTCACGCTGGGTCGCCCACCGAGCGCACGCCCTGCGAGAGAGCCGACCGATCCCTCGAAAGTTCCGCTGCCGCAGACTCCGAAGAAGACGACCGAGCGCTCGCGCCGGCGCCAGACGACGGATGGAGTGTTCTCTGCCAAAACGGAGGGCACGCCGTACTTCCAGGATTCGCATATGGTGACTCCTCGGTCGACTAGTCGAACCGAGCGCATCGCCCGCGAGACCGAAGGAACGCGACCTGGACGGAGTACCAACCGAGACTTCCCGAGACGTTCGAGCCGTCGTTTCACCCCGCGTGATGACTCTTCGTCGGATGACGATGCCGACGACACGCCCGACTACGACGACGGCTTCGACAGTCCCAGCGACGAGTTGGCCCGCCAGGTGCGCGAAGTGAGCGAGATGGAGCGGCTGAACTCGACCCTTCGGCTGGAGATTGCGACTCACCGACCCCTCGCTCAGATCAAGAACTTCTCCGGAGCCCGCAACAAGAGTGAAAACTCTATGCAGTGGCTCCGGGCGTTTGTCTACGAGATGAAGGGGACGCACACTCCGCCCAACGAGTGGTGCATGGCTTTCGAACTGAGCCTTCGGGACGGTGCCTTGCACTGGTACCGTCAGCTCCCCAAGAAGACGAAGCGTCGGTGGAAGTTGCTCAGTGATGCTTTCATCAAGTATTACTGTACGCAGTTCAGCCAGTCGGCGAAGGCTCGCTACTATTCGGCGCGACGTGACGGTTCGGAACATCTGTGCGACTACCTAAATCGGCTGAATGGCTACGCTCGCAACGCTGGTCTTCAGTTCGAGAAGGGCGGTCGCGACGCGAAGGATCACGTGCAGCGCTTCCTCGAGACGTGCGGTGACCGAGGACTCGAGCGGCGGCTTTGCCACGTCCGAGTCTGGGACATTCATGAGCTTGAGGACATGATTAATGACATCCTCAAGTCGGAGGAGCGCGGACAGAGCAGAGACGCCTCGTCTCACCAGTCGCGTGGACGCGAGCACTCTCGCAGACGGGACGAGCGCCGGAGCGAACAAGCGCGCGACAATAACCGCCGTGAACGTTACGAACGCCGAGACCGAGACTTCGGACGCAGACACGAGGATTCGCGCTATGCTCCGAGGGTGTCGCTGGCTGAAGCGTCGCTGTCCGATTTGATGGCCGAATTGCAGGTCCGTGGGACGAAGAGTGGTCGATCTGGCCGCCCAGAGCCCCGTGAGCAGTCGCGCGACGACAGTGGTAGTGACTCCAGTGGCAGCCGATACTTCGACGACAACCGAGACTTTAGTGACTACAGTGACTTTGACACCTCGGATGAAGAAGGAGGCCATGTCGCGGCGGCGAACGAACAAGAAAGACGTGCTGCGGCAGAAGGGACGTACGCCCGGTCCGACCAGCGTCAACGCAGGGGTAGCGAACCCGGCCGAAACTTCGACCGGTCCAACCGACACTTCAGCCGAGACAACCGCGATGGTCGCCCGCGTCAGTACGGACCCTGCGCAGCGTGTGGTGGCGCCGGGCATTCGGCTCACTACTGTTACCGACGCTGCAGACTGTGTCAGCAGGTCCACGACATCGGCAAGTGTGAAGCGCTCCAGGCCCTCACCACGTACCTTCGGACGAAGGTCGAGAAGAAGGACCTCTCTCCCGAGCTCCAAAGCCTAGTCTTCGGTGGCAATTTAAACTAGGCAGCCCGCCAACTGAAACTGGGTTGGTCCCAATCGGGCTGCCACAGTTAGCTGCTCCCGCGATTGATGCAGACTGCGTCTACGCGTTTGTGGGAACAAGCAAACGGTCGAACGACAAGGACAAGGAAATTGTGAAATGGATTGAAATTGAAAAGGAGAGAGGGGAAACCCTCGGTGGAGGTGATAATTGTGAAGAAAATGAAAGCGACGAAGATGAGGATGTGAACGAGGCTTGGGTCTCAAGTGCGGTGCAGAGTGGACAGCCTGGCCGAACGCCCAGTGGGGTGACTAAGTTACTCCCAGGCGAGAGGCTGGGGTGGTGGTCTGCGCAGAAGTTCGACAAGAGGGCTCGGATGAGAGCTCTGGTCAAGGGTGCGGTCAACGACTCGAGAACGAGGCTTCTGTTGGATACGGGAGCGAACGTAAGTGTGATTTCGGAGAAGTTTGCGAAGCAGTTGCGGCTGCGTGACATTCAGGGGCATGGCCGCTGCATGGAAATCCAGGGTTTCACGAAAGGAACGATGGCTACAGAGAGACGAGCCCTCGTCAAGATAACCCTCGGCTGGGCGCGTGTGTACGAGTTTGAGCTGTGGATCATGGACCATGGCGCTGGGGTGGACGTAGTCCTCGGCACGGACTTCATGATCCCCGCTGGAGTACGTTTAGACCTGTTCCACGCGACGGCGAGGTTGCCGGACGAGGTCAGCATTCCTCTCATCAAGACTCTGGGCGCGCCGGACGACCGAGGCTTTGGTCCGCATGTTAATGGTGGACCATCCGAGGACTTGCCCGTTCAGAGTCGTGAGTGCGTGGAGTACCGAGTGCAGCGACGCCAACCACACCCGGACACACATGAAGTGTGGGTACGCCGCACGAAGTCTCTGCTGCCGACGGTGACGAAGTTTCGGCGGGGCAAGGTCGAGTGGGTGCGGTTGACCAACGTGTCCGACCACCCAACGACGTGTCATGCGCACACTCCGGTGCTCCTGTGGGTACCGATTGGCGATCTTCCACGAAACGATGGCTACGTGCGACTGACGTCAGCACGATATGAGGACTGGCAGAAGCTTGCCTTCGAAGGCAGCCGAGATGAAGTCGCATTCGCGCGCGAGTGTGAGGCGTATTCGAAGTGGCTGGCCACGCAACCACCGGCTGTAGATCGGCCGACTTACACTCCGCCAACGAGAGTGATGGTTCGACCAGCCGAGGACTCGCCCGATCGGCGACCCCGGTTAAGCTGCGCTGAACAATGGGAACGTGAACTCGTGAAGAGGGAAGAGAGAGAGCAACTCGCTGCTGACGGCTCACCAGTGGGTGATGATCCAGCGGCGCTCCCTTCTCAACCTACGGAACTTGAACATGCGCGAACCGAGACCTCGGCTGGGACGGCTGCGGAGCCGATTCACCCAGACGATGTTGAAGACTCTGATGAAGTGGAGGTGTGTTCAAGGGACAGCCTAGACTCGGACGCCGCGCACAGAGACGACGGCAATTGTGGTGATGACTATGGATCGGAGTGCTCGTACGAAAGTGAGGTCTCGCCTGGGGGCGACGACCCGATGACGGTGCTGGAGCGCACCTACGTCTCAGTTGCAACTGCGGCAACAGCTGCGGAAGATAGCAGTGACGCGAAGGATGTTACATCCGAGCACCAAGCGAATGACATTAACCTGGAGGATTACGCTCACGAACTAGCCTTCCTACCCGACCTGACCGAAGCCTCGGCTACAGAGTTGGACTACTCGGCTAATAACGTGCGGCATCCGGACCTGAGCTGTGGTCGGCAGGATCGCGTGGTGAAAGTGCTCCAGAAGCGTGAAAAGATTCTGATCTCCAGCGGCAATGCATTACCTCAGCCAGCCTATGGGGTGGTGTGTGATATCGATGTCCAAGGACACGCGCCCATCAAACAGAGGGCTCGGCGGATACCCCTCCGACATCTCAAGAAGCTCTACGAGCTACTCCGAGGGCTGCTGAAGGCGGGGCTGATTGCGTTCTCAAACAGCCCGTGGTCTTCACCGATCGTCATTGTGTTGAAGAAGAATGGTGTTGACATCAGATTGTGCATTGATTACAAGATGGTGAACGCCGTCACCGCAATCATGGAGTATGCGATGCCTCTGGTCGACGACTTGCTTACCGATCTAGAGAAGTATCTGTGGTACTGCTCGCTTGACGCTGCGAGTGGATTCTGGGCTATTATGATGACACAGAGGGCTCGTCAGATCTCGGCGTTCGTGTGCGCGTTGGGCCACTTTGAGTGGCTTCGAATGCCCTTTGGGCTCAAAAATGCGCCCATGATCTATCAGAGGATGATCGACAACGCTCTGTGGGGCTTCGTGCAACCGAAGGGTGGATGGAAACGCTACGCGTCGCTGATGGAAGAAGCTGAAGCTAATCAAGGACGAACCGAGCCGTCGGCCGAACCGACGTCTCGTACTGAGTCTTCGCCGACCAAGTTCGAGGCAGGAAACAGTTTTGGGGGTGCCGGAAATGCGGTATCTGAACTGATCAACAGCCCTGTAGCCGATATGTTCGCCCATGGAGAGCCTGACGAATCCTCGTTAGTACCCGTATTCGAACGACGGTCTTTCGTCGACGATATCTGTTTCGGGGGCGAGTCCTTCGATGACTGCTTGGCCACACTGGACCGACTCTTAGCACGGTTCGAAGAGTGCCGTATCAGCGTGAGTTTCACCAAGAGCATCTTCGTGCAACCCAAGGTGGACTTCCTGTCCCACGTGGTGACGCGGAATGGTATCCAAGCAGACCCGAAGAAACTGAAGGCTCTGACCGAGCTCTCGTTTCCGCGGTCCAAGAAGGGAGTGCAAGCATTCCTCGGATCGCTGAACTATTACTGCCGTTTCATCCAGGACTTTGCAGTGTATGGTGCCGCGCTCTATCAGCTCAAAGACGAAGACTTCGGAGACGGGGGTGACCTCTCTGCAGCCAGACGAAGCTTTGCCGCACTACAACAGAAGGTTGCTGACGCACCGATCCTTCGACACTTCGATCGCGACAGAGATGTTCATGTGATGCTTTTCGCAAATGAGTGGGCGCTGAGCACAACGCTCATGCAGGAACACGACGGCACGATGCATCCCGTCCGATTTTGCGGCCGAGTCCTCAAGGACGCCGAGATGAACTATCACCCAGCGGAGAAGGAGGTCCTGGCCCTGCTACAGTTGTTGAAGGTGTGTTACACACAGCTTGCAGGTCGGACCATCCACGTCTATACGCGGTTTTCGACGCTCGATTGGGTTCACAGGTCGAAGTCTCTGTTCGGACGCGCAACCCAGTTTGCGGTGCTGCTGTCTCCGTGGCACTTGGTGGTCACGCGCGTAACGGAGAAGGATTGTGCCTTCGCCCAACTCCTCCAGTCGTCGATCACAAGTTTCGTCGACCTTGAGGACTCGTTGGCACCTGTAACCCCACCGACACGTGGCTCACTGAGTGTTCGGATGGACCCTCATTTGCTGTATGCTCGACTACCCCGTGATTACTGTGGCTATGTGCTCTCCTTCGACGGTTCTGCCAAGACTGAGAAGCACGGGGGTTATGGAAGTTGCGCATGGATTCTGTGGAAACTACCGGAATGGACGATAGTGATCGCTGCGAGTGCTTATCTCGAGGCTACGACTGTGAACCTGGCCGAGTACTCGGGCATGAACAATGGTTTGACCGCAGCCTTAGAAACTGGGGCTGACGAGTTGGTGATTGTCGGAGACTCGAGACTCGCAATCCAGCAATCCCTAGGGGTGATCGCATGTCGTAAGGAAACACTGATGGCGCAACTCAATCGACACAAGGAACTGAGATCGAGGTTTCGGTCGGTGAAGTACCTGCATGTTATCCGCGAATTCAACGCCGCAGCAGATTCGTTGGCGAGCGAGACGTTGGAGAAGAAGGTATCGGTGACTGTGGACGACAAGACTCGGACTGAAGAGCTAGTGCAGCTGAACCGCATCCACGAAGTTATCTATGAACCGTCAGCAGAGGCTTCGGCACCAACCGACGCTTCGTCAACCGAGAAGTCACAGGAGGAGACCGTGCATGCCGTAGGCTCAATCCGGGTACTAGACGCATCGGACACCACTCGCCGCAAGAATTTTTTCGACTTCGTGCGGGAACCGCTACATGTGTCAGCAGTGACCAGACGACAGGCGAGAGAACGCGAGAGACGAGTCCGTTTTGTAGATGAAGAACAGGCGATGCCTCAAGAAGCCAGTAGTCGTGGCGCTGAGTCCGACCGAAACGACGATACCAGACTCTCGAACCAACCGACGACTCGCACGACTGAACCCTCGGACCAGCCATCACAACCGAGACCTGACGCGACGGTGGTTCATGAGCCGAGCGCTGAAGACATTGATCCCGTGGTGGTGCAACAGGAACGACGCCGACGCATTGGTGCGGCGCAGGATGAAGAACTCCGGTGGGCAAATCTCAAAGTAGTACTGAATGGAGATGAGGCGAAGCTTGGTTACAAAGCCGCACGAGAGGCGTGGAAGATGTCCGACAAGTTCGTGCTGAGTGAGGATGGACTTTTGTACTTCCTCGGTTCGAACCGTCGGTTCGGTCGTGATCGGAACGAAGAGTCGACACTACGTTTGGTGATCCCGACGACGATGGTCCAGGAAGTGCTGCAAAGCTGCCATGACTCGCTAGAGGGAGGACACCAAGGTATCGTCCGGACCTACCATCGCGTGAAGGCCGACTACTACTGGATTGGACTGTTCGCCGATGTGGAGCGGCATGTACGCTCGTGCCCAGACTGCAGCTCGAGTAAGAGTCGCCCACAACTTCGAGGATACTCACCCGGGAACATCTTAGCCGAAAGGCCGTTGCAGATTGTCTCGATGGACTTCGTCATCCCGTTTCCGAAGACTCGGCGGGGGAATACGGCATTACTGCTATTCCAGTGCGCTTTCACGGGGTTTGTAATGGGAAAGGCTATGACCGACACTTCGGCCCTGTGTGTAGCGCAAGCCTTTGAAGAGTGTGTCTACCGACGGTTCGGTGCCCCTGCCCTCATCCGACACGACAGAGACCCTCGCTTTATGGGCGAAGTCTTCCAAGCGTTCGCGGAAATGATGCAATCGAGGTCTCGGGCCACTCTGAGCTATCGGCCACAAGCCAACGGTCAGCAGGAGCGCTCGGTTAAGACTGTGATACAGTCCGTCCGAGTGTACGCCGAAGATCCTCTGCAACAGGACTGGGATGAGATTGTGGAAAAACTGATCTTCGCGATCAACAACTCGCAGGACGCCACGCGCAAGGACACACCGTTCTACCTTGTACACGGCTGGGACGCGCGGACAACACTTCGGGCTATGTCTTCGTCACTGAGACGAGGCCACGGTCGGCAAACCGACGCCTTGGCTTGGAGACGAGAGGTCAATCGACAGCAGGAGATCGCACTAGAAATGGCCAAAGAGTATCAAGCGACGGAAAAAGCCAAACGGGCCGAGAAGCACAACGAGACTCTAAGTCGGCGCGAACGAGAGACTATGCCGACGTCTGACCGAACCGAACCTTCGGGCGAGGGCTCGGGGCGAGAAGCTCAACCGGCAGTTCATCAGCCGAAGCCTCGAGGTCGCTCTTCATGCCGGGTGACCGCGTCTGGCTCTACATGGAGCGTGTGAAACCGGGGCTGACGAAGAAGCTGGCACACCGCTGGCATGGCCCCTTCCGGGTCAAGAGGAAAGTGGACGAATACGCGTACGAGCTAGCCTTGCCGGATCGAAGCGGTTACAGGTTTTATCCTGTGGTTCATGTTTCGCGGTTGAAAGCGGTGAATGAGTTCGGCGATCGACCGAGGGCTCGACTTACGGCTGACATCACGGATGAAACGAGGCTTGATTTCGATGAAGAGCTGCTACCCGAAGACAGCTTCGAACCCGACCATCTTGCGGGTGAGTATGAGGTTGAAGCCATCTTGGATGACCGAACGCCACTCTCGACGAGCACAGAGCGAGCAGTCAGAGAGTTCAAAGTAAAGTGGGTCGGCTACGATGAGCCTACATGGGAACCCGCGTCCAACTTATCGTGTGGTGGACTGCTGTACGATTACTTGCGCGCGAAGCGCAGCGACAGCCGGTTGCAGATGGTCCAAGTCGCATACGAGGACTAGACGCGACTGGTGCAATGATGAACTGCCGGCGGGGCGATGCAGCCCGCCTCAGCAGATGAAAAAAACTACTGCACCAACATTACTGCATGTTTGCATGTTGCATGTATTTTCGAGTGGATTTATCAAGTTGCTCAAGTAGAGAGATGGAGATTTCGAGTGGAAGTGATTGAATTGGAGATTAATTAGGCCTGCACACTGGTGTTACGCTAGACTACGACGAGAGACTATAACCAGCCTGGGCAGCGAAGAAAAGAAACGAAAATGACGACCCCACTGCAAGAAGCTCACAGCTGTGAAGCCGACGCAGCACGAGCCAGGACTTGGAGTGAATCCGAACCGGCGGAGGGACTCGGGGAGTCGGACTGAACCGTCGCTTCCTCAACCGAGTCTTCCTCGTGGTTGTCCTCGTCAGCGGAGCCTGCGACGTCATCTCCCCCAGAAGTGGCAGAAGGAGTCACGACGCTATCCGACCCGAGGATATCCGTGCCAACCGAGCGCTCAGCGGGTCGCACCGTTCCAGGCGCGACTTCAGATCCTGGAGGAGTAGCCGGAACCGAACCTCCATCAGGACTTCCAGCCAGAGTCCGAGGGCCATAGTAATTGGTGTACACCCGCACCCATTGAGCCGAGACCTTGCTCCGGTCAAGTGACGGGTCAACCACAATTGCGGACGCCACTTGCTGGAGGGTGAAACCACGGGAATGAACAACATTGCCCCCGGGTTGCACGGCGCGAACTTGGTGTTGTATGGGTGCAGACTGGGCACGGCGATCCAGCAGTTGCGCCAGGGCTCGTGCCCATCGATCTCGATCAGAGCATCCACCCAGTTAGCGGAAGAGGGGAGCCAGGAGAGGGTCTCGAGTGAGTAGTGGAGGACCGAGGGCTCGAACAGCACCTCCGGAGTATAGCCGAACTTTCCATCAGCGTCAGGAAGCAATTGGGCCCACCAGCGCTTGATTTGGATCCGGAGGCGATCCGACCGAGCGTTGCGTTCAGCCGAGTACTTGAGCCACGCAGCCTTGACTGCCTTGAATTCATCCGAGTCCTCCCCAAGCCGACGACTGAGGTTATCGAGCCATCGCTCGACCGCGGCAGGGGAAACCCAGTGAGCCCGCTCGAACAGCGCAAACGACAAGTCGTGGCTCTCCGTGGTGCCGACAGCTCGGCAACAGAATTGGCGCCAGAGCTTGGTGAGCAACGCGACGCCGGTTGCGCGGATCGAGATCGGAGTGTCTGGCATGAAGTCGGAGACGTCGAACAGGCAAGGCTCGGCTGGGAGGCTTTGGACAAATTGCCAGAAAGGATGGGCCGGGTCCGTCCAGTAGCGGAAGGCTTCAATCCCTTCGACCGAGCACTCGACCTGAGCAGACGCCGGGACTGGAGGCGCGGTCCGTACTTCCAGAATCTCCCGCCAGCACACTTCGGCCCCAGGACTCGCAAACGGGGGCGACAAGAGCGAACTGTCGTAATGCCCGCGGCGAGGTCGGATCCCGACGAGCAGGTACCGAGGCCTGACGAGACGAAGCCTCAGTGCGTCGCACTTGAGATTTCGTCTGGCGGGCGGGAACGAGACCAGTCTTCGGCTGTGCAGGTCCAGCCCTCGGACGACGAGTCGGTGTGGCTGGGGCAGCTGATGGCGATTGCACCATAGTGCGCTGGCGCAGTTGCATCTTGGCCGCCTTGGCCGACACCTTCTTGGGGGTGCGACCCAGCCCGCCACGTGACGACGCCGGAGTCGGGACATCTTGATCAGAGTCCTGAGGGTCCTGAGTCAGATCCACCTCCACAGGGCGACGAACCGATGGCTCCTCAAGGCCCAGGACCACATCGTCAGGGCGTTCTCGCTTTCCACCGCCACCTTGGACTGGAGAGAGGCCATGGTGGAAGCCGAACGCACTGGCCGTCCGTCCTTGCGGGGCTGGATGACGACCGATGCTTCGTAAGGAGAGCCGAAGTTCAGCACCGGCGGACTAGCCGCACCCGTATCCTCATCGTCGCCGTCAGCGGGCAGCACCGAGGAACTCAGAGAGCCAGCGGGCGACCTGGGCATGGACGATGTGGATGCATCCGACGAATGTGGGGACGGAGGCGCTGCTGGGAGGTGAGGAACCGATTCCTCAACCACAGCCGCTGGTACGTCAACCGCTTGGCTCGATGCGTCCGCTCGGCTGGCCGACGACGCAAGAACAACGGGTGGACGCTGAAGCTGGGCTCTGGGGATGTCCGGTGAGGATTGGCCCGGAGACACTGTACTCTTCACCGGAAGGTTCGAGCGTCGACCCAACCGAGACCTTGATTTCCGCAAGGACGACCTCTTGGGAGCAACTGACGACGCCGCGCCGGTGAATAGAGGAGTGGCCGACGTCTTCCGACGCTTCGAGGACGGGATAATAGGTCCCGAGCCATCCGAGTCCTCAGAGCCGGAGCTGCCGAGCTCTTCGCCGGGATCAAAGTCGTGACTGGTTTGGTCCCGAGCCTTAGCCTTCGGGCCCTGAGAAGTACCAGCAGGAGCCGAGCCCTCGCGCGGTCGCTTTTCAAGCGGAGACGTCGCAGCCGAGAGCTCGAACTCCATAGCAGCGAAGTCTCGGAGAAACTCTTGGAGGACCGGAGGCAGCAGCGAGTCGTCGCCCAAATCCAAGTTCGCCACGATGAAACGTTGCTCGTTCAACTGCTGAAGGTACGCGTGGAACTTCTTCAAGGTGTCCGAGTACCGTCACGATAGCTTTGCCGGTCCTTCTTGATGACGGAATGAATACTCGCCAACGACGCGTCTCGTCTCGAGATCTGCCCCTTCAGGTGGTCGATAATCTCGACACTCTGGGCGAGGGCTCGGTTGGCGACGTCGAGCTGTCGGCTGATTGAGTATCGCTCGTCCCTAAGTGCCTTGGCGACGAGAGTCAACTCCTCCCGCTCAGCCGAAGCTTGCGCGCGCAGCGGCTCGGTGCGGAGGCGGATGTCGTTCTCGTCATTGAGCCGGCGCTCGCTGAGTGCTGCCGCTTCTTCGAGTCTGCGGATCTCTTGACGAAGGGCGTCAATCTCTTCGTCCCAACCGAGCGGGCGCGACGGAACGTCGGGAGACACCGCTTGAACGACGTCCGCGAGGTTTCGGGCGTTGGCCAGGTCTTGGTCAAGGTCGCAATTGACCCGAAGAGGTGGGAAGCGGACGAGGCCAACCATGAGCTGAGCGAGGCTTGCCAGCTGGCGATCCACATGCTCCTCCAGACGAGACTCGGAGCGGAGGACTGTCTGAGTGACGCTACCGTCGATCAAGTCCTTCACCGCAGCAGAAAGTGGCCAAGAAACTGGCACGACCGAGGGCTCAGGAGTACTGCTGAGGCCCGGGCTCGGAGACTCGGATCGGACTGGACCGCTGGCAGTAGGAGCAATCGGATGGCAGAACCTGGCTGGACCTGATTCAGGGTCAACCGAGTCATCCGACCGCACGCTCGCCGGAGATGAAGGAGGAGACGGAGCTTGTCCTGCGGGGGAGCCGACCCCACGCTGACCTTCCATTGAGCAGGTGGGAGTTGGGGTCGGCCGACCCCGAGGGCTCGACGTCAAGCAATCCTGGTTGAAGGAGTTGCGAGAAACCCGGACCGAGACGGCCTCAACCGAGTCTTGGTGCTCTACCGACGCCCCGCCAGCACCAGCTGCAGCGGGAGTTGGCGACGGAGACGCATCAAGAGCGCAGGGCGCTTTAGCAGCCGCAGGCGTGGCCCGGGATACCCCGCCTGCCGAAGCAGAAGCGGAAGTTGGCATCGCCGAGCCCTCGGAGGAAGGAACCGAGTCTTCGGGTGGTGGAGCAGGCGGATCGCTGCTTCCAGCTGAGGACGGTAGAGGGGATGATGGCGGCTACACGCAATGGCAGAAAGCACGAGACGAAGCAAGGATGGAGATTAGCGACCGAAGCTACGGAGTCATGGCAGACAGAGACTTCGGCGAGCATTCGAGCTTACCATGGGATCGAGGCTGACAGCTCGGAGGGCAGCAGCTTGCGCCTCTTCCAGAGCACCCAGGGAGCGCGGCATGGAATACGGAGATGACGTGCACCTCGGCACTCTCCAGTTCGGCTGGGTCGGGCCGTGGTGAGGGCTGCTGTGATGTCGGAAATGGCCGCGCTTGCCGAGGCCTAACGGTCTTGAACTTGTGAGAGGAAGCCATCCGAGCTCTCTGATTGGTCGCTCTCACTTACCGCGTTAGAGTGACGGATGGACGCCATTTAGTGGCAAAGCACGGTGGGCCATAATAAATCCCCACCGAGCCCTCCAAGTAGTCATAGTGGGTACAAGATTTGCCTCTCATTAGGAATTCGGATCTAGCCGAGGAGTCGTCGAGTCGTCGGATCAGCTCGAAGGCTCGGTTGATACTTGACTTTTGTATAGACGATAGGGATTAGCGATAGGGAAGGCCTCACAGCCTCTAATCACTAAATCAGAGCAGAAATTCCCCCCGAAGCCACACAAGGGTCAAGTCCGTCTACGGTAAGTCTTCGCTTAGCTGTAGAGTCTGGATACGCTCGGCCGACACGGGGTATGTCTGCCGGTGAGCATAAGGTACATTGACCGAGTGTTCATCCCCGGAAAGGCCAAGAGTGAGTAGTGGCCGAGTGTTGGAGGTATTAGAGACCTCCCTGTACGTTTGTACGCTTGTCTGGGTGTGTGGCGAGGCCCCCCAGTATATTTGACTTCCAGCCGAGACTTCGTCTCGGCGCCCCTGTCCGAGGCCTCGATTGGCCTGGTACCCTTCCTTCTGAGGGACCACAGTGGGTTACGTGTGAAAGCGCGTGTGTACATTGCATCCTAGCCGTTGCTCGTGGCTAAGGGTGCTCTTATATTTGATTTACGGGCTCTACCTACCTGACCGACGACTCGCATAAGACACATTCCAGCCCGGTGCAAGGGATCGGATCTGGTCTTCAGATTTTATCCCAACAATAAGCGCCGACCTTTTAGGAGGGAAGCGTGTTGTTGGTAGGGGCTCGTCCCAAAGGCCTTGGCTAGAGGGACGAGAACTCGTTAAATCGTGTTTTCCTACACGACAAGGAGATCCTGTCCGGTCGACACCTTCCCGCATTGACGGACCAAATGACCGTGTTCCAGCGCAATATTCCGGCGCCGGTGTAGATGGGTCCGGTCCTCGGGCGAAGCTCGTACATCGATAACATCGCACACGGGGCGCCGACGTGGGACCAACTGTGTGTCGACCTGGATGCGTTACTTTTCCGACTGCGGTACTGGAACATTTCGGTCAGTCTGCCGAAGAGCGAGTTCGGTAAGCGCTCGATTCCGTACCTATCGCACGAGATCAGCGCTGAAGGACTCCGAGCAACGCCGAAAATCGCCAAGGGGGTACTGGATCTGCCGTTCCCATCCACTTTGAAGGGTATTCAGTCTTTCTTGGGCAGTCTGAACTACTACCACAAGTTCATCGAGGACTTCCCGGTGGTGGCTGCCGTCCTGTACGAGCTGAGTGATGATCAGGTGCGCGCCGGGAGGGACCTGTCCAGAGCGAAGGAGGCTTTCGAGATTCTGAAGCGGAAGATCGTATCAACTCCGTTGCTTCGACATCCGGACCGGACCAAGCCGTTCATCATCATCCCGCACGCTAACAAGTGGGCCGCCTGCGCGGTCCTCGGGCAAGAACATGACGGACTGATCCAGCCCGTGCGTTTCGCGGGGCGCGTACTGAATGAGTCTGAGATTCGGTACCACGTCGCGGAGAAAGAAGTAATTGCAGTCATGAGAGTGCTGGATGTCTTCAGGGCAATCCTGGAGGGGTGCCCATTGGTCGTGTACACCCGTTATTCGGTACTCAAGTGGGTGATCCAGTCCAAGTCGGCCGATGGACGCTGTGTGCCCTGGGGCGTCGTGCTATCACAATGGGATCTGGAGGTTCGCCGTGTCAAACGAGACGAAGACGGTCTGGCTGCCATACTCGGTGCGGGTATCACCCCCCGAGAGCATCTGGACCGGATCGCGGAGTCGCTGATCCCAGCCAAGGGGCGCGTCAAGCCACCTCCGGTTATCATCGTGGAGATGCTGGACGCTAACTTTGAAGGGATCGTGCTCAGTTTCGAGGGAGCCGCGAAGACATCGACGCGTCAGGGGAGTTGGGGATGTATTCTGTGGAGCCTACCCGGTTGGGACGTACTGGATGCGTGAGGTTTCATTCTGAACGACGTCACAGTAAACGACGCGGAGTATCGCGGCTTACTGAATGGGCTGACCATGGCACTCGACCGTGGAGTTACGGACCTGATCGTAGTCGGAGACTCTCGCATCGTGATACAGCAGGTTCAAGGGCTGATCAATTGTAACCAGCCCAACCTGCAGCGCCACCTGGCCCAGTGCAAAACGCTAGAGAGGCGATGCGACTAGTTCACGTCAAGCGCGAGTACAATTCAGCCGCAGACTACCTGACTTCCAAGACACTGGCCCTCGGTGCTACGTGGACCGTACAGGATGAGGAAGAGCGAACCCACCTGCAGCGAGTGTCGAAGATCCATGAGAAGCTGATGAAGCCAATCGTTGTGACACCGGATGTCGTCAAAGCAGAGCGAGACGCACCGGATGGAGATGCGACCGAGGCCGCAGAGACACCGGATGAGAGGGTACCAGAGAGTCATGAGTCAGCACCGCTCCCCAATTGTGCTCGTGTCTTGGCGGTCCTAACCCGGTCGGGAGCACAGGAGCAGACCGAATCCAGTGAGCCATTGGGTCCGCTGGAGTTCCAAGCCGAACGATGGCGAAGAATTAAGGCGCACCAGGATCAGGATGAGTTCATCGCAGAACTCAAAGCGTATCTGAGCGGAGATCTGGAGCGATTCTCTCCCAGGCGACTGCGGAAGGTCGCGAAGCTGTCTGACCTGTTCGCGTTGGATGCCAGGGGCATCCTGTATTGACTCGCGGGATGAGCCTCGCCTGGTGGTGCCGCGGAATCTGTGCACAGACCTGCTGCACTCTACGCCCACGAGGATTTTCAAGGCGGGCACCAAGGCATCACACGCACACACGAACGACTCCGGGCCGAATTCTATTGGCCCGGTATGTACGCCCATGTCGAGCGTTTTGTGAAAGAGTGTGTCGACTGTGCAAGCGGAAAGAGGCGACCTCCCAATCCTGGACCGTCGCCTGGTAGCATCGAGCCCCGACGCCCTTTCGAAGTGGTGTCTATGGATTTTGTGACGCACATGCCCAAGTCAGCACGGGGAAACACTTTCCTGTTGTTGTTCCAAGATTCATTCTCGGGTTACGTGATGTGTAAACCCATGTCGTCTACGACGGCACAGGATGTGGCAGAAGCGTATGGAGTTTCGGTGCGTCATCATTGATCAGACACGACCAGGATCCCCGATTTATGAGCGAGGTGTTCACCCGGTTCCGGGACCTATTGGGTAGCAGTCAACGCGCGACCTTGGCTTACCGGCCTCAGGCGAACGGCCAACAGGGACGGTCCGTCCAGACCGTCATTCGGAGCGTCCGCGCCTACATCGCTGAAGCGGACCAGTCCGACTGGGATGACCATGCTAAACGACTGATGTTCGCACTGAATACCTCCTTCGACGCGACCAGACTGGATACGCCATTTTATTTGGTCCACGGTTGGGACGCACAGGGAACGGTGTCGGCGATGTTGGGACCGAAGCCATCCAGCCTGCCCGAACGCACAGCGTACGAGTGGCGTCGGAAGTTTCAGCGCGACTACAGCTATGCGATCGCATGTGCCGAAGATCTCCAGGAGCAAGCGAAGCGGACCCGATCTGAGGAGCAGACACGAAAGTGGAAAGAACTCTCCGAACGACTGAAGACCGGATTTGAGAAGGGAGATTCAGTATGGCTCTACATTCCTAAGCTCCAGACCGGATTGCGTCGCAAGTTAGCTCACATGTGGCACGGGCCGTTCAGGATCGACGAGGTGCACGACGACTTCCGTGTGAAGCTCAAGGTCGAGGACACAGGATATCATGTCAACCCGTGGATACACATCAGTCGTCTCAAGCGTTGTTCCCGAAACGACCCACTGTAGAACTCGAAGTGGGTGACGATGACGATTTCGACGCGGCGCTGCTGCCCGAGGACAGCTGGCAGCCGGACGAACAGAATGGCGAGTATGAAGTTGAGAAGATTCTGGACCTCCGGTGGACCAAGCGTACGCGAACGTCCAAGCGCATCCGCGAGTACCAAGTCAAGTGGAAGGGATACGATTGGATCCGGAGTGATTGCCAGTAACTCAGCTCAATTGCGGCGCACTACTGTATGAATTCAACCAGAGTGCCCGCGCTAAGGCTCGATTCCAGTCTATGGAGGCTGGTGACGACCTCCCCAGTGCCTAGCGCACAGAATGAACCGACCGATCCTGACCGCTGATGTGTGAACCGACTGAACCTGGATGCGATTTTCGACTGTAGATTTGGTAACGACGATGAGTGGAGATTGTGAACGAGAGTGAAAGAGGTGTTAGCAGACAGAACGAACAGGTGATTGCGGAGTGAACGAGTGTGAACGGGTCGAACATGGAGCGAACGGACCGAATCTGGATCAGACAGACCAAGTGAACGACAAGAGGGAACAGAAAACAAGTGATGAATATGGAATGTGTGGAAATATGCAGTTAGCGAAAGGTGACACCGAATGTGTGGCTAATCTTGGTGCTCGATGGAGATCCAATTGCCGTGCAGTTCGTCCGGAGTCAGAAGCATGTTGCGGATCTCTGGAGGTCGCTCAGCGATCAGGTCGTTGGTGGACCACCCGGTCCACTGAATACGAGCAGGTTCCGCGCGGTCCAGGATCGCCAGTTGCTCCATCATCGTGTACGGCTCGGCGCCGCAGCGTGTCTCCGACCGGTCGAACAGGATCCAGTGACAGAGCTTGGCGGGGTACAGCCAAATGCCCGGCTCGTACAGGATGGTCTCCGGCGCTCCGGACGATTTCAGCCTTGCGATCAGCTTGTTGTAGTCCTTGAGAGCCGCGTCATTGAGCTTCTTGCGTGCCACTTGAGCTCTGGCGGCCTCCTGGCTGCCTGCCTCGAACGTGACCCAGTGACCAGCGTGCCAGAAAGTCATCGCGTTGCCCTCCATGTACCCCGGTCAGAACCTTGAGAGCCTGTCCGGTAGCGCGCTGCGCTTGTGGAATAGGAGATGCACGACCCGCCGACGGAACATGCGCTCACCAGGGCGGCTGTCCAGAATGATCTCGTACTCATCAGGCTGGAACCGAGCCTTTAGAGGTTTGGTGCTACCATTGTGATTCGGTGCGTAATCGGGGAACCCGGGAGACTGGCCGACGGCGTTGGCTGAGCTGGGTGCGAACGTAGTCACAATCCCCTTGTGGCGCCAGGATGTGACGCCCGGACCAGGTTTCTCGATCACCGTCAGCTCTTCCGGTGTGAGTGCCTTCATGTAACGGGGTTACACGAATGTTACCCGAAGGGTTACGAAGTGTGGCACACACAGGCTTGTGTGGTGTACACTGTCTAACCTATTTCAGTAGGAGAATCAGTACATGGCTTCAGAGCCACAGATTATGCATATGACTAGGGTTCACTATGCTAGATAGTGAACCAGATACATTTACACCGAAGGCGGCTCTGCCGCGATAAAGAGAAATACATTCAGTTTGAAGATTCACAGCTAAGAGTTAAGGGTTGACTCTTGGAGTCCGTAGGGAGTACGGACTCGTGCGTTCTGGTATTAGAACGGGCTATCTTTAGCCGCGACTCTGTGAGTCTGTTACGTCTTCCTCTGACGCTAAAGCTACGGCAGCCCCGCTGCACTTGGTAGCACTCGTAGTCAATCCGACACCTGAGTCTGGATAGACTGACCCTCTGTGGAGAATGGAGCAGTTCGCTCACTTGCCCCCGAACCAGCAGTGTAACGGGGTTACACGCACAAGTGGCTACAGCCACTTGCAACTCTAACAGACGCGATGTCTGTTAAAGGTTCAAACACTTCCTCGGCCTTGGTGTACGTTACATCAAGGGCCACATTCATTTACGACCACCACGACGAGTGGTCCATAGACATTTAGGATTCCTATTGGTTGGAAGCAGCATCTTTTAACCAATGAGCGACATGCATAGCAAAGGAATTCTGCCAACCAGCCGTTGGCAGATTCCCAACTTAGAATATTACATTTAGAGGAAGTCAGAAACATAAAACAAAAATAACAGTTCTCATCTTTACCAAAATCAGCTACTTAGAGTCTTTATCTTGTTTAAAGTATACTCGTGGACCTCGAGTATACTTAACTCAAGTAAAAGAAACCTACGCTTCCTCATACACGTGCGCACACGTGTAAGCTGTTGTAGTGAGCCAAGGTGGGCCCATTACACCTGGTAGCACTATGTAGTCCGTCCAACGACCGACTACCTGAACGTTCGTACGGGACTGTACGGACGGGGAGGTGCTCATGGAAAGCTCCACTACGCCTGCAACTCATGTTGCACGCGCTGACTGCCTCCACCTGTCGGATCCAGAGTGGGAGGCACTCCAACGACTGTCAACAGTCATTGGGGAGGCGGCAGTTGCTGCGATGCTGCGTACGTTATCGCCGACAGAGCAACATGGTGTTGCTCTGGGTTTCATCCTGAAGGAGCAGCGCGACGCTGCTGCCTCTACCGCGGTGCCGTCGGGGACGACACCACGCATGCAATCGTTGAAACTCAACGTGAGCAACTATGTAGGAAGAGAGGGCGAGCCTCTCCTCCGTTGGCTTGTCGAACTCGACACTGCCATTGCGGCTCGACGTATCGTCGACCCGTTGTCGAAGGTCGCGTTCGCTATGTCCTGTCTTGGCGGACGAGCGAGGAGTTGGGCGTACGGACGCCGACTCTCAGATCCTACGTGCTTCAGCACGTACAGAAGCGTTCAAGGAGGAGCTCAGACAAGCGTTTGAGCCCCACAAAATGAGTTCCGGTCGAGGGCGGAGTTCCTCGACCTGCAGCAAGGTAAGCATGATGTCCATGCTTACGCCCAGAGAGCACGGTACTTGGTCTCGAACATCGTGACCAACCCGATTGACGAGGCGACCAAGGTCGTCACGTTCATGAAGGGATTGAGAGATGGGCCTGTGAAGACCTATCTCTTCCGTGAGTATCCGAATACTCTCGAAGCTGCGATCACTCTTGCGATGCAGGAGGAGTTTAGTCTGAGGCAGGCTAAACTGCATGTGAATGCGCCGAGGCTGCAACCACCTCCGGTCGCGATGGCGGGAGGTCCGGAACCAATGGACCTCTCGAATGCAACGGCTGTTGGCTATCAACGCCAACAAGGAAGCAATGTACGATGCTTCCGTTGCGGAAGGATCGGTCACTATGCCCGAGAGTGCACGGCACCCGTGCACCGAGATGGTGATAGACGCGGCGATGCTGGGCATCGTCGCGGAGAAACAAAAACGCTGGAAACCAGTAGGCGCGGGGCGCCCTACTGGTGAAGTAGTCACGCGTGTCCAACTCGGACATGCGACACTGAGGACTGCAGCCCCCAGTGAGGACCCTTCTCACTGTAAAATGCATGATGACAAACCAAATCTTGTCATCTTGAACGTGTCGTCGAAAAGAGAGAGCAACGCTTTTCGTGCTTTGTTGATTCGGGCGCGTCGAATAACTTTGTTCGACTGCGAAGTCTATCAAGGCTTGACTTCGAGGATTTAAAGATACCTCGAAGTATGTTGGAGGTACGACTGGCGACGGGTGTCGTCGTCAAGACCGAGAAGCGCATGGTACGCGTGCGCTTCACGTATGAAGATCAAGGGTTTGTCGGAACCTTTATCGTCCTGGACCTGGACGATAAGTTTGACATTGTGTTGGGCATGCCGTGGCTTGCACGGCATGATCCGGTAATCGATTGGGAGAAGCGCACTCTCGTGCGCTTCGGTCGCGACTGCGGAACAGTGAGCGATGGCCCTGTTACCGCAACGCACGCACCGACAGGTGCGCGCGACTCCCCAGTCAAGACAGCGCCTAGCGCCGCTGTCCCGGAACGCCCTGTGCGCGCGCAAACGCGCGCGCAAGAGCAGCAAGCGTCGGCGTCGCCGCCGACGGCTTATGGATAAAATGTGTAGATTTCGGAAATCGACACAAACATTTCAGCGAATCAGAATGAGTCTCCGGCCTCAAGAGGCCCGGATGACGAATATGTGTCACACGCCTCAGCCGTGGAGGCTGACGCGAATCTGATTGTGGACGTGTCTCCGGTCCGAAGGGACGCGGATGACGTAATCATGTCACACGCCTCAGCCGTGGAAGCTGACGCGAATGTGATTGGATCAGTTTTGGCCAATAATAAGGGCCAAGGTGACGGAACGTCGTCGACTCCGGGAGTCGATGGCTTTGATGGATTTGATTCGTCGGCTCGGGGAGCCGACGCACCCTCCGTAATGGGGTCTCCGCCAATGGAAGGCGTCGAGGTATTGAAGTCGCGTCGGGTCCGGGGACCGACGCTGCGAAAAGACATTTCGCGTCGACTCCGGGAGTCGACGCACCCTTTGCAATGAAGGGCTCCGCCAATAACAGGCGTCGAGGTAAAGATGGCGTGTCGGTTCCGGGAACCGACGCTGCAGGCGGTGCGGACGGTTGCAAACGTTCCGCACCGGAAAAACTTGCATGCTATCGTGCAACCGGGCTGCACGACGAAGCGCCGCGCGACCAAGCCGGGCTTGAAGTCGCTCGCCCGCGGGAAGTACCCGCCGGCGGAATAAAGAAGAACACCCGTCCACGGCTGGGCCTGGACGAGGTCAAGGACCATGCGGAGCCGGGCTCCGCAAGTCAAGAAGACGGCGCATGCGAAGATCGCTGCGCAAGTCTCGGCCCGGGGCCGAGACGCTACAGGAGATGTCTGCCGGGCAGATGAAGGCTGAGAAGCCGAGCGTCGAGACGTTGAACGTCTTGACGCGTACCTGTGCTGGGTTCCGGCACAGGGAGATGGCCTCGCTAATCCTCCGACGCAAGCGTCAGAGTTGACTTCGCTTCCAGTCCTGAGCTGGAAGCGCTTCGCGCGTGACTTGCACGATGGACGCATCGAGCAAATATGCATTCTCTCGGACGTCGAGAGAACGAAGAGCGAGAATGAGGAACTGAGGCAGTTCTTCATGGAGAGCACCACTGAGGGTGAAGACACTCTCAGTGCCAAGACGAAGAAGGAACGCTTTGAAGAGCAGAGCTGGGACTCGCTGAAGGCGAGTCCCTACTACGAGATTCTACGGGAGTACGCGGACGTACTTCCGGAAGAGATCCCTGCGGAGCTTCCGCAGGACAAGGGCATTCAGCACGAGATGGATCTCGTGCCGGGCACGAAATCCTGTGTCACGCGGCAGGGGCCACTGCCGCGAGAGCAGGTCAAGGCGATCGACGACTTCTTCGAAAGTCGTCGCAAAGCTGGACAAGTGCGGGAATCGAAATCCCCGCACAGTGCTCCGACGTTCTGTGTCAAGAAGCCACAGGGCGGCTGGCGCATCGTTCATGCGTACAATAAGCTGAACGATGCGACGATACCGGCGCAGACACCGATACCGCGAAAAGATGTTATCATCGATTCGATGGCCAGGAGCACTGTCTACAGTGCTCTTGATCTGCGCGATGGGTTCTATCAGATCCTAATGCGTGAGAGCGATATCCCTCTCACGGCTGTGAGCACGCCGAGTGGCATGCTCTGGGAGTGGCTAGTGATGCCGCAGGGTCTGAAGAATGCCCTGCGACCTTCAACAGGTGCGTGACGCACTTGTTGCGCTCGGTGCGCGACTTCGCACCGAGCTACTTCGACGATGTGTTCGTCCACAGCCGGGCTGCGGACGGGATGAGTGACGTTGAGATGCACAAGGTGCATCTCCGGAAGCTGCTTTCGCTCATTCGCAAACCCAAACTCAACGCGAACCTGAAGAAGTGCATCTTCGGGGCGAGCGAGATACCCGTGCTCGGGTGTCTCGTTGGGAAGAACGGTGTCCGCCCTGACCCTGAAAAGGTCAGAGTGATCAATGAGTGGCCGACGCCGACGAGCGTCAAGGAACTGCGGCAGTTCCTTGGCGGCCACGTACTTGTGCAAGTACGTGAAGGACTACGCGGGCGTGATACGCCCGCTGTCACAGCTCCTGAAGAAGGACGCCGAGTGGATTTGGTCTGCTGAATGTCAGCAGGCATTCGATGCAGTCAAGCAGGGCTTGACTGAGGCTCCGATCTTGGCGGTGGCCGACCAAGATCGCCCATTCCACGTTGTGTGTGACGCATCCGATTTCGCGATCGGATGTGCGTTGATGCAGCACGATCACGAGGGCCGTGATCGTGTTGTCTACTATCAGTCGCGTCAGCTGAAGCCAGCTGAGCGCAATTACCAGTGCATGACAAGGAGCTCCTTGCCATGAAGTATGCACTTGCGAAGTTCCGAGTGTATCTACTCGGAAGTAAACCGTTCGTGGTGTATACAGACCACGCGTCGCTGCGGACGGCTGTCAAGTCGCCACACATCTCGCAACGTATGGCGAGATGGCTTTCGTTCTTTGCGGAATATAACTTCCGGGTTGAGTACAAACCCGGAAGACTCAATGTGGTGGCCGACGCGTTATCGCGTCGACCTGACTACGCTACGAATGAAGTCGACGTCAATGCCATTGACGCCATGCGATCGAGCACTCCCACGTCGTCGCTCCTCGACGACGTGAAGGCCGCGTACGCGCACGACGCGGACGCGAAGCTCTTGCTGGCCTATGGCTCAGTGCCTTCTGACGAAGCTCGTCAGAAGTTGCCAAGACATCTTCGTGCTCGTGCACACCGTTACCGGGTGCACGAGGGGTTGCTACTCTACAGCGCAGTCAACGACAACGCGGACCACGTTGTCGTTCCCAATGATCATGACCTGCGACTCAGGATCATGTACGAGTATCATGATGCACCGACTGCGGGGCATCCGGGCCGTGAGAAGACGTATCTTCTTCTCACGAGGGACTTCTACTGGGCCCACCAGTACAAGTGGTTGCGCAAGTACGTCCGTGCTTGCGAGGTGTGTCAACGTGTGAAGCCTGCGCCGTTCGCGCAGGCTCCTTTGCAGTCACTACCGACTCCGTCGGAGTGTTGGCAGTCCATGTCTTTGGACTTTGTGTTTGGTCTTCCCCGGATAGCCAGGGAACACGGGCGTTGTAGTCTTTGTTGACCGCTTCAGCAAGATGGTACATCTTGCTGCAGTACCCGCCGAAGTGACTGCGAAACAGACGGCACGTCTGTTCGTTGACATGGTGTTCAAACACCATGGCATGCCGATGGACATCGTGTCCGATCGAGACCCGCGCTTCACCGCGCACCTGTGGCAAGAAGTGTTCACACTTCTTGGCAGTCAGCTCTCGATGTCGACTGCGGATCATCCGCAGACGGACGGACAGACCGAGCGCGTGAATCGCGTGCTCGTGGATGTGCTCAAGAGCTACGCCCACTCGTTCCAACACTGGAGCGAGTGTCTGCCGATGGCGGAGTTCGCCATCAACAACTCGGTGCATGCCTCGACCGGGCATACACCGTTCTACGTGAATGCCTTGAGGCACCCACGCCTCCCGAGCTTACTCGGGATGCTGGCTCCTTCCTTAAGTGGGGGAGGATCTACGACTGCAACACAGCAGCCGCAGAATGCCGCTGACACCTGCACGGTGTCAGCCGCAACAACGCGAAAGAAGAAGAAGACCGCGTCTGTGCAGGGCACAGACGCACACAAGCAGAAGAAGACCGCGTCTGTGCAGAGCACAGATGCAAACAAGAAGACGAAGACCGCGTCTGTGCAGGGCACAGACGCAACCAAGAAGAAGAAGAACGTGTCTGTGCGATGCACAGACACCACATCTACGAACGCAGAGGCCGGGCCTACTGCTGGAAGCGAGCTGAACGAGTTCAGCTCGGACGCAATGAACTTCGTGCAGCGCAGACAAGCCGTCATTCGGTTTGTCCAGGACGCTATTGCAGCTTCTGTCGATCGACAGAAGCTGAACGCAGACAATGTTGGCAGGGGCAACACAAATGAATTCAAGAAGGGTTCATTGGTTTTGTTAGCTACTCAAAACCTGCCTAAACATGCAGTTTCCGACTTCGGAGCGAGTAAGCTCGCTCCGCGCTTCATCGGGCCGTTCACAGTGTTGGCACGGCACGGCAACGCCTACACGCTAGACATCCCGTCTAGCATGCGCCTCCATCCGACATTCTACGTCGGACGGTTGAAGCCATACCTGCGGCACGAGCTACCGAGCTCGGCTGAACCAAAGCAGAAGACTCGGCGGAAGCCATCATCTTCTCCAGCGCGAAGTCGCGCTGGAGCAGCAGGTCGAGCTAGAGATCCAGCCCGGCCGGGACGATCGAGGCGGTCTAGGAGACCGTCGCAAAGTAAGGATACTCAAGAGCACCGAGCGCAGCGCTCTGTAGCTACTCCACGACCGAGTTCCGGTCGTGGGGAGAAGCGAGAACAGGGCCAACACCAAGTTGACCCCACACGGGGCGTGTTCCCACCACCGCCGCCACCAGTTCGTGACGCACACGGCTCAACTCGATGGATAGTTGAGCGGATTGTTGACCACAGTATCCCGAGAACGAACTTAAAACCAGTTCGTTTTCGTATTCGTTGGAGAGGATTTCCTCCCAACCAAGATACATGGGAACCGCGGAACGTCTTGCCCCAAGACGTTCCGGACATGGTGAAGGCTTACGAAGCCCACCATGCACTACACACTGGACAGTAATGCGAACGCTGTTGTTAACAACAGCGCCCGAAGACACTTCGAGGGCAGGCCGTGATGCCTGCCCCCGCGGCAGCGAAGCGCTTCGCACATTGCCGCGCATGATACTCAGCAGCAGAGAGGTCCTCCGCTGCTGCGCCAAAGGTCTTCAACTTCAACGTGCTCGTTCTATCACGAGCACGCTCTCTTCAAAACGTCATGCATTGACCAAACAGTCAATGGTGGTTGACGTGCCGAGACCGGCACGTCTAACCTTGACGGGGGGATGGTGTAACGGGGTTACACGCACAAGTGGCTACAGCCACTTGCAACTCTAACAGACGCGATGTCTGTTAAAGGTTCAAACACTTCCTCGGCCTTGGTGTACGTTACATCAAGGGCCACATTCATTTACGACCACCACGACGAGTGGTCCATAGACATTTAGGATTCCTATTGGTTGGAAGCAGCATCTTTTAACCAATGAGCGACATGCATAGCAAAGGAATTCTGCCAACCAGCCGTTGGCAGATTCCCAACTTAGAATATTACATTTAGAGGAAGTCAGAAACATAAAACAAAAATAACAGTTCTCATCTTTACCAAAATCAGCTACTTAGAGTCTTTATCTTGTTTAAAGTATACTCGTGGACCTCGAGTATACTTAACTCAAGTAAAAGAAACCTACGCTTCCTCATACACGTGCGCACACGTGTAAGCTGTTGTAGTGAGCCAAGGTAGGCCCATTACAAGCAGGATGCGCTTAAAAAGCTTATGTCCTTGCTGGGCCCGGAGGGCGTGGCGCAACTGGCGCAACAAGGCCCCGACGCGGTGAATGCGCGTTTCGAGGCGTTCTCCAGCTACGAGAATGCTCTGTTGGAGCACCTCCAGCAGAGGATGGCGACGGCCGCGGCGCCGCAAGCGCCCGCTACGTCATCCGACGCGGGAACAAGACCTGCCGCTCATGTTGAGCGTGAAGACCTTCGAAGGCAAGGAAGGGGAAAGCTTAATGCTTTGGACCCGTGAAGTCGAGATGGCTATGAGCTCAGCTCTACTCCGGACGGAGTCGCAGCGCGTGGCGCTAGCTATCTCGAAGCTTGGTGGGCGAGCGAGAGAGTGGGCACTAACGTCAGGGACGTCGGTCGACACGGCCTTCCCGACGTGGGATCAGCTGAAGCAGCAACTGTCCCGGGTGTTCGCTCCGCCTAACGAGGCGTATCGCGTGCGCTCACGCTTCCTGGCTACCCGGCAGGGCAAGAAGGAGTTGGTGGACTATGTCCAGGAGTTGAGAACTCTCATTGCGGGCATGTCTGCCGAGCCTCTGGCTGAGGTAGTCATCGTCACGGTGTTTATGGAAGGGCTTCGCACTGGCGTGACCAGGACGGAAGTCTTCCGCACTCACCCAAGCTCTTTTGAAGAGGCTGTGAGCATCGCGTTGAACGCGGAGCACAACTTTAAGTCGTCAAGACTTGGGTGGAACGCTCCTCACACCAGTTCGTCGAACGGTCCGGAGCCTATGGACCTCAGCTATGCTGAAGACGAAGAAGCCGAGCTTCGGGCTGCTGAGCTGCGGCGCGGCATCCGCCGATGCTTTATCTGCGGTGACACGCGTCACTTGCGCGCCGGATGTCCGCTGCGCCTCCAGCGTCAGGCTTCGGTAAGCCGCTCTTCGGGTTCGAGCCAGGGCTCTGGTTCGTCTCGGGGAAACGAGAAAACCCAGTAGGCGCGGGGCGGTCTACTGGGGAAGAACTAAGTTCTATTGAACCTCGGCGAGGTGGAGGTCGGCAGGGCTTAGCCCCGAAGAGAGCTGTACTCTATAACACGGAACGTGTGTGCAAGCCGGGCTTGCTAGTTGTCCAGGCTTGGGTGAAGGGCTTCACAAAGCCATGGACGATTTTGATCGATTCGGGAGCGTCGGGTAATTATGCCCGGCGTTCTACGATGGACGGAAGTCAGCTTTATGCTGAGGCGCTGGTAGCGCGTGGGAGTGACATCGTCACTGTTCGTCTCGCGACGGGCACTCGTGTCACGGTGCCTAAAGTCCCTGTGGACTTGGGCGTGAAGTTTTGGATTTTGATAGCGTGGAACGCTGTCTGGTCTTAGACCTCGATTCGAGATATGATCTCATCCTTGGTATGGCGTGGCTGGAACGCCATGAGCCTTGGATAGATTGGAGGTCGAAGACCCTTGGTGCTACGCACTTCTCTCCTGGCGGAGCATTGGCGAGTCATGAACCCACCTCTGCTAGGAAGCAGAAGCGCTTCTGGCGCGAGCACTGGGCCGAGTCGGTTAATGTGCTAGACATCGGAGTTTCCGAGTTGGTGGACACTGCGTGTGTCGAGAACGAGCGTTCAGGGCGTGGCTCGTGGACGGCAGGTGGAGCGGCACGAATTCCGCTGAGCGGGTGTGCGCCTGAGGGCAATGCCCCGCTGTACCCAAGTGAGGACAAGGTCGGCATGGAGCCGAGGAGCCATGGGCGAGGCCCGGCTGATGAAGGATGTGGAGCGGCACTAATTCCGCTGAGCGGGCGTGCGTCTGAGGGCGACGCCGTGCTGCGTGCCAGTGAAGGCGCGGTCGACGAGAAGTCGAGTGAAGGTGGGCGTTGCCCGGATCAAGGATGTGGAGCGGCACTAATTCCGCTGAGCGGGTGTGCGTCTGAGGGCGACGCCCTGCTGCGTGCCAGCGACGGCGCGGTCGGCACGATGCCGAGGGACAAGGGCTCTGCCCGGATGAAGATCGTGGAGTGGCACGTAATCCACTGAGTGGAGGCTGCGGGTCGTGCAGCCCTTCGCTGAGTGTCGATCAAGACACTGGTGCTCCTCTGGAGCTGAATGAGGTGGTGACACCTGGAGTCAAGAAGCACGCGAAATCACGGAGCTCTTCTGGGCGGACAGTGTCCATGAAGAGGCGGCAGCGCCGCAAAGCGCTGGCGGCGCGACGCAAGGCGTCTGCGGTCTCACGAGTCGAGAAGGGTGTGTCGAGCGGTGAGGCTCCACACAAGAGCGAGCAGCTCTACACACTCGTGAATGGAGTGACGGGCGACGTCGACGGAGACATCAGTCTCAACGACTTGCCCTCACTATCTGCTCTCCTGGAGCTGGACGAGATGTCCTTGGCCGGGTTGGGCGAAGCCTTGAAGGCTGGAGACTTGGCGGAGGTGGTGGTCATACGACCTGAAGAAGAGTTGAACTCGTCCTCGCTTCTGGATGAAGCTGTCCTGGAGGACACTAAGAGGGCGCTGAATGCGCGAAGCGGATCAGCGATCCTGAAGGATCCGTCGGACCCCTTGTATCACGTGGTGAAGGATTATCAAGACGTGGTCTCGAAGGAACCGCCCTCGGGGCTACCTCCGGATCGAGGTGTTCGGCATGAGATTGATCTCGTTCCGGGAACGAAGTACTGCGTGACGAGGCAGTGGCCTTTGCCGAAGGAGCAGTGTGACGTCATTGACGCGTTCTTCCGTGCGAAGCACGAAGCGGGCATGGTGCGTGAGAGTAAGTCTCCTCACTCCACGCCGACGTTCTGCGTCAGAAAGCCGAATGGCAAGTGGCGTATTGTGCATGCTTTCAACAAGCTGAATGCCGCCACCATTCCAGCGCAGACGCCGATTCCTCGAAAGGACGTTCTCCAGAACAACATGGCAGGATGTACGATCTACAGTGCGCTCGACTTGGTCGATGGCTATTACCAATTGCTCATGAGGACGAGCGACATTCCCCTCACTGAGGTGAGTACTCCGAGCGGCATGCTCTGGGAGTGGTTGGTGATGCCCCAAGGGCTTTCGAACGCGCCAGCGACGTTCAATCGTCTTGTGACGCAGCTCTTCCGGCCCCATCGGGCGTACGCGCAGACGTACTTCGATGACATCTTTGTCCACAGTCGTGCGGAGCACGGGAAGACTGATATGGAGAACCATGTCGAGCACCTGCGTGCTGTGCTCGAGTGCATGCGTCAAAACAAGTTGTATGCCAACATTGACAAATGCATCTTCGCAGCAGAAGAGATTCCCTTCTTAGGGTGCTTCATCGGGAAGCGTGGCCTGAGGGCCGACCCGGTCAAGGTCAAGGCCATTGTTGACTGGCCGGTTCCCCAGAACCAGAAGGATCTTCGCAAGTGGCTTGGCTTGGCCAATTACTTGCACAAGTACAGTGAGAATTACGCTGAGATGGCTCGGCCACTCTCCAATCTCCTGAAGAAGGACGCGGAGTGGTGTTGGAACACCGAGCATCAAGATGCGTTTGCGGTAATTAAGGATAGTCTCCTTCATGCGCCTATTCTGGCTTTGCCAGACCCCGCTCGTCCGTTTAGTGTCGTCTGTGACGCCTCGGACTTTGCCATCGGCTGTGCCCTGCTACAAGCAGACGCCGAGGGGCGCGAGCGCGTGGTGGCGTTCGAATCTCGTCAGCTGAAGGCTGCGGAGAAGAACTATCCTGTCCATGACAAAGAGCTACTTGCGATGAAGTATGCGCTCGTCAAGTTCAGGGTTCACCTGTTGGGCTCTCAGCCGTTCGTGATTTACACGGATCGCGCGTCGTTACGCACTGCGACTCAGTCGCCTCATCTCTCGCAAAGGATGACCCGTTGGTTGTCCTTCTTCGCGGAGTACAACTTTGAGGTGAAGTACAAGCCTGGCAGGCAGAATGTCCTCGCGGACACGCTGTCGTGCAGGCCGGATTATGAGCTGGCTCATGTAACGACCGTGACTTCGTCATTACCGGATCTGATCCGAACGGCTTATACCAAGGATGACACTTGTGTCGCGTTGCTGAAGGCTCTCGGGAGCAACGAGTTTCAAGGCTCGGACATTGAATTGTCGGCGCGAGCGCGCGCGCGCGTTTGCATCGCTACACCCTCGATGGTGGCCTGCTGTTCTACAGCACTGGCTCCGAGGACACGCCACGCGTGGTCATTCCTCATGATGAGGACCTGAAGTATCGTATCCTCTATGAGGCCCACGACACGCCGGTGGCTGGCCATCTTGGCCGTGAGAAGACCTACAGCTCGGTGAGCAACCACTACTGGTGGCCGAAGATGTACAAGTGGACGAGCACTTATGTGCGCACGTGCGAGACGTGTCAGCGAGTGAAGTCGTCACCCCATGCTGCAGCCCCGTTGGCAAGCTTGCCTGTCCCTTCGGGCTGTTGGCAATCCATGAGTATGGACTTTGTGTTTGGCCTGCCGGCGGATGCGGCGGGCAACACTGGAGTCGTGGTCTTTGTAGACCGACTGAGCAAGATGGCTCACATTGCGGCTGTGCCAGATACCATCGATGGTAAGGGTACAGCAACGCTGTTTTTGGACCGAGTGTTTCGACAACACGGACTCCCTGAGTCGATTGTCTCGGACCGAGACCCCCGCTTCACGGGTAACTTCTGGAGCGCGGTCTTTGCGGTGCTTGGCACCAAGCTGGACATGTCCACGGCGGATCACCCGCAGACCGATGGTCAGACGGAGCGAGTGAATCCCGTCGTCGAGGACGTGCTCCGCAGCATTTGCGCTGAGACGCCGAAGCGTTGGAGCGCTATGCTGCCACTCGTTGAGTTCGCGTTGAATAACGCCGTGCATGCCTCGACCGGCTACACGCCGTTCTACGTGAACAGCTTGTCTCATCCCCGCGTCCCGCTGACGCCGCCACGTGGTGGCCTCGGGCTTGGTGGGGGAGAGGAAGCCGATTTATCTGATCGGCTAGCTGATGTCAGTCCGGCTACTGTTCGTAAACAGGTTGGCACTTTCTTGTCGACGCGCTTGAGTGTCTTACGACACGTGCGTGACGCAATGGCTGAGAGCCAAGACAAGCAAAAGGAACATGCAGATGCTAGAGGCAGAGGCAATGTTGACAGTTATGAGGTCGGGGACCTGGTATTGCTAAATGCTAAGAACCTACCTACACATGCAGTGTCCGCTGTCTTCAAGACGAAGTTGCGCCCGCGCTTCATTGGACCTTTCAAGGTCGTGGCCAGGAAGGGCCTTGCGTACACGCTCAATCTTCCGAAGAAGATGCGGACGCACCCCGTCTTCTACGCGGGCTTCCTCAAGCCGCACCATGATCCGACGCAGGTTCAAATGGAGGCACCAAGGGCGACGAGGTTGCAGGCGCGGAGGTCGCGAGCGTCGAGGACGCAGTCGCAGGCGTCGCAGCCGCGACCATCATCGCAGGCGCTGCAGGCACAGGCGGAAGGCTCGGCATCGGCGGTGCCGCGAGCCCTGAGGGCAGAGTCGGAGTCGGAAGTGCCGCAGGCTGGGGGCCCCGGCGCAGGAAGCGCAGCGGGCGGGCCCTGCATGCGGCCCAGAAGGTCAATCTGACCCTGCAATGCAGCCTGCTGACGTCGAAGCTCGGAGAGCTCCTGGCTACGACGGTCGTCGCGATCGCCATAGTACTGCACCCAGCTTTCCAAGTGTCGGAGCCGGTCCCAGACTTCGCGAGGCACTTGAACCCAGCTCAAGTCTCGAGCAAGCTCGTCGAGCTCCGTGGCAGTACGCGCGAGACGCGCATCGACATCCTGGACATGGTCCCGAAGACGAGTCGTCTGTTGCTGAACCTCGAACAGCTCATCATACGTCGCCAGGCGGCTTGGCGCGTCCTCCACTAGCGCTGCTCGATGAGCAAGGGAACCTTCACTACCATGTGGAGCGCCTGCTGGCGAAGCGGCGGTGCCGGGGTCAAAACCAGTATCTGGTGAAGTGGCGAGGGTACCCACACTCAGAGAACTCATGGGAGTTTGAGGTGCCCCTTCGCCAAGACTGCCCAGACGTCGTGGACGCTTTGATCGGCTTGATCACCAGCGCCCCGTGGGCTCGAGGCCGGCATGCCGACCGTCCCGCGCTCCCCGGCAATAGGCTGGGGAGCTGCTGGAGTCAGCCACATTGCTCCGGGGTTGGCCCTGAGCCACAGCGCTCACGCCCTCACGGGTAGGAGCGACTGGAGGGCTCAAAGGAGCGAAGCGCGCAGCGCTAGAATGGGTCTGCGGCTGAGCGTTAGCCGAGAGGCTGCGTTTGGCTCGGATCTTCGCAAAGTCGAAGCGGAGCTTGCGTTCGATGCGAACATCCACTTCGCTGAAGCTAGCTCGAAGAGCATCCATGGAGCTAAGCTTCTTCTTCTTCTCAGCCCAGAGCTCGAACTGAGCCTCGTGTTCGATCAGGCTTTCGCCCGGGCTGAGCACCACAGGGTACGTCCGCATTGCGGGCACGGACAACCCCTTGCCTTGCAGGCGCAACCGCTCGCGGTACTCGGAGACAGTCGTAGACTGTGGAGTCAAGAGTCGCTGTCGTAGAGACGTTCGAAGAGCGATCTCCTCCGGAGTACGGGCCGCGGGCCCAATGACATGCTGAGCCAGCGTCGGCTGGAACGCCTGACGGCATGCCTCCGCGGGGTCACGAGGTCGGAAGCCGTACTCGGCGGTGCTGGGGTTCAGCAGGGGCCGCTACTCGGGGCGCTGGGAGCGCATGGAGGCCAGCTGCGCCGCAACCTGCTCGGACTGAGCCTCGTCCAAAGGGTTGGAGATGATAGGGCCCAAGGGCGCTTCCTCCGCACGAGGCGGCGAGTACCGTGCCTCAGTGAGCTCGCGCAGCTCGCGGAGCCCGGAAGAGCGTTCAGGGAACGGATTTGGAGTGCGCAGCGGTGGCCGCGGCTCCTCCCTCGACGGTTTCTGTGGTCGAAAGACCAAAAGGCGTTATGAATTGAAGTCATGTGAGGGCGCGTTGCGCCGAGAAGTTTTCAGAGACGCCCACCCGATGTGGATTGACTCGTTCGAGAAGGAGGCTTGACGGAACAAGACCCGGTCGTTGACCGTTAAGCGTGAACACCCGTGCCCACGGTTTGGTGGAGGATGGTGTAACGGGGTTACACGAATGTTACCCGAAGGGTTACGAAGTGTGGCACACACAGGCTTGTGTGGTGTACACTGTCTAACCTATTTCAGTAGGAGAATCAGTACATGGCTTCAGAGCCACAGATTATGCATATGACTAGGGTTCACTATGCTAGATAGTGAACCAGATACATTTACACCGAAGGCGGCTCTGCCGCGATAAAGAGAAATACATTCAGTTTGAAGATTCACAGCTAAGAGTTAAGGGTTGACTCTTGGAGTCCGTAGGGAGTACGGACTCGTGCGTTCTGGTATTAGAACGGGCTATCTTTAGCCGCGACTCTGTGAGTCTGTTACGTCTTCCTCTGACGCTAAAGCTACGGCAGCCCCGCTACACTTCATGTCCTTGCGGGCCAGGGGCGACATCTTACGATTGTCGCTCGGTCGGGACTTCCTCTTTTTCTTGGGCGGAAGCTCACTGGATACCGAATCCGACTGAGACGACATCGAGCTGGTGCGACGCTTGGACCTGCGGAGGGGAGACACCGGATCTTGAGCAGCAGACGAGTCCCGCACCCTCACTGGTAGCGCACGCAGCTTATCCTCTCTGGCTGCCGCTCGAGCAATCTTGGCCTTCTCTTCCGCACTGGGCTCCCACTCGGGGTCGCGGTTCTCGTTGTCACCCTCAGTGTCATCCGGTCCGAGAAACAAGTCGCTGACATCCTGAGTGTAGTCGACCAGATCCGGCCAGTACTCCGGTGTCTCGTCGTTGTCGGTCCACCGATCCAGTATCGCCTCGGCGCGCAGATAGTATATTTCCGGCACGTACGTCGTCCAGTAAGTGGAGTCCAAGCGGTTCCAGAGCATTATGCGCGCCAACTTGCAGGATAATTCGAACGGGAAGAACAAGTCGTGGACCATGGTATCCTTGTCCAGCAACTTCATGGCAGCATGATACGTCAACCCGGTACGCATGGCCAACTGGACGTCCGTGCGAAGTTTGCGCCAAACTATCGGGAGGTTAGCCAAGGAGGCGCACGCGGTCTTCTCATCGATCAGGTACTCCTTGCCGACCGGACGAGCGGAGTCACCAGACGCATCCCATGCAGTTGGACGCCACTGTTCTTGGTCCGGCACGTCACGTTGACTCTTGGCCGTACCAGATGATGACCGCGCGGACGTGTGACCCCTCGGTTTGGAGTCACCAGTGAGATCCAGAATGGAGACGCGCCTGCCGCCTGGTTTGGTGCCACCTCTTGCTCCAGTGTCGCCGTCCGGTCCGGACTTGTCGCCGCTATCCTTCTCTTCGATGTCGTCTTCGTGACGGAAGCTGGACGGACCCGGTTCAGCAAACATGTCATCGGCCGACGTGACGTTGATCAGCGTCTGCCATTCGGGCGACGGAGCCGTACCGAGCCTGTAGTGCTGGAATAGCTCCTCCAAACGGCGCCAGTTCCCAGTCACCTTGGTCTGGTTGCGATTCAGGAAGTTAATCATTCGGTCCACGTCAAAGGCGTGAGACGCGAGAGACTCGATGTAACGGGGTTACACGCACAAGTGGCTACAGCCACTTGCAACTCTAACAGACGCGATGTCTGTTAAAGGTTCAAACACTTCCTCGGCCTTGATGTACGTTACATCAAGTGCCACATTCATTTACGACCACCACGACGGGTGGTCCATAGACATTTAGGATCCCTATTGGTTGGAAGCAGCATCTTTTAACCAATGAGCGACATGCATAGCAAAGGAATTCTGCCAACCAGCCGTTGGCAGATTCCCAACTTAGCATATTACATTTAGAGGAAGTCAGAAACATAAGACACAAATAACAGTTCTCATCTTTACCAAAAATCAGCTATTTAGAGTCTTTATCTTGTTTAAAGTATACTCGTGGTGTAACGGGGTTACACGCACAAGTGGCTACAGCCACTTGCAACTCTAACAGACGCGATGTCTGTTAAAGGTTCAAACACTTCCTCGGCCTTGATGTACGTTACATCAAGTGCCACATTCATTTACGACCACCACGACGGGTGGTCCATAGACATTTAGGATTCCTATTGGTTGAAAGCAGCATCTTTTAACCAATGAGCGACATGCATAGCAAAGGAATTCTGCCAACCAGCCGTTGACAGATTCCCAACTTAGAATATTACATTTAGAGGAAGTCAGAAACATAAGACACAAATAACAGTTCTCATCTTTACCAAAATCAGCTATTTAGAGTCTTTATCTTGTTTAAAGTATACTCGTGGACCTCGAGTATACTTAACTCAAGTAAAAGAAACCTACGCTTCCTCATACACGTGCGCACACGTGTAAGCTGTTGTAGTGAGCCAAGGTAGGCCCACTACACCTGGTAGCACTTTGTAGTCCGTCCAACGACCGACTACCTGAACGTTCGTACGGGACTGTACGGACGGGGAGCTGAGAACCTTTCATGAACACGGAGGTGCTCATGGAAAGCTCCGCTACGCCTGCAACTCATGTTGCACGCGCTGACTGCCTCCACCTGTCGGATCCAGAGTGGGAGGCACTCCAACGACTGTCAACAGTCATTGGGAGGCGGCAGTTGCTGCGATGCTGCGTACGTTATCGCCGACAGAGCAACATGGTGTTGCTCTGGGTTTCATCCTGAAGGAGCAGCGCGACGCTGCTGCCTCTACCGCGGTGCCGTCGGGGACGACACCACGCATGCAATCGTTGAAACTCAACGTGAGCAACTATGTAGGAAGAGAGGGCGAGCCTCTTCTCCGTTGGCTTGTCGAACTCGACACTGCCATTGCGGCTCGACGTATCGTCGACCCGTTGTCGAAGGTCGCGTTCGCCATGTCCTGTCTTGGCGGACGAGCGAGGAGTTGGGCGTACGGACGCCGACTCTCAGATCCTACGTGCTTCAGCACGTACGAAGCGTTCAAGGAGGAGCTCAGACAAGCGTTTGAGCCCCCACAAAATGAGTTCCGGTCGAGGGCGGAGTTCCTCGACCTGCAGCAAGGTAAGCATGATGTCCATGCTTACGCCCAGAAAGCACGGTACTTGGTCTCGAACATCGTGACCAACCCGATTGACGAGGCGACCAAGGTCGTCACGTTCATGAAGGGATTGAGAGATGGGCCTGTGAAGACCTATCTCTTCCGTGAGTATCCGAATACTCTCGAAGCTGCGATCACTCTTGCGATGCAGGAGGAGTTTAGTCTGAGGCAGGCTAAACTGCATGTGAATGCGCCGAGGCTGCAACCACCTCCGGTCGCGATGGCGGGAGGTCCGGAACCAATGGACCTCTCGAATGCAACGGGTGTTGACTATCAACGCCAACAAGGAAGCAATGTACGATGCTTCCGTTGCGGAAGGATCGGTCACTATGCCCGAGAGTGCACGGCACCCGTGCACCGAGATGGTGATAGACGCGGCGATGCTGGGCATCGTCGCGGAGAAACAAAAAACGCTGGAACTCAGTAGGCGCGGGGCGCCCTACTGGTGAAGCAGTCACGCGTGTCCAACTCGGACATGCGACACTGAGGACTGCAGCCCCCAGTGAGGACCCTTCTCACTGTAAAATGCATGATGACAAACCAAGTCTTGTCATCTTGAACGTGTCGTCGAAAAGAGAGAGCAACTCTTTTCGTGCTTTGGTTGATTCGGGCGCGTCGAATAACTTTGTTCGACTGCGAAGTCTATCAAGGCTTGACTTCGAGGATTTAAAGATACCTCGAAGTATGTTGGAGGTACGACTGGCGACGGGTGTCGTCGTCAAGACCGAGAAGCGCATGGTACGCGTGCGCTTCACGTATGAAGATCAAGGGTTTGTCGGAACCTTTATCGTCCTGGACCTGGACGATAAGTTTGACATTGTGTTGGGCATGCCGTGGCTTGCACGGCATGATCCGGTAATCGATTGGGAGAAGCGCACTTTAGTGCGCTTCGGTCGCGACGGTGGAACAGAGAGCGATGGCCCTGTTACCACCACACACGCACCAGCAGGTGCGCGCGAATCTCTAGTCGAGACAGCGCCTAATGCCGCTTTCCCGGAACGCCCTGGACGCGCGCGAGCGCGCGCGCGAGGATAAGTAGCGTCGGCGTCGCCGCCGACGGCTGAAGGAGAAAATGTGTCGATTTCGGAAATCGACACAAACATTTCAGCGAATCAGAATGAGTCTCCGGCCTCAAGAGGCCCGGATGACGAACATGTGTCACACGCCTCAGCCGTGGAGGCTGACGCGAATCTGATTGTGGACGTGTCTCCGGTCCGAAGGGACGCGGATGACGTAATCATGTCACACGCCTCAGCCGTGGAGGCTGACGCGAATGTGATTGGATCAGTCTTGGCCAATAATAAGGGCCAAGGTGATGGAACGTCGTCGACTCCGGGAGTCGATGACTTTGATGGATTTGATTCGTCGGCTCGGGGAGCCGACGCACCCTTTGTAATGAAGGGCTCCGCCAATAACAGGCGTCGAGGTATTGAAGTCACGTCGGTTCCGGGAACCGACGCTGCGAAAAGACATTTCGCGTCGACTCCGGGAGTCGACGCACCCTGCTACAATGAAGGGCTCCGCCAATAACAGGCGTCGAGGTGAAGATGGCGTGTCGGTTCCGGGAACCGACGCTGCAGGCGGTGCGGACGGTTGCAAACGTTCCGCACCGGAAAACTTGCATGCTGTCGTGCAGCCGGGCTGCACGACGAAGCGCCGGGCGACCAAGCCGGGCTTGAAGTCGCTCGCCCGCGGGATGAACCCGCCGGCGGTATTAAGAAAGAACACCCGTCCATGGCTGGGCCTGGACGAGGTCAAGGACCATGCGGAGCCGGGCTCCGCAAGTCAAGAAGACGGCGCATGCGAAGGTCGCTGCGCAAGTCTCGGCCCGGGGCCGAGACGCTACAAGAGATGTCTGCCGGGCAGACGAAGGCTGAAAAGCCGAACGTCGAGATGTTGAACGTCTTGACGCGTACCTGTGCCGGGTTCCGGCACAGGGAGATGACCCTCGCTAATCCTCCGACGCAAAGCGTCAGAGTTGACTTCGCTTCCAGTCATGAGCTGGAAGCGCTTCGCGCGTGACTTGCACGATGGACGCATCGAGCAAATATGCATTCTCTCGGACGCCGAGAGAACGAAGAGCGAGAATGAGGAACTGAGGCAGTTCTTCATGGAGAGCACCACTGAGAGTGAAGACACTCTCAGTGCCAAGACGAAGAAAGAACGCTTTGAAGAACAGAGCTGGGACTCGCTGAAGGCGAGTCCCTACTATGAGATTCTACGGGAGTACGCGGACGTACTTCCGGAAGAGATCCCTGCGGAGCTTCCGCAGGACAAGGGCATTCAGCACGAGATTGATCTCGTGCCGGGCACGAAATACTGTGTCACGCGGCAGTGGCCACTGCCGCGAGAGCAGGTCAAGGCGATCGACGACTTCTTCGAAAGTCGTCGCAAAGCTGGACAAGTGCGGGAATCGAAGTCCCCGCACAGTGCTCCGACGTTCTGTGTCAAGAAGCCACAGGGCGGCTGGCGCATCGTTCATGCGTACAATAAGCTGAACGATGCGACGATACCGGCGCAGACACCGATACCGCGAAAGATGTTATCATCGATTCGATGGCCAGGAGCACTGTCTACAGTGCTCTTGATCTGCGCGATGGGTTCTATCAGATCCTAATGCGTGAGAGCGATATCCCACTCAAGGCTGTGAGCACGCCGAGTGGCATGCTCTGGGAGTGGCTAGTGATGCCGCAGGGTCTGAAGAACGCCCCTGCGACCTTCAACAGGTGCGTGACGCACTTGTTGCGCTCGGTGCGCGACTTCGCACCGAGCTACTTCGATGACGTGTTCGTCCACAGCCGTGCTGCGGACGGGATGAGCGACGTTGAGATGCACAAGGTGCATCTCCGGAAGCTGCTTGCGCTCATGCGCAAGCACAAGCTCTACGCGAACCTGAAGAAGTGCATCTTCGGGGCGAGCGAGATACCCGTGCTCGGATGTCTCGTTGGGAAGAACGGTGTCCGCCCTGACCCTGAAAGGTCAGAGTGATCAATGAGTGGCCGACGCCGACGAGCGTCAAGGAACTGCGGCAGTTCCTTACTTGGCCACGTACTTGTGCAAGTACGTGAAGGACTACGCGGGCGTGATACGCCCGCTGTCACAACTCCTGAAGAAGGACGCCGAGTGGATTTGGTCTGCTGAATGTCAGCAGGCATTCGATGCAGTCAAGCAGGGCTTGACTGAGGCTCCGATCTTGGCGGTGGCCGACCAAGATCGCCCATTCCACGTTGTGTGTGACGCATCCGATTTCGCGATCGGATGTGCGTTGATGCAGCACGATCACGAGGGCCGTGATCGTGTTGTCTACTATCAGTCGCGTCAGCTGAAGCCAGCTGAGCGCAATTACCCGGTGCATGACAAGGAGCTCCTTGCCATGAAGTATGCACTTGCGAAGTTCCGAGTGTATCTACTCGGAAGTAAACCGTTCGTGGTCTATACAGACCACGCGTCGCTGCGGACGGCTGTCAAGTCGCCACACATCTCCCAAAGGATGGCGAGATGGCTATCCTTCTTTGCAGAATACAACTTCCGGGTTGAGTACAAACCCGGAAGACTCAATGTGGTGGCCGACGCGTTATCGCGTCGACCTGACTACGCTACGAATGAAGTCGACGTCAATGCCATTGACGCCATACGATCGAGCACTCCCACGTCGTCGCTCCTCGACGACGTGAAGGCCGCGTACGCGCACGACGCGGACGCGAAGCCCTTGTTGGCCTATGGCTCAGTGCCTTCTGACGAAGCTCGTCAGAAGTTGCCAAGACATCTTCGTGCTCGTGCACACCGTTACCGGGTGCACGAGGGGTTGCTACTCTACAGCGCAGTCAACGACAACGCGGACCGCGTTGTCGTTCCCAATGATCATGACCTGCGACTCAGGATCATGTACGAGTATCATGATGCACCGACTGCGGGGCATCCGGGCCGTGAGAAGACGTATCTTCTTCTCACGAGGGACTTCTACTGGGCCCACCAGTACAAGTGGGTGCGCAAGTACGTCCGTGCTTGCGAGGTGTGTCAACGTGTGAAGCCTGCGCCGTTCGCGCAGGCTCCTTTGCAGTCACTACCGACTCCGTCGGAGTGTTGGCAGTCCATGTCTTTGGACTTTGTGTTTGGTCTTCCCCGGATAGCCAGGGAACACGGGCGTTGTGGTCTTTGTTGACCGCTTCAGCAAGATGGTACATCTTGCTGCAGTACCCGCCGAAGTGACTGCGAAACAGACGGCACGTCTGTTCGTTGACATGGTGTTCAAACACCATGGCATGCCGATGGACATCGTGTCCGATCGAGACCCGCGCTTCACCGCGCACCTGTGGCAAGAAGTGTTCACACTTCTTGGCAGTCAGCTCTCGATGTCGACTGCGGATCATCCGCAGACGGACGGACAGACCGAGCGCGTGAATCGCGTGCTCGTGGATGTGCTCAAGAGCTACGCCCACTCGTTCCAACACTGGAGCGAGTGTCTGCCGATGGCGGAGTTCGCCATCAACAACTCGGTGCATGCCTCGACCGGGCATACACCGTTCTACGTGAATGCCTTGAGGCACCCACGCCTCCCGAGCTTACTCGGGATGCTGGCTCCTTCCTTAAGTGGGGGAGGATCTACGACTGCAACACAACAGCCGCAACAACGCGAAAGAAGACGAAGGCCGCGTCTGTGCAGGGCACAGACGCAACCAAGAAGAAGAAGAACGTGTCTGTGCGATGCACAGACACCACATCTACGAACGCAGAGGCCGGGTCTACTGCTGGAAGCGAGCTGAACGAGTTCAGCTCGGACGCAATGAACTTCGTGCAGCGCAGACAAGCCGTCATTCGGTTTGTCCAGGACGCTATTGCAGCTTCTGTCGATCGACAGAAGCTGAACGCAGACAATGTTGGCAGGGGCAACACAAATGAATTCAAGAAGGGTTCATTGGTTTTGTTAGCTACTCAAAACCTGCCTAAACATGCGGTTTCCGACTTCGGAGCGAGTAAGCTCGCTCCGCGCTTCATCGGGCCGTTCACGGTGTTGGAACGGCATGGCAACGCTTACACGCTAGACATCCCGTCTAGCATGCGCCTCCATCCGACGTTCTACGTCGGACGGTTGAAGCCATACCTGCAGCACGAGCTCCCTAGCTCGGGTGAACCGAAGCAGAAGACTCGGCGGAAGCCATCATCTTCTCCCGCGCGAAATCGCGCTGGAGCAGCAGGTCGAGCTGGAGATCCAGCCCGGCCGGGACGATCGAGGCGGTCTAGGAGACCGTCGCAAAGTAAGGATACTCAAGAGCACCGAGCGCAGCGCTCTGTAGCTACTCCACGACCGGAACTCGGTCGTGGGGAGAAGCGAGATCAGGGTCAACACCAAGTTGACCACACACGGGGCGTGTTCCCACCACCGCCGCCACCAATTCGTGACGCACACGGCTCAACTCGATGGATAGTTGAGCGGATTGTTGACCACAGTATCCCGAGAACGAACTTAGAACCAGTTCGTTTTCGTATTCGTTGGAGAGGATTTCCTCCCAACCAAGATACATAGGAGCCGCGGAACGTCTTGCTCGAAGACGTTCCGGACATGGTGGAGGCTTACGAAGCCCACCATGCACTACACACTGGACAGTAATGCGAACGCTGTTGTTAACAACAGCGCCCGAAGACACTTCGAGGGCAGGCCGTGGTGCCTGCCCCCGCGGCAGCGAAGCGCTTCGCACACTGCCGCGCATGATACTCAGCAGCAGAGAGGTCCTCCGCTGCTGCGCCAAAGGTCTTCAACTTCAACGTGCTCGTTCTATCACGAGCACGCTCTCTTCTAAACGTCATGCATTGACCAAACAGTCAATGGTGGTTGACGTGCCGAGACCGGCACGTCTAACCTTGACGGGGGGATGGTGTAACGGGGTTACACGCACAAGTGGCTACAGCCACTTGCAACTCTAACAGACGCGATGTCTGTTAAAGGTTCAAACACTTCCTCGGCCTTGATGTACGTTACATCAAGTGCCACATTCATTTACGACCACCACGACGGGTGGTCCATAGACATTTAGGATTCCTATTGGTTGAAAGCAGCATCTTTTAACCAATGAGCGACATGCATAGCAAAGGAATTCTGCCAACCAGCCGTTGACAGATTCCCAACTTAGAATATTACATTTAGAGGAAGTCAGAAACATAAGACACAAATAACAGTTCTCATCTTTACCAAAATCAGCTATTTAGAGTCTTTATCTTGTTTAAAGTATACTCGTGGACCTCGAGTATACTTAACTCAAGTAAAAGAAACCTACGCTTCCTCATACACGTGCGCACACGTGTAAGCTGTTGTAGTGAGCCAAGGTAGGCCCACTACACGTGGACCTCGAGTATACTTAACTCAAGTAAAAGAAACCTACGCTTCCTCATACACGTGCGCACTCGTGTAAGCTGTTGTAGTGAGCCAAGGTAGGCCCACTACACCTGGTAGCACTTTGTAGTCCGTCCAACGACCGACTACGTTCGTACGGGACTGTACGGACGGGGAGCTGAGAACCTTTCATGAACACGGAGGTGCTCATGGAAAGCTCCGCTACGCCTGCAACTCATGTTGCACGCGCTGACTGCCTCCACCTGTCGGATCCAGAGTGGGAGGCACTCCAACGACTGTCAACAGTCATTGGGGAGGCGGCAGTTGCTGCGATGCTGCGTACGTTATCGCCGACAGAGCAACATGGTGTTGCTCTGGGTTTCATCTCTGAAGGAGCAGCGCGACGCTGCTGCCTCTACCGCGGTGCCGTCGGGGACGACACCATGCATGCAATCGTTGAAACTCAACGTGAGCAACTATGTAGGAAGAGAGGGCGAGCCTCTCCTCCGTTGGCTTGTCGAACTCGACACTGCCATTGCGGCTCGACGTATCGTCGACCCGTTGTCGAAGGTCGCGTTCGCCATGTCCTGTCTTGGCGGACGAGCGAGGAGTTGGGTGTACGGACGCCGACTCTCAGATCCTACGTGCTTCAGCACGTACGAAGCGTTCAAGGAGGAGCTCAGACAAGCGTTTGAGCCCCCACAAAATGAGTTCCGGTCGAGGGCGGAGTTCCTCGACCTGCAGCAAGGTAAGCATGATGTCCATGCTTACGCCCAGAGAGCACGGTACTTGGTCTCGAACATCGTGACCAACCCGATTGACGAGGCGACCAAGGTCGTCACGTTCATGAAGGGATTGAGAGATGGGCCTGTGAAGACCTATCTCTTCCGTGAGTATCCGAATACTCTCGAAGCTGCGATCACTCTTGCGATGCAGGAGGAGTTTAGTCTGAGGCAGGCTAAACTGCATGTGAATGCGCCGAGGCTGCAACCACCTCCGGTCGCGATGGCGGGAGGTCCGGAACCAATGGACCTCTCGAATGCAACGGCTGTTGGCTATCAACGCCAACAAGGAAGCAATGTACGATGCTTCCGTTGCGGAAGGATCGGTCACTATGCCCGAGAGTGCACGGCACCCGTGCGCCGAGATGGTGATAGACGCGGCGATGCTGGGCATCGTCGCGGAGAAACAAAAACGCTGGAACTCAGTAGGCGCGGGGCGCCCTACTGGTGAAGCAGTCACGCGTGTCCAACTCGGACATGCGACACTGAGGACTGCAGCCCCAGTGAGGACCCTTCTCACTGTAAAATGCATGATGACAAACCAAGTCTTGTCATCTTGAACGTGTCGTCGAAAAGAGAGAGCAACTCTTTTCGTGCTTTGGTTGATTCGGGCGCGTCGAATAACTTTGTTCGACTGCGAAGTCTATCAAGGCTTGACTTCGAGGATTTAAAGATACCTCGAAGTATGTTGGAGGTACGACTGGCGACGGGTGTCGTCGTCAAGACCGAGAAGCGCATGGTACGCGTGCGCTTCACGTATGAAGATCAAGGGTTTGTCGGAACCTTTATCGTCCTGGACCTGGACGATAAGTTTGACATTGTGTTGGGCATGCCGTGGCTTGCACGGCATGATCCGGTAATCGATTGGGAGAAGCGCACTTTAGTGCGCTTCGGTCGCGACGGTGGAACAGAGAGCGATGGCCCTGTTACCACCACACACGCACCAGCAGGTGCGCGCGAATCTCTAGTCGACACAGCGCCTAATGCCGCTTTCCCGGAACGCCCTGGACGCGCGCGAGCGCGCGCGCGAGGATAAGTAGCGTCGGCGTCGCCGCCGACGGCTGAAGGAGAAAATGTGTCGATTTCGGAAATCGACACAAACATTTCAGCGAATCAGAATGAGTCTCCGGCCTCAAGAGGCCCGGATGACGAACATGTGTCACACGCCTCAGCCGTGGAGGCTGACGCGAATCTGATTGTGGACGTGTCTCCGGTCCGAAGGGACGCGGATGACGTAATCATGTCACACGCCTCAGCCGTGGAGGCTGACGCGAATGTGATTGGATCAGTCTTGGCCAATAATAAGGGCCAAGGTGATGGAACGTCGTCGACTCCGGGAGTCGATGACTTTGATGGATTTGATTCGTCGGCTCGGGGAGCCGACGCACCCTTTGTAATGAAGGGCTCCGCCAATAACAGGCGTCGAGGTATTGAAGTCACGTCGGTTCCGGGAACCGACGCTGCGAAAAGACATTTCGCGTCGACTCCGGGAGTCGACGCACCCTTTGCAATGAAGGGCTCCGCCAATAACAGGCGTCGAGGTGAAGATGGCGTGTCGGTTCCGGGAACCGACGCTGCAGGCGGTGCGGACGGTTGCAAACGTTCCGCACCGGAAAAACTTGCATGCTGTCGTGCAGCCGGGCTGCACGACGAAGCGCCGGGCGACCAAGCCGGGCTTGAAGTCGCTCGCCCGCGGGATGAACCCGCCGGCGGTATTAAGAAAGAACACCCGTCCACGGCTGGGCCTGGACGAGGTCAAGGACCATGCGGAGCCGGGCTCCGCAAGTCAAGAAGACGGCGCATGCGAAGGTCGCTGCGCAAGTCTCGGCCCGGGGCCGAGACGCTACAAGAAGATGTCTGCCGGGCAGACGAAGGCTGAAAAGCCGAACGTCGAGATGTTGAACGTCTTGACGCGTACCTGTGCCGGGTTCCGGCACGGGGAGATGACCCTCGCTAATCCTCCGACGCAAAGCGTCAGAGTTGACTTCGCTTCCAGTCATGAGCTGGAAGCGCTTCGCGCGTGACTTGCACGATGGACGCATCGAGCAAATATGCATTCTCTCGGACGCCGAGAGAACGAAGAGCGAGAATGAGGAACTGAGGCAGTTCTTCATGGAGAGCACCACTGAGAGTGAAGACACTCTCAGTGCCAAGACGAAGAAAGAACGCTTTGAAGAACAGAGCTGGGACTCGCTGAAGGCGAGTCCCTACTATGAGATTCTACGGGAGTACGCGGACGTACTTCCGGAAGAGATCCCTGCGGAGCTTCCGCAGGACAAGGGCATTCAGCACGAGATTGATCTCGTGCCGGGCACGAAATACTGTGTCACGCGGCAGTGGCCACTGCCGCGAGAGCAGGTCAAGGCGATCGACGACTTCTTCGAAAGTCGTCCCAAAGCTCTACAACTGCCGGAATAGACTTCCCCGCACAGTGCTCCGACCTTCTGAGACAAGAAGCCACAGGGCGGCTGGCGCATCGATCATGCGTCCAATAAGCTGAACGATGCGACGATACCGGCGCAGACACCGATACCGCGAAAGATGTTATCATCGATTCGATGGCCAGGAGCACTGTCTACAGTGCTCTTGATCTGAGCGATGGGTTCTATCAGATCCTAATGCGTGAGAGCGATATCCCTCTCACGGCTGTGAGCACGCCGAGTGGCATGCTCTGGGAGTGGCTAGTGATGCCGCAGGGTCTGAAGAACGCCCTGCGACCTTCAACAGGTGCGTGACGCACTTGTTGCGCTCGGTGCGCGACTTCGCACCGAGCTACTTCGATGACGTGTTCGTCCACAGCCGGGCTGCGGACGGGATGAGCGACGTTGAGATGCACAAGGTGCATCTCCGGAAACTGCTTGCGCTCATGCGCAAGCACAAGCTCTACGCGAACCTGAAGAAGTGCATCTTCGGGGCGAGCGAGATACCCGTGCTCGGGTGTCTCGTTGGGAAGAACGGTGTCCGCCCTGACCCTGAAAAGGTCAGAGTGATCAATGAGTGGCCGACGCCGACGAGCGTCAAGGAACTGCGGCAGTTCCTTGTTTGGCCACGTACTTGTGCAAGTACGTGAAGGACTACGCGGGCGTGATACGCCCGCTGTCACAGCTCCTGAAGAAGGACGCCGAGTGGATTTGGTCTGCTGAATGTCAGCAGGCATTCGATGCAGTCAAGCAGGGCTTGACTGAGGCTCCGATCTTGGCGGTGGCCGACCAAGATCACCCATTCCACGTTGTGTGTGACGCATCCGATTTCGCGATCGGATGTGCGTTGATGCAGCACGATCACGAGGGCCGTGATCGTGTCGTCTACTATCAGTCGCGTCAGCTGAAGCCAGCTGAGCGCAATTACCCGGTGCATGACAAGGAGCTCCTTGCCATGAAGTATGCACTTGCGAAGTTCCGAGTGTATCTACTCGGAAGTAAACCGTTCGTGGTCTATACAGACCACGCGTCGCTGCGGACGGCTATCAAGTCGCCGCACATCTCCCAAAGGATGGCGAGATGGCTATCCTTCTTCGCGGAGTATAACTTCCGGGTTGAGTACAAACCCGGAAGACTCAATGTGGTGGCCGACGCGTTATCGCGTCGACCTGACTACGCTACGAATGAAGTCGACGTCAATGCCATTGACGCCATGCGATCGAGCACTCCCACGTCGTCGATCCTCGACGACGTGAAGGCCGCGGACGCGAAGCTCTTGCTGGCCTATGGCTCAGTGCCTTCTGACGAAGCTCGTCAGAAGTTGCCAAGACATCTTCGTGCTTGTGCACACCGTTACCGGGTGCACGAGGGGTTGCTACTCTACAGCGCAGTCAACGACAACGCGGACCGCGTTGTCGTTCCCAATGATCATGACCTGCGACTCAGGATCATGTACGAGTATCATGATGCACCGACTGCGGGGCATCCGGGCCGTGAGAAGACGTATCTTCTTCTCACGAGGACTTCTACTGGGCCCACCAGTACAAGTGGGTGCGCAAGTACGTCCGTGCTTGCGAGGTGTGTCAACGTGTGAAGCCTGCGCCGTTCGCGCAGGCTCCTTTGCAGTCACTACCGACTCCGTCGGAGTGTTGGCAGTCCATGTCTTTGGACTTTGTGTTTGGTCTTCCCCGGATAGCCAGGGAACACGGGCGTTGTAGTCTTTGTTGACCGCTTCAGCAAGATGGTACATCTTGCTGCAGTACCCGCCGAAGTGACTGCGAAACAGACGGCACGTCTGTTCGTTGACATGGTGTTCAGACACCATGGCATGCCGATGGACATCGTGTCCGATCGAGACCCGCGCTTCACCGCGCACCTGTGGCAAGAAGAGTTCACACTTCTTGGCAGTCAGCTCTCGATGTCGACTGCGGATCATCCGCAGACGGACGGACAGACCGAGCGCGTGAATCGCGTGCTCGTGGATGTGCTCAAGAGCTACGCCCACTCGTTCCAACACTGGAGCGAGTGTCTGCCGATGGCGGAGTTCGCCATCAACAACTCGGTGCATGCCTCGACCGGGCATACACCGTTCTACGTGAATGCCTTGAGGCACCCACGCCTCCCGAGTTTACTCGGGATGCTGGCTCCTTCCTTAAGTGGGGAGGATCTACGACTGCAACACAGCAGCCGCAGAGATGCCGCTGACACCTGCACGGTGTCAGCCGCAACAACGCGAAAGAAGACGAAGACCGCGTCTGTGCAGGGCACAGACGCACACAAGCAGAAGAAGAACGTGTCTGTGCGAGGCACAGACACCACATCTACGAACGCAGAGGCCGGGCCTACTGCTGGAAGCGAGCTGAACGAGTTCAGCTCGGACGCAATGAACTTCGTGCAGCGCAGACAAGCCGTCATTCGGTTTGTCCAGGACGCTATTGCAGCTTCTGTCGATCGACAGAAGCTGAATGCAGACAATGTTGGCAGGGGCAACACAAATGAATTCAAGAAGGGTTCATTGGTTTTGTTAGCTACTCAAAACCTGCCTAAACATGCGGTTTCCGACTTCGGAGCGAGTAAGCTCGCTCCGCGCTTCATCGGGCCGTTCACAGTGTTGGAACGGCATGGCAACGCTTACACGCTAGACATCCCGTCTAGCATGCGCCTCCATCCGACGTTCTACGTCGGACGGTTGAACCATACCTGCAGCACGAGCTACCTAGCTCGGCTGAACCGAAGCAGAAGACTCGGCGGAAGCCATCATCTTCTCCAGCGCGAAGTCGCGCTGGAGCAGCAGGTCGAGCTGGAGATCCAGCCCAGCCGGGACGATCGAGGCGGTCTAGGAGACCGTCGCAAAGTAAGGATACTCAAGAGCACCGAGCGCAGCGCTCTGTAGCTACTCCACGACCGGAACTCGGTCGTGGGAGAAGCGAGATCAGGGTCAACACCAAGTTGACCCCACACGGGGCGTGTTCCCACCACCGCCGCCACCAGTTCGTGACGCACACGGCTCAACTCGATGGATAGTTGAGCGGATTGTTGACCACAGTATCCCGAGAACGAACTTAGAACCAGTTCGATTTCGTATTCGTTGGAGAGGATTTCCTCCCAACCAAGATACATGGGAGCCGCGGAACGTCTTGCTAGAGGCTTACGAAGCCCACCATGCACTACACACCGGACAGTAATGCGAACGCTGTTGTTAACAACAGCGCCCGAAGACACTTCGAGGGCAGGCCGTGATGCCTGCCCCCGCGGCAGCGAAGCGCTTCGCACACTGCCGCGCATGATACTCAGCAGCAGAGAGGTCCTCCGCTGCTGCGCCAAAGGTCTTCAACTTCAACGTGCTCGTTCTATCACGAGCACGCTCTCTTCTAAACGTCATGCATTGACCAAACAGTCAATGGTGGTTGACGTACCGAGACCGGCACGTCTAACCTTGACGGGGGGATGGTGTAACGGGGTTACACGCACAAGTGGCTACAGCCACTTGCAACTCTAACAGACGCGATGTCTGTTAAAGGTTCAAACACTTCCTCGGCCTTGATGTACGTTACATCAAGTGCCACATTCATTTACGACCACCACGACGGGTGGTCCATAGACATTTAGGATTCCTATTGGTTGAAAGCAGCATCTTTTAACCAATGAGCGACATGCATAGCAAAGGAATTCTGCCAACCAGCCGTTGGCAGATTCCCAACTTAGAATATTACATTTAGAGGAAGTCAGAAACATAAGACACAAATAACAGTTCTCATCTTTACCAAAATCAGCTATTTAGAGTCTTTATCTTGTTTAAAGTATACTCGTGGACCTCGAGTATACTTAACTCAAGTAAAAGAAACCTACGCTTCCTCATACACGTGCGCACTCGTGTAAGCTGTTGTAGTGAGCCAAGGTAGGCCCACTGCACTCGACGCACCTGTTGAACGTACCGAGCTTGGCCTCCAGTGCCGAGATCTGTTCCCGCAGATATTCTTGTTTTTGTGTTTGGTCATCAGCTTCCTGAAGTCCGCCCGGTAACGCTCTGTGGTCTTCTCCTTTTCCTCCGTGAGGTTGTCGGTGATGACTTGCCACTGCCCGACTAGCTGACCCAGTGTGGCCTGAAGTTGCGCGTTTTCCTTCTGGGTGGCGAACAGCATGTCGGCCCTTGCGTCTCGATTTGGTGCCGCATGAGTCGGTACTTAACGAGCATGCGCCGCATGATGGTAGTCATACTGAACACCCGCGCAGCCAAGTCGCGACACCCGTAGACGGGCAGAATGGAGGCCATCTCGCGACGAGCGGAGAGAGAATTGAGCAGAGTTTCTAGCTCGGTCGGGTTGGGCGAATGGTCGAGAGGCCGCAGGAAGAATTCGTTGACGTCCTCACGCTCGCCCACCAGTTCATTCAGTTCGGCCAAGTCCGTAGCAGAGAGCCCCTCGATGGACGTCAGCACCTCCAACCCGCCATACCCCTCGCGGATAAAGCGGGTGCTGTCGATGTGGTCCAGACGCGCGGGGACGCTCACCATACAGAAGGCACCATCCGGCTTGTACTCAGGAGGTGGGTCCCACACCGCTGGAGACCCGTTGTCAGCCGGCGCACTGAAGTTGATCGCCACTGGGAGACCGGAACCCGCAGGCAAGACGAGGGCCTCTTGCGCGGACAGGATTCGCCCGGAAATGCTGCGCTGCTTGCGGAGCACGCGCTGTGTGAACTCTCTCGCGGGTGGAGATCGACGGCCTCCTGCACCACCCTCGTTCTCGGCGTTTGCACCCTCGTCACCGTGCGTGGCGCGCTTGAACGTCGTAGCACCCTTCCCCGCCTTAGGTTGGGGCCATCACCGTGATCGTCGCCGCTGCTGGACGCGCGCTTGTCGCCAGAGACGCCGGCGCTTCCATCCGAGCCCGAGCTGGCACCCGCGTCACCACCTCCCTGCGGAGGAGCTAGCGGAAGTTGTGCCAGGCTCGATGGCTTGCCGCCAGGCGCCTCGGCTGCGTCGTTCACCTCGGACATGGCGCTGATGAGTCGCTCAATGGAGAATGGATTGTGTTTTGCGGTGGATTGCTTCTGCCAGTTGAATTGTGACGTGCGAAGACCCGCCATGGAGACGGGACGCTGGATGACTTGTGTTCTCGGAAAGACCATCCCAACGGTTTTATGATTCGGTACGACCCTCCATTCGGAGTGGGAGCCATCGTGTGTGGTTCTCAAGGTCCTCTGTGAAAGAACCTGAGCAGAGGGGCGGTTGACACGATGTGGAAACAGATTTTTGTCTGCACCCATGTCCGACCCCATGGATACGTGGACCCTATGGTGAGGTGTGACTGGTCGCATGAGGTGGAGATCCGGTAGAGACGAGTGTGACGTGTGGATTGTGGATGTGTGTGGAGATTTGGTGGGACCTGGCACTTGCAGTAAGTATGGGCTTACAGGATTGGAGATGCGCCCACCGGATGAGCGCTCATGTTCGGTGCGGAGTCACGCATCCTGTCCGTCCACCGACTTCCCTAACTGCAGGATAGGCCCAAGGCGTGAAAGTGTGGCCAGTGAACGTATCCTGGTCACTGCCTGCATTGGCTCAAGTCAAGTTGCCGGACTACCCCACTGAATCTGCCCCACCAGACATGATCATGCGCACACTAGACCTCGCTGGATGAAGCCTCGTGTTGTCCGGACCGGATCGTGGTGCACCCGGTGATGGCGTACAGCATGGCGAAGTGCCACACCGGATGGGGACGGACCAGATCGTTCATTCGGTCCGTCCACTGTGCCTACACTGGATGTCGACGCACCAAGAACAAGTCTAGTGCGCGCCGCGTGCACTTACGCAGCGGCGTCGGTCACGACCGGATGAGACCAAGATTCACCAGGGCCCACGTGCGGCACCGAATGAGCTGCACATCCAAGGGAGAAGTCCAGTTCCAAGACGAAGAGACGGTGTACCCAGGTACCTCTGCCATCATATGATGAGTGTACCTGAAGAAGTGTCGCCGTCAACAAGTCTCCGCATACCGAAAACAAGACGAACATACTGAAGCACTGCCAAGAAGCCCAAGCATACTCAAGACAAGCGAAGCGTAGTGAAACCTACATAAGTCAGCGAAGTGATAGAAGATAGCTAGCCAAACGTAAGATCTAAACAGAAACCAATTTGCTGAAGAACACGCGGACAATTCTGGCGCCCGAGGACAGCAGTAGAGCCTCGACTTTCTCGTCTTCAAGAGCCCTCCGGGAGACTGCCTGCGCGCGGTCTAAGTACGTTTAGGGGCGCTTCCAAGTCCTCACCGGTGTAGTGAGCACCGGTGTAGTGGGGACTCAAAGGTACCAAGGCGAGGTCGGCAGTGACTGGGGTTTCGCGCCCTGGAGTGACCTGTGAGAGCTTCATTTTCTATTTGCGTGCTCTAACTGAGCATCCATTTCATATTCCCTACTGTGTGTCTCTGGTGGTTGAGGTAGTCACCCCCCAGACCGAATTGACCGACTACTGTGTGATAGGACCGAATTATATTTTGTATTGTTCCCTCATTCTATGAGGGTGGTGCGCGTAATTGAGTGTGCATCCAGGGCTGACCAGTGCCTTGGGTGACGGCTCCGAAGTTGACTGGTGTATAGACCCCCCACCCAAGGGTCTCAAAGAATAAGTGGTGGCTGTATATTTTGTAACGTTTAGCTCGGCATTGTATTTCTGTGTGGTTGGTTGGTCTGAATTACGGGTCTGACAGTGATCCCTTCCATTCGGTCTGACCCTCTGTTCATTCGGTGTGGTTTATCTTAGGAACACACCCAGTAGACTTTATTCTGTATTGCAACAACTCATTTCGGTGAAATCCGGTCCGCCAAAGGTAAACGATACCTATAGGGGTTGACACAAGGACACACGCCAAACGCCGGACCGCATCAGTGCGATTCGGTGCGTCCAAGCGGTTTCAGGCCCGGGTCATTCGGTGTCCCGTGGACTGCTTATCGCGTGGACAATCTCTGGTACTCCGAACCCGAATTTCATTCGGTCCGGCATAGCGCGCTATACACCCCTGGACGATAAAGGTGTTCACCCGCCTCGCCTCACACATCTCGCAACGTATGGCGAGATGGCTTTCGTTCTTTGCGGAATACAACTTCTGAGTTGAGTACAAACCCGGAAGACTCAATGTGGTGGTCTACGCGTTATCGCGTCGACCTGACTACGCTTCAGCTGATGCCGACGTCAATGCCATTGACGCCATGCAATCGAGCACTCCCACGTCGTCGCTGTTGGACGACGTGAAGACTGCGTACGCGCACGGCGCGGACGCGAAGCTCTTGCTGACCTACGGCTCAGCGCCTTCTGACAAAGCTCGTCAGAAGCTGCCGAAGCATCTTCGCGCTCGTGCACACCGTTACCGGGTGCACGACGGGTTATTTGTAGTGGGCCTACCTTGGCTCACTACAACAGCTTACACGAGTGCGCACGTGTATGAGGAAGCGTAGGTTTCTTTACTTGAGTTAAGTATACTCGAGGTCCACGAGTATACTTTAAACAAGATAAAGACTCTAAATAGCTGATTTTGGTAAAGATGAGAACTGTTATTTGTGTCTTATGTTTCTGACTTCCTCTAAATGTAATATTCTAAGTTGGGAATCTGCCAACGGCTGGTTGGCAGAATTCCTTTGCTATGCATGTCGCTCATTGGTTAAAAGATGCTGCTTTCAACCAATAGGAATCCTAAATGTCTATGGACCACCCGTCGTGGTGGTCGTAAATGAATGTGGCACTTGATGTAACGTACATCAAGGCCGAGGAAGTGTTTGAACCTTTAACAGACATCGCGTCTGTTAGAGTTGCAAGTGGCTGTAGCCACTTGTGCGTGTAACCCCGTTACACCATCCCCCCGTCAAGGTTAGACGTGCCGGTCTCGGCACGTCAACCACCATTGACTGTTTGGTCAATGCATGACGTTTAGAAGAGAGCGTGCTCGTGATAGAACGAGCACGTTGAAGTTGAAGACTTTGGCGCAGCAGCGGAGGACCTCTCTGCTGCTGAGTATCATGCGCGGCAGTGTGCGAAGCGCTTCGCTGCCGCGGGGGCAGGCATCACGGCCTGCTCTCGAAGTGTCTTCGGGCGCTGTTGTTAACAACAGCGTTCGCATTACTGTCCAGTGTGTAGTGCATGGTGGGCTTCGTAAGCCTCTAGCAAGACGTTCCGCGGCTCCCATGTATCTTGGTTGGGAGGAAATCCTCTCCAACGAATACGAAATCGAACTGGTTCTAAGTTCGTTCTCGGGATACTGTGGTCAACAATCCGCTCAACTATCCATCGAGTTGAGCCGTGTGCGTCACGAATTGGTGGCGGTGGTGGTGGGAACACGCCCCGTGTGTGGTCAACTTGGTGTTGACCCTGATCTCGCTTCTCCCCACGACCGAGTTCCGGTCGTGGAGTAGCTACAGAGCGCTGCGCTCGGTGCTCTTGAGTATCCTTACTTTGCGACGGTCTCCTAGACCGCCTCGATCGTCCCGGCCGGGCTGGATCTCCAGCTCGACCTGCTGCTCCAGCGCGACTTCGCGCTGGAGAAGATGATGGCTTCCGCCGAGTCTTCTGCTTTGGTTCAGCCGAGCTAGGTAGCTCGTGCCGCAGGTATGGCTTCAACCGTCCGACGTAGAATGTCGGATGGAGGCGCATGCTAGACGGGATGTCTAGCGTGTAGGCGTTGCCGTGCCGTGCCAACACTGTGAACGGCCCGATGAAGCGCGGAGCGAGCTTACTCGCTCCGAAGTCGGAAACTGCATGTTTAGGCAGGGTTTGAGTAGCTAACAAAACCAATGAACCCTTCTTGAATTCATTTGTGTTGCCCCTGCCAACATTAGTCTGCGTTCAGCTTCTGTCGATCGCCAGAAGCTGCAATAGCGTCCTGGACAAACCGAATGACGGCTTGTCTGCGCTGCACGAAGTTGATTGCGTCCGAGCTGAACTCGTTCAGCTCGCTTCCAGCAGTAGGCCCGGCCTCTGCGTTCGTAGATGTGGTGTCTGTGCCTCGCACAGACACGTTCTTCTTCTGCTTGTGTGCGTCTGTGCCCTGCACAGACGCGGTCTTCGTCTTCTTTCGCGTTGTTGCGGCTGACACCGTGCAGGTGTCAGCGGCATTCTGCGGCTGCTGTGTTGCAGTCGTAGATCCTCCCCACTTAAGGAAGGAGCCAGCATCCCGAGTAAACTCGGGAGGCGTGGGTGCCTCAAGGCATTCACGTAGAACGGTGTATGCCCGGCCGAGGCATGCACCGAGTTGTTGATGGCGAACTCCGCCATCGGCAGACACTCGCTCCAGTGTTGGAACGAGTGGGCGTAGCTCTTGAGCACATCCACGAGCACGCGATTCACGCGCTCGGTCTGTCCGTCCGTCTGCGGATGATCCGCAGTCGACATCGAGAGCTGACTGCCAAGAAGTGTGAACACTTCTTGCCACAGGTGCGTGGTGAAGCGCGGGTCTCGATCAGACACGATGTCCATCGGCATGCCATGGTGTCTGAACACCATGTCAACGAACAGACGTGCCGTCTGTTTCGCAGTCACTTCGGCGGGTACTGCAGCAAGATGTACCATCTTGCTGAAGCGGTCAACAAAGACTACAACGCCCGTGTTCCCTGGCTATCCGGGGAAGACCAAACACAAAGTCCAAAGACATGGACTGCCAACACTCCGACGGAGTCGGTAGTGACTGCAAAGGAGCCTGCGCGAACGGCGCAGGCTTCACACGTTGACACACCTCGCAAGCACGGACGTACTTGCGCACCCACTTGTACTGGTGGGCCCAGTAGAAGTCCCTCGTGAGAAGAAGATACGTCTTCTCACGGCCCGGAGGCCCCGCAGCCGGTGAATAATGATAATCGTACATGTTCCTGAGTCGCAGGTCTTGATCATTGGGAACGACAACGCGGTCCGCGTTGTCGTTGACTGCGCTGTAGAGTAGCAACCCTCGTGCACCCGGTAACGGTGTGCACAAGCACGAAGATGTCTTGGCAACTTCTGACGAGCTTCGTCAGAAGGCACTGAGCCATAGGCCAGCAAGAGCTTCGCGTCCGCGGCCTTCACGTCGTCGAGGATCGACGACGTGGGAGTGCTCGATCGCATGGCGTCAATGGCATTGACGTCGACTTCATTCGTAGCGTAGTCAGGTCGACGCGATAACGCGTCGGCCACCACATTGAGTCTTCCGGGTTTGTACTCAACCCGGAAGTTATACTCCGCGAAGAAGGATAGCCATCTCGCCATCCTTTGGGAGATGTGCGGCGACTTGATAGCCGTCCGCAGCGACGCGTGGTCTGTATAGACCACGAACGGTTTACTTCCGAGTAGATACACTCGGAACTTCGCAAGTGCATACTTCATGGCCAGGAGCTCCTTGTCATGCACTGGTAATTGCGCTCAGCTGGCGTCAGCTGACGCGACTGATAGTAGACGACACGATCACGGCCCTCGTGATCGTGCTGCATCAACGCACATCCGATCGCGAAATCGGATGCGTCACACACAACGTGGAATGGGTGATCTTGGTCGGCCACCGCCAAGATCGGGGCCTCAGTCAAGCCCTGCTTGACTGCATCGAATGCCCGCTGACATTCAGCAGACCAAATCCACTCGGCGTCCTTCTTCAGGAGCTGTGACAGCGGGCGTACCACGCCCGCGTAGTCCTTCACGTACTTGCACAAGTACGTGGCTGCCAAGGAACTGCCGCAGTTCCTTGACGCTCGTCGGCGTCGGCCACTCATTGATCACTCTGACCTTTTCAGGGTCAGGGCGGACACCGTTCTTCCCAACGAGACACCCGAGCACGGGTATCTCGCTCGCCCCGAGGATGCACTTCTTCAGGTTCGCGTAGAGCTTGTGCTTGCGCATGAGCGCAAGCAGTTTCCGGAGATGCACCTTGTGCATCTCAACGTCGCTCATCCCGTCCGCAGCCCGGCTGTGGACGAACACGTCATCGAAGTAGCTCGGTGCGAAGTCGCGCACCGAGCGCAACAAGTGCGTTACGCACCTGTTGAAGGTCGCAGGGGCGTTCTTCAGACCCTGCGGCATCACTAGCCACTCCCAGAGCATGCCACTCGGCGTGCTCACAGCCGTGAGAGGGATATCGCTCTCACGCATTAGGATCTGATAGAACCCATCGCGCAGATCAAGAGCACTGTAGACAGTGCTCCTGGCCATCGAATCGATGATAACATCTTTCGCGGTATCGGTGTCTGCGCCGGTATCGTCGCATCGTTCAGCTTATTGTACGCATGAACGATGCGCCAGCCGCCCTGTGGCTTCTTGACACAGAACGTCGGAGCACTGTGCGGGGACTTCAATTCCCGCACTTGTCCAGCTTTGCGACGACTTTCGAAGAAGTCGTCGATCGCCTTGACCTGCTCTCGCGGCAGTGGCCACTGCCGCGTGACACAGTATTTCGTGCCCGGCACGAGATCAATCTCGTGCTGAATGCCCTTGTCCTGCGGAAGCTCCGCAGGGATCTCTTCCGGAAGTACGTCCGCGTACTCCCGTAGAATCTCATAGTAGGGACTCGCCTTCAGCGAGTCCCAGCTCTGTTCTTCAAAGCGTTCTTTCTTCGTCTTGGCACTGAGAGTGTCTTCACTCTCAGTGGTGCTCTCCATGAAGAACTGCCTCAGTTCCTCATTCTCGCTCTTCGTTCTCTCGGCGTCCGAGAGAATGCATATTTGCTCGATGCGTCCATCGTGCAAGTCACGCGCGAAGCGCTTCCAGCTCATGACTGGAAGCGAAGTCAACTCTGACGCTTGCGTCGGAGGATTAGCGAGGGTCATCTCCTGTGCCGGAACCCGGCACAGGTACGCGTCAAGACGTTCAACGTCTCGACGTTCGGCTTTTCAGCCTTCGTCTGCCCGGCAGACATCTCTTGTAGCGTCTCGGCCCCGGGCCGAGACTTGCGCAGCGACCTTCGCATGCGCCGTCTTCCTGACTTGCGGAGCCCGGCTCCGCATGGTTCTGACCTCGTCCAGGCCCAGCCGTGGACGGGTGTTCTTTCTTAATACCGCCGGCGGGTTCATCCCGCGGGCGAGCGACTTCAAGCCCGGCTTGGTCGCCCGGCGCTTCGTCGTGCAGCCCGGCTGCACGACAGCATGCAAGTTTTCCGGTGCGGAACGTTTGCAACCGTCCGCACCGCCTGCAGCGTCGGTTCCCGGAACCGACACGCCATCTTCACCTCGACGCCTGTTATTGGCGGAGCCCTTCATTACAAAGGGTGCGTCGGCTCCCCGAGCCGACGAATCAAATCCATCAAAGTCATCGACTCCCGGAGTCGACGACGTTCCATCACCTTGGCCCTTATTATTGGCCAAGACTGATCCAATCACATTCGCGTCAGCCTCCACGGCTGAGGCGTGTGACATGATTACGTCATCCGCGTCCCTTCGGACCGGAGACACGTCCACAATCAGATTCGCGTCAGCCTCCACGGCTGAGGCGTGTGACACATGTTCGTCATCCGGGCCTCTTGAGGCCGGAGACTCATTCTGATTCGCTGAAATGTTTGTGTCGATTTCCGAAATCGATACATTTTCTCCTTCAGCCGTCGGCGGCGACGCCGACGCTACTTGTCCTCGCGCGCGCGCTCGCGCGCGTCCAGGGCGTTCCGGGACAGCGGCATTAGGCGCTGTCTCGACTAGAGATTCGCGCGCACCTGCTGTGGCGAAGCGGCTCCGCGAAATTTGCAGATCGCGGGGGTCCTCTTGCACACGGCGCCCGAACTGCCGACTAACGGAGGGGGTACTCCGATCTTCCGTGAAGTTGCTGATCCTCACCTTGTGTACCCGTCGGTGGGCTGGATCGCTCTTCGGATGATCTCGGAAGACGCGCTTGGGGTCGAGTCTTGGACTGTCTGCGGACAGCGGGAACTTGTGGCGGCAGCGCGGATATGCTTCACGCTGCGCCGGAGTAGTTGTGGCGGTTACGATCTGGGGGTTGCCTGGATCGTTACGCGCCGGCCAGATGTGATCTTGGCCTGGGGTTGCCTTGGGGTCGGTGTGTGACCTTCCTTTGCCTTTCCTTGCTTGCCGCTTCCTCTAGCGGTGGGTCGAAGTGAGGGTTGGCGGACGCTGGGCCAAGCTATCCTGGCGTCCGGGGTTCCTTGATCTTGAGGCTGGAGTCGGCTTGCGTTGCGTCGGGTGGGCCAAAGTATATCCCGTGCCCGGTAGTGCGAAGGCGAAGACCACTTGATCAGTAGAAGGTGAAATCAACTCTATTCAGTATTAGCTTTGCCTAAGTCCTTGTCCTATCTTCCTTTGCTCTCCCATGGTCCTGACGCGTGCTCTCTGGCTCACTCGGCTTCATTGGTGGCGCCCCCGACTCTCTGTAGGATGTTGACGCAATCCGGGTACCAGATCATCACTCTATACCCGAGATCGACGTCATCCCTCCCTAAGCTGATGTCCCTTGAGCCCGATCATCTTCTGCGGGGTCACTCTTCCTGGAGCTCGATGTCACTGTTGCGGGAGATCACATTTACCTCGATTGAAGACTTCCGACTTCCGGAAACTTCCTTCTCGCTCCACCACACCAACGTAGCACACATCAGACATAATGCGAGCAAAACACTGTTTCTGTCTCTTTTGGTGTCGTTTGTATGCCTTCCGACGTTGCTTGGCACGCTGACATGCAATACAGCGAAACGGGCCCTTGAAATCCGCTAAAGTAAGCGAATCCATGCCCTCAACCATCTCCTTCTCGACCATTTTCCTCATCGCTTCGATATTTTGGTGTGCAAAGCGCATGTGCCACAGCATGAGCTTGCCATGTTGGAAAAGGTAGGGCGCCGAGGGGATTGAACTCATGACATACCTGTAGAACATAGCTCGTTAGACCGTTACACCATACAGGCGCCCCGGTCGTCGACTCTTCGGGCTGGGACTTGACACTGTCTGATTGCATATTCCAACACTCCCCCTCAATCGAGAGTGTCAGGACCTCCTGATTGCGACCTTTTTCCTGCAGCTTGTTGGTCCGACTTCAACGCCTTGCCGCAATGACCTCCCTGGGTTTAAGGCCATCCGCGTCTCCTCCTGGAGACACATTCCGTTCACATACACCTCGTGTTGTGACACGAACCACACAATCATCACTACGGTCCACATTCCAGCAACCTTCACCTGACTAGTGCCACAGTCGACCCTTCGACCAACAAGTGCTACCATGTTGGAAAAGGTAGGGCGCCGAGGGGATTGAACTCATGACATACCTGTAGAACATAGCTCGTTAGACCGTTACACCATACAGGCGCCCCGGTCGTCGACTCTTCGGGCTGGGACTTGACACTGTCTGATTGCATATTCCAACACCCTCGATCTTGCGGACGGCTCCATCTGCCTCCCTGACGAAGTCAAGATCCAACTTAGCGGACGGCAACAACTGTACAACGACAACGTCAGACATGTGCGTGTGGAACAAGGGATGCAGATCGCGATCGGCGATTCGATCGAACTGCCACTCCGAATGAAGGTGACAGATCGCGAGAAGCTATGGGTCACTCGTGGAGATCGCTGGGTGCCGACTGTGGTTCGAGGACCTGGCCGGATCAGGTATCTCCAGGTTACCAACATTAGTGACAAGGACATCGTTCTACACCGGAATGAACGGATCGCCATCTGGTTGGCCGGAGATCGGGTACCCCGGGTGCCAGGGTATGTGTCGATCGGGTCCCGTCGCTACATTGAATGGCAGAACTTGGCCTTCCAAGCCACGACGGAGGAACCGCGAGCTAATGAGGAGGCGTCAGTCGTACCACCAGCATCAGCTGTCGAGCGACCGACGTATCCGACACCCCGAGCGATTCTCCGGAGATCCGAGGTCTCCCGATCGTCGATCGCTCCATTAGCCTAATCATCATCGCTAACGTTCGCAAGATATCACTATTCAAGAAAGGGTCGTCGTCCAAACGAGTGTACACCGCCTGGGCTGCGTTACTACAATGTAACCTGCCCAACTCCATCTCGCTGCGTTATCTTAATTCACCACTGCCATTGATGTCGGTAACGTATGCGCTAGCAGATGATCGTATGCTCTCTCTCTCATATACCACATTTTCAGCTTCTACCAAAGCTTTTCTGCACATCACTGCTTTCTTGGTCTGGGCGACAATTTCACTCGGTGTTAGTGGACGCATTCCAGGAGGCCAATCAACCGGCCAATGCTTAAGCATCACGCTTCGCAGCACATGTTGCGAACTGAACTCCGCTCCGCATCGTCCGCATTTAACAAGAGCAGGTTCACGGATGTGCGTTGGAATTCGTCGCCCGTAAAACGAGCTAGTATGTTACCGCGTGCTTCAGCAGGTATTGGCAACGGTGCCAGGTTGGCAAACGATTCTTCACAGATTTCACAATTCCCACCACTGAGAGAAATTGGCAATTCATTTGTCATGATAATTTCTGCATAATCTGCAACATCACTCAAAACTCGTTCTATGTCACAGCTTACCACACTTTCGAAACTCTCTAATTCGGCGGACACCCACTGAGCCATACCAGAAAGTGTCCGTGCAATGTGCCGCGCGTCCTTGGGTCTCTATCATTCCAAAGTACGCCCTTACTTCACCAAGCAGTACCTTGAATGGCAATTTCGCGTGAGTGATGGGATTTATTCCAAGTACGTCTTCCACAAACGCATCCATTTGCCTCATAAAAACTCGCGCCGAAGCAGCGTCGTCCCCCATCGTAGCTTTCCGTGTTTATATTCGCGAAGGAAGTCTTGATAGCCACGAATCCCATAAACTCCCTGTACTGCTGTTTCCCGAGTAGTTAACCGTCACGAATGAATGAATTATCGGAATTGGGGTCAGCGTTACGAATAAGGTTGGTTGACCGTATCGAGCCTGATAAGCGAATGCTTGCTGACGATAGTAACGTCGTTCCGCAGCACTCCCCCACACTGCCGAAGAACTTACTTCCACACTTTTAAGAAACAGACTGGCTAGAGCTGAACTGCCTCTTGAAGATGTGCGTCCTTGACGACGTTGTTCAGTGGCTTCTAGTGCATCCACCAGATCTGCCTCCGACAGCTCTTCAAATCCTGCAAATATATTTGGAGAATGCCGGCACCGCAATGAAGTCTGCAAGTACATTTTTTCCAGTGATAATCGATCGAAGGCCACAAACGAAAACGTCTCGTCCTCCGCAAACCGCCGAGAACTTAGAAGCAAATAATGCTTTATACATTCCTCCAGCGAAACAGGATGCTTTCGGTTATCTCCAGGATGTCCACGACCAAACGGGAACAAATGCGGGAACATTTTACCGTACAGCACTCCACTAGAATCAGTTGCCAACTTGAATGGCGAACAAGAAATCGTCTCTCGGTGTCTGCATTTCCAGTCACTTCGACAACCACCTTGGCGCGCGATGCTTCGGCCGGAATATCTGCAGCGACAAATCCTACACTTCTCTCCAAAACTTCTAACTCTTCTTCAGCAGAAGTTGCCCTGCAATCATCTCTGCTTCCCTCAATTCCTTCCCCATCTCTGTCGATTCCTCCGGCCGGTCGCTCCTCCGCAACGATAAAAAGCTCGTTGTTACGGTCGCTCCAAGCGTCAGCATTATCCACAAGTGCATTTTCATCAACTTCGACTTCGTGAAAAAGCTTATTTTCCTTTTTGTAAAACTCTAGAGCATCCTTCACCACTTGCTGTCGAATTAGATGCATCTTCCTGATCTTATCCACTTGTAATTCCGTCATTTCACCAGCCAACACTACTCGATACGCACGTTCTGCATTCAACGACCGAGGTAAAAGATCCGCGGGTGGACAAGGTGTAGCATCAAACGCCATACAATGGGAGCGAATGCAACGATGCTTTCCCCCGCGCATAAATCGGGTAAAAGCAACAACACTAACAGGTTGCGTTAGGAATCGCTCAGGCGAAGTCATACACTGAAGTCGTGTAGGCAATTCGCCGATACAAAATCCGTTCGCAATAGCAAATTTCGGCATCTGCCTTCGCGATACGTATTACACGCAGTCATTGCATATCGTTAACTTCCACCACCCGCTCTCTTCGCAAACAACGACTCCATTCTTGCTTAACAACATGCCACGTAGTTGAGCAGATGCAAATCCGCAATCGTAGTACGACACCAAACCAGGTCGTAGCGTTTTGTGAACATCGCCCAGACTGCTTTTAAGTTTTCTCAAAAACGATACGTCGCACGTGTTAACCTGGCGACAATCCACTGCTTTCTGCAACCGATCGCAAACCGCACAAACACGCTCCTCAAGCTCGCTGAGCTCTAGTGACCTCTGCAAACGCTCACGTGCCCTGTCCTTCACGCTCTGTGGAATTGCTTTCAAACCCGAACGCACATCACGCACAGCCTCCATTTTTTCCCACTCAGGTTTCTTTGGATTTTTGGCTTCTCTGTCCTTAGCACGCCGCGCTTCTTCGTATTCGCGTTGTTTAGCAAGTCGCCTCTTCCGCTACTGGAAACATCATTCGCCGGGTAAATGGTTCCGTCAGGCCAAGATCGCTGGCAAGATCAACAATGAGAAGTCGATCTTACTCCTAGACACCGGCGCCGAGGTGTCCATCGTGGACACCGCCTTTGCTCGTAAGGTGGGGTGCTATGTCGACACGAGTCAGAGCCAGGAATGTGTGGGGATTGGCGAAAGCGTGTACATGACGGAAGGAAAGACCAGGGTCAAAGTCACGCTGGCAGGATCGCTGGTGTATTTTTTTTCGATATCTGGGTTGGCGATCTATCAGGACAAGATGCGATCCTGGGTATGGACTTTATGGTCCCGGCGGGGATCCGCCTCGATCTTGCGGACGGCTCCATCTGCCTCCCTGACGAAGTCAAGATCCAACTTAGCGGACGGCAACAACTGTACAACGACAACGTCAGACATGTGCGTGTGGAACAAGGGATGCAGATCGCGATCGGCGATTCGATCGAACTGCCACTCCGAATGAAGGTGACAGATCGCGAGAAGCTATGGGTCACTCGTGGAGATCGCTGGGTGCCGACTGTGGTTCGAGGACCTGGCCGGATCAGGTATCTCCAGGTTACCAACATTAGTGACAAGGACATCGTTCTACACCGGAATGAACGGATCGCCATCTGGTTGGCCGGAGATCGGGTACCCCGGGTGCCAGGGTATGTGTCGATCGGGTCCCGTCGCTACATTGAATGGCAGAACTTGGCCTTCCAAGCCACGACGGAGGAACCGCGAGCTAATGAGGAGGCGTCAGTCGTACCACCAGCATCAGCTGTCGAGCGACCGACGTATCCGACATCCCGAGCGATTCTCCGGAGATCCGAGGTCTCCCCGATCGTCGATCGCTCCATTAGCCTAATCATCATCGCTAACGTTCGCAAGATATCACTATTCAAGAAAGGGTCGTCGTCCAAACGAGTGTACACCGCCTGGGCTGCGTTACTACAATGTAACCTGCCCAACTCCATCTCGCTGCGTTATCTTAATTCACCACTGCCATTGATGTCGGTAACGTATGCGCTAGCAGATGATCGTATGCTCTCTCTCTCATATACCACATTTTCAGCTTCTACCAAAGCTTTTCTGCACATCACTGCTTTCTTGGTCTGGGCGACAATTTCACTCGGTGTTAGTGGACGCACTCCAGGAGGCCAATCAACCGGCCAATGCTTAAGCATCACGCTTCGCAGCACATGTTGCGAACTGAACTCCGCTCCGCATCGTCCGCATTTAACAAGAGCAGGTTCACGGATGTGCGTTGGAATTCGTCGCCCCGTAAAACGAGCTAGTATGTTACCGCGTGCTTCAGCAGGTATTGGCAACGGTGCCAGGTTGGCAAACGATTCTTCACAGATTTCACAATTCCCACCACTGAGAGAAATTGGCAATTCATTTGTCATGATAATTTCTGCATAATCTGCAACATCACTCAAAACTCGTTCTATGTCACAGCTTACCACACTTTCGAAACTCTCTAATTCGGCGGACACCCACTGAGCCATACCAGAAAGTGTCCGTGCAATGTGCCGCGCGTCCTTGGGTCTCTATCATTCCAAAGTACGCCCTTACTTCACCAAGCAGTACCTTGAATGGCAATTTCGCGTGAGTGATGGGATTTATTCCAAGTACGTCTTCCACAAACGCATCCATTTGCCTCATAAAAACTCGCGCCGAAGCAGCGTCGTCCCCCATCGTAGCTTTCCGTGTTTATATTCGCGAAGGAAGTCTTGATAGCCACGAATCCCATAAACTCCCTGTACTGCTGTTTCCCGAGTAGTTAACCGTCACGAATGAATGAATTATCGGAATTGGGGGTCAGCGTTACGAATAAGGTTGGTTGACCGTATCGAGCCTGATAAGCGAATGCTTGCTGACGATAGTAACGTCGTTCCGCAGCACTCCCCCACACTGCCGAAGAACTTACTTCCACACTTTTAAGAAACAGACTGGCTAGAGCTGAACTGCCTCTTGAAGATGTGCGTCCTTGACGACGTTGTTCAGTGGCTTCTAGTGCATCCACCAGATCTGCCTCCGACAGCTCTTCAAATCCTGCAAATATATTTGGAGAATGCCGGCACCGCAATGAAGTCTGCAAGTACATTTTTTCCAGTGATAATCGATCGAAGGCCACAAACGAAAACGTCTCGTCCTCCGCAAACCGCCGAGAACTTAGAAGCAAATAATGCTTTATACATTCCTCCAGCGAAACAGGATGCTTTCGGTTATCTCCAGGATGTCCACGACCAAACGGGAACAAATGCGGGAACATTTTACCGTACAGCACTCCACTAGAATCAGTTGCCAACTTGCTTGAATGGCGAACAAGAAATCGTCTCTCGGTGTCTGCATTTCCAGTCACTTCGACAACCACCTTGGCGCGCGATGCTTCGGCCGGAATATCTGCAGCGACAAATCCTACACTTCTCTCCAAAACTTCTAACTCTTCTTCAGCAGAAGTTGCCCTGCAATCATCTCTGCTTCCCTCAATTCCTTCCCCATCTCTGTCGATTCCTCCGGCCGGTCGCTCCTCCGCAACGATAAAAAGCTCGTTGTTACGGTCGCTCCAAGCGTCAGCATTATCCACAAGTGCATTTTCATCAACTTCGACTTCGTGAAAAAGCTTATTTTCCTTTTTGTAAAACTCTAGAGCATCCTTCACCACTTGCTGTCGAATTAGATGCATCTTCCTGATCTTATCCACTTGTAATTCCGTCACTTCACCAGCCAACACTACTCGATACGCACGTTCTGCATTCAACGACCGAGGTAAAAGATCCGCGGGTGGACAAGGTGTAGCATCAAACGCCATACAATGGGAGCGAATGCAACGATGCTTTCCCCCGCGCATAAATCGGGTAAAAGCAACAACACTAACAGGTTGCGTTAGGAATCGCTCAGGCGAAGTCATACACTGAAGTCGTGTAGGCAATTCGCCGATACATAATCCGTTCGCAATAGCAAATTTCGGCATCTGCCTTCGCGATACGTATTACACGCAGTCATTGCATATCGTTAACTTCCACCACCCGCTCTCTTCGCAAACAACGACTCCATTCTTGCTTAACAACATGCCACGTAGTTGAGCAGATGCAAATCCGCAATCGTAGTACGACACCAAACCAGGTCGTAGCGTTTTGTGAACATCGCCCAGACTGCTTTTAAGTTTTCTCAAAAACGATACGTCGCACGTGTTAACCTGGCGACAATCCACTGCTTTCTGCAACCGATCGCAAACCGCACAAACACGCTCCTCAAGCTCGCTGAGCTCTAGTGACCTCTGCAAACGCTCACGTGCCCTGTCCTTCACGCTCTGTGGAATTGCTTTCAAACCCGAACGCACATCACGCACAGCCTCCATTTTTTCCCACTCAGGTTTCTTTGGATTTTTGGCTTCTCTGTCCTTAGCACGCCGCGCTTCTTCGTATTCGCGTTGTTTAGCAAGTCGCCTCTTCCGCTACTGGAAACATCATTCGCCGGGTAAATGGTTCCGTCAGGCCAAGATCGCTGGCAAGATCAACAATGAGAAGTCGATCTTACTCCTAGACACCGGCGCCGAGGTGTCCATCGTGGACACCGCCTTTGCTCGTAAGGTGGGGTGCTATGTCGACACGAGTCAGAGCCAGGAATGTGTGGGGATTGGCGAAAGCGTGTACATGACGGAAGGAAAGACCAGGGTCAAAGTCACGCTGGCAGGATCGCTGGTGTATTTTTTTTCGATATCTGGGTTGGCGATCTATCAGGACAAGATGCGATCCTGGGTATGGACTTTATGGTCCCGGCGGGGATCCGCCTCGATCTTGCGGACGGCTCCATCTGCCTCCCTGACGAAGTCAAGATCCAACTTAGCGGACGGCAACAACTGTACAACGACAACGTCAGACATGTGCGTGTGGAACAAGGGATGCAGATCGCGATCGGCGATTCGATCGAACTGCCACTCCGAATGAAGGTGACAGATCGCGAGAAGCTATGGGTCACTCGTGGAGATCGCTGGGTGCCGACTGTGGTTCGAGGACCTGGCCGGATCAGGTATCTCCAGGTTACCAACATTAGTGACAAGGACATCGTTCTACACCGGAATGAACGGATCGCCATCTGGTTGGCCGGAGATCGGGTACCCCGGGTGCCAGGGTATGTGTCGATCGGGTCCCGTCGCTACATTGAATGGCAGAACTTGGCCTTCCAAGCCACGACGGAGGAACCGCGAGCTAATGAGGAGGCGTCAGTCGTACCACCAGCATCAGCTGTCGAGCGACCGACGTATCCGACACCCCGAGCGATTCTCCGGAGATCCGAGGTCTCCCCGATCGTCGATCGCTCCATTAGCCTAATCATCATCGCTAACGTTCGCAAGATATCACTATTCAAGAAAGGGTCGTCGTCCAAACGAGTGTACACCGCCTGGGCTGCGTTACTACAATGTAACCTGCCCAACTCCATCTCGCTGCGTTATCTTAATTCACCACTGCCATTGATGTCGGTAACGTATGCGCTAGTAGATGATCGTATGCTCTCTCTCTCATATACCACATTTTCAGCTTCTACCAAAGCTTTTCTGCACATCACTGCTTTCTTGGTCTGGGCGACAATTTCACTCGGTGTTAGTGGACGCACTCCAGGAGGCCAATCAACCGGCCAATGCTTAAGCATCACGCTTCGCAGCACATGTTGCGAACTGAACTCCGCTCCGCATCGTCCGCATTTAACAAGAGCAGGTTCACGGATGTGCGTTGGAATTCGTCGCCCCGTAAAACGAGCTAGTATGTTACCGCGTGCTTCAGCAGGTATTGGCAACGGTGCCAGGTTGGCAAACGATTCTTCACAGATTTCACAATTCCCACCACTGAGAGAAATTGGCAATTCATTTGTCATGATAATTTCTGCATAATCTGCAACATCACTCAAAACTCGTTCTATGTCACAGCTTACCACACTTTCGAAACTCTCTAATTCGGCGGACACCCACTGAGCCATACCAGAAAGTGTCCGTGCAATGTGCCGCGCGTCCTTGGGTCTCTATCATTCCAAAGTACGCCCTTACTTCACCAAGCAGTACCTTGAATGGCAATTTCGCGTGAGTGATGGGATTTATTCCAAGTACGTCTTCCACAAACGCATCCATTTGCCTCATAAAAACTCGCGCCGAAGCAGCGTCGTCCCCCATCGTAGCTTTCCGTGTTTATATTCGCGAAGGAAGTCTTGATAGCCACGAATCCCATAAACTCCCTGTACTGCTGTTTCCCGAGTAGTTAACCGTCACGAATGAATGAATTATCGGAATTGGGGGTCAGCGTTACGAATAAGGTTGGTTGACCGTATCGAGCCTGATAAGCGAATGCTTGCTGACGATAGTAACGTCGTTCCGCAGCACTCCCCACACTGCCGAAGAACTTACTTCCACACTTTTAAGAAACAGACTGGCTAGAGCTGAACTGCCTCTTGAAGATGTGCGTCCTTGACGACGTTGTTCAGTGGCTTCTAGTGCATCCACCAGATCTGCCTCCGACAGCTCTTCAAATCCTGCAAATATATTTGGAGAATGCCGGCACCGCAATGAAGTCTGCAAGTACATTTTTTCCAGTGATAATCGATCGAAGGCCACAAACGAAAACGTCTCGTCCTCCGCAAACCGCCGAGAACTTAGAAGCAAATAATGCTTTATACATTCCTCCAGCGAAACAGGATGCTTTCGGTTATCTCCAGGATGTCCACGACCAAACGGGAACAAATGCGGGAACATTTTACCGTACAGCACTCCACTAGAATCAGTTGCCAACTTGCTTGAATGGCGAACAAGAAATCGTCTCTCGGTGTCTGCATTTCCAGTCACTTCGACAACCACCTTGGCGCGCGATGCTTCGGCCGGAATATCTGCAGCGACAAATCCTACACTTCTCTCCAAAACTTCTAACTCTTCTTCAGCAGAAGTTGCCCTGCAATCATCTCTGCTTCCCTCAATTCCTTCCCCATCTCTGTCGATTCCTCCGGCCGGTCGCTCCTCCGCAACGATAAAAAGCTCGTTGTTACTGTCGCTAATAGCGTCATCATTATCCACAAGTGCATTTTCATCAACTTCGACTTCGTGAAAAAGCTTATTTTCCTTTTTGTAAAACTCTAGAGCATCCTTCACCACTTGCTGTCGAATTAGATGCATCTTCCTGATCTTATCAACTTGTAATTCCGTCACTTCACCAGCCAACACTACTCGATACGCACGTTCTGCATTCAACGACCGAGGTAAAAGATCCGCGGGTGGACAAGGTGTAGCATCAAACGCCATACAATGGGAGCGAATGCAACGATGCTTTCCCCCGCGCATAACTCGGGTAAAAGCAACAACACTAACAGGTTGCGTTAGGAATCGCTCAGGCGAAGTCATACACTGAAGTCGTGTAGGCAATTCGCCGATACAAAATCCGTTCGCAATAGCAAATTTCGGCATCTGCCTTCGCGATACGTATTACACGCAGTCATTGCATATCGTTAACTTCCACCACCCGCTCTCTTCGCAAACAACGACTCCATTCTTGCTTAACAACATGCCACGTAGTTGAGCAGATGCAAATCCGCAATCGTAGTACGACACCAAACCAGGTCGTAGCGTTTTGTGAACATCGCCCAGACTGCTTTTAAGTTTTCTCAAAAACGATACGTCGCACGTGTTAACCTGGCGACAATCCACTGCTTTCTGCAACCGATCGCAAACCGCACAAACACGCTCCTCAAGCTCGCTGAGCTCTAGTGACCTCTGCAAACGCTCACGTGCCCTGTCCTTCACGCTCTGTGGAATTGCTTTCAAACCCGAACGCACATCACGCACAGCCTCCATTTTTTCCCACTCAGGTTTCTTTGGATTTTTGGCTTCTCTGTCCTTAGCACGCCGCGCTTCTTCGTATTCGCGTTGTTTAGCAAGTCGCCTCTTCCGCTACTGGAAACATCATTCGCCGGGTAAATGGTTCCGTCAGGCCAAGATCGCTGGCAAGATCAACAATGAGAAGTCGATCTTACTCCTAGACACCGGCGCCGAGGTGTCCATCGTGGACACCGCCTTTGGGGTGCTATGTCGACACGAGTCAGAGCCAGGAATGTGTGGGGATTGGCGAAAGCGTGTACATGATGGAAGGGAAGACCAGGGTCAAAGTCACGCTGGCAGGATCGCTGGTGTATTTTTTTTCGATATCTGGGTTGGCGATCTATCAGGACAAGATGCGATCCTGGGTATGGACTTTATGGTCCCGGCGGGGATCCGCCTCGACAGCTCTCCAACGTAGCACACATCAGACATAATGCGAGCAAAACACTGTTTCTGTCTCTTTTGGTGTCGTTTGTATGCCTTCCGACGTTGCTTGGCACGCTGACATGCAATACAGCGAAACGGGCCCTTGAAATCCGCTAAAGTAAGCGAATCCATGCCCTCAACCATCTCCTTCTCGACCATTTTCCTCATCGCTTCGATATTTTGGTGTGCAAAGCGCATGTGCCACAGCATGAGCTTGCCATGTTGGAAAAGGTAGGGCGCCGAGGGGATTGAACTCATGACATACCTGTAGAACATAGCTCGTTAGACCGTTACACCATACAGGCGCCCCGGTCGTCGACTCTTCAGGCTGGGACTTGACACTGTCTGATTGCATATTCCAACACCCTCGATCTTGCGGACGGCTCCATCTGCCTCCCTGACGAAGTCAAGATCCAACTTAGCGGACGGCAACAACTGTACAACGACAACGTCAGACATGTGCGTGTGGAACAAGGGATGCAGATCGCGATCGGCGATTCGATCGAACTGCCACTCCGAATGAAGGTGACAGATCGCGAGAAGCTATGGGTCACTCGTGGAGATCGCTGGGTGCCGACTGTGGTTCGAGGACCTGGCCGGATCAGGTATCTCCAGGTTACCAACATTAGTGACAAGGACATCGTTCTACACCGGAATGAACGGATCGCCATCTGGTTGGCCGGAGATCGGGTACCCCGGGTGCCAGGGTATGTGTCGATCGGGTCCCGTCGCTACATTGAATGGCAGAACTTGGCCTTCAAGCCACGACGGAGGAACCGCGAGCTAATGAGGAGGCGTCAGTCGTACCACCAGCATCAGCTGTCGAGCGACCGACGTATCCGACACCCCGAGCGATTCTCCGGAGATCCGAGGTCTCCCCGATCGTCGATCGCTCCATTAGCCTAATCATCATCGCTAACGTTCGCAAGATATCACTATTCAAGAAAGGGTCGTCGTCCAAACGAGTGTACACCGCCTGGGCTGCGTTACTACAATGTAACCTGCCCAACTCCATCTCGCTGCGTTATCTTAATTCACCACTGCCATTGATGTCGGTAACGTATGCGCTAGCAGATGATCGTATGCTCTCTCTCTCATATACCACATTTTCAGCTTCTACCAAAGCTTTTCTGCACATCACTGCTTTCTTGGTCTGGGCGACAATTTCACTCGGTGTTAGTGGACGCACTCCAGGAGGCCAATCAACCGGCCAATGCTTAAGCATCACGCTTCGCAGCACATGTTGCGAACTGAACTCCGCTCCGCATCGTCCGCATTTAACAAGAGCAGGTTCACGGATGTGCGTTGGAATTCGTCGCCCCGTAAAACGAGCTAGTATGTTACCGCGTGCTTCAGCAGGTATTGGCAACGGTGCCAGGTTGGCAAACGATTCTTCACAGATTTCACAATTCCCACCACTGAGAGAAATTGGCAATTCATTTGTCATGATAATTTCTGCATAATCTGCAACATCACTCAAAACTCGTTCTATGTCACAGCTTACCACACTTTCGAAACTCTCTAATTCGGCGGACACCCACTGAGCCATACCAGAAAGTGTCCGTGCAATGTGCCGCGCGTCCTTGGGTCTCTATCATTCCAAAGTACGCCCTTACTTCACCAAGCAGTACCTTGAATGGCAATTTCGCGTGAGTGATGGGATTTATTCCAAGTACGTCTTCCACAAACGCATCCATTTGCCTCATAAAAACTCGCGCCGAAGCAGCGTCGTCCCCCATCGTAGCTTTCCGTGTTTATATTCGCGAAGGAAGTCTTGATAGCCACGAATCCCATAAACTCCCTGTACTGCTGTTTCCCGAGTAGTTAACCGTCACGAATGAATGAATTATCGGAATTGGGGTCAGCGTTACGAATAAGGTTGGTTGACCGTATCGAGCCTGATAAGCGAATGCTTGCTGACGATAGTAACGTCGTTCCGCAGCACTCCCCACACTGCCGAAGAACTTACTTCCACACTTTTAAGAAACAGACTGGCTAGAGCTGAACTGCCTCTTGAAGATGTGCGTCCTTGACGACGTTGTTCAGTGGCTTCTAGTGCATCCACCAGATCTGCCTCCGACAGCTCTTCAAATCCTGCAAATATATTTGGAGAATGCCGGCACCGCAATGAAGTCTGCAAGTACATTTTTTCCAGTGATAATCGATCGAAGGCCACAAACGAAAACGTCTCGTCCTCCGCAAACCGCCGAGAACTTAGAAGCAAATAATGCTTTATACATTCCTCCAGCGAAACAGGATGCTTTCGGTTATCTCCAGGATGTCCACGACCAAACGGGAACAAATGCGGGAACATTTTACCGTACAACACTCCACTAGAATCAGTTGCCAACTTGCTTGAATGGCGAACAAGAAATCGTCTCTCGGTGTCTGCATTTCCAGTCACTTCGACAACCACCTTGGCGCGCGATGCTTCGGCCGGAATATCTGCAGCGACAAATCCTACACTTCTCTCCAAAACTTCTAACTCTTCTTCAGCAGAAGTTGCCCTGCAATCATCTCTGCTTCCCTCAATTCCTTCCCCATCTCTGTCGATTCCTCCGGCCGGTCGCTCCTCCGCAACGATAAAAAGCTCGTTGTTACGGTCGCTCCAAGCGTCAGCATTATCCACAAGTGCATTTTCATCAACTTCGACTTCGTGAAAAAGCTTATTTTCCTTTTTGTAAAACTCTAGAGCATCCTTCACCACTTGCTGTCGAATTAGATGCATCTTCCTGATCTTATCCACTTGTAATTCCGTCACTTCACCAGCCAACACTACTCGATACGCACGTTCTGCATTCAACGACCGAGGTAAAAGATCCGCGGGTGGACAAGGTGTAGCATCAAACGCCATACAATGGGAGCGAATGCAACGATGCTTTCCCCCGCGCATAAATCGGGTAAAAGCAACAACACTAACAGGTTGCGTTAGGAATCGCTCAGGCGAAGTCATACACTGAAGTCGTGTAGGCAATTCGCCGATACATAATCCGTTCGCAATAGCAAATTTCGGCATCTGCCTTCGCGATACGTATTACACGCAGTCATTGCATATCGTTAACTTCCACCACCCGCTCTCTTCGCAAACAACGACTCCATTCTTGCTTAACAACATGCCACGTAGTTGAGCAGATGCAAATCCGCAATCGTAGTACGACACCAAACCAGGTCGTAGCGTTTTGTGAACATCGCCCAGACTGCTTTTAAGTTTTCTCAAAAACGATACGTCGCACGTGTTAACCTGGCGACAATCCACTGCTTTCTGCAACCGATCGCAAACCGCACAAACACGCTCCTCAAGCTCGCTGAGCTCTAGTGACCTCTGCAAACGCTCACGTGCCCTGTCCTTCACGCTCTGTGGAATTGCTTTCAAACCCGAACGCACATCACGCACAGCCTCCATTTTTTCCCACTCAGGTTTCTTTGGATTTTTGGCTTCTCTGTCCTTAGCACGCCGCGCTTCTTCGTATTCGCGTTGTTTAGCAAGTCGCCTCTTCCGCTACTGGAAACATCATTCGCCGGGTAAATGGTTCCGTCAGGCCAAGATCGCTGGCAAGATCAACAATGAGAAGTCGATCTTACTCCTAGACACCGGCGCCGAGGTGTCCATCGTGGACACCGCCTTTGCTCGTAAGGTGGGGTGCTATGTCGACACGAGTCAGAGCCAGGAATGTGTGGGGATTGGCGAAAGCGTGTACATGACGGAAGGAAAGACCAGGGTCAAAGTCACGCTGGCAGGATCGCTGGTGTATTTTTTTTCGATATCTGGGTTGGCGATCTATCAGGACAAGATGCGATCCTGGGTATGGACTTTATGGTCCCGGCGGGGATCCGCCTCGATCTTGCGGACGGCTCCATCTGCCTCCCTGACGAAGTCAAGATCCAACTTAGCGGACGGCAACAACTGTACAACGACAACGTCAGACATGTGCGTGTGGAACAAGGGATGCAGATCGCGATCGGCGATTCGATCGAACTGCCACTCCGAATGAAGGTGACAGATCGCGAGAAGCTATGGGTCACTCGTGGAGATCGCTGGGTGCCGACTGTGGTTCGAGGACCTGGCCGGATCAGGTATCTCCAGGTTACCAACATTAGTGACAAGGACATCGTTCTACACCGGAATGAACGGATCGCCATCTGGTTGGCCGGAGATCGGGTACCCCGGGTGCCAGGGTATGTGTCGATCGGGTCCCGTCGCTACATTGAATGGCAGAACTTGGCCTTCAAGCCACGACGGAGGAACCGCGAGCTAATGAGGAGGCGTCAGTCGTACCACCAGCATCAGCTGTCGAGCGACCGACGTATCCGACACCCCGAGCGATTCTCCGGAGATCCGAGGTCTCCCGATCGTCGATCGCTCCATTAGCCTAATCATCATCGCTAACGTTCGCAAGATATCACTATTCAAGAAAGGGTCGTCGTCCAAACGAGTGTACACCGCCTGGGCTGCGTTACTACAATGTAACCTGCCCAACTCCATCTCGCTGCGTTATCTTAATTCACCACTGCCATTGATGTCGGTAACGTATGCGCTAGCAGATGATCGTATGCTCTCTCTCTCATATACCACATTTTCAGCTTCTACCAAAGCTTTTCTGCACATCACTGCTTTCTTGGTCTGGGCGACAATTTCACTCGGTGTTAGTGGACGCATTCCAGGAGGCCAATCAACCGGCCAATGCTTAAGCATCACGCTTCGCAGCACATGTTGCGAACTGAACTCCGCTCCGCATCGTCCGCATTTAACAAGAGCAGGTTCACGGATGTGCGTTGGAATTCGTCGCCCCGTAAAACGAGCTAGTACGTTACCGCGTGCTTCAGCAGGTATTGGCAACGGTGCCAGGTTGGCAAACGATTCTCCACAGATTTCACAATTCCCACCACTGAGAGAAATTGGCAATTCATTTGTCATGATAATTTCTGCATAATCTGCAACATCACTCAAAACTCGTTCTATGTCACAGCTTACCACACTTTCGAAACTCTCTAATTCGGCGGACACCCACTGAGCCATACCAGAAAGTGTCCGTGCAATGTGCCGCGCGTCCTTGGGTCTCTATCATTCCAAAGTACGCCCTTACTTCACCAAGCAGTACCTTGAATGGCAATTTCGCGTGAGTGATGGGATTTATTCCAAGTACGTCTTCCACAAACGCATCCATTTGCCTCATAAAAACTCGCGCCGAAGCAGCGTCGTCCCCCATCGTAGCTTTCCGTGTTTATATTCGCGAAGGAAGTCTTGATAGCCACGAATCCCATAAACTCCCTGTACTGCTGTTTCCCGAGTAGTTAACCGTCACGAATGAATGAATTATCGGAATTGGGGTCAGCGTTACGAATAAGGTTGGTTGACCGTATCGAGCCTGATAAGCGAATGCTTGCTGACGATAGTAACGTCGTTCCGCAGCACTCCCCACACTGCCGAAGAACTTACTTCCACACTTTTAAGAAACAGACTGGCTAGAGCTGAACTGCCTCTTGAAGATGTGCGTCCTTGACGACGTTGTTCAGTGGCTTCTAGTGCATCCACCAGATCTGCCTCCGACAGCTCTTCAAATCCTGCAAATATATTTGGAGAATGCCGGCACCGCAATGAAGTCTGCAAGTACATTTTTTCCAGTGATAATCGATCGAAGGCCACAAACGAAAACGTCTCGTCCTCCGCAAACCGCCGAGAACTTAGAAGCAAATAATGCTTTATACATTCCTCCAGCGAAACAGGATGCTTTCGGTTATCTCCAGGATGTCCACGACCAAACGGGAACAAATGCGGGAACATTTTACCGTACAGCACTCCACTAGAATCAGTTGCCAACTTGCTTGAATGGCGAACAAGAAATCGTCTCTCGGTGTCTGCATTTCCAGTCACTTCGACAACCACCTTGGCGCGCGATGCTTCGGCCGGAATATCTGCAGCGACAAATCCTACACTTCTCTCCAAAACTTCTAACTCTTCTTCAGCAGAAGTTGCCCTGCAATCATCTCTGCTTCCCTCAATTCCTTCCCCATCTCTGTCGATTCCTCCGGCCGGTCGCTCCTCCGCAACGATAAAAAGCTCGTTGTTACGGTCGCTCCAAGCGTCAGCATTATCCACAAGTGCATTTTCATCAACTTCGACTTCGTGAAAAAGCTTATTTTCCTTTTGTAAAACTCTAGAGCATCCTTCACCACTTGCTGTCGAATTAGATGCATCTTCCTGATCTTATCCACTTGTAATTCCGTCACTTCACCAGCCAACACTACTCGATACGCACGTTCTGCATTCAACGACCGAGGTAAAAGATCCGCGGGTGGACAAGGTGTAGCATCAAACGCCATACAATGGGAGCGAATGCAACGATGCTTTCCCCCGCGCATAAATCGGGTAAAAGCAACAACACTAACAGGTTGCGTTAGGAATCGCTCAGGCGAAGTCATACACTGAAGTCGTGTAGGCAATTCGCCGATACATAATCCGTTCGCAATAGCAAATTTCGGCATCTGCCTTCGCGATACGTATTACACGCAGTCATTGCATATCGTTAACTTCCACCACCCGCTCTCTTCGCAAACAACGACTCCATTCTTGCTTAACAACATGCCACGTAGTTGAGCAGATGCAAATCCGCAATCGTAGTACGACACCAAACCAGGTCGTAGCGTTTTGTGAACATCGCCCAGACTGCTTTTAAGTTTTCTCAAAAACGATACGTCGCACGTGTTAACCTGGCGACAATCCACTGCTTTCTGCAACCGATCGCAAACCGCACAAACACGCTCCTCAAGCTCGCTGAGCCCTAGTGACCTCTGCAAACGCTCACGTGCCCTGTCCTTCACGCTCTGTGGAATTGCTTTCAAACCCGAACGCACATCACGCACAGCACGCACAGCCTCCATTTTTTCCCACTCAGGTTTCTTTGGATTTTTGGCTTCTCTGTCCTTAGCACGCCGCGCTTCTTCGTATTCGCGTTGTTTAGCAAGTCGCCTCTTCCGCTACTGGAAACATCATTCGCCGGGTAAATGGTTCCGTCAGGCCAAGATCGCTGGCAAGATCAACAATGAGAAGTCGATCTTACTCCTAGACACCGGCGCCGAGGTGCCCATCGTGGACACCGCCTTTGCTCGTAAGGTGGGGTGCTATGTCGACACGAGTCAGAGCCAGGGATGTGTGGGGATTGGCGAAAGTGTGAGATCGAGAAATGACCGGAGAGCTTGCGCCGAGGCCTAACTGTAACGGGGTTACACGAATGTTACCCGAAGGGTTACGAAGTGTGGCACATACAGGCTTGTGTGGTGTCTGCCGAGCCTCTGGCTGAGGTAGTCATCGTCACGGTGTTTATGGAAGGGCTTCGCACTGGCGTGGCCAGGACGGAAGTCTTCCGCACTCACCCAAGCTCTTTTGAAGAGGCTGTGAGCATCGCGTTGAACGCGGAGCACAACTTTAAGTCGTCAAGACTTGGGTGGAACGCTCCTCACACCAGTTCGTCGAACGGTCCGGAGCCTATGGACCTCAGCTATGCTGAAGACGAAGAAGCCGAGCTTCGGGCTGCTGAGCAGCGGCGCGGCATCCGCCGATGCTTTATCTGCGGCCCCCACAGACCCGTGCTGAGATAAAGGCACGTTAAACGTATACCGTTTAGGGGCGCCCGATAACGCGCTGCTAGGCGAAGGAACGCACCGGCCCGATAACCGCCGTGCACAAGACCCCCGTGTAGGCCCGATAGCGCCACACAAGCCCCAGGAAACGCCGGCCTGATAACGCCGCACGCCCGACGGGAACGCCAAGGAAACGCCGGCCTGATAACGCCGCACGCCCAAGGCTCGACGCCCTACGACAAGGAACAAGCGTCAACCAAGAACCCCCCAACTCTGAAGCCTGCAAAGACTTGGGTCTGTATTTCGAAGATACGCTACTCCAACAACCGGGAAAGAGATTGCTCGGCGCGACCGCTATCCAGACGCGCCGAGTTTGTGCGAGACCGGCTCCGCGAGATTTCTGCGAGGCCGCTACTCCACACCTACCTGACCGACGACTCCCATAAGGCACATTCCAGCCCGGTGCAAGGGATCGGATCTGGTCTTCAGATTTTATCCCAACAATAAGCGCCGACCTTTTAGGAGGGAAGCGTGTTGTTGGTAGGGGCTCGTCCCAAAGGCCTTGGCTAGAGGGACGAGAACTCGTTAAATCGTGTTTTCCTACACGACAGATCAACGAGTGGCCGACACCGTCGAACGTCAAGGAACTGCGGCAGTTCCTTGGCTTGGCCACGTACTTGTGCAAGTACGTGAAGGACTACGCGGGCACGATACGCCCGCTGTCACAGCTCCTGAAGAAGGACGCCGAGTGGAATTGGACTGCTGACTGTCCGCAGGCCTTCGATGCAGTCAAGCGGGGCTTGACTGAGGCGCCGATCTTGGTGGTGGCCGACCAAGATCGCCCATTCCACGTAGTGTGCGACGCGTTGATGCAGCACGATCACGAGGGCCGTGATCGTCTCATCTACTACCAATCGCGTCAGCTGAAACCTGCTGAGCGCAACTACCCGGTGCATGACAAGGAGCTCCTTGCCATGAAGTATGCAATCGCGAAGTTCCGAGTGTACTTACTCGGAAGCAAACCCTTCGTGGCCTACACAGACCACGCATCATTGCGTACGGCTGTCAAGTCGCCACACATCTCGCAACGTACGGCGAGATGGCTTTCGTTCTTTGCGGAATACAACTTCCGGGTTGAGTACAAACCCGGAAGACTCAATGTGGTGACCGACGCGTTATCGCGTCGACCTGACTATGCTTCAGCTGATGCCGACGTCAATGCCATTGACGCCATGCAATCGAGCACTCCCACGTCGTCGCTGTTGGACGACGTGAAGACCGCGTACGCGCACGACGCGGACGGCTCAGCACCCTCTGACAAAGCTCGTCAGAAACTGCCGAAGCATCTTCGCGCTCGTGCACACCGTTACCGGGTGCACGACGGGTTACTACTCTACAGTGCAATCGACGATAGCGCGGACGGTGTTGTCGTGCCCAATGATCATGACCTGCGACTCAGGATCATGTACGAGTATCACGATGCACCGACTGCGGGGCATCGGGGCCGTGAGAAGACTTACCTTCTTCTCACGCGAGACTTCTACTGGGCCCACCAGTACAAATGGGTGCGCAAGTACGTCCGTGCTTGCGAGGTTTGTCAACGCGTGAAGCCTGCGCCTTTCGCGCAGGCTCCCTTGCAATCACTACCGACTCCGTCGGAGTGTTGGCAGTCCATGCTTTGGACTTCGTGTTCGGTCTTCCCCCGGACAGCCAGGGGAACACGGGCGTTGTGGTCTTTGTTGACCGCTTCAGCAAGATGTACCGGTACCCGCTGAAGTAACTGCGAAGCAGACTGCACGTCTGTTCGTTGACATGGTGTTCAAACACCATGGCATGCCGACCGACATTGTGTCGGATCAAGACCCGCGTTTTACAGCACACCTGTGGCAAGTGTTTACACTTCTTGGGAGCCAACTTTCGAAGTTGACTGCGGACCATCCGCAGACGGATGGGCAGACCGAGCGCGTGAATCGTGTGCTCGTCGACATACTCAAGAGCTACGCTCACTCGTTCCAACATTGAAGCGAGTGCCTGTCGATGGCAGAGTTCGCCATTAACAACTCGGTGCATGCCTCGACCGGGCATACACCGTTCTACGTGAATGCCATGCGGCACCCACGCCTTCCGAGCATGCTCGGGGTGATGACTCCTTCCTTCAGTGGGGAGGATCTATGGCCGCAACGCAGCAGCCGCAGAATGCCGCTGACACGTGCACAGTGTCAGCTGCGATCGTGCGCAAGAAGAAGAGCGCGTCTGTGCAGGGCACAGACGCCAACAAGAAGGGGAAGACCAACGCGTCTGTGCAGAGCACAGACGCACACACGAAGAAGCGCAACAAGCACAACGTGTCTGCGCGGGGCACAGACACGGCGAGGACAGACGCAGAGGCTGGGCCTACTGCTGAAAGCGAGCTGAACGAATTAAGCTCGGATGCAATCAACTTCGTGCAGCGCAGACAAGCCGTCATTCGGTTTGTCCAGGACGCAATTGCAGCTTATGTCGACCAACAGAAGCTGAACGCAGACAATGTTGGCAGGGGCAACACTAATGAATTCGAGAAGGGTTCATTAGTCTTGTTAGCTACTCAAAACTTGTCTAAACATGCAGTTTCCGCCTTCGGGGCTAGCAAGCTTGCTCCGCGCTTCATCGGGCCGTTCACAATGTTGGAACGGCATGGCAACGCTTACACACTAGACATCCCGTCTAGCATGCGCCTCCATCCGACGTTCTAAGTCGGACGGTTGAAGCCATACCGGCAGCACGAGCCAGCTAGCTCGGCTGGCTCGACGCGGAAACCGAACCTTTCTCCAGCGCGTCAACGCGCTGGACCAAACGCACGACGCGACCCCCGATGTCGACGGAGACGTCTGACGCGGTCTGCGCGGCCTGAGCGATCTGAGCCCTCAGGTTCGCCATCTCTTGCTTCAGAGCAGCGAAGTCATGGCTCTGAAGCCGCTCCACAGCGGCAACCCGGTCTTCAAGAGACAGAGGCCCAAATGTCAACCCCAGGTTGACCATACCCGGGGCGTGTTCCCACCACCGCCGCCGCCGATCCGTGACGCCCACGGCTCAACACGTTGGATTGTTGAGCGTATTGTCGGCCATAGTATCCCGAAAACGAACCGTCACCCGGTTCGTTATCGTATTCGTTGGAGAGGGTTTCCGCCCAACCAAGATACATGGGAGCCGCGGGACGTCCTGCTGCAGGACGGTCCGGAAATGGTGAGGGCGTACAAAGCCCACCACGCACTGCCGGCGCGAAGGTAGTGCGAGCGCTGTGGTCACCCCCAGCGCTCGAAGCACCACGCTCATCGCGCTCTCACCTGCCATGAACTTGGCACGGAGATCCTTGAGGCTCGCAGGTACACGAATCGACGTGTACCCGTTTAGGTCGCGGTCGCTCAAGCGCGCCGCACCCGGAAGCCACAACATGCACTGCTGTCCTTCGGGCACCGCGCACGGAACCTTAGCATCCACAGAAGATCTGTGGAGCTGCTCCAACCTCCCACGCGTCGAGAACATCTCGAAGCGCTCACGGGCATGCTGAACCCGCTCACGGTAGGCGGTCGGATTCTTGTTGAAGTTATCAACAAAGGCATTCCAACTTTGACAAAGTGCCTGCCATTCGGGCACTTTGCTGCGAGAAGAGGTCTTGCAGACACTGCTGGAGAAGGCGCCGCTGGCGCTAGCGTGGGTAACCAAGTTCCACGCGAGGTCACTCAGACCATAACTGATGTGGGAGTCGCTGGAGGCACTCCTGGTGTGGGTAACCAAGTTCCACACGACGAGGTGGGTAACATAGTTCCACCCAGCAAGGCGGGTAACCAAGTTCCGCTCAAGAACAAGGCGGGTAACATAGTTCCGCACAAGATCAAGAAGATCTGTGGTGTCGTCGAGGCGGCGCCACGAGACGAAGACACCCGAGGGTCACGTCGTAAACCGGGCCTGGTCGTGTGGCCGACGACGCCAGTCGCCAGCGACTCTGAGTCCCCAGTCAGGGCTCCAGCCGCCGAAGAATGCTATCACATCTTCGACGGCGTGACCGGTCGTCGGGTCAAGGCAGGTGCTGTCAAGCTCACGGCACTGCCCGAGGTTTCAGAGTTGCTGAACCTTGAAGATCTCGCCATGGAGGACTTCCTGGCCGAGCTACAGGCCGGGGAGATCGCAAAGTTGGTTCTCCTCCGACCGGAGTCAACGTCGGCCGAGTTGAACTCATCCTCGGTCATGGACAAGGACGTCCTGGAAGAATTCCGGAGACAGCGCGCGTCGCGCATGGGTTCTGAGATCCTCAAGAACTCGAAGGATCCTGTGTATCCCATGGTGAAAGAGTTCGAGGACGTAGTGTCCAAGGACCCGCCGTCCCAACTCCCACCAGACAGGGAATCAGGCACGAGATCGACCTCGTGCCGGGCAAGAAGTACTGTGTCACGAGGCAATGGCCTCTTCCCCGGGAGCAGTGTGAAGTCATTGATGCGTTCTTTGCCGCCAAGGCGAAGACAGGCATGATACGGGAGTCGAAGTCTCTGCACTCGACACCTACCTTCTGTGTTCGTAAACCGAACGGAAAGTGGCGTCTGGTTCATGCTTACAACAAGCTGAACAGCGCGATAGTGCCTGCGCAGACACCGATCCCGCGCAAGGACGTGTTGCTCAACAACATGGCCGGCTGCACGCTGTACAGAGCGCTGGACCTGGTGGGCGGATACTACCAGATCCTGACGCGCGAAAGCGACACCCCTCTCACGGCAGTGAGTACGCCGAGTGGCATGCTGTGGGAGTGGCTGGTCATGCCTCAGGGGCTTTCAAACGCCCCGGCAACGTTCAATCGCTTGGTCACACAACTGTTCCGACCTTTGCGTGCGTTCGCACATACGTACTTTGACGACATCTTCGTCCACAGCCGTGCCGAGGCAGGCCAGACGGCCATGGAGGTGCATCTCCAGCTTCTTCGACGTGTGTTCGAAGTCATGCGGGCGAACAAGCTATACGCCAACATCGACAAGTGCGTGTTCGCCGCTGAGGATATCAAGGTCCTGGGCTGCTTCGTCAGCAGCGCCGGGGTCCGGGCGGACCCGGAGAAGTGAAAGCCATCGCGGCTTGGCCGCCACCTTGGTTACAGAAGGACCTACGACAGTGGTTGGGCCTTGCCAACTACTTGCACAAGTACAGTGCTGGCTACACTGGATTGGCACGGCCCCCGTCGGATCTCCTGAAGAAGGATGTCGACTGGCGCTGGGAACAGCGTCACCAAGATGCATTCGACGACATCAAGGCGAGCTTGCAGCGCCGCCCGTCCTGGCCTTGCCGGACGAGACGAAGCCTTTCAGCGTTGTCTGTGATGCGTCCGACTACGCAATTGGCTGTGCGCTATTGCAGGCCGATGATGAAGGCCGCGAACGAGTCATCTCGTTCCAGTCCAGGTAGTTCGAGGCAGTCGAACGGAACTACCCAGTTCACGACAAGGAGCTGCTTGCCATGAAGTACGCTCTTGTCAAGTTCCGAGTGCACCTTCTGGGCTCGACGCCCTTAGTCGTCTATACAGACCACGCGTCCTTGCGGACTGCCGTCAACTCGCCGCACCTCTCTCAGCGGATGGCGCGCTGGCTGTCATTCTTCGCGGAATACAACTTCCGCGTTGAGTACAAACCGGGCAAGCTTAACGTGCTTGCCGATGCGCTGTCGCGCCGACCCGACTACGAGCTTGCTCACATAGTCGAGTCACGACGGATCTGTATGATCGTATCCGGTTGGCATACCGAGCCGATGCCAACCTTGGTTCTCTGGTGAGGTTCTTAACCGTTGGCTACGACATCAAGGCTGAGTGGCTTACGCCCCGCCAACGTGCTCGGCTGCATCGCTATGAGTGGGCTGATGGCTTGCTCCACTATCGGGTGGAGCCTGAGGATCCTCCCCGTATTGTCGTGCTAAACGACGAGGATCTAAAGTATGACATCCTGATGGAAGCACACGATGCGCCATCCAGTGGCCATCTCGGCCGCGAGAAGACGTACGCGTCTGTCTCTCAGATGTTCTGGTGGCCTCACCTGTACAAGTTGGTCGCCACCTACGCCCGGACGTGCGAGACGTGCCAGCGTGTGATGCCTGCTGGTCACGCTTCGGCTCCTTTGCAGAGCCTGCCCGTCCCAGTGGACTGCTGGAAGTCGATGAGTCTCGACTTTGTCTTCGGGCTTCCGGTTCGTGACACAGTCACCGGCGCTGAGGTCGCTCGCACTGTGTCTTCCGACACCACGGTCTGCCCGGGACCATCGTCTCTAATCGAGACCTGCGGTTCACCACTGCGTTCTGGCAAACGCTGTTTAGCCTTCTAAGTACACGGCTGTCGATGTCGACGGCGGATCACCCACAGACCGATGGCCAGATGGGGCGCGTCAATCGCGTGCTCGAGGACACGCTCCGCAGTATCTGCGCGGAGATGCCCGCTCCTGGGCCGATCGCTTGCCCATGGTCGAGTTCGCACTCAACAATGCGGTGCATGCATCGACGGGCTTTACGCCCTTTTACTTCAACGGGTTGCGCCACCCTCAGGTGCCGCTCACATTACGCAGCAGCACCGGGACTTCGGTCGTAAGTGGGGGAGAGGCTCGGAAAACCCTTTCCTCCCAGGTCTCGGACGTGAGTCCCGGCGATACTCGACCATACCAAGTCTAACTTACTGAGAGACAATGCCGCTTCGCGGGAAATTAACATCAAAATGGGGCCGCTGTATTAACGCATTTTACGGCCTTTGAATGGCTTGACTCTGCTCTTGACTACTCAGAAGCTGTCTCCGCTGTCGTACTCGTACTCATTCTCACTGTCTTCGGCTCCGTAGTTAGGCTGGCCCCGGTACTCCCATGAAGATGGGCGATTGTACTCAACCATCGCTTGATTGCCGCGCTCCTGGTTGTCGTACTCGAGCATTGGGCGGCGGCGGCGGCGACGGCCGCGAAGAACCATTGCGTGACTAGCGGGGGGCTGCTCCATGTAGCCGTTATCCATCATTGAGCGGCGACCGCGAACAACCACTGCGTGGCCAGCCGGGGGCTTCTCCTCATACTCGATAATCTCCACTTCATCTTCCGAAGATTCAAACTCGTCGATAGCCATCGCCGAAAATGTAGCCATCACGTGCTGATGCACGAACTCACGAATTACAGCAGCGCCTTCCTCGACTAGACCATTGTCGTGTAGGAACACGCGCTAAAATATATGTTGCAAAATTCCCCACCAATAACACCCACTCAGTCTCGATGACTCAATGGGCTTGTTAGGGTTAGAACCTGAAGGCCCAGGAGCTTTCCCTTGCACCGGGTTGATGTTTCCTCTGTGCACCGTGTTTCCGCTTAGTCAACTGACGGAAACCCAGCGTCACTAGCCACGAGCACAGGCTAGCACGCTCTCACACGCAAATATACCTCGCAGGCCCTCAGAAAGGAAGGGTCCCAGCCAGTCACGGCTTGATACGAGGGTGCCGGAGCAATACTCCGGCGGGAAGGATAAATGGAGTGCGCCCTCGCTCCTCCACTACTCGGCGACGACTCGTCGCTCTTACACACGGCCACTTCTTCTCTATTCTTGGCCTGACCACGGGTAAACACACGCTACGATACTAGTAGGCGTGTCCACCGACAGTCATGATCCTACGAACAGGTTTATCCAAATGCTACGGGAACTCACCGATAGCCCGGACGTCTTCCTTGTGCGGTTGGGAGGAAAAGCTGTCCTCTTGTTGTTGCCCAAAGGACTTATCTGTTCTATCTTCTCTTTCCTATGGTTCAATACAAATATCTAGTCTAAACGCGTCCGTTTTGGATCCTCCAAGGTAACCACCCGACTCTTCAGAGCCCTCTCGACGGCTCGAGAGGTCTCCGGATGCCTCTATTGGACGATGAAGGGGTTCCCTGACTTGGAGCAGTCGCCGGGGCTCGAACGGTCGTCTTAAGTGCGGATCTCGGGCCAAAGTTCGCTGTAGGTTTGGATCGAACTTGAAGTCCTGGATCTCGAGCGTGGGTATCGACGAGTCTTCGGCATCGGTCCAGAGTGGCCAATCAGCATCCGCCGAACCTCGCTGGACATGTCTCGATAACTCGGGTCGCCACTGAAGCTTGGTCGTCGGCTCCATTCTCGTCCACCGCCAAATCACTACACCACAGCTGCCCCCACCACTGTGCGAACCACATGATGGCGAGCGTCGCGGTGCGTTCTGCATCGGCTTTGTTCCACTGGTAGCGACGTTCTGCGTCGGGTGCGTACTTGGTAGGCATCTGCGTCGTCGTAATGTCCCGCCCGTGGCCTGCTGCAGAAGGTTTACCCGGTTCCATAACTCGGGTTCACACAGAGTCGTCGGGATAGTGACTCCGACCCCGTCCGGTTTGATACCGACATCTTGTCCGCCTCCGCCGCCGTTCGAAGACCTCTGTCGAGTTGAGCAGCGGTGTCATCATCGCTTTCGGCAGACTCTGCTTCGTTGACAACGGCACGACACTCCATGACCGCTCGGCTTGATTCTGTACAACCACCCGGTTCTCTGGAACCATACGATGATCAGCATCATGACGCGTGAGGACGAGCTTGGTGAGGCCGTAGACTGCGGTAGCTCGTCGCGCATAGGCTTCACCATGCACCCGCGAACGATCCGGTCTTCCGAAATGCTTCTAAGCCATCGTCTTGCCGTAGTGCATTTGCCCCCGCATAGATCCTGCTTCAAGCGCTTCGAGTCTTCGGTAGTTGTCGGCGCGCCTCCATCTGAGTTCCATGCACACCGAGTCTTCACCAGCTCTGCCATTGAGTTGTCGGGGCCCGTTGTAGTCCGTTCCAATCGGGATTCTCCATCCGTACCATTCGCGTTCAGATCTCCATGTAGCATGCAAAACTGCAGTAGTCATTTTCGTCTGCACTCCTGGGCTGCATTGCCCCAGGCGCAGTTCACCGCGATTGAAGTTGTCGCGGGCGCGTGCTAGGCGTTGCGCACGGCCCCGACACTCTTCCGGCAAAGCCCACGTGCAGCGTTTGCGCTTGTAGACTGCAGAGGTTGGTATGAAGAGGCCTCGATTCCATCAGCCGCTTTGCCCCGCTCCATGTACGGCCAGATACGACTGACCCAGTCGACGCGAGATCTCGGTGTGCCGGTGGTCTGTCCGTTCTCTGGATAACTTGTACTGTTTGCACAGAACTCGCATTCACCAGTCGTCGGCGGTAGTCCCATTGTCTTGTCGGTCCGGATCGGCGGCTTGCTCTTGAGCTTGGCTTGTGACCGAGTCATCGGCGCGGCCATGGTAGGCTCAATGCTCCTCGAACTACTGCTGGGAAAATCTTGGGTCCGAAAATAATCACCGGGAAGCACGTTCTGCGGCGATATCTCGTTCGAATCGGTCTCGTAGATCGCAGCTTGAAGTTGGTTGAGTTCATAGAGCTCAGCCTTCCTGGCGCCACTTAAAATCACCTTCGACGTCTGATATTCCAAAGCTTCAGACGCCAGTGAGTTCGCAGCGGCGTTGTAGTCTCCTGGAGATACTTAGCAGACTGCATCCGTGCTGCGACCTTCTCGCAACTCCGTAGCGGACTCATCAACAGGTCAGCACCGCATAGGCTAATCCCCAGTGATGTGCGGATCTTGAGCTTGAAGTCTCCAGCAATGACCAACTCCTCGGCGCCATGTTCCAAAGCGGCGAGCACTCCGTTACTCAGACCAGTGCTCTCTGCTGTGTCGACCGCCGTATTAACGAGGTAAGCGTTTGCGGCAATCACTATCTTCCACTCGGGTAGGCGCCACACGATCCACGAACAACCGCAATCTCCTCCGTACTTCTCGGGGTTAGCGAACCCCGCGAAAGAGACCGCGAGCCCCGTATGAGTCTTCGGGAGCCGTGCACACGAGATGTCCGTCACATTAGTCGTCGGGGAATAAGCAGTAGGCGACCACGCGTTGCTGCTTGGTGCCCCATTCTTGCTCACATCCATTACGCTCATCACCGACATGGAAGCATGTTCCGACACAGTGAGGAGAGAATGCGCGCTGCAGCTAGGAACCAGATGAGTTGTCGGCGCTCCGTTGGTATGGTCGCAATGTGATCTCACATGCGTGTCACCCTTTGTTGCTGCAGTCGGACACTGAGTTATCGAGGGGCAATCGGGGGCGATGACGGCCGCTTGGAGGTCGGCTGACGAGTCGTCGGGAGCAGCTCAAATGCTTCTGCCCGGTCTCAAGGAGCTCGGTTCCGGATCATTGCCCACTGGCAAGCCGTCAGAACCGTCACGTATTGTTCCCGGATTCGTTGAGTCATCGGTGCCACCGTCACGTGGTGTCTTCGGGACACGTGCATGTAATGCCTCCTTGCCGCTGTCTTCAAATACACCCAATCCATTGTCGGCACGTTCGGGGCTGTTCACCTTATCCAGTTCGTCCGTGAGGTTGCACTGTACGGGAGGCGCGTCGTCCTCCAACTCGCTCGCCAGACTTCGCGCCAGAAAACGTAAGCCTCCGTTGCGTCCTGCGGACATAATTGGATCTTCCGGAGTCTCGGGTGTCACCACCGCTGGCGCAGGCGCCTTCTCCTCCAGGTAGTCGTCATATTCTTCATCCATGTCTTCATCCTTGGCGTCGGATCCAGTCATCGCCTCGTCGAAGCTGACGTGTCGCTCAGCAATCGGGTCGAGCTGCGGCGTGATCAGGGCCGCCGTCGAGTCGTCGCCTCGCGTTCCGCCGGACTTCGTCGGAGTTGCTGGTACCGCCGATTGAGATCCTTTTGCCATCTTCTTCTTCTCCTTCTTCTACTTCTTCTTCTTCTTGGTTGTTGCTCGTAATGTCAGTTGACCTGCTGTAGCACGAGACACAGAAAGTCACACCAATCCCGGGTCGCGGCAGCAGTTGTCGTGTAGGAACACGCGCTAAACTATATGTTGCACAATTCCCCACCAACAACACCCACTCAGTCTCGATGACTCAATGGGCTTGTTAGGGTTAGAACCTGAAGGCCCAGGAGCTTTCCCTTGCACCGGGTTGATGTTTCCTCTGTGCACCGTGTTTCCGCTTAGTCAACTGACGGAAACCCAGCGTCACTAGCCACGAGCACAGGCTAGCACGCTCTCACACGCAAATATACCTCGCAGGCCCTCAGAAAGGAAGGGTCCCAGCCAGTCACGGCTTGATACGAGGGTGCCGGAGCAATACTCCGGCGGGAAGGATAAATGGAGTGCGCCCTCGCTCCTCCACTACTCGGCGACGACTCGTCGCTCTTACACACGGCCACTTCTTCTCTACTCTTGGCCTGACCACGGGTAAACACACGCTACGATACTAGTAGGCGTGTCCACCGACAGTCATGATCCTACCAACAGGTTTATCCAAATGCTACGGGAACTCACCGATAGCCCGGACGTCTTCCTTGTGCGGTTGGGAGGAAAAGCTGTCCTCTTGTTGTTGCCCAAAGGACTTATCTGTTCTATCTTCTCTTTCCTATGGTTCAATACAAATATCTAGTCTAAACGCGTCCGTTTTGGATCCTCCAAGGTAACCACCCGACTCTTCAGAGCCCTCTCGACGGCTCGAGAGGTCTCCGGATGCCTCTATTGGACGATGAAGGGGTTCCCTGACTTGGAGCAGTCGCCGGGGCTCGAACGGTCGTCTTAAGTGCGGATCTCGGGCCAAAGTTCGCTGTAGGTTTGGATCGAACTTGAAGTCCTGGATCTCGAGCGTGGGTATCGACGAGTCTTCGGCATCGGTCCAGAGTGGCCAATCAGCATCCGCCGAACCTCGCTGGACATGTCTCGATAACTCGGGTCGCCACTGAAGCTTGGTCGTCGGCTCCATTCTCGTCCACCGCCAAATCACTACACCACACCATGCTCGCGTAGCAAATTAGCGGAATCGACTTCCATTGCAATAAAGTTAACCCAGCCAGACATGGGATTAACGTTGTCGCGGTGGATGTGGCAGCCGGTTTCGATCTCGCTACGAACCAAGTTGTTGCATGCCCAGCACTTCATTGTTGGCAACTCGTTGGGGCGAAGGTAGATAGAGGCTTGGGGCAGTTCCGAAGCATCGACTTCCGGGTAGTCACGCGACCGCGAACGCGATTTAGACTTCGACTTCGACTTGTTCGACTTAGACTTGTTTGACTTGGAGTTGGAGTTGGAGTTGAACGGTGAGTTGTTCATGGTGAGTCTTCAGTTGAGTAGGCTTGAGTAGGCTTGAGCAGGATCAAGAGTGAGCGAGTTGAGGCGAGTTTCGCGCGATCGACATCGATGCTGATCTCGACCACTGGAAGAGGGCGGACCAAGGATGGGGCCAATCAGATCACCGATAAGACAGTCTTATCGCCTAAACCGGGGAACGATTCCATATAAAACATCGATTCAATAGATTGTGCAGGTGATTTACCTCCGCCAATTGATTATTGATTGTCAGAGAGGTGGTAATCGCGACAGATTGAGAGGGAAGGGAATAAGGGGCGCCGGGTGACACCAAAACAACAACAGGGGCGCCACCCGCCTTGCCGTCTTTTAAGTAGTAGACGCCGCCTTGCCGTCTTACAGACAGTAAACATAGATGAGGGTCGGAGGGCCGCGCCCCCAGACCAAATCTCTTTTATATATATATTTTTTTGTAAAAATTCGTAATCGTAAATCGTAATTACGTTTACGTTTTACGTTTATCTTTAAATATTATTTTATTAACTTATTTCAATGTCCCTTATAAAATAGAGTATAATATATAATATAGAGAACAATCCTAAAGCTTCTACATCATCAGAAACAGAGGGACGACAACCCGGCCCTTCACACTAAAGTGCCGGCACTAGTGACCCCGATATAAAAAAAATATCATCTTAACCTATCTCCAACCCGCGAAAGTAGTTCGGTAGAGTCTTAAACAACTTGCGGAACGCGTCAAGTTTATCGTGTTGCAAGTAGTATAAAAATGCTACGCAGTAGTCGCCGCAGTGACCAAATCTATAGTCTTGGACTCGGCCTTTGTATTGGCGGTAATTCCGCGGGATCACCGTCGGTGGAGGTAATTCTAAAGGGTCAAAGTATAACTTATCCTTATTGCTAACGCATACCGAATGCGTGCCACCGATTAAGGGCGTTCCCATATTCAAAATACAGTAATAGAGACCTTTCGAAGCCAGTGTTGTTTGTGGTTTGCGGGATACGCGTATCCCACAAACCACAAACAACAAAGACCCGCGATTTAATTTCGAAACTCCGAGAATGTTGGATGTGGGATACAAACTACTCGCTACATTTATATCACAGCTCAAAAATCAGTCTCCCATCTAAGATCGCGGGGCATCAAATGGAGGCAAATAGAACCGGGGACAGCTGCTGCTCCCGCTCCCGCTCGGCGACGTAGATGACATCGAAGGCGCCCCACAGCACGCGGGGCGCCCTCTCACCTCCGATGTCGTGCGCGACTTCGCGACGCACCGAGACGCTGCCGCACGCTAGGGCTTGCGCTTGAACTGTGACGCCAGACTGACCTTGAGGCCTGGATCGACTTGAACGACAGCCGTAGCGCCTCCGTTCTCGGACCCGCCCTCGCCAGAGCTGCGGCTTATGCAAGGCTACTTGAATAGGCTGTTGGATCGGCACGTAGATCCTCCACAGCGAAAGGTGTAGCGGTCTGCACGCGTAGCGTGCTCGTCCGTCTAAGCCTCGCATCGGCGAGGCTGTTCACCAAGCATCGCCGAGTGATGAACTCGAATAACCTATAGCTAGACTACCAGTGGGGATATTAAAGATAGGAGTTCAGCGACATCAAAGAGGATCCCACAACCAACAAAGATGTTGGATAGAGTGGCGTCTAAGTCGATTTATCCTGTGCCTTTGTGGGATACGATCGGGGCCGAAGCGTCGCCTGGACTTTTTTTGTGTCCCTATCCCACAAACCACAAACAACACTCGCTTCGAAAGGTCTCTAATCGCGAGATGTATCGAGGTATTGCTTGAAATCAATCTGGTCGATTTTTTTACTCCCATTGCTCTCGCCAATTTAAGTAAATCCTCATCCGAGTCTCGTGAGGATTTAATTATTTTTTGTAGTGTCGACATTTTATATTAGCATCAATATATTATAGTAACTTCCATATAACGATGTCAACTGCCGCGGATCTATCCGCCTTCGAACACTCCGTAGAACCCGCTACTGGTGAGGTTCTCTTCAACTCCAAGAAATGGACCTATATTCAAGATTCTTGCTCGACTTCCGGCCAGTATTCGGGTCAAATTCAGCTAAATTTAAGTACTATATCGTCCCAAGCTGCGTTTGTAAATTGGCAAGAGGCTGTAATTCAGCTGCCTGTCAAGCTTCAAATTCTTAATGGCGGTTCTGCTTCCGTCACCACCGTAAAAGGCCCTGCCGTGGACCAGCTGGTACCTAAAGCCGGCTCTTGGCAGTTTATCGACTCTGTTTCGGTAGTAATTGATGGTGTAACCGTTCAAACAAACCAAATTCACGAGAACGTTAATGCTACTCTTAAAGCTCTAACTGAGTGGGATGTGCAGGATCTAGCGAAGTACGGAGCCACGAGTAACTTTGCTTTGGAACGATACGAGCCACCGGGCCGCAACTGCCCTCAATCTCTCGAAAATGTTGCGACGGCGGCTTTTATTCGTGGAAAGGTTGCAAATGGATCTGGTGAAAATGTAGGTGAATTTGGGCTCTCGAATAGTTACTGTAACGAGGGCGCTCGCCAGCGATCCATTTTTACTAGCGTCCAGACAGCTACTGGCGGGCTTGCTTACGATATTACTGGCTCAGCATCAAATGCATCGGCGGTAGCTAAACCTTTAGTATACACTGTTGGAGACACCGCAACGGTCGGTGTTACTATGCCCTTTTATGTAGCTCACTACATCGCAACCATTCGCCTCGCTGACATATGCGATTATTTCAAGAAGTGCCCCATGAGCAAAAATGCTAAAGGTTTTATCTATCTAAACTACAACTCTTCAACCTCCACAATTGTAACTGGGGCGAGCTCCGGCGTTGTCGATCCTTCTACGATTGCGTCGCTAAGTACTGGCATGAAATTTGGCAACACTTGCCCAGTGATGTATAACCTTAATCCGGCTAGTGTTGGTACACAGATATTTACTTACATGGGACTTTCCGTTCCGGCCTCTACTACCCTTACGATTACTGCTGATATTGATGGAACTGATGCTGCGGCAGGAGGCCTCGTTTCTAGTCAAAAGTTCTGCCGCCTTCTTGTGCCAACCTATACGCCAAACCCTACCGCGGATCATGCGCTTGTTCAAAAGAAGAGCTTTCGTTACTTTGAACGCATGACGAACAAATTCACCGTAGGACCTAACCAATCGTTTAATTACACTCTTACTAATGGTATTGCGAATCCTAAAAAGTTATTCATGATCCCTATCATCACAAATCCGAGTTTACTACTGAATCCAACGATGTCAGACGTAACGAACCCTTTCAGATCGCCGCTGACTACCATTCCCGCCACAACGAGCGCATTTGCTAGTCTTAAAAACCTTCAAGTTACTGTGGGTAATTTACCCATCTGGAATGTGCCTATCAACTTTGGCTACGATGCTTATGTCCAAGAAATGCGTCAATCTGGGGTTGATGGCGGGCTTGATGACGAAGTAAACCGTGGTCTATTAAGTCAAAGCGATTGGGAATCTCTATATCGCTTTATTCCGGTTGATATTGGACGTCGTCTTCCATCGGAGGATGGCGCCTCTCGATCAATTGTAGTTTCGGGTGTAAATAACACCCAATACGCTCTAACGGTTTACTATCATATTTGGCGCGATGCCGTGGCTACTGTGGACACATCGATGGGTACTATTAGTCAAGGCGCCACCCAGACTTAAATAAAAATAAAAATGTATATCTATTCGATAATATATGAAAAATGTCGTTAGCAAGTTATTTTAGCGACAACCAAACCAAGCAAAAAGCCTATGATCGCTTTTACAACCAAATGGCCAAACGAGACTTTGTTCAGCGTCGCAAGCTGAAGGCACTGATCGCGCAAGAAGCTGCGGCCATGTTTTAAAGAAACTTAGCAAAACGCAACAGCCCAACACCCCTCAAGTTATTTACCAAGCGATAATGGCAGCAATAGAGTTGACCCGCCGCCGACACCAGCTACAGTGAAGCGACCCGGTCGAACGCGACGATCTTGTATGGAGATCTTTCTTGAAGATCAAGCTACAAATGAATTTATTAGAAAAACACGTAAGGAAATAAATTTAGAAGATCGATAAGCAAAAAAAACAACCCTGACTAATGATATCAAGGATATTGTAGAACAAGATGCTGAATCTTACATATATGATTACCAAAAAAAGCAGCGCAAGAAAAAGGCGACAAACCGCCGCGAGTTGAATACTGCAGAGGTCGAAGAGGCAAAGAAACGGCTTGCCGAAAAGATATTACAGCAAAACGAGTCGGGAGACTCTGGGACGCGTCAAGCTGAGTCTGCGGGTAAGAAGAAGAAGGCAAGTCGAAGGCTCCGTATGGAAGATGATGATGAACTAGAAACTAAAATCGCTCCTGAAGAGCTTCAAAGACAACAGAAGTTAGAGCGGGCTCGCGAATTAGCAAAGAGAAATCCGCGAATTAGAAGCCAGTTTGAACATATAGTTCAACAATTTAAACAAAAGCATAACTGGGATCAGGTCAAACTGTACAGTGCGATTAAAAGTGCCATAGGAACAGATATTAACGATCGAACAGCAGAAGGTTTTATTGACGTTATTAGACAAACTACTAAACCTAGTCAAAAAGCTGAAAGCGAGAGTTCATTCAATAAATTTGTGCAAAAGCTTAGGTCGCAGGTTTTTGCTGTGCTTCCTCTTAATTAACTCAATATATATAGCATATACTCTATATTTTTAACTAACTTCCGCGCTTTCAAGGCCATTGTAAATACAAATGGTTCCACTGATCAAGATTATGAGATATAGCTCGGCTAAAAACAAAAAAAAAAGTATCATTGGGTCTCCTTATATTAGTAGTGTGATTATTAAATACAAAAAATCTTATTGTCACTTCGAACCTAACCTCGCTTATTGGCTATATTTACATACATCCGCCAACCAGCTATACCTAGCATAGCAAACATGAATGTCCAAGCAAATATACAAGTAAATAACACGCATATCGGCGAGGAAACCACATGAGCGTAGTCCCTTGGCTTCTTTGCCCACAAAACAGTATTTAACATAGTCATACTTATTTTTATCTATTTATATTTTTAATTATTAGCCTGAAGGTTCTTGTTTCTATTTTAAGCTTGCTTTTTATTTGCTTTTTAAATGCCGGTCTCAGATAATTTGGATTCAATTATATCTAGTCGTTTTAATACATTTTGCAAGCACTTATGCAATAAGCACGCAATTTTTGGATAGTCGAGAGTTAACCCTTTCGCGAGTATCCAAGATAAACTATAGTATACAACTCATTGATATTTCCTTCTAAAAGGGCACTCTAGGCGTCCATTTACAAAGTTACGGAGCATTTTCTGTATGTCTCGTGGGACATGCAAGATACGGTGATTTGCAGGTTACATAGTTTGGATGCATATTACTTATAATTTGTATAGACAATGATTACATGATGATTACGCTGCGTACCGATTATGATTTGTTCTAAGAGATGGTAGATTACTAGCTTGAACTTGTGTAAAAAGGCACAGGAAGCGCCCTTTAAGAGGGGGTACACTCTACCGTGTTTTGGTAAATCCTTTAAAGGGCGCTTTGTGTAGCCTTTTACCGCGAAAGGGTTAACTGTACGCCATCGATGTCTCCCTCTTGCTCAGCCTTGAGAGACTCATTTTCAATAAATGAGATACACTCTACGCTGTATTTAGCAACGTCCTGGGCAATGTAACCAAGCTCCTTTTTATCAGGCGTTGATCGATAACTAAATAGTTTTGGATTAACATTTCTTACGAAATCGTTGGTATCGGATATATCTTCGATATTAGCCTTGAGCCTGCGATCAGACGTCGTTATAAAGCTTCCGGCAGATACCAAAATGGAATTAGATGACCTGATAGATACTGCTATCGATGCCAAAGGCCCGATAGAAATGTTGTTTGGGATTTGGTGAGAGCACCATACCCAAGGCCAGCAGCATCGATAGTCTGGCTAACAGAGCCGCTAACGTCCAAAACTGAGTTCGAGGGTGAAGTCGTTCCGACTCCGAGTCTCCCTCCAGAAGTTATCATTTGAGTTGTGTTATTGGTTCCAAATCGTAGATCATTTGCTGTTATATTTCCAATCCATGTAGAGTTCGTAGAAGTACTTTTAGTACCGTTATGAACCTCAATCTGGAATTGTAGCGGCGTAGTATTAGAGCCTTGGAACAGACAGCATCGCGTGTACTTACCATCCAAGTAATTGGTTCCATCTCCTGTGATTCGAAGATACTCTGTCGATGCTAACGTTCCAGAGCCTATACCAAGCTCTGTCAGAGCTCCTACCGTAGATATGACTGGTTGATTGCCATATCCAAGGAAACCGTTGATTTTCGTAGTCGAATCAACAGTGAGATTGCCATTGCTAATAGAAACATCTCCTGCCTGATCGATACGAATGATCTCGGTATCCGTTGCCGAAGTAGCCGTTGATAATCTATGATTGATCGTTAGATAACCAATTCCACTCGATCCGGATCGAGAGAAAATGATGCTAGAGCCGCCTGAAACGGATGCAATAGAGTTGGTCGTAATGCCAAAAGTCAATCTCCAGCAACCGCTGATAATTTATGAATAGCTAACCCATATTGATCCATTGCACTACCCACTACCGGATTAGTAGTATTAACGATGTCTAATATTCCGAGCGTTCCAATCGATGTAATATTTGGCTGAGCAGCGGTCTGTAGCGTACCAGTAATACTGGTTGCGGTCAGCGATGAGAGTGTCCCTAGGCTGGTAATCTTTGGCTGAGCAGCTGTTGTTAGCGTTCCTGAAATTGATCCTGCGGCAATTGAATTGAGGCCAGTCAGCGTTCGGGATGCTCCAGTAAACGCAAGATTACCTGCTATGGTTAATCCAGTCATGGTACCTAGACTAGTGATATTTGGCTGAGCAGCTGTTGCTAGCGTCCCATAAATACTCGTCGCCGTCAGACTGCTGATTGTGGCTATTTCTCCTGCTGTTCCAAGAACTAAAGCCTTGCCGTTAGCTGCAGTGCCTGGAGTAATACCGACTACGTACGATGGAGGAGGTACTACTACATCTCCAGCAACTGTTAGCGATCCAGCAATAGCGAGATTGCCTCCGATTAATCCTCCTCCGAGGTTCAGATATCGCTGATCAGCCTTTTCAATGGTCAATGCATCAGTGTTAGCACTAAAGAATTTAGGATTGAATATTGAAGTTTGGAAAAATGGTGGTTGCGACATATTTTGACTTGCTTTATATATAAACGCACACAAAATCATGCCGATACACAATTTTTACGAATCAATCAATAAGAAGATACTTAAGAAGTATCCAAAAAACGAGTACTTTGATTTACCATTCCGAGCAACCTTTTCGGCTCCAAGTGGTGCTGGTAAATCTAACACAGTATTGAATCTTATCGCACTATTATCTAAATGCTTCACTCGCATAGTGATTGTTACTAAAGAAATGGAACCGCTATACGAGCATCTAAAAGACAAAATTCCCGGAGTTGAAATTCACGAGGGGGGTAATATGCCAAATATTAACGAATACGATAAAGATACGAGCAAGTTAATGATTCTTGACGATCTTGTTCTTGAAAAGAAAGCAACTCAATCTCAAATCGGACAGCTTTATATCCGGGGACGCAAGCTTGGTTGGAGTACAATCTATATCAGCCAAAGCTACTTTGGCATCAGTAAAATGATTAGAATTAATGCTCAGGAAGTATTTCTCGGGCGGAATTTAACCCAGAGAGATCTTCAAATTATTTGCCGAGATTTCCCAAGTGATATGCCAATAAATGACTTTTTTGCGCTCTATAAATCCATTACAAAGGAGCCGCTTAGTAGCATGCGAGTAGATATCATAAAAAGAAAATATACAAAGATCTTACTGGATACGTTTGCAATCTTTAAGCCAATGTATGGGGGAGCTAAAACATAAAGTCGTCATTTTGTTTTGCACGGAGGAGCAGTCTAATGCAAAGATTTGGATCTGTAATCTGAAGCGGAAGCATATCTTGGCTGTAGAAGCTAACCAATATTTCGTTTGTCGTTCCTTGACATGGGGTAAACGATATGCCTTGACCTAAGCTAGTTGTAATTAAACCACCAAACGGAACGCCGGCTGAAGTAAACGTATGCAGAACCTGGTTATTACTTGCGAGAGGATTTGACAAGTTGCTGAGGCCAACTATAACACTGGCCACAGGATCAATCTGCGGAGTGATCGTGCTAGAAATGCTATATTGGATAGCCTGCTGCGCAGAAGGGTATGTACCAATTGAAAAGCCGACGATTGATCCAAACGAGTTTGTTCCGGAATCGATGATCTGCAGCTGAGGTGTATACCCACTTGTACTAAACACCGGAGCGCCGCTTGCTGCGGTATACCCGGTTTGTGCTACAAACGGCTGCATTGTAAACTGGAGAGCGTAAGCCGAGGGGTTCTCCGCGCATCTGATGAAATAGTAGTATTGGCCAGTCGTATTATTGATGAGATACAGCTTATTTTGGATGCTCCAATATTGTAAATATGAGTTGATATCAGCGGCCGCGTATGTACCATCTGGAATTGTAATATTATATGTAGTAGTGGTAGCTGCGGTTGGCCAAATTATCTTGAACTTGTTGTTTCCACGCGCCGCTGTGATTGCTTTCCACGAGTAGTACATGCTGACAGAGCCGAGAGCGACCTCTAGTTTCGATAAGTCCACAGGTCTTGAAAAGGTATATTTAAACTGGTGCGTGGACACCTGATTGTTAATGTTTAACATGATTGGATACGACATCTTTCTTCTTGAATAATATATATAATAGCGAGTAATAAAATAATGTATCGACGAAAACGGTTACGGAAATCGCTGATGCCCAAAGCGGTATCCGCGATGGAAACCGATGGCGATGGCATGTCGCAGTTGTCAGGAGTAAACAAGCCTTTAAAAGCCGCAACCCGGCATCATGAACCAACCAATATCCAGGCATTAACAAATCAACTGGAAAAAATCACGGTCAAGGAGATAGTCAAGGAGCAGAAAAAAAGAAAGAAGCCGAAATACATAGACACTTCGTCACTATTAAAATTTACTAGAACTCCTGCTAAGGATTGAGGCTCCCCCTCGGGGGTAGTCGATTCACAAACTACGTTGGCTTGAAATATTTCTTGAACTGAGTGTAAAACTGATGGCTGAATACGCCTTTATCGTATAGTTTATCTAGTATATCCTTCATCTCGGTTTTGAGCGTAGGATTATCGTTGCCGATCTTAATCGCGGACTGCAGCATGTTAAGACGATCGACGTAGTGGCTAGTGCTGAGGTTATACTCTTTCTCGAATTCTCTCGACTCAACTTTACATTTCTTCAACGCATATGCCATGAAATCATGTTCGCTCTCAGACAATTGGTTGAACAGGGTCTTATCGAAGCTTTTATCAAGCTCAATAGTACGCCATAGCTCAACGAAAACGTGTGAGACTAGCAGAGCGCGCACGGTTCGCGTTTTGGAGTGTTTTGATCTTATGGCAGCATGTAGGCCATCAAAATGCATATGAAAAGGGCCGTTTGGAGATTTAAAACGTTTCGACATGGCTATATAAGTCTCGATATAAACTCAATACGAATAAATATAAAAAATGTCTCCAAAATCGGGTGTTTGAGACGGTCTCACCGTCGATTCGCAAACTACGTTTGCTTGAATTAATTATTTGATTTTTGTTATCCCTAGGGCTAATATAAGATGTATAAGGCACTCAAGCTAGATTTATCACCCGCGCAGGGTAAAAAAGTCCTACAGGGCAAGACAATCCGCCTGCGCTCGGACCAGCTCGGTAGCGACCATGAGCATATGTTCCATCCTGAAAATTACAAAAAGCTCATGCGGGCTAAGAAGGCTAATAAGGGTCTAACTCTTGCAATGGCTCACGGCGAAGCGGCAGCTACTTATCATAGTAACATGACCGGCTCAGGCTTTTGGGGAGATCTTTGGGGAGGAATTAAAAAAGGGTTTAAATTCGCAAAGGATTCAGGCATACTATCTAAGCTACTTGATTTGGGTGTTCCTGCGGCAGCTACTGCGCTTGGTGCCCCGGAAGCTGGTATAGCCGTACGAGGTGGAATTAAACAGTTGACCGGGGTTGGATTTAAAGAAGATGTTGCCAAGGTAGCCAAAGTAGCTAAACGGGGTTTTGACTATGCTAAACGCAAGGGCATTGTGAGTGATGCCATTGACCACGGCGAAAAATTTCTTCTGAGCAAAAGCGATAGGCCTGAACATCAAGAAATGATTCGATTTGTTCGTCGCGGGATCCGCAAAAAATATGGCGTTGGCATGACTGGAGGTAGTTTTAGACTCGGCTGAAAAAAAAGTTTTTGTTTTGCTATAGCATCTACTCGCGGATCTGCCAATTGTATAAAAGGCCAGTACGATGGCTAAGTAGAAGCTGCCCATGTGCTTTGTCTCTTGCAGCAACAGTCATATTTTGATATTTAGGATCGCGCTGCAGTGCAATTTCGTATGCGTGGCGGAAGCTATTGACCGTTTGTCGCTTGCTGATGACACCTTCGGACGCTCTTGATAGAGCTTTGCCAAATTATTCGCGATTTGTAGTTGACATTGCTACGTCTTTATCCGAAGATAACCGCCAGATAAAGAGTTGCTGAGGTGGGCTACCGGTAAGACGCGTGAGGAGATCGACCCAGTAGCGAAGGTAGCGCTTCAGAATCGGTGAATCGATTTCTACGATCTGAGACCCCATGTGCTTAACATTTTTAAATTTGTTCATTGCAATACGAATACGCCCTACTCTAAGAAACTGAATCCAATTCTGATCAGCCCGTAAGCGGTTAATAGCAGCATTAGTGATTTCTAGGGTGATCTAAGAGGCGGTTGCAAAGTATAGCAGGCTAGCATCAGAAGTTTTTGGAAATCACGGGCAAACGACATGATGTTCTTGCGATCGGAGGGTATATTCCACTTTTCGAATTCATCATTGCTAATTTTCTTAGCTTCTTTACGCAGATCGTACTCAGTAAAGAGCCTAGTCATCGCATCATCCAGTTGTGTCGTCATGTCAGCAAGACTAACATACATAGCAATTTGCTCAGACGTCGCATAATTCTCAGCTGTGCGAACCATACTTTGGTTACGAGCACGCGTTGCAGCAGCGCGGAATTGCTTCTTAGCCTGTGCATCGACACCTTTACCGGCTTTGCTATCAGCAAGAAACAGAATATGGAAAAGCTTTGTTTTGCGAGCTTCAAGGCTCTCTGATTGATTTACGTGTTTAATAACCTTCGAATACGAGTTAAGAAAACTTAGATCATCAACATCATTGCCAATATCGCGATACAGCTTGAAAAGATAGCTGGATCGAGCGCGAATGGTAGCTTCGGACAGAGGCTTGCCAGTGGAGAGCATCTTGACGAAATCGCCTCTTGTTAGCATGATTCTTTGAACAATATGTAAACTTTGTTATATACATTTATAAAAAAAACTTCAAAATGAAATTGTTTTGAATTTAATATTTTTATTTATATACAATGGATTCCGTCGAGTACGTTGATATTTATGAAGCCGAAGCAATCATGATTGATGAATCCTACTACACAAATCTGCCAACCGAGCCTTTAAAAAAACTTGAAGACGCTAATGAAGTATTTCGACGACTCGGAATCTCCAAACTGGCAGCTCTCCATAAACGACCCCAGACAAGAGCAATCCCGATAAATCCTAAATATTTCAGAAAAGCATTAAAAAGGTCACTATTTGAGCGCGATCCATTTTTTATGACATTCTTAAGAGATGAATACATAGGATATAACAAAGATCAAACCACTAACAACAATGGAAGATAGTATCGAGGCTAAGAAAGAGAATCGATATTCGCGTTATTACAAAAATAACACAGAGCGCTGTTTAAGGACTCAAAGAGAATACTACAGCCGGACGATCGAAGCTCGCCGCGCTTACGCGCGAGCGTATTATCATAGAAAAAAAGCTGAAAAGCTTGCTGCTAAGGCAGCCGAAGCTGCCAAGTAAGTCTTCTAATTTTTTTAGCTTAAAATTTCATCCAGCGCTTGCTTAAGCGCTGGTGCTTTTTCGATAACGAAAGTACTCTTTGTCAACCACTCAAGATAGTTACGATTAATAGCAAGGACCTGCTTGATTGTCGAGCCTTTGTATTTACCCCAAGTCATGAGATAAGAATCATCCATATCTTTGAACTTACCTTTCAGGAATTTATCTATATCGCTGCCCTCGCAAATTAGATGTTTTTGATTCATTAGCCACATGCAATATCCGGGATATGTCTCATAGACATCTTCGATACTATGATTGCGATATTTGCCGAATTGCGAGACAAGCGGATCGTATTCATCGTCAGTATCGTCATTCGAACCTTTGCGAAACATGCCTCTTAACTGGGTATCTATCTATCTATATATACATACATATATACATAGACCTAACATAAAAATAAATAATTTCAAAAGAAGCCGATGAGTTACAAATAAGGTTTCAACGCATTCGTTAATATATCCGTGTTGTATCGTTTCAAACGGCGACCCGATGACTTTGAAGTTGGGATATAATTCATCATATTTTTATCAAATGTCTGACGTGTCATGGGAGATTTGATTTTTGCTTGGTCAATAAATTTAAGATACCTTTCCCACAGTTCAGCTGGGCTTGGCGTTTGATTGCCCCAATGGGTATCTTTCGCATCATCGGATAACATATTAAATTCGCTCTCGCTGAACTCATATCCTCCAGCGTCTTCAACTCGCGAATTAAGTCGATCTAGCTCGTGTAGAAGAAACTTAACTAGCGACGATGCCTGTACGCGCTTTAACGTCTGCTTGTATTCAGTTCGGGGGGTATCTTGAGGATTCCAGCCATTGACATCGACGTTGCGAACGAGCCAATGGAAGATATGCTTCCCAGCAGTTTCGTTACCAAGAACGTCCCAGAATTTCTTGAAATATTTAGAATCGCCTCTCTTCGAGTCATTCGTTTCTAGGCAAAATGCTCGTCGGTCGCTCTCTTCGATAAACGAAGCAAAGTCTTGATTTGAAATAACAACATAGTTAATAAAATCCTTTACGGTAAACGGTTCTTTGCCCTTGTATTCGATCTGTGTTTCCTCAGCTGTAATAAGGTTTTTGAATTTATTCATCAGCGCGCGATCCTTATTATCAAGCGCTTCATCCAGAACGCATGAAAGTAGGGCCTGGCGAATAGAGTTGAAACGACCAGCAACTAAATCCATGTTGGCTGTAGTTATCGACAAATTAGGGCCAATTACAAATCGTTGGAAGATATCAAAAGGCGAATTCTTGCCAGAGCCTTGCAATCCCTTTACAATGAGAATTAATCCGGTTTTGATCATAGGATTAATTAATTGATGCGCGAAATACTTCATAAGGTGGTTATAGACCTTTTCGTCGTTATTGGCTAGAACTATTTTGATATGCTCAAGCCAGACATTGACTATCGATTCATCAACAACAAAATTGCTATCATATTCATGCACAAACCCGCTAAAAAAGTTGAAATTCTTGCGTTTTTCATAGGTTGTATCTTTTTCGAGTACTCCAAATGGCTCAAGAACAGTTTTGCGGTGGTTGATCAAGCGTTTAATATGATCGATTACTTCACCTAGCGATAAGCTGATTTTCGCAATTTCCCCGTCATCTTTTTGATGCTCAATGCTATACGTATATTTAGATAGCTGCTTCGTTGTTCTAGGAGTGAACATCGGAGTTGAAATATATTCACGGCCATATTTTCGCTCATCAAGCGATTCCACAAAAGCAGACTCGCCATTGTTTTCGACAAGAATGAGCGTTTGTCTAATCAAAAGAGCTAATTCAGCAATTTCCATTGTTTCACCATCGCGCATAGCAAGATCATTGAATTCAAGGTTATTGCGCTCGCGAATGACATTGCGATCAATGTTTTCTACGGCGTTATACAATGCGTTAAGAGCATCTGCATGATCTTTATTGTATTGCTCGGCTGCTTCCTGAGCTAGTTCTTTGGCTGATTTTGGCTCGCTAGTAGATTTGCCGGCATTGTTATTCCTGCTAGCCTTGCTAGCCTTGGCTGGCTTTGGAAGCTTTACTTTTGAAAACGCATCAATATCTTCTTCTGAAAAATTGGTACTATCAGCTATTTCTTTAGGAGTATGCTTGCCGTACCAACGCTTGAATTTCATATCTTCGTTATGGTTACATTTCCAATATGCCGCATTTTGCTTTTCATTAAACAACAGCTGAAGCGTATCAGCGTTGTCATGAACACGATTGCACGCTGGGCAATGGCTTGATCGAATTCGTTTCACAAACAACGAGTTGCCTCTAATTGAATTTGCATATATACCCATTGCTTCGGGTTTGTAGGCAGGGACTCTTTCGGCGTCAAGTTTCGTCAAGACCTTCTTTATAAAGTCGCTACTTGCATCCTCAAACGCTGCACGGTCAGATTGATTCGCCTGGATTGGCAGATCGTCATTAAATTCGTGTTGTCTGAAACAATTATGAAGCTCGAGTAGATGCATATTTTCTTTTGTTTTAAAAGCTTTCACAATCTTAACCGTATTGCCGAATTTGGTTGCCCCTGGCAGCGATAAACTACCATTTTTCTTATACGGCTGAGTATCAACAAATCCATGCGAGCAAAGCATAGTTTTGTATTCATCACCAATATCTGGAATCAGATCAATGTATTCGCCCTTCATTAGTTTAATAACAGCCTTACATTCAGAAACATTCATTGCAATATTGGTTATAATATGAAAACTGATTTTAACTTCATCGGAACCCTCTGGACGGGTTCGCTCGGCAATAGCATAATCAATATCTTTCTCGTATTGGTAATATCGCTCATCAACAGCCTCCAGCGTATAATTTAGGGCTTTCATTATATCAGCACATACACTTTCAGCAACTGAAGCCGGTTTTGCTGCGCTCACAAGAGCATCGTAGTACTTTTTGGAAATGATAGTTTCCAGATCCATGAAGAGTCTGATTTCAGGGTCTCGACCGATAAATACCTCATGACATTCGCATTCAAATCTCGTTTGACCATGAAAGAATTCTATAAAAGCATGCATATCCACCGGGTAATAAAACCATATGAATTTGCTTGATTTGCGTTTACTGCCGCTTATTTTGTAATGCTTATCGATTCTAATCACGCTACAGCCTTCGATATCGTACAAATATGAATTCTTATCATTTGCCAACAGGGTCCAAGATTCATGCGCCTTGCCGAGCGAGCAACTTGCTAATCCAATACTCATATTCCCTATTTTTATACGTAACGAAGCAATCGTATTCGTCAAATATTTTTTTAATTGGCTGATAGTTTGACTCCTCTAGTATAACAGAGTTAGCTTCTGACGAGATGGTAGTATCGTTCGGCGACATTGTAGGTGGAACTATATTAACCTGAACAAATTTCTTTTCGTCTGATTTTAATTCAATGTTTTCATTTTTTTGGGGTTCATCGTCATCCGATACATCATCGCATTCGTCGTCAGTCTCTACGATTTCCGGAAGAGGCTTTTCCTCCTCAATAGGCTCTACGATTTCCGGAAGAGGCTCTTTCTCTTCAATAGGCTTCTGGTTGATGTGTTGCCAGCACCATTCTTGTTTGCGGCCGCACTTCTCTCCGTTCGTTTTAATTCCGTTGCACATGGTTGTTGCTGTGTGAATTACTGTACTTTGTTATGTACTTGGTTATATCCTAGTGTATTTATCTCTTAAGATGATATTTTTTTATATCGGGGTCACTAGTGCAGGCACTTTAGTGTGAAGGGCCGGGTTGTCGTCCCTCTGTTTCTGATGATGTAGAAGCTTTAGGATTGTTCTCTATATTATATATTATACTCTATTTTATAAGGGACATTGAAATAAGTTAATAAAATAATACTTAAAGATAAACGTAAAACGTAAACGTAATTACGATTTACGATTACGAATTTTTACAAAAAAAATATATATAAAAGAGATTTGGTCTGGGGGCGCGGCCCTCCGACCCTCATCTATGTTTACTGTCTGTAAGACGGCAAGGCGGCGTCTACTACTTAAAAGACGGCAAGGCGGGTGGCGCCCCTGTTGTTGTTTTGGTGTCACCCGGCGCCCCTTATTCCCTTCCCTCTCAATCTGTCGCGATTACCACCTCTCTGACAATCAATAATCAATTGGCGGAGGTAAATCACCTGTACAATCTATTGAATCGATGTTTTATATGGAATCGTTCCCCGGTTTAGGCGATAAGACTGTCTTATCGGTGATCTGATTGGCCCCATCCTTGGTCCGCCCTCTTCCAGTGGTCGAGATCAGCATCGATGTCGATCGCGCGAAACTCGCCTCAACTCGCTCACTCTTGATCCTGCTCAAGCCTACTCAAGCCTACTCAACTGAAGACTCACCATGAACAACTCACCGTTCAACTCCAACTCCAACTCCAAGTCAAACAAGTCTAAGTCGAACAAGTCGAAGTCGAAGTCTAAATCGCGTTCGCGGTCGCGTGACTACCCGGAAGTCGATGCTTCGGAACTGCCCCAAGCCTCTATCTACCTTCGCCCCAACGAGTTGCCAACAATGAAGTGCTGGGCATGCAACAACTTGGTTCGTAGCGAGATCGAAACTGGCTGCCACATCCACCGCGACAACGTTAATCCCATGTCTGGCTGGGTTAACTTTATTGCGATGGAAGTCGATTCCGCTAATTTGCTACGCGAGCATGGTCTAGTCGAGGAAGGCGCTGCTGTAATTCGTGAGTTCGTGCATCAGCACATGATGGCTACATTTTCGGCGATGGCTATCGACGAGTTTGAATCTTCGGAAGATGAAGTGGAGATTATCGAGTATGAGGAGAAGCCCCCGGCTGGCCACGCAGTGGCTGTTCGCGGTCGCCGCTCAATGATGGATAACGGCTACATGGAGCAGCCCCCGCTAGTCACGCAATGGTTCTTCGCGGCCGTCGCCGCCGCCGCCGCCCAATGCTCGAGTACGACAACCAGGAGCGCGGCAATCAAGCGATGGTTGTGTACAATCGCCCATCTTCATGGGAGTACCGGGGCCAGCCTAACTACGGAGCCGAAGACAGTGAGAATGAGTACGAGTACGACAGCGGATACAGCTTCTGAGTAGTCAAGAGCAGAGTCAAGCCATTCAAAGGCCGTAAAATGCGTTAATACAGCGGACCCATTTTGATGTTAATTTCCCGCGAAGCGGCATTGCCTCTCAGTAAGTTAGACTTGGTATGGTCGAGTATCGCCGGCTCCAGATCTGTCCGGTATGGGGACGACAGATCTAAATGTCTTAGATACAGTATGCGCGCGATGTGAAAGCAGAAGATGCCTACGATAGAAAAAATATTTCTCTCTTAGAGAATGTATAAGAGACTCTCTAAACGTCTCTGATGGCCTCCAGGAATGTCTAGTTCCAGGACGATAAAGGTTTCGACAAACCCTTGATCTTCATACGTGAAGCGCACGATTACCATGTACTTCTCGGTCTTGACGACGACACCCGTCGCCAGTCGTACCTCCAACATACTTCGAGGTATCTTTAAATCCTCGCAGTCAAGCCTTGATAGACTTCGCAGTCGAACAAAATTATTCGACGCGCCCGAATCAACCAAAGCACGAAAAGAGTTGCTCTCTCTTTTCGACGACACGTTCTAGATGCCAAGACTTGGTTTGTCATCATGCATTTTACAGTGAGAAGGGTCCTCACTGGGGGCTGCAGTCCTCAGTGTCGCATGTCCGAGTTGGACACGCGTGACTGCTTCACCAGTAGGGCGCCCCGCGCCTACTGGGTTCCAGCGTTTTTTGTTTCTCCGCGACGATGCCCAGCATCGCCGCGTCGACCACCATCTCGGTGCACGGGTGCCGTGCACTCTCGGGCATAGTGACCGATCCTTCCGCAACGGAAGCATCGTACATTGCTTCCTTGTTGGCGTTGATAACCAGACCACTTTAAAAGTGGCAATTGTCAATTTCTCCAGTTTTTGCTCTAAAGTGGCACATTTTCTCGGCAGGAAGTGGCGAAAGTGGAACCCATAGAATACCCAAGTATAATTACTAACCGTGTGACTAAGTACGACTCGAAAGGGTGGCAGACACATTCAGGTCAGTAGTAAGTGCTTGACGGATACTTTTGTGTTAGACTGCGAGCCCACTGTGCATCGGATCACTGCCCCCGCTGCCACTTCCAAACCTCGTTTTACATCGATCAAAATACGCAAGTGTATAAATTGATAACAGCGACAACCGCATACCTGCATACGCGGGGTGGCATGGTGTCCCCCTTCCTGACTGTACGGGAACCCCGTCTTGATTCCTAGTTTCGTTTACCGCATAGTACAGCGATGGCGCCTTTGTGTCGGTGAATTATACTGCTTGCGTTGATGAGCTATAACGTGCGAACTTCACTATTGCCACGAGTGTAGCTTAGCAAAAGTTACGGGATTTCGCTACGAATAGAAGCATAGTCGTGTTCGTCGACTCCAACATCATTTTCGCAGTTTCCGCGATGTATGGCATGCATCTGTACTGTGTCAGCGCCCTTTTGACAGCTATGTGAGTGCTATTGTGCGTGGTATCGTCCAGAAAGGACTTGAATTCTGGTCATTCTTACCGAAATTTGTTCCACCTTTAAGGCTTGCCAGAAAGTGGAAAAGGTGGATTTTTTTTTCTGATTTTGCCACTTTTAAAGTGGTCTGTTGATAACCAACAGCCGTTGCATTCAAGAGGTCCATTGGTTCCGGACCTCCCGCCATCGCGACCGGAGGTGGTTGCAGCCTCGGCGCATTCGCGTGCAGTTTAGCCTGCCTCAGACTAAACTCCTCCTGCATCGCAAGAGTGATTGCAGCTTCGAGAGTATTCGGATACTCACGGAAGAGATAGGTCTTCACAGGCCCATCTCTCAATCCCTTCATGAACGTGACGACCTTGGTCGCCTCGTCAATCGGGTTGGTCACGATGTTCGAGACCAAGTACCGTGCTCTCTGAGCGTAAGCATGGACGTCATGATTGCCCTGCTGCAGATCGAGGAACTCAGCCCTCAACCGGAACTCATTCTGCGGGGGCTCAAACGCTTGTCTGAGCTCCTCCTTGAAACCCTCGTACGTGCTGAAGCACGTAGGATCAAAGAGTCGGCGTCCATACGCCCAACTTCTCGCTCGTCCGCCAAGACATGACATGGCGAACGCAACCTTGGACAACGGGTCGACGATACGTCGAGCCGCGATGGCAGTGTTGAGTTCGACAAGCCAACGGAGGAGAGGCTCACCCTCTCTTCCGACGTAGTTGCTCACATTGAGCTTAAGCGACTGTGGGCGAGGTGTCGTCCCCGACGACACCGCGGTACTGGCAGCAGCATCTCGCTGCTCCCTCAAGATGAAGCCCAGAGCAACACCGTGTTGCTCTGTCGGCGTTAGCGTACGCAACATCGTAGCTACAGCCGCCTCACCAATGACTTGTGTCCAGATCCCGTAACCAGGCCGTGATACGCATAACGAACGTCGTCTGATTGGTTATTATTATCATCACTGCAGGGCAGTACTCACACTGCGGGGCGCCAGATCTCATTGCCGTGCATCTTCGACGGGAACGGCGGCGAGGTAAGACGGACAAACATCTATCGAACGAGCTAATGTGCTGCGTCATCACGAGTAACGACTTGTTAATGCTGTTAACCTCTATTTGGTGCTTCTAGTGCGCTTCCTGTGACGAAATGGCACACGCCTCGCCTCCGGATCCGACTCGTGGATTGCCTGGCGGATTCGTCGCAGTGTGGTTACCGCTCGTTCGGGCCGTATGTGTAGGCGGCTTCATCGGCACATGAGCTATGCCGAGTTGGTAAAGATCGTCGGCTTCACGTTGTGAAGTTGGTTGCTGCATATTTGCCCCTGTACTTGCCTCCACACCGGCGACGATATGTCGGACCAGCACCGTCCATTCCGAGAACATCTTGCGGTTGGCCTTCGTGAAGTCAGATGGCTGCAGCGCCCAAAACGGCGGGTATCCGGCAGCAGGATGGCCAAGCCACCAAATCCGCCACACACTTAGCGCATCTAGCTGTGGAAAAGCAAAATCCTGCGGCATCCGATGAAAGCGCCCGTCTGATTGCCAGTGATAAACGATGCTGGTTGAACTTGATTGAGCTGCCTCTTGCTGAATGCGCTGCTGCATTCATTTTATGCAGCAGGAACGCTTCGGAGTGCGTAGGTAGGAACACGTCGAGGTTAAGACTGCCGTCCTCGCTGAAGAATTCATCGGCATCCTGGCAAGTGGCGCGAACCCAGGTAGAGATGCCCTTTAAATAGCTTTGGTACGCCTTTTTCGTGCTGACAGCAGTGGAGGCACTTCGAACTTGATCTCCATCGAGGCGACCACGGGACGGAGTCTGTAATACAGGTCCAGCAGGAGCAGGGGGCACAGGTTGCTTGTCATCGTCAGCTGCTTGTTGTGGCTTGAGGGAGTCGAATTGTGTGGGCCAGTGAAGAGGTGCCCACGACAGACGTATTTTAAACCAATCAGAGCGGGTAAATAGGTGTAACGAGCACGCGATACGCATTCGTGTTCAAATCTCTTGACGGAGGCTGCAGTCATTGCCGGCTGGAAATTGGAGGGATCGAAATTTGTTTGATTGAAAACGTAAGATGTCCATGTTACGGGGGCTTTAATTTGCCTATACTGGCGATACTATAGTTGGAGATTGACTGTTGACAGTCGTTGGAGTGCCTCCCACTCTGGATCCGACAGGTGGAGGCAGTGAGCGCGTGGAACATGAGTTGCAGGCGTAGTGGAGCTTTCCATGAGCACCTCCGTGTTCATGAAAAGGTTCTCGGCTCCCCATCCGTACAGTCCCGTACGAACGTTCAGGTAGTCGGTCGTTGGACGGACTACATAGTGCTACCAGGTGTAATGGGCCCACCTTGGCTCACTACAACAGCTTACACGTGTGCGCACGTGTGTGAGGAAGCGTAGGTTTCTTTTACTTGAGTTAAGTATACTCGAGGTCCACGAGTATACTTTAAACAAGATAAAGACTCTAAGTAGCTGATTTTTGGTAAAGATGAGAACTATTATTTTTGTTTTATGTTTCTGACTTCCTCTAAATGTAATATTCTAAGTTGGGAATCTGCCAACGGCTGGTTGGCAGAATTCCTTTGCTATGCATGTCGCTCTTTGGTTAAAAGATGCTGCTTTCAACCAATAGGAATCCTAAATGTATATGGACCACCCGTCGTGGTGATCGTAAATGAATGTGTCCCTTGATGTAACGTACACCAAGGCCGAGGAAGTGTTTGAACCTTTAACAGACAACGCGTCTGTTAGAGTTGCAAGTGGCTGTAGCCACTTGTGCGTGTAACCCCGTTACACCATCCCCCGCCAAGGTTAGACGTGCCGGTCTCGGCACGTCAAGCACCATTGACTGTTTGGTCAATGCATGACGTTTAGAAGAGAGCGTGCTCGTGATAGAACGAGCACGTTGAAGTTGAAGACCTTTGGCGCAGCAGCGGAGGACCTCTCTGCTGCTGAGTATCATGCGCGGCAGTGTGCGAAGCGCTTCGCTGCCGCGGGGGCAGGCACCACGGCCTGCCCTCGAAGTGTCTTCGGGCGCTATTGTTAACAACAGCGTTCGCATTACTGTCCAGTGTGTAGTGCATGGTAGGCTTCGTAAGCCTTCACCATGTCCGGAACGTCTTGGAGCAAGACGTTCCGCGGCTCCCATGTATCTTGGTTGGGAGGAAATCCTCTCCAACGAATACGAAAACGAACTGGTTCTAAGTTCGTTCTCGGGATACTGTGGTCAACAATCCGCTCAACTATCCATCGAGGTGAGCCGTGTGCGCCACGAATTGGTGGCGGCGGTGGTGGGAACACGCCCCATGTGTGGTCAACTTGGTGTTGCCCCTGATCTCGCTTCTCCCCACGACCGGAACTCGGTCGTGGAGTAGCTACAGAGCGCTGCGCTCGGTGCTCTTGAGTATCCTTACTTAGCGACGGTCTCCTAGACCGCCTCGATCGTCCCGGCCGGGCTGGATCTCCAGCTCGACCTGCTCCAACGCGACTTTGCGCTGGAGAAGATGATCGCTTCCGCCGAGTCTTCTGGCTCGGTTCAGCCGAGCTAGGTAGCTCGTGCTGCATGTATGGCTTCAACCGTCCGACGTAGAACGTCGGATGGAGGCGCATGCTAGACGGGATGTCTAGCGTGTAAGCGTTGCCATGCCGTTCCAACACTGTGAACGGCCCGATGAAACGCGAAGCAAGCTTACTCGCTCCGAAGTCGGAAACTGCATGTTTAGTCAAGTTTTGAGTAGCTAACAAGACTAATGAACCCTTCTCGAATTCATTAGTGTTGCCCCTGCCAACATTGTCTGCGGTCAGCTTCTGTCGGTCGACAGAAGCTGCAATTGCGTCCTGGACAAACCGAATGACGGCTTGTCTGCGCTGCACGAAGTTGATTGCGTCCGAGCTGAATTCGTTCAGCTCGCTTTCAGCAGTAGGCCCAGCCTCTGCGTCTGGCCTCGCGGTGTCTGTGCCCCGCACAGACACGTTGTGCTTGTTGCGCTTCTTCGTGTGTGCGTCTGTGCTCCGCACAGACGCGTTGTTCTTCGCCTTCTTGTTGGCGTCTGTGTACGCGCTCTTCTTCTTGCGCACGATCGCAGCTGACACGGTGCACGTGTCAGCGGCATGCTGAGTTGCGGTCGTAGATCCTCCCCCACTGAAGGAAGGAGTCACCACCCCGAGCATGCTCGGAAGTCGTGGGTGCCGCATGGCATTCACGTAGAACGGTGTATGCCAGGTCGAAGCATGCACCGAGTTGTTGATGGCGAGCTCCGCCATCGACAGACACTCGCTCCAATGTTGTAACGAGTGAGCGTAGCTCTTGAGTATGTCGACGACCCCGCGATTCACGCGCTCGGTCTGCCCATCCGTCTGCGGATGGTCCGCAGTCGACATCGAAAGTTGGCTCCCAAGAAGTGTAAACACTTGCCACAGGTGCGCTGTGAAACGCGGGTCCCGATCCGACACAATGTCGGTCGGCATGCCATGGTGTTTGAACACCATGTCAACGAACAGACGTGCAGTCTGCTTCGCAGTTACTTCAGCGGGTACCGGTACATCTTGCTGAAGCGGTCAACAAAGACCACAACGCCCGTGTTCCCCTGGCTGTCCGGGGGGAAGACCGAACACGAAGTCCAAAGCATGGACTGCCAACACTCCGACGGAGTCGGTAGTGATTGCAAGGGAGCCTGCGCGAAAGGCGCAGGCTTCACGCGTTGACAAACCTCGCAAGCACGGACGTACTTGCGCACCCATTTGCACTGGTGGGCCCAGTAGAAGTCTCGCGTGAGAAGAAGGTAAGTCTTCTCACGGCCCGGATGCCCCGCAGTCGGTGCATCATGATACTCGTACATGATCCTGAGTCGCAGGCCAGTGTCATTGGGCACGACAACACGGTCCGCGTTGTCGTCGACTGCACTGTAGAGCAATAATGTAACGGGGTTACACGCACAAGTGGCTACAGCCACTTGCAACTCTAACAGACGCGATGTCTGTTAAAGGTTCAAACACTTCCTCGGCCTTGATGTACGTTACATCAAGGGCCACATTCATTTACGACCACCACGACGAGTGGTCCATAGACATTTAGGATTCCTATTGGTTGGAAGCAGCATCTTTTAACCAATGAGCGACATGCATAGCAAAGGAATTCTGCCAACCAGCCGTTGGCAGATTCCCAACTTAGAATATTACATTTAGAGGAAGTCAGAAACATAAAACAAAAATAACAGTTCTCATCTTTACCAAAATCAGCTATTTAGAGTCTTTATCTTGTTTAAAGTATACTCGTGGACCTCGAGTATACTTAACTCAAGTAAAGAAACCTACGCTTCCTCATACACGTGCGCACTCGTGTAAGCTGTTGTAGTGAGCCAAGGTAGGCCCACTACACCTGGTAGCACTTTGTAGTCCGTCCAACGACCGACTACCTGAACGTTCGTACGGGACTGTACGGACGGGGAGCTGAGAACCTTTCATGAACACGGAGGTGCTCATGGAAAGCTCCGCTACGCCTGCAACTCATGTTGCACGCGCTGACTGCCTCCACCTGTCGGATCCAGAGTGGGAGGCACTCCAACGACTGTCAACAGTCATTGGGGAGGCGGCAGTTGCTGCGATGCTGCGTACGTTATCGCCGACAGAGCAACATGGTGTTGCTCTGGGTTTCATCCTGAAGGAGCAGTGGTGCGTGTGTGGTGGTAACAGGACCATCGCTCTCTGTTCCACCGTCGCGACCGAAGCGCACTAAAGTGCGCTTCTCCCAATCGATTACCGGATCATGCCGTGCAAGCCACGGCATGCCCAACACAATGTCAAACTTATCGTCCAGGTCCAGGACGATAAAGGTTTCGACAAACTCTTGACCTTTATACATGAAGCGCACGCGTACCATGCGCTTCTCGGTCCTGACGACGACACCCGTCGCCAGTCGTACCTCCAACATACTTCGAGGTATCTTTAAATCCTCGAAGTCAAGCCTTGATAGACTTCGCAGTCGAACAAAGTTATTCGACGCGCCCGAATCAACAAAGCACGAAAAGAGTTGCTCTCTCTTTTCGACGACACGTTCAAGATGACAAGACTTGGTTTGTCATCATGCATTTTACAGTGAGAAGGGTCCTCACTGGGGGCTGCAGTCCTCAGTGTCGCATGTCCGAGTTGGACACGCGTGACTGCTTCACCAGTAGGGCGCCCCGCGCCTACTGAGTTCCAGCGTTTTTTGTTTCTCCGCGACGATGCCCAGCATCGCCGCGTCTATCACCATCTCGGTGCACGGGTGCCTTGCACTCTCGGGCATAGTGACCGATCCTTCCGCAACGGAAGCATCGTACATTGCTTCCTTGTTGGCGTTGATAGCCAACAGCCGTTGCATTCGAGAGGTCCATTGGTTCCGGACCTCCCGCCATCGCGACCGGAGGTGGTTGCAGCCTCGGCGCATTCACATGCAGTTTAGCCTGCCTCAGACTAAACTCCTCCTGCATCGCAAGAGTGATCGCAGCTTCGAGAGTATTCGGATACTCACGGAAGAGATAGGTCTTCACAGGCCCATCTCTCAATCCCTTCATGAACGTGACGACCTTGGTCGCCTCGTCAATCGGGTTGGTCACGATGTTCGAGACCAAGTACCGTGCTCTCTGGGCGTAAGCATGGACATCATGCTTACCTTGCTGCAGGTCGAGGAACTCCGCCCTCGACCGGAACTCATTTTGTGGGGGCTCAAACGCTTGTCTGAGCTCCTCCTTGAACGCTTCGTACGTGCTGAAGCACGTAGGATCTGAGAGTCGGCGTCCGTACGCCCAACTCCTCGCTCGTCCGCCAAGACAGGACATAGCGAACGCGACCTTCGACAACGGGTCGACGATACGTCGAGCCGCAATGGCAGTGTCGAGTTCGACAAGCCAACGGAGGAGAGGCTCGCCCTCTCTTCCTACATAGTTGCTCACGTTGAGTTTCAACGATTGCATGCGTGGTGTCGTCCCCGACGGCACCGCGGTAGAGGCAGCAGCGTCGCGATGGTGCGCGTGCCCGGATCTTGGGATGACTCGGGATTTCACCGTGAGTCCCTCCAAGAGGATGCGCAAGCTGAGTTTGGACAAGGGAATGAAGCGTCGACGGAGATCGGATCGCCATCGACGTCGTTGAAACACGATCGATCCGCGGATCGGCAGAGCCTAGGGAGGAGCTCTACCGACGGAACAGAGGAAGGTCCGGCGACGGACCTAGAAGAAAAGCCTCAACCTCCTCCCCAGGTCCCTTCGGGGACCCCCGCAGGTCTCGATGCGAATCGTGACCTGCCGGACGAAAGTCCACCGGCACAAGCCGGAACCCAACCGCCCAGCGTTAGATCAGCCAAGAAGAAACCAGCGAGATCGAAGTCATCGCGGAAGAAGATGAAGGCTCCAGACTCCGACGCGGACGATCGAGCCGATCTCGCGCTGAGCGTGACCGAAGATCAAGTGGCTACAGCATACTACACGAGGGAGCTGCATGCTTTCCTGCTGCAGGACGACGTGATGAAGCTCCTCCGACCAAAGCTCCTCGGTGATCTTACGGGGCCAGTGTCACAACCGGCCCCGGGATCGGACAAGTTGGATGCTGTTCAGACCTTGCTACGGCTGTTTAAGGAAGTTGGTATCATTGCAGGAGTGTTGGATGCGGAGAGACTGTTTGATCTGAAGCTTAGCACGATCCAGAACTCGGCACAGAAGCTGTTCCTGCTACTGAAGCCGTTGGTCGGTGAGCCGAAGCAACCCTCGAGAGAAGCATCAAGATCGCCCAAGAAGGTATCGAGATCAACACCAGCCACGCCGGATCATCCGCTCCCTAACCTAGGTGACCAGACGGCGACGTCGTCTCCATACATATCGGCGACGGAAGAGGTGGACTCTGACAGTGTGGATGACCCGCCTCCACGCATGACGTTGGGACCCTCAGGTGCTGCTATGTTGCGAAGTCGAGCGGAGCGGGCCGAGCGCGAGGTGTCGGTGCCAACTCAAGAGCCGAAGATCGCAACAGCGTCAGTGCGCCACTCTCCGGAAAAGCTTGAGTCGTTCTTCCAAGCGGCCATGGAACGTTTTCTGAAGGAACAACAGCTGCCGGTTACCGCGCAGAAGTCACAGCCGACTGGGGATCAAGATGTGGAGATGGAGTCTGTTGGATCACCAAACCGACATTCTTCGTCATGGGAGTTCGACCCCGACGACCTTGATCTAGGGCGACCTGTGCGCGCAGCGATCGCAACGACAGCTTCTACGTCAACCGGAAACACCGGTGCGGCACCACGCATCCGCGTGTCTGCTATGTCGGAGCTGAAGGAGTTTTCGGGGAAGGATGGTGACGAAGACCGAGCTCGATCTTGGGTCAGCAAGGTAAGGTCGGCCTTCGTTCGCGACCAAGCGCCCGATGATGAGAAGTGCCTGGTATTTGGCGATCTACTCACGGGTCCAGCGAGAAACTGGTACCGTCAGCTGAGTCGGACAACCCGCGCCACGTGGAAGGACTTGCTACAGAGCTTCCAGATCCAGTACTGTGGACGTGGCGTCTCGGTTGCCCGCCAGTATTATCATGCTCGGAAACGATCTGATGAGTCGCCTCTGGAATATCTTCATCGACTCAACGTTGCAGGTCTGCGGACGCGCCTGCAAGTCAAGGACGGGCCGCCGGATGTGCGTCGCGAGCATGTGGAGCATTTTATCGAGACTTTGGATGATCGTGATCTAGCGGACCAGCTCGCCCTACTCCGGATCCCCGATGCGGACACTCTGGAAGAAGTTCTGCGATCTCGCCAGCGTGCCAAAGCGCGACAGAGCAAGACTGTGTACGGCTCGATTAAACCTCGTGTGAAGCCGCAGGCCGCCGCTGGTGCCCGCGCGGTACGGGCGATCCAAGTGCAGAGCGACAGCAGCGACTCGGATGCAGGATCTAGTGGAACAGAGGAGAATGGAGATCTGCGCCGGGTGTATGTTGCCAGAGCCAGTGACAGTGAAGTAATGACTGAGAGTCACCCCTCCGACCAAGACCGGCGTCCGCCGGATCAAGAGCGGAGTCGTAAAGATCGTCGATCGGGACACCACTCGAAACCGAAAGACATGGGGGCGCCCTTTCGGCGGTGCAGTCATTGTGGATCTACCAAGCATGGCGATCTGGGATGCTGGAAGCGACTGACGTGCGAGAAGTGTGGCAAGCATGGTCATCCGTCAGACCGCTGCCTTTTCGTCTGCAAAGCCTGCGGAGAGATCCATGACGAAGGAAGCTGCCCGATGGAGGAATTTTACAACTTGATCCGCCAGTGGTACAATCCCACCAAGCCCGGAGGCATGTTGCCCGAGTCCGCGGAGAAGATGTTAAACTAGGACGCTCGCCGGGTTGGAATCCGGTACGAGACGAGCGTTCTCAGTTCTGCATCTTTGCGTATGTCGAGAAGCAGTCGCAGTCGACTGTAAGCAAACTCATCGACAATACATGTGATCTTCGAAAGAAACCTACGGCCACCGTATCAAGTCTTCACCAAGTTGATGAATACTCAAGATCGAGTGTGAAGATGGCTTTGGACGTCGCGTTGGGAGAATCGCGTGGTTATTGGAAATACCATGTGCCCGACAAGAAGTTCAAGCAAGCGAAAGCTGTGGGCAAGATCAACAACGAAAAAGCCACTCTGTTGTTTGACAGTGGTGCCGAAGTGTCTATTCTAGACACCGCCTTTGCTCGTAAGGTGGGGTGCTACATTGATGAAAGTCAGACATTGGAGTGTGAAGGTGTTGGAAAATCTCCATACTTGGCGGAAGGACGTGCACGGCTCAAAATCACACTCGCTGGATCGCTGGTGTATTTCTTCGATGTCTGGGTGGGACCGCCGACCGGTGGCCAAGACTTGATCCTCGGCATGGACTTCATGGTGCCGGCCGGAATCCGCCTCGATCTAGCTGACGGAACTATCTGCCTGCCGGACGAGGTGCGAATTCAGCTTGCTGGAAGGCGTCCGCTCTACGGTGACAAGGTCGAACAAGTGAACTTGACCGACTATCGCGAGATCGATGTGGCCGGATCAACCGAAGTGAAGCTGCGTGTGAGATCAACGGAGCATCAGAAACTCTGGGTTACGCGCGGCGACCGATGGGTGCCTACCGTGACTGGTGGTCCAGGCAAGGCCTGCTATCTGCAACTGACGAATGTGAGCGATCGCAAGTTAGTGTTGCATCAAGGTACGCGACTCGCGATGTGGTTGTCCGGAGATCGAGTGCCGCGCTTACCTGGGTATGTCTCCGTCGGATCGCGCCGGTATGCCGAGTGGCAGAACTTGGCGTACCAAGCAACCACCGACGCTACCAAGGACGTGCCTGGGCCCACCGACGTGCAAGGGCCTGCTGTGGAGCGGCCGCAGTACACAACGCCGACCGCGATCTTGGCCCGCCCGGCGGTGCGGCCGGAGGTGACAACAGTACGTGCCGAATGGGAGTCGCCCAAGAACCCCGACGATGCCAACCCGGAAGGGTCGCACGACGACCCCATCGTGTCTCAAGCGATACCCAGCAGCGACGACGAACCGAAGAACATCGACGAAAACGGCGCGGAAGAAACGCGCCATGATTTCGCCATGTCGCAGGGGGCGGACAGGCCATCGGGTGATTACGACGCTGAATACCCGGTCTGCGACACAGAATGTTTGGATGAACGCGTCCCGTTGGTGCGACAGGGGACGTCTAATCAAGATCGAGTGGTTGCGACAGACACAAATCAGGTGTCTCATCAGGATTACGGTGGTGCGACAGACGCAAATCAGGCGTCTCATCAGGATTACGGTGGTGCGACAGGCGCAAATCAGGCGTCTAATCAAGATCGACGGGTCGTAACGGACGAAAATCCAGCGACTTCCTGTGACGTCGGAACGGCGCGTAAACCCACGCCCACGAGTGATCTTGAAGTTGATGCGCGCCCAAGACCAGTCGAATCAGAAGATCCTGAAGTGTGCATGACGGAAGGTGGTGATCTTTACGCGGAAGACATCGAAGGTCAAATGGCGGTGCTCCCGGAGTTCACCACGACTGAGGAAGTCGCGATCACCGACATCCAAGTTGGAGACCCTGACGAAAACACGCCGGAGGAAATTGACCGGCTGCGGCAGATCATCTGGCGACGGAAGCACTTGCTGATGGGAAAGGGCAACGCCTTACCACCGGCCGCAAAAGGTGCGATCTGTGACATTGACGTCGGAAATGCGAAACCAGTTGCTCAACGGTGCCGTAAGGTGGCACCGCAGTTCCGCGAGAAGCTGGAGCAGCTAATCAAGGGACTCCTGTCGGCCAAGATGATCAAGATTTCGACATCCCCTTGGGCGTCACCAATCGTGGTGATTGTCAAGAAGAACGGAGTTGACATCAGACTCTGTATTGACTACCGTCTGGTCAACCGTCTGACGCGCTTGATGGTCTACCCGATGCCGCTGATCAACGATCTCCTCGAGGACCTCGACAAGGTGCTCTGGTATTGCTCGCTGGACATGGCAAGCGGTTTCTGGGTGGTGACGATGACAGATCGAGCTCGTGCGATCTCCGCGTTCATCACTCCCTGGGGACTGTATGAGTGGGATCGAATGCCATTTGGACTGAAGAACGCACCGCAGATCTATCAGCGGTTGATCGACAATGCACTCTATGGTTTCCTCAAGATCACGGACAACCAAAATCGACAGGGCCAGCTCGACTTGTTCAAGGATGGAGAACCAAACGACGAGCAGAAGACCTCTGTTCTTGGTCGCCGATCTTATATCGATGATATCTTGGTTACGGCTGGTTCGTGGGATACGCTGTGCGAGAAAGTGGAGAAGCTGCTAGATGTCTGCGAGGAATGGAACTTGTCGATCAGCGTGGCCAAGAGCTTCTGGGGGTTGAAGAAGGTCGACTACTTGGGACATCGAGTGTCGGCGGAAGGCTTGGAGGCTCACCCGAAGGACTTATCGGCTTTGGCCAACCTGCCGTTCCCGACCACCCTGAGATCGATGCAGTCATTCTTAGGCAGTCTCAACTACTACAGCAGGTTCATCGAGGACTTCGCGATTTACGCTTCAGTGCTGTACGAACTCCGTGAAGCCGACTTCTACGAAATCGCCAGGAAAACCAAGATCGAGGCCAGCGCAGATGGTGTTGAAGATGATAAGCACCAAACTGATAGTGACAAGTGGGGCCGAGCCATCACGGCATTTACGGTGTTGAAGGACAAGATTGTGAAGGCGCCGATCCTGCAGCACTTCGACCCAGATCGGGAACCGGTGGTCATAGTGTACGCCAGCAAGTGGGCGATCTCTGCAGCATTGATGCAGGAGCACGAGGGGGTGTACAAGCCAGTCGCCTTCACCAGCCGGACGCTCAAGCCGAACGAGATCAACTATGGAATGGTGGATAAGGAGGTATTGGCACTGCTCAGGATGCTGGATGTCTGCTACACGCAACTGGTCACAAGATCGATCAAAGTCCTGACCAGATACTCGACGTTGGCGTGGCTGGTGCACTCATCCGGCCTGCAAGGACGCCTCGGACGCTGGGCAGCGCTACTGTCGTCATGGACACTGGAGATTGTGAAGTGCACAAAGGGAGAAGACGAGATCTTGGGCGTGCTAGCCGCAAGCATAACGCCACGCGAGGAGGTCGACGCCATCTTGACGTCGATCTCCCCCAGGAAGCAGCCGCGACAAACGATCACGATGCCACCACCTACGGTAGAGGCTGATGAAAAGCTGCTGGTGGTTAGCTTCGACGGATCCGCTCGCGTGAAACGCAGTGGGGGCGCATACAGCGCGATTGTGTGGAGATTGCCAGAATGGAGAGTGATCTCGGCCGCTTCGGAGTACCAGATTGATCTTACGGTGAACGAGGCGGAGTATCACGGTTTGTTGCTTTGTTTCGATCTCCTGGCCGTCCAGGACAGGGGGCGCCGTCTGATCATCTGCGGAGACTCCAACCTGGTCATTCGACAGATGCGCGGCGAGATCGAGTGCAAGGCTCCGAGTTTAGTGTTGCTGCGCCAGAAGGCTATGGAGCAGTTGCGATCATGGCCTAACCACGAGTTCCTTCACATGAAGCGGGAGTGGAATCAGAGTGCAGATCGACTGGCAAGTGCCGCCCTCCAGCGAGAAGGTGGCGCGGTTGTCACCTCGGACGAAGAGCGCGAGGACTTGGGGACGTTAAATCGACTAGACGAACTGTTAGTCCCGCGACCCGATGCGACTGTGGTCAAGATCGCGGCGGTTACGAGATCCAGACGGAGGGCAGCCCCGGAAGTATTGCAGGAATCGATTGTGCAGCGACTGCGAACGGAGCGCATCTGCTACGCGCAGAACGAAGAGAAGTGGATTGTCGATCTCAAGAAGTATCTACTTGGGGACGTGCAGGACCTGACCTCCGCAGAAGCAAAGATGTGTGCTAAACTCGCAGAAGATTACGAGATCGACGAGGCGAGTCTGCTGTTCTATTGTCCACCGTCGAAGCGCTCGAATGAGGATCGTGATCTCGTGATGCGGTTGGTGATCCCGGAGACCCTGCAACAGGACTTCCTGCACCATTACCACTCGAGTCTAGAAGGTGGCCACCAGGGCATCGGGAGAACCTATCAGAGGATCCGAGCTCATTTCCACTGGAGAGGACTCTACCAGAGTGTGCAACGTTATGTGGGTCAGTGCGTGGACTGTGAGACGGGTAAAGGTAGGCCGACTGCACAAGGAGAGTCGCCTGGTAACCTCCAAGCCACCTACCCGTTCCAGATCATTGCCATGGACCATATCCCGTCACTGCCCAAGTCGTACAAGGGGAACACAGAACTATTGATCTGGATCGATCTTTTCACTGGGTTCGTGATTGCGAAGGCTAGTTCGTCGCGGACAGCTCAAACGATCGCTGAAAACTACGAAGAGTGCGTGTTCCGCAGATTTGGCGCCAGCGAGGCGATAAGACACGACCGCGAACCTGGATTCATGTCAGACTTCTTCAGATCGTTCAACAAGATTATCGGTCAGAGGCAAAGGGCAACTATGGCGTATCGGCCTCAGGCCAATGGCACCGCGGAGAGGATGGTACAGACGCTCACTCGCGCCCTGAAGATCTATGTCGAAGACGTCAACCAGCGAGACTGGGACGAGTACGCGGAACGCCTCACGTTCGCGCTCAACACGGCCCAAGATCGGGTTCGTGGAGATACACCTTTCTATTTGGTCCACGGCTGGGACCCTCGTTCTACATTGGAGGCGATGGTACCGCTTGGATCAACGCGTCGGCGAGATCGACAGCCTCGCAGATGGCGTTACCATATTCAGAAGCAGTATCAGCAAGCCCGGCATCAAGTCAATGAGCGGCTACGAGAGGCCATTCGGGATCGAGCTGACCAACACAACGAAACCGTGCGTCCACTCGAGATCGAGGTTGGAATGCAGGTGTGGCTGTATCTCGACCGGGTTAAGGAGGGCTATGCACGCAAACTTGCGCACATGTGGCATGGCCCATTCCGGGTTGCTGAAGTCATCGACACCTACGCCGTGCGTCTCGAGATCGCCGGAACCGAATATCGACTGTTCCCAGTGGTACACATCTCTAAGCTGAAGCCTGTGCGCGTCTTCCCCGACCGGCCGAGCCTCACCCTCGCGACTCAGGACCAAGATCGCTTCGATTTTGATGAGGCGCTACTACCCGAAGATAGTTGGGAAGCAAATCTCGACGACGACGAGTATGAAGTGGAGCGTATTGCCGATATGCGATCTGGACGGCGTACTCGGTATGGACGGGTGCTACGAGAGTTCTTGGTTTACTGGAAAGGATATGACGAGCCATCGTGGGTCGACGAGGCTGACCTGAACTGTGGAGCGCTGTTGCATGACTACTTGCGCGAGCGAGTGCATCGAAATCGCTTCGAAGTCATGCAGTCGCACGAAGAGCAGTAGTGCGGCGAGATCGTGCGCCGAGTTGGTCGACGCACGAGGCAACGAGACGAAGGGCTTGCGGGGAGGTAGCAAGTCAGGAGGAATGGAGGTGTATGAGTTTGTATGGATTAGTCAGCATTGAGGCACTCTGTGTCTGGACTGACTGCGTGGTCTGCGATGAAGAGATCACGCACCAGAAGGTGGAAAAGAGGATGTCAAGTATGGAGTGTGCAGGCCCTGACGAGAGATCGGTGTGGAGAAAATTAAATGCAGAAGACAAACAGAAGATGGGAGACGAAGATCGCAAGTTCGATTGAGTTGCGTAAAATGAAGGGACGGCGCCACATACCTACTGGGCAACGAGGAACTTATCTGGGAGGCGAGCGATCTGCATGGCGGGATGAGCACTCGGTTGCTGGCGGAACTGAGTACGCCACGGCTCTTCGCGGTCGACGATCTCGAGTGCGTCAGCCAATGTTTGCGTGTCGTTATCCACTCGTGGAAACCACTCCTTCAGATCGCGTGGCTTGGGGAAGTGCAAGAAGAACGGGTCCAACAGGATGTCGAGGTCGCACCTACGAAGGCGCAGCGCTGGAATCAGGTGCTTGCGCAAGAACCTCCGCCACGCCACCCCAGCACGGCTCCGCCGCTGACGACGCTCCTCATGATACGCCGCGAGTCGAGGATCCGCTAGCATCATCGCGTCGGAGATCGGAAAGAAGTGGGTCGACTCCCAGAACGCGAGGAAATGTCGCTGCTCGAGATCGAGATACGCATCGACGAACCCCGCTGGCAGCTGATGGGACATGAACGTCAGCGGCGACTCATCTGTATCCATGACCGACCAAGGTGGTGGATCGGCACGCAGCAACGCATCGACGGCAGCACCGGTGATGAGATGTTCATACGTACTGGGATGCGGATGTGATTCGGGGTCGATCTCTGGAAATAGCCATTCGGACACGTTAACCAACAGCTTGCCCAGTACACGGACGTCGATCTCCGCCACTCGTAGGTGGCTCACGGTCTCACAGTCCCACGGGATCACCTCGGACTGACGAAAGGGGCGAAGGTGCCGGTATCCGGGGATCCACTGCGTGCGTGGCACCGTCGTCGGCCTGAGGGTCGCGTCGTCCACTTCGGCAATTGCCCGCTCGGCGTCTTCGATCTCGTCTTCGCGCTCCACGTCTGGGTTCTGAGTGCTATCTTGATCAGGACCTTGATCTTGGGTAATTGCTTCACGATCTCCTCACGGCCATCCCCACTCTCACGGTCACCCTCTGACCCATCGTCGGCATCTCGCGGAGCCTCGGATGCATCCTGGGGAGGAGGATCACTTGTCGCGCCTTCTCGGTCACTAGACTCGTCCGAAGAGCCGCCCGGTGAGTCTCCGCTCCAGCTGAGCTCAGATCGATAGGCCGACTCGACGATCCAGTCGCAGTCGTAGAAGATCGCCGGTGCTCGGAGCGTGAACGTGAAAGGGCGGCTCGTGACTCCTCTTCGAACCCCTCGGCGTCAGCGTCCATGTCGTCCTGGGCCGCGTCAACCTCTGGTGACAATGGGAGTTGCCGGGGAGAGGCATCTTGGTGTTCGGGTGCCGCATCACGGATCTCGACCTCGGAGGCGTCCGCCGCCGTATCGGCGTCAGCGGCCGTGTCAGTGTGGCGGGACGATCTGGAAGAGGCTAAACGCTTGCGAGGCGGAGATCGCGAACGGGACGGCGCACCCCGACGAGGAGCAGATGAGGATCTTGAGGTCTTGCGCGCTCGCCCCGAAACCGGAGATTCACTGGTAGCTGGAGGCATAGCGCGTGCTTCACCGGAGGCAGCTGGAGGGCTGGACACAGGCACGGGGAAAGAAGATGGCGCTGGGAGTCCCACGTCTTGCCCCATGGCCGCCGCCACGGAAGAGTATCTCGTGTATGCCTCCGTGTAGCTGTTATGGAGAGACTGATAGCTCGCTGAAACCGCATCCTGCGTCTGATGAAGCCTTTCCAGCTCGCGTTGGGCGTCAACAAGCAGCCGGCCCGCGACGTGGCTAGTGTCGATCCATTGCGTGAGCCGTTGCTCTAAATGAACAGTGTTAGATCGCATGGAGTCGACGTGAGCCTCTACAAACGTTCAGACAAACAAGATCAACTGTCGGTCAGCAAGTGGCGTCAAAGCGAACAAGACAACAATGCCGGAGGAACTTACGCAAGTCGTGGAGCTCGGTCCTCCTCTTGAGATGGCGCTCGGTCTCCATCTGACGCATCTCCTCGACGCGGGTAAGCTGGCGTTGCGCTTCGCGGAGACTGCCTTGGAGGCTGTCCCGCTCTTCACGAAGTCGAGAAATCCGGCGATTTTGGGAGTCGATCTGCCCACGTAGTTGGCCGACCGCCTCTTCCAGGGCACCTTCAGATCGCTCTAGAGCGTCGCAGCGCTGTTGCGTAGCCTGATGGGCGCGACGAAGCCGCAGCAACTCCTGATCTTGGGTCTGGAGCCGCCGCGCTAATGCTGGGGGTGGTACGGGACCGATATCGGGATGGTTGGTCACGGCAGCGATCTGGGCCTCTAAGGAAGCCACTCGGTCGCGGAGCTGCCGGACAGTGGTGTCAGAAGTCACCCGCAATCGATCCATTTCCTCCTGGGTCCTGGCAGCCGCCTCCACTCTCTCCTCCAAGGCCTCTACGTCCAGATTGCGCGATACCAACAGTGAGTTCGATAACTGAAGTTCGTGAAGCAGCTGATCTTGGCGTTCTTGGCAGCGGTGAGCGAGGGATTGGACAGCAGAAGTAGAGGAGTCGATCTGGCGGTGGAGTTCGCTTGAGTGACGAAGCGCGGCGACATGCGCACGTTGGAGCTCCGTGTGCTCAGCCTCCAACTGGATATCAGCGTCGCCATGCGCGAGCGCCCCCTCTACCTGACGGAGCGAGGCTTGGATCGATTGGAGCGAGTTGTGGATCAACGTCCGGTCGAGGCGAGGCCGATCTAAGCGGACGGTTGGGGCAGTGGCAATCTGAGCACATGTCCGGCAAGGCTGCGGACGATCTTCCGGATTTCCGACGCCCACGCCGGGGCCAGCGACTGCGGCAAGTAGTGCCAAACCAGTCACCGAAGGCCCTGCCGCCGATGAGCGAGTGCTTGGAGATCTTGATGACGGCGATCTGGAAGGAGTAGCGCCTACGCCAGCAGGTGGAAGCCGCGACGATGGAGACGGCGCTGCTTGAGGCGAAGACGGAGAAGGCGGCGTGGAATGCGCCGGACCACGAGGCACTGACGAAGCTTGATCCGGGGAACGTTCGCCCGAAGCCAGCCCATCATGGGCTGAAGACATGGAGCGCGATCGTGAGCGCAGCACAAGGAGACGGAGTGGAGATTGACGACGGGTGCAGCGAGTGGATGCCGTTGTGCGACTTCCGCTCGTGCAGGGGACGATTGTGGTGGAGCGAGAAGGAAGTTTCCGGAAGTCGGAAGTCTTCAATCGAGGTAAATGTGATCTCCCGCAACAGTGACATCGAGCTCCAGGAAGAGTGACCCCGCAGAAGATGATCGGGCTCAAGGGACATCAGCTTAGGGAGGGATGACGTCGATCTCGGGTATAGAGTGATGATCTGGTACCCGGATTGCGTCAACATCCTACAGAGAGTCGGGGGCGCCACCAATGAAGCCGAGTGAGCCAGAGAGCACGCGTCAGGACCATGGGAGAGCAAAGGAAGATAGGACAAGGACTTAGGCAAAGCTAATACTGAATAGAGTTGATTTCACCTTCTACTGATCAAGTGGTCTTCGCCTTCGCACTACCGGGCACGGGATATACTTTGGCCCACCCGACGCAACGCAAGCCGACTCCAGCCTCAAGATCAAGGAACCCCGGACGCCAGGATAGCTTGGCCCAGCGTCCGCCAACCCTCACTTCGACCCACCGCTAGAGAAAGCGGCAAGCAAGGAAAGGCAAAGGAAGGTCACACACCGACCCCAAGGCAACCCCAGGCCAAGATCACATCTGGCCGGCGCGTAACGATCCAGGCAACCCCCAGATCGTAACCGCCACAACTACTCCGGCGCAGCGTGAAGCATATCCGCGCTGCCGCCACAAGTTCCCGCTGTCCGCAGACAGTCCAAGACTCGACCCCAAGCGCGTCTTCCGAGATCATCCGAAGAGCGATCCAGCCCACCGACGGGTACACAAGGTGAGGATCAGCAACTTCACGGAAGATCGGAGTACCTCCGTTAGTCGGCAGTTCGGGCGCCGTGTGCAAGAGGACCCCCGCGATCTGCAAATTTCGCGGAGCCGCTTCGCCACATTGGAGAGCTGTCGAGGCGGATCCCCGCCGGGACCATAAAGTCCATACCCAGGATCGCATCTTGTCCTGATAGATCGCCAACCCAGATATCGAAAAAAAATACACCAGCGATCCTGCCAGCGTGACTTTGACCCTGGTCTTTCCTTCCGTCATGTACACGCTTTCGCCAATCCCCACACATTCCTGGCTCTGACTCGTGTCGACATAGCACCCCACCTTACGAGCAAAGGCGGTGTCCACGATGGACACCTCGGCGCCGGTGTCTAGGAGTAAGATCGACTTCTCATTGTTGATCTTGCCAGCGATCTTGGCCTGACGGAACCATTTACCCGGCGAATGATGTTTCCAGTAGCGGAAGAGGCGACTTGCTAAACAACGCGAATACGAAGAAGCGCGGCGTGCTAAGGACAGAGAAGCCAAAAATCCAAAGAAACCTGAGTGGGAAAAATGGAGGCTGTGCGTGATGTGCGTTCGGGTTTGAAAGCAATTCCACAGAGCGTGAAGGACAGGGCACGTGAGCGTTTGCAGAGGTCACTAGAGCTCAGCGAGCTTGAGGAGCGTGTTTGTGCGGTTTGCGATCGGTTGCAGAAAGCAGTGGATTGTCGCCAGGTTAACACGTGCGACGTATCGTTTTTGAGAAAACTTAAAAGCAGTCTGGGCGATGTTCACAAAACGCTACGACCTGGTTTGGTGTCGTACTACGATTGCGGATTTGCATCTGCTCAACTACGTGGCATGTTGTTAAGCAAGAATGGAGTCGTTGTTTGCGAAGAGAGCGGGTGGTGGAAGTTAACGATATGCAATGACTGCGTGTAATACGTATCGCGAAGGCAGATGCCGAAATTTGCTATTGCGAACGGATTTTGTATCGGCGAATTGCCTACACGACTTCAGTGTATGACTTCGCCTGAGCGATTCCTAACGCAACCTGTTAGTGTTGTTGCTTTTACCCGATTTATGCGCGGGGGAAAGCATCGTTGCATTCGCTCCCATTGTATGGCGTTTGATGCTACACCTTGTCCACCCGCGGATCTTTTACCTCGGTCGTTGAATGCAGAACGTGCGTATCGAGTAGTGTTGGCTGGTGAAATGACGGAATTACAAGTGGATAAGATCAGGAAGATGCATCTAATTCGACAGCAAGTGGTGAAGGATGCTCTAGAGTTTTACAAAAAGGAAAATGAGCTTTTTCACGAAGTCGAAGTTGATGAAAATGCACTTGTGGATAATGCTGACGCTTGGAGCGACCGTAACAACGAGCTTTTTATCGTTGCGGAGGAGCGACCGGCCGGAGGAATCGACAGAGATGGGGAAGGAATTGAGGGAAGCAGAGATGATTGCAGGGCAACTTCTGCTGAAGAAGAGTTAGAAGTTTTGGAGAGAAGTGTAGGATTTGTCGCTGCAGATATTCCGGCCGAAGCATCGCGCGCCAAGGTGGTTGTCGAAGTGACTGGAAATGCAGACACCGAGAGACGATTTCTTGTTCGCCATTCAAGCAAGTTGGCAACTGATTCTAGTGGAGTGCTGTACGGTAAAATGTTCCCGCATTTGTTCCCGTTTGGTCGTGGACATCCTGGAGATAACCGAAAGCATCCTGTTTCGCTGGAGGAATGTATAAAGCATTATTTGCTTCTAAGTTCTCGGCGGTTTGCGGAGGACGAGACGTTTTCGTTTGTGGCCTTCGATCGATTTATCACTGGAAAAAATGTACTTGCAGACTTCATTGCGGTGCCGGCATTCTCCAAATATATTTGCAGGATTTGAAGAGCTGTCGGAGGCAGATCTGGTGGATGCACTAGAAGCCACTGAACAACGTCGTCAAGGACGCACATCTTCAAGAGGCAGTTCAGCTCTAGCCAGTCTGTTTCTTAAAAGTGTGGAAGTAAGTTCTTCGGCAGTGTGGGGGAGTGCTGCGGAACGACGTTACTATCGTCAGCAAGCATTCGCTTATCAGGCTCGATACGGTCAACCAACCTTATTCGTAACGCTGACCCCCAATTCCGATAATTCATTCATTCGTGACGGTTAACTACTCGGGAAACAGCAGTACAGGGAGTTTATGGGATTCGTGGCTATCAAGACTTCCTTCGCGAATATAAACACGGAAAGCTACGATGGGGGACGACGCTGCTTCGGCGCGAGTTTTTATGAGGCAAATGGATGCGTTTGTGGAAGACGTACTTGGAATAAATCCCATCACTCACGCGAAATTGCCATTCAAGGTACTGCTTGGTGAAGTAAGGGCGTACTTTGGAATGATAGAGACCCAAGGACGCGCGGCACATTGCACGGACACTTTCTGGTATGGCTCAGTGGGTGTCCGCCGAATTAGAGAGTTTCGAAAGTGTGGTAAGCTGTGACATAGAACGAGTTTTGAGTGATGTTGCAGATTATGCAGAAATTATCATGACAAATGAATTGCCAATTTCTCTCAGTGGTGGGAATTGTGAAATCTGTGAAGAATCGTTTGCCAACCTGGCACCGTTGCCAATACCTGCTGAAGCACGCGGTAACATACTAGCTCGTTTTACGGGCGACGAATTCCAACGCACATCCGTGAACCTGCTCTTGTTAAATGCGGACGATGCGGAGCGGAGTTCAGTTCGCAACATGTGCTGCGAAGCGTGATGCTTAAGCATTGGCCGGTTGATTGGCCTCCTGGAATGCGTCCACTAACACCGAGTGAAATTGTCGCCCAGACCAAGAAAGCAGTGATGTGCAGAAAAGCTTTGGTAGAAGCTGAAAATGTGGTATATGAGAGAGAGAGCATACGATCATCTGCTAGCGCATACGTTACCGACATCAATGGCAGTGGTGAATTAAGATAACGCAGCGAGATGGAGTTGGGCAGGTTACATTGTAGTAACGCAGCCCAGGCGGTGTACACTCGTTTGGACGACGACCCTTTCTTGAATAGTGATATCTTGCGAACGTTAGCGATGATGATTAGGCTAATGGAGCGATCGACGATCGGGGAGACCTCGGATCTCCGGAGAATCGCTCGGGGTGTCGGATACGTCGGTCGCTCGACAGCTGATGCTGGTGGTACGACTGACGCCTCCTCATTAGCTCGCGGTTCCTCCGTCGTGGCTTGAAGGCCAAGTTCTGCAATTCAATGTAGCGACGGTACCCGATCGACACATACACTGTCACCCGTGGTACCCGATCTCCGGCCAACCAGATGGCGATCCGTTCATTCCGGTGTAGAACGATGTCCTTGTCACTAATGTTGGTAACCTGGAGATACCTGATCCGGCCAGGTCCTCGAACCACAGTCGGCACCCAGCGATCTCCACGAGTGACCCATAGCTTCTCGCGATCTGTCACCTTCATTCGGAGTGGCAGTTCGATCGAATCGCCGATCGCGATCTGCATCCCTTGTTCCACACGCACATGTCTGACGTTGTCGTTGTACAGTTGTTGCCGTCCGCTAAGTTGGATCTTGACTTCGTCAGGGAGGCAGATGGAGCCGTCCGCAAGATCGAGGCGGATCCCGCCGGGACCATAAAGTCCATACCCAGGATCGCATCTTGTCCTGATAGATCGCCAACCCAGATATCGAAAAAAAATACACCAGCGATCCTGCCAGCGTGACTTTGACCCTGGTCTTTCCTTCCGTCATGTACACGCTTTCGCCAATCCCCACACATTCCTGGCTCTGACTCGTGTCGACATAGCACCCCACCTTACGAGCAAAGGCGGTGTCCACGATGGACACCTCGGCGCCGGTGTCTAGGAGTAAGATCGACTTCTCATTGTTGATCTTGCCAGCGATCTTGGCCTGACGGAACCATTTACCCGGCGAATGATGTTTCCAGTAGCGGAAGAGGCGACTTGCTAAACAACGCGAATACGAAGAAACGCGGCGTGCTAAGGACAGAGAAGCCAAAAATCCAAAGAAACCTGAGTGGGAAAAAATGGAGGCTGTGCGTGATGTGCGTTCGGGTTTGAAAGCAATTCCACAGAGCGTGAAGGACAGGGCACGTGAGCGTTTGCAGAGGTCACTAGAGCTCAGCGAGCTTGAGGAGCGTGTTTGTGCGGTTTGCGATCGGTTGCAGAAAGCAGTGGATTGTCGCCAGGTTAACACGTGCGACGTATCGTTTTTGAGAAAACTTAAAAGCAGTCTGGGCGATGTTCACAAAACGCTACGACCTGGTTTGGTGTCGTACTACGATTGCGGATTTGCATCTGCTCAACTACGTGGCATGTTGTTAAGCAAGAATGGAGTCGTTGTTTGCGAAGAGAGCGGGTGGTGGAAGTTAACGATATGCAATGACTGCGTGTAATACGTATCGCGAAGGCAGATGCCGAAATTTGCTATTGCGAACGGATTTTGTATCGGCGAATTGCCTACACGACTTCAGTGTATGACTTCGCCTGAGCGATTCCTAACGCAACCTGTTAGTGTTGTTGCTTTTACCCGATTTATGCGCGGGGGAAAGCATCGTTGCATTCGCTCCCATTGTATGGCGTTTGATGCTACACCTTGTCCACCCGCGGATCTTTTACCTCGGTCGTTGAATGCAGAACGTGCGTATCGAGTAGTGTTGGCTGGTGAAATGACGGAATTACAAGTGGATAAGATCAGGAAGATGCATCTAATTCGACAGCAAGTGGTGAAGGATGCTCTAGAGTTTTACAAAAAGGAAAATGAGCTTTTTCACTGAAAAAGGTCGAGCGGACTTGGCCGTGAAGTTGTTGAACACTTGTTGAGAAGATGGAATGTTTGGAAGTGGGAGTTAATTTGAAGCGTTAATGCTATCGCTCGTCTAATCAATCTGCTCATCCAATTATGGTCATCCAATCGCCCAACTCGTCTAATCAACTTACCGTACTCTAATCACAGAATAATCACGGAGTAATCGCGGAGTAATCACGTGTCGTCGGATTGGGCTTAACCGGTAAAACCGGTTACCTGCAACACGCCCCCTCAATCCGAACACTCGTGAACCCCAAGTGCGGCGATCAGATCCTTGTGGCGAGGTCCAGAGAGAGCCTTGGTCAAGATGTCCGCCAACATGGTCGCAGTTTCACGGTACTCGACGATCACTTCACCGCGCTTGACCTCATCGCGGATGTGATGGAACTTGATGTCGATGTGCTTCGCGCGGCCATGATTCACCGGATTCTTGGTCATCTTGATGCACGACTGATTGTCCTCGAAAATCTTCAAGCCCGGAGTCGCCACGCCGGATGCCACCAAAATCTCGCACAGAAGTCGGTGCACCCACTTTCCTTCTTGAATAGCCAAGCTTAATGCAATGTACTCAGCTTCACTCGTAGACAGCGACACACTTGACTGCTTCTTAGAACCCCACGAAATCGGCCCGCCGACGGCTTGGAATAGGTAGCCCGAAGTAGACTTGCGATCGCTGACGTCACCGGCCCAGTCAGCATCAGAGTAGCCGCAGAATCCAACATCCTTTCCGGGCGAAAAACGAATTCCGTGCGACTTCGTGCCTTGAAGGTAGCGAAAATACGCTTGACCGCAGTCCAGTGCTCAACTTGCGGGTTTTCCATGAAGCGCGAAATGTAGCCGACAGCGAAGGCGATGTCCGGGCGAGTCGAAGTCATCAAGTGCATGAGCGCGCCGACTGCTTCACGGAAAGGAGCGTCCAACTTCGTCGACGCATCACTCGCTACCAACTTGGTACTCAGATCGACTGGACTCGCAGCTGACTTGCACTTGTCCATACCGAAGCGCTTTAGAATGTCGTCAATGTAGCGTCGCTGGCATAAAGTCACACTGCCGTCCGCATGTTCGACCACTTCGATGCCAAGAATAAATTTGCACTTGCCACTGTCTGTCATCTCAAACCGTGACTTTAGCTGGCGCTTGACGTCGGCAATCATGTCGGCGGAGCTTCCGGTCACCAGCACGTCGTCCACGTAAACCAGCAGCAGCACACATTGTCCGTCGGCAACCTTGATGTAAAGGCACGGATCATAGGCCGAAACTTGAAATCCGATGGAGCGAACATACTCGTCAAAAGTCTCGTTCCATACTCGTGAAGCCTGCTTGAGTCCGTAAATTGCCTTCAGCAACTCGATGCAGTCGAAGTCATCATCCAGCTCAACGCCTTCAGGTACCGAACAAAATACCTTCTCCCGCATAAGCCCATACAGGAATGCAGTCACCACGTCGAGTTGATCCAGCGGCCATCCATGGAAAAATGCGATCGCGATCACCATTCGTAGCGTGACGTACTTCACAACGGGCGAAAACGTCTCCGTGTAGTCGATCCCATATTTCTGCCCGAAGCCCTTTGCGACCAAGCGAGCCTTGTATTTTTCGACAGAACCTTCGGCGTTGCGTTTAATTCTGAAGACCCATTTCGTCCCAACAGCACGTTGACCAGTAGGCAATTTTGCCGCGCGAAACACCCCGCGAAGACGCATCGACTTCAACTCCGCGCGAATTGCTTTTCGCCAGTGAACTTGGTCGGGACCGTTGACTGCATCCTGAAACGTAGCTGGTTCTGCGGCATCCGTCGCTTCAACCGCATTTGCACTTGCACGCCAAAACATCGATGGTGTCGATTCGTCGTCGTCGCTGTGAGCTGATTCACGGTCTGATTGCGCAGTGTCGTCAGGGGCACTTGCTTCCTCCAGACCCGCACCACGCCGGGGACGTTGAACATTTTCGCGCACTTCAGGGTCGGTACGAGGTTTGCGTTTTCCGGCCTGCTTGATCTCGGGGACAGCATCGCTAAGGTCCAGATCATCGAAGGACTCCACCGCATCGTCGACTTCATTGTCCGAGAAAACTGCAGGGCCAAAACGGGTATCGTCGAAAGTGACATCGCGAGATATCACAATCTTCCCCGCCTCGATGTCATACACCCGATAGGCCTTCGAACGCTCTTCATAGCCCATAAAAATTCCTTCACGAGCTTTCGGGTCCCATTTGCGTCGCTTTTCTTTTGGCGTCAAGACGTACGCTGTGCACCCGAAAATGCGCATGTGTTTGACACTTGGCTTCGACTTGTACACGACTTCGAACGGAGTCTTGCCAGCGACTTTCGGGGACGGCAACCGGTTCTTGATGTAAATCGCAGTCATCGCCGCCTCGGCCCAGAAGCACTTGTCCAATCCAGCATGATGAAGCATGCTGCGGCCAATGGTCACGATAGTACGGTTTGCACGTTCTGCATTTCCGTTGGTTTGGTGCGCGTATCGAACGGTAGGTTGTATGTCAATACCATGGTCGTCGTAAAACAACTTGAGCGAGTTGGTCGCGAATTCTTTGGCTCCATCATGGCGCACAAACTTCACCTTGGCGTTGAACTGCGATTCCACCTTTAAAATAAATTTCTTCAGGTAGCCTTCGCTTTCAGATTTGGCACGCAAGCAGAATCCGGTCATGCAGCCACTGGCTTCGTCAGTGATCAACAGCAAATACTTGCTACCGCCAAGCGAATCTTCTTCCATCGGCCCGCAAAGATCGAAATGAAGAAGTTCGAATGGCGCGTACTTGCGTTTGTCGCGGTTGCTGGGGAACGGCTTTTGAACCATTTTTCCTTGTTGACAGCCGCTGCACACACCGGAATTCTTCGACGTTTCAGGCAGACTCGCGTCAGTGATCATCTTCGTTGACACCATTTTTCGCAGGACATCATGCGGGGCATGGCCCATGCGCGCGTGTAAGTCGACACCATTAACCGACACCGAGGATACAGAGTTCGCGCTGCAGTTCGGCACGCGGAGCCAGTAGAGCCCATCGATAAGGTCGGCGATGGCAGCAATTTTCTTCGACTTTTTCAGCGAAATGTGCATCCTGGTGCCGTCGAACACCACTTGGAATCGGCCAGACTTGTTAATCTGCGGCACCGAAAGCAAATTCTTGTTCATGCCCGGCACGTACAGCGCGTCTTCGATCACGATCTCACGTTCATCACCATTGGGTAAAGAAACACGTTGGAGAACAGTTCCGACGCCCAAAATCCTGGACGAGTCCCCGTTAGCGACCGTAAGCTTGCCCTTGTCGCACAACTTGATGTCAGCAAACTTGGACTTGTCATTGCAGATGTGGTGTGTGGCACCACTGTCGATTGCCCACGAGTCGATGACCTTCTTCTTCGTCGAAAGTCCACACTCCATCGATACAGCGAACGCAATGTAGTCGTCGTTGCCATCGTCGCGCCACTTGACAGTGTTCGCACCGCGACCAGAACGGCCGCGTCGTGCTTCGCGGGTTTCGTCCTTCTGCCTGGTCCAGCACTTGTCCACGAGGTGCCCCAGTTTTCCGCAGTAGGTGCAACGGCGGGAGTCGCGCTCAGCACTAAACGCGTTAGCAGCGTCTTCAGTCTTCACTGGCGCAGTCTTCTCTCCCTGCCTCTTGATGTGCTCGTTCGTAAGCACCTTGATCACGTCGTGCGTCTTCAGCTCCGTTGCGCTCATCTCCAAGTTGAGCACGACGTTCTCGTAGCTCTTCGGCAGACTTCGCAGCAAGCAGATCGCCACGTCCTCATCCTCCATCTTGGCACCGATACCGTTGAGCTTGGCGCTGATGTTGAGGACCTCGTTGCAGTGGTGCAGAACATTGTCGCCTTCCGCCATCTCCATGCTGAACAACTGCCGCTTCAGGTAGATACGACCAACCTTCTGCGTGCCGCCGTACAGCGCCTTCAGCTTGGCCCACGCGATCCAAGCATGCTCACAGTCCGCAATCACATGGTGGTAGTCAGCACTCATGTGCAGCAGCATCAGACCGAGCGCCACGTTCGACGTCCGGTTGTATTCATCCGCAGCGCGAGTGTCCGTGAAGGTCGGCGTCGTCTCCCGCTTGACAGCGCTCCACACTGACTTGGTCAGGAACACACCCCGCATGTAGCTGCTCCACGTCACGTAGTTGTCGCCGTCGAACTTGTCGATGATGGCCTTGGACGAAGCGTCAGGCGCAGAGGACATCGTGCTTGAGCTCATAACCTGAAAAAGGTCGAGCGGACTTGGCCGTGAAGTTGTTGAACACTTGTTGAGAAGATGGAATGTTTGGAAGTGGGAGTTAATTTGAAGCGTTAATGCTATCGCTCGTCTAATCAATCTGCTCATCCAATCATGGTCATCCAATCGCCCAACTCGTCTAATCAACTTACCGTACTCTAATCACAGAATAATCACGGAGTAATCGCGGAGTAATCACGTGTCGTCGGATTGGGCTTAACCGGTAAAACCGGTTACCTGCAACATTCACGAAGTCGAAGTTGATGAAAATGCACTTGTGGATAATGCTGACGCTTGGAGCGACCGTAACAACGAGCTTTTTATCGTTGCGGAGGAGCGACCGGCCGGAGGAATCGACAGAGATGGGGAAGGAATTGAGGGAAGCAGAGATGATTGCAGGGCAACTTCTGCTGAAGAAGAGTTAGAAGTTTTGGAGAGAAGTGTAGGATTTGTCGCTGCAGATATTCCGGCCGAAGCATCGCGCGCCAAGGTGGTTGTCGAAGTGACTGGAAATGCAGACACCGAGAGACGATTTCTTGTTCGCCATTCAAGCAAGTTGGCAACTGATTCTAGTGGAGTGCTGTACGGTAAAATGTTCCCGCATTTGTTCCCGTTTGGTCGTGGACATCCTGGAGATAACCGAAAGCATCCTGTTTCGCTGGAGGAATGTATAAAGCATTATTTGCTTCTAAGTTCTCGGCGGTTTGCGGAGGACGAGACGTTTTCGTTTGTGGCCTTCGATCGATTTATCACTGGAAAAAATGTACTTGCAGACTTCATTGCGGTGCCGGCATTCTCCAAATATATTTGCAGGATTTGAAGAGCTGTCGGAGGCAGATCTGGTGGATGCACTAGAAGCCACTGAACAACGTCGTCAAGGACGCACATCTTCAAGAGGCAGTTCAGCTCTAGCCAGTCTGTTTCTTAAAAGTGTGGAAGTAAGTTCTTCGGCAGTGTGGGGGAGTGCTGCGGAACGACGTTACTATCGTCAGCAAGCATTCGCTTATCAGGCTCGATACGGTCAACCAACCTTATTCGTAACGCTGACCCCCAATTCCGATAATTCATTCATTCGTGACGGTTAACTACTCGGGAAACAGCAGTACAGGGAGTTTATGGGATTCGTGGCTATCAAGACTTCCTTCGCGAATATAAACACGGAAAGCTACGATGGGGGACGACGCTGCTTCGGCGCGAGTTTTTATGAGGCAAATGGATGCGTTTGTGGAAGACGTACTTGGAATAAATCCCATCACTCACGCGAAATTGCCATTCAAGGTACTGCTTGGTGAAGTAAGGGCGTACTTTGGAATGATAGAGACCCAAGGACGCGCGGCACATTGCACGGACACTTTCTGGTATGGCTCAGTGGGTGTCCGCCGAATTAGAGAGTTTCGAAAGTGTGGTAAGCTGTGACATAGAACGAGTTTTGAGTGATGTTGCAGATTATGCAGAAATTATCATGACAAATGAATTGCCAATTTCTCTCAGTGGTGGGAATTGTGAAATCTGTGAAGAATCGTTTGCCAACCTGGCACCGTTGCCAATACCTGCTGAAGCACGCGGTAATGTTGCAGGTAACCGGTTTTACCGGTTAAGCCCAATCCGACGACACGTGATTACTCCGCGATTACTCCGTGATTATTCTGTGATTAGAGTACGGTAAGTTGATTAGATGAGTTGGGCGATTGGATGACCATGATTGGATGAGCAGATTGATTAGACGAGCGATAGCATTAACGCTTCAAATTAACTCCCACTTCCAAACATTCCATCTTCTCAACAAGTGTTCAACAACTTCACGGCCAAGTCCGCTCGACCTTTTTCAGGTTATGAGCTCAAGCACGATGTCCTCTGCGCCTGACGCTTCGTCCAAGGCCATCATCGACAAGTTCGACGGCGACAACTACGCGACGTGGAGCAGCTACATGCGGGGTGTGTTCCTGACCAAGTCAGTGTGGAGCGCTGTCAAGCGGGAGACGACGCCGACCTTCACGGACACTCGCGCTGCGGATGAATACAACCGGACGTCGAACGTGGCGCTCGGTCTGATGCTGCTGCACATGAGTGCTGACTACCACCATGTGATTGCGGACTGTGAGCATGCGTGGATCGCGTGGGCCAAGCTGAAGGCGCTGTACGGCGGCACGCAGAAGGTTGGTCGTATCTACCTGAAGCGGCAGTTGTTCAGCATGGAGATGGCGGAAGGCGACAATGTTCTGCACCACTGCAACGAGGTCCTCAACATCAGCGCCAAGCTCAACGGTATCGGTGCCAAGATGGAGGATGAGGACGTGGCGATCTGCTTGCTGCGAAGTCTGCCGAAGAGCTACGAGAACGTCGTGCTCAACGGAGATGAGCGCAACGGAGCTGAAGACGCACGACGTGATCAAGGTGCTTACGAACGAGCACATCAAGAGGCAGGGAGAGAAGACTGCGCCAGTGAAGACTGAAGACGCTGCTAACGCGTTTAGTGCTGAGCGCGACTCCCGCCGTTGCACCTACTGCGGAAAACTGGGGCACCTCGTGGACAAGTGCTGGACCAGGCAGAAGGACGAAACCCGCGAAGCACGACGCGGCCGTTCTGGTCGCGGTGCGAACACTGTCAAGTGGCGCGACGATGGCAACGACGACTACATTGCGTTCGCTGTATCGATGGAGTGTGGACTTTCGACGAAGAAGAAGGTCATCGACTCGTGGGCAATCGACAGTGGTGCCACACACCACATCTGCAATGACAAGTCCAAGTTTGCTGACATCAAGTTGTGCGACAAGGGCAAGCTTACGGTCGCTAACGGGGACTCGTCCAGGATTTTGGGCGTCGGAACTGTTCTCCAACGTGTTTCTTTACCCAATGGTGATGAACGTGAGATCGTGATCGAAGACGCGCTGTACGTGCCGGGCATGAACAAGAATTTGCTTTCGGTGCCGCAGATTAACAAGTCTGGCCGATTCAAGTGGTGTTCGACGGCACAAGGATGAACATTTCGCTGAAAGAGTCGAAGAAAATTGCTGCCATCGCCGACCTTATCGATGTGCTCTAATGGCTCCGCGTGCCGAACTGCAGCGCGAACTCTGTATCCTCGGTGTCGGTTAATGGTGTCGACTTACACGCGCGCATGGGCCATGCCCCGCATGATGTCCTGCGAAAAATGGTGTCAACGAAGATGATCACTGACGCGAGTCTGCCTGAAACGTCGAAGAATTCCGGTGTGTGCAGCGGCTGTCAACAAGGAAAAATGGTTCAACAGCCGTTCCCCAGCAACCGCGACAAACGCAAGTACGCGCCATTCGAACTTCTTCATTTCGATCTTTGCGGGCCGATGGAAGAAGATTCGCTTGGCGGTAGCAAGTATTTGCTGTTGATCACTGACGAGGCCAGTGGCTGCATGACCGGATTCTGCTTGCGTGCCAAATCCGAAAGCGAAGGCTACCTGAAGAAATTTATTTTAAAGGTGGAATCGCAGTTCAACGCCAAGGTGAAGTTTGTGCGCCATGATGGAGCCAAAGAATTCGCGACCAACTCGCTCAAGTTGTTTTACGACGACCATGGTATTGACATACAACCTACCGTTCGATACGCGCACCAAACCAACGGAACTGCAGAACGTGCAAACCGTACTATCGTGACCATTGGCCGCAGCATGCTTCATCATGCTGGATTGGACAAGTGCTTCTGGGCCGAGGCGGCGATGACTGCGATTTACATCAAGAACCGGTTGCCATCCCCGAAAGTCGCTGGCAAGACTCCGTTCGAAGTCGTGTACAAGTCGAAGCCAAGTGTCAAACACATGCGCATTTTCGGGTGCACAGCGTACGTCTTGACGCCAAAAGAAAAGCGACGCAAATGGGACCCGAAAGCTCGTGAAGGAATTTTTATGGGCTATGAAGAGCGTTCGAAGGCCTATCGGGTGTATGACATCGAGGCGGGGAAGGTTGTGATATCTCGCGATGTCACTTTCGACGAGACCCGTTTTGGTCCTGCAGTTTTCTCGGACGATGAAGTCGACGATGCGGTGGAGTCCTTCGATGATCTGGACCTTAGCGATGCTGTCCCCGAGATCAAGCAGGCCGGAAAACGCAAACCTCGTACCGACCCTGAAGTGCGCGAAAATGTTCGACGTCCCCGGCGTGGTGCGGGTCTGGAGGAAGCAAGTGCCCTGACGACACTGCACAATCAGACCGTGAATCAGCTCACAGCGACGACGACGAATCGACACCATCGATGTTTTGGCGTGCAAGTGCAAATGCGGTTGAAGCGACGGATGCCGCAGAACCAGCTACGTTTCAGGATGCAGTCAACGGTCCCGACCAAGTTCACTGGCGAAAAGCAATTCGCGCGGAGTTGAAGTCGATGCGTCTTCGCGGGGTGTTTCGCGCGGCAAAATTGCCTACTGGTCAACGTGCTGTTGGGACGAAATGGGTCTTCAAAATTAAACGCAACGCCGATGGTTCTGTCGAAAAATACAAGGCTCGCATGGTCGCAAAGGGCTTCGGGCAGAAATATGGGATCGACTACACGGAGACGTTTTCGCCCGTTGTGAAGTACGTCACGCTACGAATGGTGATCGCGATCGCATTTTTCCTTGGATGGCCGCTGGATCAACTCGACGTGGTGACTGCATTCCTGTATGGGCTTATGCGGGAGAAGGTATTTTGTTCGGTACCTGAAGGCGTTGAGCTGGATGATGACTTCGACTGCATCGAGTTGCTGAAGGCAATTTACGGACTCAAGCAGGCTTCACGAGTATGGAACGAGACTTTTGACGAGTATGTTCGCTCCATCGGATTTCAAGTTTCGGCCTATGATCCGTGCCTTTACATCAAGGTTGCCGACGGACAATGTGTGCTGCTGCTGGTTTACGTGGACGACGTGCTGGTGACCGGAAGCTCCGCCGACATGATTGCCGACGTCAAGCGCCAGCTAAAGTCACGGTTTGAGATGACAGACAGTGGCAAGTGCAAATTTATTCTTGGCATCGAAGTGGTCGAACATGCGGACGGCAGTGTGACTTTATGCCAGCGACGCTACATTGACGACATTCTAAAGCGCTTCGGTATGGACAAGTGCAAGTCAGCTGCGAGTCCAGTCGATCTGAGTACCAAGTTGGTAGCGAGTGATGCGTCGACGAAGTTGGACGCTCCTTTCCGTGAAGCAGTCGGCGCGCTCATGCACTTGATGACTTCGACTCGCCCGGACATCGCCTTCGCTGTCGGCTACATTTCGCGCTTCATGGAAAACCCGCAAGTTGAGCACTGGACTGCGGTCAAGCGTATTTTTCGCTACCTTCAAGGCACGAAGTCGCACGGAATTCGTTTTTCGCCCGGAAAGGATGTTGGATTCTGCGGCTACTCTGATGCTGACTGGGCCGGTGACGTCAGCGATCGCAAGTCTACTTCGGGCTACCTATTCCAAGCCGTCGGCGGGCCGATTTCGTGGGGTTCTAAGAAGCAGTCAAGTGTGTCGCTGTCTACGAGTGAAGCTGAGTACATTGCATTAAGCTTGGCTATTCAAGAAGGAAAGTGGGTGCACCGACTTCTGTGCGAGATTTTGGTGGCATCCGGCGTGGCGACTCCGGGCTTGAAGATTTTCGAGGACAATCAGTCGTGCATCAAGATGACCAAGAATCCGGTGAATCATGGCCGCGCGAAGCACATCGACATCAAGTTCCATCACATCCGCGATGAGGTCAAGCGCGGTGAAGTGATCGTCGAGTACCGTGAAACTGCGACCATGTTGGCGGACATCTTGACCAAGGCTCTCTCTGGACCTCGCCACAAGGATCTGATCGCCGCACTTGGGGTTCACGAGTGTTCGGATTGAGGGGGCGTGTTGCAGGTAACCGGTTTTACCGGTTAAGCCCAATCCGACGACACGTGATTACTCCGCGATTACTCCGTGATTATTCTGTGATTAGAGTACGGTAAGTTGATTAGATGAGTTGGGCGATTGGATGACCATGATTGGATGAGCAGATTGATTAGACGAGCGATAGCATTAACGCTTCAAATTAACTCCCACTTCCAAACATTCCATCTTCTCAACAAGTGTTCAACAACTTCACGGCCAAGTCCGCTCGACCTTTTTCAGGTAACATACTAGCTCGTTTTACGGGCGACGAATTCCAACGCACATCCGTGAACCTGCTCTTGTTAAATGCGGACGATGCGGAGCGGAGTTCAGTTCGCAACATGTGCTGCGAAGCGTGATGCTTAAGCATTGGCCGGTTGATTGGCCTCCTGGAATGCGTCCACTAACACCGAGTGAAATTGTCGCCCAGACCAAGAAAGCAGTGATGTGCAGAATAGCTTTGGTAGAAGCTGAAAATGTGGTATATGAGAGAGAGAGCATACGATCATCTGCTAGCGCATACGTTACCGACATCAATGGCAGTGGTGAATTAAGATAACGCAGCGAGATGGAGTTGGGCAGGTTACATTGTAGTAACGCAGCCCAGGCGGTGTACACTCGTTTGGACGACGACCCTTTCTTGAATAGTGATATCTTGCGAACGTTAGCGATGATGATTAGGCTAATGGAGCGATCGACGATCGGGGAGACCTCGGATCTCCGGAGAATCGCTCGGGGTGTCGGATACGTCGGTCGCTCGACAGCTGATGCTGGTGGTACGACTGACGCCTCCTCATTAGCTCGCGGTTCCTCCGTCGTGGCTTGGAAGGCCAAGTTCTGCCATTCAATGTAGCGACGGGACCCGATCGACACATACCCTGGCACCCGGGGTACCCGATCTCCGGCCAACCAGATGGCGATCCGTTCATTCCGGTGTAGAACGATGTCCTTGTCACTAATGTTGGTAACCTGGAGATACCAGATCCGGCCAGGTCCTCGAACCACAGTCGGCACCCAGCGATCTCCACGAGTGACCCATAGCTTTTCGCGATCTGTCACCTTCATTCGGAGTGGCAGTTCGAACGTTAGCGATGATGCCGCCATCTGAAGACTATGAACGAATTTCTATCCAGAGCAAATTTTTCATGGTTTCGGCTTTGGCGCTTCGTTTCAACCAAAATTGGTGGTATTACACAACATCTTGTTTTAAGGAGTCAAAAACGACAGGGTGTAGTGAGATCTGTCGGTGCACTTTTCCGCGCGAGCGCGTGGACCAATCGTACGTTGATGATACTGGCTTCCACACATGAAGATTGCTTGGTTATAAGTTCATGAATGGATTCAACCCGACCATCATGGAAACGTTTAGATGTAACCATGATGTCCAACTACTTGTTGGTGGCTCTTGAGCAACGGATTGTATTTATTATTGTTGTAAGTACGTTGCTAAGCCGCATAGACAACATGACTCGATAACCGTTACAGCGTTGGAAGCCTTCAAACGACGAGAGGAAAGAGAAGAACAAAAAAGGCTAGATAGGTCAATACCTGAAGGTATTGTAATTAATTGCTAGGAGACGATTTGGCTTGATGGCTTTTAACATCACGAACCGCTAAGAAACAGCTGGACTACTTGCCGTACTGTACTTACTCCACATGTGCTGTTATCAAAGCCATGAATGCTGTCAACTACCCTTGCGTGAAGTTATCAAGCAGATCAAGAAGGAAGATAAGTTTAGTTGTCGGTTAGTGCAGAGAACTGGATTGGATAGTGGTGAAGGGCGTAATACTTCCGAGCAGTATAGATTTTGGATGACTATTTGTATCGCCCCGCGTTCTGTGAAAACGCGAGCTTGTTTGAATTTGCGGCGTGTTCTTTTCGCCGGCGGAAGCAGTCAGGAACCAACCCGGATCTATTTTATCTACGAGGGCATCCGCTGCAAGACACCCATTGTGTTGAACTGCATAGAATTGAGTCTTTTTCGATGATCAGTGGTTTTTAAAAGATGCTCCACTGACCAAACGTGAGCAGTATGCGTCTGCTGTGCTTGTCTTATTCCGTCCATTTTGAGAATTAAGCGATATCCTTGGTAGTACTCCTAATACTCCAGAAGGTTGGATAGATATGCTTACACTGGCTGGAAAGACAACTGGTCCGATATTGCTAAGGAGATAATGAGCAACCTCAACAATTATTAGGTGGGAAAGAAAATAGCTGATAAGAGGGGCGACTTCTGTATGTATGCCTGGTCAAGTCTCGCAATCGGATTATGGCAGTGACAGCTCCGAAGATGATGGTATGTTTGCTAGTGATACTGGAGTAGAAGCATTTTCCGCTGGCGATAACATTTCTGCAGCTGATATCGATAATTTGTTTGGTCATGTTGATCTTGGAGGTACCGACACGTTAGTTCTCGGCTCAAATGGACTTGATCCAGTTCTCCGTCCAACTTTAAGCCAACCAGCTGATGTATTAATGCCTACTATTGAACGCTGCCTGGAATACAACATGTTCGAAGGTACATTGGCATTTGTTGCCAACCAAAGTAGTGGTGGCACGGATACGTTAAGTGAAAATAGCCGCGATAGGCAATTGCGAGAGCGGCAAACTATACGCTCGTGGGTGGCAGAAAATGGTTTAGCAGTGGATAGGCTGCAGCCTCTCTGGATATCGACTCAATGCTACATTCGGGGGCCCAAAGAACGGTTGAGAGGAATACGGAAGTGGTCGAGTTAATCTCTGAAGCACTCTCGGCTGATTATTGCACGTGGGAACCCATCGCGGATGCAAGCATTCCGCAAGGAGACCTTCCGCCGTATGCTTCTCTAATGCGTATATCACAAGCTTACACGCCTTACGAAAAGCAACACGTGGCGTTTAGCAATGTTGGCAAAGCTCTGTTACAAAGATGGAAAAAAAGGAGAGTACTGAGATTGCATCACCTCGATTGCTCCATGACCAGCAGCTACAAATGTTTCAGGGGGGTGAAGGAGGCAGAGGGAAGAGTCGGGTGATAGAAGCAGTAGAAGCTCTGTGTTGTAGCTGGGGTCGCTGATCCAGTATTATTAAGACTGCGCTCACTGAAAAAGCCACGACGATTATTGGAGGAAGAACACTTGCTAGTCTTGGAGAGAGGTTTGTCCTCAGTGGATTTGGAGGACTTGGACATTATTATTGTGGACGAAGTCTCTATGATGAAAAAGTCGGAGCTGGCAAAATTGGATCGACTCTTATGGAAGCAAAAAAAATGATGAATGTTCCCATTGGGGTGTTCACATTTTATTAACGGGTGATTTTCTCCAGCTTCCTCCGGTTGGCGCTGATCCTATCTACACAGACCCAACAAAGGCAGCAAAGTGCACATCGGTAGATATCACAGCTTTCGAACTCTGAAAAACCTTTCGGACTGTTGTTTTTTTGGAGGAATCGTTCCAGTTTCGCTCTGATCCTGGATGGGGGGGAAGGATGCAGAGCTGCAAGACGTGGAGTATGGACGCAAGCGTTTATTGAGATCATTAACATCCGCGTTGTCCCAGAAACTCTAATTGCGCTCTCTGACCTTAATATCAGAGAAGTTACGGGGCAGGAGTGCATTTTTGCAAGTCCAGAAAATACTACACGCCAAGCAATCAACAATGAATTTGTTGTGAGAGCAGCGGCCAAACTGAGAGCAGATAGTTATCCTATTCGGGTTGGTCGAAACCTCCCCAAGATGCCCTTGATGAAGAAGATCGCCTGCTGGCAATGAGTGAGCAGACTATTGACGATTTTGTGTGTTGAGGGCCGCCAACTGCCGCATACATTCCACAAATGGCGACAGGCAGGTTTTTTTTGGCATCTTCACTAACTGTACGCTTGATTAAGAGTACTGCAATTGATGCTTCGGGGCCGCCTAAGAAAGACTTGCAGTGTTTGTTTCACCACTCAAAAGCTGCCAGTGCTGCCAACCAGCCGTTGGCAGATTTCCAGCTTAGAATATTACATTTAGAGGAAGTCAGAAACATAAAACAAAAAATAACAGTTCTCATCTTTACCAAAATCAGCTACTTAGAGTCTTTATCTTGTTTATACTCGTGGACCTCGAGTATACTTAACTCAAGTAAAAGAAACCTACGCTTCCTCATACACGTGCGCACACGTGTAAGCTGTAGAAGTGAGCCAAGGTAGGCCCACTACACATGCACCTGCAGCAAGACGATCGCGTCAGAGATGATCAACAAGAGAACAAAGGCTACGGAGTCTACGTACGGAGATCGGCGTTTTCCCGAAGCGCGACGTCGCGATCCTGATTGGCCTGATCGAGGGCGGCATGGGCCATATGTAGTTCCCCCTCCGTCCGGTTGAGGTCAGCTTGCAGCCGATCGACATCGGTGTGGGGGCAGGCCGGGGGCGGAGAGGCCGATCCGGCCCGAGAGCTGGTTGTCGAGGGCGGGCTTCGTTGGGCCAGGGCCGCCTCGGCCATCTGAAGCGCCGCCTGGACGCGATCGAGGCTGCCTCGCGCCGTGTCTAACTCGTACTGCAACATGTCCAGATCATGCGCCTGACGTGTGATCTGCGACCGGAGATCGGAGATGTCCGTGGCGGCGAGGTCTAGCTGGTGGTCGAACCGGTCTCGAGCGGCGATCGCATCTGCGAGTTCGTCTTGGGTGCGTGTCAACCGGCGGTCCATGTCCTGAATCTCGGCGGTTTGTTGGGCGATCTGGCCTCAGAGATCCTGGATCAGCTGCGGTCCTTGGCCTTGGGCGTTCTGCTGGAGGTCGCTCACTTCAGTCTGGAGACGGCGGATCTCGTCCTCCTGGGACCCGCGGTAGCGCTCGAGGTCCTGCAGGTTCGCGGACAGTGTCGTCCAGACGTGCTCGATCGCGGATCATGGTGGACCGAGAAGCGTAGGCAAGCGTCAGCTCCTCCTCCAGCCGGGCGATCCGGCGGGCAGCATCTGGAGAAGCTGCAGCCCGTCGAGAGGCTGTTGAATGTCGTGTAGGAAAACACGATTTAACGAGTTCTCGTCCCTCTAGCCAAGGCCTTTGGGACGAGCCCCTACCAACAACACGCTTCCCTCCTAAAAGGTCGGCGCTTATTGTTGGGATAAAATCTGAAGACTAGATCCGATCGCTTGCACCGGGCTGGAATGTGCCTTATGCGAGTCGTCGGTCAGGTAGGTAGAGCCCGTAAATCAAATATAAGAGCACCCTTAGCCACGAGCAACGGCTAGGATGCAATGTACACACGCGCTATCACACGTAACCCACTGTGGTCCCTCAGAAGGAAGGGTACCAGGCCAATCGAGGCCTCGGACAGGGGCGCCGAGACGAAGTCTCGGCTGGAAGTCAAATATACTGGGGGGCCTCGCCACACACCCAGACAAGCGTACAAACGTACAGGGAGGTCTCTAATACCTCCAACACTCGGCCACTACTCACTCTTGGCCTTTCCAGGGATGAACACTCGGTCAATGTACCTTATGCTCACCGGCAGACATACCCCGTGTCGGCCGAGCGTATCCAGACTCTACAGCTAAGCTAAGACTTACCGTAGACGGACTTGACCCTTGTGTGGCTTCGGGGGGAATGTGGAGTAGCGGCCTCGCAGAAATCTCGCGGAGCCGGTCTCGCACAAACTCGGCGCGTCTGGATAGCGGTCGCGCCGAGCAATCTCTTTCCGGGTTGTTGGAGTAGCGTATCTTCGAAATACAGACCCAAGTCTTCGCAGGCTTCAGAGTTGGGGGTTCTTGGTTGACGCTTGTTCCTTGTCGTAGGGCGTCGAGCCTTGGGCGTGCGGCGTTATCGGGCCGGCGTTTCCTTGGCGTTCCCGTCGGGCGTGCGGCGTTATCAGGCCGGCGTTTCCTGAGGCTTGTGTGGCGTTATCGGGCCTACACGGGGTCTTGTGCACGGCGGTTATCGGGCCGGTGCGTTCCTTCGCCTAGCAGCGCGTTATCGGGCGTCCCTAGACGGTATACGTTTAACGTGCCTTTATCTCAGCACGGGTCTGTGGGGGTTGAGTACCCGAACCAACAAACGACGGGGGCCGCGATATCGGGGCGGCTCTGCTTGCCGGCGCTTGGTGGTTCCCCTGGAACCGGAGGGAAGACGGGAAGTCTTTGTGGTTCAGAGAAATTTCGGGACTGAGTCCTTACCCTATCCTATGTCCTTCCTACTGGCTATCTCCTACTTCGTGCTTGCTAAGCCTACCACCCTACGTCTATCCTTGCGTCTGTCGTGCTTGCACTACCGTTCTTCAACCTGATTTGCGTAACGTAATCAAGATCTTACCTCGGCGCGTTTTGGTCGGCGACTTTTGAGCTCGGCGCGTTTTGCTCGGCGCGTTTTGGCTCGGCGGGTTTTGCTCGGCGGGGTTTAGGGTCGACGCGTTTTGAAGAGACGGGGCCCTGGTCGACCCGTCGAGTGATTACGCCTCGCACTGGATTCTGGCGCCATGTCTCACCGTCCATCACCCTCATCGACTTTCCCGTCCATCTCCGCAGCGCGTCGCGCCCCATCAGCCGTGTCGCGCTCCATCCGTCGCGTCGACCTTCATCACCGCGGCGCTGTTCGCGCCGCCCAGCGCGCTTTCTCCGCGGGGTGCTATACCACATTCGTCCCGCTGCCACGCACGCGCACTCCCCAGGTGGGTGTGTCGTCGCAGAACTCGCCCCGCGCTCTACGTCTTCGCCATCACCATCGGCTATCATGGCTCGCCGCCACGACGTTGACGCCAACGACATCGACATGGCGGAAGAAGAGCTCGACACCGGCGACCTCGAGGCTGCCGGCTGCGTGGTCTGCGCCCTCGGCGCGCGTCGGCCTCGCCTGCCTGCTCCCTCTCCAGTCCAGCTTCCGCCCCCGGGGCCCCGTCCACTCCGTGTCAGCCCTCGTCGCCGACGCGCACACTCTCCGGCGTGAGAATCGAGCGTTGCGCGCCCAGTGCGAGTTCGTCTCCGTGAAGGAATCGACAAGAAGTGGTCGGCAGAATCTGTCAACACGGCGGCCTGGATCATGAACCGGATCCCGAACTCGGTGACCGTGAAGACACCCCACGAGATCGTGCACCGAACCAAGCCTCAACTCAAGAACATGAAGGTGTTTGGTGCACTCGGCTATGCCCACATCGCCGACGAGAAGCGTCGGAAGCTGGACGCGAAGACGTTCAAGTGCCGATTCCTGGGCTATGAAGATGGTGTGAAGGGATACCGCGTTCTCAACGTGGCAACGGGAAAGGTGCAAATCGTGCGCACCGTGAAGTTCATGGAGACGACTGAGCCTGACCACCTGATGACACGTCTGGATATCGACGACGATGAAGATGCGATTCCGGCTGCACCAAACTCGGAAGGAGTGCCTGCATTGGTGACCGTTCGCGACGTTTCGACTGAAGTTGGTGGACCGACTATGGCACCGAATGACGTGACGACAGGTGGAGCAATCGTTCCGTATGCTACCCATCCGATGATTACTCGGACGGACCCGCGACCGAGTGTACGCCCGCTGGCAGATGCCCAGCGTCTTGGCCTCCATGTCGTAGTCGATCTCGATGCCAAGGATAAATCGAGCGCGTCCGAGGTCGTTTATGCGAAACTTGTCCGCGATGCCTGCCTTCACCAAGTCAATGATGGTCCGCTGGCGAGATGCAATCAGCATGTCGTCAACGTAGAGACACACGACGCACTCGTCGTCACCGGTACCTCTCGTGTAGACACATCGGCAGCTCGAAATCCCATGCTCTTGAGATGCGCGTCGATCGTCCCGTTTCATACGCGAGACGCTTGCTTGAGCAGAAGTCGCTGCCCGCCATGCGGACGTACCCGGCGGTACTCAACCCGGGGGGAGGGGGACTCGATTGAGTACGAAGCTCAGTTTGAGTCCTGGGCCGAGCCCAGCCGGAAGCTTAGCTCCATAGACGCTCTTCGAGCCAGCTTCAGCGAAGTGGATGTTCGCATTGAACGCAAGCTTCGTTTCGACTTTGCAAAGGTCTGAGCCATTAGCAGCCTCTCAGCCTTTGCCCAGCCACAGACTCAGTCTAGCGCTGCGCGCTTCGCTCCTTCGAGCACTCCAGACACTCCTCTCCGCGAGGAAGTGAGCGCTGTGGCTCAGGGTCAGCCTCAATGTGAATGACCCAACAGCTCCCCAGCCTATTGTCGGGAAGCGCAAGATGGCCGGCGTGCCGGCCTTGAGCCCTCGGGGCGCTGGTGATCAAGCTGATCACAAGCGTCCACGACGTCCGGGCAGTCTTGGCGGCGGGGCACTTCAAACTCCCATGATTTCTTAGAGTGAGGGTATCCTCGCCATTTCACTAGATACTTGTTCTGACCCGCTTCACCAGCAGGCGCTCCACATGGTAATGAAGGTCCCCCTTGCTCGTCGAGCAGAGCCGGTGGAAGCCGTAGTGGAGCCCGTTGCGACTCAGAGTGAGCTCCTTCAGGTACAGCGGCAGTCGGACCGCATTCATGACCATGTTCATGATGTTGATGCGCGTCTTGCGCGTACTGTCACGGAGATGAAGGAGCTCTCCCACGACTTGGGCTGGGTTCAAGTACCTCACGAGGTCTGGGACCGGCTAGGAGACTTGAAGAACTGGATGCAGTGTTATTGCGCTCGCGAAGAGCGTCATGTCGAGGAGCTCTCCGAGCTTCGACGTCAGCAGGCTGTGTTACAGGGGCTTCTGGCCCGCATGCAGGACCCGTCCACTGTGTCTCCTGCGCCTGTGCCCTGTACCTGCGGCACTTTGCAGTGCCTGCGTTGGTGGCCGCGTCTTCGACGCCTGCAACTGCGTCCTCGACGATCGCGACCTGCGCGTCTGCGACCTCGTCGCCTCGGTGCCTCTATCTGCACCTGCGTCGGGTCATGATACGGCTTAAGCAAACCCACGTAGAAGACGGGGTGCGTACGCATCTTCTTCGGAAGATTGAGGGTGTACCACAAGGCCCTTCTTGGCCACAACCTTGTAAGGTCCGATGAAACGAGGCTATAGTTTTCCAGTATTGGACTGTTAGTTTCTTATTTTAAAAAATGTTGCTTAGTTACTGTTCTTATATCTTTCAATTTGATTGAAGTACACGGATTATACTCTTACCCGGCAGCTTCGCAGCGTTATAGCGCGTATCATGCGTCCGCCCAACAAGCTTAATGTGCAGTGATGGCGCAGTCGTCAGCACAAGCAGTCCAGGACAAGTCCATCGACGACCAGTCAGTCACCCAAAACTAAAATTTTAAATTTAAATTGAGCGAGCAGCGCGCCACACCAGCACGTACCCGATGATCCATTTAGGATGCCCAGATTTGGCCCTGTTGTTATGCTATAATGTTATTGAGATGTACTATTAGCACCATATCCATTGTAATTATACGTCAAGTCATTCATGATTAGACGTTTGTTGCAATTGGGACTTGCGTAGTTTTAGGCTTCTACAAGATTCACTATACTGTGGGTTTCAGACGTACGCCTCGATGGAAATGACACAATAACAACTTTCTAAGACATGTCGTCCGCGAGTTCAAGCGGTACACAACGCTGGTCTGGCTGTTCACGCGTCCGTGTTACACGAGCGGAACCTCGCGCTCCGACGTCGCGCCTACGAGGGTTACCGTGCCGGCATGATTCGGCTCGAGCAGGCACTCCTCGCTCAGGAGCGCGCCGAACAAGACTACGTCGCCATGGAGGACCGGGTGGCCAACTTCCGCGAGCGCGCCGAGCGCACTGATGCCGCCGAGTCGAGACTCCGGGCCCAGGAGGCTGCCTCGATAGAGCAATACCGGGATCTTCAGGCCGAGCTTCAGACGGCGCGGGGCCAGGTCGCCGACCTGACTGCCCGGCTCGTGCAGGCTCCTGCTACTTCGTCAGCCTCTGCGGTTCCGTTAGCGCAACTCTTCGCGGCGCAGGGTGAGCGTGACGACGCGCGCGCCGAGCGCGACGGCTTGCGTGTCGAGCTCGCCGCCGCCCAGGCTGCTCTTGCTCCCGCCCAAACGCGCGTGAACTCCGCCGAGGCGGAGCGGGATCAAGCTCATGGACAGGTGGCTGCCCTCGAGCGGCAGCGCGACGCGGCTCTCCATGAACGCGATCGCCTGCGTCGAACTCTTACGGCCGTCGAGCAGGAGCGTGATGGGGCTCGCGACATGCGGGACCAAGCGCTTCGAGCCTCGGCGGCCCTGAAGCGGGCTCGAGACTCGGCCATCGCCGAGAGGGATCAAGCCCGTTAGGCCCTGACTACTCTCGAACAGCAGCTCGTCCCAGTCAACGACGAGCTTCGGGCAGCCCGTGCGTCGCTCTCCCAGAGCCGCTCGGAGGCTGCGGCGGCCCAGAGTCTGAACGCTCCGCTGCAGGACGACCTTCGGCGTACCAACGCTCTCCTGGTGGCCCACGCTGAGGAGCTCCGACGAGGGGCGACGCGTATCCGTGAGCTGGAGGAGTCGGTAAGCAGCGCTACGACTCTCCGGGTAGCGGCTGAGTCCGAGTTGGCGCGTGCCCAGGCGGGCGAGCTTCGAGCCACGTCCCGCGCGGCGTTATACCGAGCGGGGTGTCTGTCCTTACGCCAGTCTTCTCAGAGGCGCCAGGGGACCGTCGACGCTCAGACGCGTCGCCTTAGCGCCCGGGTCGTCGAGCTGGAGGAAGAGCGCGACCTGGCCATCCGGGAGCGCGACGAGCGCGCCGTAGCTTGGCGTTGGATGATCCGCGACGCGCGTCGGGGTCGAGAAGTGGCCCAGCGGGTTCGCGACGAGCTTGCCAGTCGGCTTGCCGGAATCGTCGCGTCGGTCGGCGGGCAGATTGACACCGCCGACTTGGTTCGCCGGTTGGAGGCCACGTGTACGGCGGAGGTGAACGCTGCCGTTCCCCTTCCTCCCGCTGTCCCGGGTCCAGTGACGCGTCTGGGCGGTTCCTTTTCCTCCGTCCCCGCCGTGCCAGCCTCGGGTACTGGAACGCGTGCGACGGCTTCCGGGGCTTCTACGAGTTCTCCGTCGTCGGCTGGGACCGCTCCGGCTCCAGCGTCTAGCTCTCCTCTTCGGCGGCGAAGTCGACGGCCGTCCACTGTGGCAGCCACAGCCGCTACGGACAGCGCAGTTACCCAGGCGTCGTCGGCTGCGTCCTCGTCATCGGCCGCTACACCTGCATCGCGGGTGCCCTCGCGCCGCAGGTGTCGACGCGTCACTATTCGGGTCGGAGTCGTCGGACAGCGATGTCCAGACACGACAACCGAGGCCCAAGCGGCGGCGACTCCGGCAGCATGGATCGCGTCCTCGCTCGCCAGCGCATTCTCCTCGGCGTTCACGCTCGCGTTCCCGCTCTCCTTCTGTGGCGTCGACGCGTTCGTCGGGGTCGGCGCATTCGGCAGGGGCGGCGGCTTCGCGTCGCTCGTCTTCTTCGCGTCCGACGCACTCGTCCTGCTGCGGCCGGCACCGGGTCCGGCCTTGGCCCAAGCGACTCAGGCGACTCCAGCGGCGACGACTCTTCCGCCTCCTCGTCGTCTCGTGCCTCGTCCTCGAGCACCGCCTCCAGTGGTCTGGCTGGGAACGCTACGGTAGCACCCTTCTTCGGCCCCGTGATTCCGCCCGCCGGGACTCCGTCTGGCTGGGGGCAATCGCGTTATGCTCCCTGGCCTAAGCGGGTGCGACGCCTCCGCCTCCACCTGATCACCGTGCAGGAATTGCGGACACTCTTCCTGCCGCCACTCGGCTGGATTATTCCGCGCCATGCTCCCGCCCCGCCGGCGAACTGGAACCGGGCCCTCGTGACGCCGGCCAACGTCGAGGTGTTGTATGCGACTCGGCCTTGGCGGTACCTCGCCCAGACGGTTGAGGCGCTCCTCTTCGCGTCCGGTGACGCTGCGTTCCGCCCGTTCCTGCGTCGTCTCCGGCACCACGTCGAGCATTGGGCTCAGGCTTACTGGGAGTCCACCCACGAGCTGCCTGTGCAGGGCGCGGCTTGGAAGCGGTGGCGTACCGCTCGCAACTCGCGTCGCTCTCACGCGGGCAGCCACCTCAGCAGCCTGCTGCAGCTGGTGGTAGAGTTGTTCCGCCAGGGACTCGCCGACATGGATCTCTTGCTGGACCTGATGATGCTCCACTTCCCGCCCGCGCACACGTCGATCGGGAGGTGGTATCCGGGCCTTCAGCATGCGACGTTGCAGGTCGCGCTCGACTACATCGACGCGCAGGAACCTTGGCGTCGGTTCTACCGGACGCCACTCACCGTGGCGGAGATGGACGCCCACGTGCGCTGCCAGGTGACACGCGATCACCCTGCCTTCCATGTGCCGCGCCTTGCAGGTAAGTTCGTCCAGCAGATTTAAAGTTAGCCGGTCGTCGTAGCCCGCCGCGTCCGTAGCGCCGAGTTGTCGTAGCCGTAACATCAACACGTCGCCTTGACCTTCCTCCTTCGTTTCTTTCCACTTTTTCACATCTTTTTATGAGACGGCCCTCCGCCGTCCCATCTTCAGCAACAGGCTGGTCCTCCACACTTCCCTCATCCAATCCTCCCGCTCCGGCCATTCCCAGAGTCGGGGCTCTCCCCCAATCCACCCGTCGGCAGCCTCCCTGCCGACTTAGTCGCACCCGTAGGTGCTCACCCACCTGGGCCTGTCGCCCCCGCGTTCTCGTGCGACTGCATCGCCTCGAACCGGTTGCGCCCCGTGCGCTCTCGCAGGAAGTCGTACATGAGCCCGCCGCAGTTGAGGTCGAGTTCGTCGACCCACGTCGTGTCCGGGTATCCCTTCCACTTCACCTCGAATTCGCGTCGCGTGCGTCCGTATCGCGTGGCCCGGCCTTCGCGCATGTTCACGAGCTTCTCGACCTCGTAGACGTCGTCGTCCAGCTCGCGCGTGGCCTCCCAGCTGTCCTCCGGTAAGAGCTCCTCGTCGAAGTCGAAGCGCTCTTCAGCCGGCACCGTCAACCGCGTCGCGGGCCGCGACGGGAATTCTCGGACGGGCTTCAGCTTGGAGACGTGAACGACGGGGAATAGCTGGTACGGCGTGCCTGCCGTCTCGAGGCGCACCGCGAATGCACTGACCATCTCGGCGACACGGAAGGGTCCGTGCCACATGTGCGCAAGCTTGCGCGCGTATCCCGGCTTGACTCGGTCCAGGTAAAGCCAAACTCGTGAGCCCGCCGAGATGTCGTGGCTCGTCGCGTTTTCGTTCTGTCGGCGCGCTCTCCCTCGACTGCCTCACGCACTAACTCTAGCGCTTGTGCTCTTGCGACCTTGTAGTGACGCTGAATGCGGAGCCTCCAGCGTCTGGCCTCGACGTCTCTGGTCGACGAGTTTCCGACGGCCAGCGTCGCCTCCAGCGTCGACCGGGGTCCCAGCCGTGTACCAAGAAGAACGGAGTCTCGTTCCTCGTCCGGTCGTGCGACGTGTTCAAGGCGAAGGTAAGACGCTCGGCGTATTCGTCCCAGTCGCGTTGGTCGATGTCCGCGATGTACATCTTAATCGCTCTTGTGACTGTCTGCACCATGCGTTCGGCAGCGCCATTGGCCTGAGGGCGGTAGGCGAGCGTGGCTCGTTGTCTCTGGCCCATGAGCTTGTTGAACGCCTTGAAGAAGTCTGACATGAAGCCCGGCTCTCGGTCGTGTCGAATAGCCTCGCTCGCGCCGAAGCGCCTGAACACGGCTTCTTCGTACGCCTCGGCCACCGTCTGCGCGGTTCGTGACGCGTTTGCCTTGACCACGACGAACCCCGTAAAGAGGTCGACCCAGACTAACAGCTCTGTGTTGCCCTTGTAGGAAGCGGGCAATGACGGAATGTGGTCCATGCCGATGACTTGGAACGGATACGTCGCGACGATGTTGCCTGGCGACTCACCCTGAATAGTCGGGAGGCCCTTTCCCGTCTCGCAGTCTGTGCATTCTCCGACGTAACGCTGGACGCTCCTGAAGATCCCTGGCCAGTGGAAGTGGCGTCTCACCCGTTGGTACGAGCGACCAATACCTTGATGCCCGCCCTCTAGGCTGGCGTGGTAGTGGTGGAGTACGTCCTCTCGGAGAGTCTCCGGGACCACCAGCTTCATCATCGCGTCGCGGTCTTCGTCGGACTCGTCGATTCTCGGCTGGTAGTAGAGCAGGCCTCCCTCGCCTTCCTCGTACTGTGGCACCAGCTTCTGGCAGCTCTTCACCTCGCGTCGGGAAAGGTCTCCGACGTCGCCGCGGAGATACTTCTTGAGGTTGACGATCCAGACCTCTTCGTCTTGGGCGATACGGATGCGATCCAGACGCAGTCGTTGCACTACTAGCTCCTCCAGGACGTCCGGAGGTCGGCTCCTACGCGTCGCGTCGCGTCCAGCCACCGAGCGTGTCGTCACCGCGAGGACTTGTGCTGTCCCGCGTCCCGTGTTCCTGGCTTCCTCGGCGGGGCCATCCGCGTCGTGTTTCGGCGCGTCGCGAATTTTCTCGTCGAGGTTTTCCGCGTCGAGATTTCCCGTGTCGAGGTTTTCTGGGGACACTGTAGCGGGACTTGCTGTCCGTGGTCGGATGATCTCTTCCAAGCGGTTCAGCGTCTTCAGATCTCGGATCTCCTCAGGGCTGTGTACGCTGCGGCCTCCCTGACGTTGCAGAGCTTGCCCCACCAGCATGTCGGCACTCGCATTCCAGTCTCGTCGCACGTGGAAGAGTTCGTGGCGTGGCCACGCCTGGAGCGCATTCCGCGTCTTTTGTCGCAGCAGCTTCAGCCCGGGTGACTTGCAGTCCATCTCGTCTCGCATTTGGCTGACCACGAGATTCGAGTCACCGCACACGATCAGTCGCGTGACATCTCCCAATTCTTCGAGAAGAGTGCAACCCAGCAGCAGCCCTCGGTATTCTGCCTCGTTGACTGTGAGGTCAGTCGCGTAGCCCGATGCGGCGCGTACGATTTCCCAGCTCGGCAACTTCCAGATGACAGCGCTGTATGCGCCGCCCTCTCGTTTCGCCTTGGCGGATCCATCGAAGCTCAGGACGTGCAGGACTTCGTCGGATGTCACGTCGGGGATGGGTATGACAGCGATCTTCGCCGCCCGCTTTCGCGGGGCGATCTCCTCCAGCGCCGCGTCGACAAAAGCTCGCGGCGTGATGCTCGCAGCCAGTGCGCCGAGGAGTTCTTCCTCCCCTTTCATGGACCGGCAGACCTCCAGCTTCCATGGCGAGAGGATCGCAGCCCACTGTGACAGTCGGCCCTGCAGTCCCTTGGACCGGAACAACCAAGCAAGTGTCGTGTGGCGCGTCAAGACGCGGACTGGCCTCCCCGCTAGCATCGTGTAACACTCGTTCAAGGTGCGCAGCAGGGCCAAGATCTCCTTCTCGACGACGTTGTAATTCAGCTCGTTGGGTTTCAACGTGCGACTGGTGAACTTCACCGGCATATACACCTCATCGTGGACTTGCGTGAGCACCCCGGAGATGGCCCAATCGCTGGCATACACGATCACGACGGACTCTCGTTTCGCGTCGAAGTGCTTCAACATCGGAGTCTCGGCGAGTTTTGCCTTGAGCGCGTCGAAGGCGCGCGCCGCGTGAGTCCACTTTTCCTGTCCGCGGACCTCCGGTCGTGCGACGTACTCGTCAAAGTCGGTCTCTGTCAGCGCATACAGCGCGGTGGCGTACACGGCGAAGTCGGCGATGAATCGGTGGTAGTAGTTGAGACTACCTAAGAACGATTGCAGGCCCTTGAGCGTGCGCGGGAATTCGAGCGCGACCAGCGATTCCAGATTCTTCGGCTTCGCCTCCAGCCCTCGTCCTGAGACCCGATGGCCTAAGTAGTCGACCTTGGACATGCCCCACTCGCTCTTCTCGACACTGATGGACAAGTGCCACTGTTCGCAGACGTCCAGCAAGCGTTCGACTTTCTCGTACAGGTCGTCCCACGACGTACCTCCGATGAGGATGTCGTCGATGTACGACCTCCGTCCCAGGACGGAGTGGACACCTGGCTTCACCGGTTCGCCCTCTTCGAACACGTCCCGTGTGCTGCTATCTGGAGACAGCTTCAGGAACCCGTAGAGCGCGTTATCGATCAGGCGTTGGTAAATCTGCGGCGCATTGCACAGGCCGAACGGCATGCGCAGCCATTCGTACAGGCCCATCGGCGTGATGAAGGCCGGGATGAGCCGGGCTCGGTCCGTCATGGGGACAACCCAGAAGCCGCTCGCCATGTCGAGGGAGCAGTACCAGAGGTACGCGTCCAAGTCTTCGAGCAGGTCATTGACGAGCGGCATGGGGTACACCATCAGCTGCGTCAGCCCGTTGACGAGCCTGTAGTCGATGCAAAGTCGAATGTCTACGCCATTCTTCTTGATGATCACGACAATGGGCGACGCCCACGGTGACTTCGACTTCTGGATCATCCTCGCGCTCAGCAGCCCCTTGATCAGGTCGGCGACCTTCTCTCGGAATTGTGGCGGGATTTTCCGGACGCGTTGTGCGACGGGTTTTGCGTCGCCCACGTCGATGTCACAGACCACCCCCAGGGCGGCAGGCGGCAGAGCGTTGCCCTTGCCGATCAACCACTTCCATCGCTTCCAGATGATTTGGCGTAGCCGTGCTTCCTGCCTCGCCGCTTCTTCGGGTGGGAGTCCGGTCGGTGCGCCAACCTTCAGGTCCTCGATTCTTACCTCGGCGGTCAACGAGAGATCCGGCAGCACGGCCATCTCGGACTCGAGATCCTCTGCGAAGAGGTCTGATCCCTCATGGATATGGACCGCGTCGTCCCCTTCCTGCTCACTGGGGTTCGGTTCGTCGAGTTTCGGCGCGTCGGGTTTCAGCTCGTCGAGTTTCGACTTCGGCGCTTCCCCAGCTGCTGCACTTCCTGTCGCCACCAGGGGCGCCTCGGGGTCGGCTCTAACCGCTCTTTCGTCCGCAACCTGCCGGCGGTCTTCAAGCAGTCCCTCTTCCCTGCCTCCTTTCGGCGCTTCTGTGACCGTTGCCACCACTGGGGTCACGGCGCGTCGCGCTTCAGGCTGCTTCGGTTTCGGGCGCAGAATCGCCTTGGGCGTTGGGTACGAGGGGCGGTCTGTCATCGGCCCGCTGAACTCGGCGGGGATCAATTCTCCTCCGCGTCGCACGTCGCGCTGTAGGCCAGGTTCTGCCACTGCTGGTACCGGGTGGAGCCTAGTCGGACAAACCCACGGCTCCGGGGCTGGCCATCGGCCGGCGTCCACCACCCAAGCGTTTCATGAGCGTCGAGGGTTATCGTTGCGTCTCCGATATTCGTGACGCGCAGGTAAGTTTTCCTTCCGAACTTCCCTTTGACATAGGTAGTGACCCATGACTCTGCTCGTGTCACCCACAGGAATGGCGCGTTTCGGTCTGGCCTCAGCTGGACTTCATGTGTCCCCCCTGGCTCCAGTTGCACGGGTGTCTTCAAGTTCACCGGGTGCATTCGCGCCCCGTACAGCGGTCTTCGTCCGATCATCTGGATGTGGACCTCGTCGGGGAGGCACGCCGTGCCGTCCGCAGTGTCGATGCGCACCCCTGCAGGCACCATGAATTTCATCCCCAAGATCGCGTGTTGGCCGACCAAGTCGCCGACCCACAGGTGCATGTAGTACACCAAGTTCCCGGCCAAGGTAATCTTGACTCTGGTTCTCCCCACCGTGTAATATGTTTCATCACGAATTCCCACACACTCTTGCGTGATCTCCGTGTCGATCAGGCAGCCTACCTCACGAGCAAAGGTGGTGTCCAGGATGGACACCTCGGCACCTGTGTCGAGCAATAACACAGCACGGCGGTTGTTCAGCTTCCCATGAATCTTGGCCTGCTTGTACCACTTGTGCGGCGCGTATTGTTTCCAGTATCCGCGTCGCTCCCCCGGTTGCAAGTCGATCTCGTCCAGGGGTGGTTCACGTGCAAACTCGTCGTCCGTCGTACGTCGGATCGCCGAGATTCGCGGCGCGTTCTCTCGCGTGGTACGTTCCAGGTTGGATTCACATGTATTATCATTCAGGGAAGTCGGGATCTCACTAACCACCTCTCGCGACTTCTTGGCCACATAATGCATAGACGGAAACAGGTCGCTCGTCTCGTACTGGTTTCCAAGCCAGCGAGCGTCCTAGTTTAACATCTTTTCGGCGGCCGGCGGCAGCATTCCCGCGTGTTTGTGCGGGTCGAACCACTGGCGCAACTGGTTGAAGAACTCCTCCATCGGGCATTCTCCAGCTTCGTGCACGTCTCCACAGGCCTTGCACACCCTCAAGCACCGCTCCGTCGGGTGTTGGCCACCGCACTTCTGGCACGTCAACAACTTCCAGCAGTCTCCTTCGGCGTGGCGACGTGAACCGCAGTGGCGGCACCGCGGACGGTCGCGTCCCGTGTCGTCGGGGTCAAAGTTGCGACGCGCTGGCTCTCCAGGTGGGGCTTGGCCCGCGACGAACAACTTGGCGCGTTCCTCGTCTCCCTCGTCTTGGTCGTACTGGCGGTCGTCGCTGTCGCGACTTTCGAGTTCTGAGTCGTACTCGTCCGCCGCGACGTGGATCGCATGTACGGCGCGTGCCGGCTGATCCGGCGGGGTCGGCGCCTTTTGACGGAACTTGCTTGAACCGACGAGGGTCTTCTTCTGGTGAGCCAGGCCACGCTGTCGGGCGCGCAGTTTCTTCTCCAGCGCCTCGGAGTCAGCGACTTCCATCAGAGTGAGACGCGAGGCGAGTTCGGCCTCCTGAGTGTTCAGCGTCCGGATGAAGTGCTCGACGTGTTCACGCTTGTCCTCGGTCGTGCCCTCGGCGTACGGGATGTTCGCCCTGAGGCCTGCCACATTGAGCCGGTACAAGTAGTCAAGTGGAGTCTCGTCGGGGCGTTGCGCCGCATGGTAGTAGCGGCTGGCCATCGACACACCCTTGCCGCAGTACTGGATGCGAAACTGCTCCATCAACTCGGCCCATGACTTCTTCACCTTCTTGGGGAGTTGGAGATACCATTGGCGTGCGGGGCCACTCATCAGGTCGCTGAACAAGCCACACACTTCTTCACCGGTCATCCCGTCACGTCGAGCGGCGGACTTCAGGCGGTTGAGCCACAGCCTAGCCTTCTCTTCGCCAGCATCGCCTCCCGAGAATTCCTTCAGTTCGGATGAAGCGGAGAGGCGAACTCTCGTGAGCCCGACGCCGGCCGTCGCCGTCGAGACCGCAGCTGCAGCCCTCGGCGTCCCGACTTCCAAGTCGAACAGGTCGTCAGGATCTTCGCCCACGTCGCGTCGAGGTCTGGACCGCGACGACGAATGCGAACTCACCGACTCCATCGCGACATCGGCTGTCTCGTGGGCGCGCGTCGTCGCTGTCGCTGGGTGCTCCGGCTTTGCCTGGACGACGGGTGCCTCGGCGCGCGGGGCGCGCATTATCGTCGTCTGCATCAGTCTAACCAGAGACTCCTCCAGAGCCTTCGGGATTGCGCCCTCAGCGGGCTTCGCGACTTCGGCGCGCGGGGACGCCGGCGCAGCGGAGATCTGCATGACACGCGGCGGCCGCTCCATGGGCACGCGCTTGGGTGACTCAAAGCTGCTGTCAGAGTCCACGCTCGACTGGTATCGAGGTGGAGGTGACGGCGTGGTCGTCGAAGTCTGCCCCAAGGCCGTTGCCGGACTCGTCGCGTCTCGATCCGCCGCGGCGGTCGTCGCATCTGGCTTGATGGATCCTGCAAGAATCGTCAAGGGCTCCTGCACGACGCGGATCGCGCGCAACCAGGACTTGAGGTCCAAGTCACAGAGCCTCTCCATTTCGAAGGCGCCCAGGACGAATCCCGAATCACGCAACATCTGGAAGAGTGTCGGCGCAGCGTGCGCGACGCTGGTGATCTTGTCGTAGTCCGGCGCCATGAAGGGGCCCGTGAAGTTGCTCATCAGCATGGGCTTGAGGAAGACCAGGATGGGGTCTTGCTCTAGCAGCCGGAAGAGCTCCGTGCGGGCCACGACGTATCGCACTTCCTCGACGGTGTACTCGCGTCCCGTGTCCTTGCCTTGCGGCTTAGACAGTGACTCGTCCGCCGAGTCCGGCGCGCGCAGCTTCTTCTTCTTCTTCTTGGACGGCTTGCGCTTGGCGGCTGGCTTGGCGGTGGGTGATTGTTGGTCTTCGGCCTTCGCAGGCTTCCGACCGGTAGGACCGCGACTTGCGTCGCAGCCCTTCGTGGCTCCCTCGTCGGGAGCCACATCGGGAACGGCAAACTGTTCTTCGTAGCCCTCCTGATCGTCGCTGGCTCCGTGGCCAGTCGTGAAGGTTCCCTCAGAGCTCCACGACGCGACAGGTCTCTCACCGTGCTCTCTTGTCGTCGGCGACCTTCCAACCGACGGCGCACCTGCCTCCGATGCCTCTTGGATCGATGGCCCGTCATTCGAAGTAGTACTCCTGGGTCGCGGCACCATTGTGGAGTAGCGGCCTCGCAGAAATCTCGCGGAGCCGGTCTCGCACAAACTCGGCGCGTCTGGATAGCGGTCGCGCCGAGCAATCTCTTTCCCGGTTGTTGGAGTAGCGTATCTTCGAAATACAGACCCAAGTCTTCGCAGGCTTCAGAGTTGGGGGGTTCTTGGTTGACGCTTGTTCCTTGTCGTAGGGCGTCGAGCCTTGGGCGTGCGGCGTTATCGGGCCGGCGTTTCCTTGGCGTTCCCGTCGGGCGTGCGGCGTTATCAGGCCGGCGTTTCCTGAGGCTTGTGTGGCGTTATCGGGCCTACACGGGGGTCTTGTGCACGGCGGTTATCGGGCCGGTGCGTTCCTTCGCCTAGCAGCGCGTTATCGGGCGTCCCTAGACGGTATACGTTTAACGTGCCTTTATCTCAGCACGGGTCTGTGGGGGGTTGAGTACCCGAACCAACAAACGACGGGGGGCCGCGATATCGGGGCGGCTCTGCTTGCCGGCGCTTGGTGGTTCCCCTGGAACCGGAGGGAAGACGGGAAGTCTTTGTGGTTCAGAGAAATTTCGGGACTGATTCCTTACCCTATCCTATGTCCTTCCTACTGGCTATCTCCTACTTCGTGCTTGCTAAGCCTACCACCCTACGTCTATCCTTGCGTCTGTCGTGCTTGCACTACCGTTCTTCAACCTGATTTGCGTAACGTAATCAAGATCTTACCTCGGCGCGTTTTGGTCGGCGACTTTTGAGCTCGGCGCGTTTTGCTCGGCGCGTTTTGGCTCGGCGGGTTTTGCTCGGCGGGGTTTAGGTGTCGACGCGTTTTGAAGAGACGGGGCCCTGGTCGACCCGTCGAGTGATTACGCCTCGCACTGGATTCTGGCGCCATGTCTCAGCGTCCATCACCCTCGTCGACTTTCCCGTCCATCTCCGCAGCGCGTCGCGCCCCATCAGCCGTGTCGCGCTCCATCCGTCGCGTCGAGCTCCATCACCGCGGCGCTGTTCTCGCCGCCCAGCGCGCTTTCTCCGCGGGGTGCTATACCACAGGAATTTCTGCTCTGATTTAGTGATTAGAGGCCGTGAGGCCTTCCCTATCGCTAATCCCTATCGTCTATACAAAAGTCAAGTATCAACCGAGCCTTCGAGCTGATCCGACGACTCGACGACTCCTCGGCTAGATCCGAATTCCTAATGAGAGGCAAATCTTGTACCCACTATGACTACTTGGAGGGCTCGGTGGGGATTTATTATGACCCACCGTGCCTTGTCACTAAATGGCCATCCATCTGTCACTCTAATGCGGTAAATGTGAGTAGCCAATCAGAAGGCTCGCTTTCACTCGCACGTTCGGGACTGTTGAGACTCGGTGCGGGACTGTTCTTCGACCGGAATTTCTTGATACCACAGCAGCCCCCACCTCGACCCGAACCGGTACAAGTGGAGAGTGTCGTGGTGCCCTCTTGTCCTGCCGCCGTGCACGCTCGCCGACTCCTCTGGGCGAAGCACGAGCCACCGCCATCCGCGCTCTCAGCTTCGAAGTCACGGTGAGTGTAAGCCTCTGTCGTCGCTTGAGCGCGTCTCCGCTGCCTTCACCTGAGTCCTTGAATGTTTTTTCACACTGCTGCAGTGTTCCAGGAAGCCTCGCTCACGCTCCAGCAACGGCCAAGCTCCTGATTCAGTCTCCGAAGGCTCGGCTGTACTGTAACGCACAAGTGGCTACAGCCACTTGTAACTCTAACAGACGCGATGTCTGTTAAAGGTTCAAACACTTCCTCGGCCTTGATGTACGTTACATCAAGTGCCACATTCATTTACGACCACCACGACGGGTGGTCCATAGACAATTAGTGTAACGGGGTTACACGAATGTTACCCGAAGGGTTACGAAGTGTGGCACATACAGGCTTGTGTGGTGCACACTGTCTACCCTATTTCAGTAGGAGAATCAGTACATGGCTTCAGAGCCACAGATTATGCATATGACTAGGGTTCACTATGCTAGATAGTGAACCAGATACATTTACACCGAAGGCGGCTCTGCCGCGATAAAGAGAAATACATTCAGTTTGAAGATTCACAGCTAAGAGTTAAGGGTTGACTCTTGGAGTCCGTAGGGAGTACGGACTCGTGCGTTCTGGTATTAGAACGGGCTATCTTTAGCCGCGACTCTGTGAGTCTGTTACGTCTTCCTCTGACGACAAAGCTACGGCAGCCCCGCTGCACTTGGTAGCACTTGTAGTCAATCCGACACCTGAGTCTGGATAGACTGACCCTCTGTGGAGAATGGAGCAGTTCGCTCACTTGCCCCCGAACCAGCAGGATGCGCTTAAAAAGCTTATGTCCTTGCTGGGCCCGGAGGGCGTGGCGCAACTGGCGCAACAAGGCCCCGACGCGGTGAATGCGCGTCTCGAGGCGTTCTCCAGCTACGAGAATGCTCTGTTGGAGCACCTCCAGCAGAGGATGGCGACGGCCGCGGCGCCGCAAGCGCCCGCTACGTCATCCGACGCGGGAACAAGACCCAAGCCGCTCGTGTTGAGCGTGAAGACCTTCGAAGGCAAGGAAGGGGAAAGCTTAATGCTTTGGACCCGTGAAGTCGAGATGGCTATGAGCTCAGCTCTACTCCGGACGGAGTCGCAGCGCGTGGCGCTAGCTATCTCGAAGCTTGGCCTCGCTATGAGCCTCGACGCCCCGTCCCGCCGACCACGATGCCCACGTTGACCGAGCTCCTCCGCCCAAGACTTCCCGAGGGCAGGCTGTGGCTGAACGCGGCGAAGGCACCGCTCGCGCCATGCCCGAGATGCGGCAAAGGAGTCCGCTCCGGCATCGGCCCGGTCCTCTGCAAGGATCACCGAAACAACGTCGACCCTGAGTTCGGGTGGGTTCACCTCGCCAGCTACGAGCTGGAGCTCATCAACACGATTCGACAGTATCGGTTCCACGATCGCGCGGCTGATCTGCTCGACGCGATTACTGCGGCCGAAGACGGCGCCAGTACAGTCGGCGACAACGCGTCTGTAGCCATGTTGGCTGACGCAGCTGTGGTGTAGTGGATGAAGATATTTTTGTGCAGACAGCATCGGCAATCCAAGATCAACAAGGTGGCCGATCTTGACTCCGTGGAACTAGATCGACGACATTGCGCCCGGCGTAGTTTGGATCGCTTTCAGCGAGCACGAAGATCAAGTGAGCGACTTGAAGTGGAACAGCTTCTTCAGAGATGCTGGCGAGCCAATCCCCGGTATATCCGATCCAAGTCGACGATATCGATCTTGGCGAGGATGACGTGATCTTGGAGGAGGAGTGATGATCTTGGCCCCATGGGTTACGCAGACACCGCACAGAGAGCCAGTGGCACCACCGGTGTTCAAGGGAGCCAGAGTGCACGCGCCAGGACCATAAGGGAGCCAGAGAGCACGTGCGCTACCGCGGGAAGAGCAGGAGAACGATAAACAAGGACTTAGGCAAAGCTAACATTTAAACAGAGTTGATTTCACCTTCTACTGATCAAGTGGTCTTCGCCTTCGCACTACCGGGTACGGGATATACTTTGGCCCACCCGACGCTACGCAAGTCGACTTACGCCTCAAGATCAAGGAACCCCGGACGCCAGGATAGCTTGGCCCAGCGTCCGTCAACCCTCATTACGACCCACCGCTAGAGGAAGCGGCAAGCAAGGAAAGGCAAAGGAAGGTCATACACCGACCCCAAGGCAACCCCAGGCCAAGATCACACCTGGCCGGCGAATGACGATCTAGACAGAACCCAGATCGAAACCGCCACTACTACTCCGGCGCAGCGTGAAGCATATCCGCGCTGCTGCCACAGGTTCCCGCTGTCGGCCAGACAGCCCAAGACTCAACCCCAAGTGCGTCTTCCGAGATCATCCGAAGAGCGATCTAGCCCACCGACGGGTACACAAGGTGAGGATCAGCAACTTCACGGAAGATCGGAGTACCCCCTCCGTTAGTCGGCAGTTCGGGCATCGTGTGCAAGAGGACCTCCGCGATCTGCAAATTTCGCGGAGCCGCTTCGCCACAATGGTGCGCGTGGCCGGATCTTTGGGTGACTCGGGATTTCACCGTGAGTCCTTCCAAGAGGATGCGCAAGTTGAGTCTGGACAAGGGAATGAAGCGTCGACGGAGATCGGATCGCCATCGACGCCGTTGAAACACGATCGATCCGCGGATCGGCAGAGCTTAGGGAGGAGCTCTACCGACGGAACAGAGGAAGGTCCCGCGACGGACCTAGAAGAAAAGCCTCAACCTCCTCCCCAGGTCCCTTCGGGGACCCCCGCAGGTCTCGATGCGAATCTCGGCCTGCCGGACGAAAGTCCACCGGCCGGAACCCAACCTCCCAGCGCTAGATCGACCGAGAAGAAACCAGCGAGATCGAAGTCATCGCGGAAGACGATGAAGGCTCCAGACTCCGACGCGGACGATCGAGTCGATCTCGCGCTGAGCGTGACCGAAGATCAAGTGGCTGCAGCATACTACACGAGGGAGCTGCACGTTTTCTTGCTGCAGGACGACGTTATGAAGCTCCTCCGGCCAAAACTCCTCGGCGATCTTACGGGGCCAGTGTCACAACCGACCCCGGGATCGGACAAGTTGGATGCCGTTCAGACCTTGCTACGGCTGTTTAAGGAAGTTGGTATCATCGCAGGAGTGTTGGATGCGGAGAGCCTGTTCGATCTGAAGCTCAGCACGATCCAGAACTCGGCGCAGAAGTTGTTCCTGCTACTGAAGCCGTTGGTCGGTGAGTCGAAGCGATCCTCGAAAGAGACATCAAGATCGCCCAAGACGGTATCGAGATCGGCACCGGTCACGCCGGATCATCCGCTCCCCAAATCAGGCGACCAGACGGCGACGTCGTCTCCATACGTATCGGCGACGGAAGAGGTGGACTCTGACAGTATTGATGACCCGCCTCCGCGGATGACGTTAGGACCCTCAGGTGCTGCTATGTTGCGAAGTCGAGTGGAGCAGGCCGAGCGCAAGGTGACGGTGCCTACTCGAGAGCCGAAGATCGCAACAGCGTCAGCGCGCCACTCTCCGGAAAAACTTGAGTCGTTCTTCCAAGCGGCCATGGGACGCTTTCTGAAGGAACAACAGCTACCGGGTACCGCGCGGAAGTCACAGCCGACTGGGGATCAAGATGTGGAGATGGAGTCAGTCGGATCACCAAACCGACATTCTGCGTCATGGGAGTTTGATCCCGACAACCTTGATCTGGGGCGACCTGTGCGCGCGGCGATCGCAACGACAGCTTCTACGTCAACCGGGGGCACCGGTGCGGCACCACGCATCCGCGTGTCTGCTATGTCAGAGCTGAAGGAGTTTTCAGGGAAGGACGGTGACGAAGACCGAGCTCGATCTTGGCTCAGCAAGGTAAGATCGGCCTTCGTCCGCGATCAGGCGCCCGATTATGAGAAGTACCTGGTATTTGGCGATTTACTCACTGGCCCGGCGTGAAACTGGTACCGTCAGCTGAGTCGTACAACCCGCACCACGTGGAAGGACCTGCTACAGAGCTTCCAGATCCAGTACTGTGGACGTGGTGTCTCGGTTGCCCGCCAGTACTATCATGCTCGGAAACGATCTGACGAGTCGCCTCTCGAATACCTTCATCGACTTAACGTCGCAGGTTTACGGACCCCTCTGGAAGTCAAGGACGGCCCGCCTGATGTGCGTCGTGAACATGTGGAGCATTTTATCGAGACCTTGGACGATCGCGATCTAGCGGACCAGCTCGCCCTCCTTCGGATTCCTGATGCGGACACACTGGAGGAAGTATTGCGATCTCGCCAGCGTGCCAAATCTCGACAGAGCAAAACGGTATACGGCTCGATCAAACCCCGTCCGAAGCCACCAGCCGCCGCCGGTACCCGCGCAGTTCGAGCGATCCAGGTACAGGGCGACATTAGTGATTCAGACTCTAGATCTAGTGGATCGGATGAAGAAGGAGATCTGCGCCGAGTACACGCGGCCGCAGCTGGTAACAACCATGGGACGACAGAGCATCGTGCCTCGGGCCAAGATCGGCGTCTACCAGAGCAAGATCACAACCGTCAGGATCGTCGGCCTGGACAGCACTCGAAGACGATTGACATGGGGGCGCCCTTCACGCGGTGCACACATTGCGGCTCTGCCAAGCATGATGATCTGGGGTGTTGGAAACGGCTAACGTGCGAAAAATGCGGCAAGCGTGGTCACCCGTCGGATCGCTGCCTCTTTGTCTGCAAAGCCTGCGGAGAAATTCACGACGAAGGAAGCTGTTTGATGGAGGAATTCTACAACTTGATCCGCCAATGGTACAATCCCACCAAGCACGGGGGCATGTTGCCAGAGTCCGCGGAGAAGATGTTAAACTAGGACGCTCGCCGGGTTGGAATCCGGTACGAGACGAGCGTTCTCAGTTCTGCATCTTTGCGTATGTCGAGAAGCAGTCGCAGTCGACTGTAAGCAAACTCATCGACAATACATGTGATCTTCAAAAGAAATCTACTGCCGCGGTGTCAAGTCTTCACCAAGTTGATGAATATTCAAGATCGAGTGTGAAGATGGCTTTGGATATCATGTTGGGAGAATCGCGTGGTTACTGGAAATACCATGTGCCCGACAAGAGGTTCAAGCAAGCGAAAGCTGTGGGCAAGATCAACAACGAAAAATCAACTCTGTTGTTGGACAGTGGTGCCGAAGTGTCTATTCTAGACACCGCCTTTGCTCGTAAGGTGGGGTGCTACATTGATGAAAGTCAGACATTGGAGTGCGAAGGTGTTGGGAAATCCCCATACTTGGCGGAAGGACGTGCACGGCTCAAGATCACACTCGCTGGATCGCTGGGTATTTCTTCGATGTCTGGGTGGGACCGCCGACCGGTGGCCAAGACTTGATCCTCGGCATGGACTTCATGGTGCCAGCCGGAATCCGCCTCGATCTAGCCGACGGAACTATCTGCCTGCCGGACGAGGTGCGAATTCAGATTGCTGGAAGACGTCCGCTCTGCGGTGACAAGGTCGAGCAAGTGAACGTAACCGACTATCGCGAGATCGACGTGGCCGGATCAACTGAAGTGAAGCTGCGCGTGAGATCAACGGAGCATCAGAAACTCTGGGTTACGCGCGGCGATCGATGGGGGCCTACCGTGACTGGTGGTCCAGGCAAGACCTGCTACCTGCAACTGACGAATGTGAGCGATCGCAAGTTAGTGTTGCATCAAGGTACGCGACTCGCGATGTGGTGATCCGGAGATCGAGTGCCGCGCTTACCTGGGTATGTCTCCGTCGGATCGCGCCGATATGCCGAGTGGCAGAACTTGGCGTACCAAGCAACCACCGACGCTACCAAGGACGTGCCTGGGCCCACCGACGTGCAAGGGCCTGCTGTGGAGCGACCGCAGTACACAACGCCGACCGCGATCTTGGCCCGCCCGGCGATGCGGCCGGAGGTGACAACAGTACGTGCCGAAAGGGAGTCGCCCAAGAACCCCGACGATGCCAACCCGGGAGCGTCGATGACGATCCTATCGCGTCTCATGCGATGCCCAGCAGCGACGAAGAACCGAAGACCGTCGACGAAGAAACGCGTCATGATTTCGCCATGTCGCAGGGGGCGGACAGGCCATCGGGTGATTACGACGCTGAATACCCGGTCTGCGACACGGAATGTTTGGATGAACGCGTCCAGTTGGTGCGACAGGGGACGTCTAATCAAGATCGAGTGGTTGCGACGGACGCAAATCAGGCGTCTCATCAAGATTACGGCGGTGCGACAGGCGCAAATCAGGCGGCTAATCAAGGTCGACGGGTCGAAACGGACGAAAATCCAGCGGCTTCCTGTGATACCGGAACGGCGCGTAAACCTACATCCACGAGTGATCTTGAAGTTGATGCTCGCCCAAGACCTGTCGAATCCGAAGATCGTGAGTTGTGCATGACGGAAGGTGGTGATCTCTACGCGGAAGACGTCGAAGGTCAAATGGCAGTGCTTCCGGAGTTCACTGCGTCCGATGAAGTTGTGATCACCGATATCCAAGTTGGCGATCCCGGGACAACACACCGGAGGAAATTGACCGACTGCGGAAGATCATCTGGCGACGGAAGCAGTTGCTGATGGGAAAGGGCAATGCCTTGCCACCGGCCGCAAAAGGTGCGATCTGCGACATCGACGTCGGAAATGCGAAACCAGTGGCTCAACGTTGCCGTAAGGTGGCGCCGCAGTTCCGCGAAAAGCTGGAACAACTAATCAAGGGACTCCTGTCGGCCAAGATGATCAAGATCTCAACATCCCCTTGGGCATCACCGATCGTGGTGATCGTCAAGAAGAACGGGGTTGACATCAGACTCTGTATTGACTACCGTCTGGTCAACAGTCTGACGCGTTTGATGGTCTACCCGATGCCGCTGATCAACGATCTCCTCGAGGATCTCGACAAGGTGCTTTGGTATTGCTCGCTGGACATGGCCAGCGGTTTCTGGGTGGTGACGATGACAGATCGAGCTCGTGCGATCTCCGCGTTCATCACTCCCTCGGGACTGTATGAGTGGAACAGAATGCCATTTGGACTGAAGAACGCACCACAGATCTACCAGCGGTTGATCGACAACGCACTCTATGGCTTTCTTAAGATCACGGATGACCAAAATCGGCAGGGACAGATCGACCTGTTCAAGGACGGAGAACCAAACGTCGAGCAGAAGACCTCTGTCCTTGGCCGTCGATCATATATCGATGACATCCTGGTTACGGCTGGTTCGTGGGATACGATGTGCGAGAAGGTGGAGAAGCTGCTAGATGTCTGTGAGGAATGGAACTTGTCGATCAGCGCGGCCAAGAGCTTCTGGGGGTTGAAGAAGGTCGACTACTTGGGACATCGAGTGTCGGCGGAAGGCTTGGAGGCTCACCCGAAGGACTTATCGGCTTTGGCCAACCTGCCGTTCCCGACCACCCTGAGATCGATGCAGTCGTTCTTAGGCAGTCTCAACTACTACAGCAGGTTCATCGAGGACTTCGCGATTTACGCTTCAGTGCTGTACGAACTCCGCGAGGCCGACTTCTACGAAATCGCCAGGAAAACCAAGATCGAGGCCAGCGCAGATGGTGTCGAAGAAGATGAGCACCAAACTGACAGTGACAAGTGGGGCCGAGCCATCACGGCCTTCACGGTGTTGAAGGACAAGATCGTGAAGGCGCCGATCCTGCAGCACTTCGACCCAGATCGGGAACCAGTGGTCATAGTGTACGCCAGCAAGTGGGCGATCTCTGCAGCATTGATGCAGGAGCACGATGGGGTGCACCAGCCAGTCGCCTTCACCAGCCGGACGCTCAAGCCGAACGAGATCAACTATGGAATGGTGGATAAGGAGGTGTTGGCGCTGCTCAGGATGCTGGATGCCTGCTACACGCAACTGGTCACCAGATCGATCAAGGTCGTGACCCGATACTCAACGTTGGCGTGGCTGGTGCACCCATCCGGCCTGCAAGGACGCCTCGGACGCTGGGCAGCACTACTGTCGTCATGGACACTGGAAAGTGTGAAGTGCACAATGGGAGAAGACGAGATCTTGGGTGTGCTAGCCGCAAGCATAACGCCACGCGAAGAGGTCGACGCGATCTTGACGTCGATCTCCCCCAGGAAGCAGCCGCGACAAACGATCACGATGCCGTCACCCACGGTTGAGGCTAATGAAAAGCTGCTGGTGGTTAGCTTCGACGGATCTGCTCGTGTGAAACGAAGTGGGGGTGCATACAGCGCGATTGTGTGGGGATTGCCGGAATGGAAAGTGATCTCGGCCGCTTCGGAGTACAAGATCGATCTCACGGTGAACGAAGCGGAGTATCACGGTTTGTTGCTCTGTTTCGATCTCCTGGCCACCCTAGACAGGGGACGCCGCCTGATCATCTGTGGAGACTCCAACCTGGTCATTCGACAGATGCGCGGCGAGATCGAGTGCAAGGCTCCGAGTTTGGTGTTGCTGCGCCAGAAGGATATGGAGCAGTTGCGATCATGGCCCAACCACGAGTTCCTCCACATGAAGCGGGATTGGAATCAGAGTGCAGGTCGACTGGCAAGTGCCGCCCTCCAGCGAGAAGGTGGCGCGGTTGTCACATCGGACGGAGAGCGTGAGGACTTGAGGACGCTAAATCGACTAGATGAAGTGTTAGTCCCGCGACCCGATGCGACTGTGGTCAAGATCGCGGCGGTCACGAGCTCCAGACGGAGGGCAGCCCCAGAAGTGTTGCAGGAGTCGATTGTGCAGCAAATGCGGGCTGAGCGCTTCTGCCGTGCGCAGAACGAAGAGAAGTGGATTGTCGATCTCAAAAAGTACCTACTTGGGGACGTGCAGGACCTGACCTCCGCAGAAGCAAAGATGTGTGCTAAACTCGCAGAAGATTACGAGATCGACGAGGCGAGTCTGCTGTTCTATTGTCCACCGTCGAAGCGCTCGAATGAGGATCGTGATCTCGTGATGCGGTTGGTGGTCCCGGAGACCCTGCAACAGGACTTCCTGCATCATTACCACGCTAGTCTCGAAGGTGGCCACCAGGGCATCGGGAGAACCTATCAGAGTGTGAGATCGAGAAATGACCGGAGAGCTTGCGCCGAGGCCTAACGGTCTTGAACTTCCGGGTGAGAGCCGGCCGAACCCTCTGATTGGCTACTCACAGTTACCGCATTAGAGTGACAGATGGATGGCCATTTAGTGACAAGGCACGGTGGGTCATAATAAATCCCCACCGAGCCCTCCAAGTAGTCATAGTGGGTACAAGATTTGCTCCTCATTAGGAATTCGGATCTAGCCGAGGAGTCGTCGAGTTGTCGGATCAGCTCGAAGGCTCGGTTGATACTTGACTTTTGTATAGACGATAGGGATTAGCGATAGGGAAGGCCTCACGGCCTCTAATCACTAAATCAGAGCAGAAATTCCCCCCGAAGCCACACAAGGGTCAAGTCCGTCTACGGTAAGTCTTCGCTTAGCTGTAGAGTCTGGATACGCTCGGCCGGCACGGGGTATGTCTGCCGGTGAGCATAAGGTACATTGACCGAGTGTTCATCCCTGGAAAGGCCAAGAGTGAGTAGTGGCCGAGTGTTGGAGGTATTAGAGACCCCCCCCCAGTATATTTGACTTCCAGCCGAGACTTCGTCTCGGCGCCTCTGTCGGAGGCCTCGATTGGCCTGGTACCCTTCCTTCTGAGGGACCACAGTGGGTTACACGTGAAAGCGCATGTGTACATTGCATCCTAGCCGTTGCTCATGGCTAAGGGTGCTCTTATATTTGATTTACGGGCTCTACCTACCTGACCGACGACTCGCATAAGGCACATTCTAGCCCGGTGCAAGGGATCGGATCTGGTCTTCAAATTTTATCCCAACAATAAGCGCCGACCTTTTAGGAGGGAAGCGTGTTGTTGGTAGGGGCTCGTCCCAAAGGCCTTGGCTAGAGGGACGAGAACTCGTTAAATCGTGTTTTCCTACACGACAAGAGGATCCGTGCTCATTTCCACTGGAGAGGCCTCTACCAGAGTGTGCAACGTTATGTGGGTCAGTGTGTCGACTGTGAGACGGGCAAAGGAAGGCCGACTACACAAGGAGAGTCTCCTGGTAACCTGCAGGCCACTTACCCGTTCCAGATCATTGCCATGGACCATATCCCGTCACTGACCAAGTCGTACAAGGGGAACACGGAATTATTGATCTGGATCGATCTCTTCACTGTGTTCGTGATTGCGAGGGCCAGTTCGTCGCGGACAGCTCAAACGATCGCTGAAAACTACGAGGAGTGCGTGTTCCGCAGATTTGGTGCTAGCGAAGCGATAAGACACGACCGCGAACCTGGGTTCATGTCGGACTTCTTCAGATCGCTCAACAAGATTATCGGTCAGAGGCAAAGGGCAACTATGGCGTATCGGCCTCAGGCCAATGGCACCGCCGAGAGGATGGTACAGATGCTCACTCGCGCCCTGAAGATGTACGTCGAAGACGTCAACCAGCGAGACTGGGACGAGTACGCGGAACGCCTCACGTTTGCGCTCAACACAACCCACAATCGGATTCGTGGAGATACACCTTTCTATTTGGTCCACGGCTGGGACCCTCGTTCTACGTTGGAAGCGATGGTACCGCTCGGATCAACGCGCCGGCGGGATCGACAGCCTCGCAGATGGCGTTACCATGTTCAGAAGCAGTATCAGCAGGCGCGGCAGCAAGTCAATGAGCGGCTACGAGAGGCCATTCGGGATCGAGCTGACCAACACAACGAAACTGTGCGTCCACACGAGATCGAGGTTGGAATGCAGGTGTGGCTGTATCTCGACCGGGTTAAGGAGGGCTATGCGCGCAAACTTGCGCACATGTGGCATGGCCCATTCCGGGTGGCTGAAGTCATCGACACCTACGCCGTGCGTCTCGAGATCACCGGAACCGAATATCGACTGTTCCCAGTGGTACATATCTCTAAGCTGAAGCCTGTGCGCGTCTTCCCAGACCGACCGCGCCTCACCCTCGCGACTCAGGACCTAGATCGCTTCGATTTTGATGAGGCGCTGCTACCCGAAGATAGTTGGGAGGCGAATCTCGACGACGGCGAGTATGAAGTGGAGCGTATTGCCAATATTCGATCTGGACGGCGTACTTGGTATGGACGGGTGCTACGGGAGTTCTTGGTGTACTGGAAAGGATGTGACGAGCCATCGTGGGTTGACGAGGCTGACCTGAACTGTGGAGCGCTGTTGCATGACTACTTGCGCGAGCGAGTGCATCGAAATCGCTTCGAAGTTATGCAGTCGCACGAGGAGCAGTAGTGCGGCAAGATCGTGCGGTGAGTTGGTCGTCGTACGAGCAAACGAGTTGACGGGTCTGCGGGATGGCCGCGGATTAGGCGGAATGGCGGTGTATATGCATGTGTGCATCTATCGATCTTGAGGCACTTGGTGTCTAGATTGACAGCGTGGTCTACCTCACGAAGGCACAATTTGATATGGAGGAGATGCCACTGAGGTGAGAAGAGTGTAATCGGCAAGGTTCATCTTATCTCAGCAATCTTTGGCTGAGCGATCTTGGCTGGCCCCAGGACCTGCCGATGTTGAAGAAGCCAACGGGAACGAGCGGTGATGACGAGACAGCAGCAGAACATGGCGACTGGTGCAGCGAGCGAATGCCGTTGTGCAGCTTTCACTCGTGCAGGGGACGGCTGTGGTGTAGTGGATGAAGATATTTTTGTGCAGACAGCATCGACAATCCAAGATCAGCAAGGTGGCCGATCTTGACTCCGTGGAACTAGATCGACGACGTGCGCCCGGCGTAGTTTGGATCGCTTTCAGCGAGCACGAAGGTCAAGTGAGCGACTCGAAGTGGAACAGCTTCTTCAGAGATGCTGGCGAGCCAATCCCCGGTATATCCGATCCAAGTCGACGATATCGATCTTGGCGAGGATGACGTAATCTTGGAGGAGGAGTGATAATCTTGGTCCCATGGGTTACGCAGACACCGCACAGAGAGCCAGTGGCACCACCGGTGTTCAAGGGAGCCAGAGTGCACGCGCCAGGACCATAAGGGAGCCAGAGAGCACGTGCGCTACCGCGGGAAGAGCAGGAGAACGATAAACAAGGACTTAGGCAAAGCTAACATTTAAACAGAGTTGATTTCACCTTCTACTGATCAAGTGGTCTTCGCCTTCGCACTACCGGGTACGGGATATACTTTGGCCCACCCGACGCTACGCAAGTCGACTTACGCCTCAAGATCAAGGAACCCCGGACGCCAGGATAGCTTGGCCCAGCGTCCGTCAACCCTCATTACGACCCACCGCTAGAGGAAGCGGCAAGCAAGGAAAGGCAAAGGAAGGTCATACACCGACCCCAAGGCAACCCCAGGCCAAGATCACACCTGGCCGGCGAGTGACGATCTAGACAGAACCCAGATCGAAACCGCCACTACTACTCCGGCGCAACGTGACGCATATCCGCGCTGCTGCCACAAGTTCCCGCTGTCCGCCAGACAGTCCAAGACTCAACCCCAAGTGCGTCTTCCGAGATCATCCGAAGAGCGACCCAGCCCACCGACGGGTACACAAGGTGAGGATCAGCAACTTCACGGAAGATCGGAGTACCCCCTCCGTTAGTCGGCAGTTCGGGCACCGTGTGCAAGAGGACCCCCGCGATCTGCAAATTTCGCGGAGCCGCTTCGCCACAGTAGATTCGAAGGAATGCCCTTCATGCGAATATGAAATCCCTCAACATCATTACCATCGCAAGCTAGAACATCAAGATAGCTTTTCTTCCCTAGGAATATGCTTTCCTTAGCGTAGATATTGCCTTCTGATCCTTCAAGATTAAAATCAACATGAAATTGTCCCATCTGCTTGCCAATAAGTTCCTTGTTGTATTCTCTTTATATGCATCAGCAAGTGTAGGAACCGCGTCGTAGTCGATGTGCATTGAATCGGTGTCCTGGTACCAAATATTAGCGTTGATGTCTTCTGCTAAGCACATAACACGATTCATGATTTTCCTTGCGAGTGCAGGTCATGGGGGCAAAGGAAGTCCATTCACATGTTTAGCCGAGGACTCGTCGAGTCAGGTTGAGGGGCGTCGACGCGTGGGTGTTGAACCGCGGCGCCGGACTGAGAGCTGGATCGGAGAGGCCAACCCAGGGAGTGGCGTGGTGGGTTAAAAGGCGAGCGCGACCGCGGCGTGATGAAGCCGAGTGAGTCCGTCGGTGGGGCGTGATGGTCGCGCCGCAGCAAAAGAGCAAATGCCCTCTCCGTGAATGGACTCCCTTCCTTTCTATCCTAACTAGCGTTGGGAAAACCTACCCGCTCGGAAACTGCACAATGCAGCTCCGCATGTTGGATAGGAAACCAAGGCACCTAAATATACAACATGCAGCTTGGCGAAGACGAGCTTGTGCTGAACGATGCCTTCGTAGTCTTGACGTTGAAGCTCGAGCACTTGATCTGATGACCTTCCCCTCCAGGAAAAATCACCTCCCGCCTCGCCTTCGGCTCCTCGGAAACTACCCATTTCCTTGCGAGTGCAGGTCATGGGGGCAAAGGAAGTCCATTCACATGTTTAGCCGAGGACTTGTCGAGTCAGGTTGAGGGGCGTCGACGCGTGGGTGTTGAACCGCGGCGCCGGTCTGAGAGCTGGATCGGAGAGGCCAACCCCCCCAGATAGAGGCGTGCATGTGAATGGACTCAGAGAAGCCTACATGGTAACAGAACGTACACATAGTGAGAGCACAGAGTCCGGAGCGACTTACATGGCTCGCGTGTGGTACTGGCATGCAGATTGGTGAGTGACTCGGTGCGTTACTTGAGCTTCCGTCACCGCTTGACTCCAGCAAGGGGACCGTGATGAGGGCGAGTAGCGTAGGCATACTCCTGGAGAAGGCAGACGCAGTCTTGAGGTCGATGCCCGGCCATGTGGATGAACCTTGTAGAAGGTGAGCGGGTCTGCCGGCGGACGCTGTGCTCCCGGGGTGACCAACCGCGTTGCTCCCAGTCGAACTGAACCCTGGGGTCGAGGCTGAAGTCTCGACGGCCGAATTGGACTCGTGTAGCCGAAGTCACAAACCACAGCACGGTTTTGCTCTTTTGCTCGCTCGTGTCGGCGGTTCCGTCGGGGGAGAGCGAGCAGCCCCCAAGTAGGTGTAGGAAAGCGAGCGCGATCGCGGCGTGATGAAGCCGAGTGAGTCCGTCGGTGGGGCGTGATGGTCGCGCCGCAGCAAAAGAGCAAATGCCCTCTCCGTGAATGGACTCCCTTCCTTTCTATCCTAACTAGCGTTGGGAAAACCTACCCGCTCGGAAACTGCACAATGCAGCTCCGCATGTTGGATAGGAAACCAAGGCACCTAAATATACAACATGCAGCTTGGCGAAGACGAGCTTGTGCTGAACGATGCCTTCGTAGTCTTGACGTTGAAGCTCGAGCACTTGATCTGATGACCTTCCCCTCCAGGAAAAATCACCTTCCGCCTCGCCTTCGGCTCCTCGGAAACTACCCAGTGCTTGCTTGAATCAAGGATCTGAATGCCAAGATGGACAGGGCTAAAGTGCTGCGTCAGTGCTTTGTGCTCTTCAAACAGAGCTAATTTATCACTGATAGGTGTTCTTGAATCATCTTGTGAATGTTCTTGCGAGTATATTCATCAATCTTCTCTTGGCCTCCGCTAACGAATACTTTCTTCTTAACGATAGGCTTCATCAGAAGCTTGCCGTATGAAGAGTTCGTCATCAGTTTTAATACATTTTGAAGGGGGTTACCTTCAGCTTTGTATTTGAGTCGAGCGTTAAACATCTTTCTAATTGTTTTAATGATTTGATGGTTGAAGCCCTCATTCCAGTAAACACCTTCGATAACAGTGTATTTGGCTTGCTGAAAACGTTGGATATCCTCAAGAGCTTGCTTTCCAACAATCATTTCTCTACCAACAATATCGTTAGTGAAGTTACGGGAGCCATTTTCGAAGTAGCTCAAAAGAGGAAAGTGTTGTTTTTACCAATCGAATCAAAGCGAACCCTAGCTGCATAGAAATCAGTGTCAGAGGGGATTGAGTCTTTGAAGAGCTTTGCCTTACCTCTAACGTATCCGTTTAATTCGCTCATTGCTGACGGATATAGGCTAACAGCATCGAAATCAGCAACCTTATGCTTGATGTGGTGCTTCTGATTGTCGCGTGTCATAACGCGTCCGCCAACGGTTGCTTGACGTAGGAAGCCGAGTAGTACCGAATTCATTTCGTAGCAACCATCAAAGCATCCTTCGTTATGTTGATACGCTAGAGACAATGAGGAAATACTGTGGAAACGATAAACATCAAGTTTGAATTCGCTATACACGAGCTTTCTGAATGCTTCAAAGCTTGATTTTAATACATCCACATCACGGTTGCAATAATGGGTAGCATACATTTCACAGTCAAATTTGCCATCTTTAATAGCTCCGATTTTTGTAGCATTAGCAATGAGAGTATCCTTATCTTTATATGAATCCAGATATTCAATCGGCCATTTAGATCTGAAGTTGTCTTTGTTGATCAAATTATGAGGAAAACACTCTTTTTCGAGTGAAATCGATTCTGTTGCTTCCTTGAACATCTCCGGCAGATTGCTTAGCCCTCCAGCTAGGAAAGACATTGAATCTTTGATCAGAATCTCACGCCCCTCATAGAATCCATTAGCCCTTTTCATTTTAGTGCCACAATCGATAATATTCGTATCCCTTGAGCTAAATGTCATGTGTTTTAAAAGGAAACGAGAATCGAATCCAGCATTGTATGCCCAAAGAAGATTGTAGCTTTTTTGAGGTAACGATTCTAGAAAATGTTTCCAACAGCCAAATCCGTAGATGTTTTTCGTTTTAGTGAAATTAGGTGTGGTGATACCATCTTCAAGCATCATAACATTGGCAATGCAATACGATACGCAGTATGGAACATGTAAATCATCTATGATCAGTGTTTCAAAATCAAAATATACGATGTTGAAATTTCGAACGTCATATAATTCTTTTGTCTTGCTATTATAAGCTTTAAATGGTGCTTGGCCAAGGTTTAGCTCTTTTCCTTTAACTCTACCCATTTCTTTGAAATTGTTGTCATGAAAATCCGCCGCGGTCAAAGAACGAACTTCTTGATACTTGCTGTTAAGAAGGAAAGGCATGTTCTGTTGAGTGATGGTTTTTAAGTGTGTATAGCGATGTTGGTAAAGATAACTGATAGCTTTATAGCTGTCTAGTAATTTGATTTTCTTGTCGTTAAAAACCACTCTACTCCCTTTCAGTCTGAAATCAGTTCGCCCGTGTTCTTCAACTAACTCAGGATGATCAAGTGAAGCTTTGGTTATTTTAGTTGGCAAAATAGCAAATAGATGCTCACCGACAGAGCCAAGCTTAATGCAATTTTCACTCTTTACTCCGTAAAAAGATGTCTCATTATTTGATCTGCCTGAATCCTTTCTAATGCGAAATTGCTTAACTGAGATGTAGAGATTGAAAGCTTTTGCTGTCTTCTTTATAAATTGACAGTTGCGCCTGAGTTAAACAACGTTTGCGAGATCTGCTTAACAATCTGAGAACTAACCCCGGCTTTATGAAGGGCAAAGAGAAAACAAGGATAGTTAATCGCTTTAAAATCTGGATCAGTTTCGGGGTCAAATGATTTAGAGTGGTTTTTAACGACATGAAAATCATTTGAATATACTTGAAAAGATTCGAGGTTGTAGTTTGCTTTTGTAATGGGCCTACCTTGGCTCACTACAACAGCTTACACGTGTGCGCACGTGTATGAGGAAGCGTAGGTTTCTTTTACTTGAGTTAAGTATACTCGAGGTCCACGAGTATACTTTAAACAAGATAAAGACTCTAAGTAGCTGATTTTGGTAAAGATGAGAACTGTTATTTTTGTTTTATGTTTCTGACTTCCTCTAAATGTAATATTCTAAGTTGGGAATCTGCCAACGGCTGGTTGGCAGAATTCCTTTGCTATGCATGTCGCTCATTGGTTAAAAGATGCTGCTTTCAACCAATAGGAATCCTAAATGTCTATGGACCACCCGTCGTGGTGATTGTAAATGAATGTGGCCCTTGATGTAACGTACACCAAGGCCGAGGAAGTGTTTGAACCTTTAACAGACATCGCGTCTGTTAGAGTTGCAAGTGGCTGTAGCCACTTGTGCGTGTAACCCCGTTACACCATCCCCCCGTCAAGGTTAGACGTGCCGGTCTCGGCTCGTCAACCACCATTGACTGTTTGGTCAATGTATGACGTTTTGAAGAGAGCGTGCTCGTGATAGGACGAGCACGTTGAAGTTGAAGACCTTTGGCGCAGCAGCGGAGGACCTCTCTGCTGCTGAGTATCATGCGCGGCAACGTGCGAAGTGCTTCGCTGCCGCGGGGGCAGGCACCACGGTCCGCGTTGTCGTTGACTGCGCTGTAGAGTAGCAACCCCTCATGCACCCGGTAAGGGTGTGCACGAGCACGAAGATGCCTTGGCAACTTCTGACGAGCTTCGTCAGAAGGCACTGAGCCATAGGCCAGCAAGAGCTTCGCGTCCGCGTCGTGCGCGTACGCGGCCTTCACGTCGTCGAGGAGCGACGACGTGGGAGTGCTCGATCGCATGGCGTCAATGGCATTGACGTCGACTTCATTCGTAGCGTAGTCAGGTCGACGCGATAACGCGTCGGCCACCACATTGAGTCTTCCGGGTTTGTACTCAACCCGGAAGTTATATTCCGCAAAGAACGAAAGCCATCTCGCCATACGTTGCGAGATGTGTGGCGACTTGACAGCCGTCCGCAGCGACGCGTGGTCTGTATAGACCACGAACGGTTTACTTCCGAGGAGATACACTCGGAACTTCGCAAGTGCATACTTCATGGCAAGGAGCTCCTTGTCATGCACCGGGTAATTGCGCTCAGCTGGCTTTAGCTGACGCGACTGATAGTAGACGACACGATCACGGCCCTCGTGATCGTGCTGCATCAACGCACATCCGATCGCGAAATCGGATGCGTCACACACAACGTGGAATGGGCGATCTTGGTCGGCCACCGCCAAGATCGGCGCCTCAGTCAAGCCCCGCTTGACTGCATCGAAGGCCTGCTGACAGTCAGCAGTCCAATTCCACTCGGCATCTTTCTTCAGGAGCTGTGACAGCGGGCGTATCGTGCCCGCGTAGTCCTTCACGTACTTGCACAAGTACGTGGCCGCCAAGGAACTGCCCCAGTTCCTTGACGCTCGTCGGCGTCGGCCACTCATTGATCACTCTGACCTTTCAGGGTCAGGGCGGACACCGTTCTTCCCAACGAGACACCCGAGCACGGGTATCTCGCTCGCCCCGAAGATGCACTTCTTCAGGTTCGCGTAGAGCTTGTGCTTGCGCATGAGCGCAAGCAGCTTCCGGAGATGCACCTTGTGCATCTCAACGTCGCTCATCCCGTCCGCAGCACGGCTGTGGACGAACACATCGTCGAAGTAGCTCGGTGCGAAGTCACGCACCGAGCGCAACAAGTGCGTCACGCACCTGTTGAAGGTCGCAGGGGCGTTCTTCAGACCCTGCGGCATCACTAGCCACTCCCAGAGCATGCCGCTTGGCGTGCTCACTGCCGTGAGAGGGATATCACTCTCACGCATTAGGATCTGATAGAACCCGTCGCGCAGATCAAGAGCACTGTAGATGGTGCTCTTGGCCATCGAATCGATGATAACATCTTTTCGCGGTATCGGTGTCTGCGCCGGTATCGTCGCATCGTTCAGCTTGTTGTACGCATGAACGATGCGCCAACCGCCCTGTGGCTTCTTGACACAGAACGTCGGGGCACTGTGCGGGGACTTCGATTCCCGCACTTGTCCTGCCTTGCGACGACTCTCAATGAAGTCGTCGATCGCCTTGACTTGTTCCCGCGGCAGTGGCCACTGCCGCGTGACACAGTACTTCGTGCCCGGCACGAGATCAATCTCGTGCTGGATGCCCTTGTCCTGCGGAAGCTCCGCAGGAATCTCTTCCGGAAGCACGTCCGCGTGCTCCCGTAGAATCTCGTAGAAGGGGCTCGCCTTAAGCGAGTCCCAACCTTGCTCTTCAAAGCGCTCCTTCTTGGTCTTCGCACTGAGAGTGTCCTCACTCTCAGTGGTGCTCTCCATAAAGAACTGCCTCAGTTCTTCATTCCCGCTCTTCGTTCTCTCGGCGTCCGAAAGAATGCAAATCTGCTCGATGCGTCCATCGTGCAGGTCACGCGCGAAGCGCTTCCAGCTCATGACTGGAAGTGAAGTCAACTCCGACGCTTGCGTCGGAGGATTAGCGAGAGTCATCTCTCTGTACCGGAACCCGGCACAGGTACGCGTCAAGACGTTCAACGTCTCGACGTTCGGCTTCTCAGCCTTCGTCTGCCCGGCAGACATCTCCTGTAGCGTCTCGGCCCTGGGCCGAGACTTGCGCAGCGATTTTCGCATGCGCCGTCTTCTTGTCTTGCGGAGCCCGGCTCCGCATGGTCTCTGACCTCGTCCAGGCCCAGCCGTGGACGGGTGTTCTTCTTTTATTCCGCCGGCGGGTACTTCCCGCGGGCGAGCGACTTCAAGCCCGGCTTGGTCGCGCGGCGCTTCGTCGTGCAGCCCGGCTGCACGATAGCACGCAAGTTTTCCGGTGCGGAACGTTTGCAACCGTCCGCACCGCCTGCAGCGTCGGTTCCCGGAACCGACACGCCACCTTCACCTCGACGCCTGTTATTGGCGGAGCCCTTCATTGCAAAGGGTGCGTCGACTCCCGGAGTCGACGCGAAATGTCTTTCGCAGCGTCGGTCCCCGGAACCGACGCGACTTCAATACCTCGACGCCTGTTATTGGCGGAGACCTTCATTACAAAGGGTGCGTCGACTCCCGGAGTCGACGCGAAATGTCTTCGCAGCGTCGGTTCCCGGAACCGACGTGACTTCAATACCTCGACGCCTTCCATTGGCGGAGACCCCCATTACGGAGGGTGCGCCGGCTCCCCGAGCCGACGAATCAAATCCATCAAAGCCATCGACTCCCGGAGTCGACGGCGTCACGTCACCTTGGCTCCCATTACGGGCCAAAACCGATCCAATCACATTCGCGTCAGCCTCCACGGCTGAGGCGTGTGACATGATTACGTCATCCGCGTCCCTTCGGACCGGAGACACGTCCACAATCAGATTCGCGTCAGCCTCCACGGCTGAGGCGTGTGACACATATTCGTCATCCGGGCCTCTTGAGGCCGGAGACTCATTCTGATTCGCTGAAATGTTTGTGTCGATTTCGGAAATCGACACATTTTCTCCTTCAGCCGTCGGCGGCGACGCCGACGCTTGCTGCTCTTGCGCGCGCGTTTGCGGGCGCACAGGGCGTTCCGGGACAGCGGCGCTAGGCGCTGTCTTGACTGGGAGTCGCGCGCACCTGTCGGTGCGTGCGTTGCGGTAACAGGGCCATCGCTCACTGTTCCGCAGTCGCGACCGAAGCGCACGAGAGTGCGCTTCTCCCAATCGATTACCGGATCATGCCGTGCAAGCCACGGCATGCCCAACACAATGTCAAACTTATCGTCCAGGTCCAGGACGATAAAGGTTTCGACAAACCCTTGATCTTCATACGTGAAGCTCGGTCTTGACGACGACACCCGTCGCCAGTCGTACCTCCAACATACTTCGAGGTATCTTTAAATCCTCGAAGTCAAGCCTTGATAGACTTCGCAGTCGAACAAAGTTATTCGACGCGCCCGAATCAACCAAAGCACGAAAAGAGTTGCTCTCTCTTTTCGACGACACGTTCAAGATGACAAGACTTGGTTTGTCATCATGCATTTTACAGTGAGAAGGGTCCTCACTGGGGGCTGCAGTCCTCAGTGTCGCATGTCCGAGTTGGACACGCGTGACTGCTTCACCAGTAGGGCGCCCCGCGCCTACTGGGTTCCAGCGTTTTTTGTTTCTCCGCGACGATGCCCAGCATCGCCGCGTCGACCACCATCTCGGTGCACGGGTGCCGTGCACTCTCGGGCATAGTGACCGATCCTTCCGCAACGGAAGCATCGTACATTGCTTCCTTGTTGGCGTTGATAGCCAACAGCCGTTGCATTCGAGAGGTCCATTGGTTCCGGACCTCCCGCCATCGCGACCGGAGGTGGTTGCAGCCTCGGCGCATTCGCATGCAGTTTAGCCTGTCTCAGGCTAAACTCCTCCTGCATCGCAAGAGTGATCGCAGCTTCGAGAGTATTCGGATACTCACGGAAGAGATAGGTCTTCACAGGCCCATCTCTCAATCCCTTCATGAACGTGACGACCTTGGTCGCCTCGTCAATCGGGTTGGTCACGATGTTCGAGACCAAGTACCGTGCTCTCTGGGCGTAAGCATGGACATCATGCTTACCTTGCTGCAGGTCGAGGAACTCCGCCCTCGACCGGAACTCATTTTGTGGGGGCTCAAACGCTTGTCTGAGCTCCTCCTTGAACGCTTCGTACGTGCTGAAGCACGTAGGATCTGAGAGTCGGCGTCCATACGCCCAGCTCCTTGCACGTCCGCCAAGACATGACATGGCGAACGCGACCTTCCACAACGGGTCGACGATACGTCGAGCCGCAATGGCAGTGTCGAGTTCGACAAGCCAACGGAGGAGAGGCTCGCCCTCTCTTCCTACATAGTTGCTCACGTTGAGTTTCAACGATTGCATGCGTGGTGTCGTCCCCGACGGCACCGCGGTAGAGGCAGCAGCGTCGCGCTGCTCCTTCAGGATGAAACCCAGAGCAACACCATGTTGCTCTGTCGGCGATAACGTACGCAGCATCGCAGCAACTGCCGCCTCTCCAATGACTGTTGACAGTCGTTGGAGTGCCTCCCACTCTGGATCCGACAGGTGGAGGCAGTCAGCGCGTGCAACATGAGTTGCAGGCGTAGTGGAGCTTTCCATGAGCACCTCCGTGTTCATGAAAGGTTCTCAGCTCCCCGTCCGTACAGTCCCGTACGAACGTTCAGGTAGTCGGTCGTTGGACGGACTACAAAGTGCTACCAGGTGTAATGGGCCTACCTTGGCTCACTACAACAGCTTACACGTGTGCGCACGTGTATGAGGAAGCGTAGGTTTCTTTTACTTGAGTTAAGTATACTCGAGGTCCACGAGTATACTTTAAACAAGATAAAGACTCTAAGTAGCTGATTTTGGTAAAGATGAGAACTGTTATTTGTGTCTTATGTTTCTGACTTCCTCTAAATGTAATATTCTGAGTTGGGAATCTGCCAACGGCTGGTTGGCAGAATTCCTTTGCTATGCATGTCGCTCATTGGTTAAAAGATGCTGCTTTCAACCAATAGGAATCCTAAATGTCTATGGACCACCCGTCATGGTGATTGTAAATGAATGTGGCCCTTGATGTAACGTACACCAAGGCCGAGGAAGTGTTTGAACCTTTAACAGACATCGCGTCTGTTAGAGTTGCAAGTGGCTGTAGCCACTTGTGCGTGTAACCCCGTTACAGCTTTTGTTAAGTATCGAAAGAAATTCTTTCGTTCAGAACGAGAACGAGGCGGGTTTGATTTGGGCTCATAACCTAGCAGACACTGCTGTGGAAGTGATCACTAGCAGAGTGCAGGCTGGATCCTGCTGCGTAGGTGGCCTTGCAGATGAACAGCAAACGAGTAGTTGGCGTCACTTAGTTTAACCGGAGTCAAAACCAGAATGCTTTCATTGTTCTCTTTCTCCTACCGCATACTCCCACATGCAACGTGTCGTACACGAGGAGGGAAAGCTGTCGGACATGCACTACAGCAACTTCAACAGTAAAAACCCCCTTTGGTCTGTCGCGTCCCAACTAACGGCGCGCAGATCTTCTTGTCTCGCGTCCGACCTGGCTCCAGCATGAGTGAACGCAATGTAGCCATCGGTGTCAGCCGATTCCTGCTACTCCCACCTCATTCATTGCTGGACCGGGATTGCTGCCGACACGTCCTCGACGTTCAGCGCTTGACGCAGACTCTGGAACCGATGAGGTCCCAACGCCTTCGTAAAGATATCGGCAACGTTGTCCCCACTCGGGATATACTGTACATCGATCTTGCCGCTCTCCACGAACTCGGCGATTTGACGACTCTTCTTCGCGAATCGCTTCATTTTCTTGTAGTTGCCAGGCTCCGAGACCACCTTGATAGTACTTTGGTTGTCCATGTACAAGGTAGAACACGGTAGTGTCTCACCGCGAATCTCTTTCATCAATTTCCGTGCCCAGATTAAGTCCTCAACACACATGCTCGCAGCTAAAAGCTCGGAACCGCATGTGGCAGTGGTCACCTTGTCTTGCTGCTTACTCTTGAACATGAATGGACACCCATTCAATCGCAGTAGATAGCCGGTAACTGACCGACTCGTATCCGGACAATTAGCGTGGTCAGCATCGCAAAATGCATCAATCTGCAGCGGTTGCACTTCACTTCCTTTCCGGTACACCAGGCCATACGTCCGCGTTCCGCGAAGGTAGCGCAGGACACGCTTTGCACACTGGTAGTTCTCCTTGGTGTACGCGCTGCAGTACTTAGAGAGACTGCGCACTGCGTTAGCCAAGTCAGGCCGCGTGCAGGTCACCAAATATTGTAATGCGCCCACCAACTCTCGGAACGGGATGTTCGGGTCATTGATTTTACTCTCGTCGGTCTCCACCGGAGGTAATTGTTCATTCTGCATCAACGGCGAGCCCACTGGATGAGCATCGTTCATGCCAAAGCGCTCCAGTATTCGATCAATGTAGGCCGTCTGGGAAATACACAACACTTTACCAGGAATATAGTTCACTTCCATGGAAAGGATGTGCTTGACTCGACCCAGGTTCTTGAGTGCGAACTTGCCACTCAACTCCTCAATCACTTCTTCGATGTCCTGCGTCTTGCCGGCAATTAGTAAGTCGTCGACATACACCGTCAGGTACACCACACGTCCGTCTTTCCATCTCTGGTACAAACCCACATCAAAGTCACACTGCGTGAAGCCGATCTCCAGCAAAAATTCATGTAGCGTTTGATACCAGAGTCTGGATGCTTGTTTCAGACCGTATAATCCTTTCAAGAGCTCGCACACTCGATCCGTGCCATCGTGAAAGTAGTCTGGCTGCTCCATGAATATACTAGCACCACGCAGCACTCCGTTCAAGAATGCCGTGATGAACCATTCCGTTTCAACTGTTGTTGAAGGTAGAATATTCAATTCGATGTCAGCGCCTGAGCTATATTGATTCTCTTCATCAATAAACAGATTATCAATGTTAATCATACGATCCTGAAGGTGATACGTCTTCACAATGTTGCCGGTAGAATCTTTAAAATGAAGAAGAAGCTTCTTGTCAGCCGGTGAAACGATGCTCTTACGGATTCGGTTAAAACGGCTAAGTGATACATCAAATTTACCCGTTGTTTTGTTAATAGCTTTAAGTGCGGTTTCGTCGTTTTTAGCCTTAGAATCTTCAAGTGCATTGAAGATTGTCTTGGCTTTCTTATTTTTATAGCCATTAACAATACTTTCCATTTTCTTGGTCGTCACATCCCAATGAATAATCAGATTTTTGCTTTTAGCAAACCTGTACAGATTACTACGGTGCTTTTGTGCTTTCTTAAGAGCTGCTGTGATCGGCATTTTCAAATGGAAATGATACTATATAATATGATAATCTTTCCTTAAGATGAAAATTTCTCAACTTAGATTGAGAGATTATATAAATCTAGCCAAAAAAAAGTTGGCCAATTATTCAATTTTCACATTTTGAGTCGAGAGTACTTTCTTTGCTTGATATCTGACCTTGTTCTTTGAGCTAATCTCTTCTTTGTGCTCAATATCACATTGCCTTTGTTTAGGCAACCTAGCTTCGCGAGTCTTCTCATAGTATCTTCTATTTGTTTCGCGTCTTGCTTGAAGTCTCTGTTCATCATTTTCATAACGTGGCATCTTATTTATATTAATAAAAATATGTCTTAAGATCGTAATTCATATAAATGACAAAGTTTGTTTCTTGTTTATCTCAGATTATTGTAACATTTCCAATAATCTGATTGCTTTCCAAATATTTCTACGAGTAATGGTACATTTGATTTATCTTTGCAAAATTGTTTTAACTCACACGTATCAGTTTCATCATAAAGATGTTTTTTTAGGTTAAATTTCATCAATTCATACTTTTTGATTAATGAGTAACTTTCATAATCTGGTTTCATAGCAGCGACATCCTTTTGCAAGATATTTATTTTACTTTTTAGTTGCTGAAGTTCGGACTTCAATTTATCATTTTCGTTTCTTATAGCATCTGCTTTAGATTTAATTTTTTCATTGGTGATATTCTTATTTTGGATTGTTTTGTTAAATTTCTAATCTCATCGCTTTTGTAATTAATTAGCATTTTTTCTTATGGATATGACATGTATCCTTGGTAGGTGAAAGCAAACACTTAGATCCTTTGGAAATTATGAAATTGCACATCTTCGTTGATAATATACTTTACTTTTTATTTCTTAAGATAGTTTAAAAGTATATCAACGTTACTGATTTAGCATCGGTGTCGATGTCGATATGGATCGTCTCAGCATCGATTCGATGTCGATTTGGATCGTCTCAGCATCAATTCGATGTCGATTTGGATCGTCTCGGCATCAATTCGATGTCGATTTGGATCGTCTCGGCATCAATTTGACGTCAATATTGTCGAATTGGATCGTTTCAGCATCAATTCGACGTCAGTATGTCGTCTCAGCATCAATTCGACGTCAGTATGTCGTCTCAGCATCAAATCGATGTCAATATTGTCGATTTGGATCGTCTCATCATCAATTCGATGTCAATATTGTCGATTTGGATTGTCTCGACAGTGATTAAAAAACATAACGCTGTTCAAGCTTTTAACTTTTGATTCGCTAAAAATAATTCAAAATCTTTTTCCATGTATTTATAAATAAGCACATCCCACTTAATCTTATCTCCCTTAGATAAATCATTTTCATTAAGATAATTAATTATTGGTTCTATAGAAGCCTTACCGTTTCGTGAATAATATTTATACCAATAGTCTACAGCAGCTATAGTTATCTCGTAAGGAATTAGATCTTTTTTAAAGGTTTTTTTTATACAAATCGATCATTTGTTTTCCAATGTTTTGTCCACGAAAAATTGAGTAGATATATTCAATTAAATCGTACTTGTCTGTACCAATAGATACAATAAGGAAACCAACTCTTTGTTTATTTATGAAGTACTCATAAGGTATGTTTTTCTTAATCTTCTAATGTAATCTATGTTGATTTGGTTTTTTAGATCCATCTCAAGAACGTTTCCACGGATAATGTATTTTACCACATCGTCGTTTCGAACAAGAAGGCTCATAATATGATATCTTATTATTATATTTTAAGATATTATTACTTAAGATAGACTTATTTTTTTCTTCTAACAAAATTACCAATATTTGTGGTAGGTTGCTGAAGGCAGGTACCTTGGCGAATATTTTGTGAAGGTAGGTACCTTGGCAAATAATTGTGTGGCGCAAATGAGAAGTGGACACAATGACAAGCAAACCTTGGGGGCACAGTCCCCCGGGGTTTTCAACCCCAAGCGACCGCTTGACCCGATACTTAAGAAAAATAAGAGCTTTGAGATAATATTTTTTATTGACTTCCGGGTATATAAATGCTTATTTTGATTATATTTATATGAGCGTTGTAAAATTTTAACTGTGATGGTGAAATGATAAAGAAGGTGAGTTATGGATAGATGTAAAGAGAAGTACGTGAAAAATGCAAACATATTAACTAGCGGAGGAGAAATACTTTATCGTGTTCTTATATCGAGAGAAATAAAAAGTGGACACAATGACCCGTCTGGCGTATATACTCGGAAGCTCATCCAGCATGCAGCCAAGCAGCCGAAAATGTCCCAGCGTAAGCAAGCAGCATGGGCGGAGACGGCGTTCACGCTACAACGCGCTCCTGGCCAGGCAACAATCTCAGACATCATGAAAAACGCCGCAGCTATCATGGCGGGGACGACCAGCGGCGTAAGCCACTTTTTTGGGGTCCATGGATTCGGAGATGCAGTTCTAGTCTCTAAGACTTAATACATAATTTGCCTTTCAAACATTATCGCGGTACCCACTGATCGGAAGTGGGGGCGGACCCATAACACGGGCTCTCCCAATTTTGGAGGGCTCCTTTCACTAAACCTATTTAACCCCTTACTTCCCGGGTCTCTTTACGAGGGTATATTTTTTACCGTCCCGTATCCAAGTATATTGGTTTTTGTATGTGTCGCCGCGTAAGTACGGATTTGGAGAGGGTGTTTGGGGTTGTGCATGAGAGGAGACAGGTGGGTATAGTAGCGGCTCCTACAACATAAAGCCATCTTATGCAGCCAAAATGAGGCAGTAACAGTGCGTATGATGGCGAGATCAACATAACGAATGTCCCGGTTATTGGAGAGCCCATCTTTGCACACGTCCAGCAGCGATGGCTTCACGTGCTGCAGCCAATGACAGGAAAACAAGAGTGACGCATTCATTGATGGCAAACTGCACAATTAGAGTTTCCATTGATTGCAAGCTACCAAAGAGCAGACACACTTGTCGTGTAGGAAAACACGATTTAACGAGTTCTCGTCCCTCTAGCCAAGGCCTTTGGGACGAGCCCCTACCAACAACACGCTTCCCTCCTAAAAGGTCGGCGCTTATTGTTGGGATAAAATCTGAAGACCAGATCCGATCCCTTGCACCGGGCTGGAATGTGTCTTATGCGAGTCGTCGGTCAGGTAGGTAGAGCCCGTAAATCAAATATAAGAGCACCCTTAGCCACGAGCAACGGCTAGGATGCAATGTACACACGCGCTTTCACACGTAACCCACTGTGGTCCCTCAGAAGGAAGGGTACCAGGCCAATCGAGGCCTCGGACAGGGGCGCCGAGACGAAGTCTCGGCTGGAAGTCAAATATACTGGGGGGCCTCGCCACACACCCAGACAAGCGTACAAACGTACAGGGAGGTCTCTAATACCTCCAACACTCGGCCACTACTCACTCTTGGCCTTTCCGGGGATGAACACTCGGTCAATGTACCTTATGCTCACCGGCAGACATACCCCGTGTCGGCCGAGCGTATCCAGACTCTACAGCTAAGCGAAGACTTACCGTAGACGGACTTGACCCTTGTGTGGCTTCGGGGAATTTCTGCTCTGATTTAGTGATTAGAGGCTGTGAGGCCTTCCTATCGCTAATCCCTATCGTCTATACAAAAGTCAAGTATCAACCGAGCCTTCGAGCTGATCCGACGACTCGACGACTCCTCGGCTAGATCCGAATTCCTAATGAGAGGCAAATCTTGTACCCACTATGACTACTTGGAGGGCTCGGTGGGGATTTATTATGGCCCACCGTGCTTTGCCACTAAATGGCGTCCATCCGTCACTCTAACGCGGTAAGTGAGAGCGACCAATCAGAGAGCTCGGATGGCTTCCTCTCACAAGTTCAAGACCGTTAGGCCTCGGCAAGCGCGGCCATTTCCGACATCACAGCAGCCCTCACCACGGCCCGACCCAGCCGAACTGGAGAGTGCCGAGGTGCACGTCATCTCCGTATTCCATGCCGCGCTCCCTGGGTGCTCTGGAAGAGGCGCAAGCTGCTGCCCTCCGAGCTGTCAGCCTCGATCCCACGGTAAACTCGAATGCTCGCCGAAGTCTCTGTCTGCCATGACTCCGTAGCTTCGGTCGCTAATCTCCATCCTTGCTTCGTCTCGTGCTTTCTGCCATTGCGTGTAGCCGCCATCATCCCCTCTACCGTCCTCAGCTGGAAGCAGCGATCCGCCTGCTCCACCACCCGAAGACTCGGTTCCTTCCTCCGAGGGCTCGGCGATGCCAACTTCCGCTTCTGCTTCGGCAGGCGGGGTATCCCGGGCCACGCCTGCGGCTGCTAAAGCGCCCTGCGCTCTTGATGCGTCTCCGTCGCCAACTCCCGCTGCAGCTGGTGCTGGCGGGGCGTCGGTAGAGCACCAAGACTCGGTTGAGGCCGTCTCGGTCCGGGTTTCTCGCAACTCCTTCAACCAGGATTGCTTGACGTCGAGCCCTCGGGGTCGGCCGACCCCAACTCCCACCTGCTCAATGGAAGGTCAGCGTGGGGGTCGGCTCCCCCGCAGGACAAGCTCCGTCTCCTCCTTCATCTCCGGCGAGCGTGCGGTCGGATGACTCGGTTGACCCTGAATCAGGTCCAGCCAGGTTCTGCCATCCGATTGCTCCTACTGCCAGCGGTCCAGTCCGATCCGAGTCTCCGAGCCCGGGCCTCAGCAGTACTCCTGAGCCCTCGGTCGTGCCAGTTTCTTGGCCACTTTCTGCTGCGGTGGAGGACTTGATCGACGGTAGCGTCACTCAGACAGTCCTCCGCTCCGAGTCTCGTCTGGAGGAGCATGTGGATCGCCAGCTGGCAAGCCTCGCTCAGCTCATGGTTGGCCTCGTCCGCTTCCCACCTCTTCGGGTCAATTGCGACCTCGACCAAGACCTGGCCAACGCCCGAAACCTCGCGGACGTCGTTCAAGCGGTGTCTCCCGACGTTCCGTCGCGCCCGCTCGGTTGGGACGAAGAGATTGACGCCCTTCGTCAAGAGATCCGCAGACTCGAAGAAGCGGCAGCACTCAGCGAGCGCCGGCTCAATGACGAGAACGACATCCGCCTCCGCACCGAGCAGCTGTGCGCGCAAGCTTCGGCTGAGCGGGAGGAGTTGACTCTCGTCGCCAAGGCACTTAGGGACGAGCGAGACTCAATCAGCCGACAGCTCGCCGTCGCCAACCGAGCCCTCGCCCAGAGTGTCGAGATTATCGACCACCTGAAGGGGCAGATCTCGAGACGAGACGCGTCGTTGGCGAGTCTTCATTCCGTCATCAAGAAGGACCGGCAAAGCTATCGTGACGGGTTGTCTCGCTACTCGGACACCTTGAAGAAGTTCCACGCGTACCTTCAGCAGTTGAACGAGCAACGTTTCGTCGTGGCGAACTTGGATTTGGGCGACGACTCGCTGCTGCCTCCGGTCCTCCAAGAGTTTCTCCGAGACTTCGCTGCTATGGAGTTCGAGCTCTCGGCTGCGACGTCTCCGCTTGAAAATCGACCGCGCGAGGGCTCGGCTCCTGCTGGTACTTCTCAGGGCCCGAAGGCTAAGGCTCGGGACCAAACCAGTCACGACTTTGATCCCGGCGAAGAGCTCGGCAGCTCCGGCTCTGAGGACTCGGATGACTCGGGACCTATTATCCCGTCCTCGAAGCGTCGGAAGACGTCGGCCACTCCTCTATTCACCGGCGCGGCGTCGTCAGTTGCTCCCAAGAGGTCGTCCTTGCGGAAATCAAGGTCTCGGTTGGGTCGACGCTCGAACCTTCCGGTGAAGAGTACAGTGTCTCCGGGCCAATCCTCACCGGACATCCCCAGAGCCCAGCTTCAGCGTCCACCCGTTGTTCTTGCGTCGTCGGCCAGCCGAGCGGACGCATCGAGCCAAGCGGTTGACGTACCAGCGGCTGTGGTTGAGGCATCGGTTCCTCACCTCCCAGCAGCGCCTCCGTCCCCACATTCGTCGGATGCATCCACATCGTCCATGCCCAGGTCGCCCGCTGGCTCTCTGAGTTCCTCGGTGCTGCCCGCTGACGGCGACGATGAGGATACGGGTGCGGCTAGTCCGCCGGTGCTGAACTTCGGCTCTCCTTACGAAGCATCGGTCGTCATCCAGTCCCGCAAGGACGGACGGCCAGTGCGTTCGGCTTCCACCATGGCCTCTCTCCAGTCCAAGGTGGCGGTGGAAAGCGAGAACGCCCCTGACGATGTGGTCCTGGGCCTTGAGGAGCCATCGGTTCGTCGCCCTGTGGAGGTGGATCTGACTCAGGACCCTCAGGACTCTGATCAAGATGTCCCGACTCCGGCGTCGTCACGTGGCGGGCTGGGTCGCACCCCCAAGAAGGTGTCGGCCAAGGCGGCCAAGATGCAACTGCGCCAGCGCACTATGGTGCAATCGCCATCAGCTGCCCCAGCCACACCGACTCGTCGTCCGAGGGCTGGACCTGCACAGCCGAAGACTGGTCTCGTTCCCGCCCGCTAGACGAAATCTCACTGAGGCTTCGTCTCGTCAGGCCTCGGTACCTGCTCGTCGGGATCCGACCCCTCGCCGCGGGCATTACGACAGTTCGCTCTTGTCGCCCCGTTTGCGAGTCCTGGGGCCGAAGAGTGCTGGCGGGAGATTCTGGAAGTACGGACCGCGCCTCCAGTCCCGGCGTCTGCTCAGGTCGAGTGCTCGGTCGAAGGGATTGAAGCCTTCCGCGACTGGACGGACCCGGCCCATCCTTTCTGGCAATTTGTCCAAAGCCTCCCAGCCGAGCCTTGCCTGTTCGACGTCTCCGACTTCATGCCAGACACTCCGATCTCGATCCGCGCAACCGGCGTCGCGTTGCTCACCAAGCTCTGGCGCCAATTCTGTTGCCGAGCTGTCGGCACCACGGAGAGCCACGACTTGTCGTTTGCGCTGTTCGAGCGGGCTCACTGGGTTTCTCCTGCTGCGGTCGAGCGATGGCTCGATAACCTCAGTCGTCGGCTTGGGAGGACTCGGATGAATTCAAGGCAGTCAAGGCTGCGTGGCTCAAGTACTCGGCTGAACGCAACGCTCGGTCGGATCGCCTCCGGATCCAAATCAAGCGCTGGTGGGCCCAATTGCTTCCTGACGCTGATGGAAAGTTCGGCTATACTCCGGAGGTGCTGTTCGAGCCCTCGGTCCTCCACTACTCACTCGAGACCCTCTCCTGGCTCCTCTTCCGCTAACTGGGTGGATGCTCTGATCGAGATCGATGGGCACGAGCCCTGGCGCAACTGCTGGATCGCCGTGCCCAGTCTGCACCCATACAACACCAAGTTCGCGCCGTGCAACCCGGGGGCAATGTTGTTCATTCCCGTGGTTTCACCCTCCAGCAAGTGGCGTCCGCAATTGTGGTTGACCCGTCACTTGACCGGAGCAAGGTCTCGGCTCAATGGGTGCGGGAGTACACCAATTACTATGGCCCTCGGACTCTGGCTGGAAGTCCTGATGGAGGTTCGGTTCCGACTACTCCTCCAGGATCTGAAGTCGCGCCTGGAACGGTGCGACCCGCTGAGCGCTCGGTTGGCACGGATATCCTCGGGTCGGATAGCGTCGTGACTCCTTCTGCCACTTCTGGGGAGATGACGTCGCAGGCTCCGCTGACGAGGACAACCACGAGGAAGACTCGGTTGAGGAAGCGACGGTTCAGTCCGACTCCCCGAGTCTCTCCGCCGGTTCGGATTCACTCCAAGTCCTGGCTCGTGCTGCGTCGGCTTCACAGCTGTGAGCTTCTTGCAGTGGGGTCGTCATTTTCGTTTCTTTTCTTCGCTGCCCAGGCTGGTTATAGTCTCTCGTCGTAGTCTAGCGTAACACCAGTGTGCAGGCCTAATTAATCTCCAATTCAATCACTTCCACTCGAAATCTCCATCTCTCTACTTGAGCAACTTGATAAATCCACTCGAAAATACATGCAACATGCAAACATGCAGTAATGTTGGTGCAGTAGTTTTTTTCATCTGCTGAGGCGGGCTGCATCGCCCCGCCGGCAGTTCATCATTGCACCAGTCGCGTCTAGTCCTCGTCTGCGACTTGGACCATCTGCAACCGGCTGTCGCTGCGCTTCGCGCGCAAGTAATCGTACAGCAGTCCACCACACGATAAGTTGGACGCGGGTTCCCATGTAGGCTCATCGTAGCCGACCCACTTTACTTTGAACTCTCTGACTGCTCGCTCAGTGCTCGTCGAGAGTGGCGTTCGGTCATCCAAGATGGCTTCAACCTCATACTCACCCGCAAGATGGTCGGGTTCGAAGCTGTCTTCGGGTAGCAGCTCTTCATCGAAATCAAGCCTCGTTTCATCCGTGATGGCAGCCGTAAGTCGAGCCCTCGGTCGATCGTCGAACTCATTCACCGCTTTCAACCGCGAAACATGAACCACAGGATAAAACCTGTAACCGCTTCGATCCGGCAAGGCTAGCTCGTACGCGTATTCGTCCACTTTCCTCTTGACCCGGAAGGGGCCATGCCAGCGGTGTGCCAGCTTCTTCGTCAGCCCCGGTTTCACACGCTCCATGTAGAGCCAGACGCGGTCACCCGGCATGAAGAGCGACCTCGAGGCTTCGGCTGATGAACTGCCGGTTGAGCTTCTCGCCCCGAGCCCTCGCCCGAAGGTTCGGTTCGGTCAGACGTCGGCATAGTCTCTCGTTCGCGCCGACTTAGAGTCTCGTTGTGCTTCTCGGCCCGTTTGGCTTTTTCCGTCGCTTGATACTCTTTGGCCATTTCTAGTGCGATCTCCTGCTGTCGATTGACCTCTCGTCTCCAAGCCAAGGCGTCGGTTTGCCGACCGTGGCCTCGTCTCAGTGACGAAGACATAGCCCGAAGTGTTGTCCGCGCGTCCCAGCTGTGTACAAGGTAGAACGGTGTGTCCTTGCGCGTGGCGTCCTGCGAGTTGTTGATCGCGAAGATCAGTTTTTCCACAATCTCATCCCAGTCCTGTTGCAGAGGATCTTCGGCGTACACTCGGACGGACTGTATCACAGTCTTAACCGAGCGCTCCTGCTGACCGTTGGCTTGTGGCCGATAGCTCAGAGTGGCCCGAGACCTCGATTGCATCATTTCCGCGAACGCTTGGAAGACTTCGCCCATAAAGCGAGGGTCTCTGTCGTGTCGGATGAGGGCAGGGGCACCGAACCGTCGGTAGACACACTCTTCAAAGGCTTGCGCTACACACAGGGCCGAAGTGTCGGCCATAGCCTTTCCCATTACAAACCCCGTGAAAGCGCACTGGAATAGCAGTAATGCCGTATTCCCCCGCCGAGTCTTCGGCAACGGGATGACGAAGTCCATCGAGACAATCTGCAACGGCCTTTCGGCTAAGATGTTCCCGGGTGAGTATCCTCGAAGTTGTGGGCGACTCTTACTCGAGCTGCAGTCTGGGCACGAGCGTACATGCCGCTCCACATCGGCGAACAGTCCAATCCAGTAGTAGTCGGCCTTCACGCGATGGTAGGTCCGGACGATACCTTGGTGTCCTCCCTCCAGCGAGTCATGGCAGCTTTGCAGCACTTCCTGGACCATCGTCGTCGGGATCACCAAACGTAGTGTCGACTCTTCGTTCCGATCACGACCGAACCGACGGTTCGAACTGAGGAAGTACAAAAGTCCATCCTCACTCAGCACGAACTTGTCGGACATCTTCCACGCCTCTCGTGCGGCTTTGTAACCAAGCTTCGCCTCATCTCCATTCAGTACTGCTTTGAGATTTGCCCATCCGAGTTCTTCATCCTGCGCCGCACCAATGCGTCGGCGTCGTTCCTGTTGCACCACCACGGGATCAATGTCTTCAGCGTTCGGTTCATGAACCACCGTCGCGTCAGGTCTCGGTTGTGATGGCTGATCCGAGGGTTCAGTCGTGCGAGTCGTCGGTTGGTTCGAGAGTCTGGTATCGTCGTTTCGGTCGGACTCAGCGCCACGACTACTGGCTTCTTGAGGCATCGCCTGTTCTTCATCTACAAAACGGACTCGTCTCTCGCGTTCTCTCGCCTGTCGTCTGGTCACTGCTGACACATGTAGCGGTTCCCGCACGAAGTCGAAAAAATTCTTGCGACGAGTGGTGTCCGATACATCTAGTACCCGGATTGAGCCTACGGTATGCACGGTCTCCTCCTGTGACTTCTCGGTTGACGAAGCGTCGGTTGGTGCCGAAGCCTCTGCTGACGGTTCATAGATAACTTCGTGGATGCGGTTCAGCTGCACTAGCTCTTCAGTCCGAGTCTTGTCGTCCACAGTCACCGATACCTTCTTCTCCAACGTCTCGCTCGCCAACGAATCTGCTGCGGCGTTGAATTCGCGGATAACATGCAGGTACTTCACCGACCGAAACCTCGATCTCAGTTCCTTGTGTCGATTGAGTTGCGCCATCAGTGTTTCCTTACGACATGCGATCACCCCTAGGGATTGCTGGATTGCGAGTCTCGAGTCTCCGACAATCACCAACTCGTCAGCCCCAGTTTCTAAGGCTGCGGTCAAACCATTGTTCATGCCCGAGTACTCGGCCAGGTTCACAGTCGTAGCCTCGAGATAAGCACTCGCAGCGATCACTATCGTCCATTCCGGTAGTTTCCACAGAATCCATGCGCAACTTCCATAACCCCCGTGCTTCTCAGTCTTGGCAGAACCGTCGAAGGAGAGCACATAGCCACAGTAATCACGGGGTAGTCGAGCATACAGCAAATGAGGGTCCATCCGAACACTCGGTGAGCCACGTGTCGGTGGGGTTACAGGTGCCAACGAGTCCTCAAGGTCGACGAAACTTGTGATCGACGACTGGAGGAGTTGGGCGAAGGCACAATCCTTCTCCGTTACGCGCGTGACCACCAAGTGCCACGGAGACAGCAGCACCGCAAACTGGGTTGCGCGTCCGAACAGAGACTTCGACCTGTGAACCCAATCGAGCGTCGAAAACCGAGTATAGACGTGGATGGTCCGACCTGCAAGCTGTGTGTAACACACCTTCAACAACTGTAGCAGGGCCAGGACCTCCTTCTCCGCTGGGTGATAGTTCATCTCGGCGTCCTTGAGGACTCGGCCGCAAAATCGGACGGGATGCATCGTGCCGTCGTGTTCCTGCATGAGCGTTGTGCTCAGCGCCCACTCATTTGCGAAAAGCATCACATGAACATCTCTGTCGCGATCGAAGTGTCGAAGGATCGGTGCGTCAGCAACCTTCTGTTGTAGTGCGGCGAAGCTTCGTCTGGCTGCAGAGAGGTCACCCCGTCTCCGAAGTCATCGTCTTTGAGCTGATAGAGCGCGGCACCATACACTGCAAAGTCCTGGATGAAACGGCTGTAATAGTTCAGCGATCCGAGGAATGCTTGCACTCCCTTCTTGGACCGCGGAAACGAGAGCTCGGTCAGAGCCTTCAGTTTCTTCGGGTCTGCTTGGATACCATTCCGCGTCACCACGTGGGACAGGAAGTCCACCTTGGGTTGCACGAAGATGCTCTTGGTGAAACTCACGCTGATACGGCACTCTTCGAACCGTGCTAAGAGTCGGTCCAGTGTGGCCAAGCAGTCATCGAAGGACTCGCCCCCGAAACAGATATCGTCGACGAAAGACCGTCGTTCGAATACGGGTACTAACGAGGATTCGTCAGGATCTCCATGGGCGAACATATCGGCGACAGGGCTGTTGATCAGTTCAGACACCGCCGTTCCGGGACCACCAGAACTGTTTCCTGCTTCGAACTTGGTCGGCGAAGACTCAGTACGAGGCGTCGGTTGGGCCGACGGCTCGGTCCGTCCTTGATTAGCTTCAGCTTCTTCCATCAGCGACGCGTAGCGTTTCCATCCACCCTTCGGTTGCACGAAGCCCCACAGAGCGTTGTCGATCATCCTCTGATAGATCATGGGCGCATTTTGGAGCCCAAAGGGCATTCGAAGCCACTCAAAGTGGCCCAACGCGCACACGAACGCCGAGATCTGACGAGCCCTCTGTGTCATCATAATAGCCCAGAATCCACTCGCAGCGTCAAGCGAGCAGTACCACAGATACTTCTCTAGATCGGTAAGCAAGTCGTCGACCAGAGGCATCGCATACTCCATGATTGCGGTGACGGCGTTCACCATCTTGTAATCAATGCACAATCTGATGTCAACACCATTCTTCTTCAACACAATGACGATCGGTGAAGACCACGGGCTGTTTGAGAACGCAATCAGCCCCGCCTTCAGCAGCCCTCGGAGTAGCTCGTAGAGCTTCTTGAGATGTCGGAGGGGTATCCGCCGAGCCCTCTGTTTGATGGGCGCGTGTCCTTGGACATCGATATCACACACCACCCCATAGGCTGGCGGAGGTAATGCATTGCCGCTGGAGATCAGAATCTTTTCACGCTTCTGGAGCACTTTCACCACGCGATCCTGCCGACCACAGCTCAGGTCCGGATGCCGCACGTTATTAGCCGAGTAGTCCAACTCTGTAACCGAGGCTTCGGTCAGGTCGGGTAGGAAGGCTAGTTCGTGAGCGTAATCCTCCAGGTTAATGTCATTCGCTTGGTGCTCGGATGTAACATCCTTCGCGTCACTGCTATCTTCCGCAGCTGTTGCCGCAGTTGCAACTGAGACGTAGGTGCGCTCCAGTACCGTCATCGGGTCGTCGCCCCCAGGCGAGACCTCACTTTCGTACGAGCACTCCGATCCATAGTCATCACCACAATTGCCGTCGTCTCTGTGCGCGGCGTCCGAGTCTAGGCTGTCCCTTGAACACACCTCCACTTCATCAGAGTCTTCAACACCGTCTGGGTGAATCGGCTCCGCAGCCGTCCCAGCCGAGGTCTCGGTTCGCGCATGTTCAAGTTCCGTAGGTTGAGAAGGGAGCGCCGCTGGATCATCACCCACTGGTGAGCCGTCAGCAGCGAGTTGCTCTCTCTTCCCTCTTCACGAGTTCACGTTCCCATTGTTCAGCGCAGCTTAACCGGGGTCGCCGATCGGGCGAGTCCTCGGCTGGTCGAACCATCACTCTCGTTGGCGGAGTGTAAGTCGGCCGATCTACAGCCGGTGGTTGCGTGGCCAGCCACTTCGAATACGCCTAACACTCGCGCGCGAATGCGACTTCATCTCGGCTGCCTTCGAAGGCAAGCTTCTGCCAGTCCTCATATCGTGCTGACGTCAGTCGCACGTAGCCATCGTTTCGTGGAAGATCGCCAATCGGTACCCACAGGAGCACCGGAGTGTGCGCATGACACGTCGTTGGGTGGTCGGACACGTTGGTCAACCGCACCCACTCGACCTTGCCCCGCCGAAACTTCGTCACCGTCGGCAGCAGAGACTTCGTGCGGCGTACCCACACTTCATGTGTGTCCGGGTGTGGTTGGCGTCGCGGCACTCGGTACTCCACGCACTCACGACTCTGAACGGGCAAGTCCTCGGATGGTCCACCATTAACATGCGGACCAAAGCCTCGGTCGTCCGGTGCGCCCAGAGTCTTGATGAGAGGAATGCTGACCTCGTCCGGCAACCTCGCCGTCGCGTGGAACAGGTCTAAACGCACTCCAGCGGGGATCATGAAGTCCGTGCCGAGGACTACGTCCACCCCAGCGCCATGGTCCATGATCCACAGCTCAAACTCGTACACACGCGCCCAGCCGAGGGTTATCTTGACGAGGGCTCGTCTCTCGGTAGCCATCGTTCCTTTCGTGAAACCCTGGATTTCCATGCAGCGGCCATGCCCCTGAATGTCACGCAACCGCAACTGCTTCGCAAACTTCTCCGAAATCACACTTACGTTCGCTCCCGTATCCAACAGAAGCCTCGTTCTCGAGTCGTTGACCGCACCCTTGACCAGAGCTCTCATCCGAGCCCTCTTGTCGAACTTCTGCGCAGACCACCACCCCAGCCTCTCGCCTGGGAGTAACTTAGTCACCCCACTGGGCGTTCGGCCAGGCTGTCCACTCTGCACCGCACTTGAGACCCAAGCCTCGTTCACATCCTCATCTTCGTCGCTTTCATTTTCTTCACAATTATCACCTCCACCGAGGGTTTCCCTCTCTCCTTTTCAATTTCAATCCATTTCACAATTTCCTTGTCCTTGTCGTTCGGCCGTTTGCTTGTTCCCACAAACGCGTAGACGCAGTCTGCATCAATCGCGGGAGCAGCTAACTGTGGCAGCCCGATTGGGACCAACCCAGTTTCAGTTGGCGGGCTGCCTGGTTTAAATTGCCACCGAAGACTAGGCTTTGGAGCTCGGGAGAGAGGTCCTTCTTCTCGACCTTCGTCCGAAGGTACGTGGTGAGGGCCTGGAGCGCTTCACACTTGCCGATGTCGTGGACCTGCTGACACAGTCTGCAGCGTCGGTAACAGTAGTGAGCCGAATGCCCGGCGCCACCACACGCTGCGCAGGGTCCGTACTGACGCGGGCGACCATCGCGGTTGTCTCGGCTGAAGTGTCGGTTGGACCGGTCGAAGTTTCGGCCGGGTTCGCTACCCCTGCGTTGACGCTGGTCGGACCGGGCGTACGTCCCTTCTGCCGCAGCACGTCTTTCTTGTTCGTTCGCCGCCGCGACATGGCCTCCTTCTTCATCCGAGGTGTCAAAGTCACTGTAGTCACTAAAGTCTCGGTTGTCGTCGAAGTATCGGCTGCCACTGGAGTCACTACCACTGTCGTCGCGCGACTGCTCACGGGGCTCTGGGCGGCCAGATCGACCACTCTTCGTCCCACGGACCTGCAATTCGGCCATCAAATCGGACAGCGACGCTTCAGCCAGCGACACCCTCGGAGCATAGCGCGAATCCTCGTGTCTGCGTCCGAAGTCTCGGTCTCGGCGTTCGTAACGTTCACGGCGGTTATTGTCGCGCGCTTGTTCGCTCCGGCGCTCGTCCCGTCTGCGAGAGTGCTCGCGTCCACGCGACTGGTGAGACGAGGCGTCTCTGCTCTGTCCGCGCTCCTCCGACTTGAGGATGTCATTAATCATGTCCTCAAGCTCATGAATGTCCGAGACTCGGACGTGGCAAAGCCGCCGCTCGAGTCCTCGGTCACCGCACGTCTCGAGGAAGCGCTGCACGTGATCCTTCGCGTCGCGACCGCCCTTCTCGAACTGAAGACCAGCGTTGCGAGCGTAGCCATTCAGCCGATTTAGGTAGTCGCACAGATGTTCCGAACCGTCACGTCGCGCCGAATAGTAGCGAGCCTTCGCAGACTGGCTGAACTGCGTACAGTAATACTTGATGAAAGCATCACTGAGCAACTTCCACCGACGCTTCGTCTTCTTGGGGAGCTGACGGTACCAGTGCAAGGCACCGTCCCGAAGGCTCCGTTCGAAAGCCATGCACCACTCGTTGGGCGGAGTGTGCGTCCCCTTCATCTCGTAGACAAACGCCCGGAGCCACTGCATAGAGTTTTCACTCTTGTTGCGGGCTCCGGAGAAGTTCTTGATCTGAGCGAGGGGTCGGTGAGTCGCAATCTCCAGCCGAGGGGTCGAGTTCAGCCGCTCCATCTCGCTCACTTCGCGCACCTGGCGGGCCAACTCGTCGCTGGGACTGTCGAAGCCGTCGTCGTAGTCGGGCGTGTCGTCGGCATCGTCATCCGACGAAGAGTCATCACGCGGGGTGAAACGACGGCTCGAACGTCTCGGGAAGCCTCGGTTGGTACTCCGTCCAGGTCGCGTTCCTTCGGTCTCGCGGGCGATGCGCTCGGTTCGACTAGTCGACCGAGGAGTCACCATATGCGAATCCTGGAAGTACGGCGTGCCCTCCGTTTTGGCAGAGAACACTCCATCCGTCGTCTGGCGCCGGCGCGAGCGCTCGGTCGTCTTCTTCGGAGTCTGCGGCAGCGGAACTTTCGAGGATCGGTCGGCTCTCTCGCAGGGCGTGCGCTCGGTGGGCGACCCAGCGTGAGGTCCGTCTCCCGAAGCTCAAACGCAGCTTCCTCTTCCACTTATGCAGCTCCTTGCCAGCCAGTTCCGGCGTCCAACTCTTGACTGAGACCTCGGACGGGCGAGTCATCGGTTCACACCCCATCGCTCGGAGGAGCGCCACCGTGTCTTCGGCCATTTGTGCGACTGAAGTCGGCTCCACTGGGTGTTGCAACTCTTCCTTCAGCTCGACCCATGTCGCCTGGCGCGCCATCTCCGGGCTGAACTGTCGGATCCACTCGCTCGACTCAAGCATCTGCTCGAGCATTCGGCCGAGCACCTTGTTCGCAGCTGGGGTGCTGCTGTTCATTGACGGCCGAATTCCGCGGGATTCTTGAGGATCCTTAGTAACCTGCACCAGAGCCTCCGAAGTGAAGGCCTCGGTGCCATCCTCCGAGTCATCGTCCGCAAAGTCCGGCCGTGCCACTTCATCAAATTCGGAGACGAGGTTTCGGCTGAGGGAGCGTGAGCCCCCACTGCGTCCAGCCAACACCATCGCCGCCTCCTGGTCTTCGTACTCCTGCACGGGTGCGGGAGTCTTCTCTCCAGGTCATCGTAGTTCATCATCATGTCATCCTTGGCGTCTGAATCCTCGTCTACCGACTCTTCGAAACTGACCGACCTTTCGGAGATCGTCGACAGCCGAGACGTCAAGTCACTCGCGATCGTCGACAAGCCGTCGGTTGGTCCTCGTCCCGATTTCGCCGGCGTAGCTGGCACCGCTGACTTGGATCCTTTCGCCATCTTGTTCTTGTTCTTCTTGTTTCTTCTTCTCTTCTTCTCTTCTTCTTCTCCTCTCAATGCTCGTTTGGGACAATACCTACACAGACCACAACACACAGTTCGGTCACACCAGTCCCGGGTCGCGGCACCAGTTGTCGTGTAGGAAAACACGATTTAACGAGTTCTCGTCCCTCTAGCCAAGGCCTTTGGGACGAGCCCCTACCAACAACACGCTTCCCTCCTAAAAGGTCGGCGCTTATTGTTGGGATAAAATCTGAAGACCAGATCCGATCCCTTGCACCGGGCTGGAATGTGTCTTATGCGAGTCGTCGGTCAGGTAGGTAGAGCCCGTAAATCAAATATAAGAGCACCCTTAGCCACGAGCAACGGCTAGGATGCAATGTACACACGCGCTTTCACACGTAACCCACTGTGGTCCCTCAGAAGGAAGGGTACCAGGCCAATCGAGGCCTCGGACAGGGGCGCCGAGACGAAGTCTCGGCTGGAAGTCAAATATACTGGGGGGCCTCGCCACACACCCAGACAAGCGTACAAACGTACAGGGAGGTCTCTAATACCTCCAACACTCGGCCACTACTCACTCTTGGCCTTTCCGGGGATGAACACTCGGTCAATGTACCTTATGCTCACCGGCAGACATACCCCGTGTCGGCCGAGCGTATCCAGACTCTACAGCTAAGCGAAGACTTACCGTAGACGGACTTGACCCTTGTGTGGCTTCGGGGGGAATTTCTGCTCTGATTTAGTGATTAGAGGCTGTGAGGCCTTCCCTATCGCTAATCCCTATCGTCTATACAAAAGTCAAGTATCAACCGAGCCTTCGAGCTGATCCGACGACTCGACGACTCCTCGGCTAGATCCGAATTCCTAATGAGAGGCAAATCTTGTACCCACTATGACTACTTGGAGGGCTCGGTGGGGATTTATTATGGCCCACCGTGCTTTGCCACTAAATGGCGTCCATCCGTCACTCTAACGCGGTAAGTGAGAGCGACCAATCAGAGAGCTCGGATGGCTTCCTCTCACAAGTTCAAGACCGTTAGGCCTCGGCAAGCGCGGCCATTTCCGACATCACACACTGCCTACGACGACTCGTCGTCTGCCTCCCCCGCACTTTCATCATTCTCTTCCTCGGCAGCCTCGCTAGCTGACGCGCCACCTCCACCTGCTCCCGCCGTTCCCTCGGACTCCACGGCGGCGTGACGCCCTTGTGTGATGCGACGTCGCTTCTTACCAGGGCGCGAGGGCGGCGGCCGATTGCGGATCTTGTGTTCTTGCAGGAGCGCCTTCGGGATGTCGTTCCCGTTGCTCCAGTCGGTGTGCCAGATCTGGAAGCAGGTTTTGGCTCTCCCCTCCCGTGCTACATTACACAGGTACTTGCTGCATCAACACATAACATGTTAGTCTGCATTATAGAATGGTAGAAGTAGAAAGCGCTGCTACGCACCGTCGATCGCCCGTGGAGCACTCGGGGCAGAAGTACTTGGTGAATTTCCTTGGCTTCACCTTGAGGATGGCGCACACCTTGCATGTGCGGTGTCGGCGCTTCGTCCCCTGCTCACAGTCGACTGTATCTGGGTTCTCTTCAAGCCAGTGGTCGCAATCGCTTGGTGCGAGCCCTTCGTCTGCAGCCGACCACTGCGTAGCTCCATCTCGGACTGGAGAAGCCGCCGTCCGTTCTCGAGCATTTGTCGCTTGCTGCAATCAAAAGCAACAACATAACACGATGATATGTTGGATATCAGCGTAAGCGTGGGCGTCTTTGTTGAGCCGACAACATATCACATACCTCGATTGCAGCGAACGCTTCCGGAGAGTCGACGGCGAGTAGCTGCTCCATCAGCGTTTCCAGAAACGCAAAGTGTTTGGGAGGCCGCTTGTTGTTCACCTTTCTGAAGAAGCGAAAGATGATGAAGGCGTTCACCAACGCCATGTCAAAGAGACCCAAGAAGAGGGTCTTGTAGTACTTGCGCGTCTTGTAGGCTAGCTGGACACTGTAGCCCTGCATCCTCAGTTGGTCATGAACGTCGACACCGCCCATGGAGCGGTGATAGTCTCGAACTATCTCTGGCGCCTGAACAGACTGCATGAAGCCGTGAATGCGGCGCACTGTTGTATGCATCATTAGAATGGTTAGCAATCGATCCATTGTAGAAAGTAAGAGTATACGTACGGATGGAGATGGTGCGTCGACTGCCTCCTGTCGACAGCATGTGCACCGGAAGGCAGTCCATCCACATGACTGCTGTCAACTGGGGGAACTGCTTGTTCTCCGCTAGCTTCGTGGTCCCCTGCGGAGGTACCATCACTTTTCGCTTGTTCACCTGCTTTGTCTTCTTCTTCGTGATGACGTTCTTGGCGTAGCCGGACCGGTCTGTCTGGATCGTGCCGGTGATGTACAGTCGGCGATGCAGTAGCTCCAGCGCCAGCTTCACCGACGTGTAGAACCTGTCTGTAATCACCAGTCGCCACGGGGAAGTTGGCGATGGCGGGCATAGCGCATTCATGTTGCACAGCACTGCAGCTTCCCCAGAGTTGTTGTCCGTCAGCACGGGCGTTTGCAAGTGGGCCTTGGCCCCACAGTACACTTCAATTCTGGTAGTAAAGCAATCACATCAATAAAGTTAGCTTTATGTTGTACAATAACATTCCAAGCCGATCTTGTGTTGGTTACCATCCAACATAAGGACTTAGGCCAAAAAAATCCCGTGACGAGTCGGAACTCGCCACGAGTCTTCTCACCTCATGCAGTAAGCTGTCTTGGCGCATGCAGCGACGAACACCTTCGTCCCCCACTTGTGGGGCTTGTCCTTGTTGAACTGCCGAGTAGGGTTGTATCGGGAACGCGACGGCAGCGTTGCTTCGTCGAAGCTGATGATGGGAGGGACACGGTAACCGCGGGCGAAGGTCCGTTGTAGCACGTCGACGACTGGACGGATCTTCCAGGCTCTGTCGGTCTTCGCCCTCGGCGACTTGTTGTTGGAGAAGTGCATGCAGCCCATTATGTGGAAGAAGCGGTTCTTGCTCATGAACAGGCTAAAGCGATTCGCAGGCATGGCGCCCACCTTCGCCACTGACCAATGCGCTGCAATGCCCTTGCGAATTGGGGCCAGCATCCTGGCAATGAGCAGGCCCATCACCTGCAGCACCTCGTAGGCTTCAATGTCCTTGACACCTGCGAGGCGGCGCCGAATGTCGCCGAGGTCTTCTACTTCGCCACCACTCTTGCGCTGCTGCTTTCGGATCGCCCTCGTGCGGTCGGGAATGGAATGACGGTGGTACGTGTTGCTCTCCACTGCGATCTGAGCCCAGAGCTTGGGCGGCATGAAGTAGAACAGAAGCGCCAAGGGGTCTTCGGCAACTTCAAGAACGCTGGGGGTTGGGCCGTATGGGCCATCGTAAAGGTCGGCATACGTGGGGTCTGGTCCGAACTTCGATTCATCTGTAAATAGCACCAAAACATTATGTTAGTGAATATGTTGGATACAAATACACAGCCGATCACTTATGTTGAGTGCATCAACTTACCATATTCCCACCCGATATCTCTCATCGCCGTGATGTACTTGCTGTCCTTCGCGGCAGACGAACATACAGACTCCGGAAGCTCCTCCCGCTCATCCTCCGATTCTTCGTCGGTCAGTTGGCCGATATCCCAGTCGCCATCCCAGCTGTCGTCGTCCTCTGCGTCTTCTTCGTCCTCCAGTTCCTCGCGCACGTCGGGGTCTTCGTCCGAGTTGAGGCCTGTACAAGTGGCGGCCCCGTCGTCCATCAAATTGGGATCACCGTCGACAACGCAATCCAGTGAAACAGCAACACGCGCATCCACACCGGCAGCGTCTGCACTGACACCCGCTTCCTCACTTGAATCTACCTATAATCAAATAAACCGTAAGCTTATGTTAGCGTTATGTTGAATAAACGACAATATCCAGCACATTATGTTGCCTTCGTCCAGCATAGCGTACCTCTTCACCATTGTCTCCTTCATCATCTGCGCTATCCTCATCGAGGATTCTGCGTCGGCGCTTCCTCGATTCCGTCGTCTCAGCGCGCTTGCGCTTGCCGGAGCTGGATGACTTCGTTCCCGGTCGAGTGCGGCTCGTCACGGAGTCAGGTGCCACACGGGGCGTCGCTCCTTCCACCGGTGTCGCCTCCTCCACAATCGTCGCCACCATGCTGGCCATTGCGCATGCAACCTCTGCTGCGACCGCTGCTGGTACGGCGTCGTCAGCGCGTGCGGCGGTCGCGCCCGGCGTTGGCCCGCTCCTCCACATAGCTGGCGTCTGGTCAGGCGCCTTCTTCCGAGTTGGCGCCTTCCGCGTCTTGCCCGTCGCCTTCGGCTCTGCTGGAGGTGTCTCCTCTTCCTCCACACCGGGGATTGCCTCCGCATCTGCCGTCGTCGCCTCCTCCACGGTCTTCTTCGCCTCTGCAGACGCGAGGTTCGCCGCCGGAGCTGCATTCGCAGCCGCTGCAGCCATCGTCTTCGCCGCCGCCTTCTTCTGCGGGGGTGCTGACGCCGCAGCTCGTGCCCTCGCCTCCTTCTCTTCCGCGCGGCGTAGTCGTCGCTCCCGCCGCAGTGCCTCCAGGCACTTCTTCTTATCCGCCGGCGTGAGCGTGTGGCGCGGTGTCTTCCCGACGGGGGCGACCATTGTTCGTCTCGCGGTCGTTTTCTCGAATGAGAGAAATCAGCGGCCGTCGGCCACCAATTTGATGGGTGGCAGCATCCTTTCTCTTGCACTTTGGAAAGAGCCCATATCAACGGCAACCTGGCCCTGTGCATGTGCCCATTCTACACACAGAAAAATATCTTACTTTTTGTATACCGGGATAACGAAAAATGATCCATACAAACTCCAAGTGAAATTTCTGCTTATGTTGAGCGTTCCAACATAAAGTAACTAAGGGGTTAACACAGAGCCCAAGGGCTCCTACAAGGCGTGGGGTTAAGGTAGCGTGAGCCGTTTTTAGGGTTGCTGTATTGTGCCTATCGGTCATTTTGCCGAGTCCTACGTAGGACTTTGGAGGTCAGTTAATCTGAGGTTGGTGGTTTCTAAATCTGAGATGCAAATCTCGGACGAGTCCGATGAGCGGTTTCGGAGTCTCTCCGCTCAATGGTATCTGGTTAGAGCCCAAGCCAAGCAAGCTTTGTTTGGGGAAGCAAGAACCCGCGAAGGCGAAGGGCAACGGCTGGAGTGTTCAACATATCGAGTGCATCGTGCATCCTAAGTTTATTCTGAGTTTGACATACACCGTATTAGAGTCCGCTCGTATGAAAGTCCTGCCACAAGACTTGGCAGGAGTCCTTCGTAAGGCCTCGAACCCCGAATGTGTGCAGTTTCCATCGGCGTGCAACAGAGATCGGAAGCGCGGTTTTAGGGTTCGACGATAGAAGGCCATGTTCACGAACAAGTCAAGCCTACCATGAGAGCGAACGCATGACCGACAAGATCCGATGATTTGGGCAACCAAGGCCCCAAGGACATGCTGGGAACGACCTCCTCGAAGCTTGTTTTGTCCGTCTTGTCCCAGTGATCTGATCAACGGCAATCTAAGTCTGGGTGCACGATTCAAGCGGTAGCCATCGAGGAGGTCGCGTAGTGAGCAGCTTCATTGAGTCTTTCGCTCCGAGATGCGAAGGGTCTCGAGCAAGAAGACCAGGCAAGCCCGACAGTAGGTCGCGCTCAGGACATTTTCACCCACCACACCACTCCCTGGGGGCTGCCTCCGCTTGGCGTGCGGTGCAAACCTACCGGAGGCTAGCCTCACTAATCGATAAATGAAGCAGCTCTAGCCCCACGTGGTCTTCATGCAGGAGAGAGGAAACCGTGAAAATGGGCGACATTCGGGCTTTCGGCTGTTTGTAGGACCTGCGCAACTGCTTCCGTCGGACTAGCAATTCATGGTCCTAATTCTCTATGAGGGACCTGCTAATCTGCTCCGATAACCTAGCTCCATCTTAGTAGGTAAGTAGCTGTTTTACACGTCCAATTCGCCAATACAACTGAAAAGCACAATAACTGGTGTCATTTTATCTCCACGGTTTATTCCAGTATGATGTTGTATAGGCTAGAAGTTAGGCAGGTTTTTTTCATGTCAGAAAAAGAAGTGACGTGGTCGAAACTGAGCCAAGTCAACCGACGAGACGACAACGCAAAGTGGCGTCAAGGACGACGACGACGACGCCGCCCTCCTCCTCGACGCGAATGAAGGCAGGCTACCAGCCATACGGGCGTGTGAGCTCCCGCGGGGAGCCGCGGCGAGGCGCTGGGTGGGACCTGCGCGTGGCGGTGCTCATGGTCTTCCCCGTCATCTGCCTCGTCGTGGTGCTCTACGAATTCCTCTACCTGCAGGAGTACGCGTCCAACGGCGCGGCGGTGCACGCCCGTGGAGGAGCGCAGCCTGCACCTGCGCGCCGACCAGGAGGCGGCCTCAACGCCCGCCCCAGAGCCCACGCAGCCGCCGTCCATCGTCATCGGACGTCGGACCATCATCCTGGTCGCCAACTACCGCGACTCGGCCAGGTAGCCACCGCACACTCCTGCCCCCTCTCCCGAGCATACAGCTCCCTAAGTAGCATGGCAGAACGACTGACAAACTGATTATGTGTGTGACTTGCTGTGAAGGTGTTCGGAGACGCTGCGCTCCATCTTCGACAACGCCGCGGAGCCCGACAACATCAAGATCAGCATCTACGACCAGATCTACCCGGCGGAGAAGGAGCGTCCGTGCGTTGAAGTCTTCTGCGAGCTCGTGGGGGAGGCCTATTGCCGCCGCCCGCAGATCGTGTCGTCCCAGATTGACGCTGTGAATGCGACGGTACGTGGAGGTGGTGGCAGAGGTCGTTAAAGAACATAGGCACTGACGTTTGATGCTGCTATGCTGTGTGTATGTTTATGCTCTTTTGAAGGGCCCCACTGCTGCACGGTACGAGACGGAGAAGGCCATCACGGACGAGGATTTCTGCATGACGATCGACTCGCACCTGGTCTTCATCCCGGACTGGGATGAAAAGATCATGACTCAATGGGACTCGATCGAGAACCCGAACGCCATCATCTCGGTCTACCCCAAGTCCACGGAGCACCTGACGAAGCACGACGTGGACGACAAGGTGCAGCTCATGTGCATGTCCCGCATCGAGACGCAGGACCCGGACTCGATGGTGCAGTACGCGGCCCCCATGTGGATCGACAAGAAGGACACGCCCAAGCCGAGGCTGATGTCGCAGCTCGCGGGCGGCTTCAACTTTGGCGGGTGCACGCAGGCGAAGGAGGTGCGCAACGACCCGTACACGCCCTACCTCTTCCACGGCGAGGAGTATTCGCGCGCGACGCGGCTGTGGACGGCCGGCTACGACTTCTACGTGCCCTCGGAGGACATTGCTTACCACTGGTACGAGAAGCGGAAGGTGGTGTGGGAGCGCGACTGGAGCCAGCGGTACGTAATACAGCAGCCGTCCAAGCGCCGCATCCGCTACAACCTCGGCCTGCCCGTCACGAAGGAGGACTTCGACCGCACGGATCTGGACAAGTTCACCATCGGCACCAAGCGGACGTTCGAGCAGTGGAAAAACTTCTCGGGCATCGATCCGCTGGCCAAGTTCGTCGCTAGCGACGCCATCCAGTTTAACAACTGCCACGAGCTCGAGTACGTGCCGTACTGATTAACAGTACAGTAGTCGTAGGGGATCGAGCTGAAGGACAGACAGCCAGAGCTGTCGGCATACGAGCGCACCGCCGTTCATAAACTGCATTTTCAAGTCACTTTTTGGTTGTTGTCGTAAACCAGACCAGACCCTCTCACTTAGGCTAACAGACAGTATCATGACGGAGCTGCAGCCTCGGGACCCAGCGCCGCGCCTCCACCCGCGGCGCGTAGCGCTCGTCGTGGCGCTGCTGGCCTATCTCCGGAACACTGGCCTCAACCTGCGCCAGCAGCACGCGCTGCTCAAGCAGAGCGACCCCACCTCCCGTGGCCGCAGCATGTGCAGGCCGCACTCAAATACACGTCCGTGGGGCAGCTCATCGCCAGCTCTGAGTACCTCCTGTGCCTGGTGAAACCCCAGCTGGCGGCGCGGATCGGCCGCTTGCTGCTGTGGAAGCCCCGCGACTGCCGCGTCAACTGCCGCTACGGGCCGCACGAGCGCCACACGCTTGACGTCTACGGCGTGCAGCAGCAGCAGCCGGCCAAGCCGGTGCTCGTCTTCATGCACGGAGGGGCCTGGTCCTTCGGCCACAAGTGGCAGTACGCCCTCGTGGGGGAGCACCTGGCCGCGCAGGGCTTCCTCGTGGCCGTGATCAACTACAGGACGTTCCCCAGCGGCTCGGTGGTGGACATGATGGAGGACGTTGAGAACGCGGTACGTGGGTCTCTTTCATTCGCAGTTAAAGCTCTCAGCTTGGAGCTGACGCATGCATGCGGTGTACTTTGTTGCAGGTTTTCTGGGTGGCGCAGAACTGCGAGGCGCTCGGAGGCGACAGAAGCAAACTCTTTCTGAGTGGCCACTCGTCTGGAGGACACGTGGGGGCGCTGGCGCTCGTCAACTCGGGGCTCCGCCTCGCTGGCAATGGCATGAGGGCCGGAGACCGGAAGGAGATCGCAAAGTATGTGCGGGGATTCGTCGGACTATCGGCGCCCTACGACATCTCGGAGCACTACGTCTTTGAAAGCGAGCGCGTCGTGGGCCCGTTCAACGGTACGAAATGCGTTTATACGCTGGCTGCCCTCGTAAACCAGTCCACTGACTTGCAATGGCGGTAGGAGTGCACGAGATCTCGTCCATGAAGCCTGCACTGCTGGGCGTGGGCAACTTCAAGAAGCACAGCCCTACGGCGCTCGTTGCTGAGGCGAGGGACACTGGTAAGAGCTGAGTTGTAAGTTGTAGCTACTTGCCGCCAGCTGACCTTGACGTCTCTGCTCCAGCCTTCTCGCTGCCGCCATTTTATCTGCTGCACGGGGAGGACGACACGGTGCGTTGCTTCCTCTCGATTTTAACCGCGGCGTGCTGGTTCGTCAGTACTGATGCAGTGAATGCAGGTTGTCCCTACGAGTTCGTCCAAGAAGCTCGCGTTCCGCCTGGTGCGTACAGCCACATGACCTCCCTGCAGTTGGCGATGTTTGGCTTGCTAACCTTCATGGCATTCCCAGAACGAAGCGGGCCAAGCTGCCACGTACTACGAAGTGAGCAATTGCACGCATGAAGATATGGTGTTCGCTGCCATGGGTGACAACGTCGACTGCCGCGCGGACGTAGTCAAGCTGCTGCGGCAGATTATGACGACACCAACGAGGATCGAGGATGCCGGAGACTCGCCAATTTTGAAGGCGAAATTGTAAGAGCTCACTCCATGAACAGTGTAATTACTATGAGGTGAGCCCTCTACACCAAACTGCTGCCTACTATTACCGCAGAAACTCCTCGTAGCCTTCCAAGCCTTCCGAGTACAGCTCGTTGCCAATGGCGCGGTCTCGCCTCTGCTCCCTTTGCTTCTGCAGCTTCCGCTGCGCCTTGGAGAGTCCGCCTGGGTGCTGCTGGGGCTGTTTGCGCTTGCGAGCGAGTCGGTCCTGCATGCGCTGCGCTTCACTGCGTCCGTCGGCTGCCAGCCGGGCCTGCTGCTCGTCGTGCGCGGGGAAGTGCGTCACTCGCGCCTGCTTGGCCGTGGGCTGCAGGCCGACGCCCGCCCTGTCCGTCTTGAAGGTCGTGGCGATGGGCGTGACCTTGCCGTCCCCGAGGGCCCCAGGCCGCCGCTCTCTCTCCAGCCCATGGACTTGAGCATCTGGTAGCCGCGGTTCGTCTCGGGCAGCCAGACCTTGCGCACCGAGACCCCGTTGGAGCTCGAGAGCAGGTGCGCCGTGCTCTGGTCGTGCTCGGCCACGCTCGAGTCCTTGACGTAAAGCTTGCAGGCCCCACAGAAGTACATGGCCCTCTTCCCCTCCTTGTTCTCCTTCCTTCCTCCTGCTCCGCGACAAGTTGAGAACTGCTGCTGCTGCTGTGGGTGTAGTACAATCCGAGTAATTGGCTAGAAAGGGCTCAGGGCCGTCAGACCCGCAGCGCGGCGCACGCGCGATCCACGCGGGCGAAGACCGTCTGCAGGCTGAGCGGAGCCGAGAAGGCCACGACCAGCACGCCGAACGGGAGCTTCTCGGCCACGAGGCCGCGCGCCTGGCCGCTGGACAGCGCGCAGACGCTCGAGAAGGAGGCCGAGACGACGTGGAAGACGCAGTCGCCGCCGAGTCTTAGCGCGGGCGTCAGGCTCTGCGGCGGGCGCTTGGCGGCCTCCTCTGACTGCTGCTGCTGCTCGTGGGCGGCGCGCTCCTCCTGGACGGCCTGGCGCGTGAGCTGCTCGAAGATGGACAGAAGCTGCAGAGGGTCGACGGCCAGAGCGCGGCCGGAGGACGCGAGGAAGCAGCCGTCGCGGAACTCGACGCGCCCCGAGAACGAGAAGAAGCACACGCCGTCGTACGAGGCGTCGGGGGCAGAGCCAGACTGCAGCAGGTCGTGGAGGAAGCGGCGCCAGTAGCGGGCGTTGCGCGTGGCCATCGACTGGGCCGCTGGCTGTCGCTGTGTGCGTTGAAGCCGGCAAATCTGAAAGTGGCTGAGCTGGTGGAAGCGAGGGCGGACGCATGGGGCTTTCTTTATACGTACGAACTTGTTAGTTAGCGTCGTGTGTGTAGGATAGGATAGTTGCCGCCTTGTGCTACAGGCCGAAGACGCGCATGATGTCGCCGAAGGTCTGGGCAGAGATGTCCTGCTTGTAGCGCTTGGTGCACTGCCGCAGCTTTGGGACGTCCACCTTGACGCGTTTACTTGCCAGCAGTGTCACCATGCGAGGCGAGCTGAGGAACTGCAGACACAGACAGTGATCATCATGAGCAACTTGCCTCGATGCAGAGAGGTTGGGCGTACAGTACCTGGCAGAGCTGCGTGACGTTCTTGGGCTTCTTGGTGGACGAGCACTTCTCAAAGTCGACGAACGTGCACCGCCATCGCACAGGCTCCTGCTGCTGCGTGGAGCGGTGCACGATGATGTGGCGGTGCGGGTGCGTCATCTCCTCCTTGTTCACGCCCATGAGGTCCAAGGCGAAGCACTGGCAGGGCACACACAAGGCAGTCAGTCGCCACTCCAGACAGCAACGCTAAGCCGCAGCTAAGGCCTTATGTACCTGGCACAGCATCTCGCGGACAACCCACATGGCGTTGGCTGGCGTCGTGACCTCGTCGCTCTCGCCCAGGAACTCGACCACGTTCTTGCCTTGAAGGCGCTCGCACAGGAACCAGCCCGCGCCCGCGTCCGCCAGCCTGGCGCCGATCCCCATGCGGTTCACCACTCGCAGCCAGCGCGCCTCCAACGTCACGGATCCCGCCGACGTCGCGTCCGCCGCCAGCTTCGCCACCACCGGCTCGCCATTGTAGCGCAGTTCGCCTGCGTACAAGACGCCGCGCTTGCCCCTGGCGAAGAAGCGCAGGTTGGCCACGCTCGACTCCAGGACCTTCAGCGCCTCGTCCGCCTCGGAGCCGGCAGTGGACGTAAGCTCGTCGATCTTGTCGCCCTCGAGCTTCCATTTCTTCCACCTGCAGCACGCAGCATCGAGTTAATGAGCACGACCCACCCACAGCCAGAGACTGACGGGTTCAGGTCCCCAGCACTCACCGCTCCAGATGCGCCGAGCCTCCAGCGGCCATCTGCGCGTCAAGGCTGGAGGAAGACGCCGCAGCCTCCTCCGTCTTCGGCTCGCTGGTCTCGGCGTTGACGCCAGCAGCCCCGCGCCGCTCGAACAGCGCCGACTTGACGCTCTCGCGCTCGCCGCTGGACAGGAACGTCTGCAGCGCCTCGAAGCGCGTCAGCACCGCCACCTGCCACATAAGTACTCTCAGCTACAATGGATGGATGATTGAGTGACTGGCAAATCAAATGGGACGACTCGGGCGCAAGGCGGGCGCGAGGCGACGGAGAAGGCGATGGAGCGAGGCGTTCGTTCATTCATTCGTTGTTTTAGCGCGTTACTAGCAATAAGGAGCTCTTCCTACATGTACAGGTCCAGCAGGAACTTCTTGTAGAGCGTCATGAACTTGGCCAGGAAGGCCTCGAAGTGGAAAATGTCCTTGGAGCCGCGCTGCATGCGGTGCTCGTAGTACGAGGCCCACTGCACGAGCTCGTGCTTGAGGTCGTCGTCCAGGCGGCTCATGAGCTCGCGGCACAGTACCTTGAGGATCACCTCGGACGGCACGCAGTTGGAGATGAGCTCGTAGATCATCTCGCGCGCCTTCAGCAGCCTGCAATGGAAGAAAACAACACAGCGCATCAGCACCAACAGACGAAGGAGCAGCAATCAGAGCGACGCGTACCCTGCGGGCGACTGCTCCTGCAGCACCACCTTGGCCAGGCTGCAGATGTATTCCTCCCACGCCGGCAGCTGGATCTGCTGGTCGGGCGAGAACGGGTAGCTGCAGCAGCAACAGACCATAACACACAACGCACAGTCACCAGTCAGCACCAATCCACCTCTCTACGAGCCGTTTAGCAGCAGTGTGAGGAAGCCCGCTTACTTCTGGACGCGGCAGGTCTCGAGCATGAGCAGCGCGCGTCGCAGATTCCGCTCGCTCTTGACGGCGATCTCCTGTCCGAGCGGCGCGCAGTAGGCGAGTCCCTCCTTGGAGCAGACGCCCTGCAGCACGCCGCAGATCTCGTCCGTCGTGGGGGCGCCCACGCGCACGCCCAGGCAACGACTGCGCAGCGGGTCGATGACCTTGCTCGGGTTGTTGCAGCACAGCACGAGGCGGCACGTGGCCGTGTACTTCTCCATGGTGCGACGCAGCGCGTGCTGCGCGCCCTTGCTGAGGCGGTCGACCTCCATGAGCAGCACGACCTTGAAGGGCCGCTGCGCGTTCGTGTCGGCCAGGTGGTACTGGGCGATCTCCTTGAGCACCTCCTGCACCACGAGGCGGTCGTTGTTGCCCACGTCCGACGGGTTCATCTCGATGTGGAAGTTGCTGGCCACGGTCGTGATCTCGACTTTCGTGCTGCGGTTGGGCGCCTTGAACGCCTTGTGCTCCAGCCGCACCTTGAGCGCGCCGTCCCCGTAGAGCGCGCGCAGCAGCGCCATGATGCGCGTCTTCTTGCCGGCGCCCGACGGTCCGTACACGAGCAGGTGCGGCAGGTCCGACGACTGCGACAGGTTCGTCAGCCGCTTGGTCACCTCCGGGTGGAAGTCCAGCTCCCCCAGCGACGTCGGACGGTACTTGTCTACCCACAGCATCGTCGTCCGGCGTCTAAGCACAGTCAAGTCAAGATAAATGGATCGATAGTGCAGCCTTTTGGCGGGAAGCTTAAGGTGCAGCTGTTGAGTTGCGCAAAGAAAGTTAGTGACGCAACATACGGACTTCAACATGAACCTTTTTGAGGAAAATGCTTCAACTTTTGGCCTGCATCTTCCTACTCTCATATGCATCGATGGTCGTGCGCGGCCATCGCTTCGCTGCTTGCTCTCATGTCTCCCCCTTTAATCCGCGCTTGTGCTCTGGATGAGCCCGGCGCGGGCCCCCAGCGACATGGAGATCGAGCGGAACGTCTCGCCGAGGTCCGCGGCTCGTGCACCGACCCGCCGAGTTTCTCCGCCAGGTCGGCGAGTCAAGCTCGCTCGCACGCCCGAAGCCCACGACGAACACTCGAAGCCCATACTTGGCATAGCGAGCTCGGACGTCCACCGCCATCTTGGGCCCTTTCTTGCGGTCCGCTGGGCGGCCGTCGGTGAAGAAAATCATCACGGGCTTGTACTCGGTCAGATCGGTGCGCGAGAGGATGGCGTTCGCCTGGCTCAAGCCGTTGGAGTAGAACGTCCCTCCCCATGGAAGACGATGCGGCAGTTCGGGGCCGTAGTGATCGGGATCTGCTCGTACTCGACGATGCCCTGGTTCCCAAAGGTGGCCACCGACACAATGTCGTCCCTCGCACCGCTCACCATGCGACTGCGCAGATACTTGCGCACGGCAGTCGTCAACTTTTGCCACGGCTCTCCACGCATCGACCCGGAGCAGTCCAACACGAAAACATGATGCACTTTGCCTGTCGAAGCCGCGTGAGAGCATTCGAAGCGGTGTCCACTCACGTACGAGAAGCCTCGACGCTCAGACGAGGGCGGCGTGGTGACTGGCAAATGCCAGGCGTCCAGGTCGCAGTAAGACGGCGCCTTGCCCTCGCCTTTGTGTTCTGTTGCATCGCACAGATACGGACACTTGCCAAAGAGCGAACGCTCCACTGCGGATCGACAGGGTCTTCCCACCCGATGGTCTTCCAGTACTTCTCGTGCAGTACCTCGTCCACCTCGTGAGCTGGTTGTGGCTTTAGTTCGGTCCTGCAGTGGCGGCGCTGGTCGTGCAGACCAGTGTACACACACGCCGCGCTTCTGTCCTTGTGGCACTTGAGATAGTGAACGTGGCCTCGGCCACCGGAAGAGCAGTACATGTTGCACATTTCGGCCACCCCCTTCTCCCCAGCAGCGTATGTGTGGTCCTCCCACTCGATCACATCCGCGTCTTGAGCGATAAAGTGCATGTTGCGCATGTTTCCATGTGCAGCCGAGTGTTCGCCCTCGTGTCCGACAGGCTTGTCACAATAGTACTCACAGGCCGCGCACTTCACACCACACCCGTGAACACTTGGGGTCCCGTTGGGAAGGACTCTCACGCACGAATGCGCAACCCCATCGTGGTTTCTTTGCCCTGGAGGGAGCACAACCGCACACTTGTTGCGGACTCCGACCATCTCCTTCAGCTCGAAGTCAAAGGTATCGCACGAGCCCGAAAACTTGCTGGTGGAGACTTGAACGCTCTTCGTACAGATGCCGTCGGCCTCGCAAGTTGAGGCGCACGCGTGGCGTGAGCTGCACAGGTGGACGATCGCGCTGGAGGACTGGGAAGGCGGTGAGCCATCTCCGACGTCTTGGCCGTTCTCCTCGATAAACTTCGTCCGCATTTCAGGTTGATCGTGGAAGTGGTTGGTTGTACTGCATCGCTCCTTGCAGGCGTCCATTTGGCACGCGTGGTTGCACTGTACTTCCGCGCACTTGTGCACAGTGTGCGGGTGCTCCGTGTTCAAGATGCATCTCCCACCGCAGTCCGTGGCGCTGCACTGAGCCCCGCATGCGTGCTTCTTTGCCGAACATCGGTGATCTTCGTCGTGCCCTGCAACCAACACGCAAATCCCTCCGCAGTTGGAGGCACCAGCCAGACTGCACTCAGCTCCACAAGTGTGGTCACCTTTCAGACAATCGCAGTCGCCTTCGTGGCCAGCCTTGCCGACGCAGCGTGGGATTTCCTTCCCAGGTTGGTACTTCCTCATGCAATACTCGCACAGACCGCGACAAACGTGGCTCATACCACATTCGTGTTCTGCGCCAAAGGAGTGACAAGCTGACCGCATGCACTGTAGCTGGCACTTGGAGCATCGGTGCAGGCATCGCATCAGCAGGATCTCAAATGGAAGCAGATGGATCTGCTCGATCTTCTCCCACTCGTCCATGAATCGCTCCGACCCCAAGAACTGCTTCACCCACATAGTCACTTTAGCCTTGCGGCGGCAGACCAAGAAGGACAGCACCGCATCGAAATTTGCGTAGTCTTGGTCGGTGATTTTCTCCAGCGCGCCCTTGGACGTTAGAGCCAAATAGCGCTGGAAAAGGCCCAGCAAAGTGGAGTGAATGGAGGAAGTATCCGAGCTTGATTGGGCGCAGACCGAAGGACCGAAGTCAATATCCTCGTCGTCAATTTCATCCAGCGAGACTTCTTGATCCACAGCGGCCCAGCATTCTGCAAGCTTCGGGTAGTCACGGCCCAGCTGCTCCAGGTCCAGCAAACTCGTGCTGCTCTCGTCGGACAGCAGAGGGTCCTTCAGGCTCTGCAGTATACTCTCTTCTTTAGTCTGGGCATCGACAGGAATCACGCAACCAGTACGGAGAGCTCCTGGCAACTTTCGATGCAGCTCGTTCATCTCCAGCCGCTGGGAGCTTTCGTCGACAGCAGTCCAATCAAGGATCGAGATCTTAGCGAGCACTAAGCGGATGCAATCATGGAATGAGCTTCCGCTCTTGAAGCCACGCGAGGAGTCCGGCCCACGAAGGAGCATCTCGATCAGCTGCCGAGCGTGGCGCAGCGAGTCATAGTAACCCAAAGTCCCCAGCGGCGGTGAGCAGTTGATCCCCAATCTACCCGAGTACATCTCAGTCAGGAAGTTTTGCTCGCGATTCGCTGTCAGCAGCTTCTGGAATTTGCGCTGGAACTCCGAGAGGACGCCATGGCGGTCGTTCGGGTTCACGTCCTTCACGCTCATGTAGAGACTGCCTCGGAAAAGGCGCTCGTCATTCTTCAGCAGATTGATCCCCTTCTGAAACTTGGTGAACAGCCCATCGATGTCCTTGTCGAATCGCATTTCCATCCTGAAGATCGTGAACATCGACATGGAGGCATTCAGCACCGACAGAAACACGTCCTCCTGGTCGGTGCGCTCAAACGACCCAAGACCCTCGAAGTCCAACACGACAAGCAACACATCGTGCATGACGCGCAGACTCATCCAGGCGCCATCGGTACAGCGGTTTCCAGCAATGGCAAACGAGGATCCCGTCAGGTGGTTGAGAAAGTAGCTCTTCCCCGTCGACTGCTTGCCCATCGACGTGATCACTACGCATCGCCCACGCCAGGCGCACAGCAGAGGTGAGAGAATTCCAAACCGAATCGACTCGGCGATGTCCGCTGCGCCCCACGTCTGGATCTCCTCCACCTCCACTTCATCGAAAGGCTGATCCACGCCATCATGTAGCACCGTCAGTGCGTTCCCCTCGGCCCGACAAATTTGAATCGGCAGAAACGTAATCAACGTCAAGAAGAAGGCCCTCAGAGAGCTCGATCCAATGTCAACTCTGCGCAAAGAGCGCAGCACTGTGAGACCTTTAGTGAGATCAAGCCCATGCAACGGTTTGTTGAGAGCCATTAGATCACTCATCAATAAAGACAAGAAGTCGTGGAAGGCCTCGAGAGCAACAACGCCGTGTTCAGCTACTGGGCAGGAGACAGTAATTGACACTGGTGCGGGTGAGGTGCAATCGAGTAATCCGCGCACCGGGAACTTCTCGAACACGTGATAGAACGTGTATAGCCAATGCTGCTTGCGCGGACAGTCCGCGTTGCTGGTTTCAGCGTTGGGGCGCTTGGAATCCCCACTATTGGACTGCCGCATTCGGTAAGAATCGCTCCGCACACTCACTTGGATCGAGAAGACGTACACCTTCTGAACCAGCGGGTCCAAGACAAGCACTTTATCGTCGACACATTGAACGCTCACTCGGTCGGTTAGAAACCTCACACCAAGCGGTAAAGCTGGCAGACGACGATGATCGTCGCGAGAAACACACCGCACCTCCCCTTGAAATGCCCCATCGCTATCAGGAACCAGCGCCACAGCTCCGATCGCCAAACTGTCTGCCAATTCGAACAACCGGCTGGTAGGGGCATTCACTTCTGGGTCAGCGTGCACGGTCAAGACGTTGGACGTTTGGTCGTTGTGGATATCGATGGCTTGCGAGAATCCGTTCGAGTCCGTGACGTACACGCTGCTATCCTGCAGCAGAATATCCGTGAACGGCAGCTCCGTAAGTGTCGAGCGCACGCCCAAATCAATTGCCTTCATGAGCTCCATGTTCTTGAACGACTCATCAAACTTGTAAACCCCCACGGAGTCCTTCGAGAGGAATGTCATGACTCGGTTCCGGGCGTCGTAGTCACAAAGCGAGGCGAACTGGCCAAACGTTCGAATATCTCGTTCACTCACGCGCGGTGGGCGACGGGGATCCGTAGTTTGTGGAAATGAAATGAACTTGGCGCACATGCGCTCTTTGCCGGTACAAATCTGGATAGCAGAGCGCACTTTCACGGTAAACATCGCTACATGACGCTGGTTCGGAGGTAGCAGAAGCCGACCCAGAGCTTCTTGGCGCGGAGCCGCATGCTCCAGTCTTCCTTCTCGCGAGCTAGCATCCAACTTGACAATGTCCAGGAAAGCGGTAGGTGGCGCGTGCACTTCCTTAACTCCTTCGCAGTGAACGGCTCCTCGACCACGGGTATGTGCGTTCACTGTTAGCAACAATCCGTCTGTCGCCAACAAGGACTTACGCAGCTGGTCCAGTTTGTCCTCCCTGATCACTCTCTCGCGGTCGTACCATTCCGTCTTGCCCCGCTTCTGATCTTGCGTTAGCCTTCTCAGCTCAGCCTCATGAACCGCTGCAAGTGCACTCTGCAAAGCCAGCCACCATTTGGTGCGCAGTGACGTCAACGGCTGGGCGGTTTTCTCCAAGAATGCCTCCCATGTTGTTACCGTTTGCCCTCCATCGCCTTCACTCGTCTTCTTCTCCTCGGACCCGGTGGGCTGTTTCTTCCCTTTGCAGCGCTTGTTTATATACTTCAACAGATCCGCCTTTGACGAAGTGGCGCACATTTCCAGCAACGTCCCGAGGTGTTCATCTTGGCCGCCCGAATAGAGTTGATAGAGCGCTGCCTCGATGTCTCTCAGACGAGAAGGAGTGTCCAAGATCAGTTCAATCTTGCGATCCAGTTGCCAAGTGCAAAATGATCTCAGCCACTCCCGAAACGATTCATAGACTGAGGAGGCTACCTGCAAGGGCAAATCAGGTTCCCCACTAGGAATGTCAACGGGGCGAAGTTGAAACAGCGTCTCCGAAACCTGGTCGACCTTCGCCCGCTGCTCGTCAATAATGGCTTTCTTCCTCTTCGCTGCTGCTTTGTATTCCTCTTGCTGCTGCTTCTCGTGAGCCCAGCGCAACGCGTTGACTTCGTCTTCAGGCCACATGCCAAATTCGATCAGGATGTTCCGGCAGAGTTTGACGGATCGGACAATCGACCGACTCAAGTCGATTCGGTAGTGCTGGGACTCCTCCTTGAGCCACTTTGCAAAGGTCAACTGCATATTCGAATGAAATGTGCGTCGGACTTGCTCCATGCGAATCACTGAACTCATCGTTCTAGCGCAAGCGAGTGCCGGGTAACTTCCCTTCAACAAGCAGGCACTCGAGCAATCTTCTGGGAGCGCCTCCAAGTCGATCGAGGTCACTCCGACGCACTCGGTGCAGTCCGGCTGATCCTCTTGCTTCTCGATATGAAATGAAACCGAGTACGACGACAGCTCATCGTCCTGATGCTCATCCAAACCCGTCATGGTCGTCTTGATCTGCTCGAGGTCTTCGCTGGTAGTACAGCAAATGATATCAGGAGCTAGACCCGCGAGAAAGCGCAAGACGAACGCAGGCGTGTTTCGAATCTCTTGCGGCTCGAATAGCTCCTCACGAATCCATGAGAACACGACCAGTCCAGACCCACACTCTTCGCCCACCACCTTCACGCAATAAACTCCTTCATTACCCACGGCAAGCGACGCAACCGTGTCGGCAGCGCATGCCCCCATGTCCATCAAAGCGTCTGCAACTTGAGCTTGTTTGCCGAATAGCCCCTTCAGCGTTACGTCCCCAGGGCACAAACTTTCAAGCAGCTCGTAGCGAAGAAATCGGATAAAGTCGTCGTCGAACTCCCGCGCATGTAGGACGTCGAAGTTGAAATCTTTGGGGTTCACCGACGACATCATCCCAAATCCACGACACAACCGCATCACCTCAAGCTCGTCCAGTACCGGTTTTACAACCTCCACCTCGCACTGAGTCTCGCGGACGAGCTTCATTAAGCGGAAGAGAGTCGACGCTGTTGAAGACTCGCTCCCAACGTTTGAATCCACACCAGCATGTGCTTCAGCATCTTCATGCGGTTCCATTCTCCCTGTAGCGGTGACAGCAAAATGAGCTCTGGCATCAGTACGCAAGCAAACGTTGGACGAAAGCGTTCTTACTTTTCCAGGTATTTTCCGCTTGAGACCTTGCGCTATCACGCACGATACAACCGCCACAAGTCAAAAGCAATCACATCAACAAGACTTCTGTTCGTATAAAGCAAAACCTCTACAAAATTGCATCATTTGCCAGCCAAAGTCGAAGCTGGTGGCTCAAATTCCGTCTTTGACGGGGTGGAAGCCGGAAGCGCAGCCATTCTACGCTTGACGGCGTCTTGATGCCCAGGTCGAAGATTGTGGGCTCTTTCAGGCTTTCTTCAACTGCCTGGATCGATTCCAACGACGTGCGCACTAGCACGGCCAGATTCTGCGCACCGCTCACCCCAACGACATACAGACACTCATTCGAGCACACAACTGTCACTTGAACCAGCCGGAGTGCCGTATCCGCCTGCAGCAACAGACTTCGCAGAGCTTCGTTTTCAGGGGCTTGAAGTTGGTCTTCAGACATGACGGCTAAGTCTTGGCCGGAGACGACCAGCCTGTTTTTTTCGGCTCCAACCACCCAAACTCCATGTGCAAAAATCAAACTGTTTCCGATCGCATCGGGCAAAACCTTCAGCTTGTAGCGCAATAGCTCGTTTGGCCTCGCATCAAACCGCGACACAGAGTCGTCGAAAGGTGCTCGGTTGCCTCCCATTCCATAGAGCAGTCCATCTGATGTCATCGATACCAGAGACGCAACTCCACCCATGGGTCGAGCCACAATACCCACAAGGCCCATTCCAACACCGCCTACCACGCTGCGAAGTCCAGTATCAAGACCTTGCATCTGCCGCTCCTTGTATACTGCAATCGGAGTCGTGATCACTCCAGCTGCTGCTCCAACAACACTCGATCCCAAAGACCCCAGGCCGCTGGCAAGAGCTGACGACAGTTGCGTTGGGCGGGTGTAATGGCGCTTCTTTAGCTGGTCTGAAGGCAGCGTGAGCTGATCCATAGTGCGAGAAATTGAGTACGAGAATCCAGATACAGAGGTGAGTGTTGCTGCTGTGGCATGGCCTAAGAAGGAGGCAACACCACCAACGACCCCCTTGGTAAGTACCCACGGACTGTAGCCATTTCGGGACGCAGCCAGAGGAATTTCAACGAGGTCCCGAACGCCTTGGCCAAAGCTTCGAAGGAAACCTCTGTATGACACAACAGCAAGTACACTTGTCAGTAATGAACAATGAAAAATCTATGCGGAGTTCAAACTTACGCTGGGTTGCCGATAATGTTCAACGACATGAGAAGCATCGGAGAGCGAACAATCGTGTCGGCCACGTAGTCTGCTGCCAGATCCTTGTACAGTTGATCAGGGAACGAAAAGACCTCGCGCATCTCGGTTGACCCGAAGTGCAGTGGGGTCCCGTCGAAGCTATTCAGCACAGGAATCGAAACTCTGGCGGTGATAGTCACCTGGAGGTTACTAATCTCCAATCGCTCGATGTAAACTTTGCGCTGCTTGGTGATGACTGCAGACTCAAATGCGGCTGTGCTCCAAGCACCCTCATTGGGAGTCTGAGGCTGGGAGATGGCATGACGAGAAGCAGCTTCTCCTTCTAGCGCATCCAGCATGGGTCGGATGAATGCGTTCACGTAGGTTAAAATGTCGTCTTCCACCTGGCATAAATCCATTCATACAAACCAGGTTTGTCAGATAGAACGTCACTAGAAGCAACAAGGGCGGCGTCGTACCTGAAGAACAGCCGGAGCAAGCTTCAGCTCAATACTGTGGAAATACGACGGGATTCCAATCGGGTCCCAGGTATCTGTATAGATAACTCTGGTAACCAAGGAGGAGGAGTCCGCTCCAGGCAGTTGCTTGTCCAGAAGCTTTGCCATCAGATCCACTAACTTTTCGTGCTTCCGAACCCGATCGAATTGCAGCAAGTCTTTTGACGCATGGGTTTCCGGAAAGCAGAGCATCACAGGGAAGTTGCACGCTTGTAGGAAATGCCCCACCTCGATATCTTCGACCCCGACGAAAAGTGTCGTATACGACCGGACGTGCGACAGATACCCCAGGCGTGCGCTGTGCCGTGAAACTTCAGGGGGGTCTGGAGCCGTCGCGAAAACGATCGACACGGCATTGCAAGTCGCTCGTAGAATTTCTGGGTACAAAATCAGCCCTCTCGCATCGCGTACGGGATCATGTTCGTCACAAAAGTGAAGAGAGAGCTCCTCCACGGCCACGCCAAGCTTCAGAAATGCCGGAGCGGCCTGCTCGAGCTTGATTGGGGTGGCTGCGGAAGGCAGAACCAACGATGGTGTCCCAGTTGAGTGGCCTTCGTGCGTCGGGTCCTCAAGGCAGGTGATGGAGATCAGCCATGATCCCGCTCGATAAAAGCACATGACTAAGAAGGTGGGTCCCGCCTTTCCGGTACCTTGAAACGATGCGAATTGAATCCCGCCAACTTGCCAGAGCGCATTCGACCACCCATACTGAGGTGATCCGATCTGGAAACGCATGCGCTCGCCGTTCGTAGTGTCTGGTATGCTGACGCGATCTGCAGTCTGCACTGAAGCTTCCAGCCAATCTCGAAGAAGCTCGGTGTCTGACTCGGTACCGCTGTTGCTGCTTTCAGCATCCTCCGTTGGTTCCTCCCTTAGTGTACGTTGCGTCGTGGAAACCTGCATGAGCAACGTGGTTGTGAATCAAAGTGACACGATAGAAATCAATAAAAAGAATGCCGGGGCTACCTTACCTGTAGACCCCAGTCATACTCCAGGTAATAATTGGATCCAACTCCTTCCGGATCTGACGGAAATGACACACTTCGGAAACCCAGCACGTTGTCCCACTGATTATGGACGATCACGGGGGGCTGGTGGTCCACAAAGAACATAATGTGAATACTCTTGTGCGTCTGCGTCATGGTATAGGTAAGCATCTTGTGGCGGAACCCGCGGTGACGAATCAGCAAGCGCCTTCGATGAGTAGTCGTCGAGGGGGCTGGGTACAGACTTTCTGGCGTGTTGGGCGGTGCTGCTGACGGCGTTTGCGGCTCAACGATTGTCAGTTTGCCGTCTGAATTGAGCAGCAGGGGGATTTTTGGGAGAAGGACGGCGATTTCTTCCGTCCACTCGTATCCATCTTCGGCCAGAGATACCCGAAAGGAGCACGACAACCTCGCCACTAAGGCTTGTTTCGCTGGATTAGACGAGTCTTCGCTCGGACGCCTTGACAGCTTCGAGCTCAACCAAGACGATACGTCGGCAGTAATACTCCGTTTTTTTGCTTCTTTGTGAAGACACACTGGCACAGACCACCCCGCATCATCACCTGGCAGCATCTGTTACAGTCGTCGCACCTTAGTAAGCTAGAATAAAATTAATCGAACATAGATCGCGTAAACGCACCGATAACTCGTCTTCTGCAACGAGTGAGTTCCCTCGCCCATCCGTAGGAGCGAACTTTAAACCGCAGCTCTACATGTAGACGATATCACAGCAGTAGGTAGTTAGATTCTCAAGCAAAAACAAATAAATAAAGGTATATCGACTATGGCGTACCGTCGAATTGATCACCACAACTTGCGGACGGATTGTCAGCTTCAGATACCCATCACAGTTCGCCAGCTCGACACAGTAAGCGCTAGCTAAACTGCGTAGCCCAGTCCTGCCAGGAGGCACGACGATTGGCTTTGTTTCGCCGTTCACATTCAGAGTAATTTCTGGAGACCATTCCATTTGATCACCTGGCTCACTGGGAGCTTCATCATCAGCAATTGAGACCACCAGGCGGTTGCTGACTACTGAGAATCCAACGGATCGCTGTTCACATGAAGCAACTTTCTCAATCGCGCCTTGCTGTCGGAGCGAACTACCGATGTTGATGTGAAGCGTACTTGGAGTCATGTTGGCGACACTCAGAACACGCTCTATCCTGATTCGCACCATCGGGCGATGGTCATTGCTGGCAGTAGCAGCTACTCGACACTCCCCCAAATCAAAAACCTGCTCCTTTGGTTCCGCACCAGGAGTGCTGCATACCACCGAAAACGTTAACGGCTTTGTGGCACTGCCCTGGTGGTCCTCATATAGCAGTTGAACGTCCACGGGTTCGAAGGGGTTAAGTGCAGATAGACTTCGTTCACTAGAAGGATGCACATCGAGACTGACACTTGTTGCCTAGAGGAACACATACCAGTCAGCAGCAACACATACGCACGTAGTAAGCCCGTGATAACCTTACCTTCTGGGAAAAGCTGAAAGAGACTGGAATATCCATGCTATTTTCCACTGTAAGGGCAGGCCACAGCGAAACATCCATCCACGTGTAGCGTCGAGATACTTGGGGTTGCAGTGGATCAAAATCAGTTGGAAGTACTGCCCTGCACTGCGCACGGCCCACCTTAACCCACGCATAGTGCGTGGTTCCGTCGGCATCACCAGGTGACAGTACTACAAAGCTGCATTGTGATTTCCTGGATCCGTCTAACTGTCCGTCGCTTATCCTCACCAGGTCAAACTCATTAGGAATGTTGTCGTGCTTTGGCACGGAGCACCATGAGCCGCCTTGAACGCCAAACTCGAGACTAGATACGGACTCCACCATTAAGCGTGACACATTGTCCTTGGTGATCGTAGATGCAGGCAGAGTGCATGATGCCCCATCCAGCGAAATACAGTTGGAATGAGACTTGCCGTTTTGTTTAACAGCGCGGGCATCTTGATAGAGCTCGTCAGACCTTGCACATTCATGAACATCTCCATGTACCTGGACACGAACAGGAAAGTCGCAAAAGTTGCTAATCGTCACCGGGGAACGCAGCGTGACAATTGTCTGCAAGCCCTTCAGCTCCACGCAAATCCACAGAAATCCATGACTGCCAAAGTAACGCCCAGTAACGCTATTGTCCTTGATCCTGCATGGGTCACACCAACGTGGATCATCATTTCGTGCTTGTTCTCCACCAGCCTGCAGCTTGTCTTTGGCAAATTCTCTTTGAGCTGCTTGGGTTGGATCTTCCAGAGCAAACCGAAGCTGGTAAAATGGACTGTTAGCCAACGAAAGCCAGCTGTATGCTGCACTTGCTTGTGAAGCCAATAGCAAGCTCTCTGTTGTCCCTTCTTGACGATACCAAATGTCTCCGCCGGTGAGATTAATCAGCTTGATCCGCATGCTCGAAAAATTGTCGTCAGACTCAGCTTCAATCAACTTCGGTGTTGGCCGTAAAACTTTTGGAATTGCAGACAGCACCAACATTGACGTCTGATTCAGGTACACGGACACAGGACCAACCAGCGTCGAGATCTCGAGTCCCTTTGAGGAAGTCTCGATCATTGCGTCAATCGTAGTTCTTGGGATGACAGATACGGTCAGAAGCTGCGCCATGTTGTCAAGATACACTTGTATCGCCGACGAAACCCGCAGATTCAGCATCCTTGAGCGGCTCGTACCACCGGAAACAGCACAGGAGAGCGTTGTATCGGAAAGTTCAGCGGTGATAATATCATGGCAATCATTGCTAGCCCCGACATGCGTAACAGATAGTGTAGCCTGGGGCAGCGTGACAGCTGCGACCATGCGCTGGTATGCATCACTGTCTAAGATGGAGTTCACCTGTAGTGAGGAAGCCAACAAGGCGTTCACCACAAGTCGTTTTTGCTTGTTCTACACAGCCATAACAAAGGTTAGTATGTGCATCCACCTAATGCCAGTTTGGTGTCCATAACGTACCTCAGGGTCTTGTTCACTCTGGAGGGGGCTTCTCCACCTCAACTCCCAGTTATCCGACGAAGGTGGCGTATCAAAAGAGAACGTTCTCGTGCGACTGCCAAAGTCGAGTAGTTTTGCCCGATACCGTGTTTGCTCCATATCGTCATCAAACCACTGGCTCATCAGCTCTCCAAAACTCCCTGGCTCGTAGGATTCGTCTGCATCATCCAGACCTCCATTGCGTTCCCACGGAACATAGAATTCACAAACGAGAATGAAGCAGCCTTTTCTGCTATCCCAGCACCGTAGTTGGCAAAGAATATCGCAAAGCCGCTTGCCATCGCTTTCTGCGGTCTGGTCCCAGCTCCATGAGGGCCAGCCACTTGGTACCCCTGTAGGCGGAAGTGGAACCGGATCAGCCACGATCTTGTGTACACTTCGTGGGAAGTGATAGCACCACCGCATCCCCATCCAGCCTTGCGTCTTGTTTCCCAGTCCCGGAAGGTCAGCTCCCTCCACATTAGAATCATGTTCTTCGATGACCCATGGTCCGTTGCAGTCCTCGAGGTAGGCTGCTACATGTTCCAGCTCAATGTCATAGTTATTGGGTTCAATTTGAATATGAGCCTTGGCGCCGGAAATGGGTGATGGGGCACTTTGAGTTTCGATCAAAAGGGCCTCCGTGAAGACTAACTCTCCGGGGGCAGGTCGCCGACCTTCAGCCATCCGATTTAAGCTTTTGAAATCATCACCCGACCTGCAAGAGATGCTTTCAGTAGTGGAGCTCCTTGCAATAGCAGTCTCAGCGGCTTTTGCACTGCGTTCAGCACCACCTGGTAGCTTGTCAGGGTCTGCAGAAACTTTACCAGAATCGCCACCTACGGCTAGCAAAGATTGAACAGCCGCCAAAGAAAATGATGATAGCTTCACGCAAAGTGCGTTCAGTTCGGCCTGAATGCTTGTTCGCGCTATGTCGGTATGAAGCAAGCAGACCCCCAGTTCTCCAAGCGCGACTCGCTCTACCATTTGTTGCTGATCTCCAGTAATACGAATGCTGCAGTCATGTAGTAGACGCTGAGCCTCAGACACAGTGCTGATATGTTTCGAGAAACGCTGCCAGGTACTGCCTGTGTGAGCAGACGTTGGCCCGATTGAGCTTCGCCGAAAGTGAACTTCTAGCGGAGGCAAATCGTCAGACGTATTGATCCCAAACTTGTCGACATTCAGCATCATCCCCAGAGTGGGGACAGCTACAAAGCGATTGATTTCATTGACCTCTTGCCCAGGAGTTCGCAGCGATTGTTGAGCAGATCCGTCGCTTCCAAGACCCGCACTTGCGAAAATCTGGCTAGACGTTATCCACACTCCAGAAACCCCCGAATTCGTTGGGTTCCGTCTCCAGTACGATATCACACTTGGGGCAACAAGTAGCTTAACGGTCCACCTCGACTGGAGCACGAACGGATGGCGCTTCGGAACGTGAGGAACTCGTTCTCTTGATTGCTTGTCCGGGCTGTAAGTCGAGAATGACAGATCAGGGCTTATCTGCGTAAATCGCGACAAGGCTGTTATAAAGTGGTGGGATACATGAAGCTGGTATGCCTGCACATCGATAAACAATGTTCCCTCTGAGCGCTCTCCGAAATTCCATCGTGCAGCGATCATTTTTTCGGGATAGTTTTCCACCGTTAGTTGCCACAAACTAGGCTCAGCATTTGCCCCAAATACCACTTCTTCGCTTGCAGCGGTCTTCTGTGTAGGACTCCTAGGCACGTCAGCTGCACGATGACCTACGACCAAATTTTGAATGGAGGCACTGCCACCCAGCAGCCAGAAATTGTGCCCGATAACGATACTGCCAACCCGAACATGTGTAGATGCGCCCGCCTCCAGCATATTCACTTCAATTCCATCGCAGGAAAACGATATTTCGCGCTGGTTCGTACCATTCTGCGTCGTGACTTCTGTCGTCGATATCAATTCGACTGGCTTCAAATCCGCCTGTACTGGCGCCGCAACAGACCGACTTATTGCCCCCGCTCCACGAATTACTCCCACTGCTCGGTTTACCAGCACGTCGAGCGTTGCTTTGGGCAGGTCGAGCCTCAGCTTGGTCAAAGCGACGGTTGTAGAAGTTTTTAAGCCTGAAGTGACGCCTTCATTGTTCGAGGTAGGTTCCTCTTCAATGCTACACGTGACGTTGAACGGCGACCAGAACGTCCCCACAGTAGAGAATTGAGCTGCACGTCCAGCTGCCCGACCGAGATGCTCTTCAAATGGTCCCAATTGACTTGGTTCTCTGGGCCCAGTGTGGTTGAATAGCAACGTAGCAACATGCCCCGATATCTTCCCAGCTCTGCCTCCTAATCGAAGTTGTGACTGCCCGAACCGCTGGGCCTGAACGGTTGACCGCCTTGGCAAAACCCGAGAATTGAACGGAGGGTAACCCAAACCATCGAGTGAAATGTCATTGCGCACAGCAGAAGCCATCGATAATGATTCCAGAACAACAAAAACATTTCCTGCTACTTCAGGCTGCTCCGTCAGGACAGCATTCATAAGTTCTTCGCTTGGAAGAATGAGACGGATTTGACCGAGCAAGAGCGAGGCTTCAATATTGGCCAAGGATACTCCGCGCGCTGTAGCATGTGAACCGGGATCAGCTGGCATCTGATCAACAGTGTTGGTAGTGGAAGGTAGAGACCTTTTTTCACGCATATCAGCGCGAAGTTCCAGGACTGACGCAATGCAGTACAGACTGGATGTAGTCAAAGCCACATCAGCGTTCTCCATTGACCCCGCGATAGCGTGATGAGGAAGGCCAGCCTCATTGTAATTGCGATAAAATCCAGACAATAGCGGGAATAAGTGAGCTGATTTTGCCGATTCAGATTCGTTTGCAGACGCGACCAGAGGGATCTCAGCAAACCGTAGCTGCTCATCACCTTCTCGGCGGCGCCACTCGATGACCGTGAATTGGAACGCTTTAGCAATGTTGCTCGTTAAGTGCCACGAAAGCATTGCAGAGGGAAGGGGCTCCGAATCGGGGGCGCTTGGACTTGGCACGTGCAGTAAATTCGATACGCACAACAAATCGTCCAAATCCAAGCACACCAAGATCCCCACGAATGCGTGCTCAGGTAACCGCGAAAACTCGCCAAACTTGCCACGTGCTTTCCGCCGTGAAGGGCGAAGTCTTTCCACAACGCAAACATTGCCCACAGACGCCTGAATATCTGTGAAAATGTGCCGCCCTCTTGCTTCAAGGTGGCTCTTGGTTGGATGATGGTTGCCGAATCTGGTAGCTACACAAATATTCGATACTTCGCCGCGCACAACTACCCGAATCGACCTGCCTCCACCATTTCCTCCATCCATGATATCAGACGCAATTTCAAGGCCAACTTGCTCTACTTGAGCACCAAACCGCAAATGCCACCGGTGACGGGAAGAGGAAGTGTTGTCAATCACAGGTTTCGCAGTTGACGAGGCACGGCCAGGGTGCCTTCTCGTTCGGGTTTCTGTCTCGACAAAAGGTAGCTTCGACAGGTACAGAAGCTTTACACCCCCAGCAGAGAAGAACCGGTTAGCACAACAGCAATCCCAACATCGAAATTAGAAAACTGTACCTTTAGTCGGGATAGAGATGCTTGAACGCCCGATACATGAACGGATACGTCCATTGCGTAGGAGTGCTCGCGGTCCCCTGGCTGATGCAATAAATCCACAGACATCCTCACACCTCCAATTCCAAATAGCATCGGGTCTAATAGCCCCTTCAGCACACCGCGTTCTGATACACACATCCTGGCGTTTTCAACTCTGCACTCGAGCTTGAGTGCTCCGCCCGGTTGCACTTGCTTGGTTGGATTTGGCTCGGTTTCTAGCGATGATATCGATACAGACGGTATACTCAACCGGAGAGCTTCGTTCACAATAATCTCTGCACCAGCAGCGTTCACATGTAAGGCCAAGCCCCAACGTGTCCAGGTACCGTTCGAAGCCGCTTCAACTGCTCCGCCAGCAGGAGATGAACTCGACCATTCTCTGACAGGCAGGTTCATCGTGATTCCGTCCACAAGGCTCAACACGACGGTGACCAGATGGAACAAGCTCTTCAACTCCACGTACAACGGGGCCAATTGCACGTCAACAACAAATTGGCACTGTGAGCACGAGGCAGTGAGTAAACCTGGATTCAGCAAAAAGATCGGCAGTGTGCCTAGTACCGGCACTTCTCGCAGTGCACCACTCGACTTCTCTTGCTTAATATCACACTTGAAAAGCGGGGAGGCAGAATTTTCGTCCCGAGAGGTGATTGGGGCAGCACCACCTTGAAGTATACAATGCCTTCCAGGCATCTTAGTTATACAGGCGCTGATCGAAGCAATCACTCCGCTTATCGATTGGTGCTGAGCCATCACCAACCGAGGTCGATGCGACACAGATCTGGATAATGCAGCTCTGCACACTTCGATACGAAAATCGGTTTTGGACGTGTTTGAACCACCATTCCACGTAATCGGGTATCCGAGAGGGCTTGAAATGCCACCTACAACATTCGCAACAGTCTTTATCTTGGACGAGCTCATGTCAATCATCACTTTGTCAAGACTCACGAACTGTCCATCGCTATCACCACCGTCAGTCGAATTGGCAGTAACATGTAACTCGAACCCAAGTACTTCCGCCAGTGGAGTCGTTACTGTTCCTTGTGCCTCCCGATTGGCAGATACAACACCAAGCTGGAGTCGACTCTTACTGCCACCTGGATAATACGATCCCAGCCACACGAAATCGCGTCCAGTTAAAGTTACACCACCACGTAAACTTATATCTTCTTCGCCTTGCAAAGAGCTTGCTCGTACATCAGGTAAACGGATACGGACATTGCTCACTGTAACCAACTTGATGTCGCTTTGCATGATAAACTGGATACTGGGAGGTGCATTTTCAGTAGTTGCTGCAGAAACTTCATTTTCAGCTTCGCGATCACTTTCCTTCTTCTGCAAGATGATAGACACGGCTTCCAGTATCTCCACACACTTAAGAGGATCCAAGACTGCTTCGGCCTCTCCAAAAGATATATCCAACACCTTCGATACGGCTTCCTTTCTCACATCAGCGTTAGGAGACATTTCATCATCATCCACCCGAGTCGAAGTTGATGCCAACCGCAGCCGCAAGGCCGAATGAACGCTTCGATGTCGAATATTGGCGGATCCCGTTGATGCTTGAAGTGAAGCGGCCGAGCAAGAGTGCATCGTATAACGCAAAAACAGAGCGTTAAGTTGTGGCTCCAGCAGCTGAGTGAGGTTATCTTGGGCGCTGATACCTGGGTTGCGGTGAGCTCGATATTCATCCGCGACTGCAGTTAGAGCACGTAGCATTCCCTCCGAAATTGAGACAGGAACGTTATTTGATGCCCATGCTGTCGACACAGCGTTTGATAAGATTCCTCCATCAAGCACTCGCTCCTTAATACCGATAATCCTGGTGGCTTGCTGGCAAATCTTGGATACTTCACCAATTGGGATGCAGCGAATTGTTTCACCATTCCATGTCGTAGCGCAATCACATGGAACCTCCCTGCTTTGATTCGAGCTATCCTCGCTAAGCTCCAGCGTTTTCCAAACCGGAATACCCGCATCCAGGCTTACTTTGACGATTTCAAAACTGCGGGTTTCACGTTGATTCAGCCTTGTCGTCTCCTCTCCAAAAAATGAGTTAATAAAGTACGGGTGCGACACACAGTCGGAGAAGTGTGAAGAATCAATCGACCCCCATGTCACCAGCTCCTTGCCCTTCTTGCACTTGGAGTCCTCTCGATTCTCGCTAGCTGTAGCCGAAACAAGCTCGACCTTTTCAATTTCAAACACCAGATCAAATCCGCTTTTCTCCTCACCTCTTGCCAGCAACATTTCCAGTGCCACGTAACTCATTGTCAAGTTCAGAACAGGCACCGCTGGCCGAGCAGTTTTTCTTCTTCTTGTCTGTCGAGAAACCTTCACCATACCGATATTTGCAACTGGTACCAGCTCCTCTTCATTTTCAGCTACTGCAGCGTCTTGGTGCTCAGCTTCTTGTTGTAGTTCTTCGTGCTTGCGTAGTGTCAGCGAAGCCGAGCTGATACAAAGCCGCACACAGGACGTTTTCGTAACAGGACCACTCGCAACCAACGCGTCTTGATCGGCATTGCTTACCGGGGGCTGGACCTTTAGCAATGCCCCTCTCGTTTCAGCGAGCAACTCTGACACTAGTTCATCTTCTTCTTCATCCTCGGCTGTTCCCAGAGCGTTCATCGCCCAGCCAAACCAGGACTCGCGCTTCTTGGCTGCATCATCGATCTTCTGGTCTTCACTCGGATTTTTACGAAAGATTACCGCAGGCGCACTAGCAACCCGAACAGGTCCCGCTTTAGAGCCACGACCCAATTCGGCACGAGGACGTTTTGCTTGCGGGGTTAGCCCATGGGCTTGGTCAATCTTGCTGCTCGCGCTCTTGATAAGTTGGTTCAGCATTTCTAGTTGTCTATCACTGACCGAAAAGAGCAGCTCCCCGATGAAAACATCCACTTCGTACATGGGCGTCACGCTTGACCGGTTGGACGAGTAGTAGTAGAAGGGGTCGCACATCACGGATGGCCTGTATCCAAACAACCCATCAATATCTACAATGGTACTGTCGTCCTGCTCCCCATTTGGCGTAGGAGGTGGCTGGTGCAATGGGGATCTCGGAGAGGTGGGTCTACTTCTGCGACCGTCGTGAAATCTCCCAGTCGCCGCATTAGGGAAGAGCAGCAATTTGGCTCGGACTGAAGCAGACGTTCTGCTGAGCACAGGCAGCTCGTAGCCGACCACTTTACGACGCACTCGGTCCTGTGTGGATCCTTCACTAGCATCACCATCACTGGTGTACCGATCGAGAAAAATCGTCACGTCCTTGGCGTCAATCCGCTTGCAGACAGCTCGGCGTGCGCCTCCAAGTTCCTCGAAGCTGCGCTTCCACCCGTCGCTCTCACTGGCAGAATAGAAATCCAGCGTCTGTCAACAAAGAATACAAAGTCAGCGTTCGCTCTACAAAGTGAAGAAAAATAAATAATAAAAAAAATAAACTCACCCCGAGGGCGATCGAGAACACGACGTCGTCGTGCTCGTACTTGAGCACGAGGTTGTTCACCTGCACGCTGACGTTGGCCAGGATCTTCTGCAGCGTGTCGTTGATCCAGCCGGACTTGGGCTGCTCGATCTTGTCCTCCGGCGTCGACGGTGGCGCATCGGCGTCAGCTCCAGCTCTAGCTCCAGTTGCTGCTGTTGCTGCTGCGGCCTTGGGCGCCGCCTGGTCGTCGCTGCTCTTGGCCGTGAGGATGAGCTCGATGGTGTAGAGCTTGACCTCGATGGGCTGAGACAGCAGCTGCGTCCACGGGATATGGATGCGCAGCTCCCGGATGAAGCCGCGCGAGAAGTCGAAGCTCGACGGGATCTCGAGGCTCTCGCGCAGCACGTGGCGCTTGATCTCGAGGTCGTTGAGCACCAGGTCCCCGCCGAAGAGCCCCAGCCCTCCAGCTGGATGTCCTCGATGTACTTGCTCAGGTAGAACTGCAGGTTCTGCGCGATGTAGCCGCGCAGGGGCGACAGCAGGTCCAGCATGGCCGCCGTCCTCCACAGTTCCGCACTCTGCAACGCCGATACGACACGTAACGTTCGATGATACTTACAGATTTTTGGCCAATCACTGCGCTTCAAAAAGGAAAGTTGAAGTGGACATGGCTACACTGACGGCTAGCGGGTTTAGATGGAATGGAAAATACAGGGATGCTATTGCGCGTTCTACTCGAACTTTCCGAAGTCGATTGATTGAATCGACCGAGCCAAATCGCCAGCAAACCGCCCGAGATCTTGATTTGACTTGAGTTTACTATGTACGCAATAAAATACTAAATAAGAAGTCGACGAGGCCGTCTCGGTCGATTCCAAAAGACTTGACGTTTGTATTCATCGATTTCAAGCCATATGGTAAACCGACCCGAATCGGCAATATTGGCCAGAATTCACAATATTATATATCGAACGCTACGGGCTTGATGCCCTTGTAGCTCTATGTGCTGCGCCCGCGGGCGCTCAGTCGAAAGCCGGCTCGTCGCTCCACTCGCCCTCTGACCACCACAGCTCCGTGTCGGAGTTCGCCTCAGACGCGGGCTGGCGCCGCCACTCGGAGCCGTCGTAGTCCTCCACCAGCCCGTACTCGTCATAGCCGTCGCTCTCGTCCATGAGGCTCAAGCTGGTCGACATGCTCTCCGAGCCGCTCGACACGTCCTCGCCGTCCGAGTCGTGGATCGCGAGCCACTGCAGCTGCCGCTGCACAATGTCAGCGTTCCCGACGCACTCCTGCAGCATCTCGTCGACGATGCCGTCGTAGGCAAACGGCTCCTGCCCGAAGTTGACGTGGATAGCGTCCGAGGAGTCCAGACCCACAGCAGGGAACCACTGCTCGTGCACGCACTCCATCGTACTGTTCTCTTTGTCGATGGGCTCCCCATTGTTGGTAAACATGACGAAGGAGCGTCCGTCCCGCACGTTTCGCCGCACGCCGCAACCGATGGTATCGTTCGCTCCGAAGGCAGGACCGAACTGGCGGCCCCGGTTGGAGTGGAACATCTGACCATCGTCACCATGGTATCCGTAAGAGCGGAAGTCCCAGCCAGGCTGGCGATCCACGAGCGGGAAGCGCGACGTCACGAGCCCGACCGACGTCACGTCCTCGCCGTGCACTCGTCGCGCCGAGGGCTTGACGCGCTTGGTGATGGAGATCTCGAAGTAGCCGCTGGAGACGACGCCCACATGGTACTCGAGCGCATTCGATTGCGGGTTCCGCCGCTTGAACACGGCCACGTGGAATGTCGTGGGGAACGGGACGTTGGAGCGCACACAGCGGTCGTCGCCCAGGATGTCGCCGTCGAAGCCAAAAAGCACCACCTCCTTCGCCTTGACTGGTTGCGCATGAAGGGACGCGACACTGAACACCAGACAGCAAAAACCGTTAGCATGGTTAACAAAAAACAAAGTTGACTGTCCGCAACAATCAACAACATCGCCGCGTACTTTTGCTCGAGCGCGAGGCTGCCTCGGTAGTGGCGTGTCTGCTGGATATCTGCGTAGGCCGGCAGCGGGGTGACCGCGTGCACCAGCAACTGGTACATGCGGCTCTCGCTCACGGAGCTCGGGAAGAGCTTGCGCAGCTGCTCCGAGAGCACGAGCGGCACGGAGCCGTCGCGAGCGCCGGGCAAGCGGAAGTTGAGCGTCTCCCAGCGGTGGCAGAAGAGCGCCTTCCACACCGGGAAGCGCGGCAGCACCGTGCGCGCCGTGAACTTGGAGGCGCACGTGAAGGCCTCGACGTCGCGCGGCGCCGCAAACGACAGCAGCTGCGCCACCAGCTCGTCATCCAGCGCGTGGATCGGTGCCATCTTGAAGGTCTCGCTCAGAGGTGCCGGGGGTATGGGGTTATTGAACTAATGGATGAAGGGCCTGGAAGTCCGGCCCTGAATTCGTTGGCGGCGACAACGACATGAACAACCGTTTGGTGCTTCAGTTTTATGCATAAATACGGTGCATGAACGTCTCTTAAAGAATGGCAAATCCCTCTGAATTATGGTTAGTTTCTTTCGTAAAGGAAACTTTAATTAACTGTTACGTCAGCATCTGAGATTTGGTGAACTTTAGGCATGCCACGATTACCTTTAGGTTATAATAAAATATGCGACAAAGCCGATTGGTCGTCAAAGCTCGCATAATACAGTACTTGATTTAGGGACCAAAGTTGAAGTTGCCCACTCACAACTAGCGCAGGCAAGCCTTGACTTGCTGTAAGGCGCATAGCGGTACATTCCCAGGCAGGTACTGTAATAGCAACCTGCGCACAATGGCGACCAAACATGGGTGCACGACAGCTGCACATGGTCTCTATCCTGCTGCTTCTGAAGCTCAAGCGAATCTGATACTGGTTAATCAGGTACTGAGTTGTGTTAAATGTCGTGCCGCACCTGTGACATCGGCGACGCAGATGGATACGTGCCTCGGCATTGCCGAGGCACGTATCCATCTGCCGAGTCGGCAACAAGGTCAATCACACGATGTAAGTGCTGCCATTCTCTACGATATCAACGACGGGCGGGCCCACGGCCTGCTCCCGCTCTCGCCGCGGGGCCGACCCAAATTAGCAGTTCGCCTAGCTAATAAACGCCTTGACCAGCGACTTGGCGGTGCACGGGCCGGCGGACGTCATGATCGGCTCGCCCTTGTACGTCGCCACACACTTGTCGTCGGTGAGGAAGTCCGGCGAGACCTTCTCCAGCACCTTCTGCTTCTTGACCTGCGCCGCCGACACCGGCTCGCCGCTCTCTGACGCGACCGTCACGCGCTCGCCCACCTTGGCGTCGGCGGGGGCTCCACGAACTGCACGTTTTCGTGGGCCTCGTCGCACGCGCACAGCACCATGCCGTGCGACTTGAAGCCGCCCAGCTTGGCCGGCTTGAGGTTGAGCAGCACCAGCACCTTGCGGTTCTGCATCTCCTCCAGCGAGTAGAACGGCTGCAGGCCCGAGGCAATCTGCTTGGGCTCCTCCTCACCGATGTCAATCTCCTCGCAGTACAGCTTCTCCGACTCCGGGTGCTTCCACACCTTGGAGATCACGCCGACGCGGATGTCCAGCGAGGCGAAGAGCGGCGTGGCGACCTTCTCAGGCTTGGCCTTCGCGGGCTTGGCCTTGGCAGCAGCAGCCTCGCTCTGCTTCTGCTTCTCCTCCTCGGTCAGGACCTTGTTGAACAGGATGTCGCCGATCGACACCTCAGTGCCAGGCTTCAAGTTGTCGTACTCCGGGGACAGCGCCGTCAGCGTCGTAGGGGCCGTGCCAAGCTTCTGGAAAATGATCTTGGCGGTCTCGGGGATGATAGCGCTCAGGTAGTGAGCCAGCACGTAGATGGCCTCCAGACACGTGCGCACAACCACAAGGCGCGGCTCGCTCTCCTTGATGTGCCACGGCGCCTTGTCCGTCAGGTACTTGTTGGTCTCCTTGAGCGCGTTGACAATGGCCAGGCAGGCGTTCTGCAGGGCAAAGTCCTTGTACGAGTCCTCCGACTCCTTGAGCAGCTCGTAGATGTCGAATGGCTTGTCCGCCTTGACGTCGGGCACGACACCGTTCGAGTATTTCTTACAGATGTTGACGGTGCGGTGCACGAGGTTGCCCAGGGTGTCCGCCAGCTCCGAGTTGTGGATGTTGATGAGGTCGTCCTCGGAGAAGGGCATATCCTGGCCGAACTTGGCCGAGCGCACGATGAAGTAGCGGAACGACTCGATCCCGTACTTGCCAATCATCTCGTACGGGTCGACGACGTTGCCCACGCTTTTGCTCATCTTGGAGCCGTCCTTGGCGTTCACGAAGCCGTGCGCGAACACGCGCTTGGGCAGCGGGATCTCTGTGCTCATCAGGATGCAGGGCCAGATGACGCAGTGGAACCACGTGATGTCCTTGCCGATGATGTGCACGTTGGCGGGCCAGTAGCGCGAGTTCTCGCCGTCCGGGTAGCCGATGGCCGACAGGTAGTTGGCCAGCGCGTCGAACCAGACGTACAGCACGTGCTTGGGGTCGTTGAGCAGCGGGATGCCGTGCGTGAAGGTGTTGCGCGAGGCCGACAGGTCCTGCAGCGGCTCCTTAAGGCGACGCAGCAGCTCCTGGCGACGCACCTCGGGCTGCAGGAACTCGGGGTTCTCCTCGATGTGCTTGACCAGGCGGTCCTGGTACTTGGACATCTTGAAGAAGTACGACTCCTCCTGCATCTTCTTGAAGGGCGTGCCCGTGGTGGGGTCCTTGTAGTTCGTGAGCTGGGCCTCCGTCTCCGTCACGAAGGTCTCCTCGCGCACATTGTACCATCCCTCGTACTTGCCGAGATAGACGTCGCCCTTGTCCAGCGCGCGCTGGAAGAGCCACTGGGCGAACTTCTTGTGCACGTCGCTCGTGGTGCGGATGAAGTTGTTGTTGCTCATGTTGAGGTCCTTGGTGAGCTGCTGGAAGATGCCGGCGTACTTGTCCACCAGCTGCTGGGGCGTGACACCGGCGGCCTCGGCCGTCTGCGCAATCTTCTGGCCGTGCTCGTCCGTGCCCGTGAGGAAGTACACGTCGCGGCCGAACACGCGGTGGTAGCGGCTGATGACGTCCGAGCACACGTTCTCGTAGGCGTGGCCCATGTGCGGCAGGCCGTTCGTGTAGTGGATGGCCGTCGTGAGGTAGAAGGTCTCGCGCGCGGGCTTGACGGCCTCCACCTGCGACTGCAGTGCGTTCATGCGCGCGTCCTGCTGCTGCTGCGCCACCTCCAGCTTGTCCACGCGGGCGGCGAGGTCCGCGGTCGTCGACATCGTGTTGCTTGCTTGGTTGATTCGCTTCTGCTTGGCTCGGCTCGGCAAATCCCTTCCCCCTGTGACCACGAGCATGTTCTGGCGTCGCGCGCATCTACTGGCTGAAATACGGCTGTTGTTACGCATCGCGATTGGGCAATAATGCACGCGTGTCAAGTTTAAATTCGCCCGCCAAAATAAATACGATTAATAGCCTGTACCACCCATCCGGTACAAAATACTCCTTCCGCATACCGACCTCTGTGCTGCGTACCTCTGCAATAATTATCCAATCCCCAGCCGTCAATTTTTCCCGCGCGAAATCCAAAAATCGCGGTTGCGCCGCGTCTCGCACTGCGCAAGTCAATAGCAGCGGCGACCATGGTGCTGCACGGCGGCAGCTCCACCTCGCTCTCAAGCGTTGTGACCACAGAGAAGCGCGGCATGACGCACAGCCGCAGCAACAACAGCAGTCTCAGCAGCGGCAAGATGGAGGACCCGAGCTCCTTCGGCTCCATGCTGGACCAGCTGCACGCCGAGCAGAAAGGCACGATCGAGGCGCTCACGTGCCAGGTCGAGTTCTACCGCCAGCGTGAAGAGCGCGCGCGCCAGGAGCTCGTCACGCTGCGGCGCTGCCTGCCGCTGGCCAAGGGCGACGAGGGCGCCGCCTCCGCCTCCGTCGCCAAGCTGGCGAGCGAGAACCGCACGCTGGGCGACGAGCTGGACGCGCTGCGCGCCAAGAAGAGCGCGTGGGACCGGGACCGCGCGCGCCTCGAGCGCCAGAAGAAGGAGCTAGAGCGACAGCTCAAGGACGCCAAGCACACGCTCGCGGGCTTCTCGCAGGCCATTGAACAGCTGGAGATCAAGATGCAGCGCAAGGACGCGGAGGTGCAGACGCGGAGCCTCGAGCTTGAGCACGAGCTCCGCGACAAGACGCAGGAGTGCGAGCAGCTCGAGCAGGACAAGGCGGCGATGCAGCAGCTGCTGCAGAACCTTCAGACCACCAGCGCTGAGAACTCGAGACTGCGCGCGGAGCTGCAGGCGTTGCTGCACAGTAGTGCAGGACGCGGTTTAGGCGATCGGACTAGCAGCTCCGGCTTCTCGTCCGAGATCAACAGCATTAGCGAAAAGCTGAGCAGCTTGGAGGATGACAAGCAGAGACTGGAGGCACAGATCCAGGAGCTGCAGCAGAAGCTGGCGACATCGGCGGTCGAGGTGTCGGCCGCTCAGTTGGAGGTCGAGCGCAAGAACAGCGAGATCAAGGAGATGCAGCTGAAGCTGGACAACTCGACCAACATGCTGACGCTCCGAGAGCAGTTGCTGACATCGGACGACAGCTCGAGGAAAGAGATCGAGGCGCAACGGCAGGAGCTGATGGCGCTCGTGGCGACGCTGCAGCACGAGAAGGGAGACCTTCAGAGCGAGATCTCTAGTCTGCGCAGAGATCAAGCAGCCACCAAGGCCGAGCTGCAGACCGCGAAGTCCCGCCTAACCACAAAAGATCACACGGTGTTGGTGTCGACGTTGCGCACCGAAGTGGCGTCTGTCAAGGAGCGGCTTCGGAGCGAGTTCATCCACGAAAAAGAGAGCTTGAAGGCCGAAACGCAGTCGCTGAAGCAGGAGATCACGTTGCTGCGGGGCCGCTTGGCCGAAAAAGACCTCGCTGCCCGGGGGCTTGAAAGCGAGATTGTGCGAAGCGACGAGAAGCAGAGGCAAGCAGAGTACGACATCCGGCAGTTGCGCGAGCAGATTCACCGACTGGAAACGGAGTTGGACCAATCCAGATCCAAGTACCAGCAGCTTCAGCAGTGCCGGACTTCGCTCGCAGAGCAGCTTGACTTTGGGTTTAAGGAACTGCTCCATGACGAAGAGAGTGCGGCATCAGCTCACGAGGAACTGGATAAGCTGCGGGATGAACTTGGTCTCATCAGAAAGAAGAATGCTGCTCTGGAAGCCGACCTGCAAGCAATGACGGAGGAGCTGGAGCGTGCCGATCGTCTCAACCGCGATTCTGCTACTCGTCACAACGAGAAGATCGATGAATTGTACCGCCAGCTCATGGAGAAGGAGGAGATGATTTCGTCGCTAAAGAATTCCGAGCGCCAAGTGGCATTGCTACAACAGGAAAAGGAGTCGTGGGAGGGCAACGTCACCGACATCCGTTTGCGCTGTGAAAGCCGAGTCGAATCGGAAGTTCGGAAAGCCGATGGACTTCGCTCGCGGATTGAGCAGCTGGAGCAGGATAAATTGTCCCTGACGCAGCAGATCGACGCTCTCGAAGATGAAAGTGCCAAGTGGAATGAGAAGATTCACCTTTCCGAAATTGCATTGCGCCAGAAAGAACAAGCGCTGGAGGAGCTTCAGCGCGATTTCTCTCGGGTTGAAGCCGAGCTTGCTGCCGCTTCCCAGTCCGTTGAAAACGGGCGCGAAGAGATCTCGAGTCGTGAGCAGAAGCTACTGAAGGAGCGAAAGAAGATGGAGCGTGAAATGATTCAGCTAGTTCATCGCATTGAAAGCGCGGGCCAGCGAAATTTCGAACTGGGTGAGAAGGTCATTTCTCTCGCGAAGCAGTCCAAGGTGGATCAAACCGAGCTCGTGGCCTTGAGTTCACAGGTGAAGTGCTACAAGGACCAGGTCAAGACCCTGGAGCACCAACTGGGGCAGATCCACCGTCGCAGCGGTCAGGACTCCGACACTGTTCGTGATCTTCAGCGTAAACTAAGTGATGTGACTTGCCTGAAGGAGAGCTACCAAGTGGAAATCAACAAGCTGCGGCAAATGCTAGAGCACGTACAGAGCGACTACAGCGAGGCAAAGCAGCAACGTGATGAGGCCGTGAAGCGCGTACGCGTCCTTGTGCAGTGCCGCGACGACATGAAGGCGACAGTCGAGGATCATACAGCAGAGCTGGTCGAGGAGATCGAGGCGCTTCAGCACCAGATGGACAACGAACGCAAACGTTGTGCAGTTTTGTTAGCCAACGAGAAGACACTGCTGCGCGATATCCAGGAGCGCAACACTGCCATCACAAAGCTGCAGCGCACGCTTTCTGCGCTTCACAAGCAGGCCGATGATCGATCGGCCAGTGATCGATCCAGCAGTTCAACTCCCAGCAGGCGGCGGCGGTCTCATTGCAGTAGTGGCAGTAGCAGTCCAGGAAGCAGTAGTCCGACTTCCACGGTCCCCACGTCCAGATCGCTTTCACCACACCGCCACCATCGTCGTCACTCTCAGCAGCAGCAACCACAGCAGTCTCAGCAGCAGCGACGGCTCCAGTCCAGCTCGGTGTCTAGTAACGCATCCAGCATGACGCCAGCGAAGGAGATGGAGCACCTGCTGAGCAACCTGGAGCGCATCTCGAACTTCTCCGCGCAGGTGCAGCAGCTCCACCCGTAAGTTATTGTAAATGATAGGGCGAACTAGTCGTTAATGCACGCACTCGCAGATGAAACGTGTAGCAACGAGCGAGTGCACATGAGGGTGTATCCAATCTCCGACCTTGCAAAAGCTGAAGCTGAAGTTGACGTTGTCGCTTCGCGTTAGTCGAGCGTCAAGTTGTGCTGCTGACGTCGCTCGCCCGCTTGTCTCCGACGATTCTGCGAGCGCTAGTCCAGGCGTTCGTGCGCTCGATGAAGCTGCGGTCCGCGGCTGTCTTGCTGCTCGAGCGCGCAGCTTGCTCAGCTCCACTGGAGCCTCCAGGGCGCAACGCATCAGCTCGGAGCAATGTAGCAGCATGGCCATTCCAATCGCTCGCGTCGAGATCCTCCGCTCGCTGTCGCACACGTCCACGTGCGCACGTGCTGGTATAGAGATCTTTGGCGAACGAGCCGAATCGAAGCTATGAACTGCGTGGGCCTCCGAGACTGTCGGAAGCGCGCTCTGCAGCTTGTAGCAGCAGCACCATCGGCGCTCGCCATGGCCGCCGCCGCCGCTGCGGCTGATGGCGGATCACTTGAAGTGGGTCGTCGGCCACGTCACTCGGGATTTTTTTCGCTCATCGTAGTATGGCGTGTGTAACGGTCGTGGCCCCTACAAAATTCAAGTATAAATTGTGTATGTGTTGTGTTGCAAACGGACATACAGTTTTCAAGTGTATATTATGTGTGTTTTGTGTACCCAGTGGTTTTTCGTCTGTCGAGGAGCCCCTGCAGTTGTTCCGTCACAATTGGATCGGCCCCGGCAGCAGCAGTAGACCACGGCGAGCACCATGAGCGAAGAGCACGCGGGCGACGCGCCCGACTGGATGCAGGAGCAGGCGGCCGAGTACCAGGACCTGGTGGGCAGCTTCGTGGAGTCCGTGGTGGACTCGGACACGGACGAGATCCTCGAGTACCAGCTCATCTGGGAGGGCGGGGACCTGGGCGTGGCGCTCACGACGCTCGAGGGCCAGGACGGTGGCGTGGCTGTGAGCCGCGTCACGGGCAAGGGCTTTCCCTTCGGCATCAAGAACGTTGGGCCCGGAGACCTGCTGCTCTCCATCAACATGAAGGACACGACCAAGATGAATCTGGACGACGTCGTGGCCTACCTGCAGGTGTGCGACCTGCCGGCCACACTGCGCTTCAAGAAGCTCTCGCCCGTCACGGACACCGCGCCGGTCTCGGTGCCCAGGAAGAGCACGTACGTCATTACGAGCGCCAACCAGGGCCCGACCAGCCCCATGGGCTCCTCCGCCCCTCCGTCGTACCCTCGCGGCTCCACCAAGTACACGCCGCCGCCTCCTCCTGCGGCGCCGGCGCACCCGGACCGCTCCTCCATGCCCGTGCACAAGACGCCTTCGGACATCCCGGAGCCGCCCGCGCCGCCTCAGCGCCAGAGCGCCAAGGTGCCGGCCACCAAGACGATGATGGACTCGCCGCCGAAGCCAGCGCCCAAGTCGGCGCCGAAGCCTGCCCCCGAGCCGGTTATGTTTGCCGATGAGCCGACGTACGAGGAGGAACAACACACTGCGCCTAAGCCCAGCTCTCCGCACAAGTCGCACAAGCAGCCCGTTTCGCCGCGCGAGTCAGCACCGGAAGAGAAGCTCCGCGAGCTGGACGGCCTGGTGCTCACGTCGGGTGTGAATGATCTGGGCTTTGAAGACTCTGAGGACGAGTCTGTGCGTGCCTCTCGTGAGTCGCGTGACTCCTGGCGCGACGAGAGCTTCGACGTCGACGCCAACCACGATGACGACGGCTGGAAGATCGACGAAGAGGAGAAGGAAGACGTCCACGAGAAGAAGGACAAGCGCAGCAAGGCCAAGGAGAAGTTCCAGCGGGACAAGAGCGGCTCGACAGTGGCGATGCTTGGACATTTCTCCGTTGAAACGAACGCCGACGCCGTGCCGATCCTACCCGATGCGGAAGAAGCTACGGGCATCGCTGCGGTCGATAACGTGAGCGATTTCACCCCGATTGACCATCCGGCGGGCCCCCACGCTAACAGCCACGTGCGCCAGTCCGACGTTTCCGCAGGCTCGATGGTGTCTTCGCTCAACTCGTCCATGAACAGCACCGATGCGCCTCGGCCATCGGTACGCGTGACGATGGACAGCACGGCTCCGATTATGAAGAGTCACCCGATCGGCACGCTGCACGAGATGTGTGCCAAGGGCAACCTGCGTGGCGTGGTGCAGCACTTGCGTGTGGACGGTCCCGAGGCGCTGTTGAACCGCGAGCCGAACCACGGCCAGACGGGCTTGCACCTGGCTGTTAAGAGCGGCAAGGTGCCGCTGGTGAAGGTGATCTTGGAGCAGTTCAAGCCGGTGGAGGACATCATCAACGTCGAGGACGACAAAGGGCAACACGGCGCTGCACTTCGCCGCCACCAAGACGCCGGCCATGGTGCACCTGCTGCTGGAGAACGGCGCGAGCGCCAACGTCAAGAACAGCCGCAAGTTCACGCCGCTTATCATCTCGGTGATCACCTCAAAGGATGACGGCGTGATCATCCCGCGTATGCTGCTCAAGTTCGGCGCCAACCCGAATGACATGCACGACAGCCAGACGGTGATTCACACGGCCATCGGCACCAGGCGCTTGAACATCGCTGGCGCGCTGGTGCGCGCTGGCGCCAAGATGGACGTGGAGGACGCCGAGGGCAAGAGCGTGTTCGAGAAGCTGCCCCGCAAGGATCTGCGCCTGCTGATCTCGCACATCTACTTCCCGCCCACGTACATCACGCGCAAGGAGCGGTCCGAGTGCATGCTGTGCCACCAGAAGTTCAAATTCGGCCACCGCGAGCACAACTGCACGCACTGCGGACGCCTCTGCTGCGCCGAGTGCTCTGCGCTGCACGTCGAGATGGTCAAGTTTCCCATGGGCTTCCCCGGCCGCACGCGCCGAGGCGCCGCCAACCACGACAAGAAGCGCGTGTGCAAAACCTGCTACAACGTGTTCAAGGAGCGCAGCAACGAGCCGGAGAAGAGCGACATGACCAAGTTTATCAACCGCGTTATCAACATCGAGTGGGACGAGGTGAACCCGGAGAAGCTGCTGAAGGTGGAGGAGCCCGGCCGTCGCGGCGAAAAGTAAGGAGACGCAGAAAGTGTAGCAAGCCACGGACGAAGTGGTCGATAGACGACGCCGTACAAAACAAATCAACCATCTTTGTGATTCAATTTGGTTGATCTTGATCTTTGCAAACGGATACTTTGGCTCAGCTGGTCACTCATTATGGTGGCTGTGCTGCTGCTGGACGACGCCGCCCAAACAGGCACAGTAACTTAACTCGCCTTCCGCTGTCCTGGCGTGGAGCCGCAGCGATGGAGCTGTGGTGTGCTTGGGGCGACAGCAGGTAGCTTTTCTACCCGATCGCGCTTTGTTGAACACGCACAATGAAACTTGACGTGTGTGGGCTTGTATTGCAGTGCATGTACCGAAAACAACAAGGATCTTTGCGGGGGTGTACGCAGCATTCTTGTTCTGCTCGCGCCGCTGCTGCCCTCTGGTAATCGTGTGTGGTACGGTCCCCGCGGCAAGCCCAGTGAATGCCAGCTAGGCTTATTAAACTGCACGATATTGTACATGCAGAACTAACTGCAGCATCGAGAGTACGCTCCAGGTACTGTACAAAGTAGTTGTAGACAAATTACAATTGGCGCTCCCACTTCCGACACCGTGGTCCACCTTTAATTGTCAGAGTGCTAAATTCAATAAAAGTCAATAAGTTTTGGAGGTAGAAGACCAGTCACTCACAGAGCTGATGGAGCTGGGCCGAAGGTGCTGCAGTGTGCAGTGTAGAACTACGTGCCCACACGCTTCGAGGAGGCGCCAGGCCGCACCACGGCGAAGAGGGAGGTGCGCTTCAAGAACATGTCCATCTCAGCCGACGTGGTGGAGGACGAGAGTGACTAGAGTAAGAACTCTAGTCACCCGAGTTGCTGCGACAATCTAGAAAACGGTCAGGAGTCTGGCCACTAGCTTTTACTCCAGCGGCGCTGGCACCGGTGTTGCAGGGAGAGCTCACATACAACAGTGTAGCGCAGGTCGACATCACGCGTCGTCTAGCGCAGTTCGTGCCGCGAACTACATGGCGTATGTGCGTCACGTGGCAGGCGCCCCCGCTATTGGAGCCCGTGCGTCCTATACAAATTTATAATTCTAGATATATTAAGTTTCAAAAATAATCAGGAGATCACGGCGTCGGAAGTGAGAGCGCCAATTGTAATTTGTGCATGCATAGCTCGTAAGCTCTGCGCATTCGCGTCAGCAATCCAAAAAGGTTTGGATTCCAAACCTTTTTGCAACTTTTTGTGACAGTTGGATCAAACGAACATTAGTAACTGCCACATTGGAGTCTGAATGCCGCATTCGTACTTACGAGGATATAGAATGTGGTAGTGCACTCGAGGACGGCACGCACATTTAACGTTACGACGGAAGTTCCCTGCTAGAAGGAAACCCTCTAGCTTCTTAGATTCATATTCATATCCTTGTCGAATATAATAAAAGTAGTCACACCGTCCTTGCCGCATTCGAAGGGGTTGCGCAGGTATCGCCGTCAGCTCCCATGGTACAGACAATCCTGTACTAAATGATACCTGACACACCTGATATATTGCTATACATGATACGAAGTCAGTCCACCGACTTGGTACTGTAGTTAGGAAAATGTATGGAGTAAATCGGATACCTGCTAAATGTGAAATCCGATACAAGATTTCGACCAACCTGAAGGCGTTTAGCAAGCTACGAACAAGCTTTTAATCGAAGTTTGCGTGGCCTTTTCTTCTTTTTCGCGACACATTTGCTCCCGCACCTGCATCTGCAGCTTGCGGAGGTCCTGTAGAAGATTCTCGTCAAGGTCGGGACGCTCAGACAGCATCGATATAACATTCCGAACTGCTGTCGCATACTTGCTCGTAGTTAGCTCCGGCATCTCAACCTCTGCGCACACTCCGCGCCGCCAATGCTGTCATCGTCTGCGCTGTCGACGTCACGCGCAATGGTCTCGATAACGTCAGCTTCACCACGAAGCAGCTTTTCTCTGGTAAGAATCTCCATTTTGGTATCTTGTTCCGCCGGATTGCACTCGAAATCGTCAATACTCATAGGATATCGAACCAGAAGCACACCCATAGTTCATTATCCCCTCGTTCGGTTCACCTGCCTCTTTCAGAGAGCACTGGGTAGACGACATGCCAAACACGAAATTTGTGTGTCGAAAGCTCTGGTCAATACATGTCGTACTACATGTAGAGCCACAACTGGACATGATGGCGTAGTGAGCGTAATCTGCAGACTGCAAACGCTCCTGTTGCCAGTAGCCCTACATACACGTGCTGGTCCGGCTTGGCGCGGTACAGTAGTCCGCGCGCTCAGGCGAGAATGCTGGCGATCGAATTGGCGGGTAAACGTTTAGCATTCGAGAGAGAGAGAGATTACCAATTAATTGATGACTAGTAGCACATACCCGCAGTTACTGCTCAAGCACTTTGCGTGTACCCTCAGACTTGAGCGAGATCGTCAGAGGCCGAAGACACGTGCACTAAGGTGTAATTCGTGTGACTTTAAAGTAGTCAATAGAGACCATTTTGAAAACACCGACATGTGAGTAAATATAAAAACGTCGATTTCCCGGATAGTATATAAACTCCGGCGAAAGGCTGATCCGGCTAAATGTAAGGAAGACGATGTAGAGATAAGTAAGCTTATGAACCGGTAGTGAAACCAAGTATCAGGAAAAACGCTTGCAGTGATACGAGGGCTACTCAATGAGTTGATTGCCATACATTTGTATATTAAATAACCCCACTAGTGGCAGCATTTGTATGTGTACTTGGTAGTATTTGAAACCGCCAGACTAGTGGGAGCTTTTATATGTGTAGTGTTTTGCTGAGCAAGGAAAACAGCTCCGTGCGGAAGGAAAGGAGCGAATAATTTCCGATCGGTGGTCACTTAAGCAATGCTTACTGACTTTTAAGTTGTAATACTGATTTTGTGAGTTCGTCTTGCTCTGTTGCTACATGCACTGGCCCATGGTTCTGCGGTCTCCGTTGTACGTGCATTCTGTGACAGCAGACCTTGCACGCTGCAGCATAAGCAAGGATCATGTTGTGGTCGCAAGAACAGAGCATCAGCACAAACACTGACATGCAATGTTTGCCTAGAGCTCAGTAGATGCAAAGCATTGGCCTGAGGCCCATACTTATGCACCAGCCTCCGCTTCGCCCAGTTTCGAAGCCATAACGCTCTGCGTTGAGCTCGACATATCAGTGAGAATTATTGCTAGACAGCTATAGCTGGCATCCTGTTAAAATCTTACCCCAACTTACATACCTGATATTATTGCTATACATGATACGACTGTCGTCCACTGATTGTATCAGGTATGCAAGGTTTGTCTGTATTCGCGGGACCAACCATGTGGCAGCTGCCACAAACGCGCAGCTATTGTACTCGTCATTAGTCATTGGACCAGAATGTAGGCTGTCGTTTGAACGTTATAATCACAAAAACCCTATGGCGATGTTTAGATATAAGGGGTTGTTTCGCCCGAGGATTCCGAAAATCGAGTCGAAATCGACCAATTCGCAGCCGTTTTAGCGCTACAAGCGCTACAAAAAACCATTGCTTTTGGCTCCTATGATGCGGATAAAGGGTTGGCACTTTTCTGCAGAAATACGTGAATTTCATTGGATTATCAGCGAAAACACCTGTTTGAACACGAAAAAGTACAATGAATCGTCCTCTCGCAATAGAAAACGATACTTCTGACCGGGCGACAACTCTTCCCGTTCATCGCCCGACTCCGACATTCTAGCAGGTAGCGAATTGTTGACTAAATGGTCGAGATCAACACGAAGCTATTCCGGGTCTCCCCGCTCTGATCGGGCAAGAACTTGGGGAGCTATGCCGCTATATCTGGCATGCTAAAAAATTTTGGTCCAATCATTAATGACGAGTACAATAATAACCCGAGCCCGAAAGTCGGAGCCCAGACAGATGGGCGAGGACTCATCGCAGCCGATGACTCGGAGCACCGGCGTGACGCTCGACGCTGCGCGGCGGCCGTCGTGCGCTCGCTCTCGCTCGCGTGCTTTCGCGCCAGAGCCAACACTAGGCTGCTGCTGGGCGCGGTTTCCTCTGCGGTCAGCGCGAGTGATTTCTGCTGTTTCGCAGAGGCGGAAAAGAGTTCGGTGAGCTGCTCGGCTGGCCATTGCCGCCGGCTAAGACGAAGAATAAGCCTGTTGACAATCAAGTGTGTGTCCGAGCTTTTTTTCCGAGATCGGATGATGGTGTCGCCGCGCTGCGACCGACTAGCGCATCTTCGTGACCGCTCTGCATCTGCGAGTTCAAGGCGCTTGTGATGAAACAAGCGCCTTGAACTCGCATAATTGCTCGCCCGCCTTCGCGCTTCGAGTACATGTACCTGAGCTAGAGTGCATTTGTCCACGCGTGGTCGCCAGTAAAGCTCGTCTCGGCCAGCGGGGAGCTGGCCGGCATAGGGAGGAGTCGAGCGCAGCGGAAAAGCCGGTCTCTTTACGGATTTTGACCAATGAGAGCCTTCGCAGTCTCTTTTGCCGCAACTGACCCCTCCGCGGTTCGACGGCGCGAGTCAGTTCTGGTTTTGAGGCGAGCGACCGACCGACGTTCGCACTCCTCTTCACTACTCGCAGCGGCGACCGAACGTGAGTGTGCATGGCTGGCTGGCTGCAGCTCCTTGGAGGAGGAGGAGAAGACGCGCACCTGCTGACGCCGTTCACTGTTCACTGTTTTGTTGTCTCAGTCACGCGGGACTTTCATTAAAGCGCTCGGCTGCATAGACGAGTGACTTGGTGCGACCGACGTTGCAGTGCTGCCATCGACCCGTACTCGCTTACTCCACCCCATTGCTCCATTGACCATGGCGCCCAACACCAACAGCAGCGCGGACGTGTGCGTCGAGGACGCGCGCAGCAGCCTCTCGCTCGACAGCTACGACGTCGGCGCCATCTTGAGCCCGCGCGCCACGGGCAAGCACGACCCGGAGGACGTCGTCATCTTCTTCGACTGGGGTAAGCGAGTGCCATATTCGCGATGTTGTTGTTGCTCCTGCAGCTGGTTCTCACCTGCGCTGCCTTCTTCTCTGTCGCTTCAGACGACACGCTCATGGCGTCGTCGGCCATCGCCAAGCTGGGCCTCTGCCCCAAGTACATTAATGAAGAGCCCGACGTCCCGGACGAGGTGCAAGCAGAGCTTAAGGAGCTCGAGGAGTCCGTCGTGCAGCTACTGGAGACTGCGCTGTCCTACGGCCGCGTAGTCATCGTGACGGCCGCCGAGACCGGCTGGGTCGAGCTCTCGGCATCGCTCTTCATGCCGCGGCTCGTGCCGTTCTTCAACACGCGCATCAAAGTCATCTCTGCGCGCTCCACGTACGAGTATCTGTACCCAGACTGCCCGCGCCGGTGGAAGATGGAGGCGTTTAATAACGAGGTGTTCCCCGTGTGGGAGTCGTACGGCGAAGAGAACTCGGCGGGCATCCCGCGGCACGTCATCTCTCTGGGTGACGGCCCCACGGAGCGCGAGGCGCTGATCAACGTCAAGATGCAGGCCATGGACGCGTGCCACGGCAAGTCCATGAAGTTCATCGCGTACCCGAAGATTAGCGAGCTGCAGCTGGAGGTGGAGCTTATCCTCGCCAACATGGAGCATCTGTGCACTCACGAGGGAGACCTCGACCTGCAAATCACGTGGGAGATGCTTAACGGCGGCGCATAATCTCCCCAAGCGTGCAGTTGAAGACGTGGTGGCAGTGTCGTTGTGTCTCGCGCGCGGTGTGGAGGGTGTCGTCGATTCCTGAGGATGGAGTCTGTCGAAACACAACGCGAGCTGGATGGCCGATGCTGTTGCTGGTCCCGCTTGGACAATGTGGATAGATGTAAAGTATGACCGCGGGCCCAATTACGTTTTTGGGAGGGCCCGACATTGAACAAGTGGATGGAGACGATCGTGAACCAAGCCCAGCAGCAGCGCGAACACGCAGCCAATTCAAACAGAGGAGAGGGGAGCCCGAGGAAGTGAAGAAGAAGACAATCCGGATGCGACGCTGATGGCGACCGAACTGCTACAAGATGACTGCCGCTATGCCAGCTACAAGGGGGAAGCAGAGCGCCGCTGCCACTTACTACCATTACTATCACTACTACGTACGTACATATGCCCAAAGAAACCCAAGAAATAACTTATAGATAAAAACATGTACTTTGTTGTCAAGTCTGCAAAAGTTCAGCCTCCCATTCTAGCTGCAACCGATACAGCTAGTCGGCGTAGAAGCCAAACACGACGCACGTCGCCCAAATGTGTTGCTGCAATGCAAGGACAAGTCAGACTCATGTAAGTAAGTTGGCCCAACTAGTGGCAGCACCAAACCAGACGAACAAGACGCACGCTGTTGAACACGGCCGAGGCGTGGTTGTCGTGGTCGTTGTCCCACAGACAGCGAGAGGTGATGCGGACGTCCTGCAGTCGCTGCTGGCCGATGAAAGTCTGCACGACGATTTTGTAGCGCGGGAAGTTGCACTCGGCGTGGATGCGAGCCTTGACGGCGTCCGCGATGGCGGTACTCCAGCCCTTGCAGTCGCTCTCGTCGAACTCCTTGCCCTCCAGCTCCTTGGTCATGCACTCGGAGATGATGTTGCACACCTTTTTGCGCCGGAAGCTGGCATGCAACAGGCAAGTCAGTCAGCAAAGCAACCCATGCCATACACGAGACTTGAAGCAGGCGTCGCACCGTTCGTCCTCGGTGGGGGCCATGATGTAAGTGGGCATGACCACCTTGATCACCTGGCTGGCCCGTCCGGGCGTCATCTCCGTGTCCGCCATGCCTGCTTGCAGCTACAGTAGCCTATTCCAGTCTAACTCCTTTCTGTCTACAAATGCAAAGATCCGCGATTGCGACTCCTCAAGATCAACAGCCGACCAGCTAAACTTGGGGATCTGAATGCCCAGCACGCCCCGATGCGCCTAGGAACTGATCCACCTTCAGAGCCGCTGCTTCAAGATCAACTACCGGTAGCATGCAGCCGGAGCTGGACGATGCAAAACAATTTGAGATTACCACTATCCGATCGAACTTGCAGTAGCGGTGGCCTGTCGATTTTGTTTCAAAGCTGCCTGTCATTATGCGCGTAATAGCTCGGTGTCCTCCCTATCCATCGCAATCCTGGCCGTTCCTGCCCGTCCATTGCGCTTCAAGCTACAAAGTATCCAAACGATCCTGCACCGACGACAGCCACCGCATGACTACTGTACCAACTTCCCGAGACAAGCAAACTCAAGCGAACGCGCCTAACAACACGGCGACGGACTTGACTGGTAATTAATTGCTGCTGTTTAGGGGCTGCTTCCACACCGCATCCATCGTGCGTTCCCATCCCGAGGCTGCTAAAAAGTCGTCACGTTCTAGTTGCTGTTCGCGACGGCGGCCACCATGGCAGCGTGGGTGTCCACGCCGATCTGGGCGTTGAGCTTCTCCTCCGATCCCTCGGGGCCGAGGCCAGCTGCGCCTGGTACTTGGTGAGACCGGCCTGCGCCGCCTCCGGGTCGATATCCTCCACCTTGACGAGCTCCACGCACGCGATGTCCGTGACCGAGTTGGCGTGCGTCAGCGCGAAGCCGCCGGCCGTGAAGAAGCTCTGCACGTCCTTCTCGCGCTCCACGTGCACCTTGATGACGCCAGGCTTGAGCTGCGCCAGCACGGGCGTGTGGCCCGCGGTCACACCGTACTCTCCGATCACGCCGGGGATCTGCACGAGGTCCACCTCCGCGTTCTTGTAGAAGGCCTGGTAGGGCGTCGTCAGGTTCAGCGTCACCTTGGTGGCCGTGGCGGCGGCCTGGTCGGCGGCGGCGGCCGACAGGCGCGACGACGTGTGCAGCGCGCGGGCAGCGAAGCGGCTCGTAGCAGACAGCATCCTGGCAGGTCTCTCTGGCTTTGGGGCTCCAAGCGTGAGGGGGCTTTAACAAGTGTACGGCGAGGGGCGAGTGCGGATTCGCGCGATGTGATTGGCTTAGGGTAACGTAATTACGCAACAAGTTCTTACGGTAAAAACACCGCCGGACTTGATGGCAGTAATTCAGTACATGTACTAATTGCAGCGTTGCAGCAAGAAGTTAGGCTTACACTATTACCATCCTCCTCTCGGGCAGCAATGCTACACTGCATGAATGCCCAACGATGGTAGCGAGCTAAACTGTATCTGCTGGACTTCAGCTTTCATACTTATTAAAAAGCGAAGCCTCCTCCTTAGCTAGACATTGCCCCTGCAAAGACAAATATCAAAGCAATGAAGTTCCAGTTACGAAAAGCTTCAACCTTTGAAATACTTATTCGCAATACTCGTAAAAACACTCCGGCAAATAAATTCTGCTCCTATGCGCCATGATGAAGAGTTAAGACAGGCACTTCGATGCAGTCTCCGTTCTAAGACGGTGCATTGCCGTCATTATTGAATTCGCCACGAGCATTTATTTATAAAGCATCTGCAGGATTAATGCCAAGGGCGGATTGACATAGTACAAAGTTTAGAGAATACCGCAGCTACACTATTTAGATGTGTTATCAGCTGATAATATTTCTAAATTTGTTTCGTCGTCTACTGTAATAACGTTAATATTTTCAGTATAATAATAGCTGTAGAGCTGACACGCTTGTCTTTTTCTTCGCGTGGGTCACTTTGACAAGAACTACTACGTCGTATAGAGAGAGCACTTGTGTTAGATCAAGAGGGTCATGATGCATTAATAGTCTCTCCTGATGCTGTTGCGTAACTACTCGATGGAATGCTAGCTAGATATTACAACTAAATACAAGATGGGCCTGGGTTTCTGACGTGGTTGGGGGCGACACGGACCGCGCGTCCGCTCGATCTCCGCGGCGGAGAAGCCCGCCTACTCTCGCGCCGTCTGCAACCTCCACTTGAACAGCTTCAATTGCTAAGCGGCATCAGGCCACCGACTGAGAGTAGGCGTGGAAGCTCAACACGTATAGAAGAAAAAGACAAAGGAAGAGGCGCCGCACCGCCTGCATCAGACAATAAGGCCGGCGACGCCCCTCGCCGTCATCCATCCACGAGAGCTGCAGCCAATTTGCTTATTTCTTCTTGTGGTGCGAGCCGTTTACCGAGTGGTCCTGCTGGGACTCGCGCAGCGCCTCGGCCTTAGCGATCATGGCGTCGCGGTCGAACGAGGCCTTCGGGTGCTTGCTGGTGTAGTGCTGCTCGTACGACTTGATGTCCGGAGACGCGCTCTGTTGGGCAATAATAAGGCAGAGGTCAGCGACTATTCTTGTGGCTGCTGTCAGTGCTGGTTTATTCATAGTAGACGGACGTACCATGCAGATATCGCACGTGAAGTTGAGCTTGGCGACGCCGCGGGTGGAGGCGCCGGCCTTGCCTCCGCCTTTGTTCACCTGCTTCTGGCGGCGCTCGAGCTCCGCGGCCGTGTGCTTTTTGAACTTGGCCTTGCCGCCCATGCTGCTCGGATTGCTGCTGGTGTCTTCTTGCTGGTCTTGGACTTCTTCTTGAGCAATGAGCCGTCCGGCTGCTATGCTAAGCTATCGATGTTCCTGCCTGGTGGTAAAGAATGGAGGGCATGGACCGCACACGTCTCATACTCGGGACCGGTCCGGACCGCGCAGACCGCCTGTGAGCATACTTTGTGCAAGACAAATCGCAGTGATGTGTGCCACACCATGTAGGCGCTATCATTTCGGGGTCAGATCTTGAAGAGGTGCGGGCCATCGACTCAGCACTTTGGCGGCTGTAGCAGTATTTGTCGATAACGATAGCGCGACGGTGTGAATCGGTCTGTATAGAAACTTGGGCGTAGTGCTGCGGCGATATTCTGATTGGCATCTCTGTCGGTCATCAAGACCTCGCCAAGACCGTCTTGTACTTGGACTGAGCAGCAAATTCATACCCAAAAAACGAATTGACAGTACGGTATTATAAATCGGTGGCTGACCAATTCGCGAGATGGAGCAAGCGTCCACCTTTGAGAGGTGTCGGAGTGCTTGAATACTGCTGTGCAAGTTGCTGATTTGAGCTAGTCTCAGAAGACGCCACGAACGTCGTTCTCGGCTCTTTACATCTTCATGGCGTTAACCATCGAATGCTTTGCCTAATAGTACACGTACTGCAATGGCCCGCTTCAAGGAACCCGTCACTTGCAAAGCCTATTTGCCAAAGAGGGAGAAATTTCCAGACTCATTGCTGCCTACTCTACCAAACGCACGATGTCGAGCTCCCGCGACCTTGAAATTGCCTTGCACTTCAACCTAGCCGAGCCTGCAAGCGCTGCGTCATGCCCCCTCCCCCCCCCAGTCCAGCCAGCCGACTAGTGCAACGACACACATAATCGACAAGTTTGGTCGAGCGCGGCCATTGGTCGAAAGTGCCCTCGTTAAACGTCGAGTACGCAAGGTCACAGGTTGAACCTCATCGACGACTGCCATCGCCATCACCGCGGTCGCTCATTACCCAACGCGCCGCGCCCAGCCCAGCCCAGCCCCTCACCGACCCGCGCCTCCAGCCATCATGCCCAAGATCGTGCCCGGCAGCGACGGCACGCCGCTCAACGTGCTCGAGTTCGAGGAGTACGCCAAGGAGTACCTGCCCAAGAACGCCTTCGACTACTACGCGTCGGGCGCGGACGACATGGTGACGCTCAAAGAGAACCGCGAGGCCTTCAAGCGGCTGGTGCTGCACCCGCGCGTGCTGCGCGACGTGTCCAACATGGACACGAGCACGACGCTGCTGGGCCACCGCGTGAGCTCGCCCGTGTGCGTGGCGCCCTCGGCCATGCACCGCATGGCGCACCCGGACGGCGAGATCGCCAGCACGACGGCCACAGCCAAGGCGGACGCGTGCTATATCCTCAGCACCATCTCCACCACAAGCCTCGAGGACGTGGCCGTCGCCAACAGCCAGGCCAACCCCAACGCGCTGCGCTGGTACCAGCTCTACGTCTTCAAGGACCGCGAGATCACGCGCGGCCTCGTCAAGCGCGCCGAGAAGGCCGGCTACAAGGCCATCGTGCTGACCGTGGACACGCCCATGCTGGGCCACCGCGAGCCGGACGTGCGCAACCGCTTCAGCCTGCCCGGCCACCTCACCATGGCCAACTTCGCCGAGGTGGGCGGCGAGCACGAGCACGGCGTGAGCAGTCTCAAGGACTCGGGCCTGGCCCACTACGTGAGCGAGCTCTTTGACCTGACGCTCAACTGGAACGACGTCAAGTGGCTCAAGAGCATCACCAAGCTGCCCGTGGTCGTCAAGGGCGTGCTGAGCCCCGAGGACGCCAAGATCGCGGTCGAAATGGGCTGCGAGGGCATCCTCGTGTCCAACCACGGCGCGCGCCAGCTTGACGGCGTGGCCGCGACCATCGACGCGCTGCCCGCGATCGTCCAGGCTGTGGACGGCCGCGCGGAAGTGTACCTGGACGGCGGCGTGCGTCGCGGCACGGACGTGTTCAAGGCCCTGGCGCTTGGAGCTCGCGCTGTGTTCCTCGGTCGCCCCGTTCTGTTCGGCCTGGCCCACAGTGTACGCTGTTGCATATTGCCATTGCCACGTTGGGTCTGTTTGTTTGAGCTAACGTGGATGTTGTATGTTGAATAGGGCGAGGCGGGAGTGTCGAGCGTCCTCCGCATCCTGAACGAGGAGCTGAGGCACGCCATGCTCTTCTCCGGAACCGCTAAGCTGGCCGACATTGGGTACGTGGGAGCATTGCCTCTTGTCTTCTTGTCTTGCTCATAAAGCTCACTGTGTTATTATTGGTTGACGTGATCCAGCCCTGCGTACGTGCGTCGCGGTGTGCCCCCGCTTCCGTCGTCGCTGTAAGAAGTGCGTGTGTGTGGTGTCAACTGCTCCTCGCTGGCGCTGATTCAACAATCCTCAAACTCATCCCTGCTACCGTGGACGTGTCCTTACAACGTAATAGCACCTCGTTCAACTTCGTCGTTATCCTCTTTATCCCGACGAGACTACGGAAATGCACCTTGACCCACTGACAGAACAAGCATCATGTCGACTTGGTCTCTCACAGCGACGACGGGAGTGGAGGAAGTCCACGGCGGACGTACTCGGGACTTCAACAAACAAACGTCAGCGTCACAGCTCCGTGTCAAGAACGAAAAACCAACCAGACGTACCCGATGTCAGCGAGGGAGGCAGTCCCAGAGAAGAGCATCGCGTGCTTCAGCTCGTCGTTCAGGATACGAAGGACGCTCGACACTCCTGCTTCACCCTGTTGTCACAAGCCAAACCCATGAGATTGAGCAGATGAACTCGTCAGCGTGTCCACGTACGCTGTGAGCTAGTCCGAACAGGACAGGTCGGCCTACAAACACGACACGAGCTCCGAGCGCCAGAGCCTGCAAGATACAGAGACCATCAGCATTCCCGCGCCCCATGAACAATGCCAAAGCTGAACCCTATCATACCTTGAACACATCAGTGCCCCGACGAACTCCGCCGTCCATGTAGACTTCCGCTCGGTCACCAACCGCCTGGACAATTGCAGGGAGGGCGTCGATCGTCGCCGCCACTCCGTCCAGCTGCCGCGCGCCATGGTTGGACACCAAGATTCCTTCACAGCCGCTCTCCACCGCCATCACTGCGTCCTCTGGCGTAAGAATACCCTTTGGCCACGATGGGGAGCTTCGTGACGCTCTTGAGCCACTTGACGTCCTGCCAGCTCAGCGTCTGGTCGTACAGGTCGCTCACGTAGTCGGCGTAGTCGGTCGTGGCGTTCTGCGGCCCGAAGTTGGCCATCGTGAGGTGGCTCGGGATGCTGAAGTGATTGCGCACGTCCGCCTCCCGGTTCCCCAGCACGGGCGCGTCCACGGTCAGCACGATGGCCTTGTAGCCAGCGTGTTCAGCGCGACGCACGAGTCCGACAGTGATCGCGCGGTCCTTGAAGACGTAGAGCTGGAACCACCTGAGCGCGTTGGGGTTGGCCTTGCTGCTGGCCGCCGCCACGTCCTCCAGCGTCGTCGTGGACATGGTGCTCAGCACGAAGCACGTGTCCGCGTTGGCGGTGGCCGAACTGCTGGCGATCTCTCCGTCCGGGTGCGCCATCCTATGGGTGGACGAGGGCGCCACGCACACGGGGGAGCTGATGCGACGCCCCAGCAGCGTCGTGCTCGTGTCCATCTTGGACACATCGCGCAGCACGCGCGGGTGCAGCACCAGCCGCTTGAAGGCCTCGCGGTTCTCCCTGAGCGTCTCCATCGAGTCCGAGCCCGACGCGAAGTAGTCCATCGAGGCCTTGGGCAGGTATTCCCTCGCAAACTCCTCATACTCCAGCACGTTCAGCGGCGTGGCGTCGCTCCCAGGCACGATCTTAACCATAATGACAATGGCGGTGAAGTTGTTGATTGGGTTCTGACCCCCCCCCCCCGAAATCTTCAACTTCAACCACACGCCAAGTCTCACCTTGGGCTGAATACAGTCAGTCGTGTTTCATGTTAACAAGCAATGGGGTTCATTTGTTTTTCCTTACAACGTCTCCTACTGCGTGGGAGGCGGCTGCGACTCGGTCGTGTCTGCTTGGGCTGGAGGGGTGTCCTCCTCCTGCTTGCCTTCAGACGCTGTCGTCGTGGACGAGGTGGTTGCCGTAGTCGTCACCGTCGTGGTCTTGGTCGTCTGATCCTCGCTGGTCTTCGCCACCTTCTGCACGGAAGACGCGCCCTCGACCGCGCCAGTCAGCGGCCGCTTGGTCAGAGCGCTTCCAGCTGCACCCGTGAGCGCGGTAGGGGCCGTGTCGCCGCCAGCAGCGAAGCGCGCGAGTCGCTGGCTGCGGCGCAAGGCCTCAGGGGCGCGCTCTCGCCAGCCAGCGACAGGTGCGGCGGGTGCGACGCGCCAGGGGACGGCGGCGACGGCACTGGCAGCGAGATGCCAGGCTTGCCGAACACGAGGCCGCCCGACCCGCCAGATCCGAACGCACCGAAGCCCGTACCGGCAGCAAACTTGAACGGTCCGCTGCTCTCCGACGACGTCTTGGTCTCTGTCTCGGTTGACGCTACTGCTGCAGGCTTGGCTTCAGCATTGTCAGCAGGCGGAGCAGGAGCCTTCGTGGGGGTGAAGCGAGCCGCACCGCCCACCTGCTTCTTAATTGACCGCAGCGCAAACAGACGCAGCTTCTCCTCAGCCGTCATGCCCGACTCGCCATCAGCGGCACCTTCCGTCGACTCCTTTGGCTGTGCTGGAGCCGGCGCTGCAGGCAGCGGCGGTGCAGGTGCAGCAGCGGCGGGTGGGGCGGGAACCGCAGGCTTCGAGGTCGAAACAATCGTCGAAGACGTTGCCGCAGTCGCTGCAGGTGTAGAATCCGTCGTCCTCGTCGTCGTAGTCACCGTCGTGGCCATGGTGTTAGTCGAGGAGATCAGCGGAGGCGAGGGGACCGCTGGAGCTGCAGAAGCAGCAGGCGTGGCTGAGAACGCAGTGAACACGGGCTTCGCCACAACAGGCTTCGCTTCGGACACAACAGTGCTTGTCTGCTGTGTCACTGGCTCAGTCTTGGCTACCGGCTTCGGGGATGAAAACAACGGAGTCGGAGGTGTGACCGCCTTGGCCGGCGGAGTGGCACTCGTGGCAGGAGGCGCCTGCGGAGGGGAGGCGGGTGGGGAAGGCACCGGCGTCTTCTCACGCGCCACCACCACCGCAGGCTGAGGGGGGAGCAGCAGCAGCATGGTCCTTGAGCTCGCTGTTCTCCTTCTTCAAGCTCTTCAGCCCAGACATAAGACGTGCATTGAAGTCCTTCAGCTGCGTGCTCTTCTTGGTCTCGAGCTCCAGTTGGGCCTTCAGCGTCTGGCGCTCCTTCTCCCACGACGCGGTGGCACCGCTGGCTGCTGCAGCGCTGTCCTGCTTAGCCGCTTCAGAAGCTGCCAGCTTCGTTTCCAGTGCAGTCTTTTCAGCCGTCACAGCGGTGATTTGCGCCTGGACAGCGCTGAGCTTGGTCTCGAGCGCCGAAATGGTGCTTGAACGGTCCTCCGACTCCTTGTTCTTCTCAGCAAGTTGCTTCGTCAGAGCCTCGGCCTTGTTCTTCCAGTTCTTTGCGAAGCCCTTGATGCGCTCGTACTGCTTGGTCCAGTTCTCGACCTTCTTTTTCTCCTCTTCCAGCTCCTTGCCACCGTTCGAGCGCAAGACCTCCAGCTCCTCCTTCAAGGCAGCTTGCTCGGCCTTCAGCTCTGCGAGCTCCTTCGTCAGTGCCTCCTTCTCGGCGATGACCTTGTCATGTTCGGCAGGGTCGACCTGCTGATACTTTTCAACCAGCTGGTCAACACGCTGCTTCCAGCGCTTGTTGGCATCGTTGAGCGTCTCGACCTCCTGCTTCAGTGACGCCACTGCAGTCTTCAAAGACGCCTCGGCGTTCTGCAGCGGAACAAGCTTGGCTTCCAGGTCGCGCACCTTCGCCTCCTCTTCCTTGAGTTTCGCCAGGCTCTTTTGGTTTTCGTCGCGCAACGTGGCGTTGCTCTCACGCAACAGGCTTAGCTGCTCCAGCTGGGCAACACGCTTCTCCTCGTCAGCCACGTTAGGCGTCGTTTGCTTTCCAGAAGCGCTCGCCGCTGCCGAAAGCGACTTGATCTCGCCACGGAGACGCTCGATAGTGGATTCCAAGCTGAAGACTTGGGCACGGCCGCGCTGCACTTCCTGCTGGGATAACTCCAGCTTCGATTCGGCAATCTCGCTTTCCCGACGCAAATACGCGACCACACTTCGGAGGTCGTCGATCTCCTTCTCGTGCGCGTTTGACGAAGTGGCTCCCTCGCCAGCTTCCTGGCTTGACTGGGCGCCAACCACCTTCAGCATCTCTTGCTCGTGAGCATGACGCACCTGAGCTGCTGCGCGCTCAAGCTGGGAATGCAGCAGCTTGTTTTGCTCGCTGACCGCATTCTTGGCTTCAGTGGCTTCATCGAGACGCTTCTGCAGGGTTTCAAACTGAAGCTGTGCCTCCTTCTCGACGGATTGCACCTTCGCGTTCAGTACTTCAATGTCAGACTCGCGTTCGCGAACGGTCTTGCGGATTTCTTCCATCTCACGACGAGAGGTTGACGACTTGGCAACCTCCGCGGCGTGAAGCTGCAACTCGCGCTCGTAGTTCTCCTGGGTGCTCTCGAGATCACGTTTCATCCGCGCCATCTCCTCGCGCACATTATTCATCTGCTGCACCGCACTGTCCGCTTGAAGCTGCAACATCTTTTGCTTCTCAGTCGTGTCAAGGATCGACCTCTTGTGCGTTTGTTCAGCGCGGTCGATCTCTTCCCGCAGGGTGTTGTTCTCAGAGATGTGTTCCTTCAGCTCAGCGCGAGCCTTCGCCAAATCCTCACTCAAACGGTCACGAGTCTTCTCGAGCGCCTCCACCTTCTCAGCCTCACTCTGCTTCCACTTTTCACTGGCACTCGATAACTCGGCCAAGCTCTTCTCGCTCGCTTCAGCCAAAGCCTTATACTTCGTCACACTTTCAGTCAAAGTCTTCCTGGAAACAAGCGATGCCTGCACCTCGCGCTGAGCATCGCGCAGCTGAACCTCCAGCGAGGCGACACGCTCGGCAGCAGCAGCGCTTGCTCCCTTCCGTAGCTGCTCACGCAGATGCGTTGTCTCCTTCTCCAGCAACGCCGACTTGCTCTCCAAAGCTGTCTTTTGCTCTTCCAGACGCGCAAGCTGCTCCTTCAACTGACCTTGCGCTTCCTTCAGCTTCGCCAGCTCTGCCAGTGCAGCCTGCTTTTCCCGCTCCACAGCCAACACCTGGGCACCCGAAGTCGCCTCCTTTGCGTCAAACTTATCGTACGCTTCTTGCAGCTTCGTCTCGAGAGTTGTCACCTTCTTCGTTAGAGTCTCAACTTCGCGACGGTCGCGCTCCTCACGCCCACTTTCCATGCGACGCGTCGATTCCATGAGTTTCAGCAAGTTCGTATTATCAAGGCGCAAGGTCGTGAGCTCCTGCTGGATCTTTTCCTCGTTCTTCCGCAAGAAGTCCGCCTCACGAGAGGCCGAGTCCTTTTCAACGGTGAGACTCTGCAGACGCGAAGTTGCAGTTTCCAGCTTCGCCTCGGTATTCGCAAGCATCTGCTGGTGCTGCAAAATCAACGAGCTCAGCTGATCGGCCTTGGATCGTAGACGCACCAGCTCATTCTCTGCGTTGGCGCATCGCTCCTCAGACGCCTCATAGCGCTCCTTGTTGCACGTGGCTTCCACCTGAGCTTGCATCTGCGCTAACCTGGACTCCGAGCTCTTAGCGCGCTCTTGGTCTAAAGATTCCTGCAGCATCTTCAGGTTGGCCTGCTTCTCCTTCTTGTAATCCTCAAACTCCATCTGCAACTCACGCAGCTTTCTGCTCTCAATAATGTCGAGAGAGCCGCGACGGTTGTGAGGCCTCTCCACCGGCGCCACACTTTCCGGGGCTGCAGCGCCGCCTTCAATGAACTTAGTGTCGGATTGGGCGAGTAGCACGCGATACATATCTCGCTGCTTCACGATGGCCGTGATCATCTCGCGCTCCTGCTCTCGCTCAGAGCGAAGTTCCTGGATTTCCTTGCGCGCCATGGACAAACGCTTCTTGATCGCACTCGAGGCGCCGATTTGGTCGAGCTCATCATCCGAGTCCCCAGTAATAATCAAATGCGCCGACGAGTCCGTCGACTCCGCGTCGCTGATACCGCTGCTCACCTTCTCTCCACCCTTCTGCTTGGTCATCTCGGTGAGCTCGCGAATCACCGTCAGAAGCTGCTGGTTGCGCACCTGTAGTTCCTCCACGTCCTTGAACACGACCAAGTTTTCAGACCCAAGGTCACCCGATCCAAAGTTGCCCAGTTGCTGGTGCTGATCCTGCGAGCGGAAAAGCAGGTGCTGCACTTGGCGCGACAGGTCGTCCACGCTCTGGGCGAGCGAGTCGCACTTCTTTTCGAGCGCAGTCTTCTCCTTCCGAGCATGCTGCTCATTACTCTTACTCTTCGCCAGCTCCTGCATGCACTGCTCCAGCCGCTCGCTCAGTTGCGTGTGGCTAGCGACCGTGCGCTCGTGGTCCAAGCGCAGACCCATAAGCACCGGAGCCTTCTCCTGCACCTCCTTGACGATGCGGTCCATGTACAGCTGCAGCTTATCCTTCTCGCTGCGCTCCGCCTGGAGAGTCTCTTCCAGCTCGACGATGTGGTCGTACATTTGCTTGGGGGTTAGACCGTGCGCTGCCAAGTGCGCCTCACCTGCAGCCGAGGACAGGTCCGCCACGGCACTGGCCGTTTGCAGCGAGAAGATCTTTTTCTTCTCCAGCTCCTCGATCTTCTGCTCGGCGTTCTGCAGGTCGTCCTGCAGTGCCTGGATGCGCGCCTCCGAGGCCTCAGCCTGCTCGCGGAACAGATGCTCCACTTGCTCCTTCGTCCGCTCCGTCTCACGAGCCAGCGCCTGCTCCGAGTCCGTCAGAGACTTGCGCAGCGAGTCGCACAGCGTCTGCAGCTCCGTGACGCGAGCAGAGGCGTCGGTCGCCGACTCCTGGTACAGCGTCGCCAGCCGGCGCTGCGCGCTTAGCTCGTTCTGCAGAGCCTCCTCGTCGTGCACCTTGGAGGCCTGCAGCTCCTTGAGCGCCTCCTTGCTCTTGATCAGCGCGCTCTCCATCTTCTTGTTTGCCAGCCGCGCGCTCTCGAGCTGGCGCTTGGCCGACGTGAGCTCCTCCGTGCTGCGGATCTTGAGCTCTTCCAGGTCGTGCGTGTGCTTGGCCAGGTCCAGGCGCAGCTCCTGCACCGTCTTGGTCTTGTCGCTCACCTGCGTCTCGAGCCACTGCGAGTGCTGCTGGGCCGCCTCCGTCTCCTTCTTGGCGCGCGCCAGCGCGTTGCGTGAGCAGGGCCACCTGCGCCTCCTGCTGGGCGGCGCGCTCCAGCGCCTGCATCTCCTGGCGCTGGGCCTCCACCAGCAGGCGGCTGTGCTCCCGAACTGCGGCCTGCAGCTCCTCCACCTCCGAGAGGCGGCGCTCGGCCAGCGACGTGGACGTCTGCAGCTTGAACGTCAGCGCATCCTTCTCGGTCGTGAGCTGCAGCAGCTGCTGCTTGAGCTGGCGCGTCTCCTCCTCGCGCTCGGCCGCGAGCTTCGTCACGCGCTCGGCCTCCTCCACTAATAAAGAGCAGCAGGAAGTGTTAGTCCGCTAATAATTATTATAGATAAGGAGGGTGTATCCTTGAGTATTTTAGCGTACGGGCCGCCTTCTTGTCCGCCGCCAGCGCCTGACGCTCGCTCTCGGCGAGCGAGAAGTCGCTCTTGAGGCTCAGGTACTTGCTCTCCAGCTCGTGCAGCAGTTGCTCTGCGTAAAACACCACGATTAGCGTAAAACAGTGAGTAAAACTAGCTCGTTTATGCGGGGGATCCCCGCCACGCTCAGCGACGAGCGAGCCACCGCTCTACGCGCCTCATGGAGAGGGACAAGGAGGAAAGGGAATGAGAGACACGCACGCACCCTGGTTGATGCTGGAGGCGGCCAGCGCGGCCGCGTCGCCCCCGTCGCCATCGGAGCCCTCGACCTCGACGCTGCTTTTGCCGTTTTGGCGCCCACTGAAAATCTACTGCCTGTGATATTTCATATAGCACATTAGGGTAGGTTTGTAATGTGGTGCACACCATGCAACTTCAACTTCCAGTAATTAAGGGACGGGCTTCTATCCGAAATGGGGCTTCTATTCAGATGGGGCTTTAATTCGGGGCCCGAGCGGATTAATTGTAAAACGATCCAGGGCCGAATGGAGGGGACAACGCTCAAGACGTGGCGGCTGGGCAAGAAGCTGGGCTCGGGCGCCTGCAGCGACGTCTACGCTGGTAATATATACACCATATATGCTCTCTTGTGTCCAACTCGCGTGCGCTGACTCCTCTTCGTGTTGCTTTCTGCCGCCCAGTGGAGTCCGTGGGCTCGCTGGGGAGCGACGCCGGCCGCGAGTTTGTCATGAAGCTCTCACCGCTGCCGCAGCTACCGGCCGCCAAGCTCAAGAACAAGAAGCGCAAGAAGACGCCGGCCGAGCGCAACGCCGACGCGCTGTACGCCGAGCACCTTCTCTACAAGAACCACCTGCGGGACCAGCCAGGCATCCCCTACGTGCCCATGGGGGCCTACGGAGAGGACAAGGTGCTGGGCTAGATCTGGTGCTTTTAGAGGGCGCTTGACGTTTATAACTAATGATAGGTGCTTGCGGTGGTAGGGTACCGCTTCCTGGTGATCGAGCGGCTCGGACGGACGCTCGAGACGGTGCTGCAGGAGCAGGGGCCCGTGCCTTCTGCTACGGCGGCTCGACTGGGCCAAGAAATTGTACGCCTTAGCGTGGATGTTTAGCAGACTTGGGCTTGTCTAGCTAACGATGGGGATTTATTTCTAGTTGGATACACTGCAGCAGATGCACGTGAAGAACATTCTGTACGTCGACGTCAAGCCCGAGAACTTCATGCTGGACACTGACAAGGAGAACACAGTGTACTGCGTGGACTTTGGCATTTCGGACCGCTACGTCGCGGCGACGGGCAAGCACAAGGACTACAAAGAGGGAACAGTGGTGGGGACGCCGACGTTCCTGAGCCTGAACTGCCACAACGGGGCCAGTACGTCTTGCTGCGTTGGTACATTTGTGCCTTCATTGGGTCTCTAAGCTCTTCCTCCTGCGTGCAGCTTCGAGTCGTCGAGATGACATCGAGTCGCTACTGTACGTGCTCATCTATTTGATGCGCGGCGACCTCCCGTGGCAGCAAGCCACGAGTGATGCGGAGGGCGCCAAGATCAAGAAGAGCACCTCGGTGGACCAGTTGTGTGCCTCCCTGTCTCGAGAATGGGCCGCGATGCTGAAGAATATCCGCGAGTGTGGCTTTGAGGACCGGCCAGACTACGACTTCTTTGCACAGCAGTTTTCAAAGCTGGGTGGCGAGAAGGGATTGACGTCGCCGTTTGAGTGGGGCTCTTGTAAGACGAGCAAAGCGGTGCGTCTCCACCCTTTCAGTATCATCCCAGCTATGATCTATTTTGCTGATCTTTTGTTATTCAGGTTGCTAAGGTGGCTGAATCTCAAGACTCGACCTCCGACAACCCTGTTCGCAAACGTGTCAAGGGCGTCGACGAAGTTATCACAGCGCCTCCACCTGGGCCGACCAAGGCGAAGAAGGCTGCGGGCTCCGAGAAGAAGAAGACGACTCCTCGTCACAGCAAGGCGACAACCAAGAAGGCAGCAGCGACACCTACCAGAACGAGGGCCGGCAAGGTGAGCAAGAAGGACGAGGAGGAGGCTGACGACGATGTTGAAGTTGAGATCGTGGGGTCTGAATCGTCCCAAGACCGCGAGGTGTTCAAGGCCATCGCGGGCCACGCCGCCGCCACCGCCGCTATCAAGCGGTACAACCTACGCTCAACCCCTCGAGACTAATTGACCCGAAGGAGGGCGAGAAGTGCATCAACAGCAGCAAATTAATTACTTCATAAAATACAGTTTTTTTTTTGTTTTCACCCATTCCTGTCATTAATTTGCATCATGGCGGACGACAGCGCGCGGGTGACGTACGAGCTGCTGCGCACCCACGGGGACCTGGAGAATGCAGATACCCACAAGGAGATGCTAAGGGCGCTGAGCTCCGTTGGCGGCGACCGCCAGAGCGCCGAGGTCCTGCAGCGTCTCCACGCCACAGAGTTTGGTCCGTTGGGTGCTGCATCTCAGTCTCGAGGACGAATTAATTTAATTGCTGAGTTTATGCAATTGTCTTCCTGCAATGGACAGCGCTGCTGCGGGCGCAGGAGAACCGAGAGAAGAAGACGCACGTGTCCAAGAGGAGGAGCCAGCTGCGAGACAAGTGGAGGCAGAAGGCGGCACAGGAAGGAGCGACACTCGAGGACGTGCAGCGACGCTTCCCCAAGCTCTTTGAAGGCGTACGGGAATGCTGCAGATTATAGTTGAGTAGCTGTTGGTTCGGGTCTAATGGGAGCTTTACGTGGTGATGTGGACAGGTGGTGGAAGAGTGGACGGAGCCCGTAGCAGCGGCCAGGAATGGCGTTGACGTGCCGCTGCAGCGTCAACCACCACCAGCCAATTTCGCGGCCCCTCCGCTCCCGTTGCTGCTTTCCAGCCTGCAGCTTCGCCACCCGCGGCACCCGCGAGGATGGAACCCAGCCCACCTGCTAGAAACGACTTCAACTTCACCGACGACGTGTGGAGTGGCCCTCCCCAAGCTGCTGCCAAGCCGAAGCAGTCGCCACAGCAGCAGCCAGCGCAACAACCCAAACCTGCACTGAGTGACCTGCTCAGCAAGAGATCCCGACTGCCACACGAGGACCCAGAGCTATTTGGCGCGGATACTCGCCCCAGCCCGGTGCAGCAACGAAACCCGTTCCAGACGGCAACGGAGCGTCTTCAGGTGCGACTGTAATTCATTCATATTTTCCATTCTATCCCATTGGTACTAACCTATGTCTCGTGTGTTCGCCTTGCTGTAGCACGACCGCATGACCGGACGTGCTAGAAACCTTGGCGACGACGAACCACGCAATCGAAATGGACGGGGTCGAAATCCCCGGGGTCCCCCACGCGGAGTTTATCACCCCGTCAACCAAGATCTCCTGCTTGGTGGGGGTGGGAACAGCGACAACGAAGGCTACATATCGGGGTCGTCTGCCGTGAGCAAAAAGTTTGTGTCGCCAATGAACGACGGTGGCGCAAACAAACGGTGAGTGACGTTTGGATTCCTCCACAGTAGAACGTTTGAAAGTGCACTCTAACATGTGATCGGGGTTCTTTGTGTGTGTGTGTGTGCACCAGTAACAAGCAGCAAGCTCCTCCGCCTGCAGAAGATGAAAACATTGACCCACGCCTCAAGAGCTGCGACCCAGAACTTATTGAGAAGATTGAGATGGAGATCGTCGACAACGGAGACCCCATTACGTTTGATGATATCGGTACGCTACACACTGCCAGTTACTTGACTACAGCCCACGAGATCGGATCGCCCACATTTTGCTTTTTGTTCCTGTAGCTGGGCTGCAATTTGCCAAGAAATGTGTAAACGAGCTGGTCATTTGGCCGATGGCACGCCCCGATATTTTCACGGGTCTTCGGTCCCTCCCGAAAGGTGCGTTCTCGCTGGCACCGCTAGCCATCCACGTCACATTGTTGAGTGTCTTCTTTGTGCCCAGGCTTGCTGCTCTTTGGCCCTCCTGGAACAGGTAAGACCTTAATCGGCAAGGCGATTGCAAGCCAATCGGGGGCGACATTCTTCAATATCTCAGCGAGCTCGCTCACGAGCAAATGGGTACGGTTCAAGCCTTATGCTTAGTTTTCGTACAAGTTGAGCTGACGGATGTTGGTTGTATGGCTGCCGGTGATAGATCGGACAAGGCGAGAAACTCGTTCGCACGTTATTTGCTGTCGCAGCGGTCAAGCAGGTATTTCCCGTGTTATTCGAACTTGTTGGCCCCAGTCAAGTGTACTAAGTATCTCTGGTGCTTGCTAGCCCTCGGTCATATTTATTGACGAAATTGACTCCCTACTAACTCAACGAAGGTAAGTGATTCACTACCACGAGTGGAACCATCACCACAGCTCTAACCGTTTGCTGCATTACAGCTCGGAAGAAAACGAAGCCAGCCGAAGGATGAAGACGGAATTCCTTGTCCAGCTTGATGGCGCCGGCACGAAAGCAAAGGACATCATCCTGGTCGTGGGTAGGTGGGCAGTTGAGGTTAGTATTTGTGTGCGAGAGGCTTACAGCTTTGTTACCTGGTTTTGGTAGGCGCGACAAACCGACCTCAAGAGCTGGACGAAGCAGCCCGCCGACGATTTGTCAAGCGCCTGTACATCCCGCTCCCTTCCTTCGAAGCCAGACTCGATCTGGTCAGTCGCTTGCTCAAGAATAACAAGAACGACTTGGCTGACGACGACAAAACATTTATTGCGGAGTCTACGAAAGGTAGTATCTACATGCTATGTTATTGTATGACAAAACGGGTATCTGATGCTGTGTGTGCTCTTGCTGCAGGCTACTCTGGCGCAGATGTGCGTGCACTTTGCACAGAAGCTGCGATGGGTCCGATTCGGACCTGCGCGGATATCCGCACGATGGATGCCGACTCCGTTCGTCCTATCAACCTGGACGACTTCAAGGAAGCTTTGCGTGGGGTGCGTTGAGTGTGACGGGATAAAGGAGCTTCATCCTTGACAAGTAACTTACCTAACGTTTTCGCCGATGATGCAGGTCCGATCCAGTGTCGCGACGAAAGACCTCGCGTTCTACAAGGAATGGAACGCGGAGTTCGGAAGCTTTGCCTTTGAGAGCCACGAAGCAAGCTAAATCCAATGCAAGACTCGTGCGTGAGGTCTCCAATTTTACACATGTTACGTTTCTTTTTCTTAACTTGTGGAGTTCTGCTATTGTAGAAGGTCTGAGCCTACTCGTTCGTGCGGAAGTCGCGAATCGAAAGCTAACGTAGATAGAAAGCGGACGGGGCCGTAATAGTCGGTACTGTAGTAAATAGAGGCTGCATCCAAGGAGGCGGCGCGGCTTGAAACTCGAATGTGGGGGAGGCTCCGTCAGTATTCTGGATCGTCGAACGGCATATTGAGTCTTCTTCGCTTCGCCACGGGCTCCAACGAAGACCCGACGTTGCGAGTTGATGCGCGCAAAATGGTCAGTGCGATCGACGGGCAGCTCTCGATCTCTTCGCGAAAGTTTTCGTCGTCGATGATCTCGTTTGTGTGGTCCATGAAGAAGGCGAGACAGTACTCCTTCAGGTACGCAGCGTTGAACTTTTCTGCGGCGCAAAGGAAGCGGCCGATGTTTCCGACGGACAATACGTCCTGTGCCGCCACCTCGCAAAGGTGCTTCAGTGGGAGCAGCAGGTATTGCTCCGACAGCGTCAGTAAATCGATGAGTTGCTGTACCGCGGCAGAAGCAAACCCAAAATAATGTTTGTCAACACAATAACCAACCCGCATGGACGGACAAGTCCAGCAGCACGTACGTTGGAGTTGAGTTTGCTCATGTCCATCACACGGTTGGTGTAGATGAACTCGAGCATCTTGGACACCATCTCGGGCGAGTGGTCTTCGATCCGGACGACGCCAGCCTCGCTCTCCATCATCGCTCCGGGGCGGAACATGGCCTCGAAGATCTCGCACCTTGTTGTGAGGATCAGCCGGTGGGCGCGCAGGATCTCTCTGTCCGGTCCGACCTCCAGCGTGATATCGCTGCCAACGCCACTCTATGAATATCAACAGCAACAGCAACAGCAACAACACCGTCAGCGTCAATACAGTACTGGAACTGCAGTCCCAGCCTTTTGCCTCACCAGGAACAGCTCCCTCATCGTGGCAAAGTACGCCTCGTCGCTGTGATTCGGGATCACCACCGTCGTCGGCGCCACTCTGCGCCGCACCAGGATGATGTCATTCTACAAGTAATAAAAATCACGTCGGTAAAGTTCAATAAAATAAATAAATATAATAAGTAAAATGACAAATCAAGATCGTACGCCACCTTCTGCAGATGCACCGACTCGGGCGAGTCCTCCGGGTCCAGGCGGTTCTAAATCAACAGCAGCACAACAACAGCAGCAACGAATTAGGCGTCTCTTCCAGCTAAAACTCCTCCATTTCTCCGTCTGACCGTAAAGAAGAAGTCGAGCGACTCGCGCGGCAGTCCGTGGTGCTTGCTGTAGTGGCGGAAGAGCGACGAGAAGCGCTGCGTCTTCTGCATCAGGCACGAGTACATGTTGTTGGCTGCTACGCGCACGATCGAGCGCTCCCTGCCGGTCAGCACCAGGTCCTCGGCCGCCTGATGATTAATTCGCCGCGTAAAACGGAGGTCAGCGCTACGTAATTCCTCGCGATGCTGGACGCTCGTCAGTCCCTCTCGTACCTTGACGGTGAACTCGACGTTCTCGGGGCGCACGCTGCGGTTCATGGCGCTCTCTGAGTGGCTCTGGGCGTCTGGTAGCTACCCTTGGGCTCTGGAAATGCAGCCGCCACTTGGTCGTCCGCGTTGTCCTTCCTGGCTTGCTCCAGCTTTTCGAGCCTGTCGCTGCAGCCAGCTGGCGGCAAACCTAATAGAGTGTATCCGTATCTGATTACAAAGGGTTATTTGTGGAAACAGAGTGATGGTCACACTTCAACTTGAACAATCACATTTCATTTACTGGACGTCAAGCACCTGCACGCCCCTCGTGGTCGCATCCCACTGCCGCGTCTCGAACGCGTACCCGTTGCCCTCGAACACGCTGTCCACGGCCTTGGCCACGTCCCAAATGACCCGACACCGGCCGCGCACCACGTGGTCCAGCTCCACGATCACGTCGAAGATGGGGTTGCCAGCGCGCTGCGTCTGCAGCTTGCTCTTGGACGCCGACTGCGCCGCCGCGCTGTCGCCCACGATCACCTGCTGCGAGCCGCCCACGAGGCCCTTGAGGTCTGGGTTCTTGAGCAGCGCGCGGAAGTCGCCGTGCGCGCTCGCGATGAGCCGCGGCCCGCGCTGCCGCACCGTGGACGCCGCCAAGACCTCGGCGCGCCGCCCGATCTCGTCCACGATGAGCGTCTCCACCGTGTGGTTCTGCACGCACTCGACCATGACGCCGGCCTGCGCCTCCAGCGACCGCACCATCATGCGCCGCGCCCAGCCCACGCACTCGTGCGGCACCAGGCCGTCGCCGCCGATCTCGTTCGACGTGTCGATGATGCACACGTTCTCCATCGTCTCGGACACGCACCTCGCCACGTCTCGGATCAGCGTCGTCTTGCCGCTGCCCGGGTGGCCCAGCACCAGCACCGACTTGTCGGCGTGGCGCGCGCTCAGCAGCAGGTCCGTCAGCACGCACGCCGCGTTGCGCAGCGCGCGGCCCACGCGCATCGTCAGCCCGTACACCTCGTCCGTCTTGCTGCGCATGACCGAGATGCGGTGCAGCTGGCGGTCGATGCCGGCGCGGGTGTCGTCTCCGATGCGCATTTCGCCGCCCAGGTTGCGCAGGATCTCGTCGATCGTGTCCTTGGAGACGGTGGCGCCCTTCTTGCTGAGCACGACGCGCTGCTTCTTGCCCGTGTAGACGTACGGGACGCGTCCGACATCGAGGCACACGTCGACGAGTTTGGTGCGGTAGTCGTCGATGGCCAGGATGGCGTCTTCGTATTCGGCAGGAAGGAGGTCGAGCAGCGGTTCAAGGTCGCATTGGAGCTCGAGGGGAGGGATCCCGGTTGGCAAACTCACCGACTTGGATCTTTCGCTGTCACTGGAGTGGAAACACTCGAGGCTGCGAGGCTGGTTGTCCGCTTCCGGGTCGAACCAAATGGCGTGGTGGCCCTTGTTGGCGATGGCGTACTGCCACCGGGTGTTGGTCGTAGCGGCACAGGCTGCTGTCAAAGGAGATATCTTGTTCAGCTCGACGTAGCATTGCGCGTAGAGCTGTGCATCGTTGGCTAGAGTCCGCAGCAGCGACTCTGGCAAGGGTCTGCGTGTCCACTCCGCCGGGTCTGGCGGCTTCACCCTCGTCTTGAACGACTGTGTTGACTGGGCCAAACCCGGCATGGCATCCATCGACTTGCAGTGCTCGACGATCTGGAGCATCGTCGCGTGGAGCTCGGAGGCGCTCACAACGTTCTCGTACACGACCTGCAGGTCGATGCAGTTGACGAGTTGGACGTCGGTGAGGTCATTGTGGTGCAGGCAGAAGGCGGCTCTGTGCACGTCGTGCATGACTTTGAGAGTTGCTGGGTCGGTGAGTAGCGTGTTCAAGACGAGAAGCACGAGGTCTGGGCTGAGTGAGTCGAGTTGCAGCACGACAGCCGTGTCGAGGGGATTAGCGCCAACGATGCTGATGGTGACTAGCTGGTCATCGTCGTACTCACCTGGATAGAGAGGACTTTCCCGGGTAAACTGGAAGTAAACACCGACGACGGGGGCTGCGGCTTGAATCAGGTTGTTGTTGCTGCTTTCGAGTGTTTGTTGCAGCTCCAAATCTGAGGAAATGTAGATACACGTACGATTCACCGGTGCATGTGGACGCACGTGCAATGAATTCATCACAGTGGTCATTCGGTTTAGACGGTCGTCGAGAACCTCGATCTCGCTGCTTGTTAGCTTGGAAGCGGCGACACTTTGTGGAGCTGAGCTCATTGTGGTTTCAGGAGACATTGCGTGGCCTCCAATTTCGCCGGACGTAGTGGCCCATAGCTCATTGCTTGCCGCGAATAGGCGGGGCAGCTCGGCTTCTCGGGTGTTCTTGCCTTTAAATGCGCTGCCCACGCACCACACCAACAATTTCTCACACATCACCAGCTTCTTCAATTGCTTGGGCTCAAGGGGTGACTTCATCCACGGTTTTCTCTCGACGCTGTAGATATCAATCATGTTCGCCATACCAACGGGTATCGTAGAGGAAACGTGCGAGACAATCTGGACCATTGATGCGTCAGATACTCCTGGATCAGCCACAAGCTTGTAGAGGAGCTGGAGGTCCACGCACTTGTCCAGGCAAATGTCTTCCGCTCCGTAGCGTTGGAACCATCTAGCCACACGACCCAGGTCGTACGTAATCTTGGTAGTGTCCGGGTGCTCCAGTAGATTCGTTAGGGCTGTTAGAACCATCGCGATGTCGAGGGTATCGACTTGCAAGGTCACCGCAGACCCGGTACTTGAAGCATTGCCAGTCGTAACGCTGAGCAACCTGTCCGCGCCATCTTCCTCCCTGACAAACTGGAAGTACATGCCGATGGTTTTTGACGCCGAGACCACGGGTTTGTTGTCGTGGGTTGCCAGGAGATTTTCCAGTTCTTCCGTCGTAGTAATAAGCTCTACCGCATCAGTTTTTGAAGATGCAGTGGATGACTTCGCCGGACAAATCTTTTGTGATGCCCCCGAAGTGGGCGTAAGGTCACCTTGTGGGGACGTGCTGGGGCTGGAGGAAGCGTCCACCCTCAACGCCGCCTCTTGCCACAGCGCTTGAGTCGATTGAATAGCTCCTGCCCCATCGTTGAGGTGACTTGACTCGAGAAAGCACCGAACATGCAGCAGGGCGGAGGTCGCCAAGATGTCCAGCTTCTCCGGGGCTGACGACTTGTTCATCCATGCCAGCGGATTAGCCGCATTGTAGTCCTCCACCTTCCGCGCCATCGCACCGCCTTCTGGACCACAGATTCGCGACGCAATCTCGAACAAGCTGGCGCTGACCTCGCTGTTATCGTGCTCACCGAGCAGCTGCAAGTCCACGCACTTGACGGGCGTGATCTTCTTCTTGGCGTAGCGGCGCAGGCAGAGCGCGACGCGCGGCACGTCGAAGAGAATTTTAATGACGTCTGGGTCTTCCAGGATCTTCTTGACCCTCTTCATCTTCTTCCCACACGAGGCCTGCAGCACGACGACATCAGGCTTGGGGGCGGTGGAAGCGATTGCGATGGCTACTGGCCGGCCGACGTCCGAGTCGCCCAACCCCTCCTCGTGCTGGAACTGGAAGTGCAGGCCGAGCACGCCGCTCGTCGGTCGGTAGAGCTTGCCCCTACGCTCGCCCTCGAGCCCCTTGAGCTCGCTCTTCGTCCTCAGGTTCCTAATCGACAGCATGACGACCGGTGGATTTGTAACTGACAAACAATGTAGCCATATCTTCAAAGAGATGGCTACATCAGACTAAGTGCAGTGGGAATCAACACGACAACACAATTTCGTAACATTCGTCTACACGTCTAGCACCTGCACGCCCCTCGTGGTCGCATCCCACTGCCGCGTCTCGAACGCGTACCCGTTGCCCTCGAACACGCTGTCCACGGCCTTGGCCACGTCCCAAATGACCCGACACCGGCCGCGCACCACGTGGTCCAGCTCCACGATCACGTCGAAGATGGGGTTGCCAGCGCGCTGCGTCTGCAGCTTGCTCTTGGACGCCGACTGCGCCGCCGCGCTGTCGCCCACGATCACCTGCTGCGAGCCGCCCACGAGGCCCTTGAGGTCTGGGTTCTTGAGCAGCGCGCGGAAGTCGCCGTGCGCGCTCGCGATGAGCCGCGGCCCGCGCTGCCGCACCGTGGACGCCGCCAAGACCTCGGCGCGCCGCCCGATCTCGTCCACGATGAGCGTCTCCACCGTGTGGTTCTGCACGCACTCGACCATGACGCCGGCCTGCGCCTCCAGCGACCGCACCATCATGCGCCGCGCCCAGCCCACGCACTCGTGCGGCACCAGGCCGTCGCCGCCGATCTCGTTCGACGTGTCGATGATGCACACGTTCTCCATCGTCTCGGACACGCACCTCGCCACGTCTCGGATCAGCGTCGTCTTGCCGCTGCCCGGGTGGCCCAGCACCAGCACCGACTTGTCGGCGTGGCGCGCGCTCAGCAGCAGGTCCGTCAGCACGCACGCCGCGTTGCGCAGCGCGCGGCCCACGCGCATCGTCAGCCCGTACACCTCGTCCGTCTTGCTGCGCATGACCGAGATGCGGTGCAGCTGGCGGTCGATGCCGGCGCAGTTGTCGTCTCCGATGCGCATTTCGCCGCCCAGGTTGCGCAGGATCTCGTCGATCGTGTCCTTGGAGACGGTGGCGCCCTTCTTGCTGAGCACGACGCGCTGCTTCTTGCCCGTGTAGACGTACGGGACGCGTCCGACATCGAGGCACACGTCGACGAGTTTGGTGCGGTAGTCGTCGATGGCCAGGATGGCGTCTTCGTATTCGGCAGGAAGGAGGTCGAGCATTGGGCCGAGTTTCACACTGTAGTTCAAGGCTCGGGAGCTCATCTCCTGAATATGCCCGTGCTGGCGGCAGTGGCTTGATAAGGTGAGGCGTTCTATGCTGCGTGGGTGTTGATCTGACGCTGAATCGAACCAAATAGCATGGTGGCCGTTGTTCTGGATGGCATTCGCCCATCGGTAGCTTGTCATGGCAATGACACACATCTGGGGCCAGACAGATAGCTGACGGTGTTTGGTGTAGCACTGCGCGTACAGCTGCGCCTCAATTCATAGTGCCTGAACCAACGAGTCTGGCAAGGGTTTGAGCGCCCACTTGGGCGAATCTACCGGCTTCACTCTCAACTTGAACGACTGCGTTGTCTGCGCCAGGCTCACAGACGACGAGGACGAAAGGGAAATGCAGTGGTCCGCGATATTCAGCACACTGGCGCGCAGCTCGGTTTTGTCGACATCATTTTCGTACATGAGTTGGATGTCGACACAATTTCCGAGTTGGACGCCTGGCAACCCATTCTCGTGTGAGCACCACGCAGCCTGGTGTACTTTGTGCATCACCTTGACAATGCTCGGGTCACTCAGCTGCACTGGGAGGCAATAGAACAGCCGAGTCTTCCCAAGTGAACACAACTGCAACACGACGGCCGAGTCGATCGAGTCCACGTCGACGATAGAGATGGCGACCAAGTGATCTTCGTCGGACGCCCCATCCTTGTTTCCCCTTGCAAACTGGAAATGCACGCCGACAACCATTGATTGTTTCTTGCTGCTGCTCTGGATGAACAGGTTTTTAAGCTCAGGGATAGTACACGCTTTTGCTGGGCAAGGGCCAACTTGGCAAGCTGTTGACGAATCGATTCGCTTTCTGTTGTTTGCCGAGGGTAAAGTTGCTCGTAGCACCCGACGTGAGCTACCGAATTCCTTAGCAATCTCCTCCCAATGCTTATATGCGGCATCGAACACTTTGACGGAGGCGCCCGATAAGCGGCATATGGCTTCGTAGCGCCTGGGCCTGGAGCTGCATCGTCTTGACGGTCACGATCACCATCGGTTGGTCCAAAAGCAACTTGGTCCACGACATCCTCGAGCTAGAACTCGCCAGTTCCTGCGCCTGAGTCAAAGACGTTGGCCAATGCCGCCCCACCATCCACTTGGGGCTGGCGTTGGCCTCCCCGTTCTCCGTCACTCGCTGGTAGAGACTCTGCAGGTCGGCGCATCTAGCCAGCGTCACCTCCTGCAGTCCGTAGCGCTGCAGCCAGCGCGCCACGCGCCGAACGTCAAACACGATTTTGTCGTGTTTGGGTCCTCCAGCAGCTTCTTCAGGCCCGCGACGACCTGTGCGCGGTCGAGCAAGTTGGTCTGCAGCACCGCCGCGGCGCCATCAGGTGACGGGTTCCCAGTCGTTATCGCCACTACTCGATCGAGGTCCGACTCGGCGTCGCGCTCGCTCGCGAACTGGAAGTGGATGGAGACGCGCTTGCCCTGCGCGACCACGGGCTTGCCGTCGTTCTCGTCCAGCAGCGGACACTGGACCTGCGTCGTTGATGGCCTCACCAGTCTGTGAAACAGCTGAAAAACGGACCGAGAAAAAGGACGTCCGCATCGGTCACTCTCACTCACTCTCACGTCCAAGAAACGCTTCGGGAGAATGACGTCCAAGCAGCAGCAGGGCTCGCTGCAGTACATCACTTCGACCAAGAAGCTGCAGGCGCTGCTAGCCGAGCGCAACGGCAAGCCGGTCGCGACAAAAGCAAAGGTGATTGGGATCCACTTCCAGTTCGCGCGTCCAGAGGCGGCGAGCGCCACCGACGATCGGGTCGTGGCGATCGCGATTGGACATGATGCGCTCACGTCGACGGCGGTCGTGCTGCAGGTCGCCTCCCTGGCGCCCAAGGAGGTGATTGCGGGACTCAAGACGCTGCTGGAGGACCCTGTTATCATCAAGGTGATGTTTAACGTGGGCCGTGTCGCTAGATGGCTACATCGCTTTGGAATGACTGGCGTCGCGCTCGCCAGCTGCCTGGACCTGCAGCTTATGTACCGCAACCTGGTGAACAATAAGGCAGGCAACGCTAGCTTGGTCGATATTGCTTCGCGACTGGGTGGCAAAACTGCAGTCGCCTTGGAGCAACAAGTCGCGAAACTCAATGCGAGCATCAAGGCCGATGCGTGGACAAAGTCCCCGCTGACACCGCCGATGCTGAAGAATGTCGTTGCGTCAATGCAGCTCTATGTCCGATGCTACACTGTCTGCGGAATTTCCAGCGCCAAGCTACCCAGCAGTCACACCGCGACGTACAATAGATGGTGCGATGCAGTGGCAAACCTTGACGCGCAATCGAAGCCAGCATCATCAAAGATACCTGAGCCCCAAATTCCAAAGAAGGCACAAGCCTCACCTTCAATCACCTCCAATCCAAGTCCTGCCAGAGTAACTGTGACGCCTGAGCAAGCTACAACTCCTGGCTCCGTTCGGAGTATCAAGTACGTAGCCTCGGATTTGGAGCTGCAGCATGTCTTCAGCTTACCTGTAAGCAGCTACAACACCAGCCAAGATGAAGGCACAGCAACTGTTATCGGCGTCCAATTCCAGTTTACCCGGGAAAGTCCTCTCTACCCAGGCGAGTACGACGATGACCAGCTAGTCACCATCAGCATCGTTGGCGCTAATCCCCTCGACACGGCTGTCGTGCTGCAACTCGACTCACTCAGCCCAGACCTCGTGCTTCTCGTCTTGAACACGCTACTCACCGACCCGGCAACTGTCAAAGTCATGCACGACGTGCACAGAGCCGCCTTCTGCCTGCACCACAATGACCTCACCGACGTCCAACTCGTCAACTGCATCGACCTGCAGGTCGTGTACGAGAACGTTGTGAGCGCCTCCGAGCTCCACGCGACGATGCTCCAGATCGTCGAGCACTGCAAGTCGATGGATGCCATGCCGGGTTTGGCCCAGTCAACACAGTCGTTCAAGACGAGGGTGAAGCCGCCAGACCCGGCGGAGTGGACACGCAGACCCTTGCCAGAGTCGCTGCTGCGGACTCTAGCCAACGATGCACAGCTCTACGCGCAATGCTACGTCGAGCTGAACAAGATATCTCCTTTGACAGCAGCCTGTGCCGCTACGACCAACACCCGGTGGCAGTACGCCATCGCCAACAAGGGCCACCACGCCATTTGGTTCGACCCGGAAGCGGACAACCAGCCTCGCAGCCTCGAGTGTTTCCACTCCAGTGACAGCGAAAGATCCAAGTCGGTGAGTTTGCCAACCGGGATCCCTCCTCGAGCTCCAATGCGACCTTGAACCGCTGCTCGACCTCCTTCCTGCCGAATACGAAGACGCCATCCTGGCCATCGACGACTACCGCACCAAACTCGTCGACGTGTGCCTCGATGTCGGACGCGTCCCGTACGTCTACACGGGCAAGAAGCAGCGCGTCGTGCTCAGCAAGAAGGGCGCCACCGTCTCCAAGGACACGATCGACGAGATCCTGCGCAACCTGGGCGGCGAAATGCGCATCGGAGACGACAACCGCGCCGGCATCGACCGCCAGCTGCACCGCATCTCGGTCATGCGCAGCAAGACGGACGAGGTGTACGGGCTGACGATGCGCGTGGGCCGCGCGCTGCGCAACGCGGCGTGCGTGCTGACGGACCTGCTGCTGAGCGCGCGCCACGCCGACAAGTCGGTGCTGGTGCTGGGCCACCCGGGCAGCGGCAAGACGACGCTGATCCGAGACGTGGCGAGGTGCGTGTCCGAGACGATGGAGAACGTGTGCATCATCGACACGTCGAACGAGATCGGCGGCGACGGCCTGGTGCCGCACGAGTGCGTGGGCTGGGCGCGGCGCATGATGGTGCGGTCGCTGGAGGCGCAGGCCGGCGTCATGGTCGAGTGCGTGCAGAACCACACGGTGGAGACGCTCATCGTGGACGAGATCGGGCGGCGCGCCGAGGTCTTGGCGGCGTCCACGGTGCGGCAGCGCGGGCCGCGGCTCATCGCGAGCGCGCACGGCGACTTCCGCGCGCTGCTCAAGAACCCAGACCTCAAGGGCCTCGTGGGCGGCTCGCAGCAGGTGATCGTGGGCGACAGCGCGGCGGCGCAGTCGGCGTCCAAGAGCAAGCTGCAGACGCAGCGCGCTGGCAACCCCATCTTCGACGTGATCGTGGAGCTGGACCACGTGGTGCGCGGCCGGTGTCGGGTCATTTGGGACGTGGCCAAGGCCGTGGACAGCGTGTTCGAGGGCAACGGGTACGCGTTCGAGACGCGGCAGTGGGATGCGACCACGAGGGGCGTGCAGGTGCTAGACGTGTAGATGAATGTTCGAGCTGCAACAATTTAAAGTAGGAATTGGTGCTGTGGTTCAATTCGTGGGAATCAAAGCAGCGTGAAACTAATTGCACCAGAAGCATCGCTGAAGAGAAATGAAAATTTAACAGGAGCAAGCAAAAACGAAAGCTGAGCAAACTATTACTTTTTAACGAAGCTCTCGGGTTTGCTGCTAACGCTAGAAGGACTGGTTTGAAAGTGTTCAGGTCCAACTGTACGTTCATCGAGGTGATCGTGAAACATTACGCAGTATGCATATTATAAACTACTTGAAGATGGTTTGACCAGGGAACTAAACGCTACGCAGTAATTCAGTAGATGACCTGCAGCGAGGGGCGAAATTTGCAAAACAAAAACAAAAACACTACTGCCTTGGGGGTCGTTTTGAAAGATTTCAAACCAGACAAACTTTTGCCGGCTGGTGGTAGAGTCTTCCGCGTGGCTATCGCAGCCAACAAATGCGGATTTGATTTTTCTCACTGGTGCGCATGCCATGAGCGACCTGGAGAACTTGGAAGGAGCTGGATTATGGCGAATCCATCCGCGATATTTCTTATCAAAACTGGACAAGTATATGTACTTGTCGTGGTTCTTCCAGCGACAAGAGTACCTCAAAATATGCTCGAGGTTGATGGCGTCCATATCTCAGCAGACCAAGTCGAGGAAAAATGTTACTAAGGACTCGCTTCATGCCGTTCTGGGAGCCGCTCGGTCGAGTATCGCCTCAATGGACGAAGGCAGCGTGCTTCAACTGCCTGAGAACTTTTATTTTTCTATCAGAACTGCGCAACTCTCCATCTACATCCATCCGTGCTACCCTCGGCTGCTGCGGAAAGCGCTGGAGCTGGCCAAGAACCCAGCCAAACCGCATGGGATCATCCTGGGGAATCCTGGAATTGGTAAAACGTATTTCGGCTACTTGCTGCTGTGGCATCTGATAAAAGAGGGCGCCACCGTCGTCTACCACAGTGCTGGCTGGATCGGAGACCGTCCTCCTCTTTACGAGTAGCGGAGTTATCAGCGGGCATCGAAAAGCCTTCCGCAAAATTCTCGCCAAGCCCATGACCAATTACATTGTGGTTGTGGACGATCTCGCGCCATTCGGCGTTCAGGCGACTTTAACACTGGGACGTTGATACACCCAATCCCGACTTCATCCCAGTCCCATATTGGCATGCACAGTTTTGAAGACGGATCTTTGCTGAGGCCGTGCCAAACTTCACGACTCCACGGGGACGTGAGGAGAATTGTTGTCGCCTGAACGCCGAATGGCGCGAGATCGTCCACAACCACAATGTAATTGGTCATGGGCTTGGCGAGAATTTTGCGGAAGGCTTTTCGATGCCCGCTGATAACTCCGCTACTCGTAAAGAGGAGGACGGTCTCCGATCCAGCCAGCACTGTGGTAGACGACGGTGGCGCCCTCTTTTATCAGATGCCACAGCAGCAAGTAGCCGAAATACGTTTTACCAATTCCAGGATTCCCCAGGATGATCCCATGCGGTTTGGCTGGGTTCTTGGCCAGCTCCAGCGCTTTCCGCAGCAGCCGAGGGTAGCACGGATGGATGTAGATGGAGAGTTGCGCAGTTCTGATAGAAAAATAAAAGTTCTCAGGCAGTTGAAGCACGCTGCCTTCGTCCATTGAGGCGATACTCGACCGAGCGGCTCCCCAGAACGGCATGAAGCGAGTACTTAGTAACATTTTTCCTCGACTTGGTCTGCTGAGATATGGACGCCATCAACCTCGAGCATATTTTGAGGTACTCTTGTCGCTGGAAGAACCACGACAAGTACATATACTTGTCCAGTTTTGATAAGAAATATCGCGGATGGATTCGCCATAATCCAGCTCCTTCCAAGTTCTCCAGGTCGCTCATGGCATGCGCACCAGTGAGAAAAAAATCAAATCCGCATTTGTTGGCTGCGATAGCCACGCGGAAGACTCTACCACCAGCCGGCAAAAAGTTTGTCTGGTTTGAAATCTTTCAAAACGACCCCCCCCCCCCCAAGGCAGTAGTGTTTTTTTTTGTTTTTTGTTTTGCAAATTTCGCCCCTCGCTGCAGGTCATCTACTGAATTACTGCGTAGCGTTTAGTTCCCTGGTCAAACCATCTTCAAGTAGTTTATAATATGCATACTGCGTAATGTTTCACGATCACCTCGATGAACGTACAGTTGGACCTGAACACTTTCAAACCAGTCCTTCTAGCGTTAGCAGCAAACCCGAGAGCTTCGTTAAAAAGTAATAGTTTGCTCAGCTTTCGTTTTTGCTTGCTCCTGTTAAATTTTCATTTCTCTTCAGCGATGCTTCTGGTGCAATTAGTTTCACGCTGCTTTGATTCCCACGAATTGAACCACAGCACCAATTCCTACTTTAAATTGTTGCAGCTCGAACATTCATCTACACGTCTAGCACCTGCACGCCCCTCGTGGTCGCATCCCACTGCCGCGTCTCGAACGCGTACCCGTTGCCCTCGAACACGCTGTCCACGGCCTTGGCCACGTCCCAAATGACCCGACACCGGCCGCGCACCACGTGGTCCAGCTCCACGATCACGTCGAAGATGGGGTTGCCAGCGCGCTGCGTCTGCAGCTTGCTCTTGGACGCCGACTGCGCCGCCGCGCTGTCGCCCACGATCACCTGCTGCGAGCCGCCCACGAGGCCCTTGAGGTCTGGGTTCTTGAGCAGCGCGCGGAAGTCGCCGTGCGCGCTCGCGATGAGCCGCGGCCCGCGCTGCCGCACCGTGGACGCCGCCAAGACCTCGGCGCGCCGCCCGATCTCGTCCACGATGAGCGTCTCCACCGTGTGGTTCTGCACGCACTCGACCATGACGCCGGCCTGCGCCTCCAGCGACCGCACCATCATGCGCCGCGCCCAGCCCACGCACTCGTGCGGCACCAGGCCGTCGCCGCCGATCTCGTTCGACGTGTCGATGATGCACACGTTCTCCATCGTCTCGGACACGCACCTCGCCACGTCTCGGATCAGCGTCGTCTTGCCGCTGCCCGGGTGGCCCAGCACCAGCACCGACTTGTCGGCGTGGCGCGCGCTCAGCAGCAGGTCCGTCAGCACGCACGCCGCGTTGCGCAGCGCGCGGCCCACGCGCATCGTCAGCCCGTACACCTCGTCCGTCTTGCTGCGCATGACCGAGATGCGGTGCAGCTGGCGGTCGATGCCGGCGCGGTTGTCGTCTCCGATGCGCATTTCGCCGCCCAGGTTGCGCAGGATCTCGTCGATCGTGTCCTTGGAGACGGTGGCGCCCTTCTTGCTGAGCACGACGCGCTGCTTCTTGCCCGTGTAGACGTACGGGACGCGTCCGACATCGAGGCACACGTCGACGAGCTTGGTGCGGTAGTCGTCGATGGCCAGGATGGCGTCTTCGTATTCGGCAGGAAGGAGGTCGAGGAGCGGGTCCAATTCACATTGTAGCTCCAGCGACGGAAGCGCTACCCGTGAAGCAGCTCCGTTTTCTGAACCATTACGGGTATGTAAAATGAGGCATTCCAGACTGCGCGCCTTGTTGTCTGCTTCGGGATCGAACCAAATCGCCTTTCGTCCACGGTTTTCAATTGCATACTGCCACCGTGAGCTCGTCATCGCTGCGCAAGAATCTATCATCGAGGTTTCAGGCGGTAATTCAGCGTAGCACTGCGCGTACAGCTTAGCCGTTTGAGCTAGTGACTGCAACAGTCTTCCAGACAGAGGCGTATGCATCCATTCTGCGGCCTCCGCTGGCTTCACTCTGGCCTTGAACGAGTACATGCTCTGCGATAGCCTTTCAGTCGGCTCGGAAAAATATTGCCTCGTAATTTGGAGGATGTCTGCGTGCACTGCCGACGTATCCACGTTGCTTTCGTACAGCAGCTGCAAGTCGACGCAATTCACAAGCTTCACGTCCTCTACATGTAGTCCATTGCAGTGCAGCCAGAAGGCTGCGCGGTGGACATTGTGCATCACCTTTATAATTCTGCCACTGCCTAGAAGCACCTTTAAGCGAGCAATCACGCGCGTTTTGTCAAGTGACTCCATTTGCATCACCACGGTTGGATCGCTAGCTGCCGAGCTCGTGATCGCAACAGCCACCAGTCGATCGACTTCAGTCTGATCCACACCAGAAACGCCATTTGGTGCGTTCTTGGACGCAAACTGGAAATGCACGCCAACAACAATGGACTGGAACGAAATCTCCAGCTTACGGTCGGTGTCCACCAGCACAATCGGCATCTCCGACACATTGGGAGAGCTCCAGCCATTCGACTCTTGCTGGGTCTGACTTCTGTTTGAGCCATCACGCGCCGCTGTGACAGTAGAAGCACGGACGCTCGTTCCCCCAGTCGAGTCCTGTGCCGCGGAGTTCCAGCATTTGCTCGTCATCAATGCAAGAGGCAGCACCTCCTCTTGACATTTCTTCAGACCGGTGCCAAACTCCCCGTGGTAGCAGCGCACGAGCGTCTTGACAACATCCACCAAGTGCCTCAGCACTAATGGGTCCAATGGGGACATCAACCACGCGCGAGGACTCAGCTTTAAGCTTAAAGCGTCGACTTCCAGCCCCAATTTTGCAGCTGACGAACCGAAATGGGAGGAAATCTGAATGAGACGCGCACGGGGCACGGTCGGGTCCACCCGGTTTTGGTACAGCAACTGAAGGTCCACGCAGTTCTCGAGCGTGACGCTGCTGCTGATCCCGTAGCTGTAGCGCTGCAGCCACCGCGCCACTCGCCCCACGTCGAACATGATTTTGATCGTCTCAGCGTCTTCCAGCAAGTTCTTCAAGCCCGCCACCACCTGTTGTGGCTCTAAGGCCTCAAGCTGCAGCACAACTGCCATCCCATCGGGCGAGTTGCTACCAGCGACAAAGGCGACGACGCGGTCGAAATCGGGTGCAGCATTTTCGCGGCTGGCAAACTGGAAGTGCACGCCCACCACCTTCGCCTTGGAGACGACGGGTTTGCCCCGTGGGCGGCCAGCAGCGCTTGCAGCTCGTCCGTGGAGGTGACGTACTGCCGGGGGATCGAAACCGACATCGTACGAAAATCGGCAACCAGGGTTCGACAGGCAGGATAAAGTTTTTTTTTTGGGTTATGGATGAATATCGTTAAATCTCCGACCTTACTTAATATTGGTATGCCCTTTAATAGCCAATTACTACACTCTGTTTTTATTTAGACCAATCATAGTGTATTAACATCGGTATTTTGACCAATCGACGTCACTAGGGTTAGGTGGGGTCGCTCTCCGGCATGGGGGACCCAACTTGGGTCCACGCGCCAAGCGCTTGCACGATCTCCGACGTATCGGGTCGGAGGGCAAACGCAAAATACAGGGCTGTGGAAAATATGATTGTGATTGTAATATTGCCAAGATTGTCAATAACAATTATTGATTGTTTCGTGATCTTAATCGGCAATCTCGTTCCCATATTGCTCCTAAACTGATTTTGAGCTATGCCAACGATCCCGTAGAGCAATATGTAACGTCAAGTATATGGAATCGATTCTAGCTCCTAAACAATATTTCTATGTCTTCCGCTGCTTTGAAATGCGGACACGAGGGGTCATTGGATGCCTGGACGGGGTACACGCTCAACACGATGAATATTAGACCCAACATTGCATTTTACCAAGGTTTTTGAAGGTTAACACACATGTAATCGAATAGGCAAAGCCTTAATTGATTAGCTCCGCCAAACAAGTTAAAATATGAACCTAGCAGAGGAAATACAAGCGAGAAGTTAGATTGTAATCTTTTGTTTTTGAGATTGTTGAGATTGCAATAATTGATTGCTCCAGATCTGAGTCGTCAATCAACTAGAGAGGTTAGGCTGGTAGCGCAGTATCAACTATCTTTAGGCACAATATAAATAAAACCTTATGCAAGGTATATCTGTTGTCCGAAGTTACTACCTAATGACGACGACCACCTAGGGCCATACGCCCGATAAACGATCAATTGAAAGGCTCTGCCTCAAATCAGTCAGAGACGAGCATCAATGAACGCACTGTCTTCGTAGGGCGTGCGAAGTATCGGGAGTAGATAGCCGCCTATACAATACACACAAACAACCAGATAACAACGAATACATTCTAAACGTCCGGTCGGAGGTATTTGTCGTCGCAAGTGGTTTGGCGAGACGTACCCGACGATCCGCGCGAGCTAAACTCTTTGTCATCTGGAGCTGCTTGGTCCTTTTATCCGAAGTGCGCCGGGAACCTACCATGGGTGGTGAGGCGAGGCGGGTGAACGCCTTTATCGTCCAGGGGTGTATAGCGCGCTATGCCGGACCGAATGAAATTCGGGTTCGGAGTACCAGAGATTGTCCACGCGATAAGCAGTCCACGGGACACCGAATGACCCGGGCCTGAAACCGCTTGGACGCACCGAATCGCACTGATGCGGCCCGGTGTTTGGCGTGTGTCCTTGTGTCAACCCCTATAGGTATCGTTTACCTTTGGCGGACCGGATTTCACCGAAGTGAGTTGTTGCAATACAGAATAAAGTCTGCTGGGTGTGTTCCTGCAATAAACCACACCGAATGAACAGAGGGTCAGACCGAATGGGAGGGATCACTGTCAGATCCGTAATTCAGACCAACCAACCACACAGAAATACAATGCCGAGCTAAACGTCACAAAATATACAGCCACCACTTATTCTTTGAGACCCTTGGGTGGGGGGTCTATACACCAGTCAACTTCGGAGCCGTCACCCAAGGCACTGGTCAGCCCTGGATGCACACTCACTTACGCGCACCACCCTCACAGAATGAGCGAACAATACAAAATATAATTCAGTCCTATCACACAGTAGTCGATCAATTCGGTCTGGGGGTGACTACCTCAACCACCAAAGACACACAGTAGGGAATATGAAATGGATGCTCGGTTAGAGCACGCAAATAGAAAATGAAGCTCTCACAGGTCACTCCAGGGCGCGAAACCCCAGTCACTGCCGACCTCGCCTTGGTACCTTTGAGTCCCCACTACACCGGTGCTCGCTACACCGGTGAGGCCTTGGAAGCGTCCCTAAACGTACTTAGACCGCGCATAGGCAGTCTCCCGGAGGGCTCTTGAAGACGAGAAAGTCGAGGCTCTACTGCTGTCCTCGGGCGCCAGAATCGTCCGCGTGTTCTTCGGCAAATTGGTTTCTGTTTAGATCTTACGTTTGGCTAGCTATTTCTATCACTTTGCTGACTTAATGTAGGTTTCACTATGCTTCGCTTGTCTTGAGTATGCTTGGGCTTCTTGGCAGTGCTTCAGTATGTTCGTCTTGTTTTCGGTATGCGGAGACTTGTTGACGGCGACACTTCTCCAGGTACACTCATCATATGATGACAGAGGTACCTGGATACACCGTCTCTTCGTCTTGGAACTGGACTTCTCCCTTGGATGTGCGGCCCATTCGGTACCGCACGTGGGCCTTGGTGGATCTTGGTCTCATCCGGTCGGGATCGACGCCGCTGCGTAAGTGCACGCGGCGCGCACTAGACTTGTTCTTGGTGCGTCGACATCCAGTGTGGGCACGGTGGACGGACCGAATGAACGATCTGGTCCGTCCCCATCCGGTGCGGCACTTCTCCATTTTGTACGCCATCACCGGGGTGCACCACGATCCGGTCCGGACGACACGAGGCTTCATCCAGCGAGGTCTTGTGTGCGCATGATCATGTCTGGTGGGGCAGATTCAGTGGGGTAGTCCGGCAACTTGACTTGAGCCAATGCAGGCAGTGACCAGGATACGTTCACTGGCCACACTTTCACGCCTTGGGCCTATCCTGCAGTTAGGGAAGTCGGCGGACGGACAGGATGCGTGATTCCGCACCGAACATGAGCGCTCATCCGGTGGGCGCATCTCCAATCCTGTGAGCCCATACTTACTGCAAGTGCCAGGTCCCACCAAATCTCCACACACATCCACAATCCACACGTCACACTCGTCTCTACCGGATCTCCACCTCATGCGACCAATCACACCTCACCATAGAGTCCACGTATCCATGGGGTCGGACATGGGTGCAGATAAAAATCTGTTTCCACATCGGGTCAACCGCCCCTCTGCTCAGGTTCTTTCACAGAGGATCTTGCCACCGAGGTGACAGGACATGACCAGAACCACACACGATGGCTCCCACTCCGAATGGAGGGTCGTACCGAATCATAAACCTCTTTCCGAGAACTCAATTCATCCAGCGCCCCGTCTCCATGGCGGGTCTTCGCACGTCACAATCCAACTGGCAGAAGCAATCCACCACAAAACACAATCCATTCTCCATTGAGCGACTCATCAGCGCCATGTCCGAGGTGAACGACGCAGCCGAGGCGCCTGGTGTAGTGGGCCTACCTTGGCTCACTACAACAGCTTACACGTGTGCGCTCGTGTATGAGGAAGCGTAGCTTAGTTTAAACTAGAGTTAATTATACTCGGGCCTCCGAGTATAGATTAATCTAAATAAACGATCCAAATAATGTTTTTGGGTTAAAATGAGAACTGTTATTTTTGTTTTATGTTTCTGACTTCCTCTAAATGTAATATTCTAAGTTGGGAATCTGCCAACGGCTGGTTGGCAGAATTCCTTTGCTATGCATGTCGCTCATTGGTTAAAAGATGCTGCTTTCAACCAATAGGAATCCTAAATGTCTATGGACCACCCGTCGTGGTGGTCGTAAATGAATGTGGCACTTGATGTAACGTACATCAAGGTCGAGGAAGTGTTCTAACCTTTAACAGACATCGCGTCTGTTAGAGTTACAAGTGGATGTAGCCACTTGTGCGTGTAACCCCGTTACACCATCCCCCCCTTAAGGTTAGACGCGCCGGTCACGGCACGTCAATCAGGCAATTGACCACTCGTCAATTCTTCACGTTGGGAGAAGGAAAACTCGAGCTCATTCCGCAATGAGCTCGCCGAAGAAGACCGCCGCTGGGACAGAGAATCTCTCTGTCCCCGAGTACCACGAGCGGCAGCAGGCGAAGCAGGACGCTCGCGCTGCTAAGGCCGCGGCGGAGCCGAAGATCGTCCTTCAGGGCTCTTCGATAGTCAACGATGTCGTTGACTATAGCGAGGACGACGTGGACATGGAGGAGGGCGATGCCTCCCCCAGCAGGCGCAAGGAGTCAATCGACAGCGACTGTATCGACCCGCACGCCGGGTCGAGACGCCCTCGTGAAGAAGACGATTCGGACGCTTCGAGTTCGAAGCGTTCGCGTTGCGCAAAGGAGACTCCGCTCTCTGCTGCTGGAGCCTTGAGCTCGCCGCGCGATGCGGCGCCTTCAAGCTCTCCACGCGCTGCTCATGCAGCGCGTGATCCATGGATGCCGTCCGCGGCAGACATCGCGGCGCGGGTGGGCAACTCGGTGCCCCGAACACTATCCCGCTGTACGTATGCAGCGCGATCGAGGACGATGAGGTGGCGGAGGGCCAGCACTTTGATCCGATGACGGATCAAAGGCGCGACTACTATATCGGACTCTTCCATGAGCTCCGATATTACTCCAGCAAGAAGACCTCTTCTCGCAGCAAAGTGCCCGAATGGCAGGCACTTTGTCAAAGTTGGAATGCCTTTGTTGATAACTTCAACAAGAATCCGGCAGCTTACCGCGAGCGGGTTAAGCATGCCCGTGAGCGCTTCGAGACGTTCTCGACGCGTGGGAGATTGGAGCAGCTCCACAGATCTTCTGTGGATGCTGGAGTTCCGTGCGCTGTGCCCGAAGGCCAGCAGTGCATGTTGTGTCTTCCGGGTGCGGCGCGCTTGAGCGACCGCGACCTAAACGGGTACACGTCGATTCGTGTACCTGCGAGCCTCAAGGATCTCCGTGCCAAGTTCATGGCACGTGAGGAACGCGACGAGCGTGGTGCTTCGAGCGCTGGGGGTGACCACAGCGCTCGCACTACCTTCGCGCCGGCAGTGCGTGGTGGGCTTCGTACGCCCTCACCATTTCCGGAACGTCCTACAGCAGGACGTTCCGCGGCTCCCATGTATCTTGGTGGGGCGGAAACCCTCTCCAACGAATACGATAACGAACCGGATGACGGTTCGTTTTCGGGATACTATGGTCGACAATACGCTCAACAATCCAACGTGTTGAGCCGTGGGCGTCACGGATCGGAGGCGGCGGTGGTGGGAACACGCCCGGGTATGGTCAACCTGGGGTTGACCTTGGGCCTCCGTCCCTCGAAGACCGGGTCGCCGCTGTGGAGCGGCTTCAGAGCAGTGACTTCGCTGCTCTGAGGCAAGAGATGGCGAACCTGAGGGCTCAAGTCGCTCAGGCCGCGCAGACCGCGTCGGACGTCTCCGTCGACGTTGGGGTCGCGTCGTGCGCTTGGCCCAGCGCGTTGACGCGCTGGAGAAAGGTTCGGCTTCCGCTTCGCGTCGGCCGAGCTAGCTGGCTCGTGCTGCTGGTATGGCTTCAGCCGCCCGACGTAAAAGGTCGGGTGGAGGCGCATGCTAGACGGGATGTCTAGCGTGTAAGCGTTGCCATGCCGTGCCAACACTGTGAACGGCCCAATGAAGCGCGGAGCGAGCTTACTCGCTCCGAAGTCGGAAACTGCATGTTTAGGCAGGTTTTGAGTAGCTAACAAGACCAATGAACCCTTCTTGAATTCATTTGTGTTGCCCCTGCCAACATTGTCTGCGTTCAGCTTCTGTCGATCGACAGAAGCTGCAATAGCGTCCTGGACAAACCGAATGACGGCTTGTCTACGCTGCACGAAGTTCATTGCGTCCGAGCTGAACTCGTTCAGCTCGCTTCCAGCAGTAGGCCCGGCCTCTGCGTTCGTCGATGTGGTGTCTGTGCCTCGCACAGACACGTTCTTCTTCTGCTTGTGTGCGTCTGTGCCCTGCACAGACGCGGTCTTCTTATTCTTGGTTGCGTCTGTGCCCTGCACAGACGCGGTCTTCGTCTTCTTGTTGGCATCTGTGTCCTGCACAGACGCGGTCTTCTTCTGCTTGGTTGCGTCTGTGCCCTGCACAGACGCGGTCTTCGTCTTCTTTCGCGTTGTTGCGGCTGACACCGTGCAGGTGTCAGCGGCATTCTGCGGCTGCTGTGTTGCAGTCGTAGATCCTCCCCATTTAAGGAAGGAGCCAGCATCCCGAGTAAGCTCGGGAGGCGTGGGTGCCTCAAGGCATTCACGTAGAACGGTGTATGCCCGGTCGAGGCATGCACCGAGTTGTTGATGGCGAACTCCGCCATCGGCAGACACTCGCTCCAGTGTTGGAACGAGTGGGCGTAGCTCTTGAGTACATCCACGAGCACGCGATTCACGCGCTCGGTCTGTCCGTCCGTCTGCGGATGATCCGCAGTCTACATCGAGAGTTGACTGCCAAGAAGTGTGAACACTTCTTGCCACAGGTGCGCGGTGAAGCGCGGGTCTCGATCGGACACGATGTCCATCGGCATGCCATGGTGTCTGAACACCATGTCAACGAACAGACGTGCCGTCTGTTTCGCAGTCACTTCGGCGGGTACTGCAGCAAGATGTACCATCTTGCTGAAGCGGTCAACAAAGACCACAACGCCCATGTTCCCCTGGCTATCCGGGGGAAGACCAAACACAAAGTCCAAGGACATGGACTGCCAACACTCCGACGGAGTCGGCAGTGACTGCAAAGGAGCCTGCGCGAACGGCGCAGGCTTCACACGTTGACACACCTCGCAAGCACGGACGTACTTGCGCACCCACTTGTACTGGTGGGCCCAGTAGAAGTCCCTCGTGAGAAGAAGATACGTCTTCTCACGGCCTGGATGCCCCGCAGTCGGTGCATCATGATACTCGTACATGATCCTGAGTCGCAGGTCATGATCATTGGGAACGACAACGCGGTCCGCGTTGTCGTTGACTGCGCTGTAGAGTAGCAACCCCTCGTGCACCCGGTAACGGTGTGCACGAGCACGAAGATGTCTTGGCAACTTCTGACGAGCTTCGCCAGAAGGCACTGAGCCATAGGCCAGCAAGAGCTTCGCGTCCGCGTCGTGCACGTACGCGGCCTTCACGTCGTCGAGGAGCGACGACGTGGGAGTGCTCGATCGCATGGCGTCAATGGCATTGACGTCGACTTCATTCGTAGCGTAGTCAGGTCGACGCGATAACGCGTCGGCCACCACATTGAGCCGTCCGGGTTTGTACTCAACCCGGAAGTTGTATTCCGCAAAGAACGAAAGCCATCTCGCCATACGTTGCGAGATGTGTGGCGACTTGACAGCCGTCCGCAGCGACGCGTGGTCTGTATAGACCACGAACGGTTTACTTCCGAGGAGATACACTCGGAACTTCGCAAGTGCATACTTCATGGCAAGGAGCTCCTTGTCATGCACCGGGTAATTGCGCTCAGCTGGCTTCAGCTGACGCGACTGATAGTAGACGACACGATCACGGCCCTCGTGATCGTGCTGCATCAACGCACATCCGATCGCGAAATCGGATGCGTCACACACAACGTGGAATGGGTGATCTTGGTCGGCCACCGCCAAGATCGGAGCCTCAGTCAAGCCTTGCTTGACTGCATCGAAGGCCTGCTGACATTCAGCAGACCAAATCCACTCGGCGTCCTTCTTCAGGAGCTGTGACAGCGGGCGTATCACGCCCGCGTAGTCCTTCACGTACTTGCACAAGTACGTGGCCGCCAGGAACTGCCGCAGTTCCTTGACGCTCGTCGGCGTCGGCCACTCATTGATCACTCTGACCTTTTCAGGGTCAGGGCGGACACCGTTCTTCCCAACGAGACACCCGAGCACGGGTATCTCGCTCGCCCCGAAGATGCACTTCTTCAGGTTCGCGTAGAGCTTGTGCTTGCGCATGAGCGCAAGCAGTTTCCGGAGATGCACCTTGTGCATCTCAACGTCGCTCATCCCGTCCGCAGCACGGCTGTGGACGAACACGTCATCGAAGTAGCTCGGTGCGAAGTCGCGCACCGAGCGCAACAAGTGCGTCACGCACCTGTTGAAGGTCGCAGGGGCGTTCTTCAGACCCTGCGGCATCACTAGCCACTCCCAGAGCATGCCACTCGGCGTGCTCACAGCCGTGAGAGGGATATCGCTCTCACGCATTAGGATCTGATAGAACCCATCGCGCAGATCAAGAGCACTGTAGACAGTGCTCCTGGCCATCGAATCGATGATAACATCTTTCGCGGTATCGGTGTCTGCGCCGGTATCGTCGCATCGTTCAGCTTATTGTACGCATGAACGATGCGCCAGCCGCCCTGTGGCTTCTTGACACAGAACGTCGGAGCACTGTGCGGGGACTTCGATTCCCGCACTTGTCCAGCTTTGCGACGACTTTCGAAGAAGTCGTCGATCGTCTTGACCTGCTCTCGCGGCAGTGGCCACTGCCGCGTGACACAGTATTTCGTGCCCGGCACGAGATCAATCTCGTGCTGAATGCCCTTGTCCTGCGGAAGCTCCGCAGGGATCTCTTCCGGAAGTACGTCCGCGTACTCCCGTAGAATCTCATAGTAGGGACTCGCCTTCAGCGAGTCCCAGCTCTGTTCTTCAAAGCGTTCTTTCTTCGTCTTGGCACTGAGAGTGTCTTCACTTTCAGTGGTGCTCTCCATGAAGAACTGCCTCAGTTCCTCATTCTCGCTCTTCGTTCTCTCGGCGTCCGAGAGAATGCATATTTGCTCGATGCGTCCATCGTGCAAGTCACGCGCGAAGCGCTTCCAGCTCATGACTGGAAGCGAAGTCAACTCTGACGCTTGCGTCGGAGGATTAGCGAGAGTCATCTCCCTGTGCCGGAACCCGGCACAGGTACGCGTCAAGACGTTCAACGTCTCGACGTTCGGCTTTTCAGCCTTCGTCTGCCCGGCAGACATCTCTTGTAGCGTCTCGGCCCCGGGCCGAGACTTGCGCAGCGACCTTCGCATGCGCCGTCTTCTTGACTTGCGGAGCCCGGCTCCGCATGGTTCTTGACCTCGTCCAGGCCCAGCCATGGACGGGTGTTCTTTCTTAATTTCGCCGGCGGGTACCTCCCGCGGGCGAGCGACTTCAAGCCCGGCTTGGTCGCGTGGCGCTTCGTCGTGCAGCCCGGCTGCACGACAGCATGCAAGTTTTTCCGGTGCGGGACGTTTGCAACCGTCCGCACCGCCTGCAGCGTCGGTTCCCGGAACCGACACGCCATCATCACCTCGACGCCTATCATTGGCGGAGTCCTCAATTACAAAGGGTGCGTCGACTCCCGGAGTCGACGCGAAATGTCTTTCGCAGCGTCGGTTCCCGGAACCGACGCGACTTCAATACCTCGACGCCTTCTATTGGCGGAGACCCCCATTACGGAGGGTGCGTCGGCTCCCTGAGCCGGCGAATAGAATTCATCAAGCCATCGACTCCCGGAGTCGACGGCGTCACGTCACCTTGGCTCCCATTACGGGCCAAAACCGATCCAATCGGGTTCGCGTCAGTCTCCACGGGCTGACGCGCGTGACTCGCTTGTGTCATCCGCGCCGCTCGAGGCCGGAGACTTCTTTGATTCGCTAAAAGCGGGTGTTGACTTCCGAAGTCAACACATTTTCTTCACTAGCCGTCGGCGGTGACGCCGACGCTATCTGTTCTCGCGCGCGCGCCCGTGCGCGTCCAGGGCGTTCCGGGACAGCGGCATTAGGCGCTGTCTCGACTAGAGATTCGCGCGCACCTACTGGTGCGTGTGTGGTGGAAACAGGGCCATCGCTCTCTGTTCCACCGTCGCGACCGAAGCGCACTAAAGTGCGCTTCTCCCAATCGATTACCGGATCATGCCGTGCAAGCCACGGCATGCCCAATACCATGTCGAACTTATCGTCCAGATCCAGGACGATGAAGGTTTCGACGAACACTCGACCCTTGTACGTGAAGCGCACGCGTACCATGCGCTTCTCGGTCTTCACGACGACACCTGTCGCCAAGCGTACTTCCAACATACTTCGAGGTATCTTTAAATCCTCGAAGTCAAGCATTGATAGACTTCGCAGTCGAATAAAGTTCTTCGACGCGCCAGAATCTACCAACGCACGACGAGAGCCGCTTGCTCTCATCGACTTCACCTTCAGGATGACAAGATCAGCCTTGTCATCTTGCTTCTTGCAGTGAGAGTGATCCTCACTGGGGCTGCAGTCCTCAGTGTCGCGTGTCCTAGGTTGACACGCGGAACTGCATTACCAGTAGGGCGCCCCGCGCCTACTGGCGTCCAGCGTTTTTGTTCGGCTGCGACGATGCCCAGCATCGCCGCGATAGCCACCTTGCTGGTGCACGGGTGCCGTGCACTCTCTAGCAAAGTGACCGATCCTACCGCATCGGTAGCACCGCACATTACTTCCTTGCCGCTGCTGGGGGTCAGCAGTGGCAGCGCTCGAGAGGTCCATCGGTTCCGGACCTCCCGTTCTCACTACCGGGCGCGGTTGCGGCCTCGGTACATGCGCGTGCAGTTTAGCCTGTCGCAGGCTAAACTCTTCCTGCATCGCAAGCGTGATGGCAGCTTCGAGAGTACCCGGGTACTCGCGGAAGAGATAGGTCTTCACAGGCCCATCTCTCAGTCCCTTCATGAACGTGACGACCTTAGTCGCCTCGTCGATCGGGTTGGTCACGATGTTCGAGACCAAGTACCGCGCTCTCTGGGCGTAAGCATGAACATCATGCTTACCCTGCTGCAGGTCGAGGAACTCTGCCCTCGACCGGAACTCATTCTGCGGGGCTCAAACGCCTGTCTGAGCTCCTCCTTGAAGCCTTCGTACGTGCTGAAGCACGTAGGGTCGGAGAGCCGGCGTCCATACGCCCAGCTCCTTGCACGTCCGCCAAGACATGACATGGCGAAGGCGACCTTCGACAACGGGTCGACGATACGTCGAGCCGCGATGGCAGTGTCGAGTTCGACAAGCCAACGGAGGAGAGGTTCGCCCTCTCTTCCGACGTAGTTGCTCACATTGAGCTTCAGTGACTGTGGGCGAGGTGTCGTCCCCGACGACCCCGCGGTATTGGCAGCAGCATCTTGCTGCTCCCTCATGATGAAGCCCAGGGCAACACCGTGTTGCTCTGTCGGCGTTAGCGTACGCAGCATCGTAGCTACAGCCGCTTCACCAATGACTGTTGACAGTCGTTGGAGGGCTTCCCACTCTGGGTCTGACAGGTGGGGACAGTCAGCGCGTGCAACATGGGTTGCAGGCGTCGTGGAGCTTTCCATAGACACTTCGGTATCCATGGGAAGGTTCTCGGCTCCGTGTTCGTGCGGTGACGTACGAACTCAACTTAGTCGGTCGTTGGACGGACTACAAAGTGCTACCACGTGTAGTGGGCCTACCTTGGCTCACTACAACAGCTTACACGTGTGCGCTCGTGTATGAGGAAGCGTAGCTTAGTTTAAACTAGAGTTAATTATACTCGGGCCTCCGAGTATAGATTAATCTAAATAAACGATCCAAATAATGTTTTTGGGTTAAAATGAGAACTGTTATTTTTGTTTTATGTTTCTGACTTCCTCTAAATGTAGTATTCTAAGTTGGGAATCTGCCAACGGCTGGTTGGCAGAATTCCTTTGCTATGCATGTCGCTCATTGGTTAAAAGATGCTGCTTTCAACCAATAGGAATCCTAAATGTCTATGGACCACCCGTCGTGGTGGTCGTAAATGAATGTGGCACTTGATGTAACGTACATCAAGGTCGAGGAAGTGTTCTAACCTTTAACAGACATCGCGTCTGTTAGAGTTACAAGTGGCTGTAGCCACTTGTGCGTGTAACCCCGTTACACCTGGCGGCAAGCCATCGAGCCCGGCACAACTTCCGCTAGCTCCTCCGCAGGGAGGTGGTGACGCGGGTGCCAACTCGGGCTCGGATGGAAGCACCGGCGTCTCCGGCGACAAGCGCGCGTCCAGCAGCGGCGACGGTCACGGTGATGGCCCAACCCAAGACGGGGAAGGGTGCTACGACGTCCAAGCGCGCCGCGCACGGCGACGAGGGCGCAAACACCGAGAACGAGGGGGTGCAGGAGGCCGGCGATCTCCACCCGCGAGAGAGTTCACACAGCGCGTGCTCCGCAAGCAGCGCAGCATTTCCGGGCGAATCCTGTCCGCGCAAGAGGCTCTCATCTTGCCTGCGGGTTCCGGTCTCCCAGTGGCGATCAACTTCGGTGCGCCGGCTGACAACGGGTCTCCAGCGGGGTGGGACCCTCCTCCTGAGTACAATCAGGATGGCGCCTACTGTATGGTGAGCGTCCCCGCGCGTCTGGACCACATCGACAGCAACCGCTTCATCCGCGAGGGGTATGGCGGGTTGGAGGTGCTGACGTCTATCGAGGGGCTTTCTGCTACGGACTTGGCCGAACTGAATGAACTGGTGGGCGAGCGTGAGGACGTCAACGAATTATTCCTGCGGCCTCTCGACCATTCGCCCAACCCGACCGAGCTAGAAACTCTGCTCAATTCTCTCTCCGCTCGTCGCGAGATGGCCTCCATTCTGTCCGTCTACGGATGTCGCGACTTGGCTGCGCGGGTGTTCAGTATGACTACTATCATGCGGCGCATGCTCGTTAAGTACCGACTCATGCGGCACCAAATCGAGACGCAAGGATCCGGTACGGCCGACATGCTGTTCGCCACCCAGAAGGAAAACGCGCAACTTCAGGCCACACTGGGTCAGCTAGTCGGGCAGTGGCAAGTTATCACCGACCACCTCACGGAGGAAAAGGAGAAGACCACAGAGCGTTACCGGGCGGACTTCAGGAAGCTGATGACCGAGCACGAAAACGAGAAGCAGTCTCTGCGGGAGCAGATCTCGGCACTGGTGGCCAAGGTCGGTACGTCCAACAGGTGCGTCGAGTCTCTCGCGTCTCACGCCTTCGACGTGGACCGAATGATGAACTTCCTGAATCGCAACCAGACCAAGGTGACTGGGAACTGGCGTCGTTTGGAGGAGCTATTACAGCACTACAGGCTCGGTACGGCTCCGCCGCCCGAATGGCAGACGCTGATCAACGTCACTTCGGCCGATGACATGTTTGCTGAGCCGGGTCCGTTCAGCTTCCGTCACGAAGATGACACCGAAGAGAAGGACAGCGGCGACAACTCCGGACCGGACGGCGACACCGGAGCAAGTGGTGGCACCAAACCAGGCGGCAGGCGCGTCTCCATTCTGGATCTCACTGGTGACTCCAAACCGAGGGGTCAGACGTCCGCGCGGTCATCATCTGGTACGGCCAAGGGTCAACGTGACGTTCCGGACCAAGTACAGTGGCGTCCAACCGCATGGGATGCGTCTGGTGACTCCGCTCGTCCGGTTAGCAAGGAGTACCTGATCGACGAGAAGACCGCGTGCGCCTCCTTGGCTAACCTCCCGATAGTGTGGCGCAAACTTCGCACGGACGTCCAGTTGGCCATGCGTACCGGGTTGACGTATCATGCCGCCATGAAGTTGCTGGACAAGGATACCATGGCTCACGACTTCTTCTTCCCGTTCGAGTTATCCTGCATGTTGGCGCGCATGATGTTCACCGCTTGGACTCCACTTACTGGACGACGTACGTGCCGGAAATCTATTATCTGCGCGCCGAGGCGATACTGGATCGGGTTGGGCCGACAACGACGAGACTCCGGAGTACTGGCCGGATCTGGTCGACTACACTCAGGATGACAGCGACTTGTTTCTCGGACCGGATGGCACTGAGGGTGACAACGAGAACCGTGACCCCGAGTGGGAGCCCAGTGCGGAAGAGAAGGCCAAGATTGCTCGAGCTACAGCCAGAGAGGATGAGCTGCGCGCGCTGCCAGTGAGATTGCGGGACTCGTCTGCTGCTCAAGATTCGGTATCTCCCCTCCGCAGGTCCAAGCGTCGCACCAGCTCGATGTCGTCCCAGTCGGATTCGGTATCCAGTGTACTTCCGCCCAAGAAAAAGAGGAAGTCCCGACCGAGCGACGACCGTAAGAAGTCGCCCCTGGTCCAAAAGGACATGGAGGAACTCACACCGGAAGAGCTGATGGTGATCGAGAAACCTGGTCCGGGCGTCACATCCTGGCGCCACAAGGGGATCCTGACTACGTTCGCACCCAGCCCAGCCAACGCTGTTGATTAGTGTCCCGGGTTCCCCGATTACGCACCGAATCACAATGGTGGCACCAAACCTCTAAAGGCTCGGTTCCAGCCTGACGAGTACGAGATCATTCTGGACAGCCACCCTGGTGAGCGCATGTTCCGTCGGCGGGTCGTGCATCTCCTATTCCACAAGCGCAGCGCGCTACCAGACAGCGCTCTCAAGGTTCTGACCGAGATCGCGGGGTATATGGAGGGCAACGCGATGACGTTCTGGCACGCTGGTCACTGGGTCACGTTCGAGGCAGGCAGCCAGAAGGCCGCCAGAGCTCAAATGACCCGCAAGAAGCTTCATGACGCGGCTCTCAAGGACTACAACAAGCCGATCGCTAGGCTGAAATCGTCCGGAGCGCCGGAGACCATCCTGTACGAGCCGGGCATTTGGGTGTATCCCGCCAAGCTCTGCCACTGGATCCTGTTCGACCGGTCGAAGACACGCCGCGGCGCCGAGCCGTACACGATGATGGAGCAACTGGCGATCCTGGACCGCGCGGAACCTGCTCGTATTCAGTGGACCGGGTGGTCCACCAACGACCTGATCGCTGAGCGACCTCCGGAGATCAATCATGCTTCTGACTCCGGACGAACTGCGCGGCAACTGGATCTCCGTCGAGCACCAAGATTAGCCACACATTCGGTGTCACCTTTCGCTAACTGCATAATTCCACACATTCCATATTCATCACTTGCTTTCTGTTCCCTCATGTCGTTCACTTGGTCTGTCTGATCCAGATTCGGTCCGTTCGCTCCATGTTCGACCCGTTCACACTCGTTCACTCCACAATCACCTGTTCGTTCTGTCTGCTAACACCTCTTTCACTCTCGTTCACAATCTCCACTCATCGTCGTTACCAAATCCACAGTCGAAAATCACATCCAGGTTCAGTCGGCTCATATCAGCGGTCAGGATCGGTCGGTCCATTCTGTGCGCTAGGCACTGGGGTAGCCTGCATAGACTGGAATCGAGCCTTGGCGCGGGCACTCTGGTTGAATTCATACAGTAGTGCACCACAGTTGAGTTGGGTTATTGGCAACCACTCCGGATCATCGTATCCTTTCCACTTGACTTGGTACTCGCGAATGCGCTTGGACGTGCGGGTGCGCTTGGTCCACCGGAGGTCTAGAATCTTTTCAACTTCATACTCGTCATTCTGTCCGTCCGGCTCCCAGCTGTCTTCAGGCAGCAATGCCGCATCGAAATCGTCATCGGCATCCAGTTCAAGTTCCACAGTGGGTCGTTTCGGGAACAACGCTCGGGGCTTGAGTCGACTGACGTGCACCCACGGGTTGACACGATATCCTGTGTCCTCGACCTTGAGCTTCACACGGAAGTCGTCGTGTACATCGTCGATCCTGAACGGCCCGTGCCACATGTGGGCTAACTTGCGACTCAATCCGGTCTGGACCTTAGGAATATAGAGCCATACCGAATCCCCCTTCTCAAATCCGGTCTTCAGTCGTTCGGAGAGTTCTTTCCACCTTCGTGTCTGCTCCTCGGATCGGGTCCGCTTCGCTTGTTTCTGGAGATCTTCGGCACATGCGATCGCATAGCTGTAGTCGCGCTGAAACTTCCGACGCCACTCGTACGCTGTGCGTTCGGGCAGGCTGGATGGCTTCGGTCCCAACATCGCCGACACCGGTCCCTGTGCGTCCCAACCGTGGACCAAATAAAATGGCGTATCCAGTCTGGTCGCGTCGAATGAGGTATTCAGTGCAAACACCAGTCGTTCGGCGTGGTCATCTCAGTCGGACTGGTCTGCTTCAGCGATGTAGGCGTGGACGCTCCGAATGACGGTCTGGACGGACCGCTCCTGTTGGCCGTTCGCCTGGGGCCGATATGCCAAGGTTGCACGTTGACGGCTGCCCAACAGCTCCCGGAAACAAGTGAACACCTCGCTCATGAAGCGTGGGTCTTGGTCGTGCCTGATCATCGATGACGCACCGAAACTCCGAAAGACTCGCTCTTCGTACGCTTCTGCCACATCCTGTGCCGTCGTAGACGACATGGGCTTACACATCACGTAGCCCGAGAATGAATCTTGGAACAACAACAGGAAGGTATTTCCCAGCGCTGACTTGGGCATGTGCGTCACAAAATCCATAGACACCACTTCGAATGGGCGTCGGGGCTCGATGTTACCAGGCGACGGTCCAGGATTGGGAGGCTGCCCTTTTCCGCTTGCACAATTAACACACTCTTTCACAAAACGCTCGACATCGGCGTACATACCAGGCCAATAAAATTCGGTCCGGAGTCGTTCGTGTGTGCGTGTGATGCCTTGGTGCCCGCCTTGAAAATCCTCGTGGGCGTAGTGCAACAGGTCTGCGCACAGAGGCCGCGGCACCACCAGGCGAGGCTCATCCTGTACGTCCCGAGGTCGGTCCCGTGTGGAACGCGCGAGTCGATACAGGACGCCCCTGGCATCCAGCGCAAACAGGTCAGACAGCTTCGCGACCTTCCGCAGTCGCCTGGGAGAGAATCGCTCCAGATCTCCACTCAGATACGCTTTGACCTCTGCGATGAACTCATCCTGGTCCTGGTGCGCCTTAATTCTTCGCCATCGTTCAGCTTGGAACTCCAGCGGGCCCAATGGCTCACTGGATTTGGTCTGCTCCTGTGCTCCCGACCGGGTTATGACCGCCATGACACGAGCACAGTTGGGGAGTAGTGTTGACTCATGGTCCGGTTCGGCACTGTCTGGTACCCCCTTCATCCGGTGTCGCCACGGCCTCGGTCACATCTCCATTTGGTGCGTCCCGCTCGGATTCGGCGACATCCGGTGTCACGACGATTGGCTTCATCAGCTTCTCATGGATCTTCGACACTCGCTGCAGGTGGGTTCGCTCTTCCTCATCCTGCACAGTCCACGTAGCACCGAGGGCCAGTGTCTTGGACGTCAGGTAGTCTGCGGCCGAAATGTACTCGCGCTCGACGTGAACTAGTCGCAGCGTTGCACTGGGCCAGGTGGCGCGGCAGGTTGGGTTGGTTACAATTGAGCAGCCCTTGAACCTGCTGTATCACGATGCGAGAGTCTCCGACTACGATCAGGTCCGTAATTCCACGGTCGAGTGCCATGGTCAGCCCATTCAGTAAGCCGTGATACTCTGCGTCGTTTACTGTGACGTCGTTCAGAATGAAACCTCGCGCATCCAGTAAGTCCCAACCGGGTAGGCTCAACAGAATGCATCCGCAGCTCCCCTGACGCGTCGATGTCTTCGCGGCTCCGTCGAAACTGAGCATGATCCCTTCAAAGTTAGCGTCCAGCATCTCCACGCTGATAACCGGAGGTGGCTTGACGCGCCCCTTGGCTGGGATCAGCGACTCCGCGATCCGGTCTAGATGCTCTCGGGGGGTAATGCCCGCACCGAGTATGGCAGCCAGACCGTCTTCGTCTCGTTGGACACGGCGAAACTCCAGATCCCATTGTGATAACGCGACGCCCCAGGGCACACAACGTCCATCTGCCGACTTGGACTGGATCACCCACTTGAGTACCGAATAACGGGTGTATACAACCAGTGGGCACCCCTCCAGGATCGTCCTGAAGACATCCAGCACTCTCATGACTGCGATGACTTCTTTCTCCGCGACGTGGTACCGAATCTCAGACTCATTCAATACGCGCCCCGTGAAACGCACGGGCTGGATCAGTCCGTTATGTTCTTGCCCGAGGACCGCGCAGGCGGCCCACTTTTTAGCGTGCGGGATGATGATGAATGGCTTGGTTCGGTCCGGATGTCGAAGCAACGGAGTTGACACGATCTTCCGCTTCAGAATCTCGAAAGCTTCGTTCGCTCTGGACAGGCCCCTGCCGGCGCGCACCTGATCATCACTCAGCTCGTACAGGACGGCAGCCACTACCGGGAAGTCCTCGATGAACTTGTGGTAGTAGTTCAGACTGCCCAAGAAAGACTGAATACCCTTCAAAGTAGATGGGAACGGCAGATCCAGGACCCCCTTGGCGATCTTCGGTGTCGCTCGGAGTCCTTCAGCGCTGATCTCGTGCGATAGGTACGGAATCGAGCGCTTACCGAACTCGCTCTTCGGCAGACTGACCGAAATGTTCCAGTACCGCAGTCGGAAAAGTAACGCATCCAGGTCGACACACAGTTGGTCCCACGTCGGTGCCCCGTGTGCGATGTCATCGATGTACGAGCTTCGCCCGAGGACCGGACCCATCTGCACCGGCGCTGGAATATTGCGCTGGAACACGGTCATTTGGTCCGTCCATGCGGGAAGGTGTCGACCGGACAGGATCTCCTCATCAGATTCGGTACTGCTCGGCACAACATTGTTCTCTCGCGGCTTCAAACCCAGATAATCCAGTACGTCCTGATCCACTTCATCCTCCTCTTCGGGTGACAGTCGCACAAAACCCCACAAGCAGGTGTTCAGCATCTGCTGGTAGACCAAAGGAGCATTCTTCAGACCGAATGGCATGCGTCGCCACTGGTAATGACCAAATGGCGACACAAATGCCGAGATGAGCTTGGCTCGCTCTGTCATCCTGATCGCCCAGAAGCCACTGGCCATGTCCAGGCTCATAAACCACATCGCACTCTCGAAACCGATCAAAAGATCGTCGATAAGCCGGAGCGGATAGTTGGACAACTGAATGAAACCGTTCACGAGCCGATAGTCGATGCACATCCGGATGTCGATCCCGTTCTTCTTCAGCACGATCACGATTGGTGAAGCCCAGGGTGAGGTGGACGTCTCGATTAATCCGGTCTCCAGCAACTTCTTCAGCAATTCATACACTTTCATCGCGAGATGCGGTGCGACCGAACGGGCTCTCTGTGCGACCGGCTTAGCATCTCCCACATCCAGATCGCAAACAATTCCGCGAGCCGGTGCCGGCGCTGCATTGCCGTCGCCTAAGAAGATCCGCCGGTGGTATTTCAGAATGTCACGCAAACGGCGTTCGTCATCCGGTCTGCTCACTCCAGGTTCACCGACATCGGCCTTGTCAATGTCGCATTCGGGACTCAGATCCTGTACCTCCGGAAGAAGCGCTAGCTGGTCTCGTTGCTGTGACAACAAGTCACAGCCTTCATGAATGTACACGGCAGGCTCGAGGTTCAGTTCCTCAGCATTCAGTCGCATGACTCGTTCGTACTCCATCTTGAGCTTCTGGACGGGAGTGCCGGACAGAATCTGGGAGGCCAAGTCGGACACGTCTTCGGCGGCCTCATCCGGTTCGTCTTCTGACACTTCGGGTTCATCTGGTGCAACCGCGTCAAAAAAGATGTCTTCATCCTATAGAGCACCATCATCCTGTTCAACCACGTCGAAGAACCCTTCGCCATCATCCGATTCAGTGTCGTCAAAAGAGATCTCCCCGTCGTTCCGGCTCGCAGCCGGTGGAGCCATCCCGTCCGGCTCGACATCACTGGGAAGGGGAGTTAAGCGTTTGAACGACTCTTCCTCCTCAACCAAATCCTGCAGGACCGGATCTTCAGGCAATTCCACAATCTTGTCCGACTTGACAGCTGGATTCTGTAACACCGCTGCGAAGCAAGTCACGTCCTTCTTGCCGTCCGGATGCATCATCGATTTGGTCGGCCAGTTGTACTTTGCAGGCTCTACAGCAGGCGGTTCACGATCCCAGAGCGATTGGAGGCGATGCTGCTCCCGTAACTTGCCTTATTTCGACAAAGTGTTTTCGTCGATCAGCACTTGCCATTCCTTGTACGCCCTTGATCCTGGACGGACAAAACGCCCCACGGATGGAAAGAATCCATACTCCACGATGTAGGCTAACGTCGTTCCGGCCGTTATCCAGAGATTGTACTCCGACAAATTCACCACCTTGACTGCTTCAGGCCAACCCTTCGCTCCGTACACAATCTTGGTCACCCAGCGATCACCACGTCCGGCCCACACAACCTCTCGTTGTGGGTTGGCTTGGCCGAACCGAATGCGGACCACTGCTTCATCGCCCGGTCGGAGGTACAGGGTTTCCGGTGCCTGGACCGGCAACCTCAGCCCTTGTCGGCGCTGTACTCTGTCCCCGTTCATGAGCACAGGTTCCTCATCCGGTAACTGCAGTAATCCTTCGCGCACACACAATCGAACTCCGGCACAGAACATGAAGTTCATACCCAACAACACGTCCACACCTTCACCGATGTTCGCAACCCACACGTCCATGACATACACGACTCGCGCACCGAGCGTGATCTTGACTTCCGTACTAGCAGAGATGTAGGTGGTTTTGCCACCCAATCCGGACACCTTGATCTGTTTGTGTCGGTTGAGCTTGATCTTGACTCTACGCGCAAGTTTCAAACTGATCATGCTCACCGACGCTCCAGTGTCCATCAATATCTCCAGTCGCAAGTCATTCACTGCACCATGCACCGTAGCCACTTCATGCGAATCCTTATCTGGCTCATGATCTACCCACCATCCGTACCGCTCACCCGGTTCCAAACGAAATTCGGTCGGTCCATCCGGTCTCCGCGATTCGGTATGGCTCAATCCAGAACGATCATCAACTCGGTCAGACTGAATCGGGTCATCGTTGCTCAGAGAAATCATGCATTGTTGGTGGTTATCTTAGCGCTTGGCTCGCAGTTCCGGTCCGACATAGGCTAACACACAATTCAGGGGGCTTACGCGCGGCGCGTACTGGGTCCCCACCCAGCGGGCTTAGTGGTTTAACGGCCCACCTGAACTTGTCGCCTTGTCGTCCAGTAGCTGATCCAGTATGTTCTTTGGTACGTCCTTCAGTGCTCCTTCTTGGGCCAGCTTCTTCAGTGCCTCCAGGGTCTTCATCATCTCACAGTGTCCATCATGAAAAAGTCCGCACAGCTTGCATGGGAGAACTTTGCACACACGCATCGGGTGTCCACGTCGGTGACAGCGGTCGCACACAATGTCCATCCAGCAATTCTCCGGGCGGTGTCCGTGTCTCTCACACTTCTCGCAGAACTCGTTCCAGTCAGGATTGTTCCCCCTTGGTGACTGCGGCGCCGACGACGGACCGAATCTTGATACTCCAGATTGTTGTCCTGGGGGCGGGGGCTTCCATCCCGAACTGGTCATCACACGGTACACCGCATCACGTACTACACCTTCATCCAGTACGGGCTGCACCGGATCCGGGTCGGCTTGTCGAGTCGGGGCAGGGGGCCGGATCTGACTTCGGTGCGGCAGGGACCAAACCCTAAACCCTAGATCCTCCACCTCCTCCTGAAAACGCACATGCCGATCCTCTCCGTCAGACTCATCCTCGCTCTGCGCAATATACGCACGTCCAGAAGGCTTCGGTCTGAATCGATCGCGGTCACGGTCGCGGCGAGCATTGTCCGCACGGAAGTCGCGCGGTCTGGATGACGGTTCCTCACGCTCGCTGCCCTGGTATTCCTCATCGTGTTGACGCAGAATGAACTCCAGGTCGTCGATACTGTGTATGCGCTGACTCTTCAGACTGGATCGCAGCCTCGATTCGGTAAGCTTCCTGATGAATCGCTTGATGTGCATCTCTCGCGTCTTCGGCGACTTCTTGAAATTCACATTAGCCTTGTAGGCCGCAGCGTTCAACCGATAGAAAAAATCGAGGGCTGATTCGGTCCGTTTCTGGCTGGCTGAGTAGTAGCGCTCCGAATCGGACACCTTCGACCGACAGTACTTGTTCTTGAACTCGCGGGATAGCAGACTCCAGGTGTCACGCGTGTGCCTCGGCAATTGTGCACGCCAGTGACGTGCGGACGTCGGCAGCTTCAGGCGCAATTCGTAGACCTTCATGCTGTCCGTCCAGCCACCCTGGACCGTCAAAGCGAGGAATCGCTCCCACCACCTTGTCCGCTCCTGGTACGAGGCCTTGTCGTCGAAGTCTTCAAGCGAACTGGAGCTCACGTACGGTCGGAAGTTCATCACCGTCTTGCCATCCTGTGTCGTCACCGACGTGGAGTGCGTAGGCACATTGGCCAGTGAGTCGTCCGAGTCGCTGGAGCTGTAGCCTTCGTCGGAGTCGTCGTCCGAGCTTGAGTCCGGGTCCGAACCGGAGGGGTCACCGCCTCTGCGGCTCCGCCTACCGGATGAACGCTTGCGCGCCCCAGACCCGGTGTCCTTCGCACTCTTGGAGGCCTCGCCCTTCGCGGGTGGAGGTTTGGAGTCCTTCGTGGGTAGATCTTGCTTGCCTTTGGCCGGCGCGGCCCGTGCGGCGCGAGCTTTAGCCCCTGCAGTCGCCTTCGCCTTGAGAATGCTGTCGATCGTCGCTTGGAGCTGAGTTGCTAGAAGCTCGTCGGCACGAAACGACACAGATCCGCTGGGTGCCTGACCAGATGGGATAGGCACACTGGGAACTGGGTGCGACGTCTCACGTCCGGTCTCTGTCTTCACTTCCGTTGCCGAATCGAGTCCCGATGTTGCTGGAGCAGCTGGATTTTCCTGGCGTGTTGCACGAAGGTTGCACAACTGATGGGCCTGAAACCGCTGAATGTTCCGGGAAGATTCTCGCTCCCTCTCCCGTTCAGCTTCAAGCTGGTGGACCTTCTCTTGGAATAAATCCAGTTGGGCGTTCAGTCCCTGCTGGACGTCCTCGGCCCAGCGTGCTCGTTCGGCTTCGGCTTGCGCTTCCTACTGCTTCCAACGCTCGGTGAACTCCGCGGCGGCGCGCGCGTTCCAGGCGGGCTGCCTCAGCGCGGGCGTTCTCAATGGCGGCGGCCACCTCGTGCTCCTGGATCGGCGACACTGGAGGCTGGCCGGACCGGATCGGGGCTCCGGGACCGGAGCGTTCTGTCCCCATCCGGTCTGCTGACTGCCGTGGACGGCAGCATTGCGTCCGGCCAGCTCCTGAATCGCGTAGAACGCATTCTGGAGGCCTTCACCCAGTCGAGCCGTGTTGGCAGCGGACTCTGCTTGGCTCAGCTCCATCCTGGCCAGGGCATCCTGCGTCTGGCGCATCGTGTTGAGCGCGACTTGGGACGCCTCAGACATCACGGACATCGCTGAGCGACTTGACCGACCGGATCGACTCGACCTGGACGACCGACTCGGTGCGCGCTTCGATCTCGACGACCTTCGGCGGCGGTTCCGGTCAGCGTCGCTGGAGTCGGAGTCGCTCGGTGACGGGCTCCGCTTCTCGCGTCGGGAGGAAGCGTGCCTACCGGATGACGCTCTCGACCTTCGGTCACTCCGGACAGTAGTGTGATCGGACTCCGACATAACGACATCGCCCTGACCCACCACCGTCGATGACCGAGGGAGTGCTGTCCGGGTGATCTCCACGGTTCCTCCACCTGCGCCAGACCGAATCGCTCCCGCTTGCGCGGTCATCACCATGGGTCCGTACCCAATCGCGGACATGTGCCTCGCGGCATCGTGTCCGGACCACAGCGACGACGACGACGAGCTGCCTCTGGACGACCGAGCTCCCGATGCCGCACTGAACGTCGACTCATTGGATCCTGCCGTCGTACCGAACAAGCTCGAATCGAGATCTGAGGGTGAGCGTGACGGCGGACCGAATGGAACCAGCACTCCGGTACCGGATGCGCGTCCAGACTCGCTGGAGGCGTGGTACGAAGGGAGCGAGGAGAGCGACGGCGTCGACAGCGGTGGCGCTGACGGGATCGACGATGCGGACTGGACGGACGACGGGCGAGGCGGTCCGTGCTGCGGGCGCTTGGAATCCGGTTCGCCGGTGGACGACCCTTGCGGGCTTCGTGTCCGCCGGAGCCCGGCCACTCGTAGACGCAGGACAAACTCGCGACCCAGTTGTCCAGCTTCGTAATCCGACATCAATAAATCTTCGTCGTCATCTTCAGCATGGTAGTCCAGGATCGGTGCTCGCACAGCTTGCAGCGGCGTTGATCCAGTGTTCCCAGCATTCGGTCCGGTCAGGTCGTGAACGTCCGGCGCATCCAGTACGATCTTGGAAGGCACACCGGATGCCAGCACGCGCCACTCGATCAGCTCGAACGCGAGGAACCGCTGAACGTCTTCGACCACAGAGCGCACCAGGCTCGGTGCGACTCAGGAGGACTTGGACCGGAACCACATGGGATCAGGTTGTGAAACCTGAAACCAGCAGCGAAGAGGAGAGACTGGATAAGCACAACGCACTCGCGTGGCGAGAGCAGGCTCAGCGGAATCACGATACCCGTGACGTCCTGGTCCAGACACAGCTCAAGCCGTACCGAATCCAGCTCCGCGATCCATGCAGCGTCTTGACTTGCGATCGCCATTCGGTCCGACAGGTACTTCGACGTCGCCAACGCAGCTGCCCACCATTCGGTGAAGTCGGGTGCCGGCTCGGGCCAGGCATACTCCACCTTGAGCGCGACGACGCGCTTTCACGGTGCTGCTCCCAGCGGCGCACTTGCTCAGCCACGTACGCCTTCGCCTGAGCCTCGCTCACTTGGGCCTTGGTCTCGCTGTGTCCTCGAGAGTCCGAGGGCGCCAGACTGGATCGGGCTTCACTCTTGAGCGCGGGTGCTTCGGCAGTCGCGGCCGGTCCGGATTGCGCGGGTGCAGACCGGGTCTCAGCTTCGTCGTTCAGTACGCCGTCTTCTTGGACAGTCGACAGCAGTCCTTCGTGCTTGATCGTCGGGGCTTCGTCCAGAATCTCGACTTCATCATCCGGCTGAGGAGAGTCCGAAACTCGATCCTCGGCCGGGGCTCAACCTCATCGGCGCCTCCCACAGACGCCTGGGCGGGTTCCTTGTCCTGTGTGAACTCACCCTCATCCAGTCCCGTCGCCGGGTCTGGGACACATTCGGTGCCGGCCGGCACAGACTCGGTCGAGTCCGCCTCCAGAGCCTCGTCCTGGTTTGCTTGGTGCGCATCCAGAGCGGAGGACTCCGGGGCCGCTTGATCTTGAACGGCCGCCGACGCCTTCTTCTTCTCCTCCAGGGCCACCTTGCGCTTTTCCGCGCCAGTCTTCCGAGCCTCCCGGACAACGTCGTCCAGGGCCTTGTGCTCCTCCGGCGGCAACCCTTGTCCTCGACGCGACTGACGAGACGCCTCACCGCGTCCGCCTCCGCGTCCACCCTCACGTGCTTCCTTCCTTCCAGTCATAACCCAACTGTTAGTCCGGGGAGTCAGTAGAAACACCCCTTAAGACCAAATCAATATACAAACAACTCCAGTGGAATCCTAGGCAACCAAATCCGGGCACGCGCACCAGCTGAGGCGAGGCGGGTGAACGCCTTTATCGTCCAGGGGTGTATAGCGCGCTATGCCGGACCGAATGAAATTCGGGTTCGGAGTACCAGAGATTGTCCACGCGATAAGCAGTCCACGGGACACCGAATGACCCGGGCCTGAAACCGCTTGGACGCACCGAATCGCACTGATGCGGTCCGGTGTTTGGCGTGTGTCCTTGTGTCAACCCCTATAGGTATCGTTTACCTTTGGCGGACCGGATTTCACCGAAGTGAGTTGTTGCAATACAGAATAAAATCTGCTGGGTGTGTTCCTGAAATAAACCACACCGAATGAACAGAGGGTCAGACCGAATGGGAGGGATCACTGTCAGATCCGTAATTCAGACCAACCAACCACACAGAAATACAATGCCGAGCTAAACGTCACAAAATATACAGCCACCACTTATTCTTTGAGACCCTTGGGTGGGGGGTCTATACACCAGTCAACTTCGGAGCCGTCACCCAAGGCATTGGTCAGCCCTGGATGCACACTCACTTACGCGCACCACCCTCACAGAATGAGCGAACAATACAAAATATAATTCAGTCCTATCACACAGTAGTCGATCAATTCGGTCTGGGGGTGACTACCTCAACCACCAAAGACACACAGTAGGGAATATGAAATGGATGCTCGGTTAGAGCAAGCAAATAGAAAATGAAGCTCTCACAGGTCACTCCGGGGCGCGAAACCCCGGTCACTGCCGACCTCGCCTTGGTACCTTTGTGACACGAGGTGGTTTTCAGAAATTTGCCGATGACGTGCCGTCACTCTTACAACCTGGAGTTTGTATCAAGGTATGATTGGTGGATAACTGGGATGGGCACGGCTGTACCCGTGCGACACGAGTGACGTTGGTGGGAGAGAAGTGATTCATTGGGACAAATCGAGTGCCTGACCGCAGATGGGCCCAACTGACTGGAAGTGTGAATCCTGGGAGTGCACACCCAGGAATCCAGAAGACCACTCAGTCCAGTCCCGGACTTTCCCTTACGATGAGTGCCTAAAGGCTGGCGGAAAGTGTCTCTGGAGAACGTATCCCAGAGTACACCTCATCTTGCTGTGGGTCAGAGTACTACTATGGATCAGATCCCCTGAAAACCAACCCCACTACCACCGTGGACATGCGCCGGAAGCCGTACAACCCGTTAAGCGTTCGTATTTGTGGAGATACACGCGAGTCTGTGATGTACACAACCTATGATCCAGAGTATCACACAAGAAATCCAGAGTACCGGATGATGATCCAGAGTCCACCCCCCCCTAAGAACAGGTGACCCAGAGTTTCAAGTGATCCTCTGGATTTGGACTGTGAACCCAGATTCCCTATATTCAGAACAAGTGTTTCTCAAGTCAACACCCAAGAATCCCCAAGAACCCTCAAGAGCTCCCCTGAATTCCACTGATTCTCAGAAGCAATCCAGAGTATTGTGGTATAGCAGTACACACAAAATCGTCAGATGTGGTAACTTGGCTACAAACACAACAATAGCCGAGCTGGTCGGCTTTGTTGGCCTGCGCCGGGTTGCCCCCGAGCGGTTCGGCCCAACCGGGACAGCGGGTGTCTCGCCTCTCGCCGAGACCTGCCAACCAAGATCACCTCCCGGAGAACCGCCGAGTTCGACGGTCTCCGTTCACACAACCCTGTGCCCTCCACCAAAGGATGGACGACGGCGCACGGAGCGCTTTACAGGTCGCCGAGAGCAAAGGCTTCTCGACTCAGCAATCAGTGCCCGGGACGTACGGGAACACCGGCTCGCAGCGGGGCGAGACTTTCCTTCGCGCTTGGCGAGACACGCGCCCAACCCGGGCCGACCTTTATCTCTTGGCGCTGCCAGCCGAGTACCCTACAAGCTTATGCCTCTCGGGTACCGGCTGCAGACATAATCCGGCCCCGCGCAGGGACTTACCGGAACGTATGCACGTGTGTTAGGCCTAGAAAATTCTGCTCTGTTGTCTGTTATCTTTGTCGGGCGCCCTGAACGGGCGTCTCCACTACTCCTAAGCTCCTATTCAAACACCAAATGAAAGTGGGCGGTTTTGGATCTCAGCCGACCCTTCGCTGAGCTCGGCGATGCTTGGGCTTGGCTGGTCCGGATAAGCCGTCCGGATAATCGTTGAACTCGGCTGAGCCGGATAACTCGTCCGGATAGGCTGGTGAACTCGGCTGAGCTCGACTACCGGTACAGTGTACCACTCCAGCCGAGTTGGTCTCGCGAAATCTGGTGTTTCCTACACCACAACTGCCCCGGTCATGTTCCGAGCCGAGTTGGTGAGGGACTTGACCATCACTCTTCGAGTCGGGCCCAATCTCGGCTAAAACTCCAACGGCGGCGAACAAGTCACTTCGCCATGTCTTCGCCTGGCGCTCCTGCCGCTCCGCCGGTACGTCCTTCGCTTCCGGTCACTCCATCCATGCTGCTGCTAACTCTCCATCTGCTGATCTTCACAGGCTTCCGCGCCGCCACCTTCACAACCGTCACATCCTCCAGCGCGAGATGAGGAGGAGTCCGCTGAGTTCGCCGACTCGGCGTCCTGGGCTCGCGGGGTCAGCGATGGGCAGGTGCATCCTGTAATCGACTTGACAACTTCCCGTGGGTTCGACCAGGAGTCTGGGTCGGCATCTCGCACTCCCTCGCCGCTCGCCGAGTCAGCGTGGTGACACCACTTCGGGCACCGCCGACATAGGTCGGTCGGACTCGGCTGGGTCGGTGAGTCTTGACTCTCTCGCTGCGCTGATCCACGCGCAGTCTGAGCAACGCCGCTCCGAGAACGCGGATTTAGCTCGGCTGTTGTCGTTCGTGATTACTCGTCCCGCTCCAGCTGCCGACCGCGACGTTCGCCGAGCTGCCTTGGAGGCGACATCGTTTGAAGAACTCGTAGGACTCCTTCGCGGCCAGTACCAGTCTCCGAGTCAAGCTGATGATGTCGCTGCGCTGAGGGTCGAGCTGGAGTCGGCTCAGACCGTCAACGCTGACCTGACTCGGCGGCTGGATTCACAGTCGGCGGCAAAAGCTGACCTTGAGGAACGCTTGAAAGCCGTCATGAAGGAACGCGATTTGTGGAAAGCCGAGTCGAAGAAGTCGTCTCCTCTGCTGACCAGCTTCCGAAAGGCGATGGCCGAGTCGGAGGCTTCTTTGAAGGCGGCCCGTGAATCCCAAGATGCGAAGGTCCAGTCAGCTCTCGCTCACGTCGAGGACTTCCGCAAAAAGATCAAGGAGCGGGACTCGGAGATCGAGCGCTTAACTCAGCTGCTCTCTGCTCGTGATGCCGAGTATGCCACACTCCAGGCTATCGCGACCAAGCATTTCGAGCAACTCCAGGAGTCGGCTCGGCTGGCTACCGCTGGAGACCCGCAGCCCCTTCGCAATGCCAGGGCTGTCATCAAGCACCAACGTGAGGTCATTCTCCGGCAGAAGCGGGTCATTGCTCGGAACGGCATGTTGCCCATGCACGACCCTCACATGGCTGCAGCGGCTGCAGCTGGGTTGGACGTGCCTGGCATGAATCCGGCTGACCTCCAACTCAATACCCGGTTATGCCGATTGCTGGCTCAGCGGTTTCCCGAGGTGATGGACATCCCGGCCGGAGAGACTCGGCGCGTGGAGCTGGTAATCCACCCTCGGACTGATGGTGCGGCTTCTGCTCCGCCGGTGACTGTGAGCTCGGCTGGATCTTTCCTCGGTCAGTCAACTCGGCTGGGTACGTCTGCTCCTCAGGGATCAACGGGTCCAGCTCAGACCTCAGCTGCTGCGGCGTCGACTCCAGCCTTACGACTCCGTCGCAGTAAGTCAGTTGACCAACTCCACCGAGCTCGGCTGGACACCTTGACGCCTGCGGAGAAGCTCCGCCGCTACTCCCACCCGAAGTCATCAACGGCGGCTGGTCCTCGGCGCAAGCTTCCCAAGCCTCTCCAACAGCCGTACGCGTGTCCCTTGCCCGGCGAGGTTGGACATGCTGACGCGTCAGCTCAGCTCGACGAGGCTGCTCAGGAGACTTCTGCTGGGTTGAATCTGGCTGGTCTTTCTGTGGAGGATGTGGAAGCTGCAGGTGTCGATGACGAAGTCCACTCACTGGAGGAGGCTCTCTCGTTCGAATTCAACGAGGTGTTCGGGTCCGCCGGGATCCCAGTCGAGTCGAGAGGTCCGGTGACAAGCGTCCCCTGCCAGGTTGGTCTCGTATCCTTCCTCTCCGGCCCAGTCGCCTCCTGCTGCGTCACGCTCTGGGCTGACCGCTGCTTCCTCCAGTCCCTTTGTATCGCAAGCGGTGACCTTGGACTCGGCTCTTGCATCCTCAAGTTCAGCCCCGCTGCCGACGTGCGTGAAGTGGGTTCCTCCATCCTCTAGTGCACCGGGTTCGGTCGTTGCGAAGGGTCCCTCAGCGCGTCGAGCTCGGCTGTGGCCTCGAGCTCAGCTCCAACCTCAACCTCAGATGCTAGTACGTCGCACTCGGCTGCTTCGACTAGTGACTCGAGTAGTTCGGCTCCCGTCACGACGCAGTCTGTGAGCACGCCGAGCTTGACGGCTGGGGTCTCAACTGCGGATGTAACTAGCAGCTCGGCAGCTCCTCCGTCGCGGACCCCCCTAGCTTCATCCAGATCGGCTGCACAACGGCTCTTGGCTTGCACTCGTTCTCGGATTGCCAGCCCTGTCCAGAGTGGTTTGTCAGGGGTAGCGTCGACTGCTGTTACGTCAGTGCCGATCACTCCATCGGTGGCGTCTACCCGCCCGGCCTTCCCTGTTAGCTCAGCTGGGATGACGTCTCCGTCGGGTCGTCCTCTGCGTCCCACTGCAGCTACGGCTCGGGTGATTAACGCGCACTGTCTGAACCTGCTGGAGACCCCGGATGATGTCGTGCTTCGGTCGACTCGGCGTAGTCCATCTTCTGACTCGTCGAGTTTAGACCTCGGTCTCGACGCTCCTGGGACGTCTGCGCACCCGCTCTCGGTCTCTGAAGACTCCGAATCTGAGGCGGATGACCCTGGGTCTGGTGACGAACTCAGCTCGGCTGATTCCGAAGCACCTCGTGAGGCTCCATCGTCGTCATCGCTCCCGCCACCGCGGGGAAAGCTCCGGAGCTATATGGCGGCTCGTCGTTCTCCGCTCGTCCCTTCCAGCGAGTCAGGCGACTCTGATTCCCAGCCGAGTTCCAAGAAGAAGGGCAAGCGTCGGCGTAAGCACAAGCACAAGCACAAGCACAAGTCGAAGAAGGCGAAACGAGCTGCTTCTCCTGACTCGGCTGGTGCGGCTCGCCCGACCAAACGCCATAAAGGTCCTTCTCGGAGCTTGGCTGGCGACTCGACTGGTGCTGCAGGCGGTGCTTCCAGCTCGGCTACGGGTGGTATTTCTGCGCCTCCACTCCCTGTGAGCTCGGCTTCGGTGCCAGTCGTGACGGTTCATGACGCTGGTGCTCACGATCGTCCAGAACTGCCAGCGGCTTTACGTCTTTCCCTCGCCCAGTTGCGTACTCTTGCCGGTCAGGCCGTCGGACGGGATGCTCGGATCACCGCCCAGCTAGCTCGGCTGCGTGATATCCGCTTCGTCCACTATGGATCCCGGCGGTGCTGGGAGGCTATACTCAGCCACCAGACGGCCAAGATCACTGTGGAGGATGCTTCGGGGAAGGCGCGCGTGCCAGTTACGCTCTGCTCTCTCGCTGGGATCAAGGCGTTCGCTGACGTCTACAACCCCAATCACCCAGCTCAGCGGCTCCTCCGACTCCTTCCGAAGACTCCCATCTTCTTATCACCGCAGGTCCTCGCTGACGCCAAACGCCGGCTGTCGAACTCGGTGAGGTCGGTGACCCTGATGGAGCGCCTCGCTGAGGTGTTTGTGAGGATCTGTGGAGAGGCTCCGGCGTCAGCTTGCGACAAGGAGGGTCCTACCAAGTTTTTCGTGGCGTTGTTTGAGCGGTGTCACTGGATGGTCGAGTCGAGCGTCTTGATGGGGCTCCATCCGGCTTTTCACGTGGGACTTCCTTACCACGTGATAACCGAGATGTACGACGCGTGGGTGTTGTACAAGCTGGCTCGGAAACGTCGAGGGATGCTCTGCGGAGCTTGATGACCATCCTGCCAGACGAGCTGTTTGCTGCCGTGATGAAGCTTCTCGGCGGGCTCGCTGCTCCAGAGATTGACGCCGAGCTCTTCTTCGAGCCGTCAGTCCCGTTGTATCCTCTAGTTAACTTGTCCTGGATTCCTTCAGGCAAGGATTGGTGTGCGGAAGCCGAGTCCACGGATGACCTCGAACCCTGGCGAGCTTGGTGGTTGACGGATCCAGCGACGCATCCGTACAACACTTGCTTCAGGACGCGCAACTTGGAGTTCAGGGTTTTCGCTCCTGCTGGCGTGGACCCGCGTCTCGTCGAGGACGCTGTCGAAGAGGATGTGGATCTCGACGAGCCTGCACCTCTACAGATCTCGTCCAGCGCCCCAACTCCTGCCAACCGAGCGGGGATTCACATCTTCCAAGTTCGCGAGGCTGGCGAGCTCGGCTGGGCGGCTGGTGATCCAGATCCGTCGTCTCCTCTGATCGGGTCGCCGAACCTTTGCGGGCCTTCACCTACGGCTTCCCTCTTCGGTCCCGCATCGCCAGGATCTCCAGCCGAGTCGAGCGCGGTGCCGAGTGCATCTGGTGTCGGCGACTCGGCTGTTCCAGCTTCGAGCTCGGCGAACTCGGCTGCGCAGATTGCTGGCGCAGGAGGCAACTCGGCTGGGGCGGCTACGAGTGCTGGAGGCTCGATCGGTCTCCTCGCAGCCGCTGCCGCATCAGTCGTCTCCTCTGCCGCGCGTTCGCAGGGTCCTGCGTCCTCGTAGTTTGTGGTTCGGCGGCCGAGATCTTCTTCCTTCCCGTTTCTTGGCGTAATTCATGTAATGTATGCCGATTTGACGCAGTAGCTTTCTTCGCCTCAACTCAGCCTGCTGTCTTCACTGAGTTGGCGGGTTCATCATCTTGGTGCAATAGCCTTAGTCCTCGTCTGCAGCTTGCACCATTTGCAGACGGTTTTCACGTTTCTTCTGCCGCAAGTAGTCGAACAACAGTCCACCACATGACAGGTTCGACAACGGCTCCCAGGTTGGCTCATCATAGCCGACCCACTTGACCTTGAACCTACGCTGGGTTCTGGAGGTGCTCGTTGACAGTGGTAACTCGTCGTCCAGAATGGCCTCGACTTCGTATTCATTCACTGCTTCGTCGGGTTCCCAGCTGTCCTCCGGGAGGAGTTCTTCGTCGAAGTCAAGGCGTTCTGACTCGGCCAAGTCGGCTACCAGCCGGGTTGTTGGTCGTTCGCCGAGTCCTGTGACTGCTTTCAGCCGGGACACATGCACCACCGGGTAGAAGCGGTATCCACTCTTGTCAGGGAGCTCCAGTTCATAGGCAAATTCCTCCACCTTTTTCTTCACCCGGAACGGTCCGTGCCATCGGTGTGCCAACTTCTTGGTCAACCCAGGTCGAACCCGTTCCATGAACAGCCACACTTGGTCGCCTTCCTTGAACAACGACCTCCGAGACTCGGCTACTTCGTCACTTTCTTCAGTCGACTCGGCTGCTTCCTCGGGTGAATTTGTTGTGGGGTCCGCTTCTGCTTCTTCGACCGGGACGGCTCTCTGTTCGACTCGGCTGAGCCCATCATTGTGCTCTTTAGCTCTCCGTTGCTTTTCTTTCAGCTGGAACTCGGCTGCCAGTTTCAAAGCCACCTCTCTGTCGGTTTGCTTCGCTGCGCCATTCGGCTGCCCCAGTCGAGTCAGCTGAGTTGCCCTGCTAGGCCTGACCGACTCGGTCATTGCCTTGAGCGTGGATCGAGCGTCCCATCCGTGTACCAGGTAAAATGGTGTCTCCCGCCGAGTCGAGTCTCTCGAGTTGTTGATGGCATGGACGAGCTTCTCGGCTACATCATCCCAGTCGGCTTGGAGAGGATCTTCCACATACACACGCACGGTTTGGATCATCGTCTTCACCGAGCGTTCTTGTTGACCGTTGGCTTGTGGCCGGTAGCTCAGCGTCGCTCTCGACTTAGACTGCATCATTTCCGAGAACTTTTGGAACACCTCGCTCATGAACCGGGGTCTCTGTCGTGGCGCACTAACGATGGAGCTCCGAACCTTCGGAACACATTTTCTTCGAAGGCCTTTGCCACTTCAAGTGCCCCTGTCTCACTCATCGCTTTAGCGATTACGAACCCGGTGAAGTGGTCTTGGAACAGCAGGAGTGCAATGTTGCCCCGCCGAGTCTTCGGCAGTGGTATGACAAAATCCATCGACACCACGTGGAATGGTCGCTCCGAAACCACATTGCCGGGCGAGTAGCCCTTTAGGTGTGGTTTGCTCTTGCTGGTGCTGCAGTCCTCGCACGCTTGGACGTGTTTGACTACATCCGCATACAATCCAATCCAGTAGTAGTCAGCTCTGACCTTGTGGTAGGTTCGCACGATGCCTTGGTGACCTCCTTCGATGGAGTTGTGGCAGTTCTGCAGGATCTCGTCTATCATAGTCGTCGGGACCACCAGTCGGAGGGATAAGCTTGGTTCGCCGAGTTCGCCAGGCCGTCTAGCCTTGTCTTGTCGGTATAATAGCCCGTCTTCACTGAGTACGAACTCGTCGGCGACCTTCCCAGCGTTGCGAGCTCGGCGATGCGTGAGTCGCGCATAGTCTCCTTCGAGGTAGGTCTTCAAATCGGCCCACCGTTGTTCTTCATCTTGTGCTTTGGCTATCCGCAGACGTCGCTCAGCTTGGACCACCACTGGGTCGATGTCCATGGCGTTGGGTTGTCGGGCTTCTCCAAGCTCGGCTAGCGACTCAGCTGAGTTCGCCGGCGGTGCTGTGCTACCGAACTCGGCTTCCCCCGCCATCTGCTGTCTAGCGGGCGGAGGTCGGCTATCACGTTCGAAGTCATCGCGTTCAGCTTCTTCATTCGGAGCTGAGTTCGGTGTTGGTTGCTCTGTCGCTTCGTCTTCGAAACGGACTCGGCGAACTTGGCTCCTTGTCACGACAGCAATCTCAACGCCTTCGAGTTGGGCTTCCGCCGAGTCCTTGTCTACGTACAGGATCTCAGCGATTCTGTTCAGGGTCTTCAGCTCGGCTTTCCGTCCTGCGTTAAGCACGACTTTTCCTGCCTTGGCCTCCAGTGCTTCGGTCGCGAGGGAGTCAGCAGCCGAGTTGTAGAGGCGCACTACATGCAGGTAGCGAACTGAATTCAGCTTGCTGACCAATTTCTTGTGGCGTGCCAGCTCGACTTGCAATGCCTCCTTCTTACACGCGATCACCCCATGGATTGCTGGATCGCAAGCCGAGAATCGCCCACGATGATTAGGTCCTTCACCCCACGCTCAATAGCTGAAGTCACCCCATTGTTCATACCGGTGTACTCGGCTATATTCACCGTGGTCGATGGGAGGTGCGCGCTCGCAGCGATCTCAATGCTCCAGTCTGGTAAACGCCACAGGATCCATGAGCAACTCCCAAACCCACCGTGTTTAGCGGTCTTGGCTGATCCGTCAAACGAAAGGACGTGCCCCGTGAAGTCTCGAGGTACGTGTGCATACAGCAATTCTGGATCCATACGGACCACAGCCGAGTTCTTGGACGGCGGGGCGACATGCGTTAGTAGCTCATCCAATCCCACGGCCGGCGTGATAGACGCTTGGAGCAACTGGGCGAAATCCGTATCCCGTTCGCGGACCCGTTTGACCTTGAGGTGGAAGGGCGACAGGAGTACCGCAAAACTAACTGCTCTGCCGTAGAGCGACTTCGACTGGAACACCCATTCGAGAGTCGAGTAGCGGGTGTAGACGTGGATGGTTTTCCCGGCTAGCAGCGTATGGCATACTTTGATGAGCTGCAGCAACGCGAGTACTTCCTTCTCGGCGGGGTGGTAGCGGAGTTCATTATCCTTGAGGACTCGGCCACAGAACCGCACCGGGTGGAGCTTTCCTTCGTGGAGCTGCATCAGCGTGCTACTCAGCGCCCACTCATTGGCGAATAGCATGACGTGGACGTCTTCCGCCGAGTTGAAATGACGAAGTATGGGCGCATCGACCACCTTCTGCTTCAACTCGGCGAACGCAGCTCTAGCCGCTGTCAAGTCACCGCCGGGTCCAAAATCTTCATCCTTTAGTTGATAGAGGACTGCCCCGTACACCGCCAAGTTCTGGATGAACCGGCCATAGTAATTCAGCGCTCCCAAGAATGCCTGCATCCCCTTCTTCGTCGTCGGGAACGGCAGCCCGGCTATCGCTAGCATCTTCTTCTGGTCGGCTTGGATCCCTGCCGAGGTCACCCCATGTGATAGGAAGTCGACTTTCGGCTGAACGAAGATGCTTTTCGGGAAGCTGACGCTGATGCGGCACTCAGTGAAGCGTTGCAGCAGTCGGTCGAGCGTCCCTAGGCAATCGTCGAACGTCCTCCCTCCGAAGCATATATCATCCACGAACGATCGACGATCGAAAACCGGTGCCAGGCGCGATTCATCCGGCTCACCCGTCTTGAACATGTCGGCCTCTGGGCTGTTGATGAAATCTTCCAACGGATCAAACTCGGCTTGAGCTCGGCGGTCGGCTTCAAACTTGGTCTGGCCGCTGGCCTCGAAGTCGAAGTCGGCTGCGAGTCGTTTCCGCTGGGCTTCTGAGGCGGCTTCGGCTTGCTGGATGCGCTTGGCGAACTCCTTCCAGCCACCCTTGGGTTGAACGTAACCCCATAGGGCGTTATCGATGAGCCGCTGGTAGATCATTGGAGCATTCTTTAACCCGAAGGGCATTCGCAACCATTCAAAGTGACCCAACGCGCAGACGAAAGCTGAGATCCAACGGGCACGCCGAGTCATCATGACCGCCCAGAAGCCGCTGGCGGCATCCAGTGAGCAGAACCATAAATATGCTTCCAACTCAGTGAGGAGATCATCCACTAGCGGCATAGCGTATTCCATGAGCAGCGTAATCGCGTTCACCAGCTTGTAATCGATGCACAGCCGAATGTCGACTCCATTTTTCTTCAGGACAATCACGATAGGTGATGCCCAGGAGCTGTTCGAGAAGGCGATCAGCCGAGCTCGTAGCAGCGCTTTGAGCAGTTCGTACAACTTGCCGAGATGTTTCAACGGAACTCGGCGAGCTCGCTGGCGGATTGGCGGGTGCCCTTGCACGTCGATATCGCACACTACGCCGTAAGCTGGTGGAGGTAGGGCATTACCGCTGGAGATCATGATCTTTCGTGGCTTTTCAATACCTCCACCAGCCGAGTAGACTGCGGCCGAGTGTGCGCCGAGCTCTGCACATTGGCTGCTTCGTAGTCGAGTTGCGTTGACACCGCTTCAGTCAAGTCGGGCAGGAATGCCAACTCGCGAGCATAATCGTCGAGCTCCAAGTTCGTAGCTGGATGTTCGAACTCGGCTGAGTCTTCAGCCGAGTCGCCTTGGTCCTCTGCCCCTTCCTCGTACTTGGCCGCCAGAAGGTAACGTAGGCGCAAGTCTTCAATCGGGTCCGACGACATGGGTTCATCACTAACATCGATTTCCTCCTCAGGCTTCGGACTCGGCGGCTCGGGCCCAGGATCATCGATGATTGTCCAGTCAACCAGCTCGCTGGATTGCTCGTACGCACCCTCATCTGCTGTGCAGGCTCTTTGGCTGGGCTCGTCCTGAGCGGTCGTTAGTGGGATCTCTGCTCGGCTGGACGGGTCGCTGCCCCAGTCTGGCGTAGGCTCTTCGCTCGGAGTTGCTTCTTCAGGAACTAGGGTAGCGGTAGCCGTTGTCGCCGGCTCTACCAAGGCCAAGGGTGGACCTTCGGCTTCGTCCGCCTTAGTTTGCTCCTCCGACTCGGCTAACTTCTCCCATCGCTGGGCGCAAGTCAGCGTCGAATCCCGCTTCTCGGTAGGCGGCCATGTGGCCACCCCTTCGGCTCTGGGTAGCTTCTACGGTCCACAGCGGGCGGCTGTCGAGCCAGCCACTCAGCGTACAGCTGTTGTTCCTTTGCAACAGATCCTTGTCCATAGCCGCTTCGTAGGCCATGACTTGCCAATCTTTGTACTTCGCCGAGTGCAGCCGGACATAACCATCTGGCGGCAACACTCCATGCGGTGCCCAGGCAACCACAGGGAAATGCGCTGGGCACCAAGTCCAAGTCGGCTTCAGGTTAGTCAGTCGGACTCGGACCACTCGGTTCCGCCGATCCAGCACTACGGTCGGTACCCAGTCTTTAGTCCGGCGTACCCAGAAGTCGTGTGTTTCCTCGCTCGGTGGATTCCTCATCAGCCGGAACTCGGTGGGAACTCGGCTTTCGAGGTTCACCGGTTCAGTTGGGCCATCCGTGATATAGAGGCCCCTTTCGGTTCATCCGCCGAGTTCTGGGACTTCACCAGAGGTAGGACAACCTCATCGGGTAGCTTCGCCACCGAGTTGTACAGGTCCAGACGGATCCCAGCCGGGATCATAAAGTCTGTACCGAGGATCAACTCGACTCCCGCGAGGTGATCGAGGATCCATACTTCAAACTCGTACGTGACCTCCCAGCCGAGTGTCACCTTCACCATCGTTCGCGACATCGTCGCCACCTTGCCCTTTCCAATACCTTGAACGTCAATTTGTTGGTCCTGTCGCGTAAACCGCTTCAACCGCAGTCTCTTCGCGAATCCTTCGCTGACTGCCGACACATTTGCGCCGGTGTCAAGCAGTATCTTCGTACGCTGGTCGTTCACTGCTCCCATAACGAGAGCCCTCATCCGAACTCGGCGGTCAAACTTTTGCGACGACCACCAGCCGAGTCGCTCTCCAGGGAGTAGCTTCATAACTCTAGTGGCTGTGGTCGCTTCCGTCGATCGCCGAGTCGCAACTGCACTGTCCAATCTAGCTTGGCTTTCCTCTCCACGCTCGCCGAGCTCACAATCAAATCCGTCGTTTTCACACTCCAATACCTCGTCCTCTCCTCGTCCCTCGGGCCTTCCTGCCTCACCCACAAAGGCGAACACAAAGTTCGCCTCTACTGCCGGCTCGGCTGACTATGGCAGCCCGGTATCGTCCAACCCAGTCAGTGTTGGCGGGCCGCCGAGTTTAAATCGCTCGGCGTGTAGAGGTCCTGGAGGTCTTCAGGTAATTTGGACTTGTCGACATTGGACTTGACAAATGCGGCCAGTTTCTCGTAGCGCTGGAACAGCTCGCACTGACCGACATCGTGCAGTTGCTTGCAGAACTTGCAGCGACGGCGGCAATAATGGACGGAGTGGTTAGCTCCACCGCAGGCAGCACAAGGGCCGTACGATGGGCGCTCACGGGAGTCACTGCGCCGACCAGTTTGGTCACGTCGGTCGTATCCCCGGCTGGTGCGGTCCGCCGAGCTCGGCTGGCTCCTTCGGTGATCACCCCTTGGTGTTCCAGCTGAGTTCCCGCGGTCCCCGATCGACGATCGCGGTCGCTCGTGAACCCAGCGTCGATGTAATCGTCTTCCGAGTCCACAGCCGAGTCGGGGTAACTCAGCTGGCTACCATCGCTCCAGTCGCTGTCGGAGTCGTAGAGGTTGGACCGCCGACTGGATTGGCGCTTCTCGGCCAGCTCGTACGGGTCATCTTCCAACAGTGCTGCTGCCAGTCGGCGGTCTCGTCCTTCATCGCGCCGGCTCCGTCGGTCATCTCGGCGGTCGTCCCTGCGGCGTTCTCGGCGGTCTTCTCTGCGGTCATCTCGGCGTGATTCACTCCGCCGAGCTTCCGAGTGTCTTGGCGAATCAGTGCGCTTGGCATCTCGACTGCGGCTTCCGACGAGACGGTCGCGTTGTCTCTTGCGGCGTTCCCAGAATCTTCTGGTTGATAATCTTCTCGACCTTCTTGATGTCGGTGAGCTGTTGCGGATAGAGTAGATCCATGACATCATCATCCCCGCAGTGAAGCAGGAAGTGCTCCACGTGGTCGGCGGCGTCTGCTCCACCGGCCTCGTACTGAATTTTCGCTGACTTAGCATATCCGTTGAGGCGAATGAGGAAGTCGCACACCAGCTCGTTGTCCTTGCGCTGAGCCGAGTAATAGCGGGCTCGTGCCGACTGGTCAAACTGCGAGCAGTAGTAGTCGGCGAACGCCTCACTCAGCAGACTCCACTTCCGCTGCGTCTTCTTCGGGAGCTGGCGATACCAGCTCTTCGCTCCTCGCTCCAGCTTCAGAGAGAACGGCTCGTACCAGAGATCTTGCGCCAGCCGAGTTCCTTTCATCTCGTAGATGAATCGCTTCAACCACTGGAGAGAGTCGTCCGGTCGGTAGCGTTTACCTTCGAACATTGGGATCTTGCCGAGGGACGCATGAGTGCGGACTTCCAAGTACTGCGTCCGATCGCTTTCGGTGTCATCGAAGCTGAGATGCTTGATGACGTCCTTCACTGACTCGTCAGCCGAGTTCCGATAGTCGCGGCCGTCGTCACTGCCACTGAGCTCGGCTGCATCTGCCGCGTCAAACAACTCGGCGTAGCGTCCACTCGGCTGCCTGCCACGCGTTGGCGTCTTCATGTGCGAGTCTTCGAAATACGGTGTACCTTCGGTTGCTCGGAACACATCAGCACGTTTGCGTTCGGGTGTTTTCGGCAGTGGGATCCTGCTGGGATCTTCGACGGCCTTCGGTGTGTCGGCCACACGCTTGGCAATAGTCTGTCGAGTGCCGACCGTTCCTCTCTCGAGGCCAAAGGCCAGTCTCAATCGACGCTTCCACTTGACGAGTTCACGCGAAGCTCGGCTGGGGTCCCAATCGCCGAGTAGCAGACTGTTAGGTCGGCTCGTGCAGCGGAACCCCATCGCCTTGAGCAGCAGCACCGTGTCTTCAACCAGCTGGTTGATGTCCGTGCTGTTCACCGGCTGTGTCAGCTCAGGTCCCAGGACCGGCCATCTCGCTTGAGCCATCGCCACTGGAGCGAACATCATCATCCACTCGCTTTGAGCTCTCATCTCCTCGCCGAGCTTGCCCAAGACCTTGTTGGCACTCGGCGTATCCACATTCCTCGTCGCTCGCGGAATAAGGGGCGGACGTTCCCCTTGCGCGGCGGCTTGATCTTCATCGTCCGTATCATTGCCGAGCTCGGCGGTCAGATTGCGCACAACTGGGCGTGGGGTACCCATGCGCCCGACTTGTAGCGACAATTCGTCGACTTCGCCGAGTAGCTCAGCTTTCTCCTCATACTCATCTCCTTCATCCTCATCACTTCCTTGGCCTTGGGCATCCTCCTCGTCGAACTGGACGCTGCGAGTCTCGTCCACCGTCGCGTCCGTGATCATCGCATCCGCCAAGCCCGCCGAGTTGGCTTGTCCAGCCGAGTTGCTTCCAGCCGTCGCTGGACTCGGCGTGACGATTCCCTTGACCATCTTCACTTCTCTTCTCTTCTTCTCAAACCTTGGTTAGCTGGTACCTACGAAACACAAGCACACCCCTGTTCCCGGGTCGCGGCACCAGTTGTGGTATAGCAGTACACACAAAATCGTCAGTTGTGGTAACTTGGCTACAAACACAACAATAGCCGAGCTGGTCGGCTTTGTTGGCCTGCGCCGGGTTGCTCCCAAGCGGTTCGGCCCAACCGGGACAGCGGGTGTCTCGCCTCTCGTCGAGACCTGCCAACCAAGATCACCTCCCGGAGAACCGCCGAGTTCGACGGTCTCCGTTCACACAACCCTGTGCCCTCCACCAAAGGATGGACGACGGCGCACGGAGCGCTTTTACAGGTCGCCGAGAGCAAAGGCTTCTCGACTCAGCAATCAGTGCCCGGGACGTACGGGAACACCGGCTCGCAGCGGTGGCGAGACTTTCCTTCGCGCTTGGCGAGACACGCGCCCAACCCGGGCCGACCTTTATCTCTTGGCGCTGCCAGCCGAGTACCCTACAAGCTTATGCCTCTCGGGTACCGGCAGCAGACATAATCCGGCCCCGCGCAGGGACTTACCGGAACGTATGCACGTGTGTTAGGCCTAGAAAATTCTGCTCTGTTGTCTGTTATCTTTGTCGGGCGCCCTGAACGGGCGTCTCCACTACTCCTAAGCTCCTATACAAACACCAAATGAAAGTGGGCGGTTTTGGATCTCAGCCGACCCTTCGCTGAGCTCGGCGATGCTTGGGCTTGGCTGGTCCGGATAAGCCGTCCGGATAATCGTTGAACTCGGCTGAGCCGGATAACTCGTCCGGATAGGCTGGTGAACTCGGCTGAGCTCGACTACCGGTACAGTGTACCACTCCAGCCGAGTTGGTCTCGCGAAATCTGGTGTTTCCTACACCACAGTATCACAGGAATCTCTGAATTTCGAGCCAGTTGGGAGTCAGTCTGCAATCAAAGTGATGCGTGACCTTGAAGGTCCAAGTGCAGACCTGCTGACTGATACTTTCGAGGAGTCGAGAGGAAGTCCTGCACCATACAAACCTAAGTCTAAGGACCCATATTTGGCACTTTGGACGCCTTGCGACGATGGAATCGCAAGCCGATCGCAAGTCTGGACCGCTGAACCCAAGGTATACTGAAGACAAGACATTTGACCCCAAGCATAGTGAAATGAAGACATTTGCCCGTAGAAGAATGCAGAAGAGAGAAAGAAGTAAGAGAGAGAAGTAGCTGATACAAGACAAACAGAGTTCAATTTTCCCTGTACTGCGCAAGTGACTTCGGCCAAGCCTGCCGACGGAAATCCGGAGGACCCGAGACTACGACCGCGGGACGCTAAGGGCACATCAACGGCAAAGGACAGCCGTCTGTGTGGACTCCATCAAACTCAAGTCCAGTTAGGTGGGGACCAGCGACGGCCTCGTGCTTCCTGGAGTGATCCACCTATTTCATATCCTAGTTGGGTCACTTGCTGTGCTCGTGGTAGCCCATTTCATATTATTCCAGAGGGTATTCTGGAGTGCTAGGTAGTCGCCTCCAGGATTGTGTATTGACTGCTTGTGTGAAGGGAAAGGTAACTGATAGTGATTGTATTTTCCTCCTGTACGGGAGGTGGTGCGCGTTTGTGTGAAGTCTCAGGGGAGCTAGGCCCCTGAATTTTAGACTCGAGTGAGCCTAGTGTGTGAATGACCCACCGTCCAAGGGTCCAAAAGAATAAGTGACGGCTAGTTGTAGTGTTTGCATACTCTGTATTTGTTGGATTTATCGAGCTACGAAGGCATTTGGGTAAGGTGTCTTCTGAGTTCCTCACCCCAGAGTTGACTGAAATCCTGGATCCTGAATTCGTGATATTCTGGATTCCGGGTGATCGGATTCTCTGGGTTTTGCCTCTAGTGTCGAGGTGCGTTCTGGATTAGACGTGCACCTCAGCGCTTCTTCGAGGCTACATTCAAGTTTGGTGAAGTACCGTTCCGTCAAAGACAAACGAGCCGACACGGATTACACAAGGTACCCACGCCAACCAAGGAGAGTGATCCTCAGGGTTTAAAGCTTTGCGGCGGCGAACCTCTGGATTTATCTTCTTGCTGTTGACTCTCGAGTCGGTTCTCTGGGTCTACACCCTGAGGACCTTCTTGGGCTGCGCTATACGACCCCCCCTGGGCGATAAAGGTTTCATCGGCCCCGCCTCAGCTGGTGCGCGTGCCCAGATTTGATTGTCGAGGATTTCACCGAACTCAAGAGTCGAAGAACTGCTGAGTGCCCGTCAACTTCAAGCGAACAAAATGGCTGGAGGGCGAGGGGCGAAGAAGAGTGGACGCGGGGACGGCGGACGCGGTGAGGCGTCACGTCAGTCGCGTCGTGTTCAAGGTTTGGGGCCTGAAGAGCAGAAGGATCTGGATACCGTGGTCCGTGACGCTCGGAAGGCGGTGAAGGCTGCTTGCGAGAGCGAGGCAGCACAAGGTGGGGACGCCAAGGCGTCTGCCGATCAAGATCAGTCCGCTGCTGGACCTCCGACGCAGGATGAACAGGCTTCGCCCAGAGATCAAGGTTCATCGGAGGCGGTTTTGAGTCGCAGACCCCTAGAGTCCCAGAGGAGCACACCCGTGAGGGTGGTGCTCAGGCGTCTGAGGGAGACGCCAATGCGGCTGGAGCCCCGGAGGTGATCGACTTGGTGTCATCTTCGGACGAGTCTGTTGTGGAAGTGAAGCCGGAGCCCGTGCGAGTGAAGGAGGAGGCGAGGCCTCAGAGTTCCAAGGCGAACTCTGGGTTCGCACCACCTGAACCCAGGGGTTCTGCGTCGGGTTCACAGGTGGAACCCAGGACTGCTTCTGAGAACGAAGTCCGGGATGCTACTGTCTCCGCTCCAGACTCTGAGAACATGGTGCTGTACGTCCGACGTGAAGTTCGACGCTGGGAAGAGGTGAACCCTGGAAAGGTGACGCCCCCGAGTGTCGTCTACGAGTGGCCGACTCCAAAACCAGATGCCAACTCGTACTTCGCGGCCGCGTATGCAACTGGAGACTACTTCAAGTGGCGGTTGTCTCTGGCGAACTCAGAGGAAGCCTGGATTTCTGAGTTCCACCTCGCCCGGTGGGGCGTCGGAACTGCCCAGGATCTCATGGCGACTACGATTCCTCAGAGTATCATGACCGCACGCGAGTGCGTCGCCATTCTGCGGACTCTGTTCTTTGAAGCTGGCTTCGAGTTTGTCAACCTGATCCCCGACTGGTCTTCGACGTGTGCATCCAGGATTCCTGAAGGCTTGGTGCGCTCTGTCATGGAGGAAACCCAGAATTTCATCGCCGTGGAACTCGTCGAGTGGAGGCTGGTGATCGCTGGTGTACCTTTCAAGATGAACCCTGAAGAGCAACCGGTAACAAGTGTCCCGGAGCAAGCACCAAGACTGGACTACCACAAGGAAGATGGAGACAGTGATTTATTGATGACGGACTACGATGCGGATCTACTGGGACGACAGTTTGTCCTGAGATTCAGGGTCACTGGACTCAGGATTTCACGGAGCCCGCGAGGGTCAAGTGAAGGCGAGCCGCAGCGTAAGCGCACCCAGCATGGACCGCCGCGCCCGCAAGTCCCGTCGACGCCGTCAGCGTTGTCCACAACGTCGCTGTCTTCTCTTCCTGCGTATAAGTCTTCGACCGGTGTTTCGCTTCAGAATTCCACTCCCCTGAATTTCACGGTCCAATGGACGTGATCCTCTGGAGTCGGAAACCAAGGATGCTGCTCCAGACTCTGTGCCAAGCGTGATCGGTACCTCGCCTCAGGCGTGCAAACGTCCTATGGCAGCTCTTCGTCTTCGTCGATGCAGTCGCTGGGACAACGGGTCGGAGCTCTGGCACTGGTAGCTCAGAGTGCAGGTGGCTTCGCGGCTGCCGGAGATCTGGGGTTCCAGGTCACCCGAACGGTCATTCCTCCGCGTCTTGTGTCAGTCGACCAAGATGACGTTGATATGGCGTCGTCCGTGCATTCTGATCCAGAGATTGCTCCCAAGAAGGCAATTCTCTCCAGAGTTCCAGCGACAGCGGCCGAGCCGAAACTCAGGGAACCAACCCCGATTTCTGGATTTGGTGGTTCCAAGGAGGCCAGCGCAGACGGGCGGAGCCACCACCGAAGCTCTAGGAGTGAGGCACGCCCTCGACGCTCGACGAAATCCAGAGGATCAGCTGTGTCGAGCCGCTCGAGTGGATCCAGAGGTCTTCGGTCAGCTTCGTCCGTGTCCGCAAGGTCTGGGCCCGCCAAATCGGGCTGAATGTCTTGCGACAGCAGCAGGAGTGGCAGGCCCGCATGGAGCAGGAGCAACACGAGTTCCTCGCCAGAGAACGTCTTGATGCTCTGGAGCGCGAGCGACTCAGAGAACAACGTGCTTGGACGCGCGTCGCCAGATCCAGGAGCTCACCGATCGCCTGGTTCACGCGGAGATCGCCCGAGGAGAAGCTGAACGGCGTGCGCAAGAAGCAGAAGTCCGCCGAACTCAGGATCCCGCAAGGATCCAGAGTGCGACTCAGGATTTCACGGAGAATGCACGCCTGGAACGCGAGCGCCTGGAGGCCGCATACGCTGAATACTGGAAAAGGCGTGAAGCCGAAGCAGACGCTGAGTGTGCGCGCTGGGCCTCGGAGCCGTACGAGAACTGGAAAGCACAAGTGGCGTCTCTGGAGCAGAAGGTCCAGGAAACCGAAGCCGCAAGAGAGCAGGAGCGTGAGTCTTCCCAAGAATATCCAGCGCTTTCACGCCAGTCATGTACGCGACCTTCGGGCAATATTGGCCCAAGTTCAAGCGCGACGTGCAACCGCTACCCCTGATTTGGCAACCAATGTGAGGTCGTCAGTGGCTCAAAACCCTGAAATCGCAACCCGACCCCAGGAGTCCAGTGGCGTAATCAGCAAAAAGGCAAGGGTCGCAGGACAGTGACGGGAGACAACTGATTCGAAGAACACTTCCGAAGTCGCCGCCTCCCAGCTAAAAGCGACCCTCGCGCAGCATTCCGCCGACACTTCCGGCAGAACGAAGCATGTCAAGCGAGGACATGGCGCTACGGAGACCAAGGGGACGCAGGATATCAAGCAGGAGCCTGTACCTCAGGAAAAGACTTCGGATTTCAGGGAGACGTCGACCTCAAAGGCCTCGCAGGACTCTAGGACCGACTCCAAGCGCTCTACGTCCAAGAAGAACCAGCGAAAGAAGAAGAAGCGCCAGGATTTCAATCCGCCTTCAGACTCGGACCCAAGTTCTGACTCTAGTGACGACAGCTCGTCCTCTGAAAGTGATGACAGCTCGGATGAGAACCCTGGAGTTAACCTGACGGCAACTTCTGCGGCTCAAGCTGGCACCACGCTTCTGACGTTCCGACCATACATCAACTCGAATACTCTGTGTGAGTTCGATACCAAGGCGTCACTCCGAGAACGAGTTCATTGGTGGGAGCGTTTCGCGACCATGGCTGCTCAAGGAGTTGGTCCACGAAGATGCGAATTCAGGAGCTCAAGTTGAAACTCTCTGGAGCTGCGCGTGATTGGTTCAACCAGCTGCCCAAGCACACTCAACGTGACTGGAAGGACTTGACGTCTGCGTTCAGGAAGACGTACTGCAAAGCGCGCTCGTCGTACTCTGAGCGTTACTTCACCATGGAAATGAAGAATTCAGAGAGCGCTCTGGACTTCTTCTATCGTCTGAATTCCGCTGCCGGTAAAGCGGACATTGACTTTCGCAAGTCATCGAGCGACCTGGACGACGTTCTCAGGGACACTATGACTACTGCGACCTCGCAAGCCGATGAAACTCCAGAGCGCACGAGTCCCGAATGGGATACGGCCGCTGAAACTCTGAGTTTACAGGTCGAAGTTGGCAGTGATTCTCAGGATCAGCGAAGTGAAGGCATTAATTCTCTGGATTCCGAAGTGAATGATGATGATTCTCAGGGTGCTGTTGAAGATTACTGGGATATCTCAACCTCAGGGATACCTGGGACTCCGCTGGAGAAGCTCAAGCAAGAGTACGAACGTTGCATGAGAATATCCACGAAGGATCTCGACTATGAGCCCGCGGTTTACATGCGTGAAGGCAGCGAGTTGCTCTCACAGTTGCGGGATCAGTTAGTGATACTCCCTGCGATACAGTACCTGACGCCTGAGTGTAAGACCGAGGAAGCTGACGTTGGGGTCCCTGGGAAAACGACCCTTGAGATGGACAACCAAGTGAGACGAATTCTGGAGTATCATCGGAAGATTTTCTTGGGAGATGGTAATGCTGCACCTCCGCCTGCCCGTGGGGTGGTCTGTGACTCAGAGGTGGGCGACGCTAAGCCTGTTGCCCAGCGTCCAAGGTCTATTGCACCACATCTGTGGACCAAGGTGTATGAACTTCTGAAGAAACTCCTGGAGAACGGGTTGATTGAGACTTCTACATCACCCTGGGCGTCTCCGATCGTCATCGTCCTGAAGAAGAACGGCGTCGACATCCGCATGTGCATTGATTATCGGGTGGTGAATGGCTTCATCAAGCTCTCGCGCTACCCGTTGCCGCTCATTGACGACCTTCTGATCGGATTTCAGCCGGCGATGTGGTTCATGAGCTTGGATATGGCGAGTGGTTTCTGGGCCATCAGGATGACTGAGAGAGCCACGTTGATCTCTGCGTTTGTCTGTCGCTACGGACATTACCAGTGGGTCAGAATGCCCTTCGGTCTCAAGAATGCGCCGCTGATCTACCAGGCAGTCCTCAACAATTGCCTGTGGGGACTCTTGCGACTCTCCCCTGATGAAGAAGCTGAAGTGGACCAAGATGTCTTGGATTTATGGGGCTAAACCCTGAGGAACCCAGGATTTCAGGGGACGCTGAGCCACGGCTCTCAGTCTTGACAGACGAGATGACGGTTTTCCAGCGCAACATCCCGGCACCCGCTCAGATGGGCCCCGTTCTGGGTCGAAGCTCGTGCATTGACGACATCGCTCACGGTGCGCCGACCTGGGATCAGCTGTGCCAAGCCCTGAACGCGCTGCTTTTCCGTCTACGTTACTGGAATATCTCTGTGAGTGTCCCCAAGAGCGAATTATGAAAGTTGTCGATTCCATACCTCTCGCACGAGATCAGTGCCGAGGGCATCAGGGCGACCCCAAAAATCGCGAAGGGCGTCCAAGACTTGCCGTTCCCGACAACACTGAAGGGCGTTCAGAGTTTCATGGGGAGTCTGAATTACTACAACAAGTTTATTGAGGACCTCCCTGTGATTGCGGCTGTCTTGTACGAGCTAACTGAGGAACAAGTGAAACTCAGGAGAGACTTGTCCAGAGCTCAGGAAGCCTTTGAGATTCTGAAGCGCAAGATTGTCTCGACTCCGCTGCTGCGGCATTCTGACCGCTCCAGGCCTTTTGTGATCATTCCCCACGCGAATCCGTGGGCGGCATCTGCGGTATTGGGCCAGGAGTACGACGGAATTGTGCATCCAGTGCGCTTCACAGGACGAGTTCTGAATGACGCCGAGCTGAGGTACCACATCGCTGAGAAGGAGGCGATCGCGATCCTGAGAGTCCTGGAGGTGTTTCGCACTCTGGTTGAAGGCAGCCCTAAGATCGTCGTTTACACGAGATACTCTGTGTTGAAGTGGTTGCTGACGTCCCAGTCGGCAGACGGCTGGACTGTCATGTGGGGCCTGAAGTTGTCGCACTGGAACCTGGAGATACGCAGAGTTCAACGCGATGACGACGGACTGGCTGCGATTCTGGGTGCTGGTATCACTCCCAGGTGGCACTTGGATGAGGTCGCTGAGAACTTGATCCCAGCCAAGGGGCGCGTCAAACCGCCTGTGCCTATCAGTATGGAGATGCTGGAAGCGGACTACGAAGGTTGTATTCTGAGTTTCGACGGCGCGGCCAAAACGTCCACGCGACAAGGGAGCTGTGGATGCATCCTGTTGCATGTCCCTGGATGGGAGATCCTGGATGCCCAGGGGTTCATTCTGGAGGATGTGACTGTCAATGACGCAGAGTACCATGGACTTCTGAAGGGACTCAACCTGGCGATCGAACGTGGAATTCAGGATATTGTCGTGGTGGGAGACTCTAGGATTGCCATTCAGCAGGCCCAGGGTCCCATCAACTGCAATTAGCCCAACCTCCGGAGGAAATTGGCTGAGTACGAGGTGTTGAAGACGAAGTTCAAGTCAGTTCGCTTGGTGCATGTCAAACGAGAGTTCAACCAGTCCGCAGACTACTTGACGTCAAAGACTCTGGCGCTTGGTGATTCCTGGAAGGCCGAAGACGCTGACGAGCAGATGCATCTGCAGTTGGTGTCCAAGATTCACGAGAAGTTGATGAAGCCAAAGGTGTTGTTAAGCGTCGGACCTCAGAAGAGCGGTTCCCAGAGTGATGATACTCTGGATTTCCCTGGACCAGAGTACGCTCCATTGCCCGCGGCGGCCAAGGTTTTCGCTGTCATGACCCGAGCGCAAACTCAGGAGGTAGAGGACCAAGGCGAACCCATGGGTCCTCTGGAATACCAGGCCGAACGCTGAAGACGGATCAAGGTGCACTAAGACCAGGATGACCACCTGTTGCAACTCAAAGACTTTCTGAAGGGCGACGTGAGCAAGTTGTCACACGCCCAAGCGAGGAAGCTTGCGAAGGTAGCCGATGACTTTGTGCTGGGTTCCAGAGAAGTCCTGTATCGCCTGAGCCGTTCTACACGGAATCGTCCCAGAGACATGGTCGATGAACTCAGGCTCGTGGTTCCAAAGGCGCTACAGCCGGACATCTTGCACTACGCTCATCAAGATTTTCAGGGTGGCCACCAGGGGATCACCAGGACGTACGAGAGATTGCGCTCTGAGTTCTATTGGCATGGAATGTACGCGGACGTCGAGGCTTTCGTCAAGGAGTGCGTGGACTGCGCTAGCGGCAAGGGGCGTCCTCAGAATGCAGGACCGTCCCCTGGGAACATCGAACCCAGAAGGCCATTTGAAGTTGTATCCATGGCTTTCGTAACGCATCTGCCCAAGTCTGACCGTGGGAACACCTTCCTGTTACTCTTTCAGGACTCGTTCTCAGGGTTCGTCATGTGCAAACCCATGAGCTCAACGACAGCCCAAGATGTCGCTGAAGTGTACGAGGAGCAGGTTTTCAGGAGGTTTGAAGCAAGCTCAATGTTGCGACACGATCAAGACCCAAGGTTCATGAGCGAGGTGTTCACACGCTTCCGTGAACTCTTGGGAAGCAAGCAGCGAGCCACTCTGGCTTATCGCCCCCAGGCGAACGGACAATAAGAGCGATCGGTGCAGACCGTGGTGCGCAGCATTCGCGCATACATCGCTGAAGCGGACCAGAGTGACTGAGACGACCATGTCGAGCGTTTGATGTTCGCCCTGAATACCTCTTTCGATGCTACACGTCTGGATACCCCCTTCTTCTTAGTGCACGGTTGGGATGCACACGGGAGTGTGTCGGCCATGCTGGGACCCAGACCGTCGAGTGTCCAGGAACGCACGGCGTATGAGTGGCGCAGGCAACTGCAACGCGACTACAGCTATGTACAAGCCTGTGCAGAAGAGCTTCAGAAGAAGGCCAAAAGAGCGCGATCTGCCGAGCAGACCCAGACATGGAGGGAGCTCTCGGAACGTCTGAAGTCAGGGTTCGCTGCCGGTGACGCTGTCTGGCTGTACATACCCAAAGTGCAGCCTGGCTTAAGCCGCAAACTAGCTCATATGTGGTGTGGTGTAGCGGGATCAGCCAAAATCTGGTTAAGGCCTGATCGAGCTTCCCACCAGCGCCCAGACACCGACTAACGGAGGGGGTCCCCCAACGATCCGTGATCGGCTGAACTTGTTCTCACCTTGTGTACCCGTCGGCGGGCTGGATCTGCTCTCTCGGGGCTCCGAGGATGCAGCACTTGGTGAAGATCGAATGTCTTGGCGTGACGCGGGGATAGTCCGTGGAGCAGCGCGGGAATCTTCGCTCTGCGTCCGAGTATTCGTCCCGATCGAGGGTTGTTCGCTGCGATCGGTCGGCCTGGAGTCGATCCAAGGCCTGTAGTTGCCCTTTCGGGTGTGTTCCTTCCTTCCTTGAGTTGCCTGCCGCTTCCTATAGCGGGATCGAGGTTGATCGAGAGGAGAACGATCGCCGGCCAAGCAGTATCCGGACGATCGAGGGTTCGCACACAAGAAATAGATCACTAGAGTAGGTCAAGCTGGCCAATGTATTAATCCAGTCTTAACCGTACCACTAGTTCACTGTCCAAAGTGTCGACGCTTGTCGAGGCCAATGTAGTTCCTGGGACTTGGTGACTTGAGGGGACTTGTGCTCTTCGGTGCAAATTCTCTTCTGATTTATGTTTAGTTGGCTTCTCTCTCTACCGCTACCATCTTGTCTACCATCCTACAACTAAACAACAACTGGATTCCTGTCCTATCTTCGCCCCTCTTGTGCTTCCCATCTTGACCGATCGGCGATCCCGATCAACGATCCTGTTCGGCGATCCCGATCGGCGATCTCGTTCGGCGATCCCGATCAGCGATCCCGATCACCGATCTCGATCGACTCTCGATCGAGGACTTGAGCGCATCCTCATTCACCGTCGATCCGCCTACTTCCATCCTTGGTCGTTCCGGATCACCGGTGTTCGCCTCCGGTAGGGCTTGCGCCTATGCCGATCTTGGACACCCATCAGGGGTCGATAGGGCGCGATCCGCCTCTGCACGATCCGCCTCTGCACGATCCGTCTCTGCACGATCCGCCTCTGCACATGTTGTACCCGACGCGCCGGCGTCACTTGATCTCTCGCTGATCCTCAGTCCACGCCTGATCCACACAGCCTGTCTCTCGATCGCTGATCGATTGTCGATCTTCCATTCGGGACCTCTGTCGACCGGCCTTGCCGCCTTTCTCGGAGAACACTATCCGTTCGAGACGGATTTCTTATTCGGTGCTTCTCCACATCCGCCCCTGCCCGGAAGTTGTGTCGCACGGCGGCTCACTTCGGACAGCGTGCCCCGTTCATTCCTCAATCCGCCGGCTCCCGCGCAGATCACCCACGATGAGCACGCCACCGTCCGGTCCTCCCGCACAGCCACCCCCACCGTCGGAGGGTGACGGGTCTCCGCCCGGCTCGCCTCGATCAGCCCACTCGACACCTCGATCGACTCGTTCAACGGCTTCTCGACGGGCTGCGGCTTCTCCGGACGCTGCCCGCCGGATCGCCCGGCTGGAGGAGGAGCTGACGCTTGCCTACGCTTCTCGGTCCACCATGATCCGCGATCGGGCCCGCCTGGACGACACTGTCCGCGAGCTGACGTCGAACCTGCAGGACCTCGAGCGCTACCGCGGGTCCCAGGAGGACGAGATCCGCCGTCTCCAGACCGAAGTGAGTGACCTCCAGCAGAGCGCTCAAGGCCAAGGACCGCAACTGATCCAGGATCTCCGAGGCCAGATCGCTCAACAAACCGCTGAGATTCAGGACATGGATCGCCGGTTGACACGCACCCAAGATGAACTCGCAGACGCGATCGCCACCCGGGACCGCTTCGACCACCAGCTAGACCTCGCCGCCACGGACATCTCCGATCTCCGGTCGCAGATCACACGACAGGCCCATGATCTGGACATGCTGCAATGGGAGTTAGACACGACGCGAGGCAGCTTCGATCGTGTTCAGGCGGCACTTCAGACGGCCGAGGCGGCCCTGGCCCAACGAAGCCCGTCTTCGGCAGCCAGCGCTCGTGCCAGATCGGCCTCTCCGCCCCCGGCTTGCCCCCACCCTGATGTCGATCGGCTGCAAGCCGACCTCAACCGGACGGAGGGGGAAATACGTTCGGCCCGTGCCGCCCTTGATCAGGCCAACCAAGATCGCGACGTCGCGCTTCGGGAAAACGCCGATCTCCGTACGTTGGTTCTGTAGCCCTCGTTCTCTTGTTGATCATCTCTGATACAATCGTCGTGCTGTAGGTGCATGCGTCGAAAGTGCGCAACAAGTGATCCGTGCACAGGACGCCCACTTCGTCGACGTCCAAGGCGCCTACGCCCTGCTCCGACGTGCCAGCGATCGATCCAGCGAGGATCTCGACACCATCGCGGACACCCTATCCAGCGTAACACGCTGGATCGCACTGCGCCAGCGTAGACCGCTCACACCAGCTCGCCGCGGTCGTAGTCCTTCCGGATCACCCGATCGTGCTCCGCGGCCCCGAAGCGTTCACGATCGGCGCCTCCATCACGCAGTCGATCGCCGAGCCGATCGCCCCTCGTTCTCCGTCGCCGGCCTTCTCGCTGCCGGATCATGACCAAGGACCGCCCGCCGAGAGCCAGTCGCAGCCCGATCGCCGTAAGCCCGACGATCAACATGAGGAGGAGGAATCGGATCAGGAGGAAGAGGGGCCGGATCAAGAAGAGGAGGAGCCGGATCAAGGAGAGGAGGAGCCGGACCAAGAAGAGTCGAGCCCAGCTCGTAGTGCGAGCGCTGGCCAGTCGCAGAAAGGCTCGTCGTCGCCCGAATCCGGTTCTGACGAGGAGGAATCCGAGTCCGAGGGCACGGATCAGGAGTCCCTCGCCGCGTTGGCTCGATCCCGGGCTGAGGCTCGGCGTCGTCAATCTGCTTCGCCAGCTCGGACCCGTACTCCGCCGATCCGTTCACGATCACCGTCGGTCATCTCAATACACTCTCGAGCCGGAGCGGCGCGTTCCCGGTCGCCCCCAAGGTCGCCTCCAAGATCGCCTCCAGGATCGCCCCCGGGATCGCCGCCAAGATCTCCGCCGGGATCGCCCGGACGTCAGCCTCTGGTTCCGCCACTGTTCCCGATCGGCACCATGATCCCGGGCTTCAACGCACCCCGAGCACTCACTCCAGGTGACGCGGATCAGTGGCCCGTGGGACTGGTACGTCAGCTGCAGATCACCGGCATGATCTTGTCGACCTTGACCCACCACCTGCTCCTGCCTGCGAATTGGCTCTTCCCAGCCGCGGTTCGCGGTGCTCGACAGCCTGCGGCCGGGATCGGTTACCGGGATGACTTGATCACCGGGCCGAACATCACCGCTCTCCTGGCCGATCGCCCGTGGGAGGCCCTCCAGAACCCGCGAGATCCATTGACATTTGATCTGGCACTCCACCGGGGCGCCGCAACTCCGTTGGGTCGGATCGCCACCGCCTACCTGCAGCTCGAGGAGCAACATCGTCAGGCCTTCTGGGAAACAACCCATTACCTCCCGATCACCCGTGGACAGCGTCAAGATCCGGTCATCCAACAGTACCATGCCGAACGTCGAACCCGGCGGATCCGCCTCGGCGATCGGTGGCGCCAATGGCTGGACACGACGTTGCCGATGATGAGAGCAATGTGGGCCGACATCGATCTGTTGTTGGATCCGTTCTTCTTGCACCTTCCGGTGCGTCCGCGAGACTCGGTGACTTGGTACCCCGGGGCGGTGTCTCGCGCAGCTAACGCCAACGACCCCACCCAGCATCAGGGTGAGCCGACCGACCTCCGGGCTGCCCTGATCGAGGCTGACACGCACGATCCCTGGCGCAACCAGTACCGCGATCACCCTCAAGACCACCCTGCCAGGCGGATCCCACGTCTTCGCAACAAGTTCAACCCCAACATCGGTGCCCAGCAGCCGTGAGCTAGCGTTCGCGATACCCGTTTAGCTTGCGCGATCAGATCTAGCGATCGATGCGTCGATAGGCAAGTCCACTCCAATTCCTAGTCATTCCGAAGTTGATCTACTCCAATAGCCGTTCCACCATTCCAGATCCACCCTTCCCATTGTAATATCTCATTTCTTGCGCTGGGCGTCACAGCCCTGGGTCGATCCACTCCTTACCCGACATGATCAGTCCGGACCTTCAATCGTTCCACCTCACAGCGACTCCATAATCTCATGATCTGCACTTTTACACACATACACATTCACATACCGCCTTTTCCTCCGATCGACGGCCTTCCCGCCGATCCGCCACCAATCTCGCTCACCAAGGCGACCAGCTCGCCCTGGCGGTCCGATCTCACTCCTCCTCGTGAGACTGCATCGCATTGAATCGGTTCCGGTTCACACGATCTCGAAGGAACTCGTGCAATAAAGCTCCACAGTTGAGATCCGCTTCGTCGATCCAGTCAGGATCGTCGTAACCCTTCCAGTGTACCAGGAATTCTCGATACGTCCGGCCGTACCGTGTCCTTCGACCCGTTCGCATATCCGTGATCTTCTCCACTTCATACTCGTTCGCGTCTCGATCTGGAGCCCAGCTGTCCTCCGGAAGTAGGATCTCGTCGAAATCAAGTCGATCTGCCTCGTCCACCGTGAGCTCGATCTGCGGTCGATCGGGGAAGTCTCTGACCAACTTCAGCTTCGAGACATACACGATCGGGAACAAGTGATAGTTTGTGCCAGCGATCTGAAGCTTCATCGTGTACTCGTTCACCTTCTCGGCCACACGGAACGGGCCATGCCACAAGTGAGCTAGCTTCCGGGCGTACCCCTCCTTCACACGGTCCAAGTACAGCCACACCTGGGATCCAGCCTCGATCGAGTGCGGTCGAACCTCTTCGTTGTGTCGATCGGCCCGATCCGCGATCGCCTCGCGTAGACGAGCATTCACCTGACTTCGAGCCTGATCATAGTGCCTCTGGATCCGATAACGCCACCGTCGCGGATTCCGATCCTGGGTTCGAGTACTACCCAAAGGGATCGTCGCTTCCAGCGTCGATCGAGGATCCCAGCATAAAAAGGAGAGTCTCCTCGAACGCGATCATGAGCCGTATTGATCGCGAAGGTCAATCGCTCGGCGTACTCATCCCAATCCCTCTGATCCAGATCTTCCACGAACATCTTCAGGGCTCTCGTCGCCGTCTGCACCATTCGTTCCGCAGTACCGTTCGCTTGGGGTCGATATGCCATCGTCGCTCGCTGACGCATACCTAGGATCTTATTAAAGGCGCGGAAGAAGTCAGCCATAAATCCCGGTTCGCGATCATGCCTGATCACCTCGCTGGCACCGAATCGCCGGAACACACACTCTTCGTAGGATTCGGCGATCGTCTGCGCCGTTCGAGAGGAGCTGGCCTTCGCGATCACGTATCCCGTGAACAGGTCGACCCAGATCAGCAGTTCGGTGTTGCCTTTGTACGACTTGGGCAGCGAAGGTATGTGATCCATCGCTATGATCTGGAACGGGTACGTCGCCTGGATGTTCCCCGGCGACTCGCCCCTGATCGTGGGTCGCCCTTTACCGGTCTCACAATCGACACACTCTCCGACATACTTCTGCACACTCCTGAAGAGACCCCTCCAGTAAAAGTGATCACGGATCCGCTGATAGGTACGTCCGATCCCTTGGTGACCACCTTCCACAGTAGAGTGGTAGTGGTGCAGGATATCCTGATGCAGCGTCTCCGGAGCGACCAGCCTCATCAGCCCATCTCGATCTGCCTCCGATCTCTTGGAGGGGGAACAGTAGAACAGCAGATCTGTCATCGATCTCGTAGTCTGCCGCAATGTTGCCATAAGATCGGGCCTCATCCTGCGTTAGATCAGCCACGTCTCCCATCAGGTACTTCTTCATGCCCACGATCCACGTCTCTTCATCTTGCGATCGACGGATTCGATCGATCCGTAGTCCCCGCACAAATTCTTCCTGTAGGACAGTCGGATTCGGTCGCGATCTGGCGTTTGATCGAGTAGTCATCGGTGATAGCCGGGCGATCGGTTCGTCAGATCTGACAACTAGGATCTCATCGAGCCGGTTTAATGTCGTCAGATCCACGTGATCGGCCTCATCCTCGACGACCACGCCACCTTCACGTTGAAGCGCTGCGCTAGCCAAGCTGTCTGCGCTGCCGTTCCAGTCCCGTTTCACATGTAACAGCTCATGATCTGGCCAGTTCCGTAACCGATCCAGCACCTTCTGCTTTAGTAACGTCAGCTTGGGTGCTTTGCAGTCGATCTCACCTCGCACTTGCCGGATCACCAAGTTGGAATCACCGCAGACCACCAGCCTGCCTCGATCAATGCCGTCCAAGAGGTCGAAACCCAGCAGCAGACCATGATATTCCGCTTCATTGACGGTCAGTCCCTCGGCATAGCCCGATCGTGCTCTCACCACACTCCACTCGGGCAGCTTCCATAAGATCGCACTGTACGCGCCCCCACCTCGCTTGACGCGGGCGGATCCATCGAAGCTTATCACCAGCAGTTCTTCATCCGCGCGTACAGTCGGGATCGGGGCTTGGATCTTCCGCCGGGGTTCCTTCTTCGGCGCGATCGCGATCAGCGCCTCGTCGACATCCGATCGGGGTGTAATACTGGCGGCGATCGCCCCAATATCTCGTCCTCTCCCTTGGTGCACTTCGTGATCTCCAACGTCCAGGGCGATAGGAGTGCGGCCCACTGACCCAATCGGCCCTGAAGGCCGGGTGATCGGAACAGCCACGCCAACGTCGAGTGTCGAGTCAGGACCCGGATCGATCGTCCAACCAGCATGTTATAGTTCAGATCTAGGATCCGTAACAGAGCCAGCACTTCTTTCTCCACCACGTTGTAGTTCAGTTCATTCGACTTCAACGTTCGACTGGCGAAGGTAACAGGGTGATAGATCTGGTCGTGTTCCTGCATCAGTGCGGCCGAGATCGCCCAGTCACTCGCGTATACGATCACCACCGGAGTCCGATCGCGATCGAAATGCCGCAGGATCGGCGTCGTCGCGATCTTCGTCTTCAGTGTCGAGAAGGCGCGATGAGCACGGATCCAGCGTTCGTCGCCAACCTCGCCTCCATGAACGGACGGTGCCCGATCGGGGTCTGCCGAGTTCCGATCTACTGCGTTCGACACTTGACCATCCATGATCCGGCGCAGATCTGGACGCTTCTTCAACTCGGCGAAGTCTACCTCGCGCAGTTCATACAGGATCGCCGCGTAGATCGCGTAATCCTCCAGGAAACGACTGTAGTAGTTAAGACTGCCCAAGAAAGACTGTATTGATCGGAGCGATCCAGGGAACGGTAGATCTATCAGAGCCGCGAGGTCCTTCGGGTTGGCCTCCAGTCCATCGTTTGACACGCGATGTCCTAGATAGTCCACCTTGCGCATCCCCCAAAGAGCTCTTCTCCACACTGATCGAGAGGTTCCACTTGTCACAGGCGTCCAACAGGTGATCCACCCGATCACACAGCTCATCCCATGATCCTGCCGTCACCAGAATGTCATCGATGTACGATCTGCGGCCTAGCACTGACGGACGCCCCGGATCTTCTGGTTCGCCCGACTCGATCAGGTCCGTGGTGACTTCCGAGTTCGATGATCGCGGGATTCTGGTGAACCCGTACAGCGCGTCATCCAGAAGTCGCTGATAGATCTGAGGAGCGTTCTTCAGGCCGAACGGCATCCGATTCCATTCAAACAGACCCATGTGGGTGATAAAGGCCGAGATCGCACGAGCTCGATCGGTCATTGTGACCACCCAGAATCCACTAGCCATATCCAAAGAGCAATACCAGAGCACCTTGTCCAGATCTTCCAACAGGTCGTTGATCAGGGGCATTGGATACACCATGAGCCGGGTCAGACTGTTGACGAGCCGATAATCGATGCAGAGCCGGATATCCACCCCGTTCTTCTTGATGATCACGACGATCGGCGAGGCCCACGGTGATCGGGACTTCCGGATCATCTTGGCTGACAGCAGTCCCTTGATCAGATCCGACACCTTCTCCACAAACTGAGGGGCGACCTTCCGGACTCGTTGGGCGATCGGTTTCGCATCGCCGACGTCGATGTCACATGTGACGCCCCTGGCTGCTGGGGGAAGTGCATTGCCCTTGCCGATCAGCAGGTGTCTCCTGTGCCAGATCTTCTTTCGCAGTCGATCGATCTCCTCCGGGGTGTTAAATTCCAGATCTCCCACCTTGATGTCGTCGATCTTCACCTCATCCGTCGTCGAGATCACGATTTCCGGAAGCACAGCCAGTTCGCCTTCGACGTCTTCGGCTGATAGACTCCCGCCCTCGTGGTAATGGACTTGATCATCGGCGTCAACATCTCGATCTGGTTCAGCAGCAGCAGGATCACCCCGATTGACAGTGGGTTTGGTCTCTATTTCCACCTGATCACCTCCGTCGATCGACATCGGAATGTCGTCAACTATGGTGTCGCCTCTCGATCTCGACTCTTCCACCGTTAAGGTCGCCACGTGGGGTACCCGATCAGCACTCCTGCCCTCGAGATCTGGTTCGACGGCACAACCGTCGACCTGATCGGCCAATGGCAAGTGAGGGGACATTGTTGGGGACATTGTTCCACCGTTCTCTTCCAGATCACCAGTGCAATCATCTCGCAGCTTATCGTCATCCATCGCTTCGTCCTCTGGGTCGGCGGTCGGCGAAGACCGGTAGCCCACAAGCACCTGTCCCTGCTCCGGAAGGCATTCGCCCTCCGATCCGGAGGATTTGGCCGACGACCTTGTAGGATCCGACCGTAGGTCCGTCCGTTCTCCAACTAAAGTGGTTGAAGTAGACGATCTGGGCTCTTCGGCCACGCGATCACTCTCCAGCGGCGACCCGCCCCCTGATCTAAGCATATCGGCAACAGTTACCTCCAGATCAGGGCTCCTCGCCCCCGATTCGGTTGTGGGGTCGGGTAGACTAATCGAGCGATCGACGATCGGGGAGACTTCGGATCTCCGGAGAATCGCTCGGGGTGTCGGATACGTCGGTCGCTCGACAGCCGATGCTGGTGGTATGACTGACGCCTCCTCATTAGCTCGCGGTTCTTCCGTCGTGGCTTGAAGGCCAAGTTCTGCCATTCCATGTAGCGACGGGACCCGATCGACACATACCCTGGCACCCGGGGTACCCGATCTCCGGCCAACCACATGGCGATCCGTTCGTTCCGGTGTAGAACGATGTCCTTGTCACTAATGTTGGTAACCTGGAGGTACCTGATCCGGCCAGGTCCTCGAACTACAGTCGGCACCCAACGATCTCCACGAGTGACCCATAGCTTCTCGCGATCTGTCACCTTCATTCGGAGTGGCATTTCGATCGAATCGCCGATCGCGATCTGCATCCCTTGATCCACACACATGTCGGACGTTGTCGTTGTACAGTTGTCGCCGTCCGCTAAGTTGGATCTTGACTTCGTCAGGGAGGCAGATGGAGCCGTCCGCAAGATCGAGGCGGATCCCCGCCGGGACCATGAAGTCCATCCCCAGGATCGCATCTTGTCCTGATAGATCGCCAACCCAGATATCGAAAAAATACACCAGCGATCCTGCCAGTGTGACTTTGATCCTGGTCTTCCCTTCCGTCATGTACACGCTTTCACCAATCCCCACACATTCCTGGCTCTGACTCGTGTCGACATAGCACCCCACCTTACGAGCAAAGGCGGTGTCCACGATGGACACCTCGGCGCCGGTGTCTAAGAGTAAGATCGACTTCTCATTGTTGATTTTGCCAGCGATCTTGGCCTGACGGAACCATTTACCCGGCGAATGATGTTTCCAGTACCCTCTGGACTCCCCTGGGAGGAGATCGGGTACCACATCGCCAGATCTGCGGTGTTCACTGACGCGAGGCAGACTTCGATCGCGATCATGTTTCGGGATCTCGGCCGTCAACTCTCCGTCAGCTGGCGTAAACCATTCTTCAGGTCTGCGTTGCGTCCAATAACCTCGAGTTTCTCCAGACTGGAGATCCAAGGGCACTTCGGCGTCAGAACGGCTGAAGTCGTCCGATCGGTGTAGACTCAAGACCTTGGCGGCAGGTTTCTCATGCAGATCACATGTATTACCGCGTAGATCAGTCCGTCCACTTACTCGATCTACCGTGTTCTTGTTCACGTATGCATAGATGCAATACCTAGAACGCTCGGCTCGTACCGGATTCCAACCCGGCGAGCGTCCTAGTTTAACATCTTCTCGGCGATCGCGGGCAGCATGCCTGCGTGTTTCACCGGGTTGAACCATTGACGGATCTGATTGTAGAATTCCTCCATCGGACACTTGCCCATCTCGTGCAGCTCACCGCATCCACGACACACAAACAGGCAGCGATCCGCCGGATGTCCTCGCTTTCCACACTTCTCGCACGTCAAACGTTTCCAGCAATCCAGATCCGTGTGCTTCCGTGATCCACAGTGCGAGCAGCGGTTCGATCGGTCCGATCCATCGGGCGACGATCGCGATCTTGGGTCTGATCGAGGTGAGTCATGACCGATCGGCGCTGGGGTGCTGCGATCCTGCTTCGTCGTGTCGCCCCCAGCGTGGCGAGACTTGTCCTCAGCCGACGCTAGGTAGACGCGACGTAGATCACCTTCCGAGTCCGATCCGTCCGATCCCGTGTCCGATCCAGACTCTTGGTTCGCGATCTGGACTGCACGCACTGCCCGCTTGGTGCCAGCGGCCGGAGCAGAGGTCGGGGCTTTCTGGCGATACTTCGATCCGAAGGCAGATCGTTTCTGTCTGCTCTTCGCGCGTTCTCGAGCGCGCAGGACTTCCTCCAGATCTTCGGCATCCGCGAGCCGAAGTAGGGTCAACTGATCGGCCAGATCGGGATCGCCCAGTGTCTCGATAAAATGTTCGACGTGTTCTCGACGGGCCTTGGAATCTCCATCCTTGATCTTCAGTCTCGCACGCAGAGCCGCCACATTCAGTCGATAGAGGTAATCCAACGGCGATTCATCCGATCGCTTGCGAGAGTGATAGTACTGCCAAGCCACCGATACTCCTAGGCCACAATACTGGATCTGGAAACTCCTAAGCAGATCGCTCCACTTGTTCCGAGTCGATCGTCCCAGCTGGCGGTACCAGTTCTTCGCCGGTCCAGTCAGCAGATCCGCGAAAGTCAGGCACTTCTCTTCATCCGTAGCTTGATCGCGCATGAAGGCCGATTTCACCTTGCTGATCCACGATCGGGCGCGATCTTCGTCCTGATCTTTGCCGCTGAACTCCTTAAGATCCGACATCGCCGAAATCCGTACGCGCTGGATCAGTGAAGACCCGACGGACCCCGATGCGGCGGTAGCCACCACGGCCGGAGCTGAGCTCGGTAGATCGATGTCGTCCGGATCATATTCCCACTGCGAGATATCTCGGTCCGGCGATCCGGCGGATTCCATCTCCACGTCCTGTGATCCGACATGGTCTGGGGTCACTGGGGCAGGTGTGGCCACTGTGCTCTGCTGTTCCTTCAAGAAACGGGCCATCGCGGCCTGGAAGTAAGTTTCCAGACTGCCGTTCGACTCGTCCGCCCCAGTCGCGCTGGTCGTCCGATCGATCGACTTGGGTTTCGGCTTCCGAGGTCCTGATCGCGTACGTTCCTGACGCTGACTACGTGATCGAGCGTCCAGCATAGCCGATCCGGAAGGACCAAGCGGCATTCGCTGGGGTTCCGACGACGTGTCGGACACGTGTTCGGCCGCCGAGACGTAAGGAGATGATGATCGATACCCTGTCGACACCACTGGAGCTGCCGGCGCTTGATCTGGGGCGTCTGGGTCTTGATCGTTCGTGATCACGTCGACGAGGGGTCTCAGCTTTTCGACTAATGTCTGGATCGACGTCTGGATCACTTCGAGTTCTTGATCAAAGAGGTCGTTCGCGTCAAAGGCCCCAGCCACCAAGCCGGCCTCCTTCAGCAGCCCGAGCAGGTTCTTCACTGCCGTCAACTTGTTGTCCGTCATCCGGGGGGCCGAGATCGAGCCCTTCGGGTCGCCGATCTGCTCTGGCCGCACGATGATCATGACGGGATCTTGACGTAAGAAGTCCCGCAACTCTTTCAAGTGATACTGACGTTCCAGGTCAGCTTCAGACCAGTCGAGCACCAGCGATCTGGGATCTTCGTCGTCCATGCCTGGCGCTCGCAGTTTCCTTCGCGCGATCTGGGCCTTGTCCACGATCGCGTCCAGGTAGTCCGGATCGAGCCTGATCGGCGAGTCTGCGAATGCATATCGGTCCGATCCGGCCTTGGTTTGTTTTGTTAGTGAATCTCGGTTCGCACCGAGATCCACCGGGGTCCCCGAAGGGACCTGGGGAGGATGTTGAGGTTTCTCTTCTAGATCTGTTTCCAGATCGCCCTCGATTCCGTCGACAGAAGTCCTCCGAGCACTCTGTCGATCCGCGGACCTCGTTTTGTTCAGCAGCGTCTTCGTCGATCCGATGTTCGACGACGCCTCTTCCCCTGGTTCTTTCTTCACTTGCGCATCTTCTGCGGACTCACGGTGAAATTCGGAGTCCCCAAGAGATCCGGGCACGCGCACCATTGTGGTGTAGCGGGATCAGCCAAAATCTGGTTAAGGCCTGATCGAGCTTCCCACCAGCGCCCAGACACCGACTAACGGAGGGGTCCCCAACGATCCGTGATCGGCTGAACTTGTTCTCACCTTGTGTACCCGTCGGCGGGCTAGATCTGCTCTCTCGGGGCTCCGAGGATGCAGCACTTGGTGAAGATCGAATGTCTTGGCGTGACGCGGGGATAGTCCGTGGAGCAGCGCGGGAATCTTCGCTCTGCGTCCGAGTATTCGTCCCGATCGAGGGTTGTTCGCTGCGATCGGTCGGCCTGGAGTCGATCCAAGGCCTGTAGTTGCCCTTTCGGGTGTGTTCCTTCCTTCCTTGAGTTGCCTGCCGCTTCCTATAGCGGGATCGAGGTTGATCGAGAGGAGAACGATCGCCGGCCAAGCAGTATCCGGACGATCGAGGGTTCGCACACAAGAAATAGATCACTAGAGTAGGTCAAGCTGGCCAATGTATTAATCCAGTCTTAACCGTACCACTAGTTCACTGTCCAAAGTGTCGACGCTTGTCGAGGCCAATGTAGTTCCTGGGACTTGGTGACTTGAGGGGACTTGTGCTCTTCGGTGCAAATTCTCTTCTGATTTATGTTTAGTTGGCTTCTCTCTCTACCGCTACCATCTTGTCTACCATCCTACAACTAAACAACAACTGGATTCCTGTCCTATCTTCGCCCCTCTTGTGCTTCCCATCTTGACCGATCGGCGATCCCGATCAACGATCCTGTTCGGCGATCCCGATCGGCGATCTCGTTCGGCGATCCCGATCACCGATCTCGATCGACTCTCGATCGAGGACTTGAGCGCATCCTCATTCACCGTCGATCCGCCTACTTCCATCCTTGGTCGTTCCGGATCACCGGTGTTCGCCTCCAGTAGGGCTTGCGCCTATGCCGATCTTGGACACCCATCAGGGGTCGATAGGGCGCGATCCGCCTCTGCACGATCCGCCTCTGCACGATCCGCCTCTGCACGATCCGTCTCTGCACGATCCGCCTCTGCACATGTTGTACCCGACGCGCCGGCGTCACTTGATCTCTCGCTGATCTTCAGTCCACGCCTGATCCACACAGCCTGTCTCTCAATCGCTGATCGATTGTCGATCTTCCATTCGGGACCTCTGTCGACCGGCCTTGCCGCCTTTCTCGGAGAACACTATCCGTTCGAGACGGATTTCTTATTCGGTGCTTCTCCACAGTGGCATGACCCCTTCAGGATTCAGGAGATCCACGATAATTTCCGCGTGAAGCTCAGGGTCGAGAGCACTGGATACCACGTGAATCCCTGGGTGCATGTGAGCCGCTTAGGCCGAAACGGCCTACCGTGGAGATCGACGTGAATGAAGATGATGACTTTGACGCGGCTCTGCTACCTGAAGACAGCTGGGAACCTGACACTGCGAATGATGAGTATGAGGTCGAGCGAATTCTGGATTTGCGGCGGTCTAAGCGAACTCGGACATCAAGGCGAATCCGTGAATATCTTGTAAAGTGGAAGGGCTATGATGAGACTGAGTGGCTGCTGTGTCGAAGCTCAATTGCGGAGCCTTACTCTATGAGTTCAATCAAAGAGCGAGAGCGCGAGCTCGTTTCCAGGCTATGCAAGCCGGAGATGATCACCCAGAGGTTTAACACTCAAGGGTGACATTGACCCAGAGTTACATGTCGAATTCAAGGGATGAAACCCTGAGTACCATGGTGAAACTCTGAAGAAGATCGACGGAATGCGTGGAGATTGGAGACAGAGATGTGATTTTGATTTGATTTGATTATGGAGGAAACTGCACCGCTTGAACTAAAGACTATAACCCAGAGGACGGTGTGGCTGAGGCTCCGGTGTTATACAGGGGGCCGAAGTGTGTGAAATCCTGGGAGTTGACAGAGGGCAACGGCCGTATCGATCTCCAGAGTGCCTCGAATTTGGTGGTTTTGTGGCCTGGCCATGGTTCACCAGTTCGGAGTGATTTCCTCTTTGATGGACCTGGACTAGGAGGGGCGGTTGACACGAGGTGGTTTTCAGAAATTTGCCGATGACGCGCCGTCACTCTTACGACCTGGAGTTTGTATCAAGGTATGATTGGTGGATAACTGGTGTGGGCACGGCTGTACCCGTGCGACACGAGTGACGTTGGTGGGAGAGAAGTGATTCATTGGGACAAATCGAGTGCCTGACCGCAGATGGGCCCAACTGACTGGAAGTGTGAATCCTGGGAGTGCACACCCAGGAATCCAGAAGACCACTCAGTCCAGTCCCGGACTTTCCCTTACGATGAGTGCCTAAAGTCTGGCGGAAAGTGTCTCTGGAGAACGTATCCCAGAGTACACCTCATCTTGCTGTGGGTCAGAGTACTACTATGGATCAGATTCCCTGAAAACCAACCCCACTACCACCGTGGACATGCGCCGGAAGCCGTACAACCCGTTAAGTGTTCGTATGTGTGGAGATACACGCGAGTCTGTGATGTACACAACCTATGATCCAGAGTATCACACAAGAAATCCAGAGTACCGGATGGTGATCCAGAGTCCACCCCCCTAAGAACAGGTGACCCAGAGTTTTAAGTGATCCTCTGGATTTGGACTGTGAACCCAGATTCCCTATATTCAGAACAAGTGTTTCTCAAGTCAACACCCAAGAATCCCCAAGAACCCTCAAGAGCTCCCCTGAATTCCACTGATTCTCAGAAGCAATCCAGAGTATCACAGGAATCTCTGAATTTCGAGCCAGTTGGGAGTCAGTCTGCAATCAAAGTGATGCGTGACCTTGAAGATCCAAGTGCAGACCTGCTGACTGATACTTTCGAGGAGTCGAGAGGAAGTCCTGCACCATACAAACCTAAGTCTAAGGACCCATATTTGGCACTTTGGACGCCTTGCGACGATGGAATCGCAAGCCGATCGCAAGTCTGGACCGCTGAACCCAAGGTATACTGAAGACAAGACATTTGACCCCAAGCATAGTGAAATGAAGACATTTGCCCGTAGAAGAATGCAGAAGAGAGAAAGAAGTAAGAGAGAGAAGTAGCTGATACAAGACAAACAGAGTTCAATTTTCCCTGTACTGCGCAAGTGACTTCGGCCAAGCCTGCCGACGGAAATCCGGAGGACCCGAGACTACGACCGCGGGACGCTAAGGGCACATCAACGGCAAAGGACAGCCGTCTGTGTGGACTCCATCAAACTCAAGTCCAGTTAGGTGGGGACCAGCGACGGCCTCGTGCTTCCTGGAGTGATCCACCTATTTCATATCCTAGTTGGGTCACTTGCTGTGCTCGTGGTAGCCCATTTCATATTATTCCAGAGGGTATTCTGGAGTGCTAGGTAGTCGCCTCCAGGATTGTGTATTGACTGCTTGTGTGAAGGGAAAGGTAACTGATAGTGATTGTATTTTCCTCCTGTACGGGAGGTGGTGCGCGTTTGTGTGAAGTCTCAGGGGAGCTAGGCCCCTGAATTTTAGACTCGAGTGAGCCTAGTGTGTGAATGACCCACCGTCCAAGGGTCCAAAAGAATAAGTGACGGCTAGTTGTAGTGTTTGCATACTCTGTATTTGTTGGATTTATCGAGCTACGAAGGCATTTGGGTAAGGTGTCTTCTGAGTTCCTCACCCCCAGAGTTGACTGAAATCCTGGATCCTGAATTCGTGATATTCTGGATTCCGGGTGATCGGATTCTCTGGTTTTGCCTCTAGTGTCGAGGTGCGTTCTGATTTAGACGTGCACCTCAGCGCTTCTTCGAGGCTACATTCAAGTTTGATGAAGTGCCGTTCCGTCAAAGACAAACGAACCGACAGGGATTACACAAGGTACCCACGCCAACCAAGGAGAGTGACCTCAGGGTTTAAAGCTTTGCGGCGGCGAACCTCTGGATTTATCTTCTTGCTGTTGACTCTCGATTCGGTTCTCTGGGTCTACACCCTGAGGACCTTCTTGGGCTGCGCTATACGAACCCCCCTGGGCGATAAAGGTTTCATCGGCCTCGCCTCATTTGAGTCCCCACTACACCGGTGCTCGTTACACCGGTGAGGCCTTGGAAGCGTCCCTAAACGTACTTAGACCGCGCGCAGGCAGTCTCCCGGAGGGCCCTTGAAGACGAGAAAGTCGAGGCTCTACTGCTGTCCTCGGGCGCCAGAATCGTCCGCGTGTTCTTCGGCAAATTGGTTTCTGTTTAGATCTTACGTTTGGCTAGCTATCTTCTATCACTTTGCTGACTTAATGTAGGTTTCACTATGCTTCGCTTGTCTTGAGTATGCTTGGGCTTCTTGGCAGTGCTTCAGTATGTTCGTCTTGTTTTCGGTATGCGGAGACTTGTTGGAGTAGCCCCAGGTGGGAAGTATTGATTTAAGTGCTATTGTGTGGTAGGACGTACTTGATTGTGTTAGTTTCCCCCAGTATTTGAGGGTGGTGCGCGTGAGCCAAAGCCGTCCGGGATTGAGCAGTATCCCGGAGCCCGGCTGGAGTTGACTGGAGTAGTGACCGACCCTTTCACGGTCCAAAATAATAAGGAAGGGCTGCGTGTTTGTATATAACTCTGTATCTGTTTGTAGTGTTTGGTTATCTGAGAGCTGTCAGAGGCGACGTCCAAGAAGGTTACGTTCTGCCCTGCTGCCTAGCAACCTACAAGTAACAAGACAACTCATCCACGGTTGAAGACCCCTGGTTACGAAGACAAACGAACCCACAGGGATTGTTCACAAGGACACACGCCACCCCGGTTGGAGTGTACATCTAGGTGTATCACTTCCGGCCAGGGTCTGTTCTGGGTGCACCCCACTCGGGAGTCCACATCCAGGGCTCGCTAACTATACACCTGGGCGGTCAGGCGTTCACCCGCCTCGCCTCATTTAGCCACCTTCATATTATCCCTAGAAACCCTGATAAAGAACTGTATGAATATCTAAAGGATAAGCTTGAAGGTTTCGTTACATTCTACGATCTGCCTCCCAATGTAGACCAAATTAGACGTACACCGGGCAATAAACCAGAGCTAGTGATCATCGATGACTACAGTAATGACAAGCTACTACAGAAAAATGTGTTTTCTCATTACATGACTAGAGGAAGACATCATTTCTTATCAACTATATTTCTGAGTCACTCATGGTTTGCTACCGAGAAGATGATTCGTTTGAATACAGAATACGTCGCGATTCTCAGAGCAAACAGTAAGCGGGACTTAAAGCTTCTAGTAAGCGATTTTAACATTCCCGGGGTAAATGAAGATGGTATCGTTAGATATTATAATAGAGCTATCGCTAGAGGAAAAGGGCAGTTCCTATTCATTGACTCAGTGAAAGGCGAGCAATCCATACTAATGCGACCACCTTCGGTATCTGAATCGCTGTCGTACCCCTTACCGCCAATACCGGTGAGTGACTTGATCGCTGCTCTTGCGGGGATAGCTGCTGTTGGTTGGCCAGCATATCTAGCTAGAGCAGGTACAGCTGCATCTACAGCTTTCGACAGTAAGCCACTGTCTTTAGCGAACTTATAAGCTGATCTAATACCGCCCCAGATCTTTGACCAAATGCTACCTCCTTGAGCCTTCTTAAAGCTTTTCTTGACCTCGTGCTTGGTAATTTCAAGTCGAACGCCACGGTTCGCTTTTCGTGCCTTGAGCGCCTTCTCATAACTGCTTGGACGTAAGTGAATAACACTACCACTACCCTTTAGTTCAGCACTAGTTAGACTAAGTTTTCCTGTCTTGAACGCCTTCTTGAGCTTAGGCGCGCTGACGTTACTCGAAATTGTTAATTCACGGTACATGATTGCTGGACTATATATTCTGAACTAAAGGACGACTACATTTAATTATTACAACGCTTGAATAGATCCATTCTATCTTTTTGTTTACAATATAACCACAATAGACACCATATGCCACAGTAATCACCATGCGCTGATTGCGTTTGTATTTCGTTATACTTATCAACCCCGTAAGACGTTGGCGGAGCTTCCCCCATTGAGTCGAAGTATTCATGATTATGAACTGCTGTCCAGTGCCCCACATCCATGTTAGGTTTGCGTAGTAAAATTAAGAAAGAGCCTTTCTTAGGTAGCGGCTTAGTAATCTCGATAGACTCGTATATGTTGTCCAAAATGAACGTCAAGTATATCGGCAAGTTTGATAAGTTCGTGGTCACTAGTGACCCCTTTCACGATATCCATAATTATTTTTTTTTCGATCATTATACTTACCAAGATATAGTCTAACTCGAACAGCTACCAACATGTCTGATAATCAGCTAGCTGATCAGTTCTTATATCAGTCTTCTCTGAAGACTGACCCTTCCGTGCGCGTATCGTCGCGTAAGCGTGTACCGTATGTAATCGATCTTAACCAAGGGAGCTATGCAAATGGAGTGATCACAATTGATGCAACGTCTCAGCTGAATAGAGCGGAGGGGTTTGTTTGCCTTCGTGATGCTTATATCATGTTACCGTATAAGGTATCCATGAAAAATACAGGAACCCCGGTTCTTGCCGGTAGTGCTAATCGTCTCTCAGTTGGTCTTAAATGTGGAGTTTGGAATGTCATAGACGCTATGAGTCTCGAATTAAATGGTAAATCCATTATCTCAATGTCTGAATACAAACTATCGCGAATAAACCTACGCGCTGCGGCTGAAACATCGATTGGATATGTACGTAAGCATGGTGCAGAGTCATTCCTATACCCTGACACGTCTGGTTCTCTTGTGTGGCCATCGGCTACAACTAGTCTTTATGGTGATGGCTATGGTAATACTGCTGCGGATGTGTGTGCTGCTTTACAAACTGGATCGACCGGAGCTGGTGTTCTTCCGGTAAATGAAGGCTTCGTAAATCGACTTCTATCTAATCCCCCTATGGCTGGTGCGGCTGTTAATACTAATGGCTGGCCAACCATCCCTGGCGGTGTATCTAGTACGATCGCTAATCAGTTTGTCGTGGTGCCTTTGTTCCTGGTACAGCTAGTCCCGGTACCATCGCCGGTACATGGAATTATATGCTCAAGATTAAGCTAACTGATCTACATCCTATTTTTAAAGAGCTCGAGCTAATGGCTAATCCTCAAATCAAACTACGTTTCCGTGTCAATCAAGGTGTTTCAGTTATTAACACAGCTACTACTAAAGCAATGACTCTATCTTCAACTACTCTTGCTAGCGGTCAAACCTGCCCTGTTATGATTGCTTCAGGAGCTGGGAGCGGTAGCCCGAATTCTAATGTTATTCCTACCTCGGTGTCTGGACAAATTACAGTAGTTTGGGGTGCCATCACCAACAGTCTAGAGCCAAATATTGATTCAACCTACTTTCCATTCACAACTACTCGTCTATACGTCCCGTTTGTGGATCTTGAGAATCCTCAGGCCATCATTTCTAAGCCATTAAAGCCAGTTAAGTATTTGGACTACTATGCTCAATGGTTTTACCAACGTGCCGGTACCGGTGTTAATGCATCTGGTCAGTGGAATACAGCGTTTGATCTACAACTATCCGCTTCTCTAAAAAATGCTAAGGTTGTTGCCCTTCTTCCATTTGCAGAGACTAGCTCTGGCAACTTCAATGCAGCAATTGGGGTTCAACAATTTCAAAGTCCATTTGACAGTGCACCCTGGACAGTTCAAGCAGGTAGCTGTATCCGCAATTTTAATGTACGCATTGGCAGTCAACAAGTATTTGAGCTTAGTTATGACTACGATTTCATGGACTTTTCTAATGAATTCTCTAAGCTCTCATCAATTAATGGAGATATGACCAATGAACTTACTAACGGTCTAATCGACTATCAAACGTGGTCTCAGGCCAACAGAGTACTCGTTGCTGATGTCAGTCGCCTTACTGAGAAGGATGTGCCTCAATCTATTCAAGTTATGGGAACTAATGCATCTGCTCAGGGTTGTAACATGCTTATCCTTGTAGGATTTGAGAACGAAATTACTTATAACCGACTCACTGGTGAAATCACCGAATACACAGCAAATTAAATTCTAAATGCCTCGACACTAAGAAGTCACCTTTTTTTAGCTCCATGGATGGTACATTGTACTTGACTTGCAGCAAATCAATATGTCAACACGCTTGGTATATACTTCCCCTTCTGTAAAGTGGATGATAAAGGTTCTTGAAACATCACCATCTCAACCTTTTCACTTGATATCATACTATAGAGTGCCATTATATAATTAATTTTATACTTTTATAGATGTATACATATAGATACCCGTAAAAATGAGTCAAGTTTTAACGTTTGGTAAGCATAAGTCGAAGACGATTGAAGATGTTTATAACTCAGATATTGGTTACTGTAGATGATTAATGACTCAACCTAATTTAGTTGATGATGAAATCTTATCTTATCTTAAGAGTAAGTTGGGTAATATTGAAGGGTTATCAACCCAGCCACAGACTGAGTCCGGACCCGGTCTTTTCGTGATTGGACCCAGATGAGGGCCTGGGCGTAATAACAGCCATCTGTATTTTAGCCAATCACACGCATCTGGACAGAACAGAGGTCAAAGCCGCATATCCGCTCTGCGGCACAAGCTACCAAGCTCCGATGAGATGCCATAGAGGCTTCTGGGCTTATGCCGGTGAAGCCGGCGCTGAGATCTCTGACAGCGCCGCCCAGTTTGCGCGGAAACAAGCCGCCCAAGATGCACCTGGAGCGAGCAAAGCCGCACAAGACTGGCTGCGAACTCGCGCAGGAAGAGCTTTGCGCTCGCTGTGGCTGGCGGAAGAACCGTGGCGTCGACAGACGTACATTCTCGACCACGCTGACGACACCTTCCCGCTGAAAGACTACCCAAAAGGCATCGTGGATGGCCGCAAGGACCGTCGGCGATATCCTAGGATGGTGCGTGCAGACGTATCGACGCCGCAGATTGTGCAGAAAGCTTCGGCGGCAGTGCAGGCTGGCAAGAGCTATTACTGTTGATATTCAGTCGTTTCTGTTGCCGCCACAAGTCAACCATGGCAGCCACATAGCTGTTGACAGTCGATTTACCAACTTTTTCGCTTCTCCCTCCGTGGCCCTTTCGTCGCTTTTCCCTCCCAATCACGCACTCCACAAGAAAAAGGTGCCGTTTCGGCCCTGTTACTATGTACCGAGTGAGATCACCGAAAGCCGCGCCCTTGCCATCACACCACCGCTTGAACTCGTCCTGCTTGCTTGTATATGCCCTTGAAGTGTTCGGAGGACGAATGTTAGAAGCTTTTTCGTAGGTGCGGCGCACAGACTCATCTAACGCTACACGCATGAGAGATTCTTCGGCCATGCTGCTCCTGTTTTCAATGCTGCGTCTTTTTTTTCTGTGCTGGAAGTTCGCCCCCTTCCACTCCATTTCAGCCAATGGGTGTGACGAGGACATGGGGGTGAATAACTGGCTTATTTGTACCGGTGGCTAGGGCAATAACACCAATTATACGTGCGTACGACGGAGACCGCGTCCGGACCCCGGTTATGATAATGATGGATCTTACGTTCTAACTTTCGGAAAATACACAGGTAAAACCATCAATCAAGTATTTGCGATTGATAAAAGATACATTGATTGGATATGCCAAAGTCCTTCTTTCAATGAAAAATTCCCTGAGTTGATGACTGCCATTGATCAGTTATACAGCTAAATAGCCATTTGTTTGAAAAAACAAATAGAGTGAATTACTCTGTGTTAGTTAGTAGTGGCTCGTTTCCTGAGTCTAACTTGACTCGACTACGCTTTAGCTTGTAGTACTCTTTATACCGTCTACTAATTTCTTCTTTGTGCTCTGGATCATATTGCTTCTGCTTTTCAAGCCTTTTCTCTCGATGTTTTAGATAACTTCGTTTTTGTGCGGCTTGAATTGCTTCTTTTCGTTCGATATATTTATCGTGTGAGTAAGTCATGGTTCTATATTAATAACTTTATATTTATCAGAATAAAACTTCGATTTATTGGAGTTCAATCGCGTTTTAGCGTGACGTTATTTGCTACAGAGGGGTGTATTGCTTGTGGTGTAATGCTATGAAATTTGAACCAGTGTAGCGCAAGAGATGGAAGGATTGGTGATGTTTGGTGGTAAGGAATTGGGTTTGATGTAACACAAGAGATGGGGCGAATGGGTGCGTTTTGATACTAAGGCATTTTGATTGATGTAGCACAAGAGATGGGATGATTGGGTGCGTTTTGATGCTATGCTTTATAAGGGTGATCAAAATTAGTAGAATGGCTTCTGAAGTACCAAAAATGGGTAAAGAAGACATTTTATATAAAGTGTACGATTTTTGTGATGTAAGGAAACGACTCGTAGATAGGGATACGTGAAAAGAAAAAGTACAATTTTTAAAAACGACCTCCAAATGTGCTCTTACTTACTACTCCCGGTCGTTGGAAGGTCGGACACAAGCTGCGGAAGCCGACGCTGCGGCGGCGGTCCGTCGGAACACCCAGATTCACGAGCGTGTCAAGGCAAGCCTCGTCACATATAACACGCAGTTGGAGGAACTTCGGAGAACCCCGGTTGGACGACCGCGGCCGAGCCAACGTAATCCCTGCACGTATCCGAGCGGTGACGGACGAGAACAGCAGCCTTCGGAGGGCGAACTCCATCCTTCGTCGGCACTCGGCGGCACACGGGTTGGATGTCGACACCTTGGTTCTGGCGTCGGCGGTATCTCAACCGCGGAGATCGACTGGAACCTCCTCGGTTTGCCTCCGCTGACGGTCTCTGTCGAGAGTCCTGACCACGAAGAATCCTCGTCCGAGGAAGAAGAAGAGTCGAAGGCAACCGACGTCTCGATGGCTGAGTCCGTCGAGGGTTCGTCGGCTACTGCGGCCTCGGAAGTGGCTTCCGCTAGCTCGTCCGAGTCTACTGGGACGTCCAAGCGCAAGCGCGATTCCCAAGCCGAGTCGGCCTCGGCTGAGGGCACGGCGTCTCAACCTTCTCCACCCAAGCGTCTTGGTAGGCTGTCGGTCGACCTGAAGGCCAGAGCTGCAACGGTCGCTAGGCCTTCTAGTTCTCGGTCAGGGTCAGGTGAGTGCCCAGCAGCAGCACGAGTTGGCGAGTCTCGTTCAGAGCTTCACCAATCGTCTCCATTTGCAGCACCAGTTCCTTGAACCGGTCCACATGCGCCGCGAACCGCGTCCCGGGCTCCATCTTGAAGTTGTGCAACTTCTTGGTCACGACGAGCCGATTCTTGAGAGTGTTCCGGTTGAACTGCTCCTAAAGCAGACGCCACGATTCAGCAGCGGTTGTCGCTCCACGGATGTAGACTTGGTATGTGAGACTCACGTCCCCAGCGAGCACACCAAGGGCCTTCTGATCGTCGGTCTTCCATTGTAGCGTGGAGCGGTCACTCAGCTGGTCGAACTCTGGCTTGACGATGTGGGCCAGCAGTCCCTTGCGCGACAGCTTCATCCGCATGTTGAACTCCCAGTGGAAGTAGTTTTCTTCCAAAAGCTACGTAGTGAGACGGGCAGCGGCTATAGTGGAATGCATGGGAGCGCAGATCGCGTCAGAGCTGCCTCCATCAGCCCGGCAGCGGGTCGTCGGTATCTCTAGTGATGTGGCTGCTTATGTGCGGGCTGCTACGACACAGATGAAATTATACACCGATGCTGAGGTGAGTGCAGCCATTGCGGACAGTGTGACGAGGGTTCGTAGCGCCGATCAAGCGCTCTGCAGTTACGTTCGTAGCGCCATGCACTCAGACCCCAAATTGAAGACTATGTATCAAGAACGTGAGAAGTATCGCGCTGTGAGTACTGTTCACCTGAGTCACTGTTACTGGCTGGCTACTGTATCCACATCGGCATCGGTTGAGTGTAGTGCGTCTGGCCAAGACGACGTACCTACATGTGGAGAGGCTACCGCAATCGAGGCAACTCGCATACGGGCGATTTTGCACGAAAACGACTACGAGTTATTGAGCACGAGCAAGACCCCAATACTGCCGTCGCTCAAGTTCGAATTGTGAATAATTCAAGAGCCAGAAAAACTTCAATGACAAAGAGACTGAGGCCAAAACCTTACCGTAGTGGTAGTACAGCACGGGGCCGTACTTCGGGTCCTTGTACACGCCCTGGCCTCCCGGACCGTACACCCAGCCGTGTGACTCCAGCACCACCGAGCCGCCGTTGTTCCGGCAGTCGACGCCGTTCTTGTCCACGAAGCCCGACGTCGGGCTCTTGGAGCGGCACACGCGGGACTTGTGGTAATCCATTGGCTATTGGTGATACTGGGGATGCGGCTAGTGAAGTTAGTACACGCATTGGTGATGAAGCCAATGTAGATATGGTCACTGCTGAGGTCACGGTGTCTGCGTAGCTTGGGCTCACAACCACTTGAGATTATGCGGGTGAGGTTTGGTAGTCGAGTGTTGGTTAGGAAGGGAATCCGAAAGTGAATTAGAATGAGTTAGGCCAAACTAACTATCATATCCTAGTCCCCTATGCTTAAACATGAATCGTACCAACGCACACCTCCTACTTCATCGTATTGAAGGCTGGGGATCAAAAAGTAAATGTTGCAGATCGTATCCAGAAAGGCAACTTCAACTTGCCTTTCTCTCAGCCAATCAGAAGTGTCAAATCTTGGGGTTCCGCCAATCGGATCCCAGTATTCCACCACGTGTACCACAATTGCCTACCATCGGCAACATCGTCACAGCAAGCACGTGCCTCGATACGGAGACACACAACTAGACTGCGAAGTGCACAATCGCAACAACTTGGCCCGACGACTGGCTGGTCGACATTTACTCAACCTTGTACTCAAAGCCTCTTCCGTTGGCAAACTTGTGCAAAAAAATGATCTGCGTAAAAAATGGAGCAATTTGCTCAGCATTTACTCAAACCGGTGGAGCTGGACAAAAATAAAACTATAACTAAATATTGACAGAAAAGGGGTAAAATTTAGTTTTCACGACCGGTGGAGATGCTCTTACGTACGCTAAAGCTACGGCAGCCCCGCTGCAATATCGGACCCCGATTCATAAATCGGAGATGGATGAGTCTGAAATAGGGATACAGACCATTTTATGTTCTATGTTTAACTACTTCAACTGGAGATGGCTTAGGTGGCACCGCAGCGAGCAAGTTGTTTACTAGCTCGTTCTGGATGTTTTAACTAAAGGAATTGACACACTGTATATGCTGCCGTAGTTGCCGAATGAAGTGTGCGGAGTGAATTTCTGTTGCGCGGCGTTTGGACGGCCGGTAGAGTGCGTATCGCGTACATACGCTGTGGAATGCTGGGAATGGTGGACTATTAATACATGCAAAAGAGCGATACCGGTACGTATATGTAGCGGTCGCTCGTACTGTGTCCATGCCAGTTGCGACGATGAATTCAGATAAGTCTTAATGTTTTGCTTATGCATGTCATCACAGATTGCGGTATTACTCCTGTGCTTCGAGCGAATTGCCACTTGTACAGCCAGAAGAAGCTTTGGCGTCGCAGCGGATTAATTTCGCTCAAAAACCAGGAATACCGCAATCTGTGATCACCTGAAGCACCATTACTATTTATCTCATGGCTATACATCATAGGTGGTGTGAACTAATATAGTATTATGGGCACTACGCTTTCTGAACGCCGAACTCGTGGATTTGCTAAAGATGAGCTGAATACTCACAGCCCCTCAGAAGCGGCAATTTGGCCAGCTACACCAACAAATCGGGATGGCAATGCCGTCAAATCGGCGAATCGGACCATTTTAACGAATCGGACCCGATAATTTGGATGTATGCAAGTTGCTGCAAGCCCCAATACGTATTTTCACGGTGTCGCCCCAATACATGTATCGGGGCGACGAGCAAGCAGTACTCGACTGACTAAGGAAGGTAATACCGGTAATAGTAAACGGCAACGAGCGCCAATTTTGGCGGAAATTTTTTCCAGTGTTTTCCTTATAAACGTACACAGTAGAGCACAGACATGCACACATAAATATACTTACACGTATTATAGTACGACAGTTCGTAAAGTTGGATGACCCGGCCTCCGATTGTACACACTGTATGCACCTCCTTCCTTGCGGGCACCGGTGCCATATGCTGAGAATGCGAGATCGGTTGTCAAAGCTGGCTACATGTAGCAGACCGTCCCAGACGTAGGCGTGCCCAGTTCGCTATCCGATCGCTCCGTCACAACCGTTGCTCTCCGGTTTCCATCATGCGTACCCAGTTTGTTCCAGCTGCACGGCTCCATCGTATCACCCTGGTATCAGTCGTGACACTATTGGCTTGTGCCTTGGTGGTGTCTACGGACTCCAGGAGGATCATCATCGTCAACGCTGAGACGTCGAAGAGTGTTCTTGGGGTCACCGGACCCAAGCGGCGGTTGAGGGCTCGTAAGCACCAGGGCGACGAGTTTCCCGAAAGCCGGGGCCTTAATTTCAATAAAGTCCCGGGCGTTGCGAATGTCCTCCAGAAATTCTCAAAGAATCCGGCCAACGAACTCGAAGCCGAACAACTCTTCCTCAAGATGAATCTCGCCAACGCAAAGACCACGTTGTTCGAGAACCCGCAATTTCAAGCGTGGAGTGCCCGAGTTGTAAAAGGGCATCGAACGAATCCGGAGGCTGCTCAAACGGCGATTGCAGTGACTTTGACCAAGCAACTCGGCGATGAAGCTCTGGCGAAGATGATCGCGGCAGCGAAGGAAGTGGAGAGTACTAAGAGTATGGCTGCCCAATTGGAGCAGGCGCAGTTGAAGAACTGGCTGAGCAAGGAACGCAACGCTAATTACGTGTTCCAGGCGCTTAAGCTTGATAAGGAGACGTACAGTCTTCTGTGGAACCCGCTGCTGAATACCTGGGCGTCCTACGCGAAGATGCTGAAGGCGGACCCACCAATGCTGCTGTTCGACAAGTTGAAGTCGCAATATAGTGACGCAACGATCGCGAATTTACTGGCCTCAGCCAAGCGGGAGAATGCCGCGCCGATTATTGTGGACGACGTGGAGAATTTACTGTTTGATACGTGGATGGCCAAAAGACAGACTGGGGACGAGATTTTCACGCTTCTGGGACTGAACCATCGCCGCGATCGCCTCTTTAACGCCCCCGAGGTCAGCACTTGGGTCTCATATGTGACGAAACTCAATCGGGAGGGAGCAGACGAGCAAATTTTCAGGACACTCACGAAATATTACAACGACCATGAAGTCACGGTGATGCTTGTTGGGTCTAAGAAATATCTCAGTGCTGATGTTGCGAACAAACTCGAGGAAATGCTGCACAGCTCTTGGCTGGAAGAGGCGACGACTGCGAACAAGATGTTCGCCAAGTTGAAACTGGACAACCAGGGGGGAAACCTGTTCGAGAGCCCCGCGTTCAGTTCGTGGGTGCGCTATGTGACCAAGTTGGACGCGCAGAACGCTGATGACTTGTTGCTAGCGGCCTTGAAGATGAGCTACACAGATGCAGCTCTGGCGAATCTACTGGTAGCAGCGAGAACGAGCGACAACACGAGGGTCCTTGCCGACAAGCTCGCGGGGGCTCAACGCAAAGATTGGTTTGGCGATAAGAAGTCCGCAGATGACGTTTTCAAGCTTTTGAAGCTGGATGACGACGCGGTGGATGACCTTATGAAGAGCCCGTTGTTGGGCCACTGGGAGGCGTATGTGAGTCAACAGCTGAGAGAAAACCCGTACGAGATACTGCTAGTGAAGCTGAAGGCCCAATTCCCCGACTCTGAGGGCAAGTTCGCCGATATGCTCATGAATGCTAAGCAAGACGCCAGTACAAGTGTCATCGCGGGTAAAATCGAAGCAGCACAACTCGAGAAATGGTCTGGCGGCGGGAAAACCGCGCGTGATGTCTTCAAGCGCTTAGGTTTGCAGGAGGAAGGGGTTTTCCTTTTGTGGTATCGTAGAGTGCGGATGTGGGCGGCGTATGTGAGTAAGGTGGAGGCAAGGAATTCAGACGAAATAATTGCGTCCGTGTTGAAGGCGCACTTGGATGACTACGAGCTTGGAACGATGATAGCCTACGGACGGAGCCACGATGAAGAGATGACCGTGAAGTTTGAGGAGCTGGTGCAAAAGATGTGGCTGAGCGAAGGAAAATCCGCGGACGACGTGTTTAACTACGTGCTCAAAAGGCACCGACAGTTCATTTTCGAAATTCCCAGGGACTTGAACACTTGGGCCTCATATGTGACCAAACTCGACGAGGAGGGCGCGTACAAGGCGATGTTTGCTGTTCTCAATCGACGCTACGACGAGAGAACACTCTCCGAGATGCTTGACAAGGCTGAAGACGTTAGTGACACGAAGCTAATTGCTGAGAAACTGGAGCAGGAGCTGTGGCTGAGCAAGGGGCGAACTGCCGAAGACGTTTTCCATTACCTAAACCTGCACTGGAAGGGGCATAATCTGTTCGAGAGCTCGGTGCTTCACAAGTGGGTCTCCTACGTCGCCAGAATGGACAAGAAGAACGCGGATCAGACGCTGCTCTCGGTGCTGGAAAGCAACTACAGCAAGAAAGACCTAGTGAAGTTGCTTGGGACCGCAAAGAGTGACAGTCAATGGAAGGATCTTGCTGCTAGGCTTGAGCAACTGCTGGCTGGTCAATGAAGGCAAACCACTTAACCCAAAAGTTAGTTCCTCTAACACTTGATTTTGAATAATTAAAAGAGGTGCCCTCTTTTCATTATTAAGCGCATGAGCGGAAAGTGTTGTCCAGAAGAGTGTTGTTGATCGGCAATTTTTTCTTTTAAGATTTTTTTTTAAATAAAACTTCAGCGCCTGGATGTTTTCACCGTCCAGTCGTCAGTGAAGCCACGAAACGAAAAGGGGTGCATGTAGTTGGCAGTGAGTTATCAGTTGTTGGATCAGATTCATGACAAACTGCGTTTCATTTGCAAGTATTCTACTTTCTCTAAGATTTTCGACGTACACGGCACACATGTAGAGATTGCTGCGACTGTACAGCAGCACCATCGACTCTAGCAAGACGGTCTGGGCTGTCCCGAACCTTGGTACTTTGCCCACCATCTAGATAACAACCTGTCACCTCGGCAAGCGCTGATGCAAGACTTTCGCTGTCTTTGAGGCTCTTACAAGAAAGATTGACGCTTATCTATAACAAAGTGTGTTTCTATAGCTCGTGCTCGCTGCCGTCGGCTGCATACGTGCCGGATTCGTTGCCCGAGTATGGTAGATGAATCTGGTGTCGCTGCTCGAGTTTCGCGGATGACTGATCCTTACCGTGATTCTGGCCAAGGTGGACACGCACAACACGGATATATTGCAGGAGGGGGACGAGAACCATTGCAGTGTACCGAAAACCTCCTCCGTCGGCCTTCGCGGATCCCTAATATAAAAAGGGTTGCCACTGATAAGTCAGGGGGTATTACGGCATGGTACAAAACCCTACCAAATCGCATGTGAAAATATTCTGGGACTGGTTATGCCTAGACGAACCAGGGACTGTAAGGATCGCAACGCGCCAGTTGGCAATTTGTTCGCTCATACACAACCGCTCAGCTCGGCTTTCCAGCGTGGCTGCAGGACGCTATCGTATCTTCCTAATAGCTGCCGCTGCGCTACTGGCATCTGCTGGGGCTTTGCTGGTAGCCGGCCATCCGAACACTTCGGAGTACGGTAGTGGGGTCGATCTCAATTGTGGCGAATCGAAGCAGCGGCTAAGGTCTCGCGTTCACGCAGCGCCACAAAAAGTCAACGAGTTTTTCCGAAAACCGAGCGTTTGACTTGTCCGCTCCCGGTCTTTCGAGTATCATCCAGAAGTTCTCCAGGAACCCGACGAACGAGAATGAAGCAGAGCAGCTCTTCCTAAAGCTGAAAGTCCCCAGCGCTAGTCAAAAAAGCTTCTCGAGAATCCACAGTTTCAAACATGTGTGGCAAACGGGCTACTTCACTACTCGGAAATGCCCGTTCTCGGCTACCTCGATCATCGCCTTGTCCGAGAACCCCTCGTAGTTAGCGTGCAGCCATTGCACCACGTCCAGGCGACCACGGGTCTCTGCATTTCATTGGCGTTCTCTGAGCAGCCCTCGGACCGATTCTTGCTTCGCAGGAACTCTTCATTTTTTCAGCCAGTTCTCGATCTGCGCCTGCTCCAATTAGGCAGCCATACTCTTTGTCCCCCCCCTCCACTTCCTTCGCAGCCGCGATCATCTTCGCCAGAGCTTTAGACAAGGAAAAGTACGATCTATTGTGGGATCCGCTGCTGAATACCTGGACGTCCTACGCGAAGACGATGAATATGGATCCACCAATGCTGCTGTTTGACAAGATGAAGATACTGTTTAGTAGTGATGCGTCGATCACGAGCTTACTCGAGAAAATGCTGTACAGCTCTTGGCTGGAAGAGGTGACGACTGCGAACAAGATGTTCGCCGAGTTGAAAGTAGCCAACCAGGGGCAAGAAGTGTTTCAGAGCCCGGCGTTTAGTACGTGGGTGCGCTAAGTGTTGGAATATCCGCCGGCTATGTGACCAAGTTGGACGCGCAGAACGCATGTGACTTGCCTTGAAGACGAGCTACACTGACAAAGAATCTACTGGTAGAAGCGAGAGCGATCGACGACACGTAGGTCCTTGCCGACAAACTCGCGGGGGGCTCAACGCAAAGATTGGCTTACCTATGGAAAATCGGCAGATGACGTTTTCAAGCTTTTGAAGCTGGACGACGAAGCGGACGGCCTTCTGGCCAGCCCACTGTTAGGCCACTGGGAGGCATAAATGTGAGTCAACAATTGAAGGAAACCCCGTACGCGATACTGCTAGCCATCGCGGATAAAATCGAAGCAGAAAAACTCGAGAAAATAGACGGACGACGGGGAAACCGCGAGTGATATCTTCAAACGTTTAGCTTTGGATCAGGAAGGGACTGCCCTTTTGTGGTATCGGGGGGTGCGCATGTGGGTGGCGTACGTGAGGAAGGTGGAGTCAAAGAATGCCGACGAAACCATGGTGTCGGTGCTGAGGGCTTACTCGCATGACTACGACCTTGGATTGATGATAGCCTACGGACAGAGACGCGAAGAAGAAATGACGGTGAAATTCGAGGGACTGGAGCACAACTTGTGGCTGAGCGAAGGGAAATCCGCGGACGACGTGTTTTCCTACGTGCTAAAGAGCTATGGGGGGGGGCACATGTTTTTAGCTTCCGGACAATTTAAACATTTGGTGACCAAACTCGACAAGGAGGACGCGTACAAACAAGACAATGTTTGCTGTTCTGAAGCAACGCTAAAACACTCGCCAACATGTGTCATAAGGCTGAACGCGTCAGTGGCACGACGCGAGAGCTGTGGCTGAGCGAGGGTCAAACAGCCGAAAGCGCCTTTCGTTATGTAACTTTGTAACTTGTCAGGGAAAAGTATTCTCGACGGTCCCGGATTGCCCCTGTGGGTCTCTTACGTACAAAAAGTGGATGGGAAGAATGCGGACCAGACGATGCTCTCGGTGCTGGAGAGCTACTACGCGAGGGGAGACCTGGTGAGGTTGCTTGCGAGTGCAAAGGAAAATAAAGATCTTGCTGCTAGACTGGAGCAACTGCTGGGCAGTCAATGAAGGTAAGACACCTAAGACATTAATCTCTGTTGCGAGTTCAATATGTAACTTTCCCCACCTGGCAGTTGGGGGATCGGTAGCCGCGTCCCATGCAATCACATTGCGTCACTGCATTTCATTCCCCACTGCAAAGCACTCGACAAAAGGATGAGCTCCACCATATCGTTCGACGACAAGCAGGAGTTCGCCGAGTTCGTGGCTGCTAAGGCTCGCGCTAAGTGCGTCCACTTGGTCTTGTGTCATGGGGACGGCAAGGAGTACCGCGAGGAGCTGCTCAAGTGCGCGGGTCGATGGCCTTCCGGCCAGTTGGCCAAGATCGACAAAACTCACGCCGTGGACGTGAGCGACGCCCTCCAGCACACGCAAGAGGACGCGAACGAGCGCATCGCCAGTCTTCGCTTGCAGCTCGCGTCGATCACCGACGCGCTATTCTCCGTCAACGCCCAGTCAAGCCAGGCAGGCGCTTTGCAGCCGTGCAGACGCTGCGGGCGTACGTCGCGGAGCTGCAGCAGGATGAACAACTCTGGAACAAACTCGAGTCGCCGATCAAGTTCGCGCTGTCGTTCCCGCTCCGCAAGAAGCGCGAGATGCAGCAGCTTCTTCATCTACTCGGCCAAGACGTCCGGGCGGTGTGGGGCGACGCAGTGGAGCGCGTGTTCCAGGTGATGCAAGTCGTTCACCAGGACGCGCAGCTTCGAGCCTGTGGCGTGGCTGCAGCCAACGACGCGCGGGACAAAGCCCGCGACCGAGCGCTGTCGAAGGCTTTTCGCTCGCTGCTTGAGCACTGGAGCTCTCGCCGGTCGCCTCGCCAACTCACGCTCACTCCGAGCCAGGAAGGAGGTCGGATCCGCTGCCGAGTTGAAGAGACCGCGTCGACGAAGTGGGAGAACTCGCAGCGCTGGACACGCGATCGACCCACGCTCAGTGCTGGCTACGCAGCTTCGGCTCGAGAGCGATGGGTCTCGTCGCCTCCGAGCTCGCCCGAGAACTGTCGCCCCGTCCTGGCCCAACGCTGTTCGACTTCATGGATGGCCATTCGTCGCTGTCGGATAGCGACGAGCTGTGGTGAAGCACAACCAGCTCCCTGCTCGGTAGCTCCCCACTGTCTTGCATTATCTTCATGTTGGAGCGTGTGCAGCTTGCGCACAGTCTGCGTACGAAAGTTAAGGTGGAAATGGCATGCTGCAGGTTGTGCGTGGTCGAGTTCTCTCCATATCTGTTGTCGCTCTTTTTTTAAGGCTGGGCTGGCTGGGCAAGCAGACCATGAAGAGGCACCCACCCGCGCTCGATCCAAGAACGCAATGGCCAAGCGCCACGCCCTCGACCTGCAGGTGCTGCATGACCGTCCCAGCAAGAGGAAGTCCAAGCCGACCGCCACTCCACACGCCCCTCGACAGCCAGCGACTACCAGGCTGACTCGGCATAAAGTCTCGGATCGAAACCATGGAGCGGACCAAGTTTTATACGACGATGACGAGCAAGACGACGACGACGAAGGACGAGTACAGACCCAGAGTCCTCCTACGACGAAGAGGAGCTCTATGAGCAGCGTGCGACTGCGGGGCGAGCAGCTGCAACAGTTCGAGTCGTGGCTTAAAGCTCCGGTCGAGAAGCCTGCGGTCCCAGGCGCTGGAGCCGCCAAACGCGTCCCCGACGGAGACCTGCTCATGTTTCGCGGCAAGCGCGTGCTCGCCCACCCTCCAATCTTCCCGGTCGAGGAGCGGGCGGCAACAAGGGCGCATCGAAGCACCACGCGTCGGCCTCGGTCCTCAGACGAGAGTCCGCCTCGAAAGTCTGCGCGGTTTGTGGACGCGATGATTAAGGAGACGCTGGCGGTGTCGCTGCCTCCGATCATGAGTCCGACGAGCAAGGACAAAGCTGTCATGGAGCAGCTACTGGCCGATTGCAAGAGGTACGCGCATCCTCCTCCAGGTCACGAGACGATAGCTCACTTGTTGGTGGTTTACACGGTAGGAAGGCTCTAGGGGTGATGCCACGCACGAGCAGCAAGACAACCAGAACTCCGGTAGAACCGCGACTTCCACTGCCGACCTCGCGCTGCCAGACCAGCTCTTCTACGAGCAGCACTCATTCCAGCCGCTCGCGGGGGTGGATCTGGGCGACTGGGTCTCGTTCTGCACTGAGGACAGCGCAGTGCTCGGTCAGATGGCCTCGAAGCTCTCTCAACGATGCACTGACCTGGATCTGAGTGGGCTTGTGACTCTCACACGGGCCAGAGGTACGCTATCCGAAGCGCTGGGGGTGCTCTTTGAGTTGATACTGACCGATGACACGCTGCAGACTTTACAGTGCTACTTGAGAACTGCACAAAGCTGCAGCGTCTTGTGCTGGCAAAGTCGGAAAACATTCCGGTGAGTTTGAATCGACCGTTCGTGTAGCAGACTGCCGAATTCCTAGTACTAATTGAAGCCGTCGCTGCCTTTGGTCGAGGCTTGCAACCTTCTTGTAGAAGCCAGCGTTCCATGCCATAGCGCGCAGGTGTCCGTCAATAGCCGACTTGTCTCTAGCGGAGAGCGACTCGGTGACAGACGACCTCGTTGGAGCTATTGTGGACGCCTTCACTCGACTATCCAGCTTGAACTTGGACGGATGCGAGCACGTGACGGACTCTGGGGTACTACAGATGCTGAGGAAGACCAAGCGTCTTGACAGACTGCGGGTCGATCGTTGCTTCTTCATCTCGGACGCAGCCATGGTGCCGTTGGTGAAGGCGCGCGCAGCACAGTTGAAGACTTTGTCGGTCCGTCAGTGTCGGAAAGTCACGGACCTGACCATCAAAGAGCTCTTCTCGAACCAGCCTCGACTGCTGGAGGAACTCAACGTGAGCTACTGCGTGGACGTCACAGACTCCTCCTTCGAGTGTCTGTGCTCCGTGCCCAGCTTCTTCGGTAACCGAGCCGTCAGCTCGTACCCCAAACTGACCAAGTTGGACATCTCCGGCTGCACTTCGTTGACCAATTTGAGCTGTTCCTGGATCGCTGCTGCGTGTCCACTGATCCAGAGTCTCAAGGCTTCCCGCTGCGTTGGTCTTACCGACAAAGGACTGCTAGCTTTAGCAGGCTTGCTCAAGCTTGAAGAGCTCGATCTCTCCGGATGCGTGGGCTTCACCGACTCAGGGCTCGAGAAGTTTTTCCGAACCGATGGCATCAACGCGCACACCACCAGGCCACCAGAAGAAGCTTCGAGCTGCTTCAAGCCTCTGAAGACGTTGAACCTGTCGAACTGCCCCAATGTCGGTGAGAAGACGATGCTTGCCGTGATCGGCACGTGCTCAAAATCCCTCACATCACTGAACATGTCAAGGATTGCTGCGGTCCCTGCTTCAGTCCTCGTTCGACTTGTGAAGGCCAGTCGCTCACTATCCGAGCTTCGACTTGCCGGCCAGTCGGGCGTCACGCGGGCGATGCTCACGAATCTAGCGAGCCACAACAAGTCTTTGCGAGTGTTGGACCTGCGGGACTGCGTGAACGTCGACGACCTGGCGCTCTACCCGCTCATCGTCATGCAGTCCATCGAGGAGCTCTTCCTCTCGGGGTGTGATCAACTCACCAGCCGCGGATTCCAGAGTCTGCCAGGGAATCTCACGCACTTTGAGCTGCAAGGCCACCCCGTCGACAAGCTGGACGACGCGTGCTGTCGTGTTTTTAGCGACAGGTTGCGCCTACTCGAAGTGCTAGAGCTTTCTCACTGCGTCGGCGAGTCTCCTGCGGGGATCGCAACAATATGGAGCAAGTGCCGCTTCCTGCGGCATCTCAACGTGTTCCAATGTCCGCTCATCCAAGTATCCGACCTCACCAAACTCCTCCGAAGTCGAGCCGAGAACCCGTACGGTCTCGAAGTTATCGTCGACCAAGAGGAGTCCTTCAAGGGGATCGCAGCGTCTGACCCCGACGAGGCGGCCAAAGCTCGACGACGAGAGAAGATGTTGGGCCATTCGGTCAAAAGTTCCGAGCTCGCGACGCTGCTCCAAGCTCGCTTTCGAGTCCGACACCGCGCGCGCGAGAAGCAGGCGGAGCAGGACGACCGAGAATGGGAGCAGTTCTGCGCGGCTCTGGACATCCAGCGCGTGTTCCGAGGCTATCGTTGTCGAGTCAAGTACAGCTACACGAGGCGCAAGGTGACGAGAGCTGTTGTGCTGATCCAGTACAGGTGGCGGAAGCGACGACACGAGCGCCGAGTACGACGCGCTCAGAGCTACTGGACGAACCACTCGGAGCTCAAAGTGTTCACTGCGTGGAAGTCGCTGTACCTGGCAGCCAAGCGCGAGCGGAAGCGCGCGCTAGCCGCGATGAAGGCGGCGAAGGCGCTCAACTTCTGGGGAGCGCAGACTGCCAGCCATCTTCTCGGCCTGGAAGGAGCACGTCCAGCAGAAGCGCGTGAAAGCCAAGAAAGCGCTGGTCTTCTGGAAGTGCCAGTCGCTGCCTCGCGTAGTTGAGGCCTGGCGCGCGCTCACGGCGCAGGAGAAATGGCGTCGGCAGTTGGTCATCAAGGTGTTCTTGAATACGGTGTCCCTGGAGGCGCACAACTCCACGCCGCAGCTGGAAAGCAGAGTACGTTGTTGAAAGCGGCGAAGCTTGTGGCATCCAGGCGACCAAAACTAACAACTCCATCGAAATATTCCTTATGGATAGGCTCGGGCCAACATGGCCGCGAAGCGATTGGTCTGGCGTCTGTGGCTCGAGTTTGTGCGGGACCAGAAGCTCTTCTTGCTCAAAGCGACCATGTCCATCGTCTGCGGCGTACGAACCTTGCTTTACCGCTCGTTGTGTTGCACCACGTTATCAGCTAATCGCCGTCTTGTGTTCTTTTGCAGAGCTTGACCCATTGGGCGTTCCGCCAGTGGCACCAGAACGCGCAGCGAGAGCGCCAGCTTCGAGACAAGTACCGACGTCTAGCCGGCAAGATCTTCCACCGCGACAAGCTGCTGGTCTGGAACGCCTGGGTGGACTTTGTGCGGGAGCAGCGCGCCAAACGTCAAGCGTTCGCCAAGTTCTCGAGCAACATCGTGACCAAGTGCTGGCTGCGCTGGCGCAAGCACCACGACGACCTCGTGGCTCTCCGCGCTGTGTCTGGTCGCGTTGCAGCTCGACTCCGGATGATGAACGCCGCGAAAGCCGTCAACACTTGGTACGAGTTCACGCAGGAGCAGATCGAGATGCGCAACCGCCAGCGTCGCGCGTTGGCCTTCTTCATGAACGGCACTCAGGTCCGCGTCTTCGCAGCTTGGGCGGCTCACACGGAGTACGCCAAGCACTGCCGTGAACGGGTCCGAGCGATGCTGGCGAACGCTCAGCTGGCCTTCACCTTCACGGTCTGGGTCACGCACGTCCGCGAGGTGCAGCACGCTTATCGTATGGCAACGACTCTGCAGGCGTACTGGCGAGGCGTGGTTACTCGGCGCCAGGTCGAGAACCACTACTTGTATATGGTCTGGGCCACTGTCATGATCCAGAACGCCTGGCGTGGTCGTCTCGGCAGAGCTCTGCTGCTCGCAGCAACGCGAAAGGCGCGGCTTCGTGAATACTTGCGCGCAGAGCGTGAGAGAGACGCCATGGCGGCCGAGGAGGCTCACATGCGCCAAGTAGAGCGCGAGCTGCGCATGGTCGTCGTACTCCAGCGTCGGTGGCGCGGTGTGGCAGCTCGTCATCTCTTCGAGGAGGTTCGACGCGCGCGATTCCTGCTCCGCAAGCAGCAAGAGGCGGAGATGCAGGAGCTCGTCCGAGTGCAGGCGAGACGCAGACAACCAGAGCGTGAGCGCCTTGAACGCACCAAGAACCTAGCTGCTATAACCATTCAGCGGCACATTCGCGGATACTTGGCTCGACGTTGGTTCGCCTCGCAGAAGGAGCTGCTGGTCAAGATCCGCTGCGCGTCACACGTGCAAGCCGTGTATCGCGGCCGCATCGCGCGAAGACGCACCGCCGCTCTCAGACGGAGCTACATCACGCGGATGGAGGTGCTGACTCGACGGGCTGTCGAAGGCAAGATGCTGCGTACTCTCGGCGCACCCACGCGTCCGACTCAGCGCGGACTGCGCAGCTTCCTCGCGTTCTTTGGTCTCGACCCCGCCACCTTCCTCACAGATATCCGCTCGGTCTTCCGCGAGGTGAGGAGGACTTCGACGAGCTGCGAACATTCTTCAATGTCGTCAAAGAAGGTGGACGCCAACGCCGCTAAGCAGATTGAAGCGCAGGCCAAAGTGCTGGCTGCGGCGCCCCCGACTCTAGTGCCTGAGAAGGCTCGGCGTCGGACGTTTGGCTTTATGGGTCTGCAGAGCAAGTCCCAAGCTGCCCAGCGATTACTCGGTGACTTCGAGCAAATGGTAACCAGCGCGGCAGACGAGAAGCGGCTCGATGAAGAGCGCGTAGACCGCGGCGGGGCCGTCCGCGTTGTTTTACTTGGCCACCCGCGCTGCGGCGAGACTGCGTTCGTATTGAGCGTGGCCGACGGCGTGGCTCAAGTCAAGATGGATCTGGATGGCGAGCTCGAGTTCTTCCCTCTCATGATCCCGGCGACGAAACTCGAGCCTGCCAAACGCGTTCTGCACCGCGTGCCGGAGTTGGCGTTCTCCGCTGCATACGCGATCAGCGTCGCTGGGCCTGACGGCAAGATCAGCGCCAAGTGGAGACAGGAGCTCGAAGCCTACGCCGCGTCCATCGCTGACGAGTCCAAGCGCTACTGCGCAGCTCGCGTGATCCAATGCATGGCGCGCGTGTACTTCGCGCGCATGCAGTACCAGCGCGAGCTGGAGCTTCAAGGAGTGAATGCTGCGAGACGCCAGCAAGCGTTGCTGCGCGTCCTGAAGACGCTGCGATGTGCCAACACGCGAGTGGCTCGGATGCTTGTGATGCTGCAGCTCGTGCGTCCCATGGACGTGCCGCCCGGACTTCCCGACAAACCGCTGGGCATCCAGAAGGTGATCAACCGCATGCAGCGCTTCATAGCTCGACGGCGTGAATTGGAGCAGGTGCTTATAAGACTCACGCCCGTGGAGTACAAAGGCACTTTGATGAATGATCGACAAGGACCCGTATACCTGCCAGCGCCTTACACCCGCCTGATCGATCGGCTGCTCCTTTATCCTCTGCGCTGGGTCGAGCGCGCCACCACAGTGGCCGTCGCTAAGCGGCTCGCCAAGCGCGGACAGGCGGAGCTGGCGGCGTTCATCGGCGGCGCTGAGTTTGCCAAGAGCTTCGAGGAGGAACACGCGAAAGCTCGCGAGTTCTTCTTCCCTCAGCTGGCCAACTGCTCGTTCTGTGCCTCCGAAGGCTGGGCGCTTGTCCATGGCGTCTTCCAGGAGCGGCGAGTAGCGATATGGGAGACTGAAGACCAGGACCGTGACAAGCCCCAAAAGTTCCGCACTGCGTTGGTTCCTCACGGCTGGGGCGTTGCCCACTTCCTGACCGGCCAAGTCCACCCAGGGAAAGCGGCAGGTAAAGCAGGAGCTGAGGCCATCGCCAGCGCTGTCACCAAGTGGAATTGGCTGGAGCGCAACTCCGTCGAGGCGCGCTTCAAGAGTCTGCAGATCGTCAAGGCGCTCAAAGCGCAAGAGCGTGAAGAGCGACTGGAGGCGCAACTGCTGGAACGCCAGGGAGTTTGGAACGCCGAGCGCTCGCGCGAAGGCCCGCGCGGGTACGCAAAGCGACACGCAGAGCTCAGCGTGCTGGAGGAGAAGACGATCGTCTTCTTGGATCGGTTCGAGCGCGAAATCGCGTGGCGAGACCGTGAGGAAATTCGGCTGCTGCAGGAAGAAGCGCGCGGGAACGCGCAGGCCGACAAGGAGCGTGCTGAGCTCATAGCGCAGGGCCGAGCGTTGCACGTACTGCAGCAGCAGAAGCCGGAAGGAGTGGTTGAGGTGCAGATCATGGCCACGCCCAAGACTCCGCTCGAGTTCTTGTGCGTCGGCTGCTTCGTGGAGGTCGAGCTGGACGACGAGAACTGGTACGAGGCGCGCGTCGACGCCATCGACCCGTACGACACGTGCACAGCCGAGGTGTTCTACATGGAGGACGAGAAGCGAGAGACCATCAAGCTCATTGAAGCCACTGAGACGGACGCCAAACAAGTCGCACCCCAGGATCGCAGCAAACTCACTCTCGCTGAGGTCACCGCAGCAGCCAAGCAAAGGCTGCAGCAGAAGCCATCCCGTTTCGTCGATGGCGCGCCGGTAAAGCTGCGGACGTGCTCTGGGAGGCGCCACCCGACAACGGCGCCCCGATCACGCAGTACGTGGTGGAGTGGAAGGACGAAAGCGGCGACGAGTCTCTCGCTGGCAAAGCCATCGTGTCTGACGGTGGCTCGGTGGCCTGTCAACGGCTCTCAGCAGCAGCTCCACAGGCCAGCAATGACGCCACAACGTCCAAGGAGACCCCGTCGACAGCAAAGGCAGGTGCCAGGCAGGTACCGACGAAGACGACGCTGTGGCCTATTCTGCCTCAGAGCGAGCACTCCATGCGCGTTCGCATCGCAGCTGAAAACGCACAGGGCGTGGGTCTTGCCAGCGTCTACTTGGAGATGCCAGAACAGCTCACAGAGGTCAGCTACCAGACCGCAGTGCGGCTCACTCGCCCTCCAGTCGACACGACGCCACTCGAGGCGCGCGAGACAGCGGAGATGGAGCAGGAAGACGCAGCAGCTCAGCAGCTTCGAGTCAAGTTGACATGCACCGTGTGCCAAGCCTCTGGATTCCGTTCGATTGAAGAGGTCGGCGAGCACATCTGCCGAACGCACGCGGTTCCTCTCATTTGCCCCTTCCGGTCTTGCGCTCACGTCTGTGCCTCGGAGCGCGCGCTGCGCTATCATCTCTGGAACTCGACCATCAACCGCCTCACGCCGGAGGAGAAGGCCAGCGACTTCTTCGTGGAGATCTTTGAGAGCTCACGCCAGTACTGCTTCCGGAAGCCCCGACGGCACGTGGTGCCCGGACGCGGCTTGGTTCGTCGCCAGTCATCCAAGAAGATAGCGCCGCCACGAGACGAATACGAGCGAGCGGAGGCCGAACAAGCCAAGATCGAGGAGGAAGTCTACTTGGAAGGCAAGTTCCAGGACGCCGTGAAGGTCTGGCTGGCTCGCGGCCAAAGTCTCCAGGAACGCAACTTGGCCAAGCGCGCGATGCTGGAGCGTCGTGACCGTGAGAACCGACTCGAGACTCCGCCTCCACTGTTCGGAGTGGACTTTGAGTCCCCCGAGGTGAACGTGGGGCGACGCAACGCCTTCCTCGAGACGATTCGCCTGCTAGAGCAGGATCTGGAAGACTTCCGGGTCGAGACGAACACGCAGCTGGACGCCTTGCGCCACGACGAGGGCGAGTTGCAGGACTACATCGCTCTCAAGACCAAGCGCATCAAGGCCAGCGGCGGCGAGGAGTGGCAGAAGCAGTCGCTCAAGCGCGAGAAGAAGAAGGCGGAGGTGTCGCTGGCGCAGGTTCAGGAGAAACTCGCGGCGCTGATCGCGTCGTCGGAGGAGCGGATCGCCATGATGGAGAAGGAGCTCGCGCGCTTAGGCGCCATCGAAAAGGCCTTCGTGCCGTTCACTCACCAGCTCATCCGGACGCTGCGAATGCGCGCGTTGGTGCAGCAGACCCACAAACAGGGCTCCGACATTCTGGAAAGCCACCGCATACTCCTCGCTCAGTACCAAGACGACTTGCGCAAACTGCTGGAGCGCATGGACCACGAAGTCGAGCTGTTGAACGCCTGGGACGACATGATCTCCGCGCGACAGAGACAACTCGAAGCGCTTCAAGAAGAGCTGCGTCGCCTCCAGTTGCTGCATGTGGCAGAGCGACAAAAGCTGCGGCAGCAACGCGACGAAGGCGACGAGACGTTCCTCCTGGGGAAGCTGCGGCAGGAGCAGGCACGCATCGTGTACCGCAGGGAGCGAGCGGAGAAGGACGCGATGGCGCGCTCCAAGATGACGCGCGTGCAGCTCGCGATGGCGGACGCGAAGGCCGCCCGGGAAGCTGAAGCGGCCGCGGCAGGCGAAGAACTTAAGATGCCGCTACACTCGCTGCAGATATCCAACCACGACCTCGCGCTGCACGAACGCTTCTTGAACGGCAAGGCCGCTGACGCCGAGTACCTCCGCGACGACACTGCAAAGCAACTCGATGTTGTGCCTGTCGAGGGAGCAGCTCCAGCTGCGAGTGGAAGTACCAACGCTACGGCACCTGGTCAGGCGACCTCAGAGTCGGTTATCGCTGGGGTAACCGTGGTGACCACGAGTGTATCTGCGTCGATAGAGGCTGGCAACGGGGCTGTTAGTGACAGCAACGAAGCTGGTGGCGTGCTCTCCAAGCCGAAAGCTGCGCGGAAAACGCGTAAGGACAGCAAGCCGAAACTCCGCGAGCTTCCTCACACGTACGTGCGCTTGGAGTGCTCCTTCCAGGACGGACGCATCCAAGGCCACGTGGTGATCGAATACAACGACGGCTCCATCTACGAAGGTCCGTGGGTCGAGGACGCAAGCGCCAGCGCGGCCAAACCGTTAATCTCCAGCGCTGGTGTCGACCCGGATCCGCCTCGGAAAACTCGAAAGCCTGCGCACAGACACTGGGGCAAGTTCACGTATCACGACGGCACCATTTGGGAGGGAGGGCGTCGACAACTTCTTCTCTCCGTTCACTGCCAGCGGTGCGTACTTCCGCGTGACGTCCTGCCCCGCAACGCACACCTACGAAGGCTCGATACGACGCGGCAAGTTCCACGGCCTTGGAACGCTGCACATCCGTATGGCTTTCACGCGCGGCGAGTACGTGGGCGAGTGGAAGGAAGGACAGCGCCACGGCTACGGCATCGAGCGGCTGGACAACGGCGAGCTCTTCGAAGGCTACTGGGCTCACGACCGCCACAACGGCCCGGGCGAGTTGGTGCTGGCCGACGGATCTCGGTACGATGGTTTCTTCCGTCGCGGACTCTGGCACGGACACGGCGTTCGCACTCTCGCAAACGGCGACCGAATCTCGGGCGAGTTCCACGACGGCTTCTTGGACGGCCCTGGAGCAGTCGAGTTCGCGGACGGGCGGCACTACGCGGGGGCCATGAAGCGCACAAGACGCCACGGCCATGGCATCCTCGTGTTCCCGAATGGCGACAGGTACGAAGGTCCATTTGAAGACAACGAAATGCACGGCGAGGGCGTCTTCATCTCTCGGGGCACGGGTGGTGAAGGCACGTTGGGCGGGAAGAACGAGCCGTTAGAGCGTCTCGGCCGGTGGGAACACGGCGAGCGCACGATGTGGCTGAGCAAGCCCAGCTCTCAGCTGGCGACGGCCACATTCGTGCAGTACTTCGGCGTGCTGCATCGCGAAAACGGCACCGGCGAGTTGGAGCTGGACCTGCTGCCCAACAAGTTCCGCACCCCGTACGCTGTCATGATAGCGCGGCAGTTGCCTATCTTGCCCGAAGGTGTCGACCCCGAGGACGCCTTCGTCAAGGCTGTCATCCACCTGCTCGCGAAGACGCAGAACGTCATGGTCGGCGCCGAGGTGCTGGAGAAGACGTCGACAGAGCATGCAGCCGTGCTAAAACAGATCGAGGAGCGCGAGCCAGAGCTCGAGAAGCTGCGCAACGAGCAGGAGCTGTGCGCACGCACCATGCGAGAGGCCAAAGCGCGGGTGGCAGCGATGGCTGCTGAGCTGAGCGAGGCGGAAGCTCAGGAGGAGGCCATGCAGGTCAAAGTCGAGCAGTTCTGGAAGCAGGATCGACAGCAGCTCGAGCGCAAGTACCGCGAAGCTGTTGATGGTTTGCATGCGCTCGAGCCCATGGACTGGTACAGACTCCGGTCGGCAAAGCTGGACGACACGTTCATGTCAGTGTTGAAGGCCTTCTGTGTACTGCTCACCTTCACCTCCAACTTCCAGCTGCAACTCGACGAGAAGGAGCGACTGGATCAACTGGCCAAGTACGAGAAGCAGAAGCAGCAGCTCGGAGACAAAGCCACACTGAAGCCTCCGCCAGAGCCTCCCGAGTTCCCGTCACGAGACGACATTCTGCGCCTGCTGTCCAACAGCGACGAGAACGTCATCCTCGGAGACCGCGAAGGGCTCATCCACAAGTACGCAGTCAAGGCGCTCTACATCCTGCCGCTCTTCGACGCTTACTCGTTCGCTGAAGGAACGCGGCGTGCCCGACTGCTCTCGCTCACCAACGTCATCCACCACCCGCGTCTCCGTCCAAGCAACTTCCAGCTGCACACGGTCTCTCCAGCTCTGGCCGCCACCTGCGTCTGGGTGCGCGCAGCGTACCAATATGCCTCAAGGCGGCCGAGATCGCCCCCACAGTGCAGCGCGTGCACGCGCAACGCTTGATGCTGCTCCGGATGCGCGAAGAGCTGGCTGCAGAGCGCGCAACCGAGCAGCACGCAATTCAAGCCGCTGAGGAGGTTCTGGCCAAGCTGGACGTTGCGCAGAGTGCCATGACGACGTTGCAGGAGTCTCGAGCCAAGCTTCGCAAGGTGCTGGACGACCTCGATGCGCTGGATCGAGCCGAAAGCGAGCCCATGGCCAAGCAAAACATCACGCGGCCACGAACGGGGCTCAAGTCCGCTGAGGCTCAACGCGTTGGGATGCCTAGTGACAAGAGCGGTGGGCTTGGCAAGCTTGACGAGGGCGCTACTGGTACTGATAATGCGGAACCAGAGGTGGCCGAGCCGAGCCACGAGCCGAAAGAGGCTGTTCTTGAGCGGATCCTGTCGGACGCAGCTCTGGCCCAGGAGTTCTCCATCCTCAAGCTCGAGGTGCACAAGGTCGTGAGTCGCTACGACGGCGGAGCGTCCGGTAAAGTGCCGCTCAGCGAGTTCCCGGCCGCGTACGAGAAGTCGATGCACAAGCCCATCGTGCCCAGCACCTTCGGCGTCAGAAGCTGCGCACGCTGCTTGGTCTGCTGGAAGACGTTGTCGTCGTAGTGCCTCCTCAACGCGAGGGTGAAGTGGACACCGTGCAGCTCTGCCCCGAGCCTTCGAGCAGCGAGGACGAGGCGGAGAACGACGACGGCACGCCCAAGCCCAAGCGCGTGCATTATCCAGCTCCGCCTCGGCTGTTCTACTTCTGTCGGTCGTGTCCGGGCTTGAGCTTCGCCAAAGAGGGCGAACTGCGCACTCACGAGGCCACCAAGTGGCACTTCTGGAACGTGTCGGCCAAGCGCGAAGGCCGGAAGCCGCGCAAGTGGACGGTGGCGTCTTCGTGCTGGAGCGAGGTGTACGACGCCGAATCGGGCGAAGTCTGCTACTACAACCGCATGACCAAGGAGGTGGTCGCGGCCGCCGATGGCCCGCCGCCGGAGATGCAGGTGGACGACATTCTGCTCGAGCTGCTGGTGGACGAAGCTCCGGTCGTCCAAGATGAAACTCAGCAACAGCAGCAGCCTGAGGATCCGTGGGAGGAAGTGGCCGACGAGGCCGGCAGCGTCTACTTCTACAACCGCAGCACGGGCGAGACGAGCTGGACGCACCCGGGACTGCCCGCGCTTCAAGACACTTGGACGGAGTGGCCGACGGCTGCAGCTGAAGGGGGTCAAGGCGCGGGGGCTCCGTGAGAGCCCCATAGAGAGTGTACAGGGAGCAAAGTCCATTAGATTGGTGCTTACACTAGATAGGAACTCGGTTAATAACAAGGCCTCGCCACGTACTCCACGCAGTGGTGGTGGGGTGATACAACAAGGGAAGCGAGGCGACATGCACTTAAATATGGCAGGAGCAGAAGGGAACGAAGCCGGCAGGGGCCGACCCGACAACTTTCTGCGCCGTACCGCCCGGGCCTGGCCTCCGTTGCTTGAGACGCTTGAAACGAGGAACACGGCCAGCCGGTCAGTCCGTCCCATTGGACTCGAACTAGTAATTCAACTAGTTGAGGAGGGACGCGATGGCGTACGCGCTCTTGCTGCCTGAAGACGACGACGTGGGCGACGCGGAGCTCGTCTCGACCGGGACGGGCTCCGTCTTGACGGCACTGGTGCTGCTGCTGCTGGACTGGTCCTTGGCCAACGACAGCAGTGTCTCCACGACGTTCGGGTGCACTGCCTCTTCAGACGAGGACGACGAAGTGGACGACGGGGGCTCTCGGTAGCGGCGTCAGTCGCGGCGGGCGGCGGCTGCGTCCGGTCGCCCGTGAGGTGCACGGCGCAGAAGCCGCCCTTCTTGGCGCGCGCCGAGCACCACGAGAGGCTGCAGCGACGGCCGCCTCCGTGGCTGTAGCACAGGCCGCCGCTCTCGCTGCTGCTCTTGCAGCCGGCGATGCGGCAGCGACGACCGCCCCCGTGGCGCTTGCACAGGTCGCGGCTCACGGCGCCGTTGTTGCAGCCTTCCACGCTGCAGCGGCGGCCGCCGCCGTGGCTGTAGCAGAAGCCGCGGCTGCGCGAGCTGTTCTTGCACATGGGGAAGTCGCACTTCTTGGGGAAGCACGCGCGCTTGCCCACGGAGCGCGGCGACGCCGCAGTGGCTTTAGTGCCCCGGGGTACTGAGGTCACTCAACCGCGGGAGTGACAACAAGCTGCTGGGCTGGGGCGTCCACGACTTGTCCTGGCTGGAGAGCACCATGGCCGACGCGCCGGGCGCCGGCGGGGCAGCAGCAGCCCGCGGGCGGGCAGCGTGGGGGCTGAGGCTGCCTCTCCGAAGAGCGCGTTGTCATGGGCTCCTCCGGGCGCGTCGGCGTCCAGCGGGGGCAGCGCGAGCGAGGCTTCGGCCGAGAGCCTGGTCTGCGGCGGCGCCTGCTGGTGGAGCAGGTAGATCCACGTGCTCTCCTGCTTCTCGAACTCGGCCGACTGCTTGGTGCGCATTCTGAGGGCGACGGCGGCGACGACGACGGACCTGCGGACGAGTGCGCCGGTTGGCAAATGATGGCCAAGTGTCGGGGGAGCTTGCTGTCGCGAGGAGGATGAGTGTGTGGGGGCGGGCGAGTGACTTGCGCCCAGTATGCGCTCGTTTACAGATAGAAGGGCCGCCGCAGAAACTTTCTTTGCACGCGCGGACGGAGCCTTTGGTCTGCCTGCGGTGCGTTGGACGACGGCAGGCCGGCCGGAAGGGCGAGCGCCGACGGCGGCGAAGAAGGTCGAGGAGGGCAGCGGCAGCAGCAGCTTCTCAAAGCGGAGATCATGCCCGGCATTGCCGGCATCGATGCCGGTCGGTCGGCGCCTCGACACTTGGCCCCAGTATGAGCAAGCCCTTCGCTGAAGGATCGGGCAGGAGCAGGCCGCGGTGATGCGTCTGTAGATGAGCGTGCACAGACGGGACGATTCGATTAGGGCGCGAACCGTATGCCGCGGCGAAGGTTTCGCACCGCGCATACTGGTTTCGTCAATGGCCGACTTGACCGGCGAGATAACCGCAGCAGTAGCGCAGGAGGCTCCAACGCCAGCGCGAACAGAACGTTAGACCAATAGAGAGAAGATAGCATGCTCTCACATCGCCAAGAACAGTCATTTACGGGTGCTGCAGGTCACCGCGCCGCACCGTGGCGATGCATGCATATGTACGCCGCTAAACATGATGATTAGCGCCGGCTGGGCTACAGTACGTCTACAGCTTGGACTGTATACGAGCGGAGACCTGGACTGGACATGCCTCCGAATGGAGCGCGTGGCAGCCACAGCTAGCGATTCAGGCTCGCAGCGGGGCCCGCAGGCAACAGTGGGCAATGCTCCACGACGCTGCCGCTGAGATATCGAGCGACGGTCGCGGCCCCGGAGTCGAATCAAGGGGAATCTCGCTCGCCTCGAGGCGCCGCCGGCTGCTGAGTCACGCGTGGAATCTGCAGGCGGTCTGCCGGCCTGCCTGCCGGTCGGCGGCGGCAGCCAAGCATACGGGTCTCGGCAGCGGGAAGGTTTGCGCATTTAACTTCAGCCTCCATAGTGAAACCAAGTGAGCGCGCTTCAAGCAAATCTCGGGATCGACGCTTGCCCTGTCGACGGCGCCGCCGTCGTCTACAGTTGCGGCCGGCGGATTTGCCTTGCATCCACCGCCGAAAAAGCCCGCGCCGGCTCCCTCCGGCCTGCAGCGCGAGTGCGTACACACAACGTCGTCCAGCGTGTGACGGCGCCGGTGCCCGCGGTGGCGCCGCTGCTGCCAGCGTCGCAGCGCTCGCCGCGATAAATGAGCTTTCGAACGTGTGATGGGGCAGGCGGGGCAGTCTTTCTCTGTCGCGCGCGGCGAGCAGAGACGGGGGCAGTGACGAGACCCGGGAGCCGGAGCTCGAGCCGCGAGCCGAACACGGCGATTTCCTCCTGCGGGAAGCTCGGTGCCAGCTGGGCCGCCCAGGCAGCCAGCCAGCCGTCTGGGTTGTCGAGCTGGCGGCTTCGGCTGCCTGCCGCGGCCAGCGTGGAGAGGGGATGCTAATAATGCGTGAGCCGTCCGTCCGTAGCGGAGACCGTGGCCGGCCGAGCGTTATCCCTCCAGAGTCCAGACCGCAGTGACGCAGTGAGTCGCCAGGAATTGAGGGATGGAGCTGCATGCGCCAGGGCCAACTCTGCGTGCGCACGTGCGATCTCGAATACCGACGGAAGGAGGAGCGAGCTTCTTCTCGCGGACGAGGAGAGAGGCTCGCCCCTTGCTGTTGCCGCAGACTGTAGTTGTTGGAGCAGGCCCTGCTCCCGAAGCAGTACTTCGTCGGTCGCTGCGACCACGGTGGTATCGATCACCCCGTTGGCCCGGACGAAAGAAGCGGCGGGCGGAACACTCATACAGGCGAGGGCGTGCTGCGTGATCATTGATCAAGCGTCCGCCGCCAGGCGACTTCCGGTTCGACGGTGTGTTTAGCGCCTTGACTTGATGTGCCAATACGTTCAGTACAACTACAAGAGGCTTTCGCTCGTTCTTGTCCCATCGCCGCGCTACATGTACACGCTACAGCCGAGGTAGGCCATCCCCGACGGCGCCGGCGGCGACAGCAGGATCGCCCGATGACAGTGTTCTCAAGGCCAGCGGCGACTGTGATGTGTGCAAGGCAACTGAGCTTAGGTTGGCGCGATGGTTCCGGCCCGCCGGGACGAGCCGACACCCTGCCGACAGCTCGAGGCTGCTGACGTTCGGAGCCGCGCACAACTCGGTTTCCGAATTGCGGGTTACGCGCGCCATTATGTGGTGCTGACAGGTGCTGACAGCGCTTCTGCGCGATGACGCAGCCCTGCTTCAGCGGGATGCGAGGTCGCACGGCCGTCATTCAGAAAGCAGCACGTGGTCCATACTGTAGCATGGCATCGTCGATCTTGCAGGACGGCTGCTAAAGGGCAACAAAAAAAAGTATTAAGCTTGGGGGCTTGAACGGCTTCGAATAGTTTTGTTGAATTTTGGCGAATGTTTTCGATGAAATGCATTTTTCACAGGGGTCATATCTCGCGATTAAGCGAGAATTCGTAGGTCGGTTTTAAGTTCAGGGCGGGCTCGGCTCAGCTAGTTGCCTCGGCACTTAAGCTCTTGGGGTTTGCAAACCTACAATGGAGCTTTTTCCTCATCTTGCACGTCCAATTTGTAGGCTCAAGCTGTATTGTAGCTAGCAGAACGGTTATCGACAAGTTGTGGATTAACTACTGTAGTTGTCGACGACAACTAATGAATCAACGTGATTTTCTTCCTTTTCTTTTCTTTTCGCATTGAGGTACATTGTTGTCACTTATCATGCTATATGGTAACGAAGATTTCCTTCCTTCCTTCCCAAGTCGAGGGTGGAAGCAAAGCCCCATCATATTTAGTCGATTATTTTTCTCTTGCTTTTGCTGCGGTGGTTGTGGAGTGGACGCGCTAGGCACGCATACATATTGTGATAATTTGTTGGGGCTAGTGTTCGCACAAACACTTACTGTCTAGCTAACACTAGTGTTGGCAAGTTGTTCGCTACCGGTAGTGTGTTGTGAATCTGGCGTACATGTTTGTGGAATCGGACAATTTGCAACTATTTACCTTGAACTAAAAGTACTTGAAGCTCTTTTCACTTGTCGGAAGCTGACTTGCACGCAAAAGTCTTCTTCTTTACACCAACTATGATCTCTTCAAACTAAGGAGCGCTAGATTGCTCTTGCTACGCCGTGTACGTACACGGATTGTGCGGGAGCTACTTAATTGTGAGTGCACTTCATTGACTTCTGAGTAATTCCGCACAATGTGACTTAGGAATATGCCACGTCCGGCATCGCCACCTTGGACCAGACCGGAGGAGGACACAATGAGCGCATCTGGGGAAGTAACGCATCGATTCACCAATGCGGACGTAAGTCGCAAGTCAGTAAGCTAATAGAGAATTCAAGCGTCATTTAGCAAAAAACAAACGATAAGTTGCCCCCAAGGGTTTGTAGCACGTTATTGTGCTCGTGAATGGCAGTCTAACAAGCAACGCCTTTAGAGCTTAATCAATAATATCAACTTAACGCAGCGCACGGGTTGAACGTATCGAGCCCATTACTCATTAGTCTGAATTCCACGAAATCTACTCAACAGTAAGGATGACCCCTCGACAACAGGTAAGCCTCTGCTAGTGATAGAGCAGCAAAAACAAACATACAAACGCGTTTGCAAACAGCACTAACTGTGAGTAAGTGTGTTGTAAAAAAATACTAGCATGTTGGCGGAGTACACTAGTTGGGGCTAACTTACCACTTCTCTACATATACCGGTAGTTTATAAGCTTACTAGCAATGCCATGCTACAGTATGGACCACGTGCTGCTTTCTGAATGACGGCCGTGCGACCTCGCATCCCGCTGAAGCAGGGCTGCGTCATCGCGCAGAAGCGCTGTCAGCACCTGTCAGCACCACATAATGGCGCGCGTAACCCGCAATTCGGAAACCGAGTTGTGCGCGGCTCCGAACGTCAGCAGCCTCGAGCTGTCGGCAGGGGTGTCGGCTCGTCCCGGCGGGCCGGAACCATCGCGCCAACCTAAGCTCAGTTGCCTTGCACACATCACAGTCGCCGCTGGCCTTGAGAACACTGTCATCGGGCGATCCTGCTGTCGCCGCCGGCGCCGTTGGGGATGGCCTACCTCGGCTGTAGCGTGTACATGTAGCGCGGCGATGGGACAAGAACGAGCGAAAGCCTCTTGTAGTTGTACTGAACGTATTGGCACATCAAGTCAAGGCGCTAAACACACCGTCGAACCGGAAGTCGCCTGGCGGCGGACGCTTGATCAATGATCACGCAGCACGCCCTCGCCTGTATGAGTGTTCCGCCCGCCGCTTCTTTCGTCCGGGCCAACGGGGTGATCGATACCACCGTGGTCGCAGCGACCGACGAAGTACTGCTTCGGGAGCAGGGCCTGCTCCAACAACTACAGTCTGCGGCAACAGCAAGGGGCGAGCCTCTCTCCTCGTCCGCGAGAAGAAGCTCGCTCCTCCTTCCGTCGGTATTCGAGATCGCACGTGCGCACGCAGAGTTGGCCCTGGCGCATGCAGCTCCATCCCTCAATTCCTGGCGACTCACTGCGTCACTGCGGTCTGGACTCTGGAGGGATAACGCTCGGCCGGCCACGGTCTCCGCTACGGACGGACGGCTCACGCATTATTAGCATCCCCTCTCCACGCTGGCCGCGGCAGGCAGCCGAAGCCGCCAGCTCGACAACCCAGACGGCTGGCTGGCTGCCTGGGCGGCCCAGCTGGCACCGAGCTTCCCGCAGGAGGAAATCGCCGTGTTCGGCTCGCGGCTCGAGCTCCGGCTCCCGGGTCTCGTCACTGCCCCCGTCTCTGCTCGCCGCGCGCGACAGAGAAAGACTGCCCCCGCCTGCCCCATCACACGTTCGAAAGCTCATTTATCGCGGCGAGCGCTGCGACGCTGGCAGCAGCGGCGCCACCGCGGGCACCGGCGCCGTCACACGCTGGACGACGTTGTGTGTACGCACTCGCGCTGCAGGCCGGAGGAGCCGGCGCGGGCTTTTTCGGCGGTGGATGCAAGGCAAATCCGCCGGCCGCAACTGTAGACGACGGCGGCGCCGTCGACAGGGCAAGCGTCGATCCCGAGATTTGCTTGAAGCGCGCTCACTTGGTTTCACTATGGAGGCTGAAGTTAAATGCGCAAACCTTCCCGCTGCCGAGACCCGTATGCTTGGCTGCCGCCGCCGACCGGCAGGCAGGCCGGCAGACCGCCTGCAGATTCCACGCGTGACTCAGCAGCCGGCGGCGCCTCGAGGCGAGCGAGATTCCCCTTGATTCGACTCCGGGGCCGCGACCGTCGCTCGATATCTCAGCGGCAGCGTCGTGGAGCATTGCCCACTGTTGTCTCCGGGCCCCGCTGCGAGCTTGGATCGCTAGCTGGCGCATGATCACACGGGGTTGGTGGCACCTGCACATGTTTGTGAGCTGTGTTTGCCACTTGCGTCGCAAGTCGCGTCATTGTCGAGTGTACTGTATTTGTATGTACATGTATGTATTTGCACCACTGTAGTACACTGTACTGTGTAGCTGCGAGGAATCATGCCGAAACAGTAGCGATCTTTGTCTTTGCCACGTTACCCAGAACTGCTCATCATGGCTTCGTCATGATGATGAGTGGTGTCGATCCCGATCTTCGGTGGCACGGAGTAATGGATATAACCTCCCTCATTAGCACACCCGAACAACTTGAGAGTGCTTCACTCTGGACGTCTTGCGCTCCACGCTTACAGGTGCTCGTAGAAAGGCTCGACGGCCCCTTCCTGCAGCGTTTTCGCCTCTGGAAACTGGTTGACCGGATTCGGCTTGAGGTTGTTGTGCACTTCCGTAAAATATGTCACTTGAAACGGTCCAAGCTATCTAGCGGCTAGAATTGTGGGTAGACCAGCTACAGATACATACTTAAGTAAGATATCCACATGTGCATGTATAATACGTACCGAATCTACAGATGCAAGTACACAAGTTACGTGATATATATATATATTTTTTTTTTGGGGGGGGGGGGGTATGATCAAGTGTGCTGTGAGCAAAGTTAATTTAATGGTCACGCTCTGCCTTTTCGCTGATGCAGTTACAAGTACGAGAGGAGCCCCTGTAGTTTACTTACTTACTACCCCACCGCGAGAATGGAGGCATTTTGCAATACGGCACTATCGGCAGGTTAAGGGATGTGCGCTAGTATTTTGGCGCGCGTATCGGAGGTCACCGCTCTTGACATCCGACCAAGAAAATTTCCTGCACTTGCCAGGCTGGCCCTCACATCGGCGGTGTTCATACTACTGAAGCATCAATTGTGTCAGCGCTAGCCAGAGACTTGAGCACATATTTTGACAATGCTTGCGGGCGCAGAAGAAGTATGGGAAGATTGGTTTCCCCAGCGGACGGGGTACTATCTCCATCGAGACGAGCTTACCTCGACTACACGTACCGCTAGTAGCTTCTCCGCACGGCATTACCCCCACCCTCCACCACACACACACACATATATATACACACTTGATACTGCAACGTGCTGGGACTCTGCACGCGAGAGTTGGTCGTCTACGTGCTGATCTTCAGCCAAAGTCCGTCAGGCCGAAGGTACCAGAACTTCTGATACCCCGCCGGCGCGTGCCCAGCTGGCAACGCAACCTATTTTATTTACTAAGACAAACTCGTAGCAGCCGACGCTGCTGACTAACTAACAATACACGCACTTCCTAGACACGTACGCGCTGAGCAACTTCGTCGCCCTCTAAACCACTCGGACGTACACCACCGCTGTGTTCGCCCTTACTTCGCAGTCCACAGAAGACTCGGAGTGCCACTTGCCCCCCTGTCCGTCACTCACCACGTCGTCCAGCAGCACGCCTACCCAAGCAGCCGTTCGTTCGTCCTGCAACTCGCTCCCGAGTCGCGTCTGTCGCCGAGGGCTCTGCGTCCTCGCCGTCTATTTCAAGAGTGAGCTCGACGCTCGAGTTCGCGAGACACGTGCCCGCCACACACGTGCCCGCCACACACGTGCTGCCGATCCTGGCGACCACAAGGTCTCCAAGGTCCGCAGGGGTTCAACGTCCCACTCGTTCCTACTCGGCCGCTCTTGTCCTCCGTCGATCACTGTCACTTCGGAGTTCGGGTCGCTCGTCTGACCCAACTCATCACACGACTTCCTCATCAGAAGGGTATTCCACGACCCTTCCGCTAACGAAAAGCCGCTCGTACTCATTGACTGATACCCACCGAGCTGTGGTGCGTCCGTCCTTCGTCCTCCACAGGTGTGCGTCTCCCGTCGTCCACTTGGCGACGTCACCTCGGGGTACAAGCTCGTACTCAAGCACATACTGGCCAGCGCGATTCCGCCGTCGTCTACGTCGTCGCTCCACCAGCAGTCCACATTCGTCGTTCTCGTGGCCCGTGTCTGCCACTGCAGCGCGACTTCGTTTCGCACCGCTAGCAATCGTGACTCGTCCAGCAGCCGGCGTCGTTGCTCCAATAGGCGTCGCTGCCGCCGTGCCAGGCTGGGGTCGTTCGCGCTGATCTTCATCGGCCAGCTGGTCGTCTACGTCATCCGCAATCTGCTCGAGTAGGCTCGTAGGATAGTGGTAGCTCACCATGAACGACTCGTGCGCTATTACCGTCTCCTTCTTACCGCTCTTATCCATTCGCTCGAGCACGTGGTTCTCATAACCAGCGGGCTCCACCACACGCAGCGGGCCCATCCATTGGTGTACAAACTTAGTCGCCGTCCGCCCACGTGGCGGGTTGTGGACCCAGACAAGATCTCCAGGTCGAAACTCGCGTCGCCGTCGCACCTTTCTGTTGTAGTAGCGTGCCTGCCTCTCCTGCTCTCGCTGCCGAGCCTGTTCGGCACACTCGTGACTCTTCATCATGGCCGCTAACAACTGCTCGTGGTACTTCTGCAGGTCGCCAGCCTCACGCACTTCGGATCGCCTCAGTAGCTCGTTCGGGTGGCGCAACTTACGCCCCATCATCAATTCGTTCGGCGAAAGCGCCACAGTAGAGTGTCTAGCACTATTGTACGCGTAGACTGCGAATTTGACGTACAGGTTCCAATCATCTTGCCGCTCCTCCGTCATGAACGTACTCACACAATCTTTCCAGGAACGATGGAATCGTTCGACAAGGCCGACAAGCTGTGGCCGGTAAGGCACTGGGTTTACCTGTCGCGCTTGAAGCAGCTCTACCAACTGGTCGATCACTTCACCTGCCATCTCTGGCGCTCCATCTGTCAACATCTCCCGGAACGCGCCAAATTTGAGGACCACCTCCTCCATCAGGAACGTCGCCACACTTACGGCAGTGTGCGTCTCTACACAGCAGGCCACCGCATACCGCGTGACGTACTCAATCGCGGCGATGACGTACCGATCGCCTCCTGCTGCTATGGGGAATGTCGTGTAGGAAAACACGATTTAACGAGTTCTCGTCCCTCTAGCCAAGGCCTTTGGGACGAGCCCCTACCAACAACACGCTTCCCTCCTAAAAGGTCGGCGCTTATTGTTGGGATAAAATCTGAAGACCAGATCCGATCCCTTGCACCGGGCTGGAATGTGCCTTATGCGAGTCGTCGGTCAGGTAGGTAGAGCCCGTAAATCAAATATAAGAGCACCCTTAGCCACGAGCAACGGCTAGGATGCAATGTACACACGCGCTTTCACACGTAACCCACTGTGGTCCCTCAGAAGGAAGGGTACCAGGCCAATCGAGGCCTCGGACAGGGGCGCCGAGACGAAGTCTCGGCTGGAAGTCAAATATACTGGGGGGCCTTGCCACACAGGGGTCTCTAATACCTCCAACACTCGGCCACTACTCACTCTTGGCCTTTCCAGGGATGAACACTCGGTCAATGTACCTTATGCTCACCGGCAGACATACCCCGTGTCGGCCGAGCGTATCCAGACTCTACAGCTAAGCGAAGACTTACCGTAGACGGACTTGACCCTTGTGTGGCTTCGGGGGGAATTTCTGCTCTGATTTAGTGATTAGAGGCTGTGAGGCCTTCCCTATCGCTAATCCCTATCGTCTATACAAAAGTCAAGTGTCAACCGAGCCTTCGAGCTGATCCGACGACTCGACGACTCCTCGGCTAGATCCGAATTCCTAATGAGAGGCAAATCTTGTACCCACTATGATTACTTGGAGGGCTCGGTGGGGATTTATTATGACCCACCGTGCCTTGTCACTAAATGGTCATCCATCTGTCACTCTAATGCGGTAAATGTGAGTAGCCAATCAGAAGGCTCGCTTTCACTCGCACGTTCGGGACTGTTGAGACTCGGTGCGGGACTGTTCTTCGACCGGAATTTCTCGATACCACAGCAGCCCCCACCTCGACCCGAACCGGTACAAGTGGAGAGTGTCGTGGTGCCCTCTTGTCCTGCCGCCGTGCACGCGCGCCGACTCCTCTGGGCGAAGCACGAGCCACCGCCATCCGCGCTCTCAGCTTCGAAGTCACGGTGAGTGTAAGCCTCTGTCGTCGCTTGAGCGCGTCTCCGCTGCCTTCACCTGAGTCCTTGAATGTTCTTCACACTGCTGCAGTGTTCCAGGAAGCCTCGCTCACGCTCCAGCAACGGCCAAGCTCTTGATTCAGTCTCCGAAGGCTCGGCTGTACCCTGCGCCAGCTGCGAGAGCTCGTCTGCAAGCTGCAACCGCTCAAGCACTCGATGGTCCTGCTTCCAGCGGCGAGGCTCCCGTTACACTCCTGATGAAGCTGTCGCTGGCGAGGCGTCGGTCGATCTCAGGCTTCGGTAGCAGAGTGCGAGCCCCAGGCGTCGGACGCGGCAGACACAGTAGCGGAAGTCTCGGTTGCGGAAGTTACGGCCACGGGAGTCACGGTCGCGAAAGTCTCGGTCGCGGAAGTCGTCAGGATCCAGCAGCGAGCCCGAAGACTCAAGCCCCTGTCTCCAAATTGAGGTTACAAAATCACACTCTGTTCGGTCGATTCTAGGCTCAATCTCCATCTCTCCACTTGAGCAACTTGGACATTCCACTCGAAATACATGCAATATGCAAACATGCAGTAATGTTGGTGCAGTAGTTCTCTTCGTCTGCTGAGGCAGGCTGCATCGCCCCGCCGGCAGTTCATCATTGCACCAGTCGCGTCTAGTCCTCGTCTGCGACTTGGACCATCTGCAACCGGCTGTCGCTGCGCTTCGCGCGCAAGTAATCGTACAGCAGTCCACCACACGATAAGTTGGACGCGGGTTCCCATGTAGGCTCATCGTAGCCGACCCACTTTACTTTGAACTCTCTGACTGCTCGCTCGGTGCTCGTCGAGAGTGGCGTTCGGTCATCCAAGATGGCTTCAACCTCATACTCACCCGCAAGATGGTCGGGTTCGAAGCTGTCTTGGGGTAGCAGCTCTTCATCGAAATCAAGTCTCGTTTCATCCGTGATGTCAGCCGTAAGTCGAGCCCTCGGTCGATCGCCGAATTCGTTCACAGCTTTCAGTCGTGACACATGCACAACAGGATAAAACCTGTAACCGCTTCGGTCCGGCAGGGTCAGCTCATACGCGTATTCGTCCACTTTCCTCTTGACTCGGAAGGGGCCATGCCAGCGGTGCGCCAGCTTCTTCGTCAGCCCCGGTTTCACACGCTCCATGTAGAGCCAGACACGGTCACCCGGCTTGAAGAGCGACTTCGAGGCCTCGGCTGACGAACCGTCGGTTGAGCTTGTCGCCCCGAGCCCTCGCCCGAAGGTTCGGTTCGGTCAGACGTCGGCATAGTCTCTCGTTCGCGCCGACTTAGAGTCTCGTTGTGCTTCTCGGCCCGCTTGGCTTTTTCGGTCGCTTGATACTCTTTGGCCATCTCTAGTGCGATCTCCTGCTGTCGATTGACCGCTCGTCTCAAGCCAAGGCGTCGGTTTGCCGACCGTGGCTTCGTCTCAAAGACGAAGACATAGCCCGAAGTGTTGTCCGCGCATCCCAGCCGTGTACAAGGTAGAACGGTGTGTCCTTGCGCGTGGCGTCCTGCGAGTTGTTGATCGCGAAGATCAGTTTTTCCACAATCTCATCCCAGTCCTGTTGCAGAGGATCTTCGGCGTACACTCGGACGGACTGTATCACAGTCTTAACCGAGCGCTCCTGCTGACCGTTGGCTTGTGGCCGATAGCTCAGAGTGGCCCGAGACCTCGTTTGCATCAACTCTGCGAACGCTTGGAAGACTTCGCCCATAAAGCGAGGGTCTCTGTCGTGTCGAATGAGGGTAGGGGCACCGAACCGTCGGTAGACACACTCTTCAAAGGCTTGCGCTACACACAGGGCCGAAGTGTCGGCCATAGCCTTTCCCATTACAAACCCCGTGAAAGCGCACTGGAATAGCAGTAATGCCGTATTCCCCCGCCGAGTCTTCGGCAACGGGATGACGAAGTCCATCGAGACAATCTGCAACGGCCTTTCGGCTAAGATGTTCCCGGGTGAGTATCCTCGAAGTTGTGGGCGACTCTTACTCGAGCTGCAGTCTGGGCACGAGCGTACATGCCGCTCCACATCGGCGAACAGTCCAATCCAGTAGTAGTCGGCCTTCACGCGATGGTAGGTCCGGACGATACCTTGGTGTCCTCCCTCCAGCGAGTCATGGCAGCTTTGCAGCACTTCCTGGACCATCGTCGTCGGGATCTCCAAACGTAGTGTCGACTCTTCGTTCCGATCACGACCGAACCGACGGTTCGAACCGAGGAAGTACAAAAGTCCATCCTCACTCAGCACGAACTTGTCGGACATCTTCCACGCCTCTCGTGCGGCTTTGTAACCAAGCTTCGCCTCATCTCCATTCAGTACTGCTTTGAGATTTGCCCACCGGAGTTCTTCATCCTGCGCCGCACCAATGCGTCGGCGTCGTTCCTGTTGCACCACCACGGGATCAATGTCTTCAGCGCTCGGCTCATGAACCACCGTCGCGTCAGGTCTCGGTTGTGATGGCTGGTCCGAGGGTTCAGTCGTGCGAGTCGTCGGTTGGTTCGAGAGTCTGGTATCGTCGTTTCGGTCGGACTCAGCGCCACGACTACTGGCTTCTTGAGGCATCGCCTGTTCTTCATCTACAAAACGGATTCGTCTCTCGCGTTCTCTCGCCTGTCGTCTGGTCACTGCTGACACATGTAGCGGTTCCCGCACGAAGTCGAAAAAATTCTTGCGACGAGTGGTGTCCGATGCGTCTAGTACCCGGATTGAGCCTACGGCACGCATGGTCACCTCCTGTGACCTCTCGGTTAAATTCTTGCGACGAGTGGCGTCCGATGCGTCTAGTACCCGGATTGAGCCTACGGCACGCATGGTCACCTCCTGTGACCTCTCGGTTGACGAAGTGTCGGTTGATGCCGAAGCCTCGGCTGGCGGTTCGTAGATGACTTCGTGGATGCGGTTCAGCCGCGCCAGCTCTTCTGTCCGAGTCTTGTCGTCCACAGTCACCGATACCTTCTTCTCCAACGTCTCGCTCGCCAACGAGTCTGCTGCGGCGTTGAATTCGCGGATAACATGCAGGTACTTCACCGACCGAAACCTCGATCTCAGTTCCTTGTGTCGATTGAGTTGCGCCATCAGTGTTTCCTTACGACATGCGATCACCCCTAGGGATTGCTGGATTGCGAGTCTCGAGTCTCCGACAATCACCAACTCGTCAGCCCCAGTTTCTAAGGCTGCGGTCAAACCATTGTTCATGCCCGAGTACTCGGCCAGGTTCACAGTCGTAGCCTCGAGATAAGCACTCGCAGCGATCACTATCGTCCATTCCGGTAGTTTCCACAGAATCCATGCGCAACTTCCATAACCCCCGTGCTTCTCAGTCTTGGCAGAACCGTCGAAGGAGAGCACATAGCCACAGTAATCACGGGGTAGTCGAGCATACAGCAAATGAGGGTCCATCCGAACACTCGGTGAGCCACGTGTCGGTGGGGTTACAGGTGCCAACGAGTCCTCAAGGTCGACGAAACTTGTGATCGACGACTGGAGGAGTTGGGCGAAGGCACAATCCTTCTCCTTTACGCGCGTGACCACCAAGTGCCACGGAGACAGCAGCACCGCAAACTGGGTTGCGCGTCCGAACAGAGACTTCGACCTGTGAACCCAATCGAGCGTCGAAAACCGCGTATAGACGTGGATGGTCCGACCTGCAAGCTGTGTGTAAGACACCTTCAACAACTGTAGCAGGGCCAGGACCTCCTTCTCCGCTGGGTGATAGTTCATCTCGGCGTCCTTGAGGACTCGGCCGCAAAATCGGACTGGATGCATCGTTCCGTCGTGCTCCTGCATGAGCGTTGTGCTCAGCGCCCACTCATTTGCGAAAAGCATCACATGAACATCTCTGTCGCGATCGAAGTGTCGAAGGATCGGTGCGTCAGCAACCTTCTGTTGTAGCGCGGCGAAGCTTCGTCTGGCTGCAGAGAGGTCACCCCGTCTCCGAAGTCTTCGTCTTTGAGCTGATAGAGCGCGGCACCATACACTGCAAAGTCCTGGATGAAACGGCTGTAATAGTTCAGCGATCCGAGGAATGCTTGCACTCCCTTCTTGGACCGCGGAAACGAGAGCTCGGTCAGAGCCTTCAGTTTCTTCGGGTCTGCTTGGATACCATTCCGCGTCACCACATGGGACAGGAAGTCCACCTTGGGTTGCACGAAGATGCTCTTGGTGAAACTCACGCTGATACGGCACTCTTCGAACCGTGCTAAGAGTCGGTCCAGTGTGGCCAAGCAGCCATCGAACGACTCGCCCCGAAACAGATATCGTCGACGAAAGACCGTCGTTCGAATACGGGTACTAACGAGGATTCGTCAGGATCTCCATGGGCGAACATATCGGCGACAGGGCTGTTGATCAGTTCAGACACCGCCGTTCCGGGACCACCAGAACTGTTTCCTGCTTCGAACTTGGTCGGCGAAGACTCAGTACGAGGCGTCGGTTGGGCCGACGGCTCGGTCTGTCCTTGATTTGCTTCCCGATCACGCGATTCAGCTTCTTCCATCAGCGACGCATAGTGTTTCCATCCACCCTTCGGTTGCACAAAACCCCACAGAGCGTTGTCAAGCATCCTCTGATAGATCATGGGTGCATTCTTGAGCCCACAGGGCATTCGAAGCCACTCAAAGTGGCCCAACGCGCACACGAACGCCGAGATCTGACGGGCCCTCTGTGTCATCATAATAGCCCAGAATCCACTCACAGCGTCAAGCGAGCAGTACCACAGATACTTCTCTAGATCGGTAAGCAAGTCATCGACCAGAGGCATCGCATACTCCATGATTGCGGTGACGGCGTTCACCATCTTGTAATCAATGCACAATCTGATGTCGACTCCATTCTTCTTTAACACAATGACGATCGGTGAAGACCACGGGCTGTTTGAGAACGCAATCAGCCCCGCCTTCAGCAGCCCTCGGAGTAGCTCGTAGAGCTTCTTGAGATGTCGGAGGGGTATCCGCCGAGCTCTCTGTTTGATGGGCGCGTGTCCTTGGACATCGATATCACACACCACCCCATAGGCTGGCGGAGGTAATGCATTGCCGCTGGAGATCAGAATCTTCTCGTGCTTCCGGAGCACCTTCACCACGCGGTCTTGCCGGCTGCAACTCAGGTCCGGGTGCCGCACGTTACCAGCCGAGTAGTCCAACTCTGTAACCGAGGCTTCGGTCAGGTCGGGTAGGAAGGCTAGTTCGTGAGCGTAATCCTCCAGGTTAATGTCATTCGCTCGATGCTCGGATGTAACCTCCTTCGCGTCGCTGCTATCTCCCTCAGCTGTTTCCGCAGTTGCCACTGAGACGTAGGTGCGCTCCAGTACCGTCATCGGGTCGTCGTCTCCAGCCGAGTCCTCACCTTGGCGCGAGTGCTCCGATCCATCATCATTACAACCATTGTCGTCATTACTCAGCATGTCGTCCGAGGCCAGGATGGACGCTTTATCAGAGCCCCCAACACTGTCTGGGGAAATTGGCTCCGCTGCCGCCCCAGCCGAGGCCTCGGTTCGCACCTGTTCAAGTTCCGTAGGTTGAGAAGGGAGCGCCGCTGGATCATCACCCACTGGTGAGCCGTCAGCAGCGAGTTGCTCCTCTCTTCCCTCTTCACGAGATCACGTTCCCATTGTTCAGCGCAGCTTAACCGGGGTCGCCGATCGGGTGAGTCCTCGGCTGGTCGAACCATCACTCCCGTTGGCGGAGTGTAAGTCGGCCGATCTACAGCCGGTGGTTGCGTGGCCAGCCACTTCGAATACGCCTCACACTCGCGCGCGAATGCGACTTCATCTCGGCTGCCTTCGAAGGCAAGCTTCTGCCAGTCCTCATATCGTGCTGACGTCAGTCGCACGTAGCCATCGTTTCGTGGAAGATCGCCAATCGGTACCCACAGGAGCACCGGAGTGTGCGCATGACACGTCGTCGGGTGGTCAGACACGTTGGTCAACCGCACCCACTCGACTCTGCCCCGCCGAAACCTCGTCACCGTCGGCAGCAGAGACTTCGTGCGGCGTACCCACACTTCATGTGTATCCGGGTGTGGTTGGCGTCGCTGCACTCGGTACTCCACACACTCACGACTCTGTACAGGCAAGTCCTCGGATGGCCCACCATTAACATGTGGACCGAAACCTCGGTCGTCTGGCGCGCCCAGAGTCTTGATGAGAGGAATGCTGACCTCGTCCGGCAACCTCGCGGTCGCGTGGAACAGGTCTAAACGTACTCCAGCGGGGATCATGAAGTCTGTGCCGAGGACTACGTCCACCCCAGCGCCATGGTCCATGACCCACAACTCAAACTCGTACACACGCGCCCAGCCGAGGGTTATCTTGACGAGGGCTCGTCTCTCCGTAGCCATCGTTCCCTTCGTGAAACCCTGGATTTCCATACAGCGGCCATGTCCCTGAATATCTCGTAGCCGTAACTGCTTCGCAAACTTCTCTGATATCACACTTACGTTCGCTCCCGTGTCCAACGGAAGCCTCGTTCTCGAGTCGTTGACCGCACCCTTGACCAGAGCTCTCATCCGAGCTCTCTTGTCGAACTTCCGTGCAGACCACCACCCCAGCCTCTCGCCTGGGAGTAACTTAGTCACCCCACTGGGCGTTCGGCCAGTCTGTCCACTTTGCACCGCACTTGAGACCCAAGCCTCGTTCACATCTTCATCTTCGTCGCTTTCATTTTCTTCACAATTATCACCTCCACCGAGGGTTTCCCCTCTCTCCTTTTCAATTTCAATCCATTTCACAATTTCCTTGTCCTTGTCGTTCGGCCGTTTGCTTGTTCCCACAAACGCGTAGACGCAGTCTGCATCAATCGCGGGAGCAGCTAACTGTGGCAGCCCGATTGGGACCAACCCAGTTTCAGTTGGCGGGCTGCCTAGTTTAAATTGCCACCGAAGACTAGGCTTTGGAGCTCGGGAGAGAGGTCCTTCTTCTCGACCTTCGTCCGAAGGTACGTGGTGAGGGCCTGGAGTGCTTCACACTTGCCGATGTCGTGGACCTGCTGACACAGTCTGCAGCGTCGGTAACAGTAGTGAGCCGAGTGCCCGGCGCCACCACACGCTGCGCAGGGTCCGTACTGACGCGGGCGACCATCGCGGTTGTCTCGGCTGAAGTGTCGGTTGGACCGGTCGAAGTTTCGGCCGGGTTCGCTACCCCTGCGTTGACGCTGGTCGGACCGGGCGTACGTCCCTTCTGCCGCAGCACGTCTTTCTTGTTCGTTCGCCGCCGCGACATGGCCTCCTTCTTCATCCGAGGTGTCAAAGTCACTGTAGTCACTGAAGTCTCGGTTGTCGTCGAAGTATCGGCTGCCACTGGAGTCACTACCACTGTCGTCGCGTGACTGCTCACGGGGCTCTGGGCGGCCAGATCGACCACTCTTCGTCCCACGGACCTGCAATTCGGCCATCAAATCGGACAGCGACGCTTCAGCCAGCGACACCCTCGGAGCATAGCGCGAATCCTCGTGTCTGCGTCCGAAGTCTCGGTCTCGGCGTTCGTAACGTTCACGGCGGTTATTGTCGCGCGCTTGTTCGCTCCGGCGCTCGTCCCGTCTGCGAGAGTGCTCGCGTCCACGCGACTGGTGAGACGAGGCGTCTCTGCTCTGTCCGCGCTCCTCCGACTTGAGGATGTCATTAATCATGTCCTCAAGCTCATGAATGTCCGAGACTCGGACGTGGCAAAGCCGCCGCTCGAGTCCTCGGTCACCGCACGTCTCGAGGAAGCGCTGCACGTGATCCTTCGCGTCGCGACCGCCCTTCTCGAACTGAAGACCAGCGTTGCGAGCGTAGCCATTCAGCCGATTTAGGTAGTCGCACAGATGTTCCGAACCGTCACGTCGCGCCGAATAGTAGCGAGCCTTCGCAGACTGGCTGAACTGCGTACAGTAATACTTGATGAAAGCATCACTGAGCAACTTCCACCGACGCTTCGTCTTCTTGGGGAGCTGACGGTACCAGTGCAAGGCACCGTCCCGAAGGCTCAGTTCGAAAGCCATGCACCACTCGTTGGGCGGAGTGTGCGTCCCCTTCATCTCGTAGACAAACGCCCGGAGCCACTGCATAGAGTTTTCACTCTTGTTGCGGGCTCCGGAGAAGTTCTTGATCTGAGCGAGGGGTCGGTGAGTCGCAATCTCCAGTCGAGGGGTCGAGTTCAGCCGCTCCATCTCGCTCACTTCGCGCACCTGGCGGGCCAGCTCGTCGCTGGGACTGTCAAAGCCGTCGTCGTAGTCGGGCGCGTCGTCGCCATCGTCATCCGACGAAGAGTCATCACGCGGGGTGAAACGACGGTTCGAACGCCTCGGGAAGCTTCGGTTGGTGCTCCGTCCAGGTCGCGTTCCTTCGGTCTCGCGGGCAATGCGCTCGGTTCGACTAGTCGACCGAGGGGTCACCATATGCGAATCCTGGAAATACGGTGTGCCCTCCGTTTTGGCAGAGAACACTCCGTCCGTCGTCTGGCGTCGGCTCGAGCGCTCGGTCGTCTTCTTCGGAGTCGGCGGCAGCGGAACTTTCGAGGGATCGGTCGGCTCTCTCGCAGGGCGGGCGCTCGGCGGGCGTCCCAGCGTAAGATCCGTCTCCCCGAAGCTCAAACGCAGTTTCCTCTTCCACTTGTGCAGCTCCTTGCCGGACAGCTCCAGTGTCCAACTCTAGACCGAAACCTCGGACGGGCGAGTCATCGGTTCACACCCCATCGCTCGGAGGAGCGCCACCGTGTCTTCGGCCATTTGGGTGACTGAAGTCGGCTCCACCGGGTGCTGCAACGCTTCCTTCAACTCGACCCACGTCGCTTGGCGCGCCATCTCCGGGCTGAACTGTCGGATCCACTCACTCGACTCAAGCATCTGCTCGAGCATTCGGCCGAGCACCTTGTTCGCAGCTGGGGTGCTGCTGTTCATCGACGGCCGAACTCCGCGGGATTCTTGAGGATCCTTAGTAACCTGCACCAGAGCCTTCGAGGTGAAGGCCTCGGTGCCATCCTCCGAGTCATCGTCCGCAAAGTCCGGCCGCGCCACTTCATCAAATTCGGAGACGAGGTTTCGGCTGAGGGAGCGTGAGCCCCACTGCGTCCAGCCAACACCATCGCCGCCTCCTGGTCTTCGTACTCCTGCACGGGTGCGGGAGTCTTCTCTTCCAGGTCATCGTAGTTCATCATCATGTCATCCTTGGCGTCCGAATCCTCGTCAACCGACTCTTCGAAACTGACCGACCGTTCGGAGATCGTCGACAGCCGAGACGTCAAGTCACTCGCGATCGTCGACACGCCGTCGGTTGGCCCTCGTCCCGATTTCGCCGGCGTAGCTGGCACCGCTGACTTGGAGCCTTTCGCCATCTTGTACTTCTTCTTCTTGTTTCTTCTTCTCTTCTTCTCTTCTTCTTCTTCTTCTCCTCTCAATGCTCGTTTGGGACAATACCTACACAGACCACAACACACAGTTCGGTCACACCAGTCCCGGGTCGCGGCACCAGTTGTCGTGTAGGAAAACACGATTTAACGAGTTCTCGTCCCTCTAGCCAAGGCCTTTGGGACGAGCCCCTACCAACAACACGCTTCCCTCCTAAAAGGTCGGCGCTTATTGTTGGGATAAAATCTGAAGACCAGATCCGATCCCTTGCACCGGGCTGGAATGTGCCTTATGCGAGTCGTCGGTCAGGTAGGTAGAGCCCGTAAATCAAATATAAGAGCACCCTTAGCCACGAGCAACGGCTAGGATGCAATGTACACACGCGCGTTCACACGTAACCCACTGTGGTCCCTCAGAAGGAAGGGTACCAGGCCAATCGAGGCCTCGGACAGGGGCGCCGAGACGAAGTCTCGGCTGGAAGTCAAATATACTGGGGGGCCTTGCCACACACCCAGACAAGCGTACAAACGTACAGGGAGGTCTCTAATACCTCCAACACTCGGCCACTACTCACTCTTGGCCTTTCCAGGGATGAACACTCGGTCAATGTACCTTATGCTCACCGGCAGACATACCCCGTGTCGGCCGAGCGTATCCAGACTCTACAGCTAAGCGAAGACTTACCGTAGACGGACTTGACCCTTGTGTGGCTTCGGGGGGAATTTCTGCTCTGATTTAGTGATTAGAGGCTGTGAGGCCTTCCCTATCGCTAATCCCTATCGTCTATACAAAAGTCAAGTGTCAACCGAGCCTTCGAGCTGATCCGACGACTCGACGACTCCTCGGCTAGATCCGAATTCCTAATGAGAGGCAAATCTTGTACCCACTATGACTACTTGGAGGGCTCGGTGGGGATTTATTATGACCCACCGTGCCTTGTCACTAAATGGTCATCCATCTGTCACTCTAATGCGGTAAATGTGAGTAGCCAATCAGAAGGCTCGCTTTCACTCGCACGTTCGGGACTGTTGAGACTCGGTGCGGGACTGTTCTTCGACCGGAATTTCTCGATACCACAGGAACGGTCCGGCAACGTCCAATGCCCACCAGTCTCCTACGTCGCCACCACGTATGCTTCTCAACGGCGGAATAACCTCTCGTGGCCTCGACTTCCTGCTGCCGCACTCAGGACAGCGTCGTACCCATCGCTTCACTTCAGACTGTAATCTAGGCCACCAATAGAGTTGCGAAACTCTACCATACGTGTGAGGTCCTCGTAGATGTCCACTCCATACTGACCCATGAATTTCTTTGAATACAGGCGCCCATAACGCAGGTGGCAGCACAACTCGCCAGCCATGCGTCGTCGCCGCCGTAACCAAGCCAAACCGCGTCTCAATCTTCATTCCTCGGTACGCGCCGTCCGTCATCAACTTCTGCACGAACTTGCTACTCTTCTGAGCCGCTACGATCTCCGTGTCTGTTACCTGCAGCGTGTACGGTACCGCGGAGTCCTCTTCATCGTCATCGTCAAGTTCGTCACCTGCCTCGTTGCCGCCACGTGCTGTCGGTTCATCACTCCTGCCGCCTCTGCCAGTTGTCGTGTCTGGTGCCTTCTGCGTCTCGGGCAGCTGGGTCGCCGCGCTCATTGCTCGCTCTGTCGTCTTCGTGGGCTTCGCGCTGCCCTCGTCTTCGTCGCCGCCGTCGCGGGTTTTGATCCGCGCTTCGTCGTAGGCGTAGTCGTTACCTTACTGCGCTGCACCGGCGTCTTGGCCTTCTCGGGGGCCACCAGCACTGATTCGTTCGACTGCACCACCGACGTCGAGCCGTTCGTCATCGCATTCGCGCCGTCTGGGCTCGTCGTACCCTCGTTCGTCGTCGCATTCGCGCCGTCTGGGCTCGTCATGCCCTCGTTCGTCGTCACCGCGTCTTCGTTCGTCACCGACGCCGTCATCGTTCTCGTCACGCCCTCGTTCGTCGTCACCGCGTCTTCGTTCGTCATCGGTGCCGTCATTGTGGTGCCACCAGCTGCTGGTTGCCGCACTGGTTCGTCATCTGTGCTCACGGTCGCCACCGCGCGCTCACCGTGCACTCGTCGCTCGTCTCGCTCCTGGATCCGTGCACTACGTCGTAATGTTGGCACTACTGCCGCTGAGTGCTTTCTGCGCTTACCCTTGCTCCTCGTGCCGCCCGTGTCCGTGCTAGTCGCGGTCTCGTTCTCGTCCGTGTCCGTCATCAGGGGCTGACTCAGCGCGTCCGAGCTCGTCATCAGGGGCAAGCTCTCGTCGTCCGCGTTCGTCGTTAGGGGCACATCTGGCAGCGGGTTCGCTGTCGGCTCTGGCTCGGTCGTCACCAGAGGCTCTGTTGTCTGCAACAGGGGCTCCTCTACGGTCGTCGGGTACTCGTTCGTCGTAGAGTTCGCTATCGACACCTGCTCCGTCGTCAACAGAGGCTGCACACTTGACGGGGACTTGCTCAGCTGTGTCGGGCCCGTCGTCATCATCGGCTGCGTTCTCAATAGTTGTTCGTTCGTCAGCGAGGGCTCCACTGCCGACGCCGACTCCGTCGTCAACAGGGGCTGCTCTACCGTCCTCACGGGCTCCCGTACCGGCTGGTACATCATCGGTTGCAGGGGCTCCAGCGACGCACGCGCCATCTGCACGTCGCCGTCACCGCTCACGTCCGCCGTGCTGCTGCTGTTCATCACCGCGTCGGCGCTCGCGTCCGCCACGCTAATGCCACTGTTCGTCACTGTATCGGCGCTCGCGTCTGCCACGCTACTGCCAGCGTTCGCCGCAACACTGGCATCCGCCTCGGGGCCGATGCTCGTCATGTTTATCGTGGCCGTCGAGCCGCCATCGCCCACGCCGTCGTCCTTAGTCACTTCGTCGTCATTCTTCGCCTCCTCGTCGTCCAACATCCGGTCTTCGTTCATTGGCGGCATCTGCGTCGCCTCCTCCGTCACCTCAGGTGGTGTTCGCTGCTCATGCCGCCCTATTGCTGCTCGAACTGCTGCTGGCGCTCTGGAAAGGGCGTCAGCTACGACATTCAACGCGCCCGGCCTGTACTCCACGTTGAACTCGTACTCCTGCAGCGTGAGGCTCCATCTGTGCAGCCTGCCCGCCAAGTTCGGCTGTGTCATCAGCCACCGCAAAGCCGCATGATCAGTAATAATAGTGAAGACGCGTCCGTACAGGTACGGCCGAAATTGTTTCACCGCCCACACTACAGCGGAGCACTCTAACTCCGTGATCGAGTAGTTCGACTCGGCGCGGTTGTTGACCTTGCTCGCGTAGGCAATGGGCTGCCACCCACGCCCGTGGTCCTGTTGCAAGCACGCTCCGAGGCCGACCTTGCTGGCGTCGGTCACAAGTCTGAAGGGTCGCTCAAAGTCTGGATACAGCAGCACCGGCTTCGTAGTCAACAGCAGCTTAACCCTCGAAAATGCAAACTCTTGTTCCTCCGTCCACTGCCATCGCACATCTTTCTTCAATAGTCGAGTCATAGGCTCTGCAATCGAGCCGAACGCAGGGATGAACCGTCGGTAGTAGCCTGCGAGGTGCACGAACCTACGTACTTCATCAGGGTTCGTGGGTCGTGCGAACTCCGTGACAGCCGTCACTAATCGATCCAGCGGCTGCACGCCGTCAGGGCTCAACATGTGGCCCAGATACTCCATCTTCTCCGTCGCGAATACACATTTCTTCAGCTTCAGCGTCAAGCCGGCTGCTGACAGACGCTCGAGCACACTGGCCAGCTTGACCACATGCTCGCCAATACTGCCCTTCGAGAAGACAATGATATCGTCAAGGTAGACTAGACACGTCGTCCAGGTAAGTCCACGTAGTACGCCGTTCATCAGACGCTGAAAGGTCGCAGGAGCATTAGACAATCCAAAAGGCATTCGCCTAAACCGAAACAAACCGCGCTTCGTGATGAATGCGGTCTTGTCGCGATCACCTTCTGCCACCATCACTTGCCAATAGCCTGCACGTAGATCTAGTGTCGAAAAGAGTCGAGCGCCGCCAAGAGACTCCAGCGTCTCGTCAATTCGGGGAAGGGGGTAGACGTCCTTCTTCGTAACAGCATTTAGGGCCCTATAGTCGATACAAAACCTGATGGATCCGTCCTTCTTGCGGACAAGAACCACCGGGAAGCCCCAAGCACCTTCGCCTGGCTCGATGACTCCTGCGTTCAACATCGTGTCCACGTTTTCGTCAACAACTGCGTCTTCCGTCTGCGCTTGTCTGCGTCGTCTCATCATGATCGGCGCTGCGTCACCGGTGTTGATGTGATGCTCCACATTCAACGTAGTTGACGGCGGACAATCTCCCTTCGCGTTCGTCAACTCACGGTAGGCTCGTAGCAACTTAAGAATCAATGCACGTGCTTTTGGATCAGTCGTTCCCATGTTCACGTTCTCCTCGTCCTCTAGTGGCGTTTGTTCGTCACCGAGCTCACCTATCCACGCTCTCAGTCTGTCCTCGCTCAGTTCGTCACGCATCTCCAGCACGGCAATGTCGGAGTCCACCGGAATCCACACACCTAACTGCTGCTTGCTCGGCAACCGCACGTGGCCGCCATGCACATTAATCACGGGAACCAGAGCCTTGCCACCTTGCACCTTGGTGACTGCTGCCGCCGTCAGCACCGAACCAAAATCACCCGTGGGCAAGAAGATGCCCTCCTCGCCGTCTGGCGCTGCCACCGACACCTCGATCGGCTGCACGGCTCGGCGCTGCAACTTCGTGGCGCCTATGAGTCTCACTCTCGCCCTGTGTCCGTCGTCGTTCGTGTTGCTCGTCATGAACGGGATCACCACGAGCTGCTCACGCTCGTCGTACCTAACCTCCTTGCACTTGAAGTCGATGTTGGCCTGGTGTCGCTCGAGGAAGTCGACACCGACCAGGAACTCGTCGCTGCAGCCGTCAATGACGCACGCCTCCATGGTCACCACCTGGCCGAACACCGTGAGCATCTCGAACGACCACACGCCCGCTACGTCAAGCAGGAATCCACCGAGGCCCTCGATGAAGTCAACAGGGGCGGGCTTACTCACACGCTCGCCTCTCATCATCCAGTCAGTCCCAGCGACTGTATACTGTGCGCCGCTATCAATCTTGATGGCCTGCTGTTTGCCATCCACCAGTACTGCCGCTTTCGGGAGTCCGACACTGGCCTCGACAACTTCTGTCGTCCCCGTGGACGTCACCACGTCTCGCCGCTGTACCAGCTTGACACTTGCCCTGTCACCTGCGCGTCGTTCGTCATGGCCACGACGCTGCTGTCGCCGCCGCTATAGGTCTCGTCGCGCTTCATCTTTGTGCTGCTGTCGTCGCACCCGTAGCTCTTCGTCGAGCTGGCCGACGACTCGCTCAACATCGCCACCCTCGCGTGCTGCTCGCGCTGCTCGTCGCGCAGCACGGCGCTGCTTGTCCTCTCGGCGTGACTGCTTGACAGCGGACCGCACCTTCGCCACTGAGCCGTACGCCGTCACCACGTCGCTCGTGAGCTCCATGCCGAGCTCCATCATCTCGTCCTTCGCTGTCCCGGGCGGCTCCGCGGCGCCTGCCGCAGGCATCAACACATCGCGCGCCGCCGCGGCGCCTTCCTCAGTCTTCATCTCATCCTCCATGCAGTCGGGGACCGCCGTCGTCGCCGCCACTGCGTCAGCGGCGCCCACCGGGGTCACCGTCACGTCGCCTCCGCCACGCTCGTCACACTTGTCGCTCTCGTTCGTCGTGTAGTGGGAGCGGAGCGCCGCCATGCCCGGCCTCACCGTCGCCACATACCTCGTTGCTCGCTCGTCATCCCGCGACGCGAGCTCTTCGCTCAATTGAGCCATGGTGGCCAACCGCACCGCCGCCACGCTCCCGTCGATAGACAGCAACTCTCCGCCGTCGTTTACTTCGCCATTATTGGTTACCGCCGTCACCACTATCGTCGACACGTTCACTCCGCGCGCCGCGTTCGTCTCCACCGCTGTCTCCAGCTGCTGGGGAGTTTGTCGCGTCACCGAACGACGTAATCCCCTACGCCGTTCGCTCTTCGTTTCCCTGCGGTTTCTGCTCACGGCGGTGCTTCCGGTACTCCTCATTTCGGGTACGGGCGTCGTCGTCAGGGCATTCGGCGGCAATGTGCCCAAAGTGGTGGCACGCGTAGCATTGCACGCCAAGTTGTCGTGCGGTGGGCTTCTCGTCCGTCGAAGCATCACTAGCCTTGGCCATCCGTGTCGTCGCCTTCGGCACCGCCTTCGTCCTTCGCACCACACTTCTCCGCTTCTTCGCAGGCGCCGGCGCATGGGAGACAGCCGTCTCCTCGTCCTCGTCGCTCTCTTCTTCGTACTCGCCGTCGGCGGCCACCGCCATGCTGACCTTAGCCTTCTTATCGCCCTTGGCCGGCACCATTCGTCTCGCAGCAGGCGGTTCTGCAGCGCGTGCTGGCCGATCACGCTTCACGCTCTTCTTCGCCCAGTAGCGTCCATTCCACTGCCGTCCGACGGGTATGTCCCACGTGCCCGTGAACTTGTTCCAGACGCCCTGCGGGTTCGAGAAGTGCGCCAGATCCAGCTCTTCCATGGCCGTGCCAGCTGCCAGGTCCGTGGGGCCAGTTGCTCCGATTCCAGGGATCGCCATCAGGGGTCCCGTTGTACCGCTCATCGGCACCATGTACGGGTTCGGGGCCGTCGCCCATGCTTGTCCGATGTTCAACATGCCGCGCGCTATGTTGTCGATGGGGTCGTCTATTTCGGTGGCCTTGTCGACAGCTTCTTCAAGTGTTCGGGGCTTCGGCTCCTGCTTTACCAGCTGCCTCGTCGTCTTCTCTAGGCTGCGGTAGAATTGGGCGAGCAAAACACGCTCACTCACTCGGTTCTGGCCGCACAGATCGCGCAATCCAGCTGCGAAGTCGGCGAAGGTCTCGCCGGGCATCATACGGCGTTGGCTCACGCGCCACTCAGCAGCAGAGCGATCGGGACGCTCTCCGTACCGCCGCACCAGCGCCGCCTTCAAGTTCGTCCATGTCTTCTCTCCATCGCGTACCTCCTGATCCATCTGCACCCACCAGCGTGCAGCATTATCTTGTAGCTTGTTGCCGAGGATGTAGTACAACTCGTTGTCGGTCCAATCTCCGCTTCCGGACAGTCGCGCACCTTGTAGGACCAGGTCGACACGTGCGATCCACGTGGATACAGACACCATCGGCGAGGGCTGAAACGTCGGCAGCTCCAGGTCGCGAATCGCGCGTCGTCGGTTCCGAGGGGTTCGGCGAGGCGCCGCAGCTACGGCCGGTGGTGGAGCTTGGCGGGGCGGTCCGTCGTTGCCGGCGTCGTCGTCGTCAGAGCTGGAGTCGTCGGGGTCACTGCCGTCGCCGCCGTCCGGATCGTCGCCGTGCCCGTTGCGTCGCCCGAAGACCGTCGGTGCCGCCCTGGGTGCCGTAGCAGACGGTGGAGTACTCCGTGCGCGAGTACTCGGCGTCGTCTCCAGCTGCGTGCTCGGGGCCGGGCGCTCGCTCGTGCTCCGCTGCGTCTCAAGCTCATTCATACGTGTCTCCATCCTGTCCATGGACGAGACCAGCTGCAGGAGCGCCGTCGTGAGCGTCGTCACCATAGCGGGGTTGGTGGTGTCGGGCCTGGTGGCGCCCTCGCTTCCACCGTCTTCTCCGTCAAGGGTCACTTCGCGATCTTGGGGCGGGTTGCTGCGGTCCGAACCCGACCCGTCGCCGTCGCCTTCGTCATCGTGGCCGTCGCCGTCCTGCACCCGAACCCTGGGCGTCTCTCGCCCACTCAGCGTTCCAGTAGTCGTCCTGCTGCCCGTCGCACCGCCACTCTGGGTCGTATCGGTCGGCTCTGTTACCGTCATCGTTCTCGCCATCTCACAGAGCGTGTTCGCTGAGGTCGTAGTGCAGTCTCGTTCGTTCACGTCTTCACTTGAAGGCCCCTGTATGACCACCATGCAACGTGCTGGGACTCTGCACGCGAGAGTTGGTCGTCTACGTGCTGATCTTCAGCCAAAGTCCGTCAGGCCGAAGGTACCAGAACTTCTGATACCCCGCCGGCGCGTGCCCAGCTGGCAACGCAACCTATTTTATTTACTAAGACAAACTCGTAGCAGCCGACGCTGCTGACTAACTAACAATACACGCACTTCCTAGACACGTACGCGCTGAGCAACTTCGTCGCCCTCTAAACCACTCGGACGTACACCACCGCTGTGTTCGCCCTTACTTCGCAGTCCACAGAAGACTCGGAGTGCCACTTGCCCCCTGTCCGTCACTCACCACGTCGTCCAGCAGCACGCCTACCCAAGCAGCCGTTCGTTCGTCCTGCAACTCGCTCCCGAGTCGCGTCTGTCGCCGAGGGCTCTGCGTCCTCGCCGTCTATTTCAAGAGTGAGCTCGACGCTCGAGTTCGCGAGACACGTGCCCGCCGCACACGTGCTGCCGATCCTGGCGACCACAAGGTCTCCAAGGTCCGCAGGGGTTCAACGTCCCACTCGTTCCTACTCGGCCGCTCTTGTCCTCCGTCGATCACTGTCACTTCGGAGTTCGGGTCGCTCGTCTGACCCAACTCATCACAATACGGTACACCAAAGACGATAAAAAGGTGTCGTCGCCAAACACAAGTGGAGTAACGAACCAGCATGTCTCGGTTGAAAAAAAAAAATAAAACTGCCAGCCTGACTCCCGACTATCTTCTTCGAAATGGACTGGACGAAAGCAACGAGGTGTATGCCAATATGCATGGTAGCCACAAACCGAGCAGGGTATCGCCCAAATGATCGCACAACCTTCGTAGGGATCATTTCGTACATGTGGGAAACCATTGCGATGAAGTCAATCGATGCAGTAGCGAAGCTACTCAGAGGCAGAAAAAAATACTTGTCGGCATATTTGAGTTCACCTGCCTACTGTACAAGATTGGTTAAGCAGCAGTAAATGCATTCGGCCCAGTCTGGCCACCGGATAGCACGAACATTAGGCGAAGCCTACCAAACTTGCAGGACTCTATAGTTAATTCATAACACCATAGCCCCCCCCCCCCCCCCTCCCGAAAAACAAAATAATAATAATAATATTAATAAAATTAAAAAGAAACGGAAGTACCCACTTTGTGGTTCGTGTGTTTTTCCGAACACGCTGCTACTACATAAATTGCACAGTAGGCAAATACTACTTTCTGTGCTATTTGGTGCAGTTTTGGGGATATTCAATATATCCAGAATAAACAAATCAGCGGCTGTTATCGCGCAGCTGCGCAAGATAAACTTACCTTCGGACTGGCTGGTAAGATAAATTCGTTTTTAGAAAAAAATCAGTGGCCTCCTGTCGCCAGTCCAAAATCCTCCCTCGTCCCCCGCAAGCCGCAAGCGATCAGGCCCTGACCCCGTGGCATGGTGCGTACGCGTGAATTAGCTCATATAAAACCTCTGCATAAGGCTAACATGTACGTATCCATACTCTATGTCAGGCCCCGGACGACGACATAGCTGCCGATGGAGCCCGCGATGTGCATCCAGAAGATCCTGCCGAGATGGTAATTGTGAACGCAACATCCAGTCAAGCGAGCTCAGCCCAAGCTCCTCCCACCACTGACCCGCCCGCACTCACGCCACAAGAAGAAGCAGAAGCAGAGCGGATACGGCTTCGTGCGAAGAAGCGACAGCAGCAAGAACACGCAGTGCTGAGTTCTAGACACTCTCCCCCACGCTGCCAAACTGACGAGAATAGGCCCCGAAATGCTGAAGCGGAACCGGCAGACAGTCAAGCCCGTGCCGACCAAGTTGAGCGTTGGGAGTCCCGCCTCGCCCGTCACCTGGCAGCATACAACGAGGACGAAAGTGACGGTGAAGCAGCGCTAGCGGAAGTATTGGCGCAGCTTGAGGAAGAGGATGAAGATGAGTCTCCGGACAACAGCGACGATTCGGACTACAACGACGATCGCCGAACACCTGAGGGCGATGACGAGGGAGACTCCGGTGACGGTATTGGACGCGCTAGTGCTGCGAATAGTGTACTGACACCGAAGAAGTACCAAACACCGAAGAAGCCCCACAAACCGAAGAAGCCCCACAAACCGAAGAATCACCAAACACCGAAGGCGCACCAAACACAGAAGGCGCACCAAACTCCGAACAAGCACCAAAAACCGAAGGAGCACCAAACCCCGAAGGAGGACCAAAACTATGTCAAGTGCGAGGACGAAGAATCGGAAAGTCGAGGTGGTGTGGAAGATGTACCAGTCGTTGGTGGCTACTTGGAAGGGTTTCCTATGTACTGGTCATCGTGGAAAAGTTTCTACGAAGCGTTCGGCGAGTTCCAAGAGGCTACGTACCAGCGCTTCCCGTCCCGCACGAGTACATCAATTGAGTCCAGGAACAAGCAAATTGCTGCCGCGCAGAAGACGGCCGGAAAGAAACAAAGTAAGTCGAAGACGAGAAAGGTTCGCGCCCAGCGACAGAGCACAGGTGGCACACTATTGCCAGAGTCATGGGAGAAATACAGCAGGACGTTCGTGTGCACTCATGGTATTCCGTACGAGGGTCGTGGAGAAGGCTTGCGGCAGCATGACGACGTTCGTTTTGTGGCGTGTACAGCTCGTGTCAACGCACGGGTTTGTAGTCGACCGAGCGGTGTTGGATTTCATATCGTCGTGAATGCAACGGGAACGCACAATCATTCTCTCACCGAGCATCAGTGGTATAACTACGCTGAGAACATACGCGTCTTGGATCCGGAGCTACGGCGCGATGTGGCAGTCATGAGCAAGGCGGGGGCCAAGCCACGAGGGATATTAGCGTATCTTCGAGCCAAAACAGGTTGGTGTTTTTTTGTGTGTATTCTGTATGATGCACAGAACACAGAATAAAATTTGGTATGGTGTTCTGTAAAGGCAAGCGAACGATTCTACGAGACGTGCACAACATGATCCAGGACGCCAAGAAGTGTTTCAAGGGAGGACGATCGGACGCGGAGCGCGCTGTCTCCGTGCTGGACGAATTCTGCGAGATGAACGCTGGAAATGTGGCGGAGTTCGTCATCGACAAGGAGACCAACGTGGTGCAAGTGATAACGTTCCAGTCAGCGCGGCAGAAGCGTCTCTTTGCAGCTTTCCCCGAGGTTGTTCTGGTCGACTCGACTCATAACAGCAACGCGAACCGTTACAAGCTGTTTAGCTTTGCAGTCCACGACGTCTTCGGCCGGGTGAGTAAATGCTTTCAGGCTCTAACCAAAAATGTACTGAAAATTTGTATAATTTTCTGTGTGGTTTATTTTCTTAGGGTCAGTTCGTGCAACACGCATTGGTGCGGACGGAAGAGAAACCGAACTTGGCTCTGGCTGTCACGGCATTCAAAAAGCACAACCCTGAGTGGTCCAAGATCCGTGTTGTGATGTCGGATAAGGCACTGCATGAGAAGGAGGTGCTGTTGGAAGGATGGCCAAATGCGCGCCAGCTACTATGTCGTTGGCACGTCGAAACGTGGTTGAAGAAACAGTGCTCCAGACTGGGAGACGTCGGCCCTACAGAAACGAAGGAACTCAAGTCGATTATGAAAGGATTGGTGAATGCGGCTTCTCAGGAGCACTATGACGATCTCTGCTCGAGACAGTCGGGAACAACGAAGAAAACCTGCTCCACAAACTCGCAATGCAGTGGCTTACGGGTTTCTACGACGCGCTGCATACTGGCAAACTGGAGGAGTTCACTGGCCAAGATCTGTGTGCAACAAGCGGCTTCAACGCGCTGTCTCAAGTCTCTTCGGTTGGTGGCGTGACAGCATCGCAGCTTTCGTTTGCTGAGATGGGCGTGAGCAGCGCGGCCGAAGACGAGTGCGATGTGACGGCGGGGACGGACCTTGAAGAAAAGGCGCCCATCCCAGTAGCCGCACCACCGGAATCGACTAATCACCAGACGACTGTCGCGCCGTCTCATGAGAATGCTATAGGTCGAAGTCCAGCGGATCCTATCACCCTAGCATCGCCACCGAAGCGTAAGGGATTGACGCGGCGGGCGGAGAAGCATGAAGCGTCGATCAGAGAGCTGCAAGTGGCAAACAACCTTCGATTGCGCATTTCAGAAGGGAGAAAGGCACGCGCCGTCAAGCTCTCGGACATGGCGATTCTTAAAGGCCCGTACAGTAGACGCACCACCATGTCGTTCATCGAAAGGTTGAGCTTGCCATCCGTGGAAGTGGCTGGGGGAACTTTATCAAAACTGCCCACAAACAAGTCAACCTTTATCAATGTGCCCACAAGTGATCTGATTGGTTGAAACGCACGGGTACCGGTATTGGGGATCATCACAGTAGCGTGGGGAAGCTGACGCGGAGACGCAGAGAGGCGAGGCTGGAGGTGGCGAGGCTGAAGGCGCAGACAGAGCCCACGAAGAGGCGTGGCTGGAGGCAGAGGCGGTGGCGGTGGCTACGGAGACTGGCGGTGGAGACGTTGGGACGCTGGCGGCGGGGAGGCGCTGTCGTGGCGTAGACAGGTAGTGACTACCAGCCCATGAGCCCATGGGAGGTGACCGATTCGATCGACCGCCCACTCACCAGCAATCGTTACCTACTGCAGGTCACCAATGGCGCCGCCTTTAACGCTCTACCTCGCTGTGCGAGTATCATCTAGAGTTCGACGTCGACTCGATATGACTCTGCCGCTGAAATCAGGTACGTATTGACAAAGTGTTGTGCCTTCACTTTGACAGAGGTCAGTGAGGGAACAACCGTAGTGTTGAACGCCGTCTCTTACGGCAGGAGCCTATTGAGCAGTGTTGATACGAGCACGAGACGGCTACGTAGCTACTACAGGTAAGCCTTTACCAAGGCATAGGATCAGCAAATTCACCCGTGGCAGCAAGTGACTACTGAGAAATGAGATGTATTATTTATTATTTGAATAATGCACGTTGTCCTCTCTCAATCTTCTTCTCAACAGGTAAATGTTATCTCGTTGTGCATGTTCCGAAGAGCTTCAAATGGACAACCTCCTACAACATAGATACCTGGGACGATCTCACTACCAGCTTCGGCCTCTCCTTCACCTTTGTTGGGGCATGTGGCGATGTTGTGGCGCTCAGTTTTCCCGCATCCGCTACAGCGATAGTCTTGGCGTTTCTTCGCGACAGCACCAACTATCTGCTGGCTAAAACCTGTGATAAAATCGTCATCCGAGCCACTGTCGTCGGAGATGGCGTCCATGCTTTCGTTAAGAGTATCTGACTGCTGCGAATGAGTGCGCCGCTGCTTTGGGGTCTCTCCTCTGCTGGGGAAGCGCTTCTGTAGTATGGCCTTATCCCGGGAGGGTTTCTTCGTGGTAGGCCCCCTCTGCTGCTTATACATTGGAGGCGGAAGAATACTTTCCACTGCCACCAAATCATTCCGCAGCGGGATGTCGATAGACGTCGCCTCGAAAGCCCGTGTGTAAGCTGTAACCTTGTAGCTGTCGGCGAACAAATCGACTGCAGCCACTTCGATTTTTTTCTTCTTGTTCTGTTTCTTCAGAGCTGCTAGCAAGTGACGACAAGGAATACCCAAATGCTCTCTGGTGATGCAGCGAACGCATGTCTTTCTAGCGATGTCTACCTTGTGAGTTCGAGCTAGCTTGGCTGGTATTTGAACAGAGGTGTTCTCGTTGGATGCGTTGGCTTTCTGCAAGCGGATACAGTCTTCGACGTAGAAATCAGTCCGCGACGCCTCCGTTACTGAACAACCAGCAGAACGTGCAACCTCCTTGTCGAACAGAATTTTCGCTTTGGGTGTCACGTTAGCGTCCGCCTCCTTCCAGCTCTCCAGAATTTTTTTTTTATTGGCAATGCTTTCAACTGCCCGTTCACAAAAGGTGACGAACGCCAAGAGGACTTCGTTGAGTCGAGTGTCGCTCCATATCAAAGCGTGGTTCTCGCCTTCTGTGGCGCTGGTCGTGCGAACACCATACAATCTAGCTGGTGCGCCAAATGCCTTTGCCGTAGACCACCCATTTCGTAGGAAGTTGCTTTCAATCTCGTTGTGATGGTAGTTTCCTAGGTTCGTCCAGCAGGTGGGGTGAATACTACGCAAATACTGCCCGACCGTCTGCTCACATACTTTGCCGTCAGAACCGCGTCGTCTACGCGGAGTCGGGAACTTGGCATCAATCAAAGACAGCGTGTTTTCATACTCAGCGATCGTGTCTGACTTTTGAAGGCGCATGATGTAGGGTTGAACGGCGTCGATATTCGGTTCGACAGCTCGAAATCGGTCTTTGACGTTGAGTGTTATGTGGAAGGCACAGAACTTCAGGTTGATCTTAAACCCTAGAGATTCAAGTCGACCTTGGGCACCTCTTTGCTTCCCTCGGTCGGAGAAAAGTGCGACATCACCAAATTCCAAACCACCAGCAATGCAGTTAGCAAACAACCATGAAAAATTGTCGTTGGTTTCCGACGGAACAAAAGCTACAGCAGCAGGGACCACTTGCCCGTTTCCGTCAATTCCAATTACCGTCAGGCACTGTCCATTGTACCTATCGTTCTTCATATGCGTCCCATCGACCTGAAGAACCGGGAGCCACGATTTCTGTTGTTGTACAACAGGACCAATGAGAAGGAAAGCACGAAAAAATCTGCCATACTCGTCCAATTGACATGAGACTCGAGAACCCGGATTCTTCCTCGCAAACGCTTCCAGGTAGCTGGGAAGGAGCTTGTAATCGTCACTATTTGAGAGACCAGCCTTGTAAAGTTTAATCGCACGGTACACAGCAGCAGGTCGAGCATCCACATTGAAGTTGTCTACTGCTTGAATAGCCGTAGCTACGCGGGCACGAGCGCAACTGAGGCCTTCAACCACTGCACTCTCTACTCCAGACATAAGAGCCAGTTGACGGGGCGATGGTTTTCCAACAACGGAGCAACACTGAGCGTGTGTAAGATTGATCTTGCTGACATACCAAGCTTTCACAGGAACGTGCGCAAATTTTGAACTGATCTCGACCTCTTTATCTTTTCTCGCGCTCTCCCGTTTCTGTGTTATCCACACGAGCCACTGGCACCCGTCCGTCTTGGCCCCTTTGCAGATCCACTTCTTGAGATTTCCATGCGATTTCTCTTGTTTGATAGATTTGTTTTCGTTCAGAACAAAATCTTTCAGGAACAAAGTGCACGCCGGAGAGTCAGGAAAAATGTCATGAAGCTTCACGGATTCACGACCATGAAGCGCTAGCAGGTCTAACCCTCCCATCAATTCAGAAGAGTATGTTTTGTTGTTGTTTGCCACAAGCTAGGGATAAAGCGAGAATGGTTGCAGTGAGGCATATTCTCAGAATAACATTTTCAAGACTTAAAAAAATCACTCGAAATACCAAATATAGATTTGAGAACCTATGGTTGCGTGATACTGTACACCCACTGACTGTCCGATCTAATTTATTGTGCAGACGTAGAAGATTGGAAATCTCATATATTTTTAATAAGCCCCAAAGCCTAGTGCTATGGTTTGTATGGACGAACCGGTATTTCTTGCGGCAGATTTCAATTGTGAATGAACTTATATTCACGTTGCTGACGTTTCGAGCAAGAGCAGAAACAGGAACGCCACACACAAGAGTGTGCCGTGATGTTGTTTGCCTCAAGCTAGGGATAAAGCGAGAGTGGTCGCAGCAAGGCATATTCTAAAACAAACTAGCGGAACATCACGTTATTTGAGCTCATCAAAACTATGTCGATCACAGAGTTTGGACGAGGTCCCCACTTCAGAAATGTGGTGCATCTCCATCCGCTTGACTATTTTGCAAACAGCATACCATCAGATCTTGTTAAAGGTAGAATGGTAGACTCGGTCATTCTACCGTGTCGGTCATTCTATCGTGTTACCATACCTCGGTAGGTGCAGTGTACTACTATGTAACCTGGTTACAGTACATGTACTTCGTCGTAACTGCGGTGTTGAGTTCTTACTGGTTCAATATCTACCAATCAGATCATTTGTGGGCACTTTTGATAAAGGTTGACTTGTTTGTGGGCAGTTTTGATAAAGTTCCGTGGCTGGGAAGCTCGACGTTCGTAGCTTCAACATTGGGCAGCCCGTCCCAGTGATTAAGGCGATTCCTCAACTGGAGAAGATCGAGGAGGCCATAGAAGCAATTGGAAACAAAGGCAACAAGGCGCTGCTTGCTCAGTGGGATGACTATGGGTTTGCCACGTACGGGCAATTGACGCTCATGGCTCGAGTGATCAAGGCACGAAACAACTTCAAGTTAGTCGAAGATACGATGAAGTGGATTGACGCGTTGGAGTTTCGAGTTGCCAGTATTGTGCCGCCGTTTAAAGACATGGAGGACGTGGCTAAGGTAAGACTTTCTTGCACCAAAAGTATACCAAAAGTATACCAAAAACACCAAACTTACTCATGTGCTTTGTGTTTAGGTGGATCATAAGCAAGCAGTAGACGAGCTGAACCTGGGGCGGTGGTACGTTGGCCGACATGAACAGAACGGCTGTGATTTCCTGGATTTTCGAGAGAAGCTCTGGCTGCACTCGGGGTCTATCATCGGTGGCCTTTTGGCACTCCAATCCGAGTATTTGGATGTTGCCATTGTCAACCCTCGCTTTCACGACTTCGATGATGCTGATCAGAAGATGCGCACAGCGAAAGGATATGGCGCTGCGAATGCCAGGACCAAGTTCGTCATCAGTGTGATTAACTTGGGGTACCACTGGGGTGCATTTTTCGTGAATACGGAGACGAAGATCTGCTACCTGTTTGACCCCATGCAGCTGGCAAGCAATTTGTCCGCGCTGAAGGAAGCAGGTCTCACTGTGGTTGAGAAGATGCTGGACATGACCGACCAACTGGACTACCAAGTCATTGCCCACTGCCAGCAGAGGGATGGTACGTCGTGTGGCATTTGGTGCTTGGTGGTGTTGGAACTACTACTGTTTGGTGCAACTCCCGAAAACTGGTCTGACTACTGGAAGGACTCTCTGTACGAAGTGGTAGGCCACTTGAGGTTGCGCTACCTACGGAAGGTGATTAGCTTGCAGCTTCAACAGCCCCAGCAGGTAAAGTAGGCACCCTAACTTCAATACATATCTTTGGTACTTGATTTTTGTGTCAGACCAAAACACCAAATTCATACCGAAACTTACGGACTTAGCGTTTTTGTTAGCGTTCGTGGTAGTTGAAAGTAGCCCCCACTCCAAATTTTTGAATTTTAATGAACCTTGTATTTTCCAATACTATTACTAAGTGTTCCTATAGGTTACTCATCTGCCACAGATGTTGCTGTGAAAAAGAGCATTGGCTAGGATGAATGGCCACTATAATCTGTGCTGGAACGCACAGGAATACGTAAATTACTGGCTCCCCGTAATATATTCTTGTAGACTAGTTTTTGTGTCCTGCAAAGACAAGCCTCGCACCCATTATTTGAAGCTATCATTTAATAACACTTTCTGTAGTAGCAACACGATCCGTGTTTTGCGCTGTAGTCAGATTGGTGCCCAGGCGTCGGATTAGCAAACTCAGGCAACTTATCCGTAAAACCGCTTGAAACCAATGCAATCGAAACGTAAACTGAAGTGGCCGCTTAGGTAAAAAGGTGAAAAGAGGACGCATGTGTCTTTCAACTCATGTCATCAGTTTCGCTCATCTTGGATTGCGCGACTTGCCGACATCTTCGATGTCGCTACGAGTACACGCAGCTTGTCCATCTGGCGTTATAGCGTCCTACGCATGACAAGGCGGTCTTGCAGAGTACATCAAGGCGCACCCCAATCCCCCCGTAAGCCTGACGGGTTACCCACGTCTCATGTGCCATCCAAAACGAAAGAGGGTCTTTGCATGACATGATGGCGCGATAGGGCCTTAATACCTCTGATCAATTGGGGGCATTAGTACATGACGTGACATGACGAAGACTGCATTATTCACCACGTGAGCAGTAGTTCACTTTCCAACTTCCCGGCCAGCGCTCAAGTCGCCTCTCAACTCTCAGATGGACCCCGTCGTCTTCCACGCCCCCGTCTCCCCCTGGGCTTCCACCGTCGTGAGGCCCACATTCCAGCGCGACCCGCTCGACAACACTCAAGTTAATAGCCAAGGTCGCGAGTTCTGCCATCCGACACCAAACGCTCCGCATCAGTATCCGCCAGAGCGATCGGCTCTCCCACGACAACAACACGGAAGTCGCCTGCAAATACTTACTTGGCGGAGGGTATCCAGGTCGCGCTCCGCTACAGTGCCGACCCGCGCGACAACTTCACAGCTGACAGGCTCCGGGTGCGCTGGGCCTGTCGTAGCGAAGGTGCGTGGAGTGGTTGTGTTGCTTGCTTGTTGTTGGGTAAAATGCAAAGTGAGATTGATTCCGTTAAGTCTTCGGGCTAACTACGTGCTCTAGGCCTTCCTCTAGGTTCTCCTTAGTGTCGTTCTAGAAGCTGAGCTAACCTATACTAAATGCAAGTGTTTTTCTGTTTTCGTAATCCTATATATGCATGTTTGTATACTTGTGCAGGTAGCGTTCTGGATTCCGGGCGCCAGGCAGTCTTGCGCAAGCCTGGCGCCAGCCTTCACGCGACGTTGCGCGCGGACTTCTTGTGGCGGCGGAGGCGGCGGCGCTGCGACGCCTGCCTTCCTGGCCACCAGGTACGTGTTCCCCGTGCATGTCTGTTGCTGGCGTACCCGCTTGCGTGGGTGCCAGCAGCAGACATGCTGCATCATGACATCCCCGGACTTTTAATCGCGTTGGCGCTGTTGACGGAACTTGTGGAGAAGTTCACGCCAATGCGATACCCGTTTTAGCTTGACCTCGTATTCCCATGTGTTTTCTGAATCGGAGTCCATGCCACTTGACCAACCAGAGACGTTTGTTGTTGCGCTGTTTCTGCTGGAGCAGACCTTCTGGTAAAAGCAGTACTTCGTCGGTGGCATCGTCGAGGAGAACAGGTGCAGACTTGTGCAAAGGTCGCGACGCGAAGCGTAGAGGGTTCGGAACGTCATGCTTGAGGAACTCCACGTTGAAACTCTGGTGAAGACGACTCATGTGCCGCGGTAGCTTGAGCCGTGCTACGTTGGAATTTATCATCTTCTCGATCTTGAACGGGCCGATGTACCTCATCGCCAACTTCTCGCGGTTGAGTTCCGTGTTGGCCGTGATGCGCTTGAGAGGCAAGTTACGCGTATCCAGCAATACGAGATCTCCTTCCTTGAACTCCACGTCTCGGCGCTTCCTGTCGTAATACTTCTTTTGACGTTCTTGTGCTGCCAGGAGATTCTTGCGGGCCAATTCAACGATCTTCTTGCGTTCTTCAGCAAACTTTTGCGCGAAGTCAACTAGTGGAACATCTTCATCACGAACTTCACCAGGGGTGATCTGGGATACTAAGTTCCTGATCTTGCGTCCTGTGTCCACTTCGAACGGCGTAAACGTTGTCGAGGAACTCTCCAGCGTCGCATGTGCGTACTCGATTGTTCCCAAATGCGTAGCCCAGTCTCGACCATGGTAGGACACCATGCACCGTAATGCATCTTCCAAGACAAGGTTCTGACGCTCAGTCTGTCCATCCGCTTGGGCACGATATGCCGTGGTGAGCGACAACTTGACCCCATGATATCCATGAGCGACTTCCAAAACTTTGATGTGAACTTGGGGTCTCGGTCGCTGATGATCACCTTTGGCAGACCGTGATGACGAACTACTCCTTCAAAGAAGATGCGGGCAACTTCTGGAGCATCCGCCGTCGTATGTGTCGGAATGTACTTGGGCCGCTTGGACAGTTTGTCCACCACAGTCATGATTGCATCGAAGCCATTAGAAACCGGTAGCCCTGTCACGAAGTCCATAGTCACTACTTCCCAACACTCGCTCGGGACTGGAATTGGCATCATAGTTCCTTTCTTGCGCGCGGTACTAACTTTCCATCTAGCACACGTCCCACAGCTTGCCACGTACTCCTTCGTGTCCTTCTCCAACGTGGGCCAGAAGTACCACTGAGCAACCCTCAATTGCGTTCGACGGATTCCAGGATGAGCTGCCGTGGGTGCATCATGGAATTCTTCCAAGATGTTCGTGATTAGCCGGGCGTTATTGGGAACACACAGCCTGATGACCGAATGACCCGAACGCTTGTACAAAAGCCCATTCGATTTGACGAAGTCTGCAGATTTGTCCGGTCGGTTCCATACTTCCTTGAACGCGGGGTCTTTCTTGTATCCAGCCTGGAACTTCTTCTTCTGGTCTTCGCTCAAATGGACGCTGGATGTTAAGTACTCGACGTTCTGGACTTGTTCCACGTGTACATTGACTTCTTGCTGAACTCCAATGGGGTAACTCTCCCCGCAAGTCCAGATCGTCGACAAGAAGACATCGTTCATCCGACGGAAGCATGCGAAGCATTGCGGCGTGGACACTGTGACGTCGAAGCTTCGAAGTCTGATGCGTACAGGATGAAGAGCAATCATGGACTGCTGGTAACTTCCAAGGCTCGGGCTCGCCAGTAACTTCGTCGTCGGAATCATCCGCCGGGATCTTCGTCTGACTGTTCACATTGAGGAAGTCGATGACCCAACGAATCGGAATGGAACTATTCCCACATCGCAACCATTCAGCTCTCTTCGGGATTTGACCAGTCGCCGGATCTTTCTTAGGAACACCGAAGATATTGGAGACCCAGGGTGAATTGGAGACTTCTATCCACCCTTTCTTCATGTTTTCCGCGACGAACTTTTCCAATGCTTCCTGCTCCGTTTTAGACAGTCGAAACGGTGCTCGGGTGCTAGGAGCGGCGTCAGGTTTCATCTCCATGTCGAACTCGACGATGCGCTCGGGAGGTAGACCATCTGGCAGCTTTTCTGGGAAGACATCACCAAACTTGTCAAGCAAAGGCTTAATGTAGTCTGGTACGTTGTCGGATTCCACTGCTACACAGACCTTGACGAAGAACAGCTCCGCAAACTTCCTGTCCTGCATACGACGACGGAACTTCTTCGTGGACCCAAAGACACCATTACGCCACGCCTCAGTCAAGGCGAGATGTGACCGATGGCGTGCGCGAATTGCTTCCTTTTCCGTTTTCTTTCGTTGCTCTTCTGCTGTCGCCGACTCTTCAACTTCGCTTGGGGCCATTGTGGTGTCGTCCTTCTCACATTCTCCCTGATCTTCTATCTTGTCTTCGTTCTTGTCCGTCTTGGGCCTTGGTCTCTCTTCCCTGCTCGGAAATACTACTTCATGCGTTCGCCAGTTGATCGTTGGTTGATATTTAGCAAACCACGGTTTACCCAAGATAACGTCATGTTCAATCGCCAGTGGACTCTCTGTGAGGCGCATCTTCTCGAACGTCTTGTCTTCCATGCCGATGTCCGCTTCCACTACCTTGACATCGCGATACTCCTTGATCTCTCCATCGAAGCCCTTCACTTGTACATCCTTAGTTCCTGTCACCTTCGACACCATTCTTGGTCGTACCAGATTTGCCGTAGCACCACAGTCAAGCAGTATCGTTACTGGGCGCCCTTCAATTCTCCCGGGTTTACGGATGAGCTCATTATCCGGTCTAGCAGCCACGTCATGCATGCTGACTTCCTCAAACGCATCCACAGTGTACTGGTCGTACACGATTCTCTCTTCACCATCGCTGACTTGTTGCTCCACAGCATTGACGTGCTGCGAGTCTCGTTGACGCTGATTCGGACCTCTGTAGGGACGTTGTTTCCGACGAGGGGCCTTACAGTGGGCTGCAATATGACCACCACGGAAGCAGTTGTAGCATTTCCTCTGCCGACGGCACTCTTCTAGACTGAGTTCTTGCGCACTGTCGATCTCCATTGGCTCAGGACCATTTGATCTTGAAGCCGACTCGTTTCTGCGGAATCGTGGGTAATCACGGTCGCGACGTCCCGTGCGCGCTGGAGCACCGAAGTGCGAGCGCTCATAGTCCATCGCTACCGTAATGGCATCCGTAAGGGTTTCACAGCGCTTGTACAGTACTTCCTGACGTGTATTTGGCATCAACCCTTGCGAGAAGTACACTACCTTGTCGATCTCCGTCATGTTTTCCACTTGAAGTACAATGTTGCGAAACCGTGAAACGTAATCACCCAACGACTTGCAAGATTTCTGGCTTAGGTGTCGCAACTGCTCACGCAGCCGCAACTGAAGATCCGCCGGAACAAATGCGCGTGACAACTCACGGAGTAACTGCTCCGCAGAGTAAATCTCATGCTTCCGCGCCAGGTACCACTGACCAGCCTGCCCTTTCAACGTGCTCCCGATAATAGCCAGTACCCTCGTCGCCCAACGCTCGTTCTTCCAGTCAATGTTGCGGGCCTCAAAGTACTGCGACAACTCTTCTTGATACAGGCGGAACGACTCAGACTCATGCCCCGTGTACTTGGGTAGTCCAATCCCATCCAGCTTGAAGTCGTTCATTCCTCGTTGCTCATTCATTACTCTCATCATCTCTTGTTGCTGCTGCATCAGTTGCAGCACTCCTTGCATGAGCTCAGAGACGTCCGCCATCTTGTTCGCCCTCCTTTCACACGCGGAAGCCTTAACCCAAGCGCCTAACTAGTAATAAAGCTGATTCCCTCTAAAACGTTATACCCGCGAAGGTATTCGTTATCACACTCAACGATGAATTGCCGTAAACAAAGCGGCTAAAACGTGTTTACTGCTCGTTAGACGAGTTAATCAGCTCCCTTACAGTTGCTAGGCTACGCTGGCGGCGGGCTTCCTCGCGATCACGGAGACGGTTGTCGTGCTCGAGTTGTTGACGGGTAGTACGCGGGTCGAGGACTCTGGCTACACCGAGGTTGACGAGACCGGTTGCCTTGCCGAGTTTACGCTGAGCGCGACAGAGCTGATGGATGACCGCCCTTTTCTGGTCTCGCTCTTCCGAAGTGAGTGGCTTGACCTCAGCAAGTTCTCTTAGCAGTCGCTCAGTCGTTCGCACTGCGTGCCGGATTTGACGGTAGCAATCGGTGCGCAACTTGTCGATGTCGGTGGCGTCGATTACACCCAGCCTCTCGAAAGACCCGTCGGGAACAGCGTTGTCAACGCGACGACCCCTACGTCCAGCCATCCAATCAAAGAAGCGGCCCGGGCAACTCAGAGCGGACTGCACTACCCTAACCGCCGAACTCGAAAGCCGGACTGGATCGGGTGCGCCGCTACAGCTGGTGCCTCGTACTTATGCCGACGTTCCCTTGACAGATGTCAGGCGGGTCCGAATTACAGCCAATGACCGGTGCCCGTAGCCCTCTCCGAGGTTGAGCGAAGCGCGGTCAAAAGCGAATCCCCAGCCGGTGCCCGAAGACCTCCTTGAGGTTGAGCGAAGCGCGGTTGCGAGGGGACCAACAAGTGCTACCAAATGACAGGCTCCGGGTGCGCTGGGCCTGTCGTAGCGAAGGTGCGTGGAGTGGTTGTGTTGCTTGCTTGTTGTTGGGTAAAATGCAAAGTGAGATTGATTCCGTTAAGTCTTCGGGCTAACTACGTGCTCTAGGCCTTCCTCTAGGTTCTCCTTAGTGTCGTTCTAGAAGCTGAGCTAACCTATACTAAATGCAAGTGTTTTTCTGTTTTCGTAATCCTATATATGCATGTTTGTATACTTGTGCAGGTAGCGTTCTGGATTCCGGGCGCCAGGCAGTCTTGCGCAAGCCTGGCGCCAGCCTTCACGCGACGTTGCGCGCGGACTTCTTGTGGCGGCGGAGGCGGCGGCGCTGCGACGCCTGCCTTCCTGGCCACCAGGTACGTGTTCCCCGTGCATGTCTGTTGCTGGCGTACCCGCTTGCGTGGGTGCCAGCAGCAGACATGCTGCATCATGACAACAGCTGCAAGCCTCGTCAGTCAAGCCAACGCCCACAAGACTCCCAACGCTCAGGGGCGACTGCAAACCGCCCGTCGCCGCGAACAGTGCCGCCTTAACCAGGCCCGCTATCGACTCCGGCAGGACCGGAAGGTGCAGCTGCTGAACGAGACCGTCACGAAACTCCGCGAAGAAATCCCGCTGCTGGAGCTGCAGCGAGACCGCGTCCTGTTCGGCACCAAGCAGAGCGTCTTCAACGTCGTGGTCGAGTACTTCCACCTCTTCCGGCACGGGATCCGCTTGGGCAAATACGTGGCCGACGCGCAGACGCAGCACCAGAAAGTCTTCCTGCGCTCCGCCATGTGTCCCAACGTGCTTCTAGGCGAGCGGCAGGGCGTGCACGCGCTCATGGAGCAGTGGCGACGGTACTCGTCGTACTTCGAGGACCTTAACTTCCAGTTGGAGCACATGGACGAGAGGCTGAAGAACCTCGTCAGTGTGTCGGCCTCCATGACTGTGACCATCAATGAGGCCACTCTGAAGAACGTTTTCCCCACTTGGTGGGCACACAGCTGGGCGAGACGCTGCTAGGGCGGCGCTTGATGCTGCCGTGCTCGGTCTGTTTCGAGTGGGACGAAGCTAGCAGTCTCGTCGTACAGCTGGAGATGGCGGTGGACTTCCTCAGCCCCGTGAACCGAGTGCTCAAGTCACTGAGTGATACCGCGTTCGTGCTGGGCCAGGCGCTCATTACTCTCGACGGGTCCATCGGCAAGTTCGACACGTGGGAGTGAAGACAGGTAGCAACAACAAGGATGTAGCAAAGCAGTTTTCTTTCGGCGCGTACAGATATTCAATAGATACAGTCACTGCGATTTTGATATTGACGTGCAACAACCCGTTGGAATACAGGGTGTGGAGTTCCGGGACGAGGAGCGGGTTGTGATGGCTACCAAGTTGAATGTGTCCTTGTCAGATCCTCGCCCTCACATTTCTTCATGCCGGGGCGTCGTAAACGATCGGCATCGAGCCGAGCCTCGAAACGCAAGAAAAGACACAACAAAGCGCTCGCCCGTGACCCCGACAAGCCCCCAGAGAAGCACGAGAACGTCCCCATGGAGACGAATCGGTCCAAGTCGACCAAGCAGCTAGTCTGGAAGAAGATCAAGACCCCGTTTCAGTTGTTCGAGATGCCGAGGCCGGTGACTCCTTCGTCATCGATGCGCCGCAGCTTCCTACCGCGATTCTCGAGCGCAGACCAACTGGCTGAGTGGGTCTTTAACGTTGCCAAGCACCGCGCCGTGCAGTTGAATCTGAGTTTGTGTATCCGGAGCGAGGACGTGCGTGACGCGTTGCTCAAGAAATTCCACCGCTGGCCCGAGACGAAGATCGCGAGGGCCGTCGGGCGATTCAAGACGCTGAACCAGGAGGCAGAGCAGAAATGCCAAGAACAAGTGCAGCTCTACATCCACGAGCTTCGCAGTAAGTTGCTGGCCGGTACCAGCGCGTTGTTTTGGCTCGACATTCTGCAACCGCTGAAGTATCCTGCAATGCTGCCAAGGCCCGAGGTGCGGGAGGTGCTCGTGGCGTTACTGGACGAGGTCAGGAGCATTGACGGCCTCTTTGAGCTGCTGGAGAAGACGAACGAGCGCCTTTGGGCCGTGTTGACTCTGCCGCTGAAGCTTGAGCCGTTGTTCCGAGGGGTGAGTGCGTTGGCCGTGTGTGGCCATCAAGTGTCAGCGAATGAGGCGATGCAGTTGCTGATGTTGTATGCAGAGCAGTACACGGCGTTCCCGAGCCAGAAGAAGCGCGGGCTTCCGTTGGGGTTGTCTGTCGTAGCCAGCGTCGCCGCTATCGCGCCCCTGGAGGTCTCCACGTCCAATCTAAATGAGCTCCCTGGCGCACTGCGCGAAAAGCTGGCGTTGCCGCTTACCATGATCATCCCCGACTGGATCGCGGAGGTTGGCGCAGCGCTCGATATCCTCGAGAAAACCCTCACAGCTCGGTGGGCGGCGTGTGAGCGAGCGCCATTCGAGGAGGAGCTCAAGACCGCGGTGCAGACGGCACTGCAAGAAGCTTTCAAGCGACTCACCCATGCGTTGGCGACGGACCAACTGTACGCGATGAGGAACGTGGGCCGAGAGAGATCGAGCGCCAATGGTGAAGATCCGCTGACCGTCAGTGTTGTAAGCGAGGGCGAGATGCTTCTACCGGTAGTGCAAACGCACAGTTGTTGATGTAGCTTTGCATGGAGGAAGTAAGTACATTCAATGCATGACCAACTGTAGCGTAGTTGGAATCTTTCAACTGTAATGGCTGGTACTGGTCGGGTCCCAGTTTTTTCAAGGCACGCCCGTTGCTCTTCTCGCCTGGAAAAGTCCTCAAGTCGACACACTTGAATATCGATCCTCACACTTGGAGATTCCGCGTGGGCAACAAGTGGAGCGAAGGAAGAGCGAAGCCAGCACCAAGAAATGCGCTTCAACGTGGGTGCCGCCCAGAAGCTCATCAGCCCGGACTGCTTCCGCCTGCTGAGCTTGGTGCCCGAAGTGCAGAACGATGTCGAAGTGGTGAAGCCCGTGCTGGAGGAGCTGGAGGTCATGCGGCTGAGCCAAGCGCTCGGGATGCTGTCGTCCATCAACCCCAAGGACTTTGAGATGGAGATGCTGGAGGCCCGCGAGTTCGACGACGATTTTTCCATCTTCCTCCGGAAGGAGGTCTTTGGGAGGGACGAGAACCGCGAGACTGGCGGCGTCAAGGTCGTCTCCCTCTTCGGGAAGCAAGACGCGGTGCGATGCGAGCTCGAGAGACTGAGCTGCTGGTCCGAAGAGATGGAGAAGAACCTGAAGGCTGAAGACCAGGGAATCTACTGCGTCACTCGAGGCGACGACGCTGGTGGACACTCGTTGGTCCTTTCGGGTGGATCCAGGACTGCTGGTTCCGCAAGTCGCGACTGCGCGATACTGCGACGTACGTGCTGCGGTTCCTGACGTGTCTGAGCCCCGACATGGTCTGCTGTCTGTCGGCTGAGGACGTGGATCTGCTGGAGCGGACGGTGGCCGATATGAACTCGAACAGCTTGGACGCCTGGAAGTCGTTCTCCGTCGCGTTCCACGTCGAGCGGCAGGAGGAGCAGAAGGACGCTGTTGACTGCAAACGTCTGACCAGCATCCTGCTCCCGCCAGGCTCTGCTACCCAGAAGATTCAACTGCTCAAGGGGAGCTACCCTGCGTTCTCGGTGGTTGAGCCCGCCCCAGCAATGAAAAAGACGGAGAAGATGAGCCAGCGGTTCGACAGCGTCCAGGAGTTTGCGAGCTGGGTGATAGCGGAGTCGAAGGAGCGCAACCTGCGCGTCGAGTTCGGTGTAATGGGATCGGAATCGTTCCGCAAGGAGATGCTGAAGGCAGCGGGGCAATGGCCCGTGGAGGAGCTGAAGAGGGTCAAGGAAATGACGGACCGCAGCCTCCAAACCTCCGAGGAACAGGCGCACGATCGCGCTCAAGCGCAGATCGAGGATTACCGCGCCACCCTACTGAAACACGCGGACAAATTGCTCGACTTGGACGTGCTCTACAAGGCGGCGAAGGACGAACCGGCCTTCGTGACTCTGAACGTACTCGTTCAAGAAATTCAAGCGAACCGCGCGATTTGGAGCAAGATCGACTCGAAGACGCAGGTGACCTTGAACTTGCCACTTCGCCTTAAGAACCAGCTCAAGGCCATCGCTTCCACGTTCCGAGACCATTTAGTGAATGCCGCCGACGGAGACGATGTGACCGAGTCGCTCGCGAGATTCATGCGCGACTTCACGGTTTCGGACACACAAGTTGCCGACAAGAGTGACGGAGCTTGGGGGCGAGCCTGGAAAAGGGTCTTCGGGCAGGACACGTCTCTGATATCGGACATATTCCGCGAATGCATGACGAAGCCGTTGGCTGAAGCGCGGGAAGCCTGGTTCGATGCTGTGGAGGCCGTGCTCGCAGTGGCTGAAAGGGTGCTGACCATCAAGTGGAGTGAAGAAACACAGCGCTCTCTTCGCCAGTCGTGCGCGGCGGACCATCGGAAGATCGTGTCGGATGCATTTCACGGTCTCCTCCGCTCTTGGCGAGGTCAGCACGAAGACGCTCTCGTGACAACGATCAGTCCGCGCGCACGCCACACGATGGTTTACTGCGACATACAAAAAGAGCACTGGAAACCCGCGACGGACCAGATGAAGGTGTTCAAGTTGGCGCGGAATGACGACGGCTCGTTCAGCACCATCGAGCTGGGTACTCATCGTTTGGAGTCGGGTGCACAGATCCTCAAAGCGTTCACGATCAAGAACCACTGCATGATCTTGGTGACGACGTCTGCACGGGGTACGCTGGTAGAACGCGTGGACTTCCCACTCAACCGACGCTGGTTTTTTGAGACTACCGGGAACGTGACGTTCAGTCGTGCGTTTGGTCGGTCGGCAACGTTATGCGACTTCAACGTCCACGAACGAGTCGTGGCTTTCGTCGAGGAAGGCGGTCGGGTGGTGCTCTACCGCTTCAACGAGACGCTCTCGTCACTGGAGATCTACAAGCGCGTTGAGCTCTCGCTGCGGACGTCGTTGACACTTCCAGTAGCGGACGTGCTCCTCGTAGAAGGCACTTTGTACGCAACCGACATGAATGGGTCGATTCAGTCGGTGAACTTGAGGAACCAGCAGACTTCACGGGAGGTGCAGATTATGCCGTCGGGGTCTCGTGCCTCCAACAGTTCGCTGTTCGCGACGGCCGACAACATGGTGCTGGGGTTTGTGGCGAAGAACTCGTCCGACGATGATCAAGGTTCGACGTTGTGTGCTGTCGCGAGCGAAGACTTTCGTGATGTTCCTGTCACCCACACGGGACACTCTTCGCTGCCGTCTCGGGGTTTGACGGTTCAGTGCTTTGACGACGAGTTGTTCGCAGTCGACGAACAGAAGAGGAAGGTCCGCGTTTTCCGCCTAGCAGTGACAGTGAGGAGCGAGTCGTTCCGCATCCAGCACTCGAAGGAACATTCCATCAACGGCAGCAAGACGGAGGTCGATGAATCGGACGCTGAGGTGGGGCATTGGCTTCGAGCCTTCTACCACACGTACGAAAAGTTCCCCGTGCGTGGCTTGATCCGCAGTGTAAATGACACCCGGGCGACTCTGAGAGTGCACTTGGCGTGTAACTCCGTCTTGACGGCATCGGCTGAAGAGAGCGGCCGCAGTTTCTTCCAAGCCATGATGCGCGACCTCCGCAAGCTGAACAAGCCTCTCGGTGGCATGGACTTGGCTCGGGACTTGACGTTCCTGAAGAACTCGAACGCTACCATTGTCTCAATTGCAGTCCAGCCCCTTCGGTCGTTCCTCCAAGAGTTGATCACGTTCGTTCCCATCCAAGTCTGCCGCGCTGAAGGCAACTCGCTCACGGTGATGACGAACGGCAAGGCGCAGCCCATGGATACGCAGTCGCAGGACGTTCAAGCTGTGGACATTGCGCGCTCCATCCGATTCGGGCTGCTGTCGCCGTTGCTCGAGTCGTGGCAAGGGCGTTGCGTCGTCATCACGTCCATGGGGAAGCAGTCCACGGGCAAGAGCTACCTGCTGAACCACTTGACGGGGTCGTCTTTCGCCATCGCTGGTGCTCGTTGCACGGATGGAGCGTGGATGTCGATCCGGATTCTACCGGGGAATGTGCTGCTGGTTGTCTTGGACTTTGAAGGTTTGGGCTCTTTCGAGCGCACGGAGCAGGAGGACGTCTTCCTGTCGGTGCTCAACGCGTCCATCTCAATGTTCACCATTTTCCGTATGGAGATGCGGTACGACAAGGAGGTGGACGACCTGTTCGCTCGGTTCCAGAAGGGCGTGGCCTTGATCAAGGGCGACCCGAGTCTGTTCCGCGGCAAGCTGTACATGTCCGTGAAGGACGTGAACCCGAACGACCAGAAGGGGGTCATGGACGAGTTCGTGGCCAAGTTCCAGAAACTGGTAGGCGCCAACAAGGACAGCAACTTCTTGGTGGACTTGTACAAGGGCCAGCTGGAGATCAACTGCTCGCCGCCGCTGGGCACGATCAGCTACTACCAGTCGCTGATGCACGCGCAGAACTTCATCGAGAATTCTCTCTGTGGGGTCGACACTGCCGGTTTTCGTAGCGGCAAGACGTTCCTGAACTGCATCCGCTTGGTGCTCGCCAAGATCGCAATCCTCGACTGGACGTCGCTGGACGAAGGCGCGAAGCAGTTCCAGCTGTCTGAGATCAGCTCGAAGCTCCCCGGTCTTCTGCGTACAGGCTGCCTTATCCCGCAGGAGTACGTGGCGAGGAACGAGGACATCGCTCAGTACCTGAAAGAAGACATCGTGGTGGCGGGAAACGGGAGAGTGATCGATGTTGATCTGGAGTCGATGATCGCTGAGTATCCGGCGCTGAAGGAGAAGTGGACGGCCCTCAGTGAGAGCGTGGACCTGGACGCGCTGGTAGACTGGGAGATTGATCTCGGATTCGACTGCTTCTCCACGACGGACGAGACCCTCGAGCAGATCCATGGGGCGATCAAGCAGCTCCTTCGCTTGTTCCTTCGGTCGAGCTCAAGCATTCGTGGGGGAAAGGTGTCGCGAGAGATCGTGGCCGAGTTTGACGCGTTCCTAGCCTTCATCGTGCGTCGTCGTAAGGCTCGCATCTCTGTGTGGGCGAAGCAAATGCTTGGAGGCAAAGTGCCTGAAGAGTGGAAAGCAGTGGAGCAGCAGTACCTCGGACGGTTCCAGATGCTACTCACGCGCTGCCAAAGCCAGTGTGACGAGTGTCGTCTTGGCTGCATGAAGGCGGCGGCCCACCCGGGGACCGACAAACACGACTGCGGAGGCAACCACAAGTGCGCGGGTCGCTGCGAGTACTGCGAGAGCAGTGAGCACTTCGGGAAGACCCCGTCCTGCGCCAAAGAAGCTGGCCACGAAGGCAAATGTGAGTGCGCGGACGGAGATCACACGTGCGGGCGGGACTGCTGCATGGCCAACTCGCCCAACTGCGGCAAGAAGTGCTCGTTGAAGCGCGGCCACTTGGACCTGCACAAGTGCGACGTCCCCATGCACACTTGCGGTGAAGAGTGCTCGGCGCAGAATTGCGCTGGTCGCTGCGTCTTGAACGTCGAAGACCCCACACCGCGCACAAGTGCGTCGAAGTGCGATGCATGCAGAAGTGCGTCATGGACGGCTGCAACGAAGTCTGCGGCGCAATGGACCATTTCCACGGCCAGGTGGATGTCGCTGTCGTGTTCTCGGTGGAAAATGACGACGAGAAGGGGGCCACCACGTTTGATGCAGCGTCGGAAGCGCCGGTCGTGCACATGTGCGGCAACGGACACGAATGCCAGGCAATGTGCGAGGAGAACGGCATCTGCCGCGTCGATGTGTTCCTCAAGAAGTCGTCCAAGACGTTCACCGGTGCTCGAGGCACGTTCCAGTTCACGTTCCAGGAGATGAATGGGTCTCGCAAGAAGTGCGCGAAGATGCTGCCTCCAGGCCAGCAAATGCACCAAGGCGCGCACACGTGCGTCTGCGAGCGTGACGAGGCAGCACAGGAAGAAGAAGGCGACGAGACGATCCACTACTGCGACGTCCGCTGTCCGTGCTGCAGCTACTTCTGCAAGAAGAAGCACGGCCACTTCGGCTCGCACACGACGTCGCACGGCAACATGCGCAACACGTACTTCCTGTCGGACACCGAGGAGATCGACGTCGAGGAGCGCAAGTACAAGGCTGGCGAGATGGGCATCGCGGAAATGTGCAACCTGTACTGCTCCAAGATGGGCCGCGAGCACGTGCACTACCTCGACTGCGAGCAGGGCAGCAAGCAAACGTGCGTGTACTCGGGCAGCAGCACGGACCAACGTCGCCACTGTACGCGCGCGCTGGAGCCAAAGCCCGACAAAGAGACCGACGAAGTGCTGCACGAGCAGTTCTGGAAGACGCTGGGCTGGGAGGACCCGTGCACGTCCAAGATGGAGCTGGAGCTGTTCGGCAAGTGCGGCTACAAGTGCGACGCCCCTGACCACGACGAAAAGCCATCGTACTGCATCCTTCCAGCGTGGCACAAGCCCGAGCCCAAGCCCATTACGGGCTTCGACGGCTTCACGTACGTGAGCGGCCACAAGTTCGAGTGCTCGCACGTCGCGAGCGGTGGAAAGATGCACCACGTCTTCGTGTTGGACTGCTCGGGCTCAATGAGTGGGCGGCCGTGGAGCGATCTGATGGCCGCGTGGAAGGAGTACGTCTACAACCGCATCGCGGACGGAGCGACGCTGGACTTGGTGTCGGTCGTCACCTTCGACAACTACGCGCAGATCGTCTACGAGGCGCAGAACATCACGACGATGACGAACGCGAACGTGCCGTACCGTGGAGGGCACTACGTACGCTACAGGCCTGCGCGCAGCGAACGAAGTGCTGTCGAGAGTGAACTTCGACACGTACAAGCCAGCGATTGTGTTCTTCAGTGACGGCCACCCGAGCGATCCGCTGCACGGCGAGCAGCTAGCGACGCACATCCGGGGCTGCTACGAGAAGAACGGACTGCAGGCGTTCGCTGTGGGCTTTGGCAGCATCAACCTCAACATCTTGGGGCGCGTCGCAGAGAAGCTGGGAGGCACCTACCACCACGTGCTCACGGGCAACGAGTTGAAGGCGACGTTCTTCAGCATTTCCGCCTCGCTGAGCACGCGCGCAGGCTTGGCACTGACGAAGCCCGATCACGAGCGCAACTGTGTCATTTGCGGCCAGGACTTGGCGTCTGGTGAGACGGTGAAGCTGGGGCGTGCGGCCACGAGCTCCACAAGGCGTGCTTGGACGTGCTGGTTCGCAATGCTGAGCAGGATGGCGAGCTGGCTCGCTGCCCGTCGTGCCGCCGCGAGATTTTTGCTTGAATTGGGGCGGAACTCCGGGGCATGTTGCCAACAAGCCGCTAGCTTTCTTTTATGTTTTGCGTCGAAGTAGGTGGATGGCAGGTAAAGCGTCGAGCAGTGAGAGCAGCATGACCCTTATGAACTTGACTGTCTTGGCCATTTAACTTTACTGTAGTCTGCCAGATGACTAGGCTACAGCTTCGTGCACCACCTTGCCTTTCACGAAAACCTTTGCAAAATTGCGGTCGTCTCCGCTGTGAATGGCCTTTTGAAAGACGTCCATGGGCGTATCACGGTCCGACACCACCAAGTTGCTTCCCCGATCCACATCCACAAGAATCGCGTCGAAGCACTTCCCAACTGCAAAGCTGCCCGTGTCGTTCTCCAGCCGCAGCGCCTTCGCTCCTCCCATAGTCGCCATCCAAAATGCGTCCTTGAAGTCGAACGGCTGCGGCGGAGCTCCGGACGTGCCGTCTCGCATCTCCAGCGCCTTGACGGTCAACACGCACGTCTGGATGGCGCGCAGCATACTGGGCGAGTACCCTCCGGCGATGTCCGTGCCCAGCCCGACATCCACGCCCGTGTCCAGCACCTTCCTCACGTCCAGCAGCCCATTGGCGAAGAAGAAGTTGGACAGCGGACAGCACGCGATGGACGTCCCCGTGCGGCGCATGACCTCGAGCTCTCGCTCCTTCAGGTGCACGGCGTGCGCCATGCAGCTCTTCTCCGTCAGCAGGCCCGCCTCCTCGAAGAGCTCCGTGTCCCGCCGGCCAGGGTGCAGCGTCTCCACGAAGGCCTCTTCGTCCAGGGACTCGGCGATGTGCGACTGCACGTGGACGTCGTACTTGGCCGCGAGCGCCCCCAGTCCCTCCAGCAGCTGCAACGAGCACGTCGGCACGAACCGCGGGGTCACCACGGGCCTCACCAGCTCGTTGCGCTTGGCCAGCGCGTACTGCACGAACTCCTCGGCGTCCGCCAGACATTGGCCCAGACTCGGCGACACGTACGAGTCGGGCGCGTTCCGGTCCATGGAGACGAGGCCGATGAGCGCGCGCTGGCCGCGGGTCTCCGCCAGGTCGGCCAGGATCTTGGTGGCCTGGACGTGGATCGTGGCGAAGTACTGGGCCGTGGTGATGCCCTCACGCAGCATCTTGTCCAGCAGGCGGCCGTACCAGAGCGAGGCGAAGGCCGCGTCCTCGAAGCTCTGCTCCACGGGGAACGTGTACTTGTCCAGCCAGCGCATGAGCGGCTCGTCCGTGGCCGTCCCCATGAAGACGAACTGCGGCGCGTGCACGTGCGTGTCCACGAGGCCAGGCATGAGGAACTGGCGCCCAGAGAGCTGCAGGACGGCGGAGGGAGCGCACGACGACAGAAGCAGCAGGTCTTCCGCCTGCGTCTGCGCGTGGAACGTGGTGATGCGGCCGGACTCGCGGTCAATGCAGAGGAAGGCGTCCTCGTAAAGCTCGATGGAACCGCGATGTGGGGCGTGCACCACGCGTCCGCGTACATACTGGATCCGTCCAGCAGGTGTCGTCATTTTCGACGGAAGCTGTAGTATTTTTGTGAAGCGAAGTGTAAGGATACGTACTTTTTCCGCACTTTGACTTTCAATTTGTGAGTGAAGGTCGTCTGATGTGATGTGCGCCACACGTCGCATACACTTTTCGATCCATTTTCCGACCTCCGACCACCAGTGCGCACTTGGCGCAGTTCCTCTCGCTTCTTCCTCCTGCTCGGCCATGGGCGTACGCGGACTCACGCGCTACTGCCAGCAGCACGAGGCGGCCACGTCCGTGGACGTGTCGGACCTGCGCGACGTGACGCTGGCCGTGGACTTCGTGGGCTTCCTCTACCACCTGTGCGACGAGCTGTTCCGCGCGAGCGGCGCGTCGCCCTCGTGGCTGCTGCTGGGCGGCTGCCCGCTGCGTCTCGAGCGCCACGTGGACGCGTGGCTGCGCAGGCTGCGCGCGCGCAACGTGCGGCTCGTGTTCGTGACGGACCCGCCGCAATGCTTCGGCGGCGAGAGACACCGCAAGGGCCACTGCCTGCAGGACCGCGCGCAGCAGAAGAGGGCGCAGATCCAGCAGCTCGGCCGCAGCCTCGAGACGACAACCGTTGGTACTCAAGAGGCTGCAACTTCTGACGCCCCCAGGACTGCAGCTCCAGCCTCGGCCGACTCGAGGGAGTCGAGCCCCAGCGCCAGCCCGCACCAGAAGGACCGCGTGGCCAAGACGCTGCTGCAGACCAACGGCCGCTTCCCGTTCGCCAGGGAGAAGCTGCGCGGCGTGCTCAAGAAGCACGGCATCGGCATCCAGACGGCCAGGCGCGAGGCGGACGAGGAGCTGGGCGAGCTAGTGAGGACGGGCCAGGCCTACGCCGTGCTGGCCGAGGACTCGGACTTCTTGGTCATGAGCGGCGTCAAGTACATTCCCTTTGGGAAGTTGGTATTTTATGAGGATGAAGAAGGGGAGGCCAAGGTGCGCGCGAGGGTTTTCTCGTCGGAGCTGGTGGCCGAGTCTCTCGGACTGGAAGTGGAGCAGCTCGTGGACCTGGCGCTCATCTGCGGCAACGACTTCACGTCGCTGCTGGACAACGAGTACGGTATGGCAGACATGCTGGACTTCCCCGTGCAGAGGACGCAGGCCGGCACGTCGCTGTACCCCGCGGCTGCAGCCAAGTGGGTGGCGGAGCACTTGCCGACGCTCGAGAACCCTTTCCTGACGCAGATTGAGGAGAAGAAGGAGGGATTCTTGCGCGCGTTGTTTGAGATTTATCGCTTCTATGGGCACGGCAAGGCTTTCTTGAAGAAATTCCCCATGAAGATCGAGCCGATCCTGCCCAACAAGAAGGTGAAGCTCTACAAGAAGCTGATCGAGCAGTACGAGTACCCGCCCGTGTCGATTGATGTGTTGGAAGCGAAAGTTCGGGGGTTGAGTCAGAGGTTTGACCCGTTGAAGTCGGTGCCTGGACATGAAGACAAGTCGCTGGATGAACTGCAAGCGCCAGTGCGACGCTTGTCCTACTTGGTGCTGGACTCGCCAGTGGTGCAAGAGTACATACTGGACAAAGCAGTGGAAGTTCACGTTGCGCCCTTGCCGTGTCTTCGTCCCTTCATGTCAATTCCAGTGCAAGGACGCTCTGCTAGGGCGGTAGACCGGATGCTTCGATCTTTGGTGTTTGTGTTGCTGTACCAAGATCCCGATGGAGGAACCCCCAAGGCGGGACAGCTAGCTGGTATGCTGGGCAAGACAGACAAGCGAGGGCTTGCAGTGAAGAATATTGTGTATGCTTTGCTGGTCTTGTGGAAACGAGATCGCACGTACTTGGCCAGAGGCTGTTTGCTGGACGATCGCCTGTTGGAGCTGCTGCTGCTGACGTCGCTGATTTCGCTCTCCGTGGATTCTTCCAAGCAAAAGTCACCTCAACCAGAACCGGTAAGGTTCGATGAGCAGCTGCTGACTATGGAGGTTTACGCGGCTGTGGGTGGATATCTGGAGATACTGAAGCAGCTTCATCAGTTGCGCCTCGTGATGGGAAACAAGCTGCCTCAGAACGCTGGCTGTGCAACACTTTTCTCGGGCGAGGTGTTTGTTCAGGTTTGCCGCATCATGCTGCAGCATAATACTAACGCTGAATCAAAGGCGAAAAAGCCTGCAAAGAGTGCATCCGGGTTTACACGGAAGGAGGTGGAGCCGGTGGTGAAAGCTTTTGCCGAGATTCCCGACAGCAACCTCTTCTGGACCCAATTCACGTACGTTCGTGCTACGATGCAGCGCATGAAAGCTTTGATCGTACTTCCGGCTGATCAGGCGGGTGCTGCCGTTGAAGGCAAGAGCGCTGCACTTACAGCGCTGGAGAATGCTATGGTGCAGAACGCTGCCAGTGATACTTCGGCGCCTTCCCCGCAAGCACCAGTTGCGCCTCCGCTACCGCCAGCCCCGCCAGCGCCGTCTGACAATGGGTTTGTGCCACCACTTCCGCCTGGACCACCCACGAAGCTCCAGGCTTCAGCGCCGGCATTTAGCCCTCGCTCAGTAAAGGGGCTGATGCCTGCGTCTGTCGCCAAACGGCTAAGCACTGACAGTGCGGTTCGCCAAGGTGGTTCAATTCCCGATGCCGAGCCGAAAAAGCCAGTGAGCCTGAAGGGATTGATGAAGACGCTACCAGTATTTGCTCATCGTGAGGAGATTTTAGAGAACGTTGCAGACAACCAGTTGACGATCATTCAAGGCGAGACTGGCTGCGGCAAGAGCACGTCTGTGCCTCAGTTTTTGTACGACTCGTGGGCTCGAGACCGGGCTGCTAGTGAGCGTCCAGTGAACATCTACGTCACGCAGCCGCGGCGAATTGCTGCGATCGAGCTTGCCAACACTGTGGCGAAAATGCGCGAAGGGAACGAGTTTGAGGAGGACGGCCAAGTAGGCAAAGTCATTGGCTACAGGATTGGGCAGAAACAAATGACTTCCAGCAAGACCAAGATCACCTACGTCACGACAGGATACATGGTCGAGCGTATTATTCACGATCCGGAGGCTTTGAGCAAGATTACTCACTTGGTGCTGGATGAAGTTCACGAGCGCAGTATGGATGTCGACCTGTTGCTGCTACTGTTAAAATTGCAGCTAAAGGACCACCCCCACCTCCGCCTAGTGATCATGTCCGCCACGATGGATGCGCAGGTTCTGATTAAATACCTTGGCAAGGCGCTTTCGACGCGGCTAGTGAGCAGGAAACCTCTGTTTGTTGGTTCCAAGTTGTTCCCGGTGAAGAACGTGTACCTGGACGACTTCTCTGGTTGGTTCCCAAGTCTGTGGCGGCGCTGCCAAAAGGAGATGGTGCTCATGCGAGACCAGTTCCAACTTCTTTCGCAAACCGGCCAAAACGCCAACAGTCAAATGGCCAAGAAGGCGATCTCGAAGATTCACGAGAAGCAGTTGGTTGTTATCGAGGAAATGGTGAGGTCGCTCATTGAGGGCCACCGCTACCAGACTGGATCGCAGTGCATTCTCATCTTCCTCCCTGGCATCGGCAGTATCAACTCACTTTACGATACGTTGAGCCTTCTTGCGATGGGAGCGGGGGGCCAGAACGTCCAAGTCCTCGTGCTTCACTCCGGTATCGAGCTGGAGCATCAACAGGAAGCATTCAAACTGCTGGGTGAGAGGTCGACGAAGATTATTCTGTCCACGAACATTGCCGAGAGCAGTGTCACCATTCCGGATGTGACCCATGTGATCAACTGTGCCATCGAGAAGCAGATCGAGATGCCCAATGCCGGCAGCTCACACGCTGAGGTTCTCGTCGACACCTGGTGCTCGCGTGCCTCGGCTCTCCAACGCTCTGGACGAGCTGGACGAGTTATGCCTGGCACAGCGTTCCATTTATTCACCGACGCATTCCGCGACCGCTGTATGGCCGAGTACAACACGCCGGAGCTGCTGCGGAAACCACTCGATCGAATCGTCCTGCAGCTGAAGGGGCGGTTAAACCAGTTTGGAGTCCCGAGTGCGCTTCTCCGCCAAGCCATGGATGCCCCGGATCTCTCGCATATCGACGGAGCATACAAGCTGCTGTCGTCTTTTGATGCCATTGACTCGGGGGAGGAAAAGGATTCTCGCCTGACGAAGTTTGGGTCGTTCGTCTGCCAGTTGCCGCTCAGCCTTGAGCTGTGCCGGCTGTTAATGACGGGCGCTTACATGGTTCAGGACAACAGCAGCAAGGGCGAGTCGTGGCCGCTGCTGCTGAACGCCGTTGTGCTGGTGGCAATCCTTGCCGTGCCGGACTTGTTTGTGATGCCCTCGTTCTACCACGCGCAGTCGGCGCAGACATATTTGAAGGAGATGAAGAAGAACCTCAAGGCTAAACTGAAGCTGGATGATGGCATGTGGAGTGAGCCGCTGTCGATTTGGCTGTTCTACATGAAGACGATGAGCGAGCAGTCTGTGAACGTGAAGCGCAACTTGAATGGCGTGTTCCACAAGATGTCGATCTCAGCTCGTCGGTACCAGACGCTGAACTTCTTGATCTCGGATCTCTGCGCGCGATTGATTTCACTGTCGAAGAACAAAACGGGCGAATTCAACCAACTCTTGGACGCCAAGACGGTGATCATGTTGTCGAAGCTGGACGGCTACGCGAGTTCGCAGCGGATGGACAAGCAGCTTCTTCAGTTCGCGCGCGATACTGTGACTGGGAAGCGAGACGAAGTGCGCATTCTACGCTTCCTAATCATTCAGAACTACGGCGAACACCTGATCGGAAGCACGCGGTCCAAGCCGTCCAAGTTCGCGGACGATGACCTTGACGGCACTGATCGCGTGGATCTGAAGGTGGACAGGGAAGACGCCGGGACGTTCTTGTCGCTGTCGAACAGGGACAAAGCCACTCTGTTCAACCAGCTCGCTAGCAGCGCGAACCCCATGGACGAGCTCGCAGCTCTCGCCCACGAGCACAACGTCGTGTCGATCTACTCGTACACCACGCCTCAGAGCCAGGAGGGCGAAGAGGAAGAAAAGAGCTCCTTCAGCGAGATTTCCGAGGACGCCGTCTCGAGGATGAGCTTCCCCTTGTCGTTGATTTACTACATTCGCGGCGAGAAGTTCCCGGTGAACTTGGGTATGCGCCCCAATCCCGACGAGCGCGAGCTCGCGTTCAAGTTCCGAGTGTCCGGCAGTAACTCGTGCGACCTGACGTGGCAGCAGCAGAGGGATAACGTCAAGGCATCAACCGGCAACCGCAGCTTGTTCTCGCTACCGATTCGCCCACTCAAGACGAAAACGAAAAAGGGCAAGGAGCCCAAGCTTTTGGCGGTATACGCCGATCGACTGTTCACTGGAGACGAGACCAGGATGTGGTGCACCAACTGCACGCTGCTGCCTCCGAGCAGCGTGTGCTACTACCCGATCATGCTGCTGGTCACTGCCCCTCGCCACGCGAACATTCAGCTCCACATGGATGCTGCTGCTGGGGAGATTCTTCTCGTCAAGGTGGGGGCGCAAGATGCGGTGTTCCCGCGCAAGATGGCCCTGAAGGTGGAGGTGCTGGCGACAGTCAACGCTGTTCGAGCAGCGTTGTCCGACGCCCTGAACGCGACTGTTGGGGCTAGACGCGTATGCACCTCGGACCTGCTTGCGCTGTCGGATGACTCGGCTTTCGTGACGAAGGAGAGCAAGGCCAACGCCGGCCGATGCAGGTGGCAGCGCTTGGCAATGAACGAGCCCGACAAGACGACGCTGGCGGAAGGAGAGACCCCAGCGCGCTTCCCGCAGCTGTACATGGCCTAGGTATGTGTTGTGATGGTGCTGCTGATTGTAACTCGATCTGTGGGTGGAATTGTCGACAGTGAGGTCAAGTAATCAATCTATCGTCTATTGGCAATTGCATCGCGCTCTGTCATGTTGAGCTGGTGATGTTGCTGTGTGGCGCTCACTTTGTGATCTTCGTGCAAGGATAGGATAGACCTGACCGTTACCAGAATGACCAGACGCCTCATCAGACACAGAGCAGCACGAGGCTCAGGCGATGTGCACCGTGAGCACCTCCGCCGCCCTCCTCCGATAAACACGAGCGGGGCTCGATCGTGTCGATAGCCACACATGCCCAAGGATTCCGAGTTCTTCAATGCCGCGTCCGCTGCGGAGGGCGGAGCATCGGCAGCGACCAGGGCGGCGGAAGGCGGCAGCCGCAGCGGATCCACGTCGTCAGCGAAGTACCGAGTTTCGTCTCGCCCAACCAACCTGATGGTGCCAACCGGACTTGACGCTCCCGACACTGCGTCACGCTCGCCGGAAGCGCGACTGTCAGCTACCAGCGTGTCTTCGATGCTGCTGCGGATGAACAAGACCTCGGCGTCACGTCTGTCGTTGTCGGATCCCAGTGGGTCCGAGGCATCAGCATCCAGCGGAGCAGCCAAGGCCAAGAACGGACGGTACGCCATCACCACCGAAGCTTTGACTCCATCGACGAAAGGATTGGGCACGCCCAAGCTTCCTCAGAAGCTGCGACAACACGTGAATCGGCTGCGAAGTCAGTTTGCATCGGGGTCGACGTCGGGATCATCGCGGTCGTTGGCTGTATGCGGTCGGAGTCCATCGCCAAGTCCTGCTAAAGCCCCCAGGCCGAGTCCGTCGACGACATCCGTGGGCTCCAGGCGCTTCTCCGTTGCAGCTGCTGCTGCGCTCCAGTACTCCCGTCGGTCCAACCAGCTCCAGCAACTCCAACCAGCGAAAGATGTTGAGAAGCCATCAGAACCAGTCGCCCAAGCGCCAACATCTTCACCGCAGGGTCCAGAACCTACGAGCGTCAACGCCGGCACGTTCCAAGACCTACTGCGTCCGTTGCAGAGCAGTCTAAGCTGCGCTAGTTTGAGCTCCGGCTGGTCGAGTGATGAAGACGATGAAGCGGAGCAGCTTTTTCGCCAGAGCGAGCGGGAGAATAGCCGGATGCTGCGTGTCTGCTGCTCAATCGACAACCTGATGCTGTCCATCGGCGACCACGCGCAGGAGCAGAAGCACACCGAGGCTATTGTCCGGGGAGCTACGCGTGATCTGATCAAGCTTTTCCAGTTCGCTTTGAAGCAGGCGATCTCCGTCATCTTCGACAAAGCTGAGGATCAAACGAGCAACAACAACAACAACAGTCCTGGAGTGGAGGAAGCGCGAGCTGCAGCTGTGAAGATTGCCGGGAAGGAGGCGCAGTACGCGATGGAGTTCCTGCTGGAGATCAACGAGCGAATTGGCAAGCTCTACGAGTTCGCTCGCTCTGTGTTCGTATGTGAGGTCGACGGACTTCGTCAGCGTATCAAGGAGCTCGAGGACGAACTTGCCGCGGCGGCGTCGAAGAACGACCAGCTCCAAAGCGAGATGCGGGACCTGCGAGACTTCCACGAGCAAAACAACGTCAGTGGGATTGACTCGTTCGGTGTTGGGTCTACCGGAGACAGGCACCCGGAGCTGGACGACCAGGACGATGCAGCAATGCCGGCTCTAGCGTTCCCGGAAATTCCTGACACTGGTGCGGATACAGACGACGGAGAAAGCAGCGCGCTGAAGCAGCAGTGCCAGGAGCTTTCGAGGCTTTTAGAGATGGCAAAGCAAGAGATTCGGTTGAGTCACCACGAACGCGCCGTACAGAAGGCTCGCGTGGCCGAGATATCAAGCGCGTTGTTCCATGACAGCGAGCTGGGCCATCTTCGCAACCAGCTCCAGAGTGAGAAGAAACGGGTGCGAGTACTGGAGCGAGAAAACTTGACTCTGCGCGAGTCTCAGCAAGACCAGGCGCTAACGCTGCAGGCGCTAGAAACGCTACAAGCTGCGAGCTTAGTGACGGCTGCAACGGCGAACACTGCCAGCAGTAGTACTTCCGGTGCAGCCCGGCACAGTGTTGCTGTCACTCGGCCACCAAGTGAGCCAACCTCCTCGACTACTAGCGCGCAACCATCAAGTGCTGTGCAGCTAAACGCTTTGGACGAGGAACCGTCTACCATGTCATCAAGCGCGTTGACTGTTGAAACTCAAGACAACCAGTACAACTTCACATACAACGGACTGGGCTTACCACAAGAAGGAGGCGCTCAGGTTGCCGTGATAAACTGGTTCTCGCGCATTGTGAGCCCCCCGCCACCAGCGAATGTACGGAAGACGCGCAAGAAGCAGAGTGAGGCCAAGCCCGAGCAGCAGCCACCGGTGGGTCTCAGCAAGTTCCTTGCGGGGTTGTTGATGACTGACAAACAGCTAGCGACGGCGAAGGAGGAGTCAAAAGTGAGAAGACAAGGCAGTGTGCCGGCGTTAATTCCACCGATGGGAACACTCACAGCTAAGCGCTCCGCGGATGACCGGAAAGGGAGCGGGAAGAGGCGGCGGCCGCGATCTGCTACAGCCACAAGCGTATCGAGCAACACGGTCAGTCGTATCAACGGTGGCGAGCCTGAGGACAACCAAGAAGAAGTCATCGCTTGCTGTCTTCAACTAATTTGGGTCTTCTACCAGCGCTTCTTGCTTGCGGTAGAAGCTCAGAACCTCTTGTGTACGCGAGGAGTGGGTGGAGACCCAACGCTGGGGTCGCAGGTCGATTCCAGTGCTGGTAGTCCAGCAGTGGAGCCGGTATCGCTGTCTCTGATCATCTTCCACTTCTTCTTGGAGCGCTGCAGCCGTGAGCTGGACGCTATCCGCGAACTTGAACAATTCGTGCGCTGCGTACACAACGTGCGGGGAGCGAGCTACAACTTGGAGCTCTTTTGCCAGGTTTTGGAGGAGAAGTGTTCGCGTCAGGAGCTGTGCTTCTTCTTGTGGGTCTGCCAGGCTATGGACGACGTGAAGCTCGGCATTCCATACGACGATCCACTTCCGAACGGCTACGAGATCAGCGGTGGAGCTGGCATTCATCACGAGGCTCCAACGCAGTTCCTCTGCTTTCTGAAGGCCACGTTCCTCGCCCGAACAATCTTCCGAGTATTACAGTTCAAAGTGCTCTATCGACCTCCAGCAGTTGGAAGCGGCAAACGTCGAGGCAAACTCAAGAAGAGTCCAAGGAAGCAAAGCAGCAGCAACCTAGTCTCCGCCGCTCCCTCAGTCGCAGCTTCGTCCCCAGCGTCGTCTCCGAAGCGCAGGCCCAAGACGCGATTAGGCGAACTCGCAGCAGTGCAGTCTCCGAAAGCCGATTCTAAGGCACCAACGACGAATAATGGTGAACCAGGTCAAGACGAACCAATATCTGTACCGCTGCATGTCTCCGCCCAGACGGCGCTGCGTGAGGCTATCGAGAGCAACCAGGGGGAGCCGATCACTCTGGAAACCTTCAACGACCTGCTCCTCAAGTTCGCAGTCGTACCTTCCCCCGAGGAGTTGGCAGCTCGACTGGGTCCATTCTACCAGCCAACAGGTGACGAGCGCAAGATCCCGACCGACGTCTTCCTGGCTCTGCTCATGGAAACGTACAAGCTCCAGTTGCAGTGGCAGCGCGATCAGCTTCGAGCGTTGTTTATCCACTTGAACCACCAAGAAGAACTCCAGCACCGCGCAGCCGAGGAACTGGCCAAGGAGGAGGCTGCGAATGCGAAGGGAGATCGACGGAAAGCCAGCGAGGAGGAGAAGAAGCAGCGAAAGCCGAAGATGAAGAGAAGGAAGAGCCGCGACGGAGCTGCGGAGATTGGAGGCAGCAAATACTTGCGAGGACTGTCCCGCAGCGCTCTTCGTGAGCTGCTACTCCAGTCGGGTATTGCACAAGACAGCGACATGGCACAGATAGACATCGACTGGCTGTTCGCTGAGCTGCTGAAGAGATCTGGGGGAGTTGCTGCGGACATCACGTTCGACACGGTGTACGACATGCTGGAGAAGACGAAGTGGCTCGACAGCACGAGGCTTCGCGTTGATTCGCTTGTGCAAGCTGCTAGAGTGAAAAGCTTGGTGCCATTGAAAAAGTCTGCGGGTGGAGCTGGGTCTCAAGGCGGTAAGACGCCGTCCAAGTCGCGCGCGCCTTCCGTTGTGGTTCCAAGCTCGATGGTTTGCGCGATTCGCGACAAGTGGCGGGTGTATGCTCGCCACAGTCTCGCTCTGTGCACCAACGACCCCAACGTCTTTATCCGGCGGCACACGCAGCGGCTGTTGCACTATGTGGATGAAGAACTTGCACGACTTGTTGATGATTGCGAAAGCCGAGATACCGTCAACGTCGGTGGCGAAGCGATTCGGTGCGTTCGGGAGTTCTTGGCGTTCGCGTGGCGCGTAGCCGGCAAACGGAGCAGCGAGATCGGCCCACCCAGTCTTCGCCAAACGTGCTTCACGGAGGTGTTCCTTGTCAGTCAGGCACTGCGCGCCACTGCGGATTCCATGGCTGGATACTCCGGCCAGTTCGCCGTCATCGAAGACAAGGCTGGTGAGTCACAGTCTGCTGAGGGAACTCCAGGGCCTCTGCAGCGCCAAACCAGCAGTCAACTGCTAGTGACGCAGGACGCGCTCCAGTGTTTCTACGACACATCTCGAATGGATCTCAAGCGCTTCGTCAAAGATAAAGGCAACAAGGTTCCTGGATTGGATGGCAGCGTGGCCGGTCAGCTGCAGGAGCTGGAGGGTGTGCTGGCACTGTACGCGGCGCATATCGCGCACCTGTTTCAACGCTTCTCAGAGGCACGCTTCAACTGCACCGCACAGGTATCTCTGCATCGGTGGAGGTCCATGGTGTGCGAGCTGGAGCTGGTACATCCTCGAGACATGCCGCTTCCGAAGCTGCAGCTTCTCTTCGAAAGCGTGGCTGAACCCTACCAACGCCCAGACTCGAGCAGATCTGCGTCGCTGGATCAGGAGCTCGGCGTGGAGAGGACGCAATTCGCCGAACTGTTTGTGCTGATTGCGTTCGAGAGGCACCGCGTTGCTGCAGCTCGGAAACTGGAGAAGGCGCTGCTCACCACCATCTCAAAACCTCGGGGCTCTCAGGATGGCAACAGGGAGGCTCTGCTCGAAGCTACGGAGCTCGCCGACCGTCCAGGACGAATCATAGCGCAGTTTTGTCGGGAAATCCTAGCGCCACGTGCATTCAGCAGCTACGGGAGCGACAGCGCACTGGTCGAGCGGAACTTTGCCGCGAAACTCAGCTGCCCCTTTGTCGGCCGCGCGCTACTGGAGCACCGCTCGTTCCTGCGAACAGTCTTCTTCTACTACGCCAAGCAGGACGAGGTCGCAGCCGACGAGCGCGCAGCGCTGGAAGAGCAGGCTCTGATACGCGAGATACAGGAAAACGGAGGTCAGGTGAGCGGAACCAAGGACCCTCCAACGGAGAACTCACCTGCAGACGTAAGCGCTGCGTTGCTGCAGCCCGAGCCAGGATTGGACTTTCAACTGGAGAAGACCAAGCGAAGCTCCATGAGCTTTGGCGAGTTCCAGACCTTCTTGACCGACTTCGAGCTGCTTCAACTCCCGGACGACACATTCAACAGCGAGCGAAGGGTAGCTCTGGCGGACGCGCAGCACGTCTTCTCGGCTGTGATGTCTCTCGACAACGACGACACGCTCCAGCTCGAGTTCGACGAGTTCGCCGCTGCCATGGTCGCTCTCGCTGTGCACCTGGATCCGAGCCCGTTCACGCTGTGGCACCAGAAGCTCGACATGTTCGCCCTGAGACTCCGCAAGATCTGGGAAGCACAGTACGAGGGAACCAGCTCCGGGTGAAGGACCTGGAAATGAAAGTGTTAAATTGAATGAATTACGAGCTGGCACGAGGCTCCCCTAGCCGTTCACCGTGCACCTTGGTCCGTCGATGTTTCCCTGTTGTCCTGCTTCGCCACAGGCACTTTTACTTCACACATTTTACTCGAAATCACTGTCGTCGTCAGCATCCTCATCGATCGCGAAGCTTTCCTCTTCCTCGCCGCCGATGTTGTCGTCTTCCTCGTCACTGGAGATCTCGTCGTACACGATGCGCTTCTGCGTGCGCAGCTCACGCTTCGGGCGAGGTGCAATGGGGGAAGGATCCGCTCCATCGTCACTGTCCTCCTCCTCGCTGTCCTCCTCAAGCGGCGACTTCTTGGCCTTCTTCTTGGTGGACGGCGCCTTCTTTGCCGGGGTCGCCTTTTTCGCCGGCGTCGCCTTCTTGGCCGAGGCAGCAGCCTTCGTCTTTGCCGGCGTCTTCTTCGGGGTCGCCTTCCGAGCAGCCTTCGGCTTAGCGGCAGGCTCGTCCGAGTCCATGGCAAACACATCATCTTCGTCATCCTTCGCAGCAGCCTTCTCGTCGTCGGAGCTCGCCAGGTCGATAGTTGCAGCAGGCTTCGGTGCGCGTTTGGCTGTCGAGGCAGACGCGGCTACCACCTTCTGCGGGGTTGACTTCATTTTCCGTGCAAGCCGTTCAGCCAGCGAGAGCTTCTCAAGGTCCTCATCGCTCTCTTCCTTGGGCGCGAGCTCTTCCTCCTTGGGTTTAAAGTAAGCCGCGATAGAACCCGACTTCGCGACGTTGGTCTTGGCGGCAGCACCGTTAGTCTTGGCAGGGGCACTTTCCTTCTTGATCGCACGTTTAACTGGGGTCTTCTTAACCGGAGTCTTGCGAGGCTTCTTCGTCTCTTCAAAGTCCGAGTCATCGTCATCGTCGCTGTCGTCTTGGTTTTTGCGCTTCCTCTTCTTAGTGGCAGACTTCGGGGCCGCGCGACTTTTCTTCTTCGGGGTGTGCGACAGAATCCTCTCGCGCTCTGCCTCGGTCTCGGTGATCATTTTTTCAAGGGCGTCCAGGTCGGTAATCCACAGGTCTTGCACCGTCCTACCTTCCAGGACAGTGTACTCCTGCTCGCGCTCCTGGAGCTCTGCACGCAGCTTGTCAACGCGCTCCTTTGTCAGACTCCAAATCTTCATCGACAGCAGGTAGTCGTAGCCCCGACTGGCGTCCGCGACGTTGATGTCTTCTTCGTCGGATTCGTTCGACTCCTCACTGTCGCTCTTCTTCTTCGACTTGGGGGCAATCTGATCGTAGCCTTCCGCAATCAACTCTTCGAGAAGTTCCTGCTTCTTACGGTTGTTCACCACCAGCTTGCCTTCGACAACGGAGAGGACGAAGCGAGCCTTGTTGGACAGAAGCTTGATCTGGTCCCGCAGTTTCTGCAGCATAGCCTCCTTTCGGCGCCCGTAGTAATCCAGACGGATGCCATAGAACTCCTCCATGATTTCCTTGGGGTTCTCGTACTTCTTGATGTGCCCGGAAGCGTCAAAAAGGTGCATGTTGGAGGTAGACAGAGACGACTCGAGCTTGAACTTCTTGACGATTCCACCCGGTGCCTTGGCGATGTCGCTCAGCGTCTTCGGCTCCAGCGTGATCGTGAACAGCACCTTGACATCGGTGTGGTTCTCCTTGAAGTCCTTAATAGTGCCGGCTTCGAGCAGTCCTTCCAGGAACTGCTTGTATGACTGAGTCCAAGTCTTGACAGGAAGCTCGGAGATCACCAGCGTGCTTTCGTCCGTCACCTCGTACAGACCCTGAACGATGTAGTTGCCGGTATCGGTTCCACGCGAGTTCGTCTTCTCAACGATGTGGCCGGTGAAGCCGCGGTACCACGGAGTAAGCGGCGACACTTCTTCTCCGTTGATCATCTGACGGAGACACTTAATGATGTCGAGCGGGTTGTAGTTGGGGACGGAGCTGGACCAACCCGTTCCGATACCGTCGCTGCCGTTGACCAGCACCATGGGGATAATCGGGATGTACCATTCCGGCTCGATCGACTGCCCATCTTCGTCGAGGTACTTGAGCACGTCATTGTCCAGAGGATCGTAAATTCGGCGCGTGAGCTGCTCCAAGTTGGTGAAAATATAACGGGCACTGGCCGCATCCTTGCCGCCCATCAAACGCGTACCAAACTGACCGATGGGCGACAGGAGGTGCACGTTGTTGCTTCCAACGAAGTCCTGAGCCATGTTCACGATACAGCCCTGCAGACTCGCCTCGCCGTGGTGGTATGCGGAGTGCTCCGACACATAGCCAGCCAGTTGTGCCACCTTGAGCTCAGACTAAAGTTGATAGACCACACGAGCGGTTAGAGCTAACATCCTGTAGAACCTCAATAGCCAAGGCTTGGCACTTACCCGAAGGTTACGCTTGAAGCAGCAGAACAGCACTTTACGCTGGGAGGGCTTGAATCCATCCACGATGCTGGGGATCGAACGGATGTTATCAGCCATAGAGAAGAGAATAAGCTCCTTGTTCACGAACCTGCAGCAAGCACAACAACAAAGACAAGAGTTACATTAAAGTGCTCACGGCTGCCAGCATACAGGGATAACACGTACTCAGTGTAGCCCATCTCGTCAACATCGTAGTCCACGTAAGTGCCAGGCTCGTAGCCTCGGAGCCAATCCTTGCGGTCTTCCACACGCTTCTTCGAGAACGCCATATCAATCACATCGGCGTCTCCTTCACCTCCGTATGTGAACCCGATCTGGTGGGTGCGCAGGTCTGAGAAATACTCCTTCGTTTCCGCAGCCGTACTCGTACCCAGACCCTTATAGTACTTGATGACCCAGCCACGTCCTTGGTTGGTTCGCTCTCGCCAAGCCTCGTACTCGGGCATCGTGTAGAACACCTCCTTGGTCCGCCCCTTGCTGCACTTGACGATGGGGGTGATGAACTCCTGCAGGAAGCCGTCCACAAGCAATAGCGACGGCCAGAAGTGGTGAATCAGGTTGATCACCAGACCCTTGATGTGACTCCCATCGTGATCCTGATCTGCCATGATCATCAGGTGGCCGTAGCGCAGGCCCTTGGTCGACTCGTACTTCTGGCCGTACTTGAGGCCGAGGATCTTGACCACATTCTGGATCTCTTCGTTCTTCACAATCTGCGAGTGGCTGGCTTCGCGAACGTTGAGCATTTTACCGCGCAACGGGAAGACGCCATAGTAATCTCTGCCCACCACAGCAAGACCGCCCACAGCAACCGTCTTGGCGGAGTCTCCCTCCGTGAGGATCAGAGTGCAGTCCTTGCTCTTGGCCGTGCCAGCGTGGTTGGCATCGTCCAGCTTGGGGATACCCGTGAGTCGAGAGCGCTTGCCGCCACCGCCTCCCTTGCGTCGCAGCTCGGCCGTCTGCTTGAACGCAGCGAACGAGAGGATCTTCTCCACAAGGCCGCTCTTCTCCACTTGCTTCAGGAACTTGTCCGTCAGGCTGAAGGTCGAGCCGAAGCTGTTGGCTCGTGTCGTCAGCGTCTCCTTGGTCTGCGAGTCGAACGCCGGGTTGTCGATCAGCGCGCTCACGTACACGAACATGTGGTTCTTGATGTAGTTGGGCTTGACGGCCTCGCCCTTGTTCTTCTTCTTGAGCACGTTCACGAGCTTGGTGGTGATCTGGTCCACGATGTAGGCCACGTGCTGGCCGCCCTTGGTGGTGCAGATGCCGTTGACGAAGCTCACCTGCTGGAATCCGTCCTCGCTCAGGCCCACGCCGACCTGCCAGCGCTCGTCGGGCTTCTCGAAGATGACGCCGTTCTTGGTGACGTTGGTCGGCTTGGCCTTGGCCTTGGCCTTCTTGCCCTTGTCCTCGGAATAATCGTCGTCATCGTCGTTCTCTTCGGGGTGTGAGTCATCGTCCTCCTTGTTCTCCGTGTCTGCCTCGAAGCCGCGCGGTCCGGGGTACAGCGCCACGTACTGCGGGAAGGACTTGATGGGAATCTTCTCGCCGTTCAGGAACACGTTGAGCCTTGCCCGAGACGCCGGCCACGTCGTACACGCGCTTCTTGAAGAGCGCGACGATGTCGTCGTTAAGGAAGTCGAGCTTGAAGCGCTCGAGGTCGGGCTTGAACGAGATGCACGTGAAGTCCTTCTGCGCCCACTTGGTAATGGACGGCGGGTTCTTCTTGCCCATGTTGTTCTGGAAGACCTGCTTGTAGCGCTGCTTGGTGCACGCGTCCGCCGTCTCGACCACGAACTCGGTCGAGAAGATGTTGGCCAGTTTGGCGCCGTAGCCGTTGCGGCCGCCCGTCGTCTTCTTCTTCTTGTCGTCGAAGTTGCTGCCCGTGAGCAGGTGGCCGAAGATGAGCTCGGGCACGTACACCTTGTGCTCCTTGTGCAGCACGATGGGGATGCCCTTGCCGTTGTTCCAGACCGAGATCTCGTTCTGCTCGACGTCGATCGTCACCTTCAGCGTGTTCATCGACTTGTCGCGCTGCTTGTTGTCGCACGCGTTGACGATGATCTCGTCGAAGATCTTGTACAGGCCGGGCACGTAGTTGATCTTGCGGTTCACCATGCGCTTCTTCTCGTCGTCAAACACCCACATGCTCTGCTCCACGTGCTCGATGGAGCCCACGTACGTGTCGGGGCGCAGCAAAATGTGCTCCAGCTGCGTCTTCTTCTGGTAGATCTGCTCGATGCTCTGCTTGGGCGTGCCCTTGTCCTCCGTCGCCGCGTTCTCCTTCTCGTCCTCGCTCGCGTCCACATCGTACGCGGGGCTGTCCGAGTCGCCGTCGTCCGAGGCGTCCGAGTCCCAGGCGTCTGCCGCCTTCTTCTTCTTCTTGGACGGCGTCTTGGCCTTCTTCTGCGTCGTCTTCTTTGCGCTGGCCGTCACCTTGCCGGCGCTCGCCGTCGTCTTCTTCTTGCGGGGCGTCGTGGCCGCCTTCTTCTTGGCCGGCGTCAGCATCACCACCTGCATATTTAATTTAATATATAAAGATAATGAGTAATTACGGAGATTGAGGCTTCCAGAGCGCGTGTGGGGGCGAGAGAGGCATGAGAAGAGAGAGAAAAGAGGAGAGAAGCGCACGTACGTCGTCTTCGGAGTCGCTCATGGCTGCGCGAGGAGGCTGGGGCCGAGGCCGAGGGGTGCGGAGGCGCTTGACTTGCCGCTCGGAGCGCGGATTGCAAAGTGACGTCAGTGGAGTGAAAACACGCGGGAAAAACCTCGGCGTTTGAAATTCGAATCAACATCTGGCGCCATCTCATCTGGCGGCGCCCTATACTGAACCCAAGTCTATTTTCCGCCATTCAAGCTTACCGCAAGGTTTTTCTCGGATCGATGGCTTCAACATTCGTCTACAAGTTGCATGTTGCACGACGCGCGCCATTGATCGCGGCGAGTGCCACGTCTAGGGAAGCCCCGCTGCAGGCTGCAGCGGGCACTTGGAGCCTCCAACGTCAAGGCGGCAGGTTGCTGCCGATCATCAGCGCCTGTTGCGCGACGTTCCGTTCCGTGACGGCAAAAATAGCGCTGCATGGTGGCTCAGATCAGCTGGTTGTCAGGGCAACATGGCTACATGTATCTTGCTGCTGCTGGACCTTCAACCCGACAGTGGTCCGTGGCCACTCAGACTTCAAGAGCTTGCATGGCACACCTGAGCTACGGCAGTGCAGCAATCTCAGTAGTGTAGTCTTACCCTAGCGTTTTGCAGCAGGATATCCTAGAGTTTCCTACTTTGTGATCACCTCCCACCGCCCAGCACGTCCGCGAGCTCGTCGGGTTCGTACACCGTCATACTGTTCAGCGGCTCGTCGGCGCTCAGCGACTCGCGTTCGCGCAATGGGAAGCGCTCGATGTAGGACGGCCCCGTGGACTCGAGCTGGGAGTCGTCGGCGCGGATCTTGACCGAGGAGCCGACGTTGTTCGGGTGCTGCTCCCAGGCCAAGTTGTGCGGGCTCTGGCGCTCCGTCCAGTTGCGGAGCGTGTCGGCCACGGTGCCGTCCAGCACCTTGTGGACGTCGCACGGGAAGAACTGCGACTGGTTGTAGCACGGCGACATGTGCTGCTGGAGACCCTGCGGACCGAGCTGGGCCTGCTGCTGGTACTGCAGCTGGATGGACACTTGCTGGTCGAACTCCTTGATGTACGCGTCCAGCTCCTTCTGCGGCTGGCACTGCTCCGAGCCCCGAGCGACGGTCTGGTACTGGTCCACCACGCTCGAAGCGTAGGGCGACGTCGTGCGGCACGGCAGGCAGCCACTCGCCTGCTCGTCCAGAGCAGACCCAGCGCCGTCCAGCCCCGCGACCTGGAAGCACTGGGACCCGTAGGTAAACAGCGCTGGAGCGGAAGGCCGGCCTTCCCAGTGTCGGCCGTTCCAGTACGAGGCGCGATCACGCAGCGTCGCGGGCGACAGGAACTCGCGGAAGGGCTTCACCTCGTCCCCAAGCACCGCTCCATCGGCCGAGTCCACCAGCCCGAAGAGCTCTTCGCTGAAGGAAAAGTAGTTGAGCAGCGCCTCTCTTCCTTCAAAGTCGCCCTCGACCTCTCGTAGCAACCCTCGGGTGTTGAGGTAGTCGTCGGTGAGGGCGCTGATGGCCACGTACTTGGCTCGACGGCGCTCCACGACGTGCAATGGGCCAGTGAGACGGTCTGGACCCGTGGCGTGGACGGCGTTGTCCACCTTCAGCTTGTTGCGCGCGTCGTCCACGAGACTCGTCGTGGCGCTGAACCACGCGGCGTAGTCGGCCTTGGTGATGCTGCTAGACGTAGTATTCTTGAGCCCTGTCAGCACCTCTGGACGCGCCAAGGCGGAGCCCAAGTCCTTCACCATCAGGTCGATCTCGAACTGCGACAGAGTATCCGAGCTGTCGAAGTCGTACGTCTTGAAGATGTAGTCGGGCGCCTGCAGTATCAGCGACCGGAAGCGCTCGTAGTACACTCGGCCATCGAAAGACGGGTCCAGGATGAAGATGGCGGCGTCCAAGCGCGGCATCTGACGGTACCACAGCGACCGCGCCAGCTCGTTCTCGTCCAGGTAGCCGTTCTTGTCCAGGTCGAAGCGGTCGAAGAGCAGATTCGGGTCCAGCCCCAGCCAGTCCTCGAACTCGCTGAACGTGATCAAGCCGTCGCTGTCCGCGTCCAAAGCGTCCACTTGCCCCCACTTCATGACGTTGAAGTCGGCGATCAGAGCGTCCACCAGCTCGTCCGTGAGCTGCTTCAGCGCCTTCTGCTGCTCCAGCTCCGCGATCTCGTAGGACGTGACCTTCCCATCGCCATCGCGGTCGATCTCGGCCAGATCGAAGGACGAGTACTTGCTCTTGAAGTCCAGACTCACAGGCACGCCCAGTGTCCCCAGCAGTTCGTCCAGGATCTCGGTGTCGTTAGTAGGGATCACGCTCTGAGTGAGCTCCTCTTCGTTCGGAAAAGTATACTGGACACTCGGGTCTTGGTCGATCTCGCGACGTCGACGTTCCCCCGCAAACCGCTTGAAGATGAAGAGCGTGATGTTGGTGCTGAGCGCGTCGAAGTAGTTGCCTCGCCACGTTTTGGTGTTGAGAACCTGAAAGCCCCACGAAGTGTAGGCCCGCACGGACGCAGTGGGCACGAAGGCGCTGTTGGCGTCGTCGTTCGGGTCCTTGTAGCGGGTCTGCACGATAGCGGACGCTGAGGAATGGACGACTGAGTCTGCGCCTGGCCCAAGATCGCCTTCTTCTTCATCCCGTCGGGACAAACGTCCTCCGGTTTCTGCGGCACCTCCGACACTGACACGCAGTCGCTCGCGTTCACTATGGAGCAGCAGATCACCTCCCAGGGCGTGTCCTCCATGCGCCAGCGCTGCAGATAAATGTCCGTCGGGTCGTCGTACCCTTTGTGGTGGAACGCTCGGTGGTAGCTCAGCCCAAAGTCCGTCACGGTCTCTCCGTCTCCAGCGTCACTCGGCTTCTGCACGCTCTGCCAGAGCGGATCCATGACGGGGCGAGGCAGCCAGTACTCCACCGTCTTGTAGTACGTCCGCACGATGTACGCTGCGTCTTGGCCGCTAGCGGATGGAATCACGGCCACAGTCTGGTCGTGCGTCTCATTCACAGTCTGTCCTCCTGGGGCTTCGAGCGGCGCTGCGTCGGGGTACAAGCTGTGGACGAACTGGAACGGCCCATTCGGATACTCGCTACTGGCCACGCCTGTAAGCCCCATCGTGTTCATTGTAGACGCCGCCGCACTGTCGACGTGCATCCACATGACGAAGCGCTGTGTAGCTCGGTTGAAGATCACTTTGGGTCGATCGGCCAGCAGTCCGCCGCTGTCTTCCAGTCGGTCTCCAAATGGGTCCGTCAGGTTCGTAAAGTGCAGCATCAAGCCTTCGTTCCGCCATTCGTTGTAGTCGACACTCGAGCACGCGCCGATCCCCCCACTCCCTGTACTCCCCCCACTCCCTGTACTCGCATTGACCACTTCGGAGTACCAGTAAGCGCTTGGGTGGGAATCAACGTCAGACTCTGGCGTCGCAGTGTTGGCACTGGTGGCGCCAACTCGCGCTTCCCAGTCAATTCCCGTCTCCAGGGGCTGCACGATGGAACTGTCGAGAGAGAGACCCTCGATCGTCAGCAACTCGGCGTAAGATACGACTTCTTCGTCCTCATCCCCCGCTAAAGTCTCTGCCTGCTGCTCCTCGTGGCTGCTTTGGTCGGGAGTCTCGCTCTCCTGCTCTCGCACGTCATTGAAGAACGCTCGATGCGGAGCTCCGTCGAACGGGATGATGCCGCCGTTGTCGTGCGAGTACACTTCTTGCCTTGATACGTGGCTTTCGTGGCGAACCATCGGGTGGTACGTCGTGGCGGACGGGGTTTGGTGGCTCGCTGCCCATAATTTACGCCACGCTCGCTTGGTCGTGAGAACGGCGCCGGCATTCACCCCCGCAGCGTCAGCAGCGGCCGTGTCGGTCACTTGTCGGACCCACGGACAGGAGAAGCCCAGGAGATGGTCGGCCCCCACGTAAATCTCGTCCCACCACGTCGACATGGCGTGGAAGTTGCTGAGACTCAAGGCCGCTACGCTGTCGCCCTGGAACGCCGCTGCGTTCACCTTTAGCACGTCGTTGAGGCGGATCGAGTACATGTGCGCCTGCCAGTCCAGAGCCACGTCCAGTTTGTACCACCGATCCGTTTGAACCTTTTCTTGAAAGACGCGTCGAGGCCATTGGTACGTGTTGGCCTCGTGCACGAAGCTGCCGTCCACGATGGCGATTGCGATCATGATTTCGTCGTTTACTTGAGCTGAGGCGCTCCTGAGGACTCCGAAGATGGCGCCTCGGTTTGTGGCTAACGAGCCACGCTCGAGGTTCCCCACCCGCACGAAGTACGAGATGCGCGTGGGCTGACTGGACTCTGACAGCTTGAAGCGAGGCCCATTGCGAGAAACTTGGCGCGCCTTGGACGATAAATACGACGATCCACTCGCGTATCTCTCGCTGCCATGCACCAGAAGCGACTTGGCCGTGCCAGCAGCGCCCACCGATGTGTCTACGCGCATGGCCAGCTCGGAGCGGACTTTAATGTAGACGGACCCTCGCCCTCCGCTCCTTGAGTTGTCAGGCGAGGCCCCACCACTCACTTGCAGACTTCCGTCCCCCCAGGACGAATAACTCTGCGCGTAGATGGCGATCCGCCCCCCACTGCCGCCTCCTCCTCCGCCAACACCTCCAGCGACGAGTTCATGTCCTCCATGCCCACCGATAGCTTCCAGAGCTCCGTGGTGAGAGACCGTAGCCCCACCCACTATCAACACAGTGCCGCCGGAGCCGCCACCTCCTGGAGTATACGCCGAGCTCCCGTTCCCCCGTTCGCAGAGATTGTGGCGTTAGGGCCGATGAGGACGTCGTTGATCGCCGATAGGAATATTGCTCCAGCTCCAGCGCCGCCCTGGGTGGGCTGCACCACTGGAAACACGTCGAACGGCTCCTGTCCTCCTCCAGCGCCGCCACTTCCGCCCAACAGGTCGGTCACTCGCTCGTCCGCATACGCTGGGGCTACTAAGAGAGAAGAATCGGTATATCCAGCCCCTCCTGGACTTGTAAATGACGCTCCAGCGCCACCGAAAGCCAACGAGAAGCACTGCGAGTCAACAACCGCAGCGACAGCGTGGAGTCCCTGGAGTCTTGAATAGTCGACGGTCAAAGGTGCAGACGGCGTGACATCCCTGACGCTGCTTGACGTGGGGGTCATGGGCACGACGTTCCCCTCCCGCGTCCAGAGCTGCAGCTTCCACACGAAGCCTCCAGCCGCTCCACGCCCCGCTCGGCAGCGTTTAGCCGGGAAGCTCTTGGTGCTGTCCGCGACTTCAACCAGGTCGTCTTCAGGCACCTGCCACTCGGAAGGCCGATAGAGTCCTAGATCGACGTTTGAATCAGCTGCAGCAATGGACGAGCTCGCTGTTTGGTCCGCGAGTGTGGAGCCCTGCGCGCACAAATCCTTGGCGTCCGTGCGCGTCACGCGAGCGTCGATCAGAGCCGGGAAGTCCTCGAGCAGAGCGGACCGAAGATCACCCGCTGCAACGTCGTGGTCGATCCACCGAGTGACTCGACCCAGGAATCCCAACTGGAAAGACCCCGACAGCTCATTGCCGTTCACTACCGTGCGCGTGACCACCTTCGACTCGAGTCCAGAGAGGAAGCTCTGCGCCTGGAGCTGCGGCACGTTCCCCACTGCGGTCAAGAAGGTCACGCGCCACAGTCGCCCGATCTCCGGCACCTGCTCGAGCGCGTCATCTCGCTCGACGTTCAGCTCTCCGATGTCCGGAAACGCGGTCTCCAGTCTGCGTCTCACATCCAGCGCGCTGGCGTCGTACGCGATGGTTTCGAGGTCAGGCCCTTACTCTCAGCACTCGGGTATCGCAGCACGAAGTGGCCCTGCAGCTTCTGCCCCGGAGCCGCTGACGTCTCGATCTCCTGCACTTCCGGCACGTGCTTGCCCCACGTCGACAGCGTCTTGACGTACACGCGGACGCTCGCACTGCCCGGTCCGTTCTGGTTGTTGTTCACCCCGGAAAACTCGAGCCGGAGCCGATGAAGCCGCCCCCGGGGAAACCTCCGAGTGTGCCCGGTCGAACGCGCAGCTCCGTATCCACGATGAAGCTGCTGCGACTGAGAATCGCCACCGCTCGACTGCCTTGGAACCGCACGCGGACGCCCGCTCCGAGGTACACAGTCATAAAGTTAAACACTGCAACGGAAGTGTCTCCGAGCCTGGTGGTCGTCACGACCCCATTGAGTTGAACGTCTCCCCAGAGCTTGGCCTGGTCCGTGTCGAAGACCAAATAGCCCGACGCCAGCTCCAGCGATCCGATCACGGGAAGCTGAAGGAGTCGAAGCCCATCCACGCCGTCGGCTCCAGCATCGCGTTCGCGTCGTCGCTGCTGCTGTTGCTGGCGTTCCGACCGCTCTGGAATCGCCAGTGGTGGGTGCCCGACTTCCAGTCCTCAAAGTCGTTCATGAGCGCGATCTGCTGCCGCTCTCCGCCCGCGAACTGCCTCGTGAAGCTCCGGAGCTCCGCAGCTTTGATCTCGTAGTCCTCGTCGCCTCGCGCGCAGCGGTGCGTCGCCTTGCAGCGCTCGTAGTTGACGCACGCAGCAGAGAGGGACCTCTCGTTGCAGCGCGTGGACGCGTACCAATCGTCCGCGAGCGACGCAGCTCCGACGCATTGCCAGCTGCAGCTCCACACGACCGCGATCACCTCCAAGAACAATGCCACAGACCTCGCCATCCCTGCATGGAGCAAGCAACCAACTGATCCCGACTCTTGGCGAAGAGTGGCGTTTCGTATTAATGGAGACTTTGAGTTGACAACAACGTGTATTAGTCGATTTCAGGTTATATCTCTAGAAAGTACTCGTCTTGCGAGTGTCTAAGATCGATAGATGCCGCCGCTCTACACCGACTGGGCCAAGCGAGCGCGGAACATCTTCAGCAGAGTCTCCTCGTCGACCTTGTGGCGGTTTTTAATCCTCCGGAGCCACTTGATCTTGTTCTGGCTCAGGCCAAGCGACTCGGCGAGACCTTTGACGGTCACTTTGCCCTGCTTCCAGGTGGTGAGCGCCGCCTTGAGCTGGTCGTCGTTGTGCAGCAGCCCCTGGACGAAGCTCGTGGGCAGCTTCTTCACCTCGGTCCTCAGAAGACGCGTGCTCGGGGCTTCGTTCGCGGTCGGCGCCGCAGTGGCGTCGCAGCTAACAGCGAGGAGAGCGGCCGCTGCCACCAACAGGAAGTGGCTGAATCGCATCGTGGGAAGGAGTCCGAGAGACTTGAACTTCTTGGAGCAAATTGCGGAGTGAGACCCGTCGTGAGAGCGAGTCATTTCCAGCGAGCGTGTGTGTACTGCACACGGTACGTATCAACACAGCACTGCCACGATCTCAACAAAGTCGCGCGGTGCACGAACTAGGGCTTCGCGGGGGCTGAGATCGCAAATATAAAACAAAACAGATAAACGCACAGCGCACACGACTTAGGCGCGCCGCACTTGCGGCGCACCAATGTGCTTGCATTCAAACACACTCACGATAATATTAATTTGTTTTCTTGCCTTCGCGCTGTTAATAACCAAATTCAAGCAAGTTATAAGTTGCAGCAGTGCCCTCCCAAGCAAACGTCTATTCTTACCTTGGTGCTGTAAATTCACCCTGGTGTTGCTGCGTCTGTGAACGTGAGAACTGGAAATGATTCGAATGAAATGAAACTTAATGATACGATTGATGCTTCTTTATTGACAGAGACTGACTAGGTATTGTGGAAACCGATTTGTACAGACTGATATATCCGGATTTAAAAGGAAATGATATGTGGCGGACACCACTTTATGTGTTATCTAAAGTATCAATCAGAACGACGTTGTCCGTCGGTCACAGAAATCGTCACACTTATCCCACTAAGTACGAACACCGCTAATTCCGATTTTGCTGCCGAGCGCAGCGAAGGCGGCTCCGTCGCCGACGGCGACCCCACATAAGGATATTGCGGGGCCGCAGGACCCGCCCCGGCCTCTGTATTACTAACCTGACATTGAGAGTAGTGCAGCGAGCCGACGAGGCGAGCGGAACGGGTCCACTACTGCCGTAGCGAAGCGTAGGCAGCTTGCTTCAACAGCGGAGCGAGCTTAGCGAGCGCAGCGTCAACCAACTAAAATTCCCCGCCGCGTAGCGGCGGCGCTCGGCTAGTTAAGTATCAATCAGAACGACGCGCTGTCCGTCCGTATCAAAATCGTCACGCTTATTCACTAAGTACGAATCCCACTAAGTCCGATTTTCTGCCGAGCGCAGCGAAGGCAGCACCCACTTGCGATCTAGCGGGCCCGCAGGGCCCGCCTAGCTACCATTTAACAAATAATACTGCGAGTAGTGCAGCGAGCCGGCAAGGCGAGCGAAACGGGGGCGCTTACCCCCGCCGCGTCGCTTTGCAACATATTAGCCTCTACTCTATTAGTACGATATTATTTGGCCCCCGCGTAGTAGCAGCTATAGCAGAGGCCGCCGAGCCATACGGTAGCACTGCGAGTAGCGCATACTGACATCGAGAGCTGGGCTTGCACTACTACTTAGTATAATAGTAGTGCGGCGAGCTTGGCTAAACATGAAGTCATAGTAAGCGATAGCCGCGCATAGTTCGTTGTAGCAGTACGTAGGAGTGCAGATATAAGCGATAGCAGCACGTAGTAAGCGATCTGGACCTATAGTTAGCAATAGCAGCACGTAGAAACTATAGAAGCACGTAGTAGGTGATAGCAGCGATGGAGTAAGCGATAGCAGTGCGAGTACAGTTAGCGCACTTCTGCCCACGTAAAGTTTACGATGATACTTTTGGGATGGATACATCATAGCTTCAGCGGGCTTGGCGTCTATCTTGCGAGGGCATTTAGCTACATTATCTTATGTATGCTTTATATATCGTTAATGCAAGTGTTCAGCATAGTGACAAATCGATATTTAGTGCACACAACGTGGATGTTACCCTGCCGGGTTTTGCGAACATTTTATTAAGTCGCACATACTCGAATGGCAAATACAGTGGGCGGCATTATCATTGCGCAGTGTGTACTTTGGCGATAGAATGTGAAGTTTTTTTTACATTTAGCATTTTTAGCTACTCTTGGTAGTATGCAACTGCTAATGTGCGCCACGTAGTAGAATAGAAAAGTCATGATTGCTTTTACTTAAGTAGTAACAAACTACTGGGTTTATGACAGCCTATGTAGATATGAGCGCGGCCCACGTATAAATTATGTTAACATTAACGTAGCATCCAGCTCATGAACCCTACCAAGTGCAGAATGGTAGCACGATAGATACACGGTGTTTTTTTTTTACTGAGGAACATTAGCCCGAAACATAATGCTAAGTAAAAACGAGTGAAACCCGCACTGCGAGTTTTGGAGGGTTTAGACAACTCGATATAATAGCACGTCCACATACTTCTTTGACTATAACGTCAATAACACATTATTGATCTTCCTTACCACGGCACGTAACACATGCCAACGTTTATTACGTTTATTGCTACTATCTTCACAATAAGCACATATTGGGTTAGATATATATCCTGATACTCCGCGGCGACTTTGTTGTCGTGTTAACTTATTACGTTGCAGTAGACCCGGTTTACAACAAACTCCGTACAATACAGAATGCTTTTCTTTAGCACGTTGCAACATGCATCTATTCATGATGCCTCTGACGTGGGGATATTTTTACTAAGCTCATACCGGCCACGTAACCACAGTAGAGTACTGTCCGCACAAAACACTTTTCTACATGCACGATCTAAACGAAAACCAGTTGAACTTGACAAAACCACCGGAGTGGAGGGAATGTGGGACAACCCAGGACCGTAAAAATAGACAATGTTTTACCCTGCCAGAGTTACTTTGAGTAGATGTGCGCGGTGTGGGAATAGTTTATTAACTTATATCAACCACGTAACGCTACCAGAGTGAACTTCCAACATAAAAAACTTGGCCGTTGATACAGCCCATGTTTTTAAACGGGCTAGGGTTGTAAGCATATTGAAAACAAGTAAGAAATCTCAAACATGGACAAACATGTTCGGCTTGTGGGACGGGTGTCATGGCCGCCAACAACACTGCAAAGCCCATGGGATAAGGTGACCTTAAGCTGCCAAACGTTGCTCTGCGCGGGCTTCAAACCCTCTGAAGACCGACCCCGCGTTAAGCAGGGAATACCATGGCCAGCCACGGCACGGGGTGAAGTTTACAGGCTCCTCGTGCCTTTTAAATGCTGCTGGCGTCGATTTTGCTCAGACGCTCCTGATAGATTTGAGTCAATTTCACCCCCTCTGGCCGAAAACATGGGCGCTATATTTTCCGAAAAAACTTCTTTTTAACAGCACAGAATCGATCGTTAACATTTCAAACTTAACAAAGCCCATCGAAGCGAAGCGGAGGTGGGCGGCCCTTACTACTGCAGCTAATCACAAAACCTCCCGCCGCGTAGCGGCGGCGCTCGGCTAGTCCTAAGAATCAATCAGACCGTCGTGTCCGTCACAAAATCGTCACGCTTATTCACTAAGTACGAATCCCACTAAGTCCGATTTTCTGCCGAGCGCAGCGAAGGCAGCACCCACTTGCGATCTAGCGGGCCCGCAGGGCCCGCCTAGCTACCATTTAACAAATAATACTGCGAGTAGTGCAGCGAGCCGGCAAGGCGAGCGAAACGGGGGCGCTTACCCCCGCCGCGTCGCTTTGCAACATATTAGCCTCTACTCTATTAGTACGATATTATTTGGCCCCCGCGTAGTAGCAGCTATAGCAGAGGCCGCCGAGCCATACGGTAGCACTGCGAGTAGCGCATACTGACATCGAGAGCTGGGCTTGCACTACTACTTAGTATAATAGTAGTGCGGCGAGCTTGGCTAAACATGAAGTCATTGTCGTGTAGGAACACGCGCTAAAATATATGTTGCACAATTCCCCACCAACAACACCCACTCAGTATCGATGACTCAATGGGCTTGTTAGGGTTAGAACCTGAAGGCCCAGGAACTTTCCCTTGCACCGGGTTGATGTTTCCTCTGTGCACCGTGTTTCCGCTTAGTCAACTGACGGAAACCCAGCGTCACTAGCCACGAGCACAGGTTAGCACGCTCTCACACGCAAATATACCTCGCAGGCCCTCAGAAAGGAAGGGTCCCAGCCAGTCACGGCTTGATACGAGGGTGCCGGAGCTATACTCCGGCGGGAAGGATAAAGGGAGTGCGCTCTCGCTCCTCCACTACTCGGCGATGACTCGCCCTTCGTATACACGGCCACTTCTCTACTACTCTTGGCCTGACCACGGGTAAACGCACGCTACGATACTAGCAGGCGCGTCCACCGACAGTCATAATCCTACCAACAGGTTTATCCAACTGCTACGGGAACTCACCGATAGCCCGGACGTCTTCCTTGAGTGGTTGGGAGGAAAAGCTGTTCTGTTGTTGTTGCCCAAAGGGCTTATCTGTTCTATCTTCTCTTTCCTATGGTTCAATACAAATATCTAGTCTAGACGCGTCCGTTTTGGATCTTCCTGGGTAACCACCCGACTCTTCGACGGCTCGGATGGCTGCCCGACGACTCGAAGAGTCGCCTTAGGTTCGTATCCCGGCCAAAGTTCGCGGTAGGTTCGGGTCGAACTTGAAGCTCCGGACTTCGAGCGTGGGCGCTGACGAGCCTTCGTCACCGGTCCGATCTGGCCAATCAGCAGTCGTCGAACACCGTCGAATGATTGGTGACGTGCCTCGACTCGCCAGTTGAGTTGACGCCGAATGCCGCGGGGCTGCCGTTAGCTCTCGCGCAGCATTCCCGATACCACAACTGCCCCCACCGTGTCGCGAGCCGCGGTGCTTGGTGAGCGTCAGGGTGCTTCTGGTGTCTGCGCGCTACCACGGTCGGGTCTTCGCGCGCCGCGAAAGCTGCTCTGTCACGTGCGTTCCGCGCGCTCGGCGTCGATCCTGCTGACATGGTAAGTGTTGCGTCTGGTCTCGTCTTGTGCCGTCGACTGCTTCGTCCTCACCCGTGCGCTCTTGTCTGGCTTGTGGCAGTCTCCTGTTGCGTCGAGACCTGGTGGCCGCAGCTCCGGCCATGCTTCCGCTGCATCTTCGCCAGCTCGGTCGTCGTCCACTGCTGGTGCTGAGTCGACGGCTACCGGTGCCTCGCGTCCTGGCGATGCCGCACAGGTGTGTATCCTGTCTCTGCATGCGTCCCTCTTCTTTTCACGTGTGCTGATGTTGTTCCTGTTGATACGCCTGCGTGTAACTGCAGTCTGCTGGTAGCATGCCTCCGCGATCGCTTGGCGAGGCTGGAAGTGGCCACGAGTCTTCGGGAACACCGTCAACCTCTCGTCCTGGATCCCCTGGTGCTTCTCAACCTGCTCCCGACAACTCGTGTGGCCGTGGTCAAGTTATGCGTCGCGATGCCCTCGAGCAGATGGTCCGCGATGCTTGCGATGAGTCGTCGGAGCGCGTTGTGGCGGTGCTGGGTTCGAAGCTGGACTCTCTTGGTCGTCTCTCGGTAAACCTGCAGCTGGGTCCGAACATTCGTGGTGACCGTCGCATTGAATCTCGTCTGGCATCGGCCCGAAACCTGGACGAAGTGGTCGCTGCTGCGACGCCGAACATGGATGTTGGCGATGGCACGACGCTGGATATGGCCAACATGCGCGCCCGGCTGCACTCTGCTGAGTCAGCGCAGGCTGCTGCAGAGAATCGGTTGCGGGCGCAGACGTACTCGTTGGAGAACCATCAAGTGTTCTTGGAGCACGCGAATCGCGAGATCGCGCAGCTGAAGAAAGAAGTCACGCGGCTCCGCCAGCTGGAGGCACTCAACACCGCTGAGCTGGAGAAGGCTCAAGCTGCGGTGGATGCGTACGAGGAGTGCTCGGAGCGTCAGGAGAACCGCGTCAGAGTTGCCGAGGACTCGTGTGCTCGACTCCAGGCCCAACTGAAGCGGGGGCAGGAGGTCTTCAAGGCTACCATTGCCGCGACGACAGCTCAGAGCAAGCGTTTGCATGATCTGCTGGCCCGCTCGGACGCCGCCGATGACACCGCGCCAGCTCGCCTCCGCCGCCGTAATGAGGATCTTGAAGAGCAAGTGAAGCGGCTGACGCGCGCCAACAAGACCCTCCGTGCTCACGTGCTGCTGGAGGAGATGGATCCGGACGTTCTGGTTCTCGCAGTTGACGGTCCGTGATCGTCTTGTCGTCACTCGGTTGACTCGTTCACTGACTTGTTTCGATGACTCGTTTTCCGCGCAGGTATCTCGACTGGTGAATTGAACTGGGACTTGCTGGATATCAGTCCGGACACGCTGTTGGTGCTGCAAAAGCAACTCCGCCGGGCCGATCGATCCAAGGCAGATGAAGCCATCGCTGAAGACTTGGCACGGACTGCGTTCGCGCTGACTGACTCCATCGGGGATCCCGAGCGGAAGGGCGCTCCGGCTGGCGCCAACAAGACTACTCCGGGGACTTCTGCAACTGCTGTCAAGAAGTCTCGCACGTCGCGTCGGTCCTCCTCTTCTCCTCGGTCTTCGACTCGAAAGAGACCTCGCGACGACTCGGGCACCGTCAGTGCTGCGGCGTCTCCGGCTCGGGCGAGTCGTTCAGGTCCAGGACCCGCAGAACCTCTGTCGAGTCATCGGCTGGGTCATCAGCGCCACCATCTCCCGTTCGGAAGCCGTCTGAGAAACCCAAGAAGTCGCCCAAGAAGAGGAAGGTATCCCGCTGGGCTCGTGATCGCTCTGCGTCAGCGCCTCGGGACCCTCCAGTCATCGCGCGCTTCGTCGGCCCTAGCGTCTCCCCGCCTCGGAGTCCTGCCCCTGACAATGTGGTGGCTGCGTCTTCTGCTGCCGTTTCTGCGCCACCTGCTGCTTCTGTCTTCAATTCCGATGGAGATTCGCAAGTTCGTGGCTTGAGTCATCGGGATGATTACCAAGAGCCCGATAAGCAGTCAGGCCCAGTCGAGCAGTCTTCGGGGGTGCTTCAATGGTTCGAAGAAGATTCGGACGCTGGACTGACGGAGGTCTGGTCGACGACTCGGTGGTTAAGGACAGCGCTGTTTCTGCTGACGAGGAGGAACCTGACGAGTGGGAAGGAGAGCGCGTTGAGGTGGTGGCAGTGATTCCAGCTCCCCAGCCTGAGAACGTGGGGTCTGTGCCTTCTCCACAGGCTCCTGCAAGTCTGTCGTCGTCGGCTTCCGCTGGTCCTGCTTCATCTGCGCAAGCTTCGTCTCTTGGCAGCCTTGGGTCATCAGCACCTGCCTCAACTTCGTCTCCTGCGCCGGCGTCGCCTCCTGCTGACGATGAATCCTCGGCTGTTGTCCGCTCTCCGTTGTCCGCGCCGGCTTCACCTCCTGGCAGCACTGAGTCGTCGGCATCTGCTCCAACTTCGTCGTCGGCGCTGGCTTCACCTCCTGCCAGCGTTGAGTCGTCGGCACCTGCCCAGATCGCTTCTACTGCTCCTGTCGAGTCGACGGATCCTCCGGCTGATGTTTCCCCGGCTGTCGGGTCGACTGATGCGGGCTCCCGGGGCGTCTCGACGACTCGTGCTAAGGGCAAGAAGCCGGCCAAGCCTCGTCGTAAGCCTACCGGACACAAAGCTGTCACTTCAACTCCCGGGCCACGCTCACGTTCTGCACGCTCTCGGTCTGCTCCGTCGCCAGTCCAAGATATGCCGCTGGTAGCTCGGTACTCCAAACAAGTGCTGAACTGGGCTGCCCCGTATTTAGCTCCGGAGTTTCGGTTCCCAGGTGCCTCCAAGTGCTGGACCCAGATCCTGAACTTTGAGCTTCCAATTCCAGTCCCTAAGACGGCCCGCGTTGCTGCTACGGCTGCGGGAGTCAAGGCGTTCAAGGATTTCAAGAATCCTAACCACCCTTGGCAGCAGCTCCGCCGGCGTTTCCCGGAGCACGCGTGCTTGTTTAACACGCATGGATTTGACCCTTCCGTCAAGGTCTCTCAGCGTGCGCCCCGGCGACTCGAGTCAACGGGTATTGGAGTAACTTCCGAGGGTATGGTGATCCTGAGGACATCGACCTTGGGTTCTCGAATTGGGAGCGTTATCACTGGATCCCTGCCCCGCGGTGGAGAGTTGCTTTCTGAGTGTTTACCAGGCGCTGGAGAGTACTGATTGGTCCCCTGCAAAGAAGGCCCGAGTTCGTGCGGAGCTGGATGAGGCCAAGGCTGAGTGGTTGTCGTATGCTGGTGAGCGGAACCGACGCTGGGATCGGTATCGGGCCAAGATCGTCTACCAGATCTGGCGGTGGTTCGTCAGCAAGGAGCCGAAGTTTGCTGCTCTCCATGTCGAGTCTCTGTTCGAGCCGTCCATGCTGGGGTGTCCTTTCGACAATCTCACATGGCTGCCCAAGACTCTTGACTGGGTCAGCGAGGTTTCAGCGCTGGATGCAGCGGAGCCTTGGCGTAATGGTTGGATGGATGTTCCCGCTCAGCACCCCTACAACACTACGTTCTTCCCTGCAATCCGCAGTTCCCGCTGTTTGTCCCGGCCAACACTACGCGCGAGGAAGTCGGGCGCCAAATCGTCGTCTGCCCTGAGCTCGAGCCAAGCGAGATTGCCGCCGGCTGGGATGCTGACTTCCGTCAACCCGCCCAAGCGTCCGACGAGTCATCGGGTCCTGTGTCAAGCGAGCCTACAGTGCCAGCGGTCGCTGTTGCCGAGGTTCCCGACAACTCGGACCATCTCCAATTGCTGGCACAGGTTGCAGCATCTGCTGAAGGCGAGGACAACTAGGAACGGCGAGTCGTTGGGTGCAGATGTTTGTTTCTTCCAAGCCGCTTGAGTTTTCGTGGTAATAGTCGTAGGTGCGTTCGGCTTGGGGCGTTTTGGTTTTCTTGATTCTTCCTCCAAATCGTCACGTCCAGTTCCAAAATATAAAAATCGTGCAAGTCATCTGCAGTAGTCGTTTTCATCTGCGTGCCTGGGCTGCAATGCCCCAGGTGCAGGTCACAATCGTCCGCAGTAGCCAATTTCGTCTACCCTCCTGGGCTGCGTTGCCCCAGGCGTAGTTCATCGTCTTCGAGTCGTCGCGGGCGAGCTCTAATCTTCATCCGCGACTTGCACCATCTGTAGGCGTTGTTCACTTCGCTTGCGCCTCAAGTAGTCATAGAGAAGGCCTCCACAGGAGAGGTGCGTCACCGGCTCCCACGTGGGCTCGTCTTGGTCAGCCCACTTGATCTTGAATTCACGCATCGAGCGCCCTGTTCTTGTCGACATGGGCATCCGATCATCCAAAATCTCCAGAACCTCGCTCTCACCAGCAAGACTGTCAGGCTCCCAGCTGTCTTCGGGAGTAATTCCTCATCAAAGTCCAGCCTTGAGTCTTCGGTGACGTCGGGTGCCAGTCGAGTCTTCGGGCGGTCTTCGAATTCACTCACCGCCTTCAATCGTGATACATGGACTACCGGGTAAAACCGATAGCCACTTCGGTTCGGCAAATCGAGCTCGTAGGCGTACTCTTCGACCTTTTTCTTGATCCGGAACGGGCCGTGCCATCGATGAGCCAGCTTCTTCGTTAACCCGGGCTTGACGCGCTCCATGTACAACCACACGCGGCTGCCTGGTTCGAAAAGAGACTTCGTCACGTTGCTCGCGGGGTCTGAGCCTGTGGTTTGATTGGTTGGCGGCGTTGTTAGCGACTCGTTCCTGCCAGTCGTCGGGACTGCTGCCTTCTCCTTCCGGCTCAGTGCTTCGTTGTGCTCGCGCGCTCGGCGGGCTTTCTCGGTGGCTTGATACTCCTTGGCCATCTCGATTGCAACCTGGTGTTGTCGATTGACCTCGCGTCGCCAGGTCAGCGCGTCCGACTGTCTGCTAATGCCGCTGCGAAGAGAGGACGACATCGCTTTCAGCGTCGACTGAGCGTCCCATCCGTGGACGAGGAAGAATGGGGTTTCCTTTCGTGTCGTGTCCTGCGAGTTATTGATCGCGAATACTAAACGCTCCACGATCTCGTCCCAGTCTTGCTGGAGTGGGTCTTCGGCGTACACTCTCACGGACTGAATCACTGTCTTCACTGATCGCTCTTGCTGTCCGTTGGCTTGAGGCCGATAACTCAACGTCGCTCGCGACCTTGACTGCATCATTTCGGCAAAGGCCTGGAACACCTCGCTCATAAAACGAGGGTCCCGGTCGTGTCTAACCAACGAAGGCGCTCCGAATCGTCGGTATATGCATTCTTCGAAAGCTTGGGCCACCTTAAGTGCCGTCGTGTCGGACATGGCCTTGGCGATCACAAATCCAGTGAAAGCACATTGGAACAGGAGGAGGGCCGTGTTGCCTCTCCGAGTCATCGGGAGTGGTATCACGAAGTCCATGGACACAATCTGGAGTGGTCGCTCTGCCAAAACGTTGCCAGGAGAATATCCTCGCAACTGTGGCCGGCTTTGCTGGTGCTGCAGTCCGGGCACGACTACACTTGCTACTCGACGTCACTATAGAGGCCAAACCAGTAGTAATCCCGTTTGACTCGCTGGTAAGTTCGCACTACCCTTGGTGCCCACCTTCCAGTGAGTCGTGGCAGTTCTGCAAGACTTCTTGGATCATCGTGGTGGGCACCACGAGACGCAGCTTGGTCTCCTCTTGCTCTCCAGACTTGTCTCGACAACTCGATTTCACGTTGTAGAGTACACCGTCATCGGATAGGACGAACTTATCCGCAATTTTCCAGGCGTCCCGTGCAGCCCTATACCCAAGCTTCTCGACCTCGCCTCGGAGGACTGTCTTCACGTTTGCCCAGCGGAGTTCTTCGTCCTGAGCAGTTGCTATACGCCGTCGCCTCTCCGCTTGGACTTCAACGGGGTCAATGTCTTCTGCGTTAGGCGCTACAGGCGGTGCTTGGGCCGCTTCTGGTGATCGTTCACCTGTGTGCTCCTTGTCGGTTTGAGTCGTCGGTTCTGGTGGCATTTCGGCCACGCTGTCGCCTGCAAATCGGACTCGCTTCGTCTTCGATCTAGCCTGTGAGCGAGTCATCGCCATGATCCTGAAGGGTTCCTCGTTCGCGAAATCAGCGAACGTCTTGTGTTTGGCGACTTCGTAGACGTCCACAATTTGAATAGAGCCTCCCGGAACATGGTTTTGCACCATCGCTTCTTCTGGCGCCGACTCGTAGATCACTTCCTGGATGCGATTCAGTTGGCAGAGCTCTGCCTTTCGACTTTCGCTCAGGACCACCTTCGACGTCTTGGACTCAAGTGTTTCGGACGCCAATGAGTCGGCGGCAGCGTTGAATTCTCGGACCACATGTAGATACCTTACTGTCCGCAGTCGCGCCGTGATCTCCTTGTGGCGACTCAGCTGGTTCATCAGCGACTCCTTCCGGCATGCGATCACCCCTAGGATTGCTGGATCGCGAGCCTCGAGTCCCCAACGATGACCAGTTCTTCGGCGCCATGGTCCAAAGCTGCAAGCACTCCGTTGGTCATGCCCGTGTACTCGGCGAGATTGACAGTCGTCTTCTCGAGGTAAGCGCTCGCTGCAATCACTATTTTCCACTCTGGTAGGCGCCACAAAATCCACGAACAACTGCCATATCCACCATACTTCTCGGTCTTCGCGGAGCCGTCAAAGGAGACCACAAACCCCGTATGAGTCTTCGGGAGACGTGCGTACAGGAGGTTTGGGTCCATGCGAGTCGTCGGCGAGCCCTTCGTTGGTGGAGCAACCAGGTCCAGCGAGTCATCGAGGTCCACAAAGTTGGTTACCGTCGACTGGAGTAGCTGTGAAAACACGCAGTCCTTCTCCTTCACGCGCTGGACGATTAAGTGCCACGGGGAAAGCAACACGGCGAATTGCACCGCCCTCCCGAAGAGTGACTTAGACTTGGTGATCCATTCCAACGTAGAGAACCGCGTGTACACGCGAATTGTCCGTCCCGCTAGCTGGGTGTAGCACGTCTTCAGGAGCTGGAGTAGAGCCAACACCTCCTTCTCGGCAGGGTGGTAGTTCATCTCTGCGTCCTTCAAGACGCGACCACAGAAGCGCACGGGGTGCAGTTTCTCGTCGTGCATCTGGAGCAGTGTCGAACTGAGTGCCCACTCGTTGGCGTACAACATTACGTGCACATCCTTCTGCCTGTCGAAGTGCCGGAGTATCGGCGCCGCCGCGACCTTCTGCTGAAGAGCATGGAAGCTGCGGCGGGCTACAGCGAGGTCACCCCGGGCGCGAAGTCGTCGTCCTTGAGTTGGTACAGCGCGGCTCCGTAGACGGCGAAGTCTTGGATAAACCGGCTGTAGTAATTCAGCGCCCCGAGGAAGGATTGCATGCCCTTTTTCGTGCGAGGGAACGACAGCTTCATGATTGCATCCAGTTTCTTAGGGTCTGCCCGCATCCCATCCCGCGAGATCTCGTGGGATAGGAAATCGACGCGGCCTTGCACGAAAATGCTCTTGGTGAAGCTGACGCTGATCCGGCATTCCTCAAACCGGCTCAAGAGTCGGTCCAGCGTTGCGAGGCAGTCTTCGAAACTCTTGCCGCCGAAACAGATGTCATCCACAAACGATCGTCGGTCGAAGATTGGGACCAGCGACGACTCGTCGGGTTCATTGGTCGCAAACATGTCTGCCTCCGGGCTGTTGATCAACTTCAGGACTGGGTCCAGTCCCCGCGAGTCGTCGTGAGCGGCTGCAAACTTCGTGCGAGTCGATGCGGAAGGGTCCTGCAAGTGTCCCGATGACTCGAGTCGTCGGACACGCGCTGATTCGGCTTCTGCAACGCTCATCCGTTCCGCAAAGGCCTTCCAACCTCCCTTCGGTTGGACGTGGCCCAACAACGCGTTGTCGATCATGCGCTGGTAAATCATCGGAGCGTTCTTGAGACCGAATGGCATGCGAAGCCACTCGAAGTGCCCAAGCGGGCAGACAAAGGCCGAGATCTTGCGTGCTCGCAGTGTCATCATGATGGCCCAAAGCCACTCGCGGCATCGAGCGAGCAAAACCAGAGGTACGCCTCTAGATCGGTCAGCAAGTCATCGACGAGTGGCATGGCGTATTCCATGACCGCGGTGATGGCATTGACCAGCTTGTAGTCGATGCATAGTCGAATGTCGATCCCATTCTTTTTCAGGACGATGACTATCGGTGATGCCCACGGGCTGTCCGAGAAAGCCACGAGTCCAGCCTTGAGCAGCCCTTTCAGCAGCTCATACAGCTTCTTGAGATGCCGTAGTGGTATCCGCCGGGCTCGTTGCTTGATCGGCGCGTGCCCTTGCACGTCTATGTCGCAGACCACCCCATATGCTGGTGGTGGTAATGCGTTACCGCTTGCGATCATGATTGGCTCATGGATCTTGAGCACCTTGATTAGATCGTCCTGTTGCAGCGCCGACAACTCGGGGCTCCGCACATTGTCTGCGTCGTAGTCCAGCGTGGTCGTGGCGGCCTCGGACAAGTCCGGGAGGAATGCCAGCTCATGCGCATAGTCTTCCAGCCCGATGTCTGCCGCGAGGTGCTCGAAGGAGTCAGCGGCGTCTCCATTTACGGCCTCAGTACCTTCCGTGCTCAAGACCCGGAAGACACACATGAATGTCTGTTCGAGTTGTGTCAGACCGGCTTCGATATCCACGTTCGAGTTGGATCGAGTCGTCGGGGCTCCGTCCTCAGCTCTCTTTGGCACCGTAGGTTCGTCCACGCTGGTCCCCGACGACTCGTTCCCCCCAGCAGGACATTCAGACGTCTCCAAGGTAGCTGCTCCTACTCGAGTGTTGTGGGTCACCCTGTCGAGTCGTCGACGGCTGCAACTATTCGCTGCGCAACTTCTTCTGGCGCGGACTCTGGATCATTGCCCACTGGCAAGCCGTCAGAGTCTTCACCCTGTCGCTGTCGGACGACTCAGAGCCCTGCTCGTCTTGAGAGTCTTCGGGAGGTCGTCGGAGTAGTCCGGTTGGAGTGGGGTACTCCGGTCGGTCCACCGCCGATGGCTGGGTGGCAAGCCATTGAGCGTAAAGCTCGGCTTCCCACTTGAGCAGCGTCTTATCCTGGCAGCTTCATAGGCAAGAACTTGCCATTCACGATACTTGTCGGACTCGAGTCGCACATATCCTTCAGACTTCGGCAACGACCCGATTGGTACCCACACCACGAAGGTCGTGAGCCGGACAGATTGTGAGCCGGTTGTCAAGGTTCGTCAGTCGGATCCGCTGCGGGCGTCCCCTGTGGAATCGCTTAACCGTAGGGATGAGCTTGTCGGTTCGTCGGATCCATGGCACGTGAGTCGTCGGGGACGGCCGCTCCCGCTGCAGCCGAAACTCTCTCCATTCACGGCCGGGTATCTGCAACACATCGACCGGACCTCCGTTGACGTGGACTCCTTCGGGCTCATCCACCATGTTCTGCGTCTTGATTAGCGGGATCATTACTTCGTCCGGGAGCTTGGCTGCTGCATTGAAGAGGTCCAACCGGATCCCTGCCGGGATCATGAAGTCGGTGCCCAACACCACGTCGACCCCGGCATTATGGTCGATAATCCACATCTCAAAAACGTAAACACGTTCCCATCCGAGCGTAATCTTCACCGATGCTCTCCGAGTCGTCGTTGCCTTGCCCTTGGTGATACCCTGACTTCCATACACCGGCCATGGTCGGGAATGTCCTTGATCCTCAGCCGGTTGGCATACTTCTCGGAGATAACACTGACGTTCGCTCCAGTGTCCAGCAAGATCCGCGTTCGCGAGTCGTTGACCGCTCCGTTCACCAGGGTTCTCATTCGCACTCGTCGGTCGAATTTCTGCGCCGACCACCATCCCATACGTTCTCCAGGAAGGAGGCGTACTTCCACGTCGAGTCGTCGGCGCGATGTTTCCTGCACTGCACTTGTCACCCAGTCTTCGGGAGTGTCTTCAATCGCTTCTTCTTCACTTTTCTTACTCAATTCACCCCCACCGAGGTTCTCACCTCTCTCCTTTTCAAATTCAGTCGCGTTCACCCATGTACCTCGTTCATCATCCGGCCATTCGCACTTGCCCACAAAAGCGTAGATGCACTCCGCTTCGACTGCAGGCTCGGTTAACTGTGGCAGCCCGATTGGGACCAACCCAGTTTCAGTTGGCGGGCTGCTTAGTTTAAATGGTCCGTGAAGAGGAGGGTCTGGAGCTCAGGGGTGAGGTCCTTCTTGTCCACCTTGTTGCGGACAAGCTTGGTGAGTTCTTGGAAGACCTCACACCGGCCCGCGTCATGCACTTGTTTGCACAACTTACAACGCCGGTTGCAGAAATGGGCCGAGTGGGAGAGACCGCCACCGGCAGCGCAGGGACCGTACTGGCGTCGCCGATTGTCGCGGCCATCCCGGCTCTGGTATCGGTTGTCCCGGCTGGTCTCCCGGCTACTCTGATCGCGTCGGGGAGGCCGGTTGTCGGACCTGGCGAACGTGCCGTCGGCTGCCGCGCGTCGTTCATTCTCGTTCGCCGCAGCCACGTAGTGGTCGCTGCCGTCCGAGGAGTAACCATCGTGTCCGCCTTCATCCGAGTACCACGAGTCATCGGAGCCTCGCTCGCTGGCAGCGTCGCTGTCGCTATCGCCGTCGAACTGCTGGCGCGGGCTGTCGCGCCCGGTCGAGGTGCTTCTGGCGTCCCGTCCTTGCAGCTCAGCGACTATGTCTTCCACTGATGCGTCAGCCAGGGTCACGCGGGGACGTTCCTAGAGTCGTCGCGACGACGCTCATAATCTCGTTCGCGTCGGTCTCCACGGCTGTGGCCAGTGCGCGGGTCATCGCGACGGTATCCATCTCGGGCGTCGTGGCGGCGCCGGTCATCTCGGCGGCGCGAGTCATCGGGACGCTTGTCATCACGTCGGCGTGACGGATCTCGAACTCTGGATCGCGACCCCGAAGACTCGCGTGAACTCTGTCGTTCTTCGACCTTCAGCATTTCGATGATCATCTCTTCCAGCTCGTGGATGTCCTTGATTCGCAGAGGGGCGAGTCGTCTCTCCAGCTTACGATCACCGCAGGTCTCCAGGAAGCGCTTGACGTGGTCCTTCGCCTTGCGGCCACCGTTCTCGAACTGGACGCCTGCGTTGCGGGCGTACCCGTTGAGTCGATTCAGGTAGTCGCAGACGTGCTCCTTGTCGTCACGCTTGGCTGAGTAGTAGCGGGATTCCGCTGACTGGCTGAACTGGGAGCAGTAATAGCGGATGAAGGCCTCGCTCAGCAATGTCCACGTGCGCTTGGTCTTCTTGGTGAGTTGTCGGTGCCAGTGCACCGCACCGTCTCTCAAGCGGAGCTCGAAAGGCATGCACCATTCGTTGGGCGGCGCGTGGGTACCTTTCATCTCGTACACAAACGCGCGCAGCCACTGCATCGAGTTCTCGCTCTTGTTGCGAGCGCCCGAGAACGTCGGGATCTGCCCCAGGGGTCGGTGCATCGCCACCTCAAGCCTCGGCGTCGGGTTCACGGTCTCTGCGTTGCTCACCTCTCGGATCTGTCGCAGATATTCGTCCATTTGTGCACCTCCGTCTCCCGTGAAGTCATCGTCGTCATCCGATGAGTCGTCGGCGTACCGGGACTTGCGGCTTGAGCTTCGTCCGGCGCTTCGTAGACTGTTCCTGGTCACTTTGAGTCGTCGGCACCACGCGCAACTCGTTCACTACGAGTCGGCGCGGGTGGAGTGACCATATGGGAATCCTGGAAGTACGGCGATCGTTCGCCTGATGTACTGAACACTCCTCCAGTCGCTGGCTGAGCCGAGGTACCGCGTTCAGTCTTCTTCGGGGTTCTTGGGAGCGGGACGCGCGCTGGATTAGAGCCGCCCCCGTTGGTGCGAGTCGTATTCGGCTGGTCTAGGTGAAGGGGTCACCCCAAAGGCAGTACACAGCTTCTTCTTCCATTGCCAGAGCTCGGCTCCGGCTTCCGCGGGCAGGAAACTCTCCAGCGTCGACGGCGACGGTGCAAGCGTGGCTCGAAGACCCAACGCTTTCAGGAACATCACCGTATCCTTCGCCACCTGCTCGACAGTGACCGCATTCACCGGTCGCGCCAGCTCGTAGCTCAGGTCAGCCCACACAGCTTGGCGGATCATGCGCGGCTCGAAGAGTCGGCCCCATTCGCTCGCTCGCATCGCTTCAAAGCACCGGCCGAGCACCTTGTTGGCCGCCGGGGTATCTCCATTCATCGGCGGCCGGTTGCCTGAGGTTTGCTCGGTCACTTGGGTCGTCAGCACCGGCGATCTTGAGTCGTCGGCGTTGCCTTCGAACTCTTCCATGTCATCATACGCTGGCTCTGGGCCATCCACATCATCCAGTTCGTCCGCGAGGTTGCGCGAGACGGGTGGCACGTCGTCTTCCGACTCGCTCGCGAGACTTCGCGCCAAAGAGCGCGAGCCCCCGCTGCGCCCCGCGGACATCACTGCATCTTCCGGAGTCTCGGGTGTCACCACCGCTGGCGCAGGCGCCTTCTCCTCCAGGTAATCGTCGTATTCTTCCTCCATTCCTTCATCCTTGGCGTCGGATCCAGTCATCGACTCGTCGAAGCTGACGTGACGCTCAGCAATCGGGTCGAGTTGCGGCGTGATCAGGGCCGCCGTCGAGTCGTCGCCACGCGTTCCGCCGGACTTCATCGGAGTTGCTGGTACCGCCGATTGAGATCCTTTCGCCATCTTCGTCTTCTTCTTCTTCCTCCTCTCAGTTGTTGCTCGTAAAGTCAGTTGACCTGCAGTAGCACGAGACACAGAAGGTCACACCAATCCCGGGTCGCGGCACCAGTTGTCGTGTAGGAACACGCGCTAAAATATATGTTGCACAATTCCCCACCAACAACACCCACTCAGTATCGATGACTCAATGGGCTTGTTAGGGTTAGAACCTGAAGGCCCAGGAACTTTCCCTTGCACCGGGTTGATGTTTCCTCTGTGCACCGTGTTTCCGCTTAGTCAACTGACGGAAACCCAGCGTCACTAGCCACGAGCACAGGTTAGCACGCTCTCACGCAAATATACCTCGCAGGCCCTCAGAAAGGAAGGGTCCCAGCCAGTCACGGCTTGATACGAGGGTGCCGGAGCTATACTCCGGCGGGAAGGATAAAGGGAGTGCGCTCTCGCTCCTCCACTACTCGGCGATGACTCGCCCTTCGTATACACGGCCACTTCTCTACTACTCTTGGCCTGACCACGGGTAAACGCACGCTACGATACTAGCAGGCGCGTCCACCGACAGTCATAATCCTACCAACAGGTTTATCCAACTGCTACGGAACTCACCGATAGCCCGGACGTCTTCCTTGGAGTGGTTGGGAGGAAAAGCTGTTCTGTTGTTGTTGCCCAAAGGGCTTATCTGTTCTATCTTCTCTTTCCTATGGTTCAATACAAATATCTAGTCTAGACGCGTCCGTTTTGGATCTTCCTGGGTAACCACCCGACTCTTCGACGGCTCGGATGGCTGCCCGACGACTCGAAGAGTCGCCTTAGGTTCGTATCCCGGCCAAAGTTCGCGGTAGGTTCGGGTCGAACTTGAAGCTCCGGACTTCGAGCGTGGGCGCTGACGAGCCTTCGTCACCGGTCCGATCTGGCCAATCAGCAGTCGTCGAACACCGTCGAATGATTGGTGACGTGCCTCGACTCGCCAGTTGAGTTGACGCCGAATGCCGCGGGGCTGCCGTTAGCTCTCGCGCAGCATTCCCGATACCACATCATAGTAAGCGATAGCCGCGCATAGTTCGTTGTAGCAGTACGTAGGAGTGCAGATATAAGCGATAGCAGCACGTAGTAAGCGATCTGGACCTATAGTTAGCAATAGCAGCACGTAGAAACTATAGAAGCACGTAGTAGGTGATAGCAGCGATGGAGTAAGCGATAGCAGTGCGAGTACAGTTAGCGCACTTCTGCCCACGTAAAGTTTACGATGATACTTTTGGGATGGATACATCATAGCTTCAGCGGGCTTGGCGTCTATCTTGCGAGGGCATTTAGCTACATTATCTTATGTATGCTTTATATATCGTTAATGCAAGTGTTCAGCATAGTGACAAATCGATATTTAGTGCACACAACGTGGATGTTACCCTGCCGGGTTTTGCGAACATTTTATTAAGTCGCACATACTCGAATGGCAAATACAGTGGGCGGCATTATCATTGCGCAGTGTGTACTTTGGCGATAGAATGTGAAGTTTTTTTTTACATTTAGCATTTTTAGCTACTCTTGGTAGTATGCAACTGCTAATGTGCGCCACGTAGTAGAATAGAAAAGTCATGATTGCTTTTACTTAAGTAGTAACAAACTACTGGGTTTATGACAGCCTATGTAGATATGAGCGCGGCCCACGTATAAATTATGTTAACATTAACGTAGCATCCAGCTCATGAACCCTACCAAGTGCAGAATGGTAGCACGATAGATACACGGTGTTTTTTTTTACTGAGGAACATTAGCCCGAAACATAATGCTAAGTAAAAACGAGTGAAACCCGCACTGCGAGTTTTGGAGGGTTTAGACAACTCGATATAATAGCACGTCCACATACTTCTTTGACTATAACGTCAATAACACATTATTGATCTTCCTTACCACGGCACGTAACACATGCCAACGTTTATTACGTTTATTGCTACTATCTTCACAATAAGCACATATTGGGTTAGATATATATCCTGATACTCCGCGGCGACTTTGTTGTCGTGTTAACTTATTACGTTGCAGTAGACCCGGTTTACAACAAACTCCGTACAATACAGAATGCTTTTCTTTAGCACGTTGCAACATGCATCTATTCATGATGCCTCTGACGTGGGGATATTTTTACTAAGCTCATACCGGCCACGTAACCACAGTAGAGTACTGTCCGCACAAAACACTTTTCTACATGCACGATCTAAACGAAAACCAGTTGAACTTGACAAAACCACCGGAGTGGAGGGAATGTGGGACAACCCAGGACCGTAAAAATAGACAATGTTTTACCCTGCCAGAGTTACTTTGAGTAGATGTGCGCGGTGTGGGAATAGTTTATTAACTTATATCAACCACGTAACGCTACCAGAGTGAACTTCCAACATAAAAAACTTGGCCGTTGATACAGCCCATGTTTTTTAAACGGGCTAGGGTTGTAAGCATATTGAAAACAAGTAAGAAATCTCAAACATGGACAAACATGTTCGGCTTGTGGGACGGGTGTCATGGCCGCCAACAACACTGCAAAGCCCATGGGATAAGGTGACCTTAAGCTGCCAAACGTTGCTCTGCGCGGGCTTCAAACCTCTGAAGACCGACCCCGCGTTAAGCAGGGAATACCATGGCCAGCCACGGCACGGGGTGAAGTTTACAGGCTCCTCGTGCCTTTTAAATGCTGCTGGCGTCGATTTTGCTCAGACGCTCCTGATAGATTTGAGTCAATTTCACCCTCTGGCCGAAAACATGGGCGCTATATTTTCCGAAAAACTTCTTTTTAACAGCACAGAATCGATCGTTAACATTTCAAACTTAACAAAGCCCATCGAAGCGAAGCGGAGGTGGGCGGCCCTTACTACTGCAGCTAATCACAAAACCTCCGCCGCGTAGCGGCGGCGCTCGGCTAGTCCTAAGAATCAATCAGACCGTCGTGTCCGTCACAAAATCGTCACGTTTATTCACTAAGTACGAATCCCACTAAGTCCGATTTGCTGCCGAGCGCAGCGAAGGCGGCACCCACTTGCAATCTAGCGGGCCCACAGGCCCGCCTAGCTACCTACTAACAAATAACACTGCGAGTAGTGCAGCGAGCCGACGAGGCGAGCGGAACGGGGGCGACCGTATTACCCTCGCCGCTAGATTAATTATTGTTATTAGCACCCTTTACGATATTAATGAGCGTACGGTAGCAGCAATAGCAGGGTGAGTACAGTACGTTTGAGGCAGCGATAGCTGGGCCTACCCTGCTACTAAGTACAATATCAATGTAGCTCTATTATAAACACATAGTAAAGGGATGGCAGTGCATAGTGAGTTATAGCAGCACGTAGTCATCGCTAGGAGCGAATAGTCAAGCGATAGCAGCACGTAGTAAGCGATCTGAACATATAGTTAGCGATAGCAGCACGTAGCAAGCGATCTGATCGTATAATTAGCGATAGCAGCACGTAGAAAGCTATAGGAGCACGTAGTAAGCGATTGCAGCGACGTAGCAAGTGGTAGCAGTGCGAGTACATGTTGCCCAAGGTAAGCTGAAGGTGGATAATCTATTTACAGAGCCTAGCTTATTTTCACGATATATGTCTGGGTATAAACACTTTATAGCAACCGAGGTCACTGCATGTCGGTAGGATAACCTGTTCTGAAGATAGTAGATATTTTACTTAAACTGGGGCTGTTATTATGTACGCAGGTTCACATTGACATGCGAAATTAAAATTGCATTGCAAGGCGAGTCTGAAGTGTATCCTCAGCTTAGGCCTACTATAATGCTTTAGGAGTGGACACATTACAGCAGCTGCGGCACTTGGCTATTTTCTAATTCCTACTATCAATTAAAATAGGTCCACTGCGGCAAGGATAGCTACGCTGGTATAGCAACTTGAGCTCTTGAAATGAAATTGCGAAGTGACATTAACGTTCGAGTTCCTACAGCTCAGCTAGGCTCCTCACACTCCTACCGCTGCCCATGGAGCAGCAGCTCCTATACTCGATGCTGCGCTGCTCCTCCAGTCGCTGCTGCTGCACGCCGTCAGCCACTCCTGGCTGTCGCCGCGTGCCTCTCGTCCGCTGCCGTCGCTGCCTCCTGTCTCGCCGCCGCCGAGGCACGCTCCTCGCCTGGTCATTCGCTGAGGGCTCCTGCTCGGAGCCCGTCGCCGAGATTGGCGTCTGCACCGGCGTTACTCTGGGCGCCGAGATCAGCGGCAAGATCGGCAGTCGCTCGCACCGCAGTGTCGTCTGGAAACAGCGCTCTGCTTGCAGCGCTCAACAGCTGGACGTACGACTTAAAATAACTACACCAATGCGAAGTTGGCTTAGTTTAATATAGATGCATGCTACGATATTGATATGGCTCACCGCGTAGTTAGCGATAGCAACACATAGTAAGCGGTGGCAGTGTGCAGTAAGCGATAGCAGCGTGTTCAACAACTATGTTATTGAGCGGATATACATGTAGGAAACAGAATTACTATAGCGTGAGCGTGAACTTTGTAGTTACGCGGTGCAATGTTCTTACCTTCACTTTCTTAGCTACTATTAATGCAGGCGGGCGCTAAAATGCTAATGCATACCGCGTAGTAAAATAATCAGCTGAAATAGCGGTAAGAAAAGAGTGTTGAAGCAGGTCACGTAGAAGTTTGTGCACCCTGCAGCTCAAAAGACATTATGGAGTGCTGATACGACGTTGTATACTTACTAACTGCTCGGTATTCTTATAAGAAGATAGGCTATGCTTAGTAGAGGAAAAACGAAGTCCATACTTTGGGGCTCCATACAGAATGTGGAAAGATAGGTTACAAACTAAATAACAGAGAGCTACGGTAGCATGACAAACTCAATAAAAACACGTAGAGAAACTTATGTTGGCACGCCGTACAACTAAAAATGTTTTACACTGCAACATGCATCTAATCATAGTAACTCTGACGTGGAAATCGATATTTAAGCTGATACCAATCCCATCACTCTGCAGATAGTAATTCCTCCAACCTGTATCAACAAACACAATGGAAAATATTAACAATGGAACTGGATAAAATCCCACCGGAGCGAAGCGGAGGTGGGCGGCCCTCACTACTGTAACCAACCACAATTCCTCCCGCCGCGTAGCGGCGGCGCTCGGCTAGTACATTGACTCTACTGTAATACCTACAGACTAGAGCGTACGGGTAACAACTAATACCCATTTTTACCGATGTGATTAGGTATTAGAGTCAATTTAAAACACATAAAGTGGTGTCCGCCACATATGATTCCCTTTTCCTGGTAGTGCAGCCCAATAGGGATTAATTCGAGGCTTTAAATATGTGGTCCACAGAAAAAGTAGGTACTGGATCAATACAAATTCCAAGTGTAAGGGTCTTATAAATCTAATATTTTGTATCCAAAACCAAAATCGACTTAATTACACAGGTTTTAATACGAAATATAGCAGGTGGAAGCTTAAATGATAGCTTACGTTAACGTTTTGGATGTTATCTGGTTTATTGTGTTAGGATGTACAGGATACATTACTTGAGAAAAGTATCGGCGAGGAAAGTGATCATTTACAGTATGGATGGGACCAACTACTTTAACGTCTATAGAAGCTGTTTTGAATTGAAAATGTCTTGATTAGTTAAAACCTCTAATCAATTGAGCATAGCTCTGCGATCGCGGTGCCCCGCCTATTTAATCTTCAACGTCGGCCTAGTAGAGTCTCTCAGCCCAGTAGTTTGCACAGCCTTCAGCGCTTGAGCTGAATGGAGCAGACCTCCTTCGGTGACGCCGTCATCGTCGTCCCCCGTGATCTTCATGCCGCTCGCTGCGGTTGCCCAATCAGACGTCCACAGCAGTATCAGATGCTGCTGGAGTCCCAGTGGACAGCTTGAGGGGCTACACGCACAAAAATGTTTGGCATATTATCCAGTAGAGTTGATGAGTTCTTCGTAGCAGCGCGCTCGGTGCCACGGCAGCTAGTATGAGCGCGGAGGGTGGGCCCACCGCAGCGACCGAGCAAGCCGCGTTGATAGGTTGCGTGGTAAAATTGATAGATCGGTAGATTGGTAGATACATGTACCAATCTACCGATCTATCAATTTTACCACTACATGTATCTATTGGTAGATACATGTAGTGTTCTTGACAGCAGCGCGCTCGGTGCTACAGCAGCGAGTATGAGCCCGCGGAGGGTGGGGGCCACTGCAGCAGTCGAGCACGAACTGAAAAGTGAGAAGAATCGTAGCATGGCTCGAGACGCGGCGCCAAGTCAAGTTGTTTCAGAACTCTTCTCAATCTTTTTCTGGGAATAATCCATTTTAATACTTTCACGGTGACAGTTGAATATGAGCATACTTTTTTTTAATTTGAATTTGATTTTGATTTTTTGCGGTTTAGTTGGATATCTACCCCAGAGACGCGCACTGCTGCACCTCCGGTCATCTCGCTAGATCTCTAGGATACGAGCCTGTGGTAGGCACCGGATTTTTTAGTTATCATATACTTTGCATCCCTCTTGTTGCAGACTGTTAGTTTTGTTGTTCAAAACGCAATGCGCAGGCGACTGGTGCGCCGCAAATGCGGCGTGCCTAAGTCGCGCGCGCGGGTCGCGTTTGTCGTTTGTATTTGTGCTACCTCTTCAACTAATTGGCTCGGCAGTACAATTGAGTTTGCAATAAGCGCTACCAGCCCAACCCTCTAGTAAATCCGGATATATCAGGCGTCTCGTTCTCACGCTCTAGTCTGTAATCACATCGGTAAAAACGGGTATTAGTTGTTACCCGTCTCGTTCTCACGCTCTAGTCTGTAGATTGTCCGAGCGGATTAGCTGATAAAGCCGCGTTCACGAGAGATTTGAATGGTACTAAATCGGGGAGTATTATGATCTTGTATGGCAATAACAAGGGTATAAATCGGTGTAAGGTTCATAAAATAGGGATGCGTAGTGAACCACCTGCAATATGAGAAACGACCACTTTACCTCAACTAGCTGAATGCTTCGCTCACCTACTACTGATCAACAGTATTGTGAGCATTAAATGCATTTTAGCGTGCAATTAATGAGTACTGCTACCTGTTTAACGAGTAGTGCAAGTATGTATTAGTGCAGTCACCTCTCGTCAAGCAGTAGCGTCTGTCGGTTTTGCTTTAAATCGGACGCCGAATGCCGAGTGAATGTCGGACATTCGGGCCGATAAGCATGCAAATCAGCCGTCCAGGGCTTTATAAACCACAGAGCTGCTAAATCGGCTTGCCACATGGCGTTGTAAGCGCACTAGACCGCTGTGTCAAATCAGAGTACAAATCTTAGTCTGTCGATCTAATTAGGAGGTCCGATTAAGCAAAACCGACCCGATCTAGCTTAATCACATGCTTAACCCTTTTGCGATGGTTCTGTGTAAAACATGGCAAACTAGCATGTTTTACAAAATCGACCCAATCAGAGTGTAGAATGATAATTTTAGCCAGTAAGGGTCGGGGCGGTAGCCGTACTAAAACATGGCTAAGTAGCATGTTTTATATTAGGTACGAATAAAATCCAGTCTTATGTCCGATTTTGGTTTGCGGGTCTCGGCGTAAAACCATGCATCTAGTCATGTTTTACGGTTTTGTATCGGGAGGCTTCCATACAAATTCCAAGTATAAAAACCATCGCAAAAGGGTTAACCGACTGATTTATATCCCAATTAGACAATCTAATCGGTTTCCACAATAATTATTCAGACTACCTATTACTACTACAGACTAGAGCGTGAGAACGCGACGGGTAACAACTAATACCCGTTTTTACCGATTTGATTAGGTATTAGAGTCAATGTAAAACACATAAAGTGGTGTCTGCCACATATGATTCCCTTTTAAATCCGGACATATCTATAGTCTGTAGTAGTAACTTTACTTTCATAATATGTCATATATGATGGATACTTATTGTGCTTTGCAAACCTTTTGTCGTTTTGACTTGGAGCTCTCCTCGATTTATAATAAGTCAAGGTCGATTTAATAAAACGAGGTCAAAGAAAGGGACAGATCGATGTATTTAAGCCGGCCAACAACTCGAGCTACGACAAGCCAAATCAGGGCTCTAGGTCGATCTCCTGGCAGATTTGAGCAGAACGAGACCGATCTACGGCAAATCGATCGCTTTTGCGTTTTCAAAAGCGCAATTCGAGCCGATCTATAATAAATCGAGATTGTCCATGCTACCCCTCTGATTTGTGCCCTGATTTGTGGACCGGCCTTCCTCGATCTAGGCCATAAAACGGGGCGACATTTTATCTGCAAAGCACAATAACTCATGCGTTACACGCACGGCTTCATGCGACACCGAATTAATCCTGCCGGCTGCGCCAGCAGCATACCTTAGGTTACACTTGCTATCTCAGTATTAATCCCCTGCTGGCGCAGCCGGCGTTTCATCACACACTATCGCGGCACGCCTTGCCCGCGCGCGCGCGCATTTGCAGCGTCAAGGCGACGCTGCTCCGGCGTTTCATCCAGCACCATCGCGGCTGAAGCAGCATTGCTGATTTTCTCTGCAGGGCTACAGAAGATTGACACCCGGAGACGACCCTTACACTTCCATTAAGTATACAGATTACTTATGCGGGTAAAGATATATAAACAAGATTCTCAGTTAAGTGTATTTGGGACGAAGTCCCCATTATAATGACTTGGTACCGGTATACCTTTCCTTTCGGCTGCTAGAGAATTGTGAGGCGCCAGGGGCTGCTGTGTCGACTTCGCCTTCTGGCTTCATGAACACGGAACTGTTCGAGGTGTGGGTACAGGTTTTTGCTGGTGCGTTGCCTTAGGCAGTTCAACGCCCTCTTGTCCTCATCCTGGACGGATACGCTTCGCACTACTCAGCAAAGGTGGTGGATGCAGCTGCGCACTTTAGAATTCTGCTCGTATTCCTACCACCAAACGGCACGCACCTCCTGCAGCCTTTGGATGTCGCGGTGTTCTCCACGCTCAAGAACAAGATCCGAAACCTGATCGGCGAGCTGGTTGAGGAAGAAGACAGCGGGTTCTACAGTATCAGCAAGGAGGACGCCATCACCGTGGCGGGCATGGCGTGGAGAGGGGCCAAGATCAGTCGCAACATCAAGCGGGGTTTCAAGGCCTGTGGACTGTATCCACTGTCGTTGGTCAAGATGGGCTCTCGACTCGATGCGTTCGCCCGCAACGGAGCCCTCGTCACGTCCAGCTCGCTGCGTGGCTACAGATGCGATAGATTGTCGAAGATGAAGTCCTGACGCTTCCAGCGCCGCCCCGCATGGACAGCAGCACCAAGCGCAAGCGTGTATCCGTAGGCGGCCGCCTGCTGACACACGACCTGCTGCAAGAGGTGAACGCTGGCAAAGCAAAGGGGTCAAGTGGCGCGCGGAAGAAGTCGAAGCACGTGCAGCAGTGTGTACCTACAGGGTGCGACATCATTGAGTCTGTGTTAGTTTAGACTTGCCACTGTGCGAGTCCATCCTAGACAAACGTAGGCTTCGCCTGGCTAAAGCAACTTACCAATACAATGCAAATGTAGCCATCGCTAGACCCGTACACATGACTAGGCCTGTGGCCGACGAGGAAGGCTTGACGTCACCCAAAACCAGGCTTGCAGAGAGTGGTGCTCATGAGCAGCTACAGCCTGACCTGTACTCGCGAGCGAGCGAAACACCAGAGGCTGCGCTGCTTCTCCAGCGCATGTGGCCGATCTATCAAATCGGGCAGCGTGGACCCCGCCCTGCCGGGTAATTGCACCTCACAGGATTGATCTTGGGCGCTGGCGAGGACGGGGCCGCGAGCTGGGACAGTTGGCCAGCTACTGGACGTTCTTGCGGGGGCGACAGCAGCCTAGGAGCGCAGGGAGAGCCGGCGCTGCGCGCGTCATCCTGGGCGCCTCCCACGTTAGTGCGCGTTTCCTGAATGAGCGTTGTCAAAAGTGGCTACAACTATGTCAAAGAATAACCTACCTTGTAGACTCAAATGCTGCTAGCATGCCCTTCAACGGTAAACCTAAACCTGACCGGCCCCAGGTCGTTGGAGCCTCTACTGATACTGAATCCAAGTCTATTTGCGGCCTCTAATTGGCACGCAGGCAATTTCAGGTTGTCGTACTCGTTGCCATCTCCGTGCTCGAATTTAATTGGATCCTGACTGAGGTGAGTATATAAAAAAAGAGGAGATCAAGGGCTTTTCAAAACTATCACAACTTGTTTCACTTGTGTACTGGATCCCAAGCAGCATTCGTTCGTGTGAACTGCTCGCCAAGCGGCCCTTAATTGGCCGTTCCCTTACCGTATATTAGAGGTCGGCCCATTAGCAACTCGACCTTGAGCTGCTCAGCTAGTCAATACAAATATCATAATCAAGCGACACTTTTTCGAGCACGACACGCACGGCTTCATGCGACACCGAATTAATCTCTGCCGGCTGCGCCAGCAGCATACCTAGGGTACTCTTGCTATCTCAGTGAAATTTATTAAGTACAGTGTTCACGGTAATTCAAAAATAGTCTGTGTTCATTTTTAGTCTCAGTCAGACTATTTAATGTAAATACTGTAAAACCTGTGATTGTGCCCCATGGGTACTCCATTGGTACCCTCCTAGCAAGGGGCACTATTAAAGGGGCGCTAATAAAGGTAATGGGGCACTAGGGATGTCCAACTACAAACAGCACTAAAACATCAGCTTTAGGGATATTTTCACTATAAATTTGATTATTCGACGACAGTATACAAACTTCAAGAGCTAAATAATTGAAATTATGGATTTGATTTGGAAGTGCGCCTAAATACTCATAATTTCGGATATCGTTTAGTGGGTGGGGCACTATCGTAAGTCCCCACTCAGATTCTAATTTTTTGGGGGTACTATTGAAGGGAGGGGGCACAATCACAGGTTTTACAGTATGTCCTGAAATCACTTACAAAAAATAGTCTCAGTCAGACTAATTACCGTAGGTACAGTAGTAAGGGCCCGGCCGAGAGGCCCCATGAAACCTTGTTTTGTAAAGCGCAGTTGTTCATAACAACGCATCTCCTGCGCCTGCTTCGCAGCCGCAGCATCTGCTAAGTTGAAGGAAACTTAGCGCAGTTCCTAGCTGTGCCTTCACTTATCCCTGAGTATTATTAAACAACGTCTGCACAAGAAAAAAAATATGTTTGCGGTGGCGGCGGGTTTTACTCGATGGTTGGGCCACGCGCTACTATTCGCGTCATCCACCTACACTTATTAAAAAAAAAGAAGAAGAAAAAAAAGGTAAGGCGACAAGCACAGTAACGTTGGCAGGCACGATCTTGCCCACCTGCTTGTCTGCGATCTCAAAGTGGGTGATGTGACCACATTCCCTGGCGAAGGCACGACGCGCATCGAGTGCGAAGTCGGGCAGTCTGGCCGTCACACGGTCGTCGAGCGAGTGCCGAGTGCGATGCAGTTGGTGTCCCGCACGGGCGTGTTGGTGTACACGGAGTCGTGCATGCCCATAATGTGCAAACTAAGCGGATTACGCTCGTCGAAGGCGCCCATGGCCTTCAGCGACGGGTGCGAATTAATTTCACGTGTCATTCGGACGAATTCCACGTCCAAGCACTAAAAGGTAGAAAGCCATGTGTGAAGCACAATTTCACGCGCTACTAACGCATATGTTTTCCGGATTTCCGAAAGGGGTTGAGGATTAGAACCGAAACACGTGTGCGAACAGTATGAGTTTTTGACCGAATTACGTTTTAGGACATTTTTGATCAAATTAAGTTTAAGGAAATGTCCAGTGAAATCAAAAGTACCGGTACAGTAAAAAGTGTAATTAGTGTGATTAAGTAAAAGCCTCAAAAATTGCCAAGAAAATAGTATAAGTTTCACTATGGATATACAAACAGTAGCATTAGATCCGTGCAGTTTCGTAACAGATACCGATGCGATTGCAAAGCACACTACTCGTCTGGCTGGATCTGTAGCCGCGTGCTTGGCGCACTAGCGATTCTGGACAATTTCGACTTAGGCCGCATGCTTAAGCGCCTGCCAGCTCGACGACCACCGGGTCGACCGCGTAAAAGTCCGCGTGCTCTACAGAGGGGCGGCGAGGCGTATTGTTCGGTAGTGCGTCTTCAGCGGGAGCTACCGAAGCGCCCAGCGATGGCTCTAAACAGGCAGTGCAGCGTGGAGTTCAAGGAAACTGTCGACGGTGTGGTGTCCTACGAAAACTACAAGGGTAAGGTGCGCTCCTGGAGTAATCGGGCTGGTGTCTACCACGGGAAGGTAGAGTTTGAGAACGGAGTCATCAAGCAGCTGAAAGCGCAGGAGCTGGCGAAGGCGCTAGAGTACGCTGACTCTACTGGTATTGCTGTTGCTGGGCCATGAAGAGCTGGCATCTCTGGCAGAGATACAAAGATCAGTGTAGCAACACTTCCTTCATTCTTACACAATACACGTATGCATTCTGCAGCAAATGGTCTTAAGCGCTTCCACGTTCAACCGGCCGGTATGGCCACATGGCATCCGCAAAGCTTAGGGGTAATCAGGTGCGCGTGAAGTTCGTCCTTCGCACATGCTATTCATCCGTTTGGGAACCCCACGTGGCATTCGTCCGAATGACACGCGGTTTTAATCTTTTCTCTTCAGCGACATGGTCACGGGGATGTTACCTGGTGCGCAAGGGCGCGCAGCTCCTCACATACGTGTGAGGCGAGGCGGGTGAACGCCTTTTCCGCCCAGGTGTATAGTGTGCGAATGTTCCGGGAGAACAAAGTCCCTTAGAACTTCTCAGGCGAATACACCAGAAGATGTCCGCCCGAGATGGCGTGTGTTCCTTGTGACAATCCCTCTCGGGTCGTTTGTCTTCGAACCAAGGAGCTCGGCCGAGTTGGTGAGTTGTTGTACACTGTTGGGTTTCCGAGCGGGGTGCGATACGTACTTCCAAACGTAGCCCCTACGACTCTGGACGATAACCACAAATACAGAGTTATACACAAATACAAATAGCCGTCACTTATTCTTTCGGACCCTCGGACGGTGGGTCACTACTCCAGTCAACTAACGAGTCGTATCCAGGGCACTGGTCAACCCTGGGCGACTTCAAACGCGCACCACTCTCAAATGTACTGAGAAAAATAACCAATATCAATACCCTACCACACAATAGGCTTCTGGCCAAGTCCCAGGCGGCGCTATTCACTCCGCCCGAGATGTAATCGATAATATGAAATGCAGGACCTCGCTCTGGGCGAGAATACGGCTGCAACTAGGAAATGAAATAGGTGGATCACCCTGAGACGCCTGTACGCCCCAGTCCCCTTACCTAACTTGGCGTACTTACTTCAGGGAGAGATCCAACCACGGTCGTACCTAGCCGCGGTGCCCGGTTGTCCTGCGCTTCCTGCTCTTCCTGGCGGCTTGCGGGTTTCAAGGGAAAACGAACTCTGTTTATCTTTTATCTCCGTGGCTAACTTCCTTCAACTAAGACATGCATTCTGCTATCACTTGATTTAACTATATCGCGGTCGACGTCGACGTCCCGGCCTGGTCAAAGTCCAGTGTAGAGTCGTGGGTACAAATCACCTCCTTCAACCTTCCATGGAATCCTTGCCCATCCTTGGTCGGTCTGCCCGGTCGGTCGGAAACATCTTGACTTGAGTATACCTTGATCGTATCTCCCAGACTTACACCCGGCCAGAGTCGCAGTTTGAGTTAGCGACTCGGCCAGAGTCTCTGGTCGATATGCGTCCTGGCCGAGTGTTCGCCGGGTCCCAGATCCTCGTACTTGTCTCTCCATCCATGTCGTCCGGTCGCACCCCTTTCAGCCAATCACACTGCGCCCAGACGGAAATCCAATTTTCCATCGTGTCAACCGCCCCTCTGGTCTCGCTTGATCACCGAGGTCATTCACCGAATTGATCGAGCCTGACTAGACCACACGATCCAATGTCTGGGCGGAGTGTCAACAACCGTATTGATTCGCCCGGACTCCCAACGGTCGCGTCCCTTCTGTGCTCCCTCTCCCAGCCGAATTTTTCTCAGCCAAAACTGGGGTCATCAGACACTCGCTCGGACTTGCCACAACTCCGTCGCTCACAACGCAATTCGCCACTCCGCCGACACTCGATGTCCGCCAACACCACCAGCGCCGACCCGGTCGCCCACGCCTCGCCACTCCCTTTGGAGCCGCTGCTTATACTGGGTGACGCAGCGGTCACCGGCACCGACGCCTCGCAGGTCGACCCCGGGGCGACTGCAAGAGCTCGCCTGACAACGTAGACGACGACAAGGCGAAGAACGCCGGCGATGGGGGCTCGTCAGCGACGCTGATCGCGACGGCGGCACGCAGCAGGAGGAGAAGCGCGACAACACGAACCGCAACGACGACGCGGAGGACGAGGGGACGACGGCGACACACACATGAGCGCTGGCGAACTTCCTGCAGACACCTCCTCATCCGGCCGGAACACCGGCGCCGCGTCTGGGCGGGCACCTTCGGGCGCGCGAACTTCACCTCTTTCCGGCCAAGACTCTGGTCGACAAGGCTCCTCACACCGACCTGCATCGCTCTTCCAGCTTCTGGACCTCGACCAGGTCGCCGGGTACGTCCGGGCAGGGACTCTGCCCCCGAACGACCACGGTCCGCGCGGCATCCACGACTCGTTGCCAGCGCGCTACTCCGTCCCGCCCGAGCACACTCTGGGCGAGAACTCCTTCATTGTCGGAATTCTGGCGGGGTGCGCGCGCACCACGAAGGTGCTTTCCTCCGCGAGGGGTATGGCGGCCTGGAGGCAATGATGATGTTCGAGGGTCTGTCCGAGGTGGATCTCCAACACTTGTGTGATCTCGTCGGGGACTCCGCCGAGGTGCGTGAGCTAGTTCTCCGCCCGTACTTCGACCACGAAACCCCTAGCTTGGCTTCGCTGGAGGGGCTACTGAGTTCACTCATTGCTCGTCGGGAGCTCGCATCTCTGCTCATGCACTTCCCGGTGCACCAGCTCGCCCAAAAGGTTTTCTACACAGTGTCCTTGATACGCCACCTTCTCGCCCGGGATCGTCAGCGTCAGGCCATCTTCGACGACATCGACGGGGAGTCTCCTGCGGCTGATCTTCTGCAGCTCCGGACGAAGTACGACCAGCTCAAGCGCGATGTCGTGTTCCTGGACGAGTACTATCGGCAACAACTCAAGGCTGCCGTGGATGACTCGGCCGGGGTCCGAGCCATGCTGGAGGGTGACTTCAAAAGTCTGGCCAAGGAAAACCTGGAGGAGACTTCGGCACTTCAAGAGAGGGTGGACATGCTGGAGGGTCAGCTGGCGCAGGCAAATATGCAGATCGCCCACCTCCAGCGTTCCGCCCAGGAGACACGGTTCGACACGGCCGGGTTGATGGACTTCCTCAACTCCAAGGGGACGGAGGTGCGAGGCAACTGGCCACGGCTCCGCAAGCTCTTTCGGCGGTTTCAAAACGGGGCGAACCCGCCCGGGGACTGGCGCACCTGGATCACCGTGGAAGCGGTGGACAAGCCCTACAGGATGTACCCTCCGTATCCGGGTCCTCTCTTGGACGACAGCGACGACGATGAGGGCGACGCCGGGGACGGCTCTCAGGAGGAGACAACCGAAGACCATGCCCCTCCGGCCAGAGTCCCAGTCGCGACTCCGCCCAGGCATACGCGACAGTCTTCGCCTGGGTCATCCAAGTCAGGGTCCGGCCGAGGCTCTTCATCCAAGAAGGCCAAGGTCGTTCAGCGCCGTCCAAGCGTGCACTCTGAGTCGCAGGTTGGTCCTCGTTCGTCCAAGTTTCCGCTCAAGCTTTCGGTGCAGGAAGCCTGTGCACTCCTCCCGGAGTTCGTCGCGTGGCAGGACCTCCGGCCGGATGTGCAGTGGACAATGCGCTCAGGGGTCGAGTACGACGAGGCCGTTGCTACCTTGGGGCTGGACCAGGTCAACCACCGCCACTTCCACCGGGACTCGCTCCTCAAGATGCTGGCGACAATGATGTACCATCGCCAGCTGGATACCACACCCTGGGCGAAGTATGTTCCGGCCTCGTACTACAGGATGGCCGATGTTGTCTTGGACGATTGGCTTGACCACGGATACGTTCCCCTGGCCTGGCCACCCCTGAGCAATCTGGCCGAGGATCTCGCTGAAAACGCGGAAGGCTACAGCAGTTCGTCCGAGGATGATAAGGTCACGGACCCGGATTACGACAACGGTAACGCGGCTGATGAAGATGACGATGACGAAGCTGACGAGGTTGAAGTGGTCAAGGTTACACCGGCTCCAGCCGAATCCAAGACCGGCGAAAGCGATGAAGTCGACAGCAGCAGCGACGGCACCGATGACGAGCCTGCCCGGAAACCCAAGCGTAAGGCATCCTCCCAGAGCATCCGATCTTCATCCGACTCCTCGTCCGAGAACAGCGACAGCCTCAAACCCAAGAAGCTCGTGTTCGTGCCTTCGCCCAAGCGTCAGCGGCGATCTCGCTCAAGCTCCACTTCGGCCAAGAAATCGGGCGGTCAGCGTTCCCGGGCGAGGTCTGAGCTGGAAAAGCGTAAGTCACCTCTCGCCCGGAAGAAATACGATGAGCTGACTCCGGCCGAGTTGGCGATGATCGAGCAGCCGACCAAGGGTGTCCTCTCGTGGCGTCGCCGTGGGATCTTGAGCCAATATACGCCCAAGAAGAGCGATCACGAGAACCAGACGCCAGGGTTCCCGGAGTACTGTCCGTACAAGGGTGAAGGCGGGCTGGAACGTCTGTACGCCCGGTGGCCTGCGGTCGAGACGGAGTACGCGAGGATCGTGGCCGGAAAACCTTGGGAGCAGATGTTCAAGGATCGAGTCAAGGCCTTCTACTTCCACAGGCGCTCAGAGCTTCCGGCCGGGTCATTCAAGTGGATCGACGAATACCTTCGCTACGTCCGGGATCACGCTGAGGTCTTCTGGTACATGCTCCATTGGTTCTGCATCAAGGTCAAGGCGGCCAAAGGCGAAAAGGTGGACCCGCTCAAGTTTCTCCTGGCGAACACGCTCTATGAGAGGCGTCGTGAGCTGCATGAGAACGTCGGCCGCGGCATGGAGGATCGCGTCAAGCGTTACATCAAGAAGGGGGTCCCTGCGTCTGTCTTCGAGGAGCCCGGCATCTGGGTTTACCCGGCCAAGATCTGCTACATGTACCTGACCGACTCGTCCACGCTGAACGCGCAAGGTAACCCGTACAGCTTGGCCGAGCAGATCGAGATGGCAGAGCGAGCGGAGCCCGGCCGAACTCAGTGGACGTACTACTGCTCGGATTCCGACCGGATGGCGCACATCTCGCACGACCTTCGTCTTCGCGAGCTCTCGCCCAAGGAACGCGCAGCCAACCCAATCTCTTTCACAGTTGAGTAGTTCGGCCGGAGTGGCGGAGGTCATGCATCTTGAGTAGCGTAACCTCCATTAATTCAATACCACCATGTCCGTTTGCCTTTGCCATTGCTTGCTTCTCATATCCTTCTCGTCACTCGCTTTGTCATTGCTCCATCCAGGGTCTCTTTATCATCGTCATACTGGATCCAAGTCAAAATATCATCACTGTCGACACATCTCCAAAATCACTCGGCCAAACCCGCTCGGCCTGGCGTCTCACCCACACCTCCCAACCTTGTCACCGCCCAGAGTCTCCTGCATCAGGCCATCCTGGACGGGTCACAGTTTCACTTCAATTCACATTCCATTTCCACGAAATCACATAGTCGACGATCTGGTCCGGTCAAGAAATTCCGCCCGGGGTTACACACTCGGGTGGTCATCTCCGGCCTGCATGGCCTGGAAACGAGCCCGTGCTTTCGCGCCCTGGTTGAACTCGTAGAGCAACGCACCACAGTTGAGCTGCGACATTGGGAGCCATTCGGGCTCGTCGTACCCTTTCCATTTCACTTGGTACTCCCGAGCCCTCTTGGACGTACGAGTCCGCCTGGACCAACGCATGTCCAGGATCTTCTCCACCTCGTACTCGTCGTTGTCATTGTCGGCTTCCCAACTGTCCTCTGGGAGGAGTGCAGCGTCAAAATCATCGTCGTCGTCAACTTCGATCTGGGCGGATGGTCGTCGAGGGTAGAGTGCGCGTGGCTTCAGCCGGGAAACATGCACCCAAGGGTTGACTCGGTAACCCGTGTCATCGACCTTGAGCTTCACCCGGAAGTCATCTTGCATCTCGGCGATCCTGAACGGACCATGCCAGAGGTGTGCCAACTTGCGACTCAGGCCGGGCTGCACTTTCGGAATGTACAGCCAGACTGCGTCCCCGACCTCGAAACCAGATTTCACTCGGTCAGACAATTCCTTCCACTTCCGTGTTTGCTCGGCCGAGCGCGCACGCTTGGCCTTCCGCTGGAGATCTTCAGCGCACGCCTGGGCGTAACTGTATCCACGCTGGAGTTTCCGGCGCCACTCATAAGCGGTTCGCTCAGGGACGCTGGAGGGCTGTGGTCCGAGCATAGCCGACAGTGTGCTTCGGGCATCCCAGCCGTGAACCAGGTAGACTGGGGTGTCCAGGCGGGTCGCGTCAAACGAAGTGTTCAAGGCGAACATCAGCCTCTCGGCATGGTCATCCCAGTCACTTTGGTCGGCCTCCGCGACATACGCCCGGATACTCCGGACGACAGTCTGGACGGACCTTTCTTGCTGACCATTCGCCTGAGGTCGGTAGGCCAGGGTGGCTCGTTGCCTACTCCCAAGGAGTTCCCGGAACCGAGTGAAAACCTCACTCATGAACCGGGGATCCTGGTCGTGACGTAATAACGAGCTCGCCCCGAACTGCCGGAACACCCTTTCCTCATATGCCTCGGCGACTTCCTGGGCGGTGGTCGAATCCATCGGTTTGCACATGACGTAGCCGGAGAATGCGTCCTGGAAGAGGAGCAGGAAAGTATTTCCACGCTCGGACTTGGGCAAGTGAGTGACGAAGTCCATTGAGACTACTTCGAATGGTTGTCTCGGCTCAATGTTTCCGGGCGAAGGACCCGGGTTGGGCGGATGCCCCTTGCCACTTGCACAGTCCACGCACTCCTTGACGAACCTCTCCACATCGGCATACATACCGGGCCAATAGAACTCTGCCCGGAGTTTTTCATGTGTCCGAGTGATACCTTGATGTCCGCCCTGGAAATCTTCATGAGCGTAGTGGAGAATGTCCGGGCGGAGTGACTCGGGCACGACCAATCTTGGTTCATCAGACATGTCCCTTGGTCGATCCCGTGTAGCACGACTCAACCGATACAGCACGCCCCTGACATCCACGGCAAACAGCTCAGCGTGCTTCGACAACTTCCGAATCTGGTGTTGAGAGAAACTGCTCACATCTCCGGCCAGGAACTTCTTCATCTCCGCAATCTGGGCGTCGTTGTCCTGGTGCGCCTTGATCCGCCTCCAGCGTTCTGCCTGGAACTCGACCGGGCCCATAGGCTCGGTCTGGTCAGACTCTTCTCGGGCGTGACTTCTTGTCACAGCGGCCATGACACGCGCGGCGATCGGCAACGGAGCGGACTCAGGTCCTGGAAAAGCCTCGGCCGGAGTCTCTTGTGCCTTGTCATCCTGGGCGGGGCCTTCCTCACTCACTTCGCCCGGAGTTTCCGACTTCACCAACTTCTCCCGGATTCGCGAGACTTGTTCGAGATGCTTGAATTCCTCAGGGTCTTCGACCATCCAGGATTCACCTGCCGCTAACGTCTTGGACGTCAGGTAATCAGCCGCCTGGTTGTACTCACGCTTGACGTGCACCAGCTTGACCGACTTGAACTTCTCTCTCAGACATTGGTACTCGGACAGACGTCGCTGCAAATTTGGTTGGTTGCAGTTTATGAGTCCTTGCACCTGCTGGATGACAATTCGAGAGTCTCCGACGACGACCAAATCTTGGATGTTCTGGGCGGACGCCAACTCCATGCCCTTGAGTAGGCCATGATATTCGGCGTCATTGACCGTGACGTCTTCCAGAAGGAAACCATGCGCACTCATGATCTTCCAGCCTGGGAGTCTCCAGATGATACACCCGCAGCTTCCTTGACGAGTTGAAGTCTTGGCGGCTCCATCGAAACTCAAGACGTACCCATCAAAATCTTCGCCCAGCATCTCGATGCTGATCACGGGCGGAGTCTTGACGATTCCTTTGGCCGGGATGAGATTTTCCGCGACCTCGTCCAGATGTTCGCGAGGTGTGATACCTGCGCCCAGAATGGCCGGCAGGCCGTCTTCATCTCGCTTGATCTTGTGTACTTCCAGGTCCCAGTGAGAGAGAGTGACGCCCCAGCGGACGCATCTTCCATCCGCAGTCTTGGACTTCAGCAGCCAACTCAGGACGGAGTGGCGAGTGAACACTTTGACCAGACATCCTTGGACGAGAGGTTGGAACGCATCCAGAACTCGCATCACGGCCACCACCTCTTTCTCGGCGATGTGATATCGGAGCTCGGCGTCGTTCAGTACGCGCCCCGTGAACCTGACCGGGTGGACGACACCGTCATATTCCTGGCCGAGAACTGCACATGCAGCCCACTGGTTAGCATGAGGTATGATCACGAACGGCCTTGAGCGGTCTGGATGGCGAAGCAGCGGAGTCGAGACAATCTTCTTCTTCAATATCTCGAACGCTTCCTTGGCCCTTGAAAGATCTCGGCCGGACCGAACTTGTTCATCCGTGAGTTCGTAGAGAACTGCAGCCACGACCGGGAAGTCTTCAATGAACTTATGGTAATAATTGAGACTTCCCAGGAAAGACTGCACCCCTTTCAGGGTCTTCGGGAACGGGAGATCCTGGACGCCTTTCACGATCTTGGGCGTAGCACGAATACCCTCAGCACTTATCTCGTGCGAGAGATACGGGATGGCCAACTTGCCAAACTCGCTCTTGGGCAGACTGACAGAGATGTTCCAATATCGAAGTCGAAACAGCAGCACATTCAGGTCCGCGCAGAGCTGGTCCCACGTGGGCGCCCCATAGGCGATGTCGTCAATGTAGGAACTCCGGCCGAGAACCGAGCCGACATGTGATGGCATCGGAATATTCCGCTGGAACACAGTCATCGCATCAGTCAGGGCGGGAACCTTCCGGCCGGACTCTTCTCGGGCAGACGCATCTTCCTCTGAGGGATCCAGGCCGAGAAACTCCAACACATCCGAGTCGACAAGCTTCTCTTCCTCCGGTGGGAGTCGCACAAAGCCCCACAAGCAATTGTCAATTACCGCTTGGTAGACGAGCGGAGCGTTCTTCAGGCCGAATGGCATTCTCACCCACTGGAAATGTCCGAGCGGACAGATGAAAGCTGAGATCAACTTCGCGCGCTCAGTCATGCGCACCGCCCAGAATCCGCTGGCCATGTCGAGACTCATGAACCACATGGCGTACTCGAATCCGACCAGCAGGTCGTCGATCAGCGGAAGTGGGTATGTCGAGAGCTGGATGAACCCATTTACCACGCGGTAGTCAATACACATGCGGATGTCCACGCCGTTCTTCTTCAAGACGATCACGATGGGGAAGCCCAGGCGGACTGTGAGTACTCGATCAAACCGGTCTCCAACAACTTCTTGAGCAGATCGTAGACCTTCTTCCAGAGGTGTGGAGCTATAGACCTCGGACGTTGGGCGACAGGTTTGGCGTCGCCTACGTCCAGATCACACACCACGCCCCTGGCCGGAGCGGGGGCAGCATTCCCGTCTCCCAGGAAGATCTTCCGATGGTACTCCAGAATGCCTCGCAGCTTGTCCACCTCGGCCGGAGTATTCCGGCCGGGTTCACCAACATCGGCCTTGGAGATGTCACACTCCGGGCTGAGGTCCTTCAACTCGGGCAGCATGGCGAGCTCTTCGCGTAACTGAGACATCAGTTCACTGCCTTCCCGGAGATAGACCGCTGGCTCATAGTCGAGGCCTTCCTGGTTGGCTCTCATACACCGGATGTACTCCTCTTCGAGTTTCCGGACAGGCGTAGACGCCATCGCGCAACGGAAGATCGTCCAGCTCCCCGTCTTCACCGGGAACATCTTGGCCAGGCAACTCCGGGCGGATTGACTCCACCTCAGGTTCCGTTTCACTCGCGGTCTCCGCTGGGCTGTCCGACTCGGTCACGTCCAGAGTCTCCTTGGCCACCTCTTCTTGGCCGAGGTCGGTCAGAGCTGTCTGCGTACCAACATCCACCGTATCACTCGTCTGGACTGATACATCGCACATGATCTTCGGCCGAGCTCGGGCAACTCCGCTCGCAGCGGCTCTGGGCGTGACTGCACTGGTATCTCCCTGAATGTCCGCTTCTCCCGGTCGACCATCACTTGGACCTTACTCGGCCAGGGATACTCGGCGGGCTTCACGGCCGGAGGTTGACGGGCCCACTCCAAGTCTTCGAGCTCCATCTGCCTCTTTCGCTCTTCCGGAGACGGCGTGCTCTCGTAGATCAGTGTCTGCCACTCCTGGTACTTCCTACTTCCCGGGCGGACAAACCGTCCTGACATGGGATAACACCCGAACTCCACAATCCGTGCAACAGGGGTCCGCGTGTCGATCCACACCATCTGGTTCGAAATGTTGACGACCTTCACCGATCTCGCCCAGGACTTGGCCGCATAGTTGATGCAGGTGACCCAGCGATCTCCTCGGCCTGCCCAGACTACCTCCTTCTGGGGATTGCTGTGGCCGTACTTGATCTCGATAGTGGCATGTTCACCCGGGCGGAGATACAGGTTCCGTTCAGACGTCACCGGGATATCCAGACCTCGATTCTGACGGAGTGTGGTGTTACACATGAGGACAATCTCTTCGTCCGGAAGTCGGATGTGACCTTCTCGTACACACAGCCGGACCCCGGCCGCATACATGAAGTTCATTCCCAAGAGGACTTCCACGTCTTCGCCAATGTTCGTCACCCAGACATCCAGAACGTAGACAACACGGAATCCAAGCGTGATCTTGACTCTCGAACTCGCAGTGATATACGTCGGGGCTCCTCCCAGACCGGTCACCTTGACCGGTTCCGGCAACACCCGGAATTTCAGCTTGAGCCTACGCGCAAGGTTCAAACTGATCATACTCCCGGATGCGCCGGTGTCCAGAAGGATTCTCGTCCGGACATCATTCACTGCTCCATGCACCAACGCAACATCGCGACTGTCTTCGTGATCATGATTCGCCCACCATCCGTATCTCTGCCCAGGACCTAACTCCACTTCGGGCGGAACTTCTTGGCCGGACATGTCTGGCCAGGTCCACGCAGGGTCACTTCGCTCAGGATCAGCAGGATCATCTTGTTTCACAGTGGTCATGCATTGTTGGTTATCGTTGTTCTTCTTTCTCAGCTCTTGTCCGACATACACTAAGACACACAATCGTTGGGGTTTCGGCCCGGCGCGTACTGGATCCCCATCCAGCGGGCTTACTCGTTTAACGACTTCCCCTGATTGGCCTCCCGCCCAGCAATTTCTTGAGGACGTGGGCAGGCAGGTCTTTCAGCATGCCTTGACGAGCGAGAGTCTTCACGGCTTGGAGTGCTTCGGCATCTTCACACAGGCCTTCATGGTACTTGCCACAGGTCGAGCACACTCGAACTCTGCATGCGTAGTCCGGATGTCCGGTCCGGCCACACTTGTCACACTTGACGTCTCTCCAGCAGTCCTTCTCCTTGTGGCCGAACTTGCTGCACTTCTCGCAGAATTCATTCCGGTCGGGATTCTCCGGCCGAGGTGATTGCCATCCCGGCCGAGGGGACTGCCATCCTGGGCGAGAGCCCGGCGGCAGCGGTGGGCGCCAGCCTGAGTTCTCAATCGCACGCAGGATCATCTTGTGGACTTCTTGTTCCGTCGGAGGACTTGGCGCAGCAGTGACCTTGGGCGTGTCATCAGAGCTTGGCTTTGACGATCCTCGGCCAGAGTCGCGAGGCTCTGGCGGGTCTTCATTCGGACTGTCAACTTCATCTTCAAACCTCACGCGCCCCTCACGTTCGCTTCCAGACTCGCCACCACTCACGCCAACGTAGGCTCGGCCGGGACGTCCTGACTTGAAACGTCTGGGCGGGATGTTGTCCGCCCGGAAATCCCGGCGGGGTGGCGGAGTGTCGTAGCCTCCGTCCAGATCCAAATCTTCACCTTGCTCGAGGATGAACTCGAGATCATCGACGCTTCGGATCCGTTGGTTGCGCAGACTTGCCCTGAGCTGGTGGTCCTTCAGACGTTTGATGAACCGCTTGATGTGCTGGGCGGACTCCTTCTTGTCCTTCTTGTAGCGAATGTCCGCCTTGATCGCAGCCTCGTTCAGACGGTAGAAGAACTGCATAGCAGTCTCACCGGACTTCTGCTTCATGGTGAAGTACCGCTCTGGTTCGGAGGTTCGCGACTTGAGGAACTTCCGCCGGAATTCCTTGGCCAACCTTTTCCAATTGTCCCGGTCAAGATCGTCCAGCTGTGCTCGCCAGCTTCGGACTGGCGTCGACATCTTCATCTTCAGTTCGCGCAGCTTGGTCTTCTCGGTCCAGCCACCCTGGACGGACATGTTGAGGAAACGTTCCCACCAGCTCCGACGATCTCCCATCGGGGCCGTCTCGTCGAACTGCTCCAGAGTGCTCGAGTTCACATACGGCCGAAGCGTGAGCAGGGTCTGGCCTTGGCCGGACTTCTTGGGCAGCTCGACCGAGGTTGTATAATCCTCGGCCAGACTGTCATCCGAGTCACTCGAGCTTGAGCTTGAGCTGGAGTCCGGGCTGGAGCTGGAGCTTGAGCTTGGGCTGGAGTCTCTGTCCGGACGTCGGCCCGACTTCTTGGGCGGAGCCCGCTTCTTCTCAGCCTTCTTCTTCTCGGGCGGAGACTCCTGCTTCACCCCGTGCTTGAGTCCTTGGGCGCGCTCGCCGGGGACCTGCGCGGCGCGGCGGCCTTGGGAGCGGCGACGCTCGCGTTGGCCGGCGGCGGCGGCGGCGGCGGCGGCGGCGGCGACGTTGAGCTTCCGACATGTCTGGGGTTATTGGCGTCCGGCGGCAGGGTCGCCCGAAGTTGTCTCAAGAGTTCGGCTGTGTTCTTCGGTTCAGCAGACGACCGGTCGCCAGCGCCCTTTCCCATGATTGCGTCATCGATTACGTCATCAGCTCTGGTTGCTCCTTGAGGGTTAGTCCGGTCGGACATACCGGCGGTTGCCGAATCAGGGGCGGATATCACTCGGCCAGATTGAACTTCAGCGACAGTCGCACGAAGGTTGCGTATTTGCTCGTTCTGGAACATCTGCATGTTCTTGGACGTCGCACGCAAGTTCTCGAGCTCCTGCTTCATCGCTGCTTGGCTCTCTTCCAGGTCACGCTGGGCCTGCGCGGTCCAGGCAGCGCGCTCGGACGCCCGCTCGGCCTCGCGCCTCGCGTCGGCTTCGGCCTGCTGCTGCTGCATCCACTGCACGGCGGCAGCCTCCACGCGCTCACGCTCGGCGTTCGCGGCCTGAAGGCTGGCCGCCTGGACGGCGGCTGCCACCTCGGCGGGCGACATGGTTGGTGCCTCCTGGGCGGGAGCCTGGGAGCGCCTCTCGGCTTCCCGCGCGCGCTCTTCGGCTTCGCGGACTTACCGTGCGGCCTCGGCCAGAGCGCGCTGGAGCTCGGCTTCCTGGGCGGGCTTCTCCTGGCGGCTAACATATCGTATAGCCGCTCTGGCTTCCGTCCAGCATGTCCACGCGATGAAGCGTGGCCACCGCAGCCTCTGCGGCTCCGGACGAGATCGACGACCCAGTCCGGCCGGACCTCCGCGAGTAGCTCGAGCGACTTGAGCGGCTCGAGCGACGCGACGAAAATCGCCTCCGTGAAGACCGCCTGGACGAGTGTCGGTGGCGGCGACTCCAGGTGCTGTCCGAGTCGGACTCGCTGGGCGAAGGGCTCCGGCCGGAGTCGCGATGCTTCCTCGCCCTCCTGGACGAAGATGTCCGGGCAGACTTCTCGTTGGCCGGCACTTCGGCGTCGGCCATGTCGACGTCTTCCTGGTCGGGGAGCACCTTGCGCTCCGGGATCACCTGCCGCGTCAAGTAGAAACCAAGCTCCCCGCCTGACACGGCAGTCCCAGCAGCCCGGGCAGACAACGCCAGCGGACCGACGGACGGCATGTGCGCCCCTGCGCCAGAGTCCAGCGTCGACGACGAAGACGCCGACGAGCTATTCCTCGACACGTACGATCCGGACGTCGCGCCCCGGCGGACTCATCCGTGGTGCCGACCAAGCTCGGGACAGGGTCCGAAGCCGGCACCTCGGGCGAATCTTCCTGGGCGGACGTCGAAGACGGCGGCAACTCGGACGGAAGCGATGCGAGCGGAGTGTCCGGCAGAGATGGCTCTGCGCGGGGCGGCCGGTGTTGACGCCGCTTGGGCGTGGGTTCTCCGGCCGAGGACCCGCTGGAGCTCCTGGTGGAACGAATGCCGGCCACGCGTAGGCGCAGAACGTAGTTCCGGCCGAGCAGGTTGACCTCGTAATCGTCCATCAATAAATCTCCGTCTTGATCCTCCGCATGATAGTCCAGGGCAGGTGTCTGCCCAGACTTCGCTTCGGCTTCCAAGGCTGGAATCACCTTGAACGACGCCCCGATGCACAACGTTCGCCACTCGATCAGCTCCACGGCCAGGAGACGTTGGATGTCTCCGGCCAGACTTCGAACGAGGTCCGGCGCGATCTTGGACGCATGTGTCTTGAACCATACCGGGACCAAGTTGTCGAACTGGAAACCGGCCTCGAAGAGCAGTGTCTGCAGGATCGCGACACACTCTCTCAGCGTGAAGGCGGCGACCGAGATCTCGGCCGCGACGACATCTTGGGCGGTGGCCAGGTCGAGTCGGTCCAGGCGGAGCTCCAGCACGCATGGTTGCACGGCGTCTTCCAGAGTCGCGCGGGCCGCCAGGTACTTGGACGTGGCCAGGGTGGCATTCAGCCACGGCAGTGAGTCCGGCCGGGAATCGGGCCAGGTGTACTCCACGTTCTGCGGGAGCACGCGTTCAGACCGAACTTGCTCCCACCGCGAAATTTGCGCCGCGACGTATGCCTTGGCCGCGTCTCGACTCAACGGCTTCTCCACCGACGGCTTCGGCAGAGGGTCTTCTCGGGCGGGGACCGTCGACAGTTGAGACTCTGCCGGGGTCTTGTCCTCCGGTGGCGACGACGCATCCGCGTCTTGGCCAGACTTCTCCTCCGGGACCGGCGGCAGCGACTCCTCTCGAGCGGACGCGCGAGCATCCGGCTGCTGGCCCACATCTTGGCCGGGCGGTGAGGAGTCCGAAACTCGACCCTCCGCCCGGAACACATCCACATCGGCGCCTCCCACAGACGCCTCGTCCGGAGTCGCCGTCGCGTCTTGGCCAGGCTCGCCGTCCGTTGACACTTGGTGCGCGTCTTCGACAGCTTGCTCGGCCAGACCCGCCGACCTCTCCTTCTCCTCCCGGGCTGCCTTGCGCTTCGCAGCACCTGCCTTCCGAGCAGCCCGGACGACCTCGTCCAGGCTATCGTGCTCCTCAGGCGGCAGCCCTTCGACCGACGTGACTTCCTCGACGCGTCTCCGCGCCCGCGACTCTCACGTCCAGCGTCGCGCATGTCTTCTCCTTCCGAAGTCATAGAAACTTGGTCAGAAGGTTAGTAGACACCTCACTCTTTAATCCAAATAAAATATACAACAACTCTCGGTGAACTTCCTTCGTTCGAATCCGGGCACGCGCACCAGCTGAGGCGAGGCGGGTGAACGCCTTTTCCGCCCAGGTGTATAGTGTGCGAATGTTCCGGGAGAACAAAGTCCCTTAGAACTTCTCAGGCGAATACACCAGAAGATGTCCGCCCGAGATGGCGTGTGTTCCTTGTGACAATCCTTCTCGGGTCGTTTGTCTTCGAACCAAGGAGCTCGGCCGAGTTGGTGAGTTGTCGTACACTGTTGGGTTTCCGAGCGGGGTGCGATACGTACTTCCAAACGTAGCCCCTACGACTCTGGGCGATAACCACAAATACAGAGTTATACACAAATACAAATAGCCGTCACTTATTCTTTCGGACCCTCGGACGGTGGGTCACTACTCCAGTCAACTAACGAGTCGTATCCAGGGCACTGGTCAACCCTGGGCGACTTCAAACGCGCACCACTCTCAAATGTACTGAGAGAAAATAACCAATATCAATACCCTACCACATAATAGGCTTCTGGCCAAGTCCCAGGCGGCGCTATTCACTCCGCCCGAGATGTAATCGATAATATGAAATGCAGGACCTCGCTCTGGGCGAGAATACGGCTGCAACTAGGAAATGAAATAGGTGGATCACCCTGAGACGCCTGTACGCCCCAGTCCCCTTACCTAACTTGGCGTACTTACTTCAGGGAGAGATCCAACCACGGTCGTACCTAGCCGCGATGCCCTGTTGTCCTGCGCTTCCTGCTCTTCCTGGCGGCTTGCGGGTTTCAAGGGAAAACGAACTCTGTTTATCTTTTATCTCCGTGGCTAACTTCCTTCAACTAAGACATGCATTCTGCTATCACTTGATTTAACTATATCGCGGTCGACGTCGACGTCCCGGCCTGGTCAAAGTCCAGTGTAGAGTCGTGGGTACAAATCACCTCCTTCAACCTTCCATGGAATCCTTGCCCATCCTTGGTCGGTCTGCCCGGTCGGTCGGAAACATCTTGACTTGAGTATACCTTGATCGTATCTCCCAGACTTACACCCGGCCAGAGTCGCAGTTTGAGTTAGCGACTCGGCCAGAGTCTCTGGTCGATATGCGTCCTGGCCGAGTGTTCGCCGGGTCCCAGATCCTCGTACTTGTCTCTCCATCCATGTCGTCCGGTCGCACCCCTTTCAGCCAATCACACTGCGCCCAGACGGAAATCCAATTTTCCATCGTGTCACGTGCAGGGCACTGGCATCGGCAAAGATCAGCCGCTTGATGGCCTTGTTGATCATCTTGGTGGTTGCTCTCGATTTTCTTGTCGCCGTAGTTTCCCAGCAGCTGCGCCTCCGTGACGAAGGATATCACGGCCGGCATCACGACCGGCATGTGCCGTGATGTCGGCCGTGATGTCCTTGGGGAGATCCACCAGCACGTGCCGGGGCAGCCGGTCGTGGATATTGCGCGCGAAGTCGCGTATGCCGCGCACCTGTACGTTCCATTGGTGCACGCGCGGGTAATGATGTACTAGTACGTCGGACCACTGAAAATCGCCCGTGCCCAGCACCTCCGTGGCCATGAAGACTGCGACGGGCGCCCAAAAACGTTGTTGAGCTCTCGCTCAGCCATAAGCCAGGCTGCTTCGAGACTGATTCATGGTTGAATGTCGTTTTCAAAAAGCAACGTTGTTGAAGCTCTCCAAGATACTTTCATACTTTCATGCAACATCAAGACCGTACATAAGCGGAGGGGGGCGACGACACAGGCAACATTCAGGTAATTTATGAAGTTTCTCGGGTATTAATTATGGAAAGTGACATTGTACCAGCATTATCTTTTTTAAAAATTACTGGATGTTTATGGGTGGGAAAATCGGACCTCCACCCGGATCCTCCCTTAGCTCTGAAATAAATTTCAGAGAATTGGGCTTTGCAAGCAGCGGTTCTGCGCGGTGGTACCCCAGTACATTTGGAAACCATGATACATTTGGAAACCATAATACTGTACAGAACAGTATCCATGTACACAGAACTCCCCGCCACAAAGGTGGGACCAGAGATTGATAGTAGAATGTTTTTTTTTTACCAAACTACTGTAGTAATATCCAGTGTCTTCTCCCAAAGCTAATAACGAAATAATAAGCTCGAGTCTGCGAGCTGGTTTAATATAGTAGTAGTACTATATTATCAGATTATTACCGGTGATGGGTCTTTGCGGCTCGATCTGCTACGGGATCTAGGATCTAATGCATGGATGGCTCATCGCTCATTCTGCAATTTTCCAGAACTGAAGCAACCTCACTGCCAGCTCACCTCGACAAGTCAAAAACACTATGAAGTGTGCCAGCCCTGATTGCTCGTCTGCAGGCTACGGTTCACGGAGCGTGTAACGAACCGCTTGGTTTGCCGACAGTGATTGCTTTGCGAGCGTCCATGAGTGGAGGATCTCCAGTCTCCGACAACAGCGAACACGGTCCCGTTCTCCAGCGCCTCTGAACCGTTGCTCTAACTAGACAGTAATCAGATATTAATATCTGATCCCATTCTGAGCTAATATTCTAATATTAGCATTAAAACAAGCCTTGAGCGACACTAATAATCTGTTTATTAGCTAACTATTAGTTCATTATTACTTAGTATTACCGGATTATTAGCCCTAGGTACCGCTACTATCAATCTCAATAAAATTGCGACGGAGACAAAGTGTACTGATTTATTACAACTCTACCGCCAATCCGCCTCTTGATGCAGGCAATATGCTCGTGGATGTTCCGCACTCAGTGCGCATGCTGGCAACTTTGCACAATTCGAGCTTCTCCCCGACAGTCAGGCGGACGTCATTGTGGCTTAATGGCAAATGAAGGCAGACACCATGCACGTAGTGCTTCACCTCAATATTTAATGTTCATTCACAACCTTTCATTTCCTACTTCCATCTAGAAACTAGTGCGTGCATGCAAGCTTCCTTGTCATCGCACCGTTAAAAATATCGGACACGATTCCGATGTTATCGACCCAACAGGCTCCACCCCACGCGACGTTTCTGTAAAGTTGTAATGTGGAGGTACTGTATTAAAATATTATTCGTATTATACACAGTCCTGTCCATTTCTTCGAAAACTCCGAGCTTTTCGAAGAAATTCACCACAAGAGGCCCCTTTCAGAAGAGTCGCGTTCTTTCATGGACAACGAGTCGCGACACGAGTGAGGGCGAGAAGCTAGAGCTGCGGTACAGAGTCCTGGGGGAAGTTAAACAGGTCGGCAAAATCACGGCCAGGCCAACTGAATCCATCGAGTACGTTGAACGCTTGGTGCTCGATGCCCTCAGAGCGGGTGGTACTCGGAAGGTGAAGTTATTCCTCGCCAAGCAAGCAGACGGAACGCGCGGGCCCAAGACGAGGGCATTGGCGCAAGCGCCTAATTTTCCAGCCGCTGCGATGTACGGCGAGCCGCTGGAGCCCAGTGATCAGCTGAAAACGCACTTCCAAGAGCTTGGAAGTCGAGAGTTGCACATTCTCGTCCAAGAGATAGAGAGGGAATTGTTTCCGCGAGAAGCAGATGGCAACAAGCTCGAGCAAGAAGTACTGCTGCAGTGTTTGCTGTTGGATGAAGCAAAGTTCGTTACCGTTCCCGTCGTGATCAAGAAAGCAAGCATCGTCCAAGTTTTGCAGGGTCTTCTCAAGGAGTTGCTTTACGCGGGTGACCGGGATATACTCCCGAGTATGCTTAATCTCCACCTCGCTGTTGATGACAACGGGGGCTGCCTATTCAGCTCTGCGCCGGAGATTTCTTGGTTTCAGAGAGGGGTCAGAGCGCCTATGGACAGGTGGCTAAGGAAGAAGATGGACCCCGAGAGTACCATTGGAGACATCATTCCTTCCGTGGCTTTGCCATACCAAATTCACGTGCTGGTTGAGCCGCCCGAAGACTTTTTCGTAGGACGCGATGACGCCTACGACCAGTTCACAAAACCGTATCACGCTACGGCTACACTACTGAAGGATTCGAGCGAAGTGAACCAACTCGTGGAACTGGTGAAGACCGTCAGCCAGAAGAAACTCACGGACTCGTCTGGCACGCCGTTCATTGTACTGGAGAACTCGATCGGAACGGGCAAGACGCAGATGGCTTTCAATCTCATGACTCGCGGCGACGTCGAGGTCTTCTACATCACGCTCACAAAGACGTCACTAACTTGCTCGTGGCATTTTTTGGGCGGTCGGATGCGTTTGTGCAATGCGTGGAAAGAGATCTGGCAGAAGTAGGCGACGCCGAAGTCCCCGACATTTTAGCGCAACCGCAGCTGTACGTGTACGGGCTCATATGGGCAATGTTGAAGGGAGCTACTACCTTTCGTGGGCCTCGGACACGCCAAGACGTTATGCGAGTGATGGCGTCTCGGGAAGGGAATGGGAGAACAGACGTATTTTTCCTCGACGACTTCCTGGGCCTCGACCCATCGCAAATCTCGTGTTCTACCCGAAAGCTGCGCTTCATGTTGAACGTGTTTCGATCGTTTGGGTTGGTGTTGGTTGTGACTGGTGCGTCTGGATTGATTCACGATCTGGTTCGACTTGCCACATACTCAAAAGAGTGTGACGAGTTGTGGTGCGTCGTGTTTCCGTCGCTACCTAAATTCCAAGATCCTTATCTGGAGAGCCTCCACGATGATTTGAGGCGTATTATCTCGTCGAGCAGACCTCTTTTCGCTGCATTGGTGGTGGAGTACACGAAGATAAACCCCTATCTGTCAGAAACAAGCCTGGTAGCGTACATGGATCAAATGGTGGCGGCGCTGGCTCCCAACTGGCAAAAATACCGCCGTTCGGAGCTCTTTGCTGTTGGTCAAGTGCGCCATTTCCTCGCTGATAGCTACGTGAAAATGCCTGGTATTATGTGCCGTATCGGTGGGTACTTTGCACGTCTCTATGAGACCAAACCGTTCGAATTGTGGCTTCGGCCACCGCATGGCCTGGTCAAGGGCAAGGATGGGACTATGGTGTGGCAATGCCGTAATGTACTCCCGCTACCACATGAAGATACTCTCTTTCATTTGTGCTCGTCGGGAGGGAAGAGCTGCGGTATATTTGTAGACTGGACCTCGTCGCCGATATCCTTCCGTCAAGCTGTCGTGAATACCACAGAGTCAATGTTGTTTGGGGCGCGGGACGATGCTGGTCTGATGAAAATACTAGTCGCCGGTGCCGTCTCGGTAGCAAGCCACCGCAGAGGATACGCCGGGTCCTGCTTTTTGTTTTTCTTCTCGGCGCTTCTGTACGAGCTGAATCTACAGAACTCGCCTGATGTGCGCGTCCAATTTCCAGATGAAGTGTCGGAGATTCTGGAACGCTTAGTGGTGCCGTTTCTTGCTCCACCCAACCTGGAGTGGCCAGAATTTCTACTCGGAACGTCATTAAACTTGGGCAGTTTCTTACAGCTGGGGGTGAAGGACAACGTGGATATCTGCTTGTTGGACAAAAAAGTCTCGATAAAGTGTGCTGTTCGTAATGACTACCCCATTACAAGTGAAGACATGAAGCGGATTCTTGGCGAAGTACCGAGTGAGAGTGTCATTCACATCGTAGTGACGAGCTCGCTGCAGAATCGCTACTTTAAGAATCGAAAGCGCAATCGCAGTGGGGACAAACGCTTCGATAATTTTCGGGAAAAGCTACCAGCATCTTGGCGCCACGCAGTTTTCTATCGCATCGGCCGCCTCTCTCGCCCAGTAAAGACAAACGGAGCTGGAACGGTCTGGCGTGGTGACTTAGCGCGTGTTCGCGGCATGCACGACGAGGATGAAGAATCGGCATGCTCCGATGATGGATCGCGTCTGCGTGCGCGGAAGATACTCATCTTTGTGGAGTTGTCGACGAGAGAAGAGCTAGAAACGGACAAGAAAAACAGAAAGGGCATGGCCTCGGCCCGAACATGGCTGATGACTACGTGAGAAAGAGTAGTTCTTGATCCGTTAGCGTAAGCTTCATCGGTTAAAGCTCCTAATATATTTTAACTCCACACAATATTCAACTATCGCTCAATCCATTGTTTCCAGTTTATCATGGAAGTACGTATATCATCACCGTCCACCGCCCAGCACGTCCGCGAGCTCGTCAGGTTCATACACCGTCATACTGTTCAGCGGCTCGTCGGCGCTCAGCGACTCGCGTTCGCGCAATGGGAAGCGCTCGATGTAGGACGGCCCCGTGGACTCGAGCTGGGAGTCGTTTGCGCGGATCTTGACCGAGGAGCCGACGTTGTTCGGGTGCTGCTCCCAGGCCAAGTTGTGCGGGCTCTGGCGCTCCGTCCAGTTGCGGAGCGTGTCGGCCACGGTGCCGTCCAGCACCTTGTGGACGTCGCACGGGAAGAACTGCGACTGGTTGTAGCACGGCGACATGTGCTGCTGGAGACCCTGCGGACCGAGCTGGGCCTGCTGCTGGTACTGCAGCTGGATGGACACTTGCTGGTCGAACTCCTTGATGTACGCGTCCAGCTCCTTCTGCGGCTGGCACTGGGGCGAGCCCCGAGCGAAGGTCTGGTACTGGTCCACCACGCTCGAAGCGTAGGGCGACGTCGTGCGGCACGGCAGGCAGCCACTCGCCTGCTCGTCCAGAGCAGACCCAGAGCCCCGCGACCTGGAAGCACTGGGACCCGTAGGTAAACAGCGCTGGAGCGGAAGGCCGGCCTTCCCAGTGTCGGCCGTTCCAGTACGAGGCGCGATCACGCAGCGTCGCGGGCGACAGGAACTCGCGGAAGGGCTTCACCTCGTCCCCAAGCACCGCTCCATCGGCCGAGTCCACCAGCCCGAAGAGCTCTTCGCTGAAGGAAAAGTAGTTGAGCAGCGCCTCTCTTCCTTCAAAGTCGCCCTCGACCTCTCGTAGCAACCCTCGGGTGTTGAGGTAGTCGTCGGTGAGGGCGCTGATGGCCACGTACTTGGCTCGACGGCGCTCCACGACGTGCAATGGGCCAGTGAGACGGTCTGGACCCGTGGCGTGGACGGCGTTGTCCACCTTCAGCTTGTTGCGCGCGTCGTCCACGAGACTCGTCGTGGCGCTGAACCACGCGGCGTAGTCGGCCTTGGTGATGCTGCTAGACGTAGTATTCTTGAGCCCTGTCAGCACCTCTGGACGCGCCAAGGCGGAGCCCTCAGGTCGATCTCGAACTGCGACAGAGTATCCGAGCTGTCGAAGTCGTACGTCTTGAAGATGTAGTCGGGCGCCTGCAGTATCAGCGACCGGAAGCGCTCGTAGTACACTCGGCCATCGAAAGACGGGTCCAGGATGAAGATGGCGGCGTCCAAGCGCGGCATCTGACGGTACCACAGCGACCGCGCCAGCTCGTTCTCGTCCAGGTAGCCGTTCTTGTCCAGGTCGAAGCGGTCGAAGAGCAGATTCGGGTCCAGCCCCAGCCAGTCCTCGAACTCGCTGAACGTGATCAAGCCGTCGCTGTCCGCGTCCAAAGCGTCCACTTGCCCCCACTTCATGACGTTGAAGTCGGCGATCAGAGCGTCCACCAGCTCGTCCGTGAGCTGCTTCAGCGCCTTCAGCTGCTCCAGCTCCTCGATCTCGTAGGACGTGACCTTCAAATCGCCAACGCGGTCGATCTCGGCCAGATCGAAGGACGAGAACTAGCTCTTGAAGTCCAGACTCACAGGCACGCCCAGTGTCCCCAGCAGTTCGTCCAGGATCTCGGTGTCGTTAGTAGGGATCACGCTCTGCGTGAGCTCCTCTTCGTTCGGAAAAGTATACTGGACACTCGGGTCTTGGTCGATCTCGCGACGTCGACGTTCCCCCGCAAACCGCTTGAAGATGAAGAGCGTGATGTTGGTGCTGAGCGCGTCGAAGTAGTTGCCTCGCCACGTTTTGGTGTTGAGAACCTGAAAGCCCCACGAAGTGTAGGCCCGCACGGACGCAGTGGGCACGAAGGCGCTGTTGGCGTCGTCGTTCGGGTCCTTGTAGCGGGTCTGCACGATAGCGGACGCTGAGGAATGGACGACTGAGTCTGCGCCTGGCCCAAGATCGCCTTCTTCTTCATCCCGTCGGGACAAACGTCCTCCGGTTTCTGCGGCACCTCCGACACTGACACGCAGTCGCTCGCGTTCACTATGGAGCAGCAGATCACCTCCCAGGGCGTGTCCTCCATGCGCCAGCGCTGCAGATAAATGTCCGTCGGGTCGTCGTACCCTTTGTGGTGGAACGCTCGGTGGTAGCTCAGCCCAAAGTCCGTCACGGTCTCTCCGTCTCCAGCGTCACTCGGCTTCTGCACGCTCTGCCAGAGCGGATCCATGACGGGCGAGGCAGCCAGTACTCCACCGTCTTGTAGTACGTCCGCACGATGTACGCTGCGTCTTGGCCGCTAGCGGATGGAATCACGGCCACAGTCTGGTCGTGCGTCTCATTCACAGTCTGTCCTCCTGGGGCTTCGAGCGGCGCTGCGTCGGGGTACAAGCTGTGGACGAACTGGAACGGCCCATTCGGATACTCGCTACTGGCCACGCCTGTAAGCCCCATCGTGTTCATTGTAGACGCCGCCGCACTGTCGACGTGCATCCACATGACGAAGCGCTGTGTAGCTCGGTTGAAGATCACTTTGGGTCGATCGGCCAGCAGTCCGCCGCTGTCTTCCAGTCGGTCTCCAAATGGGTCCGTCAGGTTCGTAAAGTGCAGCATCAAGCCTTCGTTCCGCCATTCGTTGTAGTCGACACTCGAGCACGCGCCGATCCCCACTCCCTGTACTCCCCACTCCCTGTACTCGCATTGACCACTTCGGAGTACCAGTAAGCGCTTGGGTGGGAATCAACGTCAGACTCTGGCGTCGCAGTGTTGGCACTGGTGGCGCCAACTCGCGCTTCCCAGTCAATTCCCGTCTCCAGGGGCTGCACGATGGAACTGTCGAGAGGGAGGCCCTCGATCGTCAGCAACTCAGCGTAAGATACGACTTCTTCGTCCTCATCCCCCGCTAAAGTCTCTGCCTGCTGCTCCTCGTGGCTGCTTTGGTCGGGAGTCTCGCTCTCCTGCTCTCGCACGTCATTGAAGAACGCTCGATGCGGAGCTCCGTCGAACGGGATGACGCCGCCGTTGTCGTGCGAGTACACTTCTTGCCTTGATACGTGGCTTTCGTGGCGAACCATCGGGTGGTACGTCGTGGCGGACGGGGTTTGGTGGCTCGCTGCCCATAATTTACGCCACGCTCGCTTGGTCGTGAGGACGGCGCCGGCATTCACCCCCGCAGCGTCAGCAGCGGCCGTGTCGGTCACTTGTCGGACCCACGGACAGGAGAAGCCCAGGAGATGGTCGGCCCCCACGTAAATCTCGTCCCACCACGTCGACATGGCGTGGAAGTTGCTGAGACTCAAGGCCGCTACGCTGTCGCCCTGGAACGCCGCTGCGTTCACCTTTAGCACGTCGTTGAGGCGGATCGAGTACGTGTGCGCCTGCCAGTCCAGAGCCACGTCCAGTTTGTACCACCGATCCGTTTGAACCTTTTCTTGAAAGACGCGTCGAGGCCATTGGTACGTGTTGGCCTCGTGCACGAAGCTGCCGTCGACGATGGCGATTGCGATCATGATCTCGTCATTTACTTGGGCTGAGGCTTTCCTGAGGACTCCGAAGATGGCGCCTCGGTTTGTGGCTAACGAGCCACGCTCGAGGTTCCCCACCCGCACGAAGTACGAGATGCGCGTGGGCTGACTGGACTCTGACAGCTTGAAGCGAGGCCCATTGCGAGAAACTTGGCGCGCCTTGGACGATAAATACGACGATCCACTCGCGTATCTCTCGCTGCCATGCACCAGAAGCGACTTGGCCGTGCCAGCAGCGCCCACCGATGTGTCTACGCGCATGGCCAGCTCGGAGCGGACTTTAATGTAGACGGACCCTCGCCCTCCGCTCCTTGAGTTGTCAGGCGAGGCCCCACCACTCACTTGCAGACTTCCGTCCCCCCAGGACGAATAACTCTGCGCGTAGATGGCGATCCGCCCCCACTGCCGCCTCCTCCTCCGCCAACACCTCCAGCGACGAGTTCATGTCCTCCATGCCCACCGATAGCTTCCAGAGCTCCGTGGTGAGAGACCGTAGCCCCACCCACTATCAACACAGTGCCGCCGGAGCCGCCACCTCCTGGAGTATACGCCGAGCTCCCGTTCCCCGTTCGCAGAGATTGTGGCGTTAGGGCCGATGAGGACGTCGTTGATCGCCGAGAGGAATATTGCTCCAGCTCCAGCGCCGCCCTGGGTGGGCTGCACCACTGGAAACACGTCGAACGGCTCCTGTCCTCCTCCAGCGCCGCCACTTCCGCCCAACAGGTCGGTCACTCGCTCGTCCGCATACGCTGGGGCTACTAAGAGAGAAGAATCGGTATATCCAGCCCCTCCTGGACTTGTAAATGACGCTCCAGCGCCACCGAAAGCCAACGAGAAGCACTGCGAGTCAACAACCGCAGCGACAGCTTGGAGTCCCTGGAGTCTTGAATAGTCGACGGTCAAAGGTGCAGACGGCGTGACATCCCTGACGCTGCTTGACGTGGGGGTCATGGGCACGACGTTCCCCTCCCGCGTCCAGAGCTGCAGCTTCCACACGAAGCCTCCAGCCGCTCCACGCCCCGCTCGGCAGCGTTTAGCCGGGAAGCTCTTGGTGCTGTCCGCGACTTCAACCAGGTCGTCTTCAGGCACCTGCCACTCGGAAGGCCGATAGAGTCCTAGATCGACGTTTGAATCAGCTGCAGCAATGGACGAGCTCGCTGTTTGGTCCGCGAGTGTGGAGCCCTGCGCGCACAAATCCTTGGCGTCCGTGCGCGTCACGCGAGCGTCGATCAGAGCCGGGAAGTCCTCGAGCAGAGCGGACCGAAGATCACCCGCTGCAACGTCGTGGTCGATCCACCGAGTGACTCGACCCAGGAATCCCAACTGGAAAGACCCCGACAGCTCATTGCCGTTCACTACCGTGCGCGTGACCACCTTCGACTCGAGTCCGGAGAGGAAGCTCTGCGCCTGGAGCTGCGGCACGTTCCCCACTGCGGTCAAGAAGGTCACGCGCCACAGTCGCCCGATCTCCGGCACCTGCTCGAGCGCGTCATCTCGCTCGACGTTCAGCTCTCCGATGTCCGGAAACGCGGTCTCCAGTCTGCGTCTCACATCCAGCGCGCTGGCGTCGTACGCGATGGTTTCCGAGGTCAGGCCCTTACTCTCAGCACTCGGGTATCGCAGCACGAAGTGGCCCTGCAGCTTCTGCCCCGGAGCCGCTGACGTCTCGATCTCCTGCACTTCCGGCACGTGCTTGCCCCACGTCGACAGCGTCTTGACGTACACGCGGACGCTCGCACTGCCCGGTCCGTTCTGGTTGTTGTTCACCCCGGAAAACTCGAGCCGGAGCCGATGAAGCCGCCCCCGGGGAAACCTCCGAGTGTGCCCGGTCGAACGCGCAGCTCCGTATCCACGATGAAGCTGCTGCGACTGAGAATCGCCACCGCTCGACTGCCTTGGAACCGCACGCGGACGCCCGCTCCGAGGTACACAGTCATAAAGTTAAACACTGCAACGGAAGTGTCTCCGAGCCTGGTGGTCGTCACGACCCCATTGAGTTGAACGTCTCCCCAGAGCTTGGCCTGGTCCGTGTCGAAGACCAAATAGCCCGACGCCAGCTCGAGCGATCCGATCACGGGGAAGCTGAAGGAGTCGAAGCCCATCCACGCCGTCGGCTCCAGCATCGCGTTCGCGTCGTCGCTGCTGCTGTTGCTGGCGTTCCGACCGCTCTGGAATCGCCAGTGGTGGGTGCCCGACTTCCAGTCCTCAAAGTCGTTCATGAGCGCGATCTGCTGCCGCTCTCCGCCCGCGAACTGCCTCGTGAAGCTCCGGAGCTCCGCAGCTTTGATCTCGTAGTCCTCGTCGCCTCGCGCGCAGCGGTGCGTCGCCTTGCAGCGCTCGTAGTTGACGCACGCAGCAGAGAGGGACCTCTCGTTGCAGCGCGTGGACGCGTACCAATCGTCCGCGAGCGACGCAGCTCCGACGCATTGCCAGCTGCAGCTCCACACGACCGCGATCACCTCCAAGAACAATGCCACAGACCTCGCCATCCCTGCATGGAGCAAGCAACCAACTGATCCCGACTCTTGGCGAAGAGTGGCGTTTCGTATTAATGGAGACTTTGAGTTGACAACAACGTGTATTAGTCGATTTCAGGTTATATCTCTAGAAAGTACTCGTCTTGCGAGTGTCTAAGATCGATAGATGCCGCCGCTCTACACCGACTGGGCCAAGCGAGCGCGGAACATCTTCAGCAGAGTCTCCTCGTCGACCTTGTGGCGGTTTTTAATCCTCCGGAGCCACTTGATCTTGTTCTGGCTCAGGCCAAGCGACTCGGCGAGACCTTTGACGGTCACTTTGCCCTGCTTCCAGGTGGTGAGCGCCGCCTTGAGCTGGTCGTCGTTGTGCAGCAGCCCCTGGACGAAGCTCGTGGGCAGCTTCTTCACCTCGGTCCTCAGAAGACGCGTGCTCGGGGCTTCGTTCGCGGTCGGCGCCGCAGTGGCGTCGCAGCTAACAGCGAGGAGAGCGGCCGCTGCCACCAACAGGAAGTGGCTGAATCGCATCGTGGGAAGGGAGTCCGAGAGACTTGAACTTCTTGGAGCAAATTGCGGAGTGAGACCCGTCGTGAGAGCGAGTCATTTCCAGCGAGCGTGTGTGTACTGCACACGGTACGTATCAACACAGCACTGCCACGATCTCAACAAAGTCGCGCGGTGCACGAACTAGGGCTTCGCGGGGGCTGAGATCGCAAATATAAAACAAAACAGATAAACGCACAGCGCACACGACTTAGGCGCGCCGCACTTGCGGCGCACCAATGTGCTTGCATTCAAACACACTCACGATAATATTAATTTGTTTTCTTGCCTTCGCGCTGTTAATAACCAAATTCAAGCAAGTTATAAGTTGCAGCAGTGCCCTCCCAAGCAAACGTCTATTCTTACCTTGGTGCTGTAAATTCACCCTGGTGTTGCTGCGTCTGTGAACGTGAGAACTGGAAATGATTCGAATGAAATGAAACTTAATGATACGATTGATGCTTCTTTATTGACAGAGACTGACTAGGTATTGTGGAAACCGATTTGTACAGACTGATATATCCGGATTTAAAAGGAAATGATATGTGGCGGACACCACTTTATGTGTTATTAAGTATCAATCAGAACGACGCGCTGTCCGTCCGTATCAAAATCGTCACGCTTATTCACTAAGTACGAATCCCACTAAGTCCGATTTTCTGCCGAGCGCAGCGAAGGCAGCACCCACTTGCGATCTAGCGGGCCCGCAGGGCCCGCCTAGCTACCATTTAACAAATAACACTGCGAGTAGTGCAGCGAGCCGGCAAGGCGAGCGAAACGGGGGCGCTTACCCCCGCCGCGTCGCTTTGCAACATATTAGCCTCTACTCTATTAGTACGATATTATTTGGCCCCCGCGTAGTAGCAGCTATAGCAGAGGCCGCCGAGCCATACGGTAGCACTGCGAGTAGCGCATACTGACATCGAGAGCTGGGCTTGCACTACTACTTAGTATAATAGTAGTGCGGCGAGCTTGGCTAAACATGAAGTCATAGTAAGCGATAGCCGCGCATAGTTCGTTGTAGCAGTACGTAGGAGTGCAGATATAAGCGATAGCAGCACGTAGTAAGCGATCTGGACCTATAGTTAGCAATAGCAGCACGTAGAAACTATAGAAGCACGTAGTAGGTGATAGCAGCGATGGAGTAAGCGATAGCAGTGCGAGTACAGTTAGCGCACTTCTGCCCACGTAAAGTTTACGATGATACTTTTGGGATGGATACATCATAGCTTCAGCGGGCTTGGCGTCTATCTTGCGAGGGCATTTAGCTACATTATCTTATGTATGCTTTATATATCGTTAATGCAAGTGTTCAGCATAGTGACAAATCGATATTTAGTGCACACAACGTGGATGTTACCCTGCCGGGTTTTGCGAACATTTTATTAAGTCGCACATACTCGAATGGCAAATACAGTGGGCGGCATTATCATTGCGCAGTGTGTACTTTGGCGATAGAATGTGAAGTTTGTTACATTTAGCATTTTTAGCTACTCTTGGTAGTATGCAACTGCTAATGTGCGCCACGTAGTAGAATAGAAAAGTCATGATTGCTTTTACTTAAGTAGTAACAAACTACTGGGTTTATGACAGCCTATGTAGATATGAGCGCGGCCCACGTATAAATTATGTTAACATTAACGTAGCATCCAGCTCATGAACCCTACCAAGTGCAGAATGGTAGCACGATAGATACACGGTGTTTTTACTGAGGAACATTAGCCCGAAACATAATGCTAAGTAAAACGAGTGAAACCCGCACTGCGAGTTTTGGAGGGTTTAGACAACTCGATATAATAGCACGTCCACATACTTCTTTGACTATAACGTCAATAACACATTATTGATCTTCCTTACCACGGCACGTAACACATGCCAACGTTTATTACGTTTATTGCTACTATCTTCACAATAAGCACATATTGGGTTAGATATATATCCTGATACTCCGCGGCGACTTTGTTGTCGTGTTAACTTATTACGTTGCAGTAGACCCGGTTTACAACAAACTCCGTACAATACAGAATGCTTTTCTTTAGCACGTTGCAACATGCATCTATTCATGATGCCTCTGACGTGGGGATATTTTTACTAAGCTCATACCGGCCACGTAACCACAGTAGAGTACTGTCCGCACAAAACACTTTTCTACATGCACGATCTAAACGAAAACCAGTTGAACTTGACAAAACCACCGGAGTGGAGGGAATGTGGGACAACCCAGGACCGTAAAAATAGACAATGTTTTACCCTGCCAGAGTTACTTTGAGTAGATGTGCGCGGTGTGGGAATAGTTTATTAACTTATATCAACCACGTAACGCTACCAGAGTGAACTTCCAACATAAAAAACTTGGCCGTTGATACAGCCCATGTTTTTAAACGGGCTAGGGTTGTAAGCATATTGAAAACAAGTAAGAAATCTCAAACATGGACAAACATGTTCGGCTTGTGGGACGGGTGTCATGGCCGCCAACAACACTGCAAAGCCCATGGGATAAGGTGACCTTAAGCTGCCAAACGTTGCTCTGCGCGGGCTTCAAACCCTCTGAAGACCGACCCCGCGTTAAGCAGGGAATACCATGGCCAGCCACGGCACGGGGTGAAGTTTACAGGCTCCTCGTGCCTTTTAAATGCTGCTGGCGTCGATTTTGCTCAGACGCTCCTGATAGATTTGAGTCAATTTCACCCCCTCTGGCCGAAAACATGGGCGCTATATTTTCCGAAAAAACTTCTTTTTAACAGCACAGAATCGATCGTTAACATTTCAAACTTAACAAAGCCCATCGAAGCGAAGCGGAGGTGGGCGGCCCTTACTACTGCAGCTAATCACAAAACCTCCCGCCGCGTAGCGGCGGCGCTCGGCTAGTCCTAAGAATCAATCAGACCGTCGTGTCCGTCACAAAATCGTCACGTTTATTCACTAAGTACGAATCCCACTAAGTCCGATTTGCTGCCGAGCGCAGCGAAGGCGGCACCCACTTGCAATCTAGCGGGCCCACAGGCCCGCCTAGCTACCTACTAACAAATAACACTGCGAGTAGTGCAGCGAGCCGACGAGGCGAGCGGAACGGGGGCGACCGTATTACCCTCGCCGCTAGATTAATTATTGTTATTAGCACCCTTTACGATATTAATGAGCGTACGGTAGCAGCAATAGCAGGGTGAGTACAGTACGTTTGAGGCAGCGATAGCTGGGCCTACCCTGCTACTAAGTACAATATCAATGTAGCTCTATTATAAACACATAGTAAAGGGATGACAGTGCATAGTGAGTTATAGCAGCACGTAGTCATCGCTAGGAGCGAATAGTCAAGCGATAGCAGCACGTAGTAAGCGATCTGAACATATAGTTAGCGATAGCAGCACGTAGCAAGCGATCTGATCGTATAATTAGCGATAGCAGCACGTAGAAAGCTATAGGAGCACGTAGTAAGCGATTGCAGCGACGTAGCAAGTGGTAGCAGTGCGAGTACATGTTGCCCAAGGTAAGCTGAAGGTGGATAATCTATTTACAGAGCCTAGCTTATTTTCACGATATATGTCTGGGTATAAACACTTTATAGCAACCGAGGTCACTGCATGTCGGTAGGATAACCTGTTCTGAAGATAGTAGATATTTTACTTAAACTGGGGCTGTTATTATGTACGCAGGTTCACATTGACATGCGAAATTAAAATTGCATTGCAAGGCGAGTCTGAAGTGTATCCTCAGCTTAGGCCTACTATAATGCTTTAGGAGTGGACACATTACAGCAGCTGCGGCACTTGGCTATTTTCTAATTCCTACTATCAATTAAAATAGGTCCACTGCGGCAAGGATAGCTACGCTGGTATAGCAACTTGAGCTCTTGAAATGAAATTGCGAAGTGACATTAACGTTCGAGTTCCTACAGCTCAGCTAGGCTCCTCACACTCCTACCGCTGCCCATGGAGCAGCAGCTCCTATACTCGATGCTGCGCTGCTCCTCCAGTCGCTGCTGCTGCACGCCGTCAGCCACTCCTGGCTGTCGCCGCGTGCCTCTCGTCCGCTGCCGTCGCTGCCTCCTGTCTCGCCGCCGCCGAGGCACGCTCCTCGCCTGGTCATTCGCTGAGGGCTCCTGCTCGGAGCCCGTCGCCGAGATTGGCGTCTGCACCGGCGTTACTCTGGGCGCCGAGATCAGCGGCAAGATCGGCAGTCGCTCGCACCGCAGTGTCGTCTGGAAACAGCGCTCTGCTTGCAGCGCTCAACAGCTGGACGTACGACTTAAAATAACTACACCAATGCGAAGTTGGCTTAGTTTAATATAGATGCATGCTACGATATTGATATGGCTCACCGCGTAGTTAGCGATAGCAACACATAGTAAGCGGTGGCAGTGTGCAGTAAGCGATAGCAGCGTGTTCAACAACTATGTTATTGAGCGGATATACATGTAGGAAACAGAATTACTATAGCGTGAGCGTGAACTTTGTAGTTACGCGGTGCAATGTTCTTACCTTCACTTTCTTAGCTACTATTAATGCAGGCGGGCGCTAAAATGCTAATGCATACCGCGTAGTAAAATAATCAGCTGAAATAGCGGTAAGAAAAGAGTGTTGAAGCAGGTCACGTAGAAGTTTGTGCACCCCGCAGCTCAAAAGACATTATGGAGTGCTGATACGACGTTGTATACTTACTAACTGCTCGGTATTCTTATAAGAAGATAGGCTATGCTTAGTAGAGGAAAAACGAAGTCCATACTTTGGGGCTCCATACAGAATGTGGAAAGATAGGTTACAAACTAAATAACAGAGAGCTACGGTAGCATGACAAACTCAATAAAAACACGTAGAGAAACTTATGTTGGCACGCCGTACAACTAAAAATGTTTTACACTGCAACATGCATCTAATCATAGTAACTCTGACGTGGAAATCGATATTTAAGCTGATACCAATCCCATCACTCTGCAGATAGTAATTCCTCCAACCTGTATCAACAAACACAATGGAAAATATTAACAATGGAACTGGATAAAATCCCACCGGAGCGAAGCGGAGGTGGGCGGCCCTCACTACTGTAACCAACCACAATTCCTCCCGCCGCGTAGCGGCGGCGCTCGGCTAGTCCTAAGAATCAATCAGACCGTCGTGTCCGTCACAAAATCGTCACGTTTATTCACTAAGTACGAATCCCACTAAGTCCGATTTGCTGCCGAGCGCAGCGAAGGCGGCACCCACTTGCAATCTAGCGGGCCCACAGGCCCGCCTAGCTACCTACTAACAAATAACACTGCGAGTAGTGCAGCGAGCCGACGAGGCGAGCGGAACGGGGGCGACCGTATTACCCTCGCCGCTAGATTAATTATTGTTATTAGCACCCTTTACGATATTAATGAGCGTACGGTAGCAGCGATAGCAGGGTGAGTACAGTACGTTTGAGGCAGCGATAGCTGGGCCTACCCTGCTACTAAGTACAATATCAATGTAGCTCTATTATAAACACATAGTAAAGGGATGGCAGTGCATAGTGAGTTATAGCAGCACGTAGTCATCGCTAGGAGCGAATAGTCAAGCGATAGCAGCACGTAGTAAGCGATCTGAACATATAGTTAGCGATAGCAGCACGTAGCAAGCGATCTGATCGTATAATTAGCGATAGCAGCACGTAGAAAGCTATAGGAGCACGTAGTAAGCGATTGCAGCGACGTAGCAAGTGGTAGCAGTGCGAGTACATGTTGCCCAAGGTAAGCTGAAGGTGGATAATCTATTTACAGAGAGCCTAGCTTATTTTCACGATATATGTCTGGGTATAAACACTTTATAGCAACCGAGGTCACTGCATGTCGGTAAGATAACCTGTTCTGAAGATAGTAGATATTTTACTTAAACTGGGGCTGTTATTATGTACGCAGGTTCACATTGACATGCGAAATTAAAATTGCATTGCAAGGCGAGTCTGAAGTGTATCCTCAGCTTAGGCCTACTATAATGCTTTAGGAGTGGACACATTACAGCAGCTGCGGCACTTGGCTATTTTCTAATTCCTACTATCAATTAAAATAGGTCCACTGCGGCAAGGATAGCTACGCTGGACGTACGACTTAAAATAACTACACCAATGCGAAGTTGGCTTAGTTTAATATAGATGCATGCTACGATATTGATATGGCTCACCGCGTAGTTAACGATAGCAACACATAGTAAGCGGTGGCAGTGTGCAGTAAGCGATAGCAGCGTGTTCAACAACTATGTTATTGAGCGGATATACATGTAGGAAACAGAATTACTATAGCGTGAGCGTGAACTTTGTAGTTACGCGGTGCAATGTTCTTACCTTCACTTTCTTAGCTACTATTAATGCAGGCGGGCGCTAAAATGCTAATGCATACCGCGTAGTAAAATAATCAGCTGAAATAGCGGTAAGAAAAGAGTGTTGAAGCAGGTCACGTAGAAGTTTGTGCACCCCGCAGCTCAAAAGACATTATGGAGTGCTGATACGACGTTGTATACTTACTAACTGCTCGGTATTCTTATAAGAAGATAGGCTATGCTTAGTAGAGGAAAAACGAAGTCCATACTTTGGGGCTCCATACAGAATGTGGAAAGATAGGTTACAAACTAAATAACAGAGAGCTACGGTAGCATGACAAACTCAATAAAAACACGTAGAGAAACTTATGTTGGCACGCCGTACAACTAAAAATGTTTTACACTGCAACATGCATCTAATCATAGTAACTCTGACGTGGAAATCGATATTTAAGCTGATACCAATCCCATCACTCTGCAGATAGTAATTCCTCCAACCTGTATCAACAAACACAATGGAAAATATTAACAATGGAACTGGATAAAATCCCACCGGAGCGACGCGGTGGTGGGCGGCCCTCACTACTGTAACCAACCACAATTCCTCCCGCCGCGTAGCGGCGGCGCTCGGCTAGTACATTGACTCTACTGTAATACCTACAGACTAGAGCGTACGGGTAACAACTAATACCCATTTTTACCGATGTGATTAGGTATTAGAGTCAATTTAAAACACATAAAGTGGTGTCCGCCACATATGATTCCCTTTTCCTGGTAGTGCAGCCCAATAGGGATTAATTCGAGGCTTTAAATATGTGGTCCACAGAAAAAGTAGGTACTGGATCAATACAAATTCCAAGTGTAAGGGTCTTATAAATCTAATATTTTGTATCCAAAACCAAAATCGACTTAATTACACAGGTTTTAATACGAAATATAGCAGGTGGAAGCTTAAATGATAGCTTACGTTAACGTTTTGGATGTTATCTGGTTTATTGTGTTAGGATGTACAGGATACATTACTTGAGAAAAGTATCGGCGAGGAAAGTGATCATTTACAGTATGGATGGGACCAACTACTTTAACGTCTATAGAAGCTGTTTTGAATTGAAAATGTCTTGATTAGTTAAAACCTCTAATCAATTGAGCATAGCTCTGCGATCGCGGTGCCCCGCCTATTTAATCTTCAACGCCGGCCTAGTAGAGTCTCTCAGCCCAGTAGTTTGCACAGCCTTCAGCGCTTGAGCTGAATGGAGCAGACCTCCTTCGGTGACGCCGTCATCGTCGTCCCCCGTGATCTTCATGCCGCTCGCTGCGGTTGCCCAATCAGACGTCCACAGCAGTATCAGATGCTGCTGTAGTCCCAGTGGACAGCTTGAGGGGCTACACGCACAAAAATGTTTGGCATATTATACAGTAGAGTTGATGAGTTCTTCGTAGCAGCGCGCTCGGTGCCACGGCAGCTAGTATGAGCGCGGAGGGTGGGGGCCACCGCAGCGACCGAGCAAGCCGCGTTGATAGGTTGCGTGGTAAAATTGATAGATCGGTAGATTGGTAGATACATGTACCAATCTACCGATCTATCAATTTTACCACTACATGTATCTATTGGTAGATACATGTAGTGTTCTTGACAGCAGCGCGCTCGGTGCTACAGCAGCGAGTATGAGCCCGCGGAGGGTGGGGGCCACTGCAGCAGTCGAGCACGAACTGAAAAGTGAGAAGAATCGTAGCATGGCTCGAGACGCGGCGCCAAGTCAAGTTGTTTCAGAACTCTTCTCAATCTTTTTCTGGGAATAATCCATTTTAATACTTTCACGGTGACAGTTGAATATGAGCATACTTTTTTTAATTTGAATTTGATTTTGATTTTTTGCGGTTTAGTTGGATATCTACCCCAGAGACGCGCACTGCTGCACCTCCGGTCATCTCGCTAGATCTCTAGGATACGAGCCTGTGGTAGGCACCGGATTTTTTAGTTATCATATACTTTGCATCCCTCTTGTTGCAGACTGTTAGTTTTGTTGTTCAAAACGCAATGCGCAGGCGACTGGTGCGCCGCAAATGCGGCGTGCCTAAGTCGCGCGCGCGGGTCGCGTTTGTCGTTTGTATTTGTGCTACCTCTTCAACTAATTGGCTCGGCAGTACAATTGAGTTTGCAATAAGCGCTACCAGCCCAACCCTCTAGTAAATCCGGATATATCAGGCGTCTCGTTCTCACGCTCTAGTCTGTAATCACATCGGTAAAAACGGGTATTAGTTGTTACCCGTCTCGTTCTCACGCTCTAGTCTGTAGATTGTCCGAGCGGATTAGCGGATAAAGCCGCGTTCACGAGAGATTTGAATGGTACTAAATCGGGGAGTATTATGATCTTGTATGGCAATAACAAGGGTATAAATCGGTGTAAGGTTCATAAAATAGGGATGCGTAGTGAACCACCTGCAATATGAGAAACGACCACTTTACCTCAACTAGCTGAATGCTTCGCTCACCTACTACTGATCAACAGTATTGTGAGCATTAAATGCATTTTAGCGTGCAATTAATGAGTACTGCTACCTGTTTAACGAGTAGTGCAAGTATGTATTAGTGCAGTCACCTTTCGTCAAGCAGTAGCGTCTGTCGGTTTTGCTTTAAATCGGACGCCGAATGCCGAGTGAATGTCGGACATTCGGGCCGATAAGCATGCAAATCAGCCGTCCAGGGCTTTATAAACCACAGAGCTGCTAAATCGGCTTGCCACATGGCGTTGTAAGCGCACTAGACCGCTGTGTCAAATCAGAGTACAAATCTTAGTCTGTCGATCTAATTAGGAGGTCCGATTAAGCAAAACCGACCCGATCTAGCTTAATCACATGCTTAACCGACTGATTTATATCCCAATTAGACAATCTAATCGGTTTCCACAATAATTATTCAGACTACCTATTACTACTACAGACTAGAGCGTGAGAACGCGACGGGTAACAACTAATACCCGTTTTTACCGATTTGATTAGGTATTAGAGTCAATGTAAAACACATAAAGTGGTGTCTGCCACATATGATTCCCTTTTAAATCCGGACATATCTATAGTCTGTAGTAGTAACTTTACTTTCATAATATGTCATATATGATGGATACTTATTGTGCTTTGCAAACCTTTTGTCGTTTTGACTTGGAGCTCTCCTCGATTTATAATAAGTCAAGGTCGATTTAATAAAACGAGGTCAAAGAAAGGGACAGATCGATGTATTTAAGCCGGCCAACAACTCGAGCTACGACAAGCCAAATCAGGGCTCTAGGTCGATCTCCTGGCAGATTTGAGCAGAACGAGACCGATCTACGGCAAATCGATCGCTTTTGCGTTTTCAAAAGCGCAATTCGAGCCGATCTATAATAAATCGAGATTGTCCATGCTACCCCCTCTGATTTGTGCCCTGATTTGTGGACCGGCCTTCCTCGATCTAGGCCATAAAACGGGGCGACATTTTATCTGCAAAGCACAATAACTCATGCGTTACACGCACGGCTTCATGCGACACCGAATTAATCCCCTGCCGGCTGCGCCAGCAGCATACCTTAGGTTACACTTGCTATCTCAGTATTAATCCCCTGCTGGCGCAGCCGGCGTTTCATCACACACTATCGCGGCACGCCTTGACCGCGCGCGCGCGACTTTGCAGCGTCTAGGCGACGCTGCTCCGGCGTTTCATCCAGCACCATCGCGGCTGAAGCAGCATTGCTGATTTTCTCTGCAGGGCTACAGAAGATTGACACCCGGAGACGACCCTTACACTTCCATTAAGTATACAGATTACTTATGCGGGTAAAGATATATAAACAAGATTCTCAGTTAAGTGTATTTGGGACGAAGTCCCCATTATAATGACTTGGTACCGGTATACCTTTCCTTTCGGCTGCTAGAGAATTGTGAGGCGCCAGGGGCTGCTGTGTCGACTTCGCCTTCTGGCTTCATGAACACGGAACTGTTCGAGGTGTGGGTACAGGTTTTTGCTGGTGCGTTGCCTTAGGCAGTTCAACGCCCTCTTGTCCTCATCCTGGACGGATACGCTTCGCACTACTCAGCAAAGGTGGTGGATGCAGCTGCGCACTTTAGAATTCTGCTCGTATTCCTACCACCAAACGGCACGCACCTCCTGCAGCCTTTGGATGTCGCGGTGTTCTCCACGCTCAAGAACAAGATCCGAAATCTGATCGGCGAGCTGGTTGAGGAAGAAGACAGCGGGTTCTACAGTATCAGCAAGGAGGACGCCATCACCGTGGCGGGCATGGCGTGGAGAGGGGCCAAGATCAGTCGCAACATCAAGCGGGGTTTCAAGGCCTGTGGACTGTATCCACTGTCGTTGGTCAAGATGGGCTCTCGACTCGATGCGTTCGCCCGCAACGGAGCCCCTCGTCACGTCCAGCTTGCTGCGTGGCTACAGATGCGATAGATTGTCGAAGATGAAGTCCTGACGCTTCCAGCGCCGCCCCGCATGGACAGCAGCACCAAGCGCAAGCGTGTATCCGTAGGCGGCCGCCTGCTGACACACGACCTGCTGCAAGAGGTGAACGCTGGCAAAGCAAAGGGGTCAAGTGGCGCGCGGAAGAAGTCGAAGCACGTGCAGCAGTGTGTACCTACAGGGTGCGACATCATTGAGTCTGTGTTAGTTTAGACTTGCCACTGTGCGAGTCCATCCTAGACAAACGTAGGCTTCGCCTGGCTAAAGCAACTTACCAATACAATGCAAATGTAGCCATCGCTAGACCCGTACACATGACTAGGCCTGTGGCCGACGAGGAAGGCTTGACGTCACCCAAAAACCAGGCTTGCAGAGAGTGGTGCTCATGAGCAGCTACAGCCTGACCTGTACTCGCGAGCGAGCGAAACACCAGAGGCTGCGCTGCTTCTCCAGCGCATGTGGCCGATCTATCAAATCGGGCAGCGTGGACCCCGCCCTGCCGGGTAATTGCACCTCACAGGATTGATCTTGGGCGCTGGCGAGGACGGGGCCGCGAGCTGGGACAGTTGGCCAGCTACTGGACGTTCTTGCGGGGGCGACAGCAGCCTAGGAGCGCAGGGAGAGCCGGCGCTGCGCGCGTCATCCTGGGCGCCTCCCACGTTAGTGCGCGTTTCCTGAATGAGCGTTGTCAAAAGTGGCTACAACTATGTCAAAGAATAACCTACCTTGTAGACTCAAATGCTGCTAGCATGCCCTTCAACGGTAAACCTAAACCTGACCGGCCCCAGGTCGTTGGAGCCTCTACTGATACTGAATCCAAGTCTATTTGCGGCCTCTAATTGGCACGCAGGCAATTTCAGGTTGTCGTACTCGTTGCCATCTCCGTGCTCGAATTTAATTGGATCCTGACTGAGGTGAGTATATAAAAAAAGAGGAGATCAAGGGCTTTTCAAAACTATCACAACTTGTTTCACTTGTGTACTGGATCCCAAGCAGCATTCGTTCGTGTGAACTGCTCGCCAAGCGGCCCTTAATTGGCCGTTCCCCTTACCGTATATTAGAGGTCGGCCCATTAGCAACTCGACCTTGAGCTGCTCAGCTAGTCAATACAAATATCATAATCAAGCGACACTTTTTTCGAGCACGACACGCACGGCTTCATGCGACACCGAATTAATCCCCTGCCGGCTGCGCCAGCAGCATACCTACGGTACACTTGCTATCTCAGTGAAATTTAGTAAGTACAGTGTTCACGGTAATTCAAAAATAGTCTGTGTTCATTTTTAGTCTCAGTCAGACTATTTAATGTAAATACTGTAAAACCTGTGATTGTGCCCCATGGGGTACTCCATTGGTACCCCCCTCCTAGCAAGGGGCACTATTAAAGGGGGCGCTAATAAAGGTAATGGGGCACTAGGGATGTCCAACTACAAACAGCACTAAAACATCAGCTTTAGGGATATTTTCACTATAAATTTGATTATTCGACGACAGTATACAAACTTCAAGTGCTAATTAATTGAAATTATGGATTTGATTTGGAATTGCGCCTAAATACTCATAATTTCGGATATAGTTTAGGGGGTGGGGCACTATCGTAAGTCCCCACTCAGATTCTAATTTTTTTTGGGGGGGTACTATTGAAGGGAGGGGGCACAATCACAGGTTTTACAGTATGTCCTGAAATCACTTACAAAAAATAGTCTCAGTCAGACTAATTACCGTAGGTACAGTAGTAAGGGCCCGGCCGAGAGGCCCCATGAAACCTTGTTTTGTAAAGCGCAGTTGTTCATAACAACGCATCTCCTGCGCCTGCTTCGCAGCCGCAGCATCTGCTAAGTTGAAGGAAACTTAGCGCAGTTCCTAGCTGTGCCTTCACTTATCCCTGAGTATTATTAAACAACGTCTGCACAAGAAAAAAAATATGTTTGCGGTGGCGGCGGGTTTTACTCGATGGTTGGGCCACGCGCTACTATTCGCGTCATCCACCTACACTTATTAAAAAAAAGAAGAAGAAAAAAAAGGTAACGCGACAAGCACAGTAACGTTGGCAGGCACGATCTTGCCCACCTGCTTGTCTGCGATCTCAAAGTGGGTGATGTGACCACATTCCCTGGCGAAGGCACGACGCGCATCGAGTGCGAAGTCGGGCAGTCTGGCCGTCACACGGTCGTCGAGCGAGTGCCGAGTGCGATGCAGTTGGTGTCCCGCACGGGCGTGTTGGTGTACACGGAGTCGTGCATGCCCATAATGTGCAAACTAAGCGGATTACGCTCGTCGAAGGCGCCCATGGCCTTCAGCGACGGGTGCGAATTAATTTCACGTGTCATTCGGACGAATTCCACGTCCAAGCACTAAAAGGTAGAAAGCCATGTGTGAAGCACAATTTCACGCGCTACTAACGCATATGTTTTCCGGATTTCCGAAAGGGGTTGAGGATTAGAACCGAAACACGTGTGCGAACAGTATGAGTTTTTGACCGAATTACGTTTTAGGACATTTTTGATCAAATTAAGTTTAAGGAAATGTCCAGTGAAATCAAAAGTACCGGTACAGTAAAAAGTGTAATTAGTGTGATTAAGTAAAAGCCTCAAAAATTGCCAAGAAAATAGTATAAGTTTCACTATGGATATACAAACAGTAGCATTAGATCCGTGCAGTTTCGTAACAGATACCGATGCGATTGCAAAGCACACTACTCGTCTGGCTGGATCTGTAGCCACGTGCTTGGCGCACTAGCGATTCTGGACAATTTCGACTTAGGCCGCATGCTTAAGCGCCTGCCAGCTCGACGACCACCGGGTCGACCGCGTAAAAGTCCGCGTGCTCTACAGAGGGGCGGCGAGGCGTATTGTTCGGTAGTGCGTCTTCAGCGGGAGCTACCGAAGCGCCCAGCGATGGCTCTAAACAGGCAGTGCAGCGTGGAGTTCAAGGAAACTGTCGACGGTGTGGTGTCCTACGAAAACTACAAGGGTAAGGTGCGCTCCTGGAGTAATCGGGCTGGTGTCTACCACGGGAAGGTAGAGTTTGAGAACGGAGTCATCAAGCAGCTGAAAGCGCAGGAGCTGGCGAAGGCGCTAGAGTACGCTGACTCTACTGGTATTGCTGTTGCTGGGCCATGAAGAGCTGGCATCTCTGGCAGAGATACAAAGATCAGTGTAGCAACACTTCCTTCATTCTTACACAATACACGTATGCATTCTGCAGCAAATGGTCTTAAGCGCTTCCACGTTCAACCGGCCGGTATGGCCACATGGCATCCGCAAAGCTTAGGGGTAATCAGGTGCGCGTGAAGTTCGTCCTTCGCACATGCTATTCATCCGTTTGGGAACCCCACGTGGCATTCGTCCGAATGACACGCGGTTTTAATCTTTTCTCTTCAGCGACATGATCACGGGGATGTTACCTGGTGCGCAAGGGCGCGCAGCTCCTCACATACGTGTGAGGCGAGGCGGGTGAACGCCTTTTCCGCCCAGGTGTATAGTGTGCGAATGTTCCGGGAGAACAAAGTCCCTTAGAACTTCTCAGGCGAATACACCAGAAGATGTCCGCCCGAGATGGCGTGTGTTCCTTGTGACAATCCCTCTCGGGTCGTTTGTCTTCGAACCAAGGAGCTCGGCCGAGTTGGTGAGTTGTTGTACACTGTTGGGTTTCCGAGCGGGGTGCGATACGTACTTCCAAACGTAGCCCCTACGACTCTGGACGATAACCACAAATACAGAGTTATACACAAATACAAATAGCCGTCACTTATTCTTTCGGACCCTCGGACGGTGGGTCACTACTCCAGTCAACTAACGAGTCGTATCCAGGGCACTGGTCAACCCTGGGCGACTTCAAACGCGCACCACTCTCAAATGTACTGAGAGAAAATAACCAATATCAATACCCTACCACATAATAGGCTTCTGGCCAAGTCCCAGGCGGCGCTATTCACTCCGCCCGAGATGTAATCGATAATATGAAATGCAGGACCTCGCTCTGGGCGAGAATACGGCTGCAACTAGGAAATGAAATAGGTGGATCACCCTGAGACGCCTGTACGCCCCAGTCCCCTTACCTAACTTGGCGTACTTACTTCAGGGAGAGATCCAACCACGGTCGTACCTAGCCGCGATGCCCTGTTGTCCTGCGCTTCCTGCTCTTCCTGGCGGCTTGCGGGTTTCAAGGGAAAACGAACTCTGTTTATCTTTTATCTCCGTGGCTAACTTCCTTCAACTAAGACATGCATTCTGCTATCACTTGATTTAACTATATCGCGGTCGACGTCGACGTCCCGGCCTGGTCAAAGTCCAGTGTAGAGTCGTGGGTACAAATCACCTCCTTCAACCTTCCATGGAATCCTTGCCCATCCTTGGTCGGTCTGCCCGGTCGGTCGGAAACATCTTGACTTGAGTATACCTTGATCGTATCTCCCAGACTTACACCCGGCCAGAGTCGCAGTTTGAGTTAGCGACTCGGCCAGAGTCTCTGGTCGATATGCGTCCTGGCCGAGTGTTCGCCGGGTCCCAGATCCTCGTACTTGTCTCTCCATCCATGTCGTCCGGTCGCACCCCTTTCAGCCAATCACACTGCGCCCAGACGGAAATCCAATTTTCCATCGTGTCACGTGCAGGGCACTGGCATCGGCAAAGATCAGCCGCTTGAGGGCCTTGTTGATCATCTTGGTGGTTGCTCTCGATTTTCTTGGCGCCGTAGTTTCCCAGCAGCTGCGCCTCCGTGACGAAGGATATCACGGCCGGCATCACGGCCGGCATGTGCCGTGATGTCGGCCGTGATGTCCTTGGGGAGATCCACCAGCACGTGCCGGGGCAGCCGGTCGTGGATATTGCGCGCGAAGTCGCGTATGCCGCGCACCTGTACGTTCCATTGGTGCACGCGCGGGTAATGATGTACTAGTACGTCGGACCACTGAAAATCGCCCGTGCCCAGCACCTCCGTGGCCATGAAGACTGCGACGGGCGCCCAAAAACGTTGTTGAGCTCTCGCTCAGCCATAAGCCAGGCTGCTTCGAGACTGATTCATGGTTGAATGTCGTTTTCAAAAAGCAACGTTGTTGAAGCTCTCCAAGATACTTTCATACTTTCATGCAACATCAAGACCGTACATAAGCGGAGGGGGGCGACGACACAGGCAACATTCAGGTAATTTATGAAGTTTCTCGGGTATTAATTATGGAAAGTGACATTGTACCAGCATTATCTTTTTTAAAAATTACTGGATGTTTATGGGTGGGAAAATCGGACCTCCACCCGGATCCTCCCTTAGCTCTGAAATAAATTTCAGAGAATTGGGCTTTGCAAGCAGCGGTTCTGCGCGGTGGTACCCCAGTACATTTGGAAACCATGATACATTTGGAAACCATAATACTGTACAGAACAGTATCCATGTACACAGAACTCCCCGCCACAAAGGTGGGACCAGAGATTGATAGTAGAATGTTTTTTTTTTTACCAAACTACTGTAGTAATATCCAGTGTCTTCTCCCAAAGCTAATAACGAAATAATAAGCTCGAGTCTGCGAGCTGGTTTAATATAGTAGTAGTACTATATTATCAGATTATTACCGGTGATGGGTCTTTGCGGCTCGATCTGCTACGGGATCTAGGATCTAATGCATGGATGGCTCATCGCTCATTCTGCAATTTTCCAGAACTGAAGCAACCTCACTGCCAGCTCACCTCGACAAGTCAAAAACACTATGAAGTGTGCCAGCCCTGATTGCTCGTCTGCAGGCTACGGTTCACGGAGCGTGTAACGAACCGCTTGGTTTGCCGACAGTGATTGCTTTGCGAGCGTCCATGAGTGGAGGATCTCCAGTCTCCGACAACAGCGAACACGGTCCCGTTCTCCAGCGCCTCTGAACCGTTGCTCTAACTAGACAGTAATCAGATATTAATATCTGATCCCATTCTGAGCTAATATTCTAATATTAGCATTAAAACAAGCCTTGAGCGACACTAATAATCTGTTTATTAGCTAACTATTAGTTCATTATTACTTAGTATTACCGGATTATTAGCCCTAGGTACCGCTACTATCAATCTCAATAAAATTGCGACGGAGACAAAGTGTACTGATTTATTACAACTCTACCGCCAATCCGCCTCTTGATGCAGGCAATATGCTCGTGGATGTTCCGCACTCAGTGCGCATGCTGGCAACTTTGCACAATTCGAGCTTCTCCCCGACAGTCAGGCGGACGTCATTGTGGCTTAATGGCAAATGAAGGCAGACACCATGCACGTAGTGCTTCACCTCAATATTTAATGTTCATTCACAACCTTTCATTTCCTACTTCCATCTAGAAACTAGTGCGTGCATGCAAGCTTCCTTGTCATCGCACCGTTAAAAAAATATCGGACACGATTCCGATGTTATCGACCCAACAGGCTCCACCCCACGCGACGTTTCTGTAAAGTTGTAATGTGGAGGTACTGTATTAAAATATTATTCGTATTATACACAGTCCTGTCCATTTCTTCGAAAACTCCGAGCTTTTCGAAGAAATTCACCACAAGAGGCCCCTTTCAGAAGAGTCGCGTTCTTTCATGGACAACGAGTCGCGACACGAGTGAGGGCGAGAAGCTAGAGCTGCGGTACAGAGTCCTGGGGGAAGTTAAACAGGTCGGCAAAATCACGGCCAGGCCAACTGAATCCATCGAGTACGTTGAACGCTTGGTGCTCGATGCCCTCAGAGCGGGTGGTACTCGGAAGGTGAAGTTATTCCTCGCCAAGCAAGCAGACGGAACGCGCGGGCCCAAGACGAGGGCATTGGCGCAAGCGCCTAATTTTCCAGCCGCTGCGATGTACGGCGAGCCGCTGGAGCCCAGTGATCAGCTGAAAACGCACTTCCAAGAGCTTGGAAGTCGAGAGTTGCACATTCTCGTCCAAGAGATAGAGAGGGAATTGTTTCCGCGAGAAGCAGATGGCAACAAGCTCGAGCAAGAAGTACTGCTGCAGTGTTTGCTGTTGGATGAAGCAAAGTTCGTTACCGTTCCCGTCGTGATCAAGAAAGCAAGCATCGTCCAAGTTTTGCAGGGTCTTCTCAAGGAGTTGCTTTACGCGGGTGACCGGGATATACTCCCGAGTATGCTTAATCTCCACCTCGCTGTTGATGACAACGGGGCTGCCTATTCAGCTCTGCGCCGGAGATTTCTTGGTTTCAGAGAGGGGTCAGAGCGCCTATGGACAGGTGGCTAAGGAAGAAGATGGACCCCGAGAGTACCATTGGAGACATCATTCCTTCCGTGGCTTTGCCATACCAAATTCACGTGCTGGTTGAGCCGCCCGAAGACTTTTTCGTAGGACGCGATGACGCCTACGACCAGTTCACAAAACCGTATCACGCTACGGCTACACTACTGAAGGATTCGAGCGAAGTGAACCAACTCGTGGAACTGGTGAAGACCGTCAGCCAGAAGAAACTCACGGACTCGTCTGGCACGCCGTTCATTGTACTGGAGAACTCGATCGGAACGGGCAAGACGCAGATGGCTTTCAATCTCATGACTCGCGGCGACGTCGAGGTCTTCTACATCACGCTCACAAAAGACGTCACTAACTTGCTCGTGGCATTTTTTGGGCGGTCGGATGCGTTTGTGCAATGCGTGGAAAGAGATCTGGCAGAAGTAGGCGACGCCGAAGTCCCCGACATTTTAGCGCAACCGCAGCTGTACGTGTACGGGCTCATATGGGCAATGTTGAAGGGAGCTACTACCTTTCGTGGGCCTCGGACACGCCAAGACGTTATGCGAGTGATGGCGTCTCGGGAAGGGAATGGGAGAACAGACGTATTTTTCCTCGACGACTTCCTGGGCCTCGACCCATCGCAAATCTCGTGTTCTACCCGAAAGCTGCGCTTCATGTTGAACGTGTTTCGATCGTTTGGGTTGGTGTTGGTTGTGACTGGTGCGTCTGGATTGATTCACGATCTGGTTCGACTTGCCACATACTCAAAAGAGTGTGACGAGTTGTGGTGCGTCGTGTTTCCGTCGCTACCTAAATTCCAAGATCCTTATCTGGAGAGCCTCCACGATGATTTGAGGCGTATTATCTCGTCGAGCAGACCTCTTTCGCTGCATTGGTGGTGGAGTACACGAAGATAAACCCTATCTGTCAGAAACAAGCCTGGTAGCGTACATGGATCAAATGGTGGCGGCGCTGGCTCCCAACTGGCAAAAATACCGCCGTTCGGAGCTCTTTGCTGTTGGTCAAGTGCGCCATTTCCTCGCTGATAGCTACGTGAAAATGCCTGGTATTATGTGCCGTATCGGTGGGTACTTTGCACGTCTCTATGAGACCAAACCGTTCGAATTGTGGCTTCGGCCACCGCATGGCCTGGTCAAGGGCAAGGATGGGACTATGGTGTGGCAATGCCGTAATGTACTCCCGCTACCACATGAAGATACTCTCTTTCATTTGTGCTCGTCGGGAGGGAAGAGCTGCGGTATATTTGTAGACTGGACCTCGTCGCCGATATCCTTCCGTCAAGCTGTCGTGAATACCACAGAGTCAATGTTGTTTGGGGCGCGGGACGATGCTGGTCTGATGAAAATACTAGTCGCCGGTGCCGTCTCGGTAGCAAGCCACCGCAGAGGATACGCCGGGTCCTGCTTTTTGTTTTTCTTCTCGGCGCTTCTGTACGAGCTGAATCTACAGAACTCGCCTGATGTGCGCGTCCAATTTCCAGATGAAGTGTCGGAGATTCTGGAACGCTTAGTGGTGCCGTTTCTTGCTCCACCCAACGGAAGATTTTTAAATGGGTCTTATGCAGAACAGGTCTTGGATTTGATCAGACTGTACTTTTTCTTTGAACTTGTGATTGGATCACAATACGCTTTGACGCCGCAAGTCCCCTGTCTCACTTTGAAACCTCAGTCAACCTCCTGCCACGATGCAGGGGAGGGAGCCAAGCTTCCTAGCGCCACCCGCTCCTGGGTGATGCCCGAGCAACACCTCCACCGCCCGAGCCGCTGAAGCATCCTGGGTCCGCAACACCGCAACGGAGTGCATCGGAGGAAGGCGAGCACGATCCTTGCCACGAGGAGCACGAGCGCAAGCACCAGTAGCAGAGCAGCAAGGCATGAGAGAGGCCTGGGAGATGCAGCAGCAGCATTGCAGGAGGGCAACAGGTGGACAAGATGCGCCACGAGCAGCAGGCGGACAAGCTGCGTTAGGAGCAGCCCAAGCAGCAGTCGACGAGGAAGTGGCTTATGGCATCAATGGGTCAAGTCCTCCTCGCGCAACGTGCAGCACGACATGCTGGGCTGCGCAAGTGTCATGCACGCTGTGCTTTTTGGTGATCGAGGGCAAGGAAAGTGACGCGGTGCTACGGCAGACGACAGTTGGCGCACAGTGCGCGCACTCACTCGTGCAGGCGGGGACTCGTGCAAGCGGAGGTGCTCTACTTGCTCCGTGAGTGCGGAGCGCATCAAGTCCACTGATGTTATCCGGCTGCATCGCTGCGATTCCTGCTGTTCGCCCGCGCAGCTCGCGGCTGAATCGCGCGCCGCTTCTCCCTTGTGTGCAGGCCGCCGCTGCCGTGCGGCTCCGAGTAGAGCGTGAACGCGAGCACTTTGGCCGTCGCCCGTGAGCAAGACTGGCGCCTGCGTATCGATGCCCACGAAACTTCCATGGTGCGCATCAGACCGTGCAGAGGGTCCACGCATGAGGAAGCGGAGCCCGACGAGGTGTTCGCGCATCGAAGAAGGCCGGCTCGACCTCACGAAGACGCGCCAATGCTGCTGCCGGTGTTGCCCAAGGTAGGTCGCAGTGCAACGTCTTAGTTTCGGAGAGGTTGTTTTCGTGCTGCGGCTGTGACGACTCGCTACGAGTTGAAGCGTTTTGTTTTGCTCTTAGCCAAGCAAGAGAGAAACTTGTCGATCACCTCGTTGTGGCTACTAGCTATGCCACACAGTTATAAGGTAGATGCATGTACCATGGTAAACTAATTCTACGAGCTACAGTAGTGTGAACGGAAAAGAACCAGGTGTGCATTGCTTTGGCTACTGTACAGTGCTCAATGTAGAGTAGTCGCGAATGGAATACAATCGAACACCACCCATAGAAGCATGAACCAACAGCGTGTGATATTGCAACTAATGAGTCTTGCTGCCACGAGAAATTGGGAAGGGAGGCATGTTCCGTTGCCGCGGCGACTCATTCTACCTATTTGATATTGAGTCTCAGGTGATACTTCAAGTAGTACACAGCAATGGATGCAATGATTTTGAGCACGACCCACCTGCCAAATACCTATTGAGCCAAGATAACAGGCCAAAATGCACTCGCTTTTACGTAGAGACAGCACCACGAATGTTGCTAGAGCTGGAAGCCGAACGGGGCATGCGTTAAGGAAGCAACTCATGTCATGATCCAAAGCTGTGAGTGTTTGGTTCAGGTCTTCCGATTTGGTCTCACAATCAGCATGTTCAAATCCTAGACCTGATCTGCATAAGAACCAAAATAAAGGCAACCCACCCAACCTGGAGTGGCCAGAATTTCTACTCGGAACGTCATTAAACTTGGGCAGTTTCTTACAGCTGGGGGTGAAGGACAACGTGGATATCTGCTTGTTGGACAAAAAAGTCTCGATAAAGTGTGCTGTTCGTAATGACTACCCCATTACAAGTGAAGACATGAAGCGGATTCTTGGCGAAGTACCGAGTGAGAGTGTCATTCACATCGTAGTGACGAGCTCGCTGCAGAATCGCTACTTTAAGAATCGAAAGCGCAATCGCAGTGGGGACAAACGCTTCGATAATTTTCGGGAAAAGCTACCAGCATCTTGGCGCCACGCAGTTTTCTATCGCATCGGCCGCCTCTCTCGCCCAGTAAAGACAAACGGAGCTGGAACGGTCTGGCGTGGTGACTTAGCGCGTGTTCGCGGCATGCACGACGAGGATGAAGAATCGGCATGCTCCGATGATGGATCGCGTCTGCGTGCGCGGAAGATACTCATCTTTGTGGAGTTGTCGACGAGAGAAGAGCTAGAAACGGACAAGAAAAACAGAAAGGGCATGGCCTCGGCCCGAACATGGCTGATGACTACGTGAGAAAGAGTAGTTCTTGATCCGTTAGCGTAAGCTTCATCGGTTAAAGCTCCTAATATATTTTAACTCCACACAATATTCAACTATCGCTCAATCCATTGTTTCCAGTTTATCATGGAAGTACGTATATCATCACCGTCCACCGCCCAGCACGTCCGCGAGCTCGTCAGGTTCATACACCGTCATACTGTTCAGCGGCTCGTCGGCGCTCAGCGACTCGCGTTCGCGCAATGGGAAGCGCTCGATGTAGGACGGCCCCGTGGACTCGAGCTGGGAGTCGTTTGCGCGGATCTTGACCGAGGAGCCGACGTTGTTCGGGTGCTGCTCCCAGGCCAAGTTGTGCGGGCTCTGGCGCTCCGTCCAGTTGCGGAGCGTGTCGGCCACGGTGCCGTCCAGCACCTTGTGGACGTCGCACGGGAAGAAATGCGACTGGTTGTAGCACGGCGACATGTGCTGCTGGAGACCCTGCGGACCGAGCTGGGCCTGCTGCTGGTACTGCAGCTGGATGGACACTTGCTGGTCGAACTCCTTGATGTACGCGTCCAGCTCCTTCTGCGGCTGGCACTGGGGCGAGCCCCGAGCGAAGGTCTGGTACTGGTCCACCACGCTCGAAGCGTAGGGCGACGTCGTGCGGCACGGCAGGCAGCCACTCGCCTGCTCGTCCAGAGCAGACCCAGAGCCCCGCGACCTGGAAGCACTGGGACCCGTAGGTAAACAGCGCTGGAGCGGAAGGCCGGCCTTCCCAGTGTCGGCCGTTCCAGTACGAGGCGCGATCACGCAGCGTCGCGGGCGACAGGAACTCGCGGAAGGGCTTCACCTCGTCCCCAAGCACCGCTCCATCGGCCGAGTCCACCAGCCCGAAGAGCTCTTCGCTGAAGGAAAAGTAGTTGAGCAGCGCCTCTCTTCCTTCAAAGTCGCCCTCGACCTCTCGTAGCAACCCTCGGGTGTTGAGGTAGTCGTCGGTGAGGGCGCTGATGGCCACGTACTTGGCTCGACGGCGCTCCACGACGTGCAATGGGCCAGTGAGACGGTCTGGACCCGTGGCGTGGACGGCGTTGTCCACCTTCAGCTTGTTGCGCGCGTCGTCCACGAGACTCGTCGTGGCGCTGAACCACGCGGCGTAGTCGGCCTTGGTGATGCTGCTAGACGTAGTATTCTTGAGCCCTGTCAGCACCTCTGGACGCGCCAAGGCGGAGCCCTCAGGTCGATCTCGAACTGCGACAGAGTATCCGAGCTGTCGAAGTCGTACGTCTTGAAGATGTAGTCGGGCGCCTGCAGTATCAGCGACCGGAAGCGCTCGTAGTACACTCGGCCATCGAAAGACGGGTCCAGGATGAAGATGGCGGCGTCCAAGCGCGGCATCTGACGGTACCACAGCGACCGCGCCAGCTCGTTCTCGTCCAGGTAGCCGTTCTTGTCCAGGTCGAAGCGGTCGAAGAGCAGATTCGGGTCCAGCCCCAGCCAGTCCTCGAACTCGCTGAACGTGATCAAGCCGTCGCTGTCCGCGTCCAAAGCGTCCACTTGCCCCCACTTCATGACGTTGAAGTCGGCGATCAGAGCGTCCACCAGCTCGTCCGTGAGCTGCTTCAGCGCCTTCTGCTGCTCCAGCTCCGCGATCTCGTAGGACGTGACCTTCCCATCGCCATCGCGGTCGATCTCGGCCAGATCGAAGGACGAATACTTGCTCTTGAAGTCCAGACTCACAGGCACGCCCAGTGTCCCCAGCAGTTCGTCCAGGATCTCGGTGTCGTTAGTAGGGATCACGCTCTGCGTGAGCTCCTCTTCGTTCGGAAAAGTATACTGGACACTCGGGTCTTGGTCGATCTCGCGACGTCGACGTTCCCCCGCAAACCGCTTGAAGATGAAGAGCGTGATGTTGGTGCTGAGCGCGTCGAAGTAGTTGCCTCGCCACGTTTTGGTGTTGAGAACCTGAAAGCCCCACGAAGTGTAGGCCCGCACGGACGCAGTGGGCACGAAGGCGCTGTTGGCGTCGTCGTTCGGGTCCTTGTAGCGGGTCTGCACGATAGCGGACGCTGAGGAATTGGACGACTGAGTCTGCGCCTGGCCCAAGATCGCCTTCTTCTTCATCCCGTCGGGACAAACGTCCTCCGGTTTCTGCGGCACCTCCGACACTGACACGCAGTCGCTCGCGTTCACTATGGAGCAGCAGATCACCTCCCAGGGCGTGTCCTCCATGCGCCAGCGCTGCAGATAAATGTCCGTCGGGTCGTCGTACCCTTTGTGGTGGAACGCTCGGTGGTAGCTCAGCCCAAAGTCCGTCACGGTCTCTCCGTCTCCAGCGTCACTCGGCTTCTGCACGCTCTGCCAGAGCGGATCCATGACGGGCGAGGCAGCCAGTACTCCACCGTCTTGTAGTACGTCCGCACGATGTACGCTGCGTCTTGGCCGCTAGCGGATGGAATCACGGCCACAGTCTGGTCGTGCGTCTCATTCACAGTCTGTCCTCCTGGGGCTTCGAGCGGCGCTGCGTCGGGGTACAAGCTGTGGACGAACTGGAACGGCCCATTCGGATACTCGCTACTGGCCACGCCTGTAAGCCCCATCGTGTTCATTGTAGACGCCGCCGCACTGTCGACGTGCATCCACATGACGAAGCGCTGTGTAGCTCGGTTGAAGATCACTTTGGGTCGATCGGCCAGCAGTCCGCCGCTGTCTTCCAGTCGGTCTCCAAATGGGTCCGTCAGGTTCGTAAAGTGCAGCATCAAGCCTTCGTTCCGCCATTCGTTGTAGTCGACACTCGAGCACGCGCCGATCCCCCCACTCCCTGTACTCGCATTGACCACTTCGGAGTACCAGTAAGCGCTTGGGTGGGAATCAACGTCAGACTATGGCGTCGCAGTGTCGGCACTGGTGGCGCCAACTCGCGCTTCCCAGTCAATTCCCGTCTCCAGGGGCTGCACGATGGAACTGTCGAGAGGGAGGCCCTCGATCGTCAGCAACTCGGCGTAAGATACGACTTCTTCGTCCTCATCCCCCGCTAAAGTCTCTGCCTGCTGCTCCTCGTGGCTGCTTTGGTCGGGAGTCTCGCTCTCCTGCTCTCGCACGTCATTGAAGAACGCTCGATGCGGAGCTCCGTCGAACGGGATGACGCCGCCGTTGTCGTGCGAGTACACTTCTTGCCTTGATACGTGGCTTTCGTGGCGAACCATCGGGTGGTACGTCGTGGCGGACGGGGTTTGGTGGCTCGCTGCCCATAATTTACGCCACGCTCGCTTGGTCGTGAGGACGGCGCCGGCATTCACCCCGCAGCGTCAGCAGCGGCCGTGTCGGTCACTTGTCGGACCCACGGACAGGAGAAGCCCAGGAGATGGTCGGCCCCACGTAAATCTCGTCCCACCACGTCGACATGGCGTGGAAGTTGCTGAGACTCAAGGCCGCTACGCTGTCGCCCTGGAACGCCGCTGCGTTCACCTTTAGCACGTCGTTGAGGCGGATCGAGTACGTGTGCGCCTGCCAGTCCAGAGCCACGTCCAGTTTGTACCACCGATCCGTTTGAACCTTTTCTTGAAAGACGCGTCGAGGCCATTGGTACGTGTTGGCCTCGTGCACGAAGCTGCCGTCGACGATGGCGATTGCGATCATGATCTCGTCATTTACTTGGGCTGAGGCTTTCCTGAGGACTCCGAAGATGGCGCCTCGGTTTGTGGCTAACGAGCCACGCTCGAGGTTCCCACCCGCACGAAGTACGAGATGCGCGTGGGCTGACTGGACTCTGACAGCTTGGAAGCGAGGCCCATTGCGAGAAACTTGGCGCGCCTTGGACGATAAATACGACGATCCACTCGCGTATCTCTCGCTGCCATGCACCAGAAGCGACTTGGCCGTGCCAGCAGCGCCCACCGATGTGTCTACGCGCATGGCCAGCTCGGAGCGGACTTTAATGTAGACGGACCCTCGCCCTCCGCTCCTTGAGTTGTCAGGCGAGGCCCCACCACTCACTTGCAGACTTCCGTCCCCCAGGACGAATAACTCTGCGCGTAGATGGCGATCCGCCCCCACTGCCGCCTCCTCCTCCGCCAACACCTCCAGCGACGAGTTCATGTCCTCCATGCCCACCGATAGCTTCCAGAGCTCCGTGGTGAGAGACCGTAGCCCCACCCACTATCAACACAGTGCCGCCGGAGCCGCCACCTCCTGGAGTATACGCCGAGCTCCCGTTCCCCCCGTTCGCAGAGATTGTGGCGTTAGGGCCGATGAGGACGTCGTTGATCGCCGAGAGGAATATTGCTCCAGCTCCAGCGCCGCCCTGGGTGGGCTGCACCACTGGAAACACGTCGAACGGCTCCTGTCCTCCTCCAGCGCCGCCACTTCCGCCCAACAGGTCGGTCACTCGCTCGTCCGCATACGCTGGGGCTACTAAGAGAGAAGAATCGGTATATCCAGCCCCTCCTGGACTTGTAAATGACGCTCCAGCGCCACCGAAAGCCAACGAGAAGCACTGCGAGTCAACAACCGCAGCGACAGCTTGGAGTCCCTGGAGTCTTGAATAGTCGACGGTCAAAGGTGCAGACGGCGTGACATCCCTGACGCTGCTTGACGTGGGGTCATGGGCACGACGTTCCCTCCCGCGTCCAGAGCTGCAGCTTCCACACGAAGCCTCCAGCCGCTCCACGCCCCGCTCGGCAGCGTTTAGCCGGGAAGCTCTTGGTGCTGTCCGCGACTTCAACCAGGTCGTCTTCAGGCACCTGCCACTCGGAAGGCCGATAGAGTCCTAGATCGACGTTTGAATCAGCTGCAGCAATGGACGAACTCGCTGTTTGGTCCGCGAGTGTGGAGCCCTGCGCGCACAAATCCTTGGCGTCCGTGCGCGTCACGCGAGCGTCGATCAGAGCCGGGAAGTCCTCGAGCAGAGCGGACCGAAGATCACCCGCTGCAACGTCGTGGTCGATCCACCGAGTGACTCGACCCAGGAATCCCAACTGGAAAGACCCCGACAGCTCATTGCCGTTCACTACCGTGCGCGTGACCACCTTCGACTCGAGTCCGGAGAGGAAGCTCTGCGCCTGGAGCTGCGGCACGTTCCCACTGCGGTCAAGAAGGTCACGCGCCACAGTCGCCCGATCTCCGGCACCTGCTCGAGCGCGTCATCTCGCTCGACGTTCAGCTCTCCGATGTCCGGAAACGCGGTCTCCAGTCTGCGTCTCACATCCAGCGCGCTGGCGTCGTACGCGATGGTTTCCGAGGTCAGGCCCTTACTCTCAGCACTCGGGTATCGCAGCACGAAGTGGCCCTGCAGCTTCTGCCCCGGAGCCGCTGACGTCTCGATCTCCTGCACTTCCGGCACGTGCTTGCCCCACGTCGACAGCGTCTTGACGTACACGCGGACGCTCGCACTGCCCGGTCCGTTCTGGTTGTTGTTCACCCCGGAAAACTCGAGCCGGAGCCGATGAAGCCGCCCCCGGGGAAACCTCCGAGTGTGCCCGGTCGAACGCGCAGCTCCGTATCCACGATGAAGCTGCTGCGACTGAGAATCGCCACCGCTCGACTGCCTTGGAACCGCACGCGGACGCCCGCTCCGAGGTACACAGTCATAAAGTTAAACACTGCAACGGAAGTGTCTCCGAGCCTGGTGGTCGTCACGACCCCATTGAGTTGAACGTCTCCCCAGAGCTTGGCCTGGTCCGTGTCGAAGACCAAATAGCCCGACGCCAGCTCGAGCGATCCGATCACGGGAAGCTGAAGGAGTCGAAGCCCATCCACGCCGTCGGCTCCAGCATCGCGTTCGCGTCGTCGCTGCTGCTGTTGCTGGCGTTCCGACCGCTCTGGAATCGCCAGTGGTGGGTGCCCGACTTCCAGTCCTCAAAGTCGTTCATGAGCGCGATCTGCTGCCGCTCTCCGCCCGCGAACTGCCTCGTGAAGCTCCGGAGCTCCGCAGCTTTGATCTCGTAGTCCTCGTCGCCTCGCGCGCAGCGGTGCGTCGCCTTGCAGCGCTCGTAGTTGACGCATGCAGCAGAGAGGGACCTCTCGTTGCAGCGCGTGGACGCGTACCAGTCGTCCGCGAGCGACGCAGCTCCGACGCATTGCCAGCTGCAGCTCCACACGACCGCGATCACCTCCAAGAACAATGCCACAGACCTCGCCATCCCTGCATGGAGCAAGCAACCAACTGATCCCGACTCTTGGCGAAGAGTGGCGTTTCGTATTAATGGAGACTTTGAGTTGACAACAACGTGTATTAGTCGATTTCAGGTTATATCTCTAGAAAGTACTCGTCTTGCGAGTGTCTAAGATCGATAGATGCCGCCGCTCTACACCGACTGGGCCAAGCGAGCGCGGAACATCTTCAGCAGAGTCTCCTCGTCGACCTTGTGGCGGTTTTTAATCCTCCGGAGCCACTTGATCTTGTTCTGGCTCAGGCCAAGCGACTCGGCGAGACCTTTGACGGTCACTTTGCCCTGCTTCCAGGTGGTGAGCGCCGCCTTGAGCTGGTCGTCGTTGTGCAGCAGCCCCTGGACGAAGCTCGTGGGCAGCTTCTTCACCTCGGTCCTCAGAAGACGCGTGCTCGGGGCTTCGTTCGCGGTCGGCGCCGCTGTGGCGTCGCAGCTAACAGCGAGGAGAGCGGCCGCTGCCACCAACAGGAAGTGGCTGAATCGCATCGTGGGAAGGGAGCCCGAGAGACTTGAACTTCTACAGTAGGAGCAAATTGCGGAGTGAGACCCGCCGTGAGGTTCCAGCGAGCGTGTGTGTACTGCACACGGTACGTATCAACACAGCAAAGCCCAAGGCAGTGCTGTCAGCACTGCCTTGGGCTTTGCAAGCGCGGTTCTACGCGGTGGTACCCCAGTACATTTGGAAACCAGGAAAATAAGCAACCATAAAACAGAACAGTACAGGTACAGTGGTGTAGTACGTACATGTACACTACCGGTGTATGTGTAGTACAAAAAAAAACTGCAACAGACTACATGTAGTTGAGATATATCGGACAAACAGTTGGCAGCAAAATACAGTTGTCTAAGACGTGGGAATGCGACTTTCTAACTGCAGTGGCGCTAGGAGCTGTTGTCGACTTACACGCACGACCGCACTGCTGGCAGAGGGAAGGGCTTACAGCATCATTCGGTATTGTTCACAAGTCTGGTGAGGACGACGAAGTCGCACACACCGGGGGCAAGACGAAGAAGTAAGTGTTGTTGGCGCCATGCTTCGATTCGGTTAGATGTCGCTTCTACAGTACTGCAGCAAATATTATACAGTGTAGTGCACAAAAGGTACCGAACATATGGTGTCGGAAGTGGCGGTATATTCTGTACATGTACATGTACATGTAGTACAGTACATGTAGCGTGTATTATAAGCAAAGCTAGGCCATTATTGTATGTGCTGTGCCGTCGGAGAGACGTCGTCTGGTCTGGGGTCCCCAGTGGGCCCCACTGGGGATCGTCTCTCCGACGGCACAGGGAGGCTTGCGAATCGTGAGTTGCGATCCGGTCAGGGATGGCAAAATCCCAGGGACTGTCCCTTTTTCCCAGGGACGCCCAATGAGCATCCACAACTACCAGATAATCAGACCTTTTCTTAAGTGCAATAACACACCCACGATATCAATTTGTTTTCATGCCTCCGCGCTGTGCGTTATCAGTTGCAGCAGCGCCCACCCAAGCAGACGACTAGTCTTACCTTACGGTATACTTAAGTACTCGCTATCTCAGTATAAGCCGTACACTATACAGTACTGTATCACCACTGTATTATTAATATCCGCGCAGAATCTTACAGCATCATCATGTTTCAGCGCATCGGCTTTCTTTGTAAAGACTTACAGGCACCGAGTGGAGAGCTTACAGCATTAACATTGCTTATGGAGTGCTGCTGCTGGTGCGGCCCACAAGAGCAAGTAGAATAACTTATTTTAAATAGTCGTAGAATCGTCAAAATGAGAAGGACAGGATCCCAGGTACGGTACTGCTACAGTACGTCCAATACTTGGACTCCAAGTTGTCTCTTTTGATGCGATCAGCTTTGGTGGACTCGGGAGATCGAGCTCAGGAGTCCCGACTTGATCACAGTGACCAGGTGATCATCACCAGGTCTCGTTGAACGATTAAAAAAGAATCGGTACATGTACAGTACCGATTCTTTTTAATCAACTGCAACCTGCCGATCCCATTGAGAATCCGCGAGGCCGGCTGTCGGACGAACGTCAGCGCCCGGATCAGGGTTGGCAACGTCGGGTTTTGGAAAATGACACCTGTATCATCTGACGGCCAATTCCCGGTACTTTAGTGGGAATTTATGGGTCAAGTGGGCCTTTGGGTGGGAATCGGAACTAACCGAATCAATATGGGTAGAACCGAGTTATTATCCGGATCGTATCCGGCAAAATGGACCTTTCTTTGGGATACCGGTTCAGCAAAACCTCTACCGGTTTAAAAGTCCCACCAAGTCCCAGTGGGTGAGTGGGACGTCCCATAATATAAGGGGCTGGTTCATCTCACTGGGTCTGGTTTAATGAGGGGGCAGAATGGCGATTTGATTGGCTAGCTTAGATTTCATAAAAGACACATGCCCCCTTTTTCCTTTAACTCGATAGTGAATCGAGTAAAAAGGAAAAGCAAATCTTGGGCCCTATCCTGTCATTAAACCAGACCCAGTGACACGAACCAGCCCCTAAAGGCACAGCGCGGGCGACTGGTGCGCCGCAAGTGCGGCGCGCCTAAGTCGTGCGATTTCCTGCTGATTATTTCGCCCAAATCCTGTTGATTTGAGAAATCATCATGATCATCATGATGATGATGATTTCAAAGTTCAAGTGGTACACCCCGAATTTCCCTCCTGTTCCCTCCTCCAGATCTCATACAAACACCAGCTGTTTTCGAGACCTTTTTGAACTAGAAAATGTTGTGTATTGGTTTAGCCAAGTTTTCACGCAAATTCTTTCAAAAGAAACATGTTCACTATCACTATAAGCAAGTTTTAGGATTTCAACTCGCATTGATGGAGCCGTTGTGAGTTTCTAGACAGCGCTCCATTGACGACGGCCGCCACTGAGATAGAGGCGGACTGTAGGAAGAGATGTGTGCGCTTAACTCGAGCCTACGCGTGTTTGCGAGGCCTAAAGCGGCAACTAGTGGCTAAACGCGAAAGCTTTGTGTGAGTACCCCACTTTGCTCTGCGAACACGCTGCTACTACATAAATTGCACAGTAGGCAAATACTACTTTCTGTGCTATTTGGTGCAGTTTTGGGGATATTCAATATATCCAAAATAAACAAATCAGCGGCTGTTATCGCGCAGCTGCGCAAGATAAACTTACCTTCGGACTGGCTGGTAAGATATATTCGTTTTTAGAAAAAAAATCAGTGGCCTCCTGCCGCCAGTCCAAAATCCTCCCTCGTCCCCCGCAAGCCGCAAGCGATCAGCCCCTGACCCCGTGGCATGGTGCGTACGCGTCAATTAGCTCATATAAAAGACTCTGCATAGGGCTAACATGTACGTATCCATACTCTATGTCAGGCCCCGGACGACGACAAAGCTGCCGATGGAGCCCGCGACGTGCATCCAGAAGATCCTGCCGAGATGGTAATTGTGAACGCAACATCCAGTCAAGCGAGCTCAGCCCAAGCTCCTCCCACCACCCGCCCGCACTCACGCCACAAGAAGAAGCAGAAGCAGAGCGGATACGGCTTCGTGCGAAGAAGCGACAGCAGCAAGAACACGCAGTACTGAGTTCTAGACACTCTCCCCCACGCTGCCAAAGTGACGAGAATCGGCCCCGAAACGCTGAAGCGGAACCGGCAGACAGTCAAGCCCGTGCCGACCAAGTTGAGCGTTGGGAGTCCCGCCTCGCCCGTCACCTGGCAGCATACAACGAGGACGAAAGTGACGGTGAAGCAGCGCTAGCGGAAGTATTGGCGCAGCTTGAGGAAGAGGATGAAGATGAGTCTCCGGACAACAGCGACGATTCCGACTACAACGACGATCGCCGAACACCTGAGGGCGATGACGAGGGAGACTCCGGTGACGGTATTGGATGCGCTAGTGCTGCGAATAGTGTACTGACACCGAAGAAGTACCAAACACCGAAGAAGCCCCAAACACCGAAGAAGCCCCACAAACCGAAGAATCACCAAACACCGAAGAATCACCAAACACAGAAGGCGCACCAAACTCCGAACAAGCACCAAAAACCGAAGGAGCACCAAACCCCGAAGGAGGACCAAAACTCTGTCAAGTGCGAGGACGAAGAATCGGAAAGTCGAGGTGGTGTGGAAGATGTACCAGTCTTCGGTGGCTACTGAATATTTCTCAGGACCCGTTACAATAGTGGCGAACCTTTGCATCTCCCGTTACAAAAACTTTGATTGGCTGATAATCGACGAGCTGAGCTGCCGCTCGAGCCGTAGTCCACAAGCCCAAACTCGACGAGCCGAGGAGGCTTCGCATCACAAGCCGGCCGCCGGCCCTCGCCCACACAGGAGACGGCAGCAGGAGCACGCCATGCAGGCCGTGGCCCCGTCGCCAGCCACCTGTCGACCGCAGCCAAGAAGCTGAGGGAGATCGTCAACGCTGCCAGCCACTAGTCGCCCACCACCCAGAAGAAGCAGCCGGAGAAGGCGGCCGTGGACGAGCACGCAGCGGTGCTCTTGCTGCTGGCCGCTGCCACCGCTGAGAACCAATCATCCGCCGCCCGCCACGACCACAGGCAGACGGAGGAGGAGCCGCTCGCCCCAGACAAGCAGGACATGAAGACGGCGGAGGAGGAGAACGAGGTGGCGCCAGGCGTGTTGGCCGAGATGCTGCTGCTGCCGCCGCTGAGAACCAGGCATCCGCCGCCCGCCACGACCAGCGGCAGACGGAGGAGGAGCCGCCCGCTACCATGAGAACTTGAAGAGAAAGTGAGGGTAAACTCAGGTTACAAACAAGGTGAGGTTCGTCAATGTAGTGGGCCTACCTTGACTCACTACAACAGCTTACACGTGTGCGCTCGTGTATGAGGAAGCGTAGCTTAGTTTAAACTAGAGTTAATTATACTCGGGCCTCCGAGTATAGATTAATCTAAATAAACGATCCAAATAATGTTTTGGGTTAAAATGAGAACTGCTATTTTTGTTTTATGTTTCTGACTTCCTCTAAATGTAATATTCTAAGTTGGGAATCTGCCAACGGCTGGTTGGCAGAATTCCTTTGCTATGCATGTCGCTCATTGGTTAAAAGATGCTGCTTTCAACCAATAGGAATCCTAAATGTCTATGGACCACCCGTCGTGGTGATCGTAAATGAATGTGGCCCCCTTGATGTAACGTACATCAAGGCCGAGGAAGTAACCATTCTCTAACAGCTAACGTAACTGTTAGAGTTACAAGTGACTGTAGCCACGTGTGCGTGTAACCCCGTTACACCATCCCCCCCCCTTAAGGTTAGACGCGCCGGTCACGGCACGTCAATCAGGCAATTGACCACTCGTCAATTCTTCACGTTGGGAGAAAGAAAACTCGAGCTCATTCCGCAATGAGCTCGCCGAAGAAGACCGCCGCCGAGGAGAAGCCCGCCGCTGGGACAGAGAATCTCTCTGTCCCCGAGTACTTCGAGCGACAGCAGGCGAAGCAGGACGCTCGCGCTGCCAAAGCCGCAGGCGAGCCGAAGATCGTCCTTCAGGGCTCTTCGATAGTCAACGATGCCGTTGACTATAGCGAGGACGACGTGGACATGGAGGAGGGCGATGCCTCCCCCAGCAGGCGCAAGGAGTCGATCGACAGCGACAGTCTCGACCCGCACGCCGGGTCGAGACGCCCTCGTGAAGAAGACGATTCGGACGCTTCGAGCTCGAAGCGTTCGCGTTGCGCAAAGGAGACTCCGCTCTCTGCTGCTGGAGCCTTGAGCTCGCCGCGCGATACGGCGCCTTCAAGCTTCCACGCGCTGCTCATGCAGCGCGTGATCCATGGATGCCGTCCGCGGCAGACATCGCGGCGCGGGTGGGCAACTCGATGCCCCTGAACACTATCCCGCTGTACGTATGCAGCGCGATCGAGGACGATGAGGTGGCGGAGGGCCAGCACTTTGATCCGATGACGGATCAAAGGCGCGACTACTATATCGGACTCTTCCATGAGCTCCGATATTACTCCAGCAAGAAGACCTCTTCTCGCAGCAAAGTGCCCGAATGGCAGGCACTTTGTCAAAGTTGGAATGCCTTTGTTGATAACTTCAACAAGAATCCGGCAGCTTACCGCGAGCGGGTTAAGCATGCCCGTGAGCGCTTCGAGACGTTCTCGACGCGTGGGAGGTTGGAGCAGCTCCACAGATCTTCTGTGGATACTGGTGTTCCGTGCGCTGTGCCCGAAGGCCAGCAGTGCATGTTGTGTCTTCCGGGTGCGGCGCGCTTGAGCGACCGCGACCTGAACGGGTACACGTCGATTCGTGTACCTGCGAGCCTCAAGGATCTCCGTGCCAAGTTCATGGCACGTGAGGAACGCGACGAGCGTGGTGCTTCGAGCGCTGGGGGTGACCACAGCGCTCGCACTACCTTCGCGCCGGCAGTGCGTGGTGGGCTTCGTACGCCCTCACCATTTCCGGAACGTCCTGCAGCAGGACGTTCCGCGGCTCCCATGGGGCGGAAACCCTCTCCAACGAATACGATAACGAACCGGGTGACGGTTCGTTTCGGGATACTATGGTCGACAATACGCTCAACAATCCAACGTGTTGAGCCGTGGGCGTCACGGATCGGAGGCGGCGGTGGTGTGAACACGCCCCGGGTATGGTCAACCTGGGGTTGACCTTGGGCCTCCGTCTCTCGAAGACCGGGTTGCCGCTGTGGAGCGGCTTCAGAGCAGTGATTTCGCTGCTCTGAGGCAAGAGATGGCGAACCTGAGGGCTCAAGTCGCTCAGGCCGCGCAGACCGCGTCCGACGTCTCCGTCGACGTTGGGGGTCGCGTCGTGCGCTTGGTCCAGCGCGTTGACGCGTTGGAGAGGGGTTCGGCTTCCGCTTTGGGCCGGCCGAGCTAGCTGGCTCGTGCTGCTGGTATGGCTTCAGCCGCCCGACGTAAAAGGTCGGGTGGAGGCGCATGCTAGACGGAATGTCTAGCGTGTAAGCGTTGCCGTGCCGTGCCAACACTGTGAACGGCCTGATGAAGCGCGGAGCGAGCTTACTCGCTCCGAAGTCGGAAACTGCATGTTTAGGCAGGTTTTTTTTTGAGTAGCTAACAAAACCAATGAACCCTTCTTGAATTCATTTGTGTTGCCCCTGCCAACATTGTCTGCGTTCAGCTTCTGTCGATCGACAGAAGCTGCAATAGCGTCCTGGATAAACCGAATGACGGCTTGTCTGCGCTGCACGAAGTTCATTGCGTCCGAGCTGAACTCGTTCAGCTCGCTTCCAGCAGTAGACCCGGCCTCTGCGTTCGTAGATGTGGTGTCTGTGCCTCGCACAGACACGTTCTTCTTCTGCTTGTGTGCGTCTGTGCCATGCACAGACGCGGCCTTCTTCTTCTTGGTTGCGTCTGTGACCTGCACAGACGCGGCCTTCTTCTTCTTTCGCGTTGTTGCGGCTGACACCGTGCAGGTGTCAGCGGCATTCTGCGGCTGATGTGTTGCAGTCCTAGATCCTCCCCCACTTAAGGAAGGAGCCAGCATCCCGAGTAAACTCGGGAGGCGTGGGTGCCTCAAGGCATTCACGTAGAACGGTTTATGCCCGGTCGAGGCATGCACCGAGTTGTTGATGGCGAACTCCGCCATCGGCAGACACTCGCTCCAGTGTTGGAACGAGTGGGCGTAGCTCTTGAGCACATCCACGAGCACGCGATTCACGCGCTCGGTCTGTCCGTCCGTCTGCGGATGATCCGCAGTCGACATCGAGAGCTGACTGCCAAGAAGTGTGAACACTTCTTGCCACAGGTGCGCGGTGAAGCGCGGGTCTCGATCGGACACGATGTCCATCGGCATGCCATGGTGTCTGAACACCATGTCAACGAACAGACGTGCCGTCTGTTTCGCAGTCACTTCGGCGGGTACTGCAGCAAGATGTACCATCTTGCTGAAGCGGTCAACAAAGACCACAACGCCCGTGTTCCCCTGGCTATCCGGGGGAAGACCAAACACAAAGGCCAAAGACATGAACTGCCAACACTCCGACGGAGTCGGTAGTGACTGCAAAAGAGCCTGCGCGAACGGCACAGGCTTCACTCGTGGACACACCTCGCAAGCACGGACGTACTTGCGCACCCACTTGTACTGGTGGGCCCAGTAGAAGTCCCTCGTGAGAAGAAGATACGTCTTCTCACGGCCCGGATGCCCCGCAGTCGGTGCGTCATGATACTCGTACATGATCCTGAGTCGCAGGTCATGAACATTGGGAACGACAACGCGGTCCGCGTTGTCGTTGACTGCGCTGTAGAGTAGCAACCCCTCGTGCACGCGATAACGGTGTGCACGAGCACGAAGATGTCTTGGCAACTTCTGACGAGCTTCGTCAGAAGGCACTGAGCCATAGGCCAGCAAGAGCTTCGCGTCCCCGTCATGCGCGTACGCGGTCTTCACGTCGTCGAGGAGCGACGACGTGGGAGTGCTCGATCGCATGGCGTCAATGGCATTGGCGTCGACTTCATTCGTAGCGTAGTCAGGTCGACGCGATAACGCGTCGGCCACCACATTGAGTCTTCCGGGTTTGTACTCAACCCCGAAGTTGTATTCCGCAAAGAACGAAAGCCATCTCGCCATACGTTGCGAGATGTGTGGCGACTTGACAGCCGTCCGCAGCGACGCGTGGTCTGTATAGACCACGAACGGTTTACTTCCGAGTAGATACACTCGGAACTTCGCAAGTGCATACTTCATGGCAAGGAGCTCCTTGTCATGCACCAGGTAATTGCGCTCAGCTGGCTTCAGCTGACGCGACTGATAGTAGACGACACGATCACGGCCCTCGTGATCGTGCTGCATCAACGCACATCCGATCGCGAAATCGGATGCGTCACACACAACGTGGAATGGGCGATCTTGGTCGGCCACCGCCAAGATCGGAGCCTCAGTCAAGCCCTGCTTGACTGCGTCGAAGGCCTGCTGACATTCAGCAGACCAAATCCACTCGGCGTCCTTCTTCAGGAGCTGTGACAGCGGGCGTATCACGCCCGCGTAGTCCTTCACGTACTTGCACAAGTACGTGGCCAAGCCAAGGAACTGCCGCAGTTCCTTGACGCTCGTCGGCGTCGGCCACTCATTGATCGCTCTGACCTTTTCAGGGTCAGGGCGGACACCGTTCTTCCCAACGAGACACCCGAGGACGGGTATCTCGCTCGCCCCGAAGATGCACTTCTTCAGGTTCGCGTAGAGCTTTTGCTTGCGCATGAGCGCAAGCAGCTTCCGGAGATGCACCTTGTGCATCTCAACGTCGCTCATCCCGTCCGCAGCACGGCTGTGGACGAACACGTCATCGAAGTAGCTCGGTGCGAAGTCGCGCACCGAGCGCAACAAGTGCGTCACGCACCTGTTGAAGGTCGCAGGGGCGTTCTTCAGACCCTGCGGCATCACTAGCCACTCCCAGAGCATGCCACTCGGCGTGCTCACAGCCGTGAGAGGGATATCGCTCTCACGCATTAGGATCTGATAGAACCCATCGCGCAGATCAAGAGCACTGTAGACAGTGCTCCTGGCCATCGATTCGATGATAACATCTTTCGCGGTATCGGTGTCTGCGCCGGTGACGTCGCATCGTTCAGCTTATTGTACGCATGAACGATGCGCCAGCCGCCCTGTGGCTTCTTGACACAGAACGTCGGAGCACTGTGCGGGGACTTCGATTCCCGCACTTGTCCAGCTTTGCGACGACTTTCGAAGAAGTCGTCGATCGCCTTGACCTGCTCTCGCGGCAGTGGCCACTGCCGCGTGACACAGTATTTCGTGCCCGGCACGAGATCAATCTCGTGCTGAATACCCTTGTCCTGCGGAAGCTCCGCAGGGATCTCTTCCGGAAGTACGTCCGCGTACTCCCGTAGAATCTCATAGTAGGGACTCGCTGAAGGCGAGTCCCAGCTCTGCTCTTCAAAGCGTTCTTTCTTCGTCTTGGCACTGAGAGTGTCTTCACTCTCAGTGGTGCTCTCCATGAAGAACTGCCTCAGTTCCTCATTCTCGCTCTTCGTTCTCTCGGCGTCCAAGAGAATGCATATTTGCTCGATGCGTCCATCGTGCAAGTCACGCGCGAAGCGCTTCCAGCTCATGACTGGAAGCGAAGTCAACTCTGACGCTTGCGTCGGAGGATTAGCGAGGGTCATCTCCCTGTGCCGGAACCCGGCGCAGGTACGTGTCAAGACGTTCAACGTCTCGACGTTCGGCTTCTCAGCCTTCGTCTGCCCGGCAGACTTCTCTTGTAGCGTCTCGGCCCCGGGCCGAGACTTGCGCAGCGATCTTCGCATGCGCCGTCTTCTTGTCTTGCGGAGCCCGGCTCCGCATGGTCCTTGACCTCGTCCAGGCCCAGCCGTGGACGGGTGTTCTTCTTTTATTCCGCCGGCGGGTACTTCCCGCGGGCGAGCGACTTCAAGCCCGGCTTGGTCGCGCGGCGCTTCGTCGTGCAGCCCGGCTGCACGACAGCATGCAGTTTTTCCGGTGCGGGACGTTTGCAACCGTCCGCACCGCCTGCAGCGTCGGTTCCCGGAACCGACACTCCATCATCACCTCGACGCCTATCATTGGCGGAGTCCTGATACAAAGGGTGCGTCGACTCCCGGAGTCGACGCGAAATGTCTTTCGCAGCGTCGGTTCCCGGAACCGACGCGACTTCAATACCTCGACGCCTTCCATTGGCGGAGACCCCATTACGGAGGGTGCGTCGGCTCCCGAGCCGATGAATAGAATTCATCCAAGCCATCGACTCCCGGAGTCGACGGCGTTACGTCGCCTTGGCTCCCATTACGGGCCAAAACTGATCCAATCAGGTTCGCATCAGCCTCCACGGCTGACGCGTGCGACTCGCTAGTGTCATCCGCGCCGCTCGAGGCCGGAGACTTCTTTTGATTCGCTGAAAGCGAGTGTTGACTTCCGAAGTCAACACATTTTCTTCGCTAGCCGTCGGCGGCGACGCCGACGCTACTTGTTCTCGCGCGCGCTCGCGCGCGTCCAGGGCGTTCCGGGACAGCGGCGTTAGGCGCTGTCTCGACTAGAGATTCGCGCGCACCTGCTGGTGCGTGTGTGGTGGTAACAGGACCATCGCTCTCTGTTCCACCGTCGCGACCGAAGCGCACTAAAGTGCGCTTCTCCTAATCGATTACCGGATCATGCCGTGGCTCGCACGGCATGCCCAATACCATGTCGAACTTATCGTCCAGATCCAGGACGATAAAGGTTTCGACGAACGCTCGACCTTTGTACGTGAAGCGCACGCGTACCATGCGCTTTTCGGTCTTCACGACGACACCTGTCGCCAAACGTACTTCCAACAGACTTCGAGGTAGCTTTAAATCCTCGAAGTCAAGCATTGATAGACTTCGCAGTCGAACAAAGTTCTTCGACGCGCCAGAATCTACCAACGCACGACGAGAGCCGCTTGCTCTCATCGACTTCACCTTCAGGATGACAAGATCATCCTTGTCATCTTGCTTCTTGCAGTGAGAATGATCCTCACTGGGGGCTGCAGTCCTCAGTGTCGCGTGTCCTAGGTCGACACGCGGAACTGCATTACCAGTAGGGCGCCCCGCGCCTACTGGCGTCCAGCGTTTTTGTTTGGCTGCGACGATGCCCAGCATCGCCGCGATAGCCACCTTGCTGGTGCACGGGTGCCGTGCACTCTCTAGCAAAGTACCCGATCCTACCGCATCGGTAGCACCGCACATTACTTCCTTGCCGCTGTTGGGGGCCAGCAGTGGCAGCGCTCGAGAGGTCCATCGGTTCCGGACCTCCCGTCCTCACTACCGGGCGCGGTTGCGGCCTCGGTACATGCGCGTGCAGTTTAGCCTGTCGCAGGCTAAACTCTTCCTGCATCGCAAGCGTGATGGCAGCTTCGAGAGTACTCGGGTACTCGCGGAAGAGATAGGTCTTCACAGGCCCATCTCTCAGTCCCTTCATGAACGTGACGACCTTAGTCGCCTCGTCGATCGGGTTGGTCACGATGTTCGAGACCAAGTACCGCGCTCTCTGGGCGTAAGCATGAACATCATGCTTACCCTGCTGCAGGTCGAGGAACTCTGCCCTCGACCGGAACTCATTCTGCGGGGGCTCAAACGCCTGTCTGAGCTCCTCCTTGAAGCCTTCGTACGTGCTGAAGCACGTAGGGTCGGAGAGCCGGCGTCCATACGCCCAGCTCCTTGCACGTCCGCCAAGACATGACATGGCGAACGCGACCTTCGACAACGGGTCGACGATACGTCGAGCCGCGATGACAGTGTCGAGTTCGACAAGCCAACGGAGGAGAGGTTCACCCTCTCTTCCGACGTAGTTGCTCACATTGAGCTTCAGCGACTGTGGGCGAGGTGTCGTCCCCGACGACACCGCGGTATTGGCAGCAGCATCTCGCTGCTCCCTCATGATGAAGCCCAGAGCAACACCGTGTTGTTCTGTCGGCGTTAGCGTACGCAGCATCGTAGCTACAGCCGCCTCACCAATGACTGTTGACAGTCGTTGGAGGGCTTCCCACTCTGGGTCTGACAGGTGGGACAGTCAGTGCGTGCAACATGGGTTGCAGGCGTCGTGGAGCTTTCTATGGACACTTCGGTATCCATGGGAAGGTTCTCGGCTCCGTGTTCGTGCGGTGACGTACGAACTCAACTTAGTCGGTCGTTGGACGGACTACAAAGTGCTACCAGGTGTAGTGGGCCTACCTTGGCTCACTACAACAGCTTACACGTGTGCGCTCGTGTATGAGGAAGCGTAGCTTAGTTTAAACTAGAGTTAATTATACTCGGGCCTCCGAGTATAGATTAATCTAAATAAACGATCCAAATAATGTTTTGGGTTAAAATGAGAACTGCTATTTTTGTTTTATGTTTCTGACTTCCTCTAAATGTAATATTCTAAGTTGGGAATCTGCCAACGGCTGGTTGGCAGAATTCCTTTGCTATGCATGTCGCTCATTGGTTAAAAGATGCTGCTTTCAACCAATAGGAATCCTAAATGTCTATGGACCACCCGTCGTGGTGATCGTAAATGAATGTGGCCCCCTTGATGTAACGTACATCAAGGCCGAGGAAGTAACCATTCTCTAACAGCTAACGTAACTGTTAGATTTACAAGTGACTGTAGCCACTTGTGCGTGTAACCCCGTTACAGTCAATGTATTGAACTGGAAGTTTGGAATTGTATTGATGAAAGAGCGGTTATGCTTGACTAGATCTCATCTCCTGCGAAATTGGAGATCGGGAGAACTTGCTGGTGGCTCAGCTCGATGAATGGGCAGTTGCCCACAACATATCCACCAGGGTTGACCTCGCTGGCAGCTTGGGTTTCAATATTCTCGTTTGAAGCTTTGACACAAGTGGCGATGTTGTAGCCGTCTGCAACTCCGTAGGCGGTACAGTGATACGGTCCTCTCGAAGATGGTGTCAGGCCTACAATCTGTTCCTGCATTGCGGCGACGACATCTTCGTCCACTTCGGAGCCTGGGGATACCCGTAAGCCAACATTATCGGTGGCGCTGGTCGCTTGAGAGCTGCGTGGTTGTTCCCCACGGTTGGGACCACGCTTCTGTCGTTTAGCTCTGTCAGCAAACGAGCTTGAACGCTTGTTAGAGGCGCCTGTCTTGTACTTCAGGGGCGGTTGCACCACCTGGCTCGGTATGATCTCACTCAGCAATGGAATATAGATTTTTGTCTCCTTGAACGATGCCTCGTATGCTCTCACCGTGTAACACGAATTCACTAGCGCTAACGCTGATACACCGGTAGCGTTTTTCGACTTCCTTAGAGCAGCGAGAAGATGTCTGCAAGGCAGCTGTAAGTGTTCACGTTTGTTGCAACGCGCGCACTTCCGTATTGCTAGCTTGACGACGTGGGTGCGGGCGATCTTTGAAATTACCCCGTCTTCAATTCCGACTTTGTTTGTGATAGGGTCGTCAACGTAGAACTCCGAGTCGGAACAATTAATCGGCCGCACGCTGCACGACGATGACCTCAACAGCTCCTTGTCGAAATACTTCTTAGCAGTTGGAGTCACATTGCATTTGTGGTCAGTCCAAAGTTTTAGTGACTCGTGCTTTGCTGTTAATGTCGCCGCTGCTCTTCGGCAAAACAGTATTGTTCCCATGAGCACTTCATTGTCTCGGACACCACTCCATAACAGCCCATTGTTGTTGCCTTCAACGGCGCTAGTGGTCCGGACTCCATACAAAGGCACCGATTTGCCGTAGCTATCAGTTTGAGACCAACACTTGTCAATATAGCTGCGCTCTGCTTCGTTACTATCATAATTCCCAAGGCGAGCCCAGCTAGTTGGGTGAATCTTCCGCAAATATTCACCTGCCGTCTGAAACTCAATAGTTCCTCCAGGTCTGTGAATATTTCGAGGGGCTGGAAAAGTTTTATCTATGAGCAGGAGAGTTGACTCGTATTCCGCCACCGTATCACACTTCTGTAAACGATAGACCAAAGGCTCAATTTCGTCTATTGACGGCTCCACCGAACGAAAGTGATCCTTAATGTTGAGAACAATGTGCCACGCACAAAACTTAAGGTTGACTTGATAGCCAAGAGAGGATAGATATTTCTGGGCTCCTTGCTGCTTTCCACGATCAGAGAATAGCGGTAGATTGGCCAAAGAAATTCCACTAACGATACAATTAGCGAAAAACCAGCTGAAGTTATCATTTGTCTCTGATGGCACGAAGGCAACCGCTAGCGGTACAACCTTTCTATCTCCATCGAGACCAATCATGGTAAGGCAAATTCCATTGTAGTTATCGCCTTTCATGTGAGTGCCGTCCGTTTGAAGAACGGGAAGTAAAAGCGAATGATGAGCTACGAGCGGGCCCACAGAAAGAAACAGTCGGAAAAATCTGCCTTCAGCATCCAACTGACAGCTCACTCTAGAACCAGGATTTCTAAATTCGAAGGCAGTAAAAAAAAACGGTAACAGGCTGTAGTCATCCACGATATTGGTTTGCATGAGGCGTTTGTGAATCGCTCGATACAAAGTCGCTTGACGCCCATCCATGTTGATCTTGTCAATTTCTTTTAGTGCTTTTGATACCCGCGCAAGTGCAGTACTATGACCTTCGTGAAAAGTGCGCCAACAAAATCCAGATGGTGCGCCAGCAAAACGCAAAACAGGGCGCGAGCAAAATACGTAGACGGCGCATCCCCTCTTACAGCAACAGCCTCCCGTAATGCATCTGATACTGACGCCCATGTACTGTACATCAGTGCAGTACCTGTTTGAATTATCTACGCGCATTCAAAATGCAGCGTAAGTTGTTCAGCAAAGAAAACTTGTATTTAGAACTGCTCGATAGTCACTGTCGAGTGCATCCGGGATTCAATTTAGCTCGAGTGGATTCTTTTAAACTTGGGCAGATTCACAATAACTCGATCACTCGAACTAACCTGAATCCGCTCGAGTTAACTTGAATACATATATATATATATATATATGGTATGAGCCGATTCACATTTACTCGAGCACCTGCATCCGCTCGAGTTAACTTGAATCCATACGAACAGATTCACACCACTTTTAAGTCGATCGCCGGAGTTAAAAGGCAAGCTAGACAAGCGTCTGGTTGACATCAACGCAAATGACGCTGCTGCAATGAAATAATTAGTATCGAAAAGCGCACATTCGAGTAACTGAGTACTCAGTTCGAGCTAGCGTGGATGCGACGGAATTTATTTTTAATCGGCGCAAGCTCATGTGAATCTGTGGTCATGACAACATCGCATTAAAATGTGAAGTTGGGGCGATACAAATATGCAAGCCCTCGCGTGTAAGTACCGCTGTTGGAAAAACGCGATAGCGTCAACGAAAATGCGTGATATCGAGTTTGGTATCTTGAATATACGACAAGACTAGAGTTTTTTTACGGGAATTTACAATGCATTATACTGGGATTGGAAGCGACGAAGTGCTGATAGCCCAGCCCACACAGGGCGCTGTTCCCCCGCCCAATCGATACCGGTGGTGAACTAGTAAAATGTCTTAGGTCAATTTACAGTAAGTGACGTCGATTAACCGAGTGTTTAGAATTCTCAAGAATGATGGAAGCTGGTCCAGTTCATTTTGCAAATTCGTCGAGTCAAGATTCGTTTTATTGATTATACTCTAAAATCGGTTGTAAGTCGTAACCATAGTGGTGATACATTGCCGGGCAGATTCTGCGGCTGCGAAGCAGGCGCAGGAGATGCCCGTGGAGCGTGCGGATTGAGTTTATCAATGGCGGGCAAAGGTGTGCTAACCACTCCTATCCCAGCCTCCGCGTAGCCCTAGTATCGTCGTCTACGGAGGGAGACGAGCTTTTAGCTCATAGAATAATACTGAGATAGCAAGTGTACCGTAGGTATGCTGCTGGCGCAGCCGGCAGGGGATTAATTCGGTGTCGCATGAAGCCGTGCGTGTCGTGCTCGAAAAAAGTGTCGCTTGATTATGATATTTGTATTGAATGCACTTAACTGAGAATCTTGTTTATATATCTTTACCTGCATAAGTACTCTGTATACTTAATGGAAGTGTAAGTGTCGTCTCCGGGCGTCAATCTTCTCAATCCGGATCCGTCATTCTGTAGCCCTGCAGAGGAAATCAGCAATGTTGATTCTGCCGCGATGGTGCTGGATGAAACGCCGGAGCAGCGTCGCCGTCGTCTTGACGCTGCAAATGCGCGCGCGTGGGGAAGGCGTGCCGCGATAGTGTTGGATGAAACGCCGGCTGCGCCAGCAGGGGATAGCAAGTGTACGGTACCGTAAGGTATGCTGCTGGCGCAGCAAACGCATGCGTTAAGTATCCATCATATATGACATATGATGAAAGTAAACTTAATAGGTAGTCTGAATAATTACGTAGTCAGTCTCTGTCAACGAAGAAGCATCAATCGTATCATTAATTTTCGTTTCATTCGAATCATTTCCAGTTCTCGCGTCTACAGACGCAGCAACTCCAGGGTGAACTTACAGCGCCAAGGTAAGAATAGACTTTGCTTGGGAGGGCACTGCTGCAACTTCTAACTTGCTTGTATTTGGTGATTAACAGCGCGAAGGCAAGAAAACAAATTCATATTATCGTGAGTGTGTTTGAATGCAAGCACAGCGCTGGCGACTGGTGCGCCGCAAGTGCGGCGCGCCTAAGTCGTGTGCGCTGTGCGTTTATCTGTTTTGTTTTATATTTGCGATCTCAGCCCCCGCGAAGCCCTAGTTACCTGGGCGTCGACTATTTCCCAATGGTGGCGGTGAACTGCCGGGTATATCGCTTCAAGCTGCCCTAGAAGCAAGCATTGCAGTCTACGAGTACAAAAATAAAGCAGCAATGTCTAGTTGCTGGATTTGTCTTTGAATTTTAATTAGTGGCGATTTAGTTGCACCATTGCTAGTCGCTAGAGCTACCTGCTATTACCAGAGGTTCCCTGACCCTCAAAATGTTTAACGTATTAACAGGAACTGAACTAGGCTTTAGCACGTTTTGCATGCCCACACGTACTTGTAGAACACAGAAACTCGTCCAGGTAGGTATATCCGTGAGCTGGTTGACCCTATCAGTACGTACAAACGCCTACGTGACTACTTCACCGCGTTGGGACATAATACTGCACATACGATTTAATCTATGCAAGCATGATCATTTGGCGATGTTAGATGTTAGAAATAGTGATGAATAAATGAATGAGAGCCCGTCAATTGTCATCGCAACGTCTAATAACGGTTGACACGTAGCACTGATAACATCTACGCATAGATACCTTGGGTAACCCATGGCATCTACAGTCTTGTTCGTCAAAGCGCATCCACCAACGCGTGTTGGTTACTTTTAAGTTACACTTTACAAAAAATATTATCGTACAGAGTCGAAAGGTGAGTAAATACATGATTTAGTTCGTAGACAAAGAATATGCCCTCCAGCTCCATAACCAAAGCCAATATCTCAACACTACGAGTAATATTAGCTTCGTGTGGGTGGGTTCATCGTGCCAGCGGTTTCATCAACTGTAAATCATTATACAGGTTGACTCATTTGTTAGTGAGTTGAACAGGAATCCTAAGTAATTTTGTAAGCTGTTGTGGGACGCGGCGCGTTCGTCGCGATTTTGAACGATGAGGTCACGCTATAGCTACTGTTGCCGGGGCGAGCTGTAAGCCAACTCCGCGGCACCCAAGCTGTAGTGTTGAACATACTAATTACAATACTTGTACGTTGAGTTGTAGTTCTACTTCCTTCTGCTTACAGGTACGTTTCTAGTCGCAAGCAGAAAATAACGCTGTTGGCGTTGATTGAAGCACGCCTTCCACTTTATGGCTATTTCTGACAGAAGTCACCTGCGGGCATTTCAGCCCCAGTGCACCGTGGTTCTCGCACCTTGGTTGCCTAGCTGCTGTGTAGCTAATCCAACTCATAATCACATGAGTCGGCACGAGGTAATGTGAAGCCACCCAGATTCACATTAAGTCGGCACGAGGTAATGTGAAGCCACCCAGATTCACATTAAGTCGGCGCGAGTTAATATGAAGCTGGGTAGATTCACTTTAAGTCGGCGCGAGTTAATGCGAATCTGGGTGGCTTCACATTAACTCGCGCCGACTTAATACGAATTTGGGTGGATTCACTATATGTCGGCGTGGTCGTATTGTTATAACAATAATGTTTATACTAGATATAGTTATTTATGCCGACCTGAACTACTAGATTCTGAAGCTGCCATAAGAGCGTGGTGAGACTTTTCGTTACTGGAGGCACCGATGTACATGTACACGTACAACACTACATGTACATGCTTGGATTCATATTACTGTACATAACTCGTGGGTGTTACCTGTATTATGGAATCGCCATAATTCACTGTTGCTTGGGGATGGTTATTACATGTATGGGACAATTGACGCCGCCTTTTCTGTATGTCCAGGGCCCCCTGGCTTTGTATCAAAATCAAATCCATTTTGCCGGCGCCCGCAAATCTGTTTGCTGGCGCCCCAAAACCGCGGTTTCTGTTTGCTGGAGCCCGTTTGGTTTGAGAGTGTCTACACGTACCAAATCGTATTGTAGTCGTTTGGTACATTGCACCAAAGCTGTACCAAATAGAGATACAGCTACAGCAAGAATTTTACTGTTCCTCGACAGCTGGAGAGTTAAAGTGAAATTCTCTGCCGCCAACCAGTTCATCCATTCCACCAAAGCACCGCCGGCGCTGCGATTGCGCCGCAGCAGCAGCGACTTGCTCCGGTCCGTGTCGTAGTGGGCGCGCTGGCTACAGTAATGGAGGGTAACGAGTCCCCCTCGCCACGACCGCACAAATGTCAGCGTGTACAGCAAACGGATTCAGCACCAAGCCAACTATCTCAGCCGCAGTGTTTAAGCACTCTGCCCGACGCGTTCCTTGATGGCTTTCCCGTTCTTTTCCGACATGGCTGGCATTTGAGTCAGCGTTTGCTCAGTTCATGGAGGACACGTACCAACCGTTTCGACGTCGCTCTTCCACGTCTGTGAACGTGCGAAACAGAGACATAACAAAGAACGCCTCAAAGGCTGTTGAAAAGGCGGCAACAAAGGCGTTAGTCGATGGCACCGAGACCGACCAGGCTTCCATTCTTGAGTTGAATAAGCCCAACCTGCTGCCAGAAGAGTACCAGACGTACAGTCGAACCTACCTATGCACTCATGGCTTCGACAGAAAGACGACCAGCTCTGGAGAACGGACTCACAAGTTGGCCAGGTCGACGCAATGCCGTGTCAGAGTAAGTGTTACTCTTACAAGCCTGGTTCCAGGTCGCTATCACATATCAGTCAAAGGATCAGGCGGCGCACACAACCACCACATCGGTGAAGACGTCTATCGGCATTACCCGGCCAATCGACGCATTGAAGACCCAATTATTCTGGAAACGGCAAATAAAATGAGAAAGTCAGGGAGCAAGGCGCGTGGAATCCAGATATTCCTCCGGGAAGCTAGCGGTAAGTGCATAAGGCTTTTGGGTTGTTGGTGTGCCCCAGACTATTAATGTTATCTTGTTGGTTTACAGGTAAATTAACCACTCGAAAAGATACGCAGAACATGCTCGCACGAATGGCCCGCCACGATACACGCGGCCTACCTGACAACGTCCGCACTGAGGAGATACTGAAGGACTTGTGTACAACCGACGAAGGATCAGCCGCGAATGTGTTTGTTGGAAAGGATGAACTGGCGGAAACGCTGGTATTTCAGACAAGAAAATGCGCCGGCTTTTTGATGCATTTCCTGAGGTTGTGATGGTAGACACAACATTCGGCACCAACAAATGCCGGTACAAGCTTTTCAGTTTCGTGGTCCATGACATTCATGGCAAGGTAAAAACAATTGTTGCTCGTTTATATACGTCGGATTATTTTAATAACCGGTACTTCGTTTTGTTTAACTCTTGTTAGGGTCAGCATGTTCAACACGCGTTGATGTCCGCTGAAGGAAAAGCAAACATGATTGATGCTGTCGACTGCTTCAAGAAGAACAACCCGGCGTGGCGAAAAATTAAGGTCATCGTGACCGATAAGGAATTTACAGAGCGCCGTGTATTGAGAGAGGCCTTCCCGTCGGCAAGGCTATTACTGTGTCAGTTCCACGTAGTGAAATATTTCACTAAGCAGGTATGCCATCTCATTTTGGTTTTTTAGGTACTTCTTACAAACTGACGGTGTGTTTTTAGATCCATGTGCTGTTCTCAGGTACCAAGGAAGAAAAAGACAAACTTGGAGCCATAATGCACGCCTTGGTCTACGCAAGTTCGAAGCTTGAGTACGACCGCATTCGTGCCCTCATGCTTAGTTTTCTCGGTAATGACGAGAAGCATCCCCTGTACAGCTATTTCATCCGAAATTGGGATGAAATCACAGACGAGTGGGTTTCATTTGAGCGGGGGAATATTCCTCACTTGGGCAATAACACAAACAACCGGTACGACCTGGGTACACAAAGTTGAGGTGGATTGTGCCACGCAATCTAAAGACTGTGTTTATTTCTACATTCATGTGTAGGATTGAGTCGAAATGGTCGAAGCTCAAGCTAGACGTGGATGATACGTTCGAGTTACGCGACTGTGTGGCCGTCCTGCTCGGCATGCAAGCTTTATGCGAAGAGGAATACGAAGCAGAGCTCAAGCGCGTCGGCACATGGCAGCTACCACGAGATCCCGACCTTCCCGAGCTGGATCGAAAATATATCGGTGAGCTGGAGAGGCTAGCGAACATGATAAGCCGCTTTGCATTGGAGCAGACGCTGGTACGTACGTGGAGGTTATTGTGCTTGCTTCATCGATCCGCTAACACCTTAAATTATCATTTGATAGAGTGAGTTCAAGTATGGAGTAAGGTCCACAACTAGATATCGTGTTGTGGCACGCGCAAATATGGTTGCTTTGTATTCGCTGGATGAAGATCGCAAGCACGACTTGGAGCTTGACGTAAGGATGGCCTTGATATTTTTTGATAGTGGCGATGCTAACATTTTGTTGTTGTTGTGCATTTTTAATCGGAAAGGCATACACATGCACATGCATCTTCTCTCGGACCCACCTCTTGCCGTGCAGGCATGCATACTTCTACCGTGACAGAACGGCTGGATACGAGTCTGTGATACCGTTCCGGTACATACATCGCAGGTGGATACGCTCACACGAGATTAACGACATTGCTCAAGCCGATGTGGCTTCTTCGACGTCGCTAGAAGTGAAGCCGTCATCAAAACAGCACCAGCCCACTCCGATGTCCCCACGCGGTAAATACACCGGGGCAAAGGAAGTTTTGGATGACATCGCGGAAATTATGCAAAACGCCGGGATGAAAAAATACCGACAAATGCTGGCAATATTGAAAAGTTTTCGGGACGATGCGGCTGTTTCTATGGTTCCTCAAGTACCAAAACTTTCCAACATGGATAGCCCTCCAACATCGCCAACGCGGATCGCAGATACGTCAGAATCTGTCACTACGACTAGTTTTTCTACGGACAGCGGAAGTTCTCTCTCATGCGATGTTACGAACCCAGATATCTCTACGTCGGCCCAAACGGGTGAAGTGGCGGATACCAACTGCGATCAGACCACTCAGGGGTAATCCAGCAAAGCAATACCCAACCTACGAGTGGTTTTATCCTCCGGACAGCGTCTAAACCTGTTGGAAATTCGAGACGTCGTCAAAAACGGAAGTCGACTGGCGCCAGAGTTGCTGGTGTTAAAAAGGCAGCAAATGAGTTGGCATACGGTATATCAACTGATACTCCGGCACTTTCGGAGGTGTTGATGCTGCTCAATCAGAGATACTCATACGGCTTGTGCGCGCCGCTGGTACGTCATATGTATCTGGCAGCTTTAAAAACGTTTCACTTACACGTGTTGTAACAGTTTGACAGGATTCGCACTAAGACAGCTACGAGTACCGACGTTCTTGTCTACACCAGCACTGACGTTAGCGACAAGGTGGATCATCGCTTCATGCTAGACAAGTCGAGCGTTGAAACCTGCTTGCAATCTCTGCGCAATTTCAAACTCAAGCATGGCTTGGAATGGTCCGACGCTGAGGACGACAATATTGTTGTTTCGGTCCCGCGCTGTGGTGTCTTTCTGTACTCACAAATCGACGTCATGACAAAGTACTACGAGGTGCGTAGCCGCATAAAACTCGCCAAAGCCGCCATGGACTGGGTATTGAAACTCCCAAATCACTCGATCGGGTCTGGAATTCCCCAACATTTTGGCGAATTTACCGACACTCCCAAGGTATGTCTATGAATCGCACCAGATATTTTAAGCTGACCTAACACTCTTAGTTTTTAGGAACAACATGTCCTGGCACTTCGGTACTGTGTCCTTGCAGACACTTTTCTTGATGGAGACTACATCGATGGGATGAAAGTGCTGTCGTTTTCTGGGTACGATTGGCTCAACACTACTTGTGTGCTTATAGGAACAATGTTCCTTAAGCGCCAATACCCACACGTCGGATTTATCAACCCGTTTTTTTCGACGTTGCAAGACCTCACACACGATCGACGGTAGCTGCAAAGCTGGGAGCATTCGACGATGGCACTACCTACCCGGTGTACGCGGGTATACTGCATCCCCATTATAACCACTGGACCGCCTTTGTATTGTACAGGAACGTACCGTCAACTGGAGTGTGGGGAATTGACCGCGACGATGCGGAAGGCCTGGTATGTGTCATATACGATTGCAAGAAGAGCTATTACAAGGAGAGTGCGGCACTTGTGTGTGAGCTATTCGAAGACCACATTGAGGAACCGATCCAATTTGTGACTGACGGCATCGAGACATACGACGACGGAGTCAATTGTGGTGTAGTATCTCTGCTGTTTATCGAGTTTTCTCTGTACGGAAACGCTTCGTGGACGTCGTCCACGCCCAAACACTGCGACTACTGGAGGCTTCGCTACCTACGTCATGCGCTAACCATGCTTGCAGAAACAAAATGAATATACTCCTACACATTTGTGTCCAGTTTTTAAAATCCAGTTCACCTTGAAGACAAACAGTGTGGTTCAGAGTAATTCTATAACTTTCACGTCAAAGTACATTAATACCGTAACGGGGTTACAAGAGTTACTAGAAGGGTACGAAATATAGAACACACAGATTTCCTCCTACACAAATTTCCTCCATTCCAACGTTCTTTCGGCACTCACCCCATACTCCCTTAGACAACCCTCCCCAGACTCAAACACGGCCTGTGGTGGGGGTATCGACTTGTTATATCGCTGGCGACAGCCTATGCGGATCTCGTGTTGCGGATTCTAACCATTCTGATGCACACCACTGGTACCCCCTGGTTGTGAGGGGCGAGTGGTGGAAAGTTTAGGCAAAGAGAGGTGACGATGATGATAAAAACTACTGTGGAGATTAATCCACCTGATTATAATTTCTATAGACAACTAGGCGACATGCCCCCGTTTTGTGCTATTCGGAGTATAACGTTCGTTGATGACAACATTGCGTAAATGTCTGTAAGTGTGATAACCACATAAGCAGAGTCCGTACCACACCAGTGGTAGAAAAATCGCCTCGCTTGGGAAGACTTCCTTATGATATTCGCCTCAAGGAGATGGAGGTATGGCATAAGAAGTTCTCGACAATAATCGTAACCTTAGGATTCCATTAGGTGTTTAAAATGTAATGCAGGATATACAGTTAGATACAACAAAATGTTGTCACGCTTCGAGTATAGTACATCATCGGAGCGATAAACATTGAACTGAATGATGAAGAACGACCCACGTCTTGTTATCTATACAATAGCCGAACAGCCCTCCATGTTTAAGCATCAGTGATTTAGACTTGATGCTAGATCATCTATTGAAGCACCAGCATTTGTGTTCTTACACATTCGGTACAACATACCAAAGCTGAGAATCTACCGAAGTGCTGTTTTGGTACACCGTTTTGTATCTTGTACCAACTGATGTACCAAAACATGGAACGAACAGCACCGGATTATTTTGGTACATCTTTGGTTTCATGTACCAAATGAGTACCAAATCGAGCATATACAATTGTTTTGGTACACCAAAACAGGGATCCAACTGTAGTGTGACACCGGATTGATTTGGTACATCTTTGGTATCTTGTACCAAATGAGTACCAAATCAAACATATGTATACTCTAACCGAACATTTACAGTAGAGAAATTTACAATAGCCAAAACGATTTGGTATCTCACTTGGTACAATATACCAAATCGATACCAAATCCGACCTTTCTCTTGGACCGATTTGGTACGTGTAGCCTCACCCGTTTGGTTTTGCTGGCGCCCCATCTCGTTTTGTTTTCGCCCTAAAAGGTGTTTGTTGGCACCCCGGTCTCATGACCTTCAACAAAAGCGCTGTTGAATCCGACCATTTCCAGTAAATCGTTCACGGAAGGTGTAGCCGCAGACATGCAGAGCTCGTTGTGATCCAAACAAACACGAGAGATGTACCACTGATCCACCGGAATGTGGCTGTACTTTGATTTTCGAGTTTTTGTCGAAGTAGGCTTACGTTTCTTGGTCATCCAGACGTGCCACGAACAACGAGCTTGCCATGGTTTACAAGACCACTTCACCATAGTACCCCCAGAGTAAGTCTGCTCCACGGACTTGTTGTTGGAGAGGGCGATCTTACGCAGGAGCATCGTCAGCTCCTCAGTTCCAGAAAACTTGGCACCTTCTGATAGTCTGGTAGTTATTTCCTGGATAGACTTGCCTCCGGCACTTTTGCTTTCATCCTCGCCTTCCTCCATACTTCTTGTCCTGAACAACCACAATATAAAGTAAGAGCAACGGACAAGGCCCTTGACTACGATTGTGGAACTATTAATACGGCCTTTGTATATACAGAAATAATTTACAGGCGTCGCCACCTTACCACCCTCCCCCTGCCACGCGGCCTTAACGCCGGGTCCAGCACACGGCAGCCTCCACACCACCTCCATCTTCTCCTTCACCGGTGTCTCCTTCTCCGCCATCTTCTCCTTCACCGGTGTCTCCTTCTGCGCCACCAGCACCACGGACAGCACGTCCGACAAGATCCTGGCCGTCTCCTCGTCCTTCAACGCCAGTCTCATGGTAGCGGGCGGCTCCTCCTCCGTCTGCCGCTGGTCGTGGCGGGCGGCGGATGACTGGTTCTCAGCGGCGGCAGCAGCAGCACCTCGGTCAGCACGCCTGGCGCCACCTCGTTCTCCTCCTCCGCCGTCTTCACGTCCTGCTTGTCTGGGGCGAGCGGCTCCTCCTCCGTCTGCCTGTGGTCGTGGCGGGCGGCGGATGATTGGTTCTCAGCGGTGGCAGCGGCCAGCAGCAAGAGCACCGCTGCGTGCTCGTCCACGGCCGCCTTCTCCGGCTGCTTCTTCTGGGTGGTGGGCGACTAGTGGCTGGCAGCGTTGACGATCTCCCTCAGCTTCTTGGCTGCGGTCGACAGGTGGCTGGCGACGGGGCCACGGCCTGCATGGCGTGCTCCTGCTGCCGTCTCCTGTGTGGGCGAGGGCCGGCGGCCGGTTTGTGATGCGAAGCCTCCTCGGCTCGTCGAGTTTGGGCTTGTGGACTACGGCTCGAGCGGCTGCTCGGCTCGTCGATTATCTGCCAATCAAAGTTTTTGTAACGGGAGATGCAAAGGTTCGCCACTATTGTAACGGGTCTTGATAAATATTCGTGGCTACTTGGAAGGGTTTCCTATGTACTGGTCATCGTGGAAAAGTTTCTACGAAGCGTTCGGCGAGTTCCAAGAGGCTACGTACCAGCGCTTCCCGTCCCGCACGAGTACATCAATTGAGTCCAGGAACAAGCAAATTGCTGCCGCGCAGAAAACGGCAAAAAAGAAACAAAGTAAGTCGAAGACGAGAAAGGTTCGCGCCCAGCGACAGAGCACAGGTGACACACTATTGCCAGAGTCATGGGAGAAATACAGCAGGACGTTCGTGTGCACTCATGGTATTCCGTACGAGGGTCGTGGAGAAGGCTTGCGGCAGCATGACGACGTTCGTTTTGTGGCGTGTACAGCTCGTGTCAACGCACGGGTTTGTAGTCGACCGAGCGGTGTTGGATTTCATATCGTCGTGAATGCAACGGGAACGCACAATCATTCTCTCACCGAGCATCAGTGGTATAACTACGCTGAGAACAGACGCGTCTTGGATCCGGAGCTACGGCGCGATGTGGCAGTGATGAGCAAGGCGGGGTCCAAGCCACGAGGGATATTAGCGTATCTTCGAGCCAAAACAGGTTGGTGTTTTTTTTGGTGTGTATTCTGTATGATGCACCGAACACAGAATAAAATTTGGTATGGTGTTCTGTAAAGGCAAGCGAACGATTCTACGAGACGTGCACAACATGATCCAGGACGCCAAGAAGTGTTTCAAGGGAGGACGATCGGACGCGGAGCGCGCTGTCTCCGTGCTGGACGAATTCTGCGAGATGAACGCTGGAAATGTGGCGGAGTTCGTCATCGACAAGGAGACCAACGTGGTGCAAGTGGTAACGTTCCAGTCAGCGCGGCAGAAGCGTCTCTTTGCAGCTTTCCCCGAGGTTGTTCTGGTCGACTCGACTCATAACAGCAACGCGAACCGTTACAAGCTGTTTAGCTTCGCAGTCCACGACGTCTTCGGCCGGGTGAGTAAATGCTTTCAGGCTCTAACCAAAAATGTACTGAAAATTTGTATAATTTTCTGTGTGGTTTATTTTCTTAGGGTCAGTTCGTGCAACACGCATTGGTGCGGACGGAAGAGAAACCGAACTTGGCTCTGGCTGTCACGGCATTCAAAAAGCACAACCCTGAGTGGTCCAAGATCCGTGTTGTGATGTCGGATACTTCTCTGGTCCACGATAATATGCGCATAAGGTTTTATGTTTTGTACACAAACGTTTTTTATTGGCTTAAAATGTGAATTTCCGTCACCACCTATCAATGGACAAATCCTTGTGTCACATTGCTAATTTCCAGCCAACGATCCCACCAATTCCCGAGCAATGCGTACACCAGGAGCCAAGGACGTACCCGCGAGCGTTCGTGTAGGCGTCGCTCTGTTCATCGCGACCAAGTCGAGAGAGGGGAGAGCGCACGGGGGGGGCATTAAAGATGCGGCGAAGCTCTTCAAGATCTCGAGACGGAAGGTCTCGGAGATCTGGCGCCAGCGCACCGACCCCGCCAGGCTAGTGGCTCCACGCAAGCTGCGAGCCCGTACTTGACTTGGGAGTTTTTCACGCCATTCAAAGCTGTTGAGCCTAGTGTCGGACCAGCGCCGAAGGGATGCGCCTGTCGGTCGGTAGAGCCGACTGCGATCCCATAGATGGGCTGATAGCACAGGGCGAGACATAATAGTGTTAATTATACTGGGTTGAGTATACTATAGAAAGTGTCTATGTAATCTACAGGCCTCTACCATTGGTTAGTAGAGAGCCAATTCTGATTGGCTCTTGCCCGAGGCATATTAAGTGCGATGACGAAACGAAGCATGTGGTATTTTAGGAAGGGAGGAAATTGTCCTCACTTCCTCTTTTGCTTCGGACTGAGCACGTCTGATAGGATAGCAATAGGATAGAGGAATAAAGGGGTCATTAATTCAATAAAGACAATTGAAGACCAATAAGCTTTGGGTTCAAGCTTTAAGTTCATTTAACAAAAGCGTGCAGTACCGTCACCCCACGACCAACCTGAAGGCGCTAGTCGCCGCTGTGGATAAAGCGTTTCGAAGTATCCCAGCTGCTACAATCGACAAGTGTTTTGTAACACTACAAAAGGTACTGCAATGCGTTATAGCTGATGGAGGTGGGAACGCATACGCTTTACCTAGGGTGCGCAAGTATCATCTTGGCCACGGGACAACAGCAATGCCTATGGCACTGACCATTTCGAAAGAAACAGTCCTAGCTGGAATGCGTGCACTTCAACCACAAAATAAATAAACTCTGCTTTTTAGATAACTCTCCGCATATTTTTCCTTAAACGCAATCTTAAACTTAGCATAAATGTGAACTGTGCCGTGATTGGGCAAAAAGAAATTGCTGAATGTGAATCTCAACCGTGCAAGCAGGAAAAACCTCGTTTTTATTCGAGGCTCTAGCTCTCGCAAATCAACGTTTTTGCCTCTAATTCAGAGCTCACCAGAAAGCTTGTGTCAAGCACAATCCGAGACAATTCTTCGATCTAATATCGCTATTGTGGATTAAGTTTTACGAAAAAAAAAACCTAATTTCAATGCCAGATGAGTTCCTTCTGTCGATAGTTTTACGACCAAAGACTTGCACAAGCTGCTAATAAAAAATATCATGTGCTTCGGCTCGGTTTCAGCTTTGCGTCGCTACCTTGTTTGTTTCGCTACCAGCAGAATTGGCACAGCTGTGGTAAAAAGAGTGATTCGCGCATATTATCGTGGACCAGAGAAGTAAGGCACTGCATGAGAAGGAGGTGCTGTTGGAAGGATGGCCAAATGCGCGCCAGCTACTATGTCGTTGGCACGTCGAAACGTGGTTGAAGAAACAGTGCTCCAGACTGGGAGACGTCGGCCCTACAGAAACGAAGGAACTCAAGTTGATTATGAAAGGATTGGTGAATGCGGCTTCTCAGGAGCACTATGACGATCTGAAGAAGGCTCTGCTCGAGACAGTCGGGAACAACGAAGAAAACCTGCTCTATAAAAGTTTTATGAAGCACTGGGATACCACTACTGACGAGTGGGTGATGTTCAAGCGTGGTGACGTCCCACACCTGATGAACAACACGAACAACCGTCTGGAATCGAAATGGGGCCGCCTCAAAGAAGTTATTGACGGTAGTTTCATTGTTGATGAGCTCCTCTCCATGCTGATAACAATGCAAGACTACGCTGAAGAACGCTACCTGGCTGACTTTCATCGTGTCAGCAGTCGCCCTCCCATTGCTGAAGATCCTGAGCTAACTGCAGTGACCATGCAGCTCAGCAACTACGCCTTCGAGATGGTGGCCCATCAGTACAGATTGGCTGTGGGGCCTCAGGCCTGTTACGACATGGAGACGACACCAGACGGCAAGGCGAGAGTGACAAACCCAGTGACAGGCAATTCGCACGTTGTAGATGCTCGGGTAAGATTTTGGTTCAATTTTGGTGGTTTGGTCTCGGTGCTGAGACTAACGCTGGGTTTTGTTCTACCAACAGCTTGCTGCATGCGACTGTATATTCAGGCAAACCTGTTTGCTCCCGTGCCGTCATGTCATGTATGTCCGGGCCAAGTCTAACTACGAGACGGTAGTTCCGCCAACGGCTCGTTTCGCTACCCGTTGGATCGTCCAAAGTCCAGCTAACAACATCGATGAGGGGCCTGTACTGACGGGGGGATTAAACCGCATCAACTGCCCTCCCCGCCGTGTCCCACGAGCATTATCCAGCGACGCAAAGTACAGCCAAGGCAAACAGATTACAGAGAAGATCATCGATGTGCTCTCGATCCAGCCGTCTACCACACACAAACTCGCAATGCAGTGGCTTACGGGTTTCTACGACGCGCTGCATACTGGCAAACTAGAGGAGTTCACTGGCCAAGATCTGTGTGCAACAAGCGGCTTCAACGCGCTGTCTCAAGTCTCTTCGGTTGGTGGCGTGACAGCATCGCATCTTTCGTTTGCTGAGATGGGCGTGAGCAGCGCGGCCGAAGACGAGTGCGATGTGACGGCAGGGACGGACCTTGAAGAAAAGGCGCCCATCCCAGTAGCTGCACCACCGGAATCGACTAATCACCAGACGACTGTCGCGCCGTCTCATCATGAGAATGCTATAGGTCGAAGTCCAGCGGATCCTATCACCCTAGCATCGCCACCGAAGCGTAAGGGATTGACGCGGCGGGCGGAGAAGCATGAAGCGTCGATCAGAGAGCTGCAAGTGGCAAACAACCTTCCATTGCACATTTCGGAAGGGAGAAAGGCACGCGCCGTCAAGCTCTCGGACATGGCGATTCTTAAAGGCCCGTACAGCAGACGCACCACCATGTCGTTCATCGAAAGGTTGAGCTAGCCATCCGTGGAAGTGGCTGGGAAGCTCGACGTTCGTAGCTTCAACATTGGGCAGCCCGTCCCAGTGATTAAGGCGATTTCTCAACTGGAGAAGATCGAGGAGGCCATAGAAGCAATTGGAAACAAAGGCAACAAGGCGCTGTTTGCTCAGTGGGAGGACTATGGGTTTGCCACGTACGGGCAATTAACGCTCATGGCTCGAGTGATCAAGGCACGAAACAACTTCAAGTTAGTCGAAGATACGATGAAGTGGATTGACGCGTTGGAGTTTCGAGTTGCCAGTATTGTACCGCCGTTTAAAGACATGGAGGACGTAGCTAAGGTAAGACTTTCTTGCACCAAAAGTATACCAAAAGTATACCAAAAACACCAAACTTACTCATGTGCTTTGTGTTTAGGTGGATCATAAGCAAGCAGTAGACGAGCTGAACCTGGGGCGGTGGTACGTTGGCCGACATGAACAGAACGGCTGTGATTTCCTGGATTTTCGAGAGAAGCTCTGGCTGCACTCGGGGTCTATCATCGGTACCCTTTTGGCACTCCAATCCGAGTATTTGGATGTTGCCATTGTCAACCCTCGCTTTCACGACTTCGATGATGCTGATCAGAAGATGCGCACAGCGAAAGGATATGGCGCTGCGAATGCCAGGACCAAGTTCGCCATCAGTGTGATTAACTTGGGGCACCACTGGGGTGCATTTTTCGTGAATACGGAGACGAAGATCTGCTACCTGTTTGACCCCATGCAGCTGGCAAGCAATTTGTCCGCGCTGAAGGAAGCAGTTCTCACTGTGGTTGAGAAGATGCTGGACATGACCGACCAACTGGACTACCTAGTCATTGCCCACTGCCAGCAGAGGGATGGTACGTCGTGTGGCATTTGGTGCTTGGTGGTGTTGGAACTACTACTGTTTGGTGCAACTCCCGAAAACTGGTCTGACTACTGGAAGGACTCTCTGTACGAAGTGGTAGGCTATTTGAGGTGCGCTACCTACGGAAGGTGATTAGCTTGCAGCTTCAACAGCCCCAGCAGGTAAAGTAGGCACCCTAACTTCAATACATATCTTTGGTACTTGATTTTTGTGTCAGACCAAAACACCAAATTCATACCGAAACTTACGGACTTAGCGTTTTTTGTTAGCGTTCGTGGTAGTTGAAAGTAGCCCCCACTCCAATTTTTTGAATTTTAATGAACCTTGTATTTTCCAATACTATTACTAAGTGTTCCTATAGGTTACTCATCTGCCACATATGTTGCTGAGAAAAAGAGCATTTGGCTAGGATGAATGGCCACTATAATCTGTGCTGGAACGCACAGGAATACGTAAATTACTGGCTCCCCGTAATATATTCTTGTAGACTAGTTTTTGTGTCCTGCAAAGACAAGCCTCGCACCCATTATTTGAAGCTATCATTTAATAACACTTTCTGTAGTAGCAACACGATCCTTTGCTCTGTTGATTTTTGGTGCCGAGAGTTGGTGATTATTCGGTCCCTTCTCTGTTGATATTTTTGTCGCCATTTTTGAGGTTCGACTCCCCCTATTATAACTAAATAAAGTCGGTAACAGATCCCCCTTTTTTTCTCGGTCAAAGGCTTTACGGTGCCGGTTCTTGCTCCTCCCAACCTGGAGTGGCCAGACTTTCTGCGAGATACGTCACTAAACCTGGGGTGCTTACTGCAGATGGGGTGAGGAACAACGTGGATACAGTAATCGGTCTTCAGGAACAGCTTGGTGACCGGGATCTGAGTCGTCTCCGGTTGCAGTTTGCCCCGCATCGCCAAAGAAAAACAATAAGGGCATGATCGAACATCTCAGATATCGCAAAAATAAACGAATTAAAAATAATAATTCGCGAATTGAACGAGAAATGCACAGAGATACGAACTTTTGTATCTGTATACCAAAATAAACAAAACAGATAAACGCACAGCGCATGAACCTAAGTACGAATCGCGATTTAACCACATCAATCGAAAGAGGCGTGTCTTGTGCTTCTTTTAAGGTATCTAACACTCCAAAGTATTGAGAACTCGTGGAGTAACATAGGTCTGAAAAAATTATCTCCATTTTCGGACCCCCGAAATCCCTGATGTTACATGTATTTGGGGCGTGTGGCCTCAATATTTTTCCGATTTCGACTTATTGCATATGATCGGAAAGCTCATGATAAAAACAATCGAATAAGAGTGTTTTTATGTATTTTACGAGTAGTTTTCACTTTCAAATGTTTCATGTCCGGCTATGCCCGAAATTTGATTGGTCAACTTCAAACGCGATTATCTCGAAAACTCCAAATGGTGGCTTAGCGTCTTTTTGTTTGACGCGGTCTCAAATACCAGTAAGCGAGGCTGTATCCATGTGCTCATTGTACCCCCACAAACATTTCGTTTCGAGGAACAACAGAACCAGCAGTACGTGCAGCCGTACCAATATACAGGTAGAAGACTGAAGAGCGCGGTTGAGGTGGTCCAGATTGTGCGAACCGTGAAGAAGTACAGCCACGTTGGATGCTCACCCACAAGCCCAACATGCTCCTGCCGGGGTGGGCAAGACTCAAATGGCCTTCAACTTGACGGCTCGGGACGACGTGGAAATACTCTATGTTCCTTGTTCAAAATCCAAATGGGCATTTACAGACCGCTACGACGCATGTGTGGAAAGAGATGTTCTGGAACTTCCTAAAGCAGACGTCGCCAGCATCGCCAAGCAGCAGCTACTGTACACATACGGCTTCATTTGGACTCTGGTGAGCGGAGTCTCTACGTTCACGGGTCCACGGACGCGCGATGAAGCTGTTGACGCGCTTAAATCTTGGTGTCGACGGTCGCCTGCGTATTTTTCTTGGATAATTTCCCGTGGCAGCAGGATTACAAGCATGAAAAGTGGGTTTTGAAGCTCGGGCTGATAAGGAACGTGTTCCGTTCGCTTGGCTTGGTGGCTGTGATTCGCGCCGACTCCATCTCGGCCTCGGGTTTGCTCGAGTCTACCAGGTTCTTCAGGAGCGACGGTGATTCACTGTGGGCGGTTGTCTTTCCGACTTTCCCTCGGTTCTAGGACCCAATCGTGAGCCAAGTGCAACCAGACCTGAGGATTGTGATTCAGAAGCACAGGCGGCTTTCGCCACGAAGGCGTTAGAGTACACGCAAGCTAACCCGTTGGGTGACGGCATGGACTTGGTCACGTATCTGGACGGTATGGCAGGGAAATTGGTCACGCATAACACTATCGAAATGCCCACGAGGGGAGCACATGAGTTCCCGATTTGCGCCAAAGGACCGAAGCGAAACCGACGAAGCCGAGGAAGGCCGAGGGGGCCGGGAACTCCCCCAAAGGGAGGCCTCTCGGCCGGCCCCGCGCCAGCCCAGAGTACACGTGCACACGGGGAGACGGCTAGACACCGCAGCTGAGAACACCCCGAAGGAAGGCGTAGCAGAGGAAGACACCGCTGACAATAAGGAGTGCCTGACCCATACTTCGCTACGAGAAGTCCGACCCAAGAAGAGAGCGACCAGTCCGACGAGTCGCCACATTTGGGCCAAGATATACGGAAACAGCTCGCATGTGAAGAAGAGAAGGATGAACAAGATACAAGATACAAGGACCAGGACCACCCATGAAGAAGATAACACGAAGAGAACCAACAAGAGACACGGACCAGCTGCAGCTGTGCTGCCGGTGCAGCACGGTGCAAACAGTAACACGAGGAACACCGACCAAGTGACACAGTCCCACGAGTAGACGCTTACGGAAGTGTCGACGCTGGAGACTGGCCCAAGGAAGCCAACGATGACAAGAGCCCCAACGAACATGAGAGGAATCTTGAAGAACAGGAAGGCCGTTGATGGTGCAGCGGCATGGCAGCTGCAACACGAGGGACGCCGGCCCAGTGAATGCAGCGCCCCGATCCAGTGAATACCAACGGCAGTTGGCGAAGCGCACGCAATAGACTGGAACAATGGCAACAACGATGTATGGGACCTGGCAGCAGATCCGACCCGAGATGCATCCATCGCGCTGTAGGCTACCCGGCCGATGGAGAAGAACCGTGAATTGACTGATCCGACGGATGCACAGACGTCCATTGGGAGATAGCTATCCTGTAGACCCCTTGCATATTAGGAAAACCCGAGTAGTAGACGTATAGGCACAGGAATGGCAGCCGTAGCCGCCGGGTACCAAGTGGGCCCGGTAAGCGGGGCTGATGCAGTGCTCGCCCTGAGTGCAACCGGCGTTAACCGCTAAAAATAAAAATAAAAATCAAAATAAAAATAAAAATAAAAATAGGAGCACATGCAGCTTGAAGCAACTAGAACACGGCAGATTGGGAGCTGGAACTCCCACCAAGAACAACGTATATTGCTTGTTCCTTGGGATGCTAATTGAGAACTGATACTAATCTACTGCCTGCCTGCCATTCCTGGCAGCCCAGGGCAGCCAATCCCTAGTCCGATCATGGGAATCCAGTAGTGGCGCCTAGTTAAGCTTTGCTAGATGCAGGTTGTGGGTTCACCAACCACCACAGACTTCCTTCTACCACGCTCAATACTGCGTGTTTTTCAATGTCTGCTACTCAAGGATTTGAGGGGGACACCGCATCTACAACCACTACGAGAGTCGTAAGGGAGACTGAACCATTGAGCTGCGAACTCGATCCGGATCCGTATGCAAAAATGATCGGACCTGGTGGGTGTTGAATGTTTTCCCACTGCCGACGGAGGACGCGCTCTTCCATCTGTGCGTCACCGGGGGAAAGAACGAGAGCGCCTTCGTGCACGGCTCCCGTCCGACGACGTACCATTACGCGAGGGAGTTGGCATCTTGCTGCTATAACATGCGTCCATCGTCTGACCTTGGTGTCAGACCACAAGAGGCCGAAGTGTGTGTGGCGCTTTGAGTCGTCACAACGGACTTGCGGGCTCGTCGTTCCCGAGCTTCTTCTCTCAGTTATTGTACGAAGTGGAGATGCACAAGTCGAGTGAGTGATGCGGACGTGGAGTGGCCGGCGTTTCTATTGCAGACGTCGCTCAACCTGGGGACGCTCACGCGTCTGACGAACAAGGGCAACTGGGACGTGAGCTTCATGGACAGCAACGTCACGGCGGACTCGCTCTCGCCCAACGACTCGCTGCATCCGGTGGTGGACCCATTCGCTCCGGCGTCGATACTTTGGCAGTCGAAAGCGTGACGAGAACGGAGTCGTTGTTGTCGAAGATTTTGAGCGGAGCACCAACCGAAGTCTCTGTGCAACGCCCACTTCTACCGCATTGGCGTGAAGTTGAGCTCTAAAGAGACGGGTGCAGACCGTAGAGCGTGGCGCAACGATCTGAAGGAGGTTCGTGGACTGAACAATGCTGACGCTGAAGGGGGAGTGAGCAAAGTGGTGATATTTGTGGAAGTGGATCAAAGCAAGAAGCAGCAGCAGCAGCAGCAGCAGCGGAAGCGGAAGTGGGACATGAAGCAGCAGTTGGAGGACGAGACCAGGAAGAAAATGAGGCTGGAGTAAGGGAATAAATGGGGGTGTAGTTTCAAGATTCAGCTTACCAACCATTCGTAACGAATGGTAAATGAATTTTGACGAAGAGTTTGCTAAACCAGTGAAGAATTGATCTTGGAAACGGAGACTTCGTAACGTTGTTTTTTTAGCTAGGGACGTGGTACATGTATTCACGTCTGAAATGGCAGCGCTTCTGTCGAAGTGTGGATGCCGGGCGAAAGTGTGCTCCATCTCGTGTGGTGAACTCTTTCTAATCCAAACCGTGATCAGAACGGAAGAGTCGGTTACGAGCAGCCTCCTGCAGTCACGCCTCACCGTTTTGAACCGCGCACAACTCCAGAAAGATGGAGACCTTCTTTAAGTGTTCTGCTTCAACGCTCCGAAGACCAGGTGATAGAGATATGACTTCGCAAAGGGCGGGGAGGGGGAATAGACTATGGTTGTAGCAGTAGTAGTAGCGCTTGACAAGCAAGTGAACGGCACCTCACCATCAAAAGGTGGGGAGCGCAATAAGTTACAACTACGTCGATCTTCTGTTCTCTGCGCCACCTTGAACCTTCTATTCATTTTACGTGCGGTGGTAGTCTGGGCTGGAGAAGGTGGACGTCAAGTGCTGCGCCTGCACCTCCACCGTCTCCAGCTGCGTCTCCGCGAGGCGCAACAGGAACCTGTCGCCAGAACACACGCACTTGTCAGTCTTAGATTCTCCAGCAACGTCACCACTTGTGTTAACGCACGAGATCCTCTCCGGGTTGGTCTCCTCCCGCGCCTCGTCGAACTCGTGGCGCAGTCGACGTCGCACGTAATTGGTCCTGTCACGAGTCGGCATCTTCCCCGCCGCCTGCACACGCAAAAACAACCACACCTCCATGACCGTCAGCGTCTGCTTTACACAGTCACACCCACTATCTCGTTCTATTAGCAACGCACCCGGTAGATCGCGCGGTACAAACGCAGCGCCTCCGCCCGCGTGCTCGTCATTGCAGTGCAGTCGTCACTTGAGCCGCACACTACAATTCCTCACTACCACACAAATATCTACATCATATTACGTACCCCACACCAATGATATCCATGTTTCCCCACCCCTTTCACCCCGCAAGATGTTCGCTATTCGCCAAGTCGCCGCCCGATCTCCGCTCTCGTCGCTGACCCGCCGCGCCATGTCGTCCGCCGCCACCGACAAGAAGTTCTACATCCTGCGCTACGAGTACGTGGGCGACATCCTCGAGCGCCGCGGGCCCTTCCGTGCCGAGCATCTGGAGCGCGCCGTAAACGCCAAGAAGGACGGCCACGTCGTCATGGGCGGCGCGCTCGTCAACCCGCCCGACGCCGGCGTCTTCGTCTTCAACGTGGCGGACAAGCAGCTCATCGAGGACTTCGCCAAGGAGGACCCGTACGTGCTCAACGACCTCGTTACGTCCTACTCCATCCGCGAGTGGACCGTCGTCGTCTAAGACTGCGAGACCCCAACCCACGAGTGTCCTCTTCATTGCTGCGAGGTGTAGCCATGTAGCTAGTCCGTCGGTCAACTAATCAACATCGTTGTAGTCTGTGAAGGAGAGTTTGCGGTTGCTTGCAAGTGTGGGCTCTGTATTTACTTGCGTGTCGGTTCTGCAGTATAGGGGTATGTACAACCTGCGCCGACCCCTTTGCACGATAAAAACGCAATGGTCGGACGCGCAGGCTGGAAAGAGGAGCGTGGTCTGGTCTAGGAGCTGTGTATGGGGTCTGGTGTTCTACGGGGCCAGCGTGACGAAGGGCTCGTTGTTGATGAAGCGCCGCATCATGTCCAGCGACGCCTCGGGCTGGTCGGCAGGCACCAAGTGCCCCGAGTTCAGCACCACCACGTAGCTCATGTTGCCTGCCGACTTGGCCAGCCCGCCACCTGCCCGTCCACGATCCACGGCTGCCGCTTGGCCACGCGGTACTTGGCTGTATCTGTCCAGGCAAGTCGGTCGATGATGCGCCCTACACCCAGATTGTTGCACACCGAGCCGTCCATGTTGCCGGCGTAGAAGAGGAACTTGTAGTTGTCCAGAAGGTCGCGGAACACGTCGATCGGCACGTCCAGCATCTCGTCCTGCAGCAGGTGGCGCACGAGTGCCGGTGCTGATGGCGAGGTGCCGTAGGCAGACCCGTCCACCGACATCCAGGGTGTTCCAGGTGGCACGTTCAGCGCTCGACGCACTGCATCGTCGTTGAAGTAGCTCGACAGCAGCGTGCTCACGTCCGAGAAGGTGTTTCCCGACTGGCGGATGTCATAAATAAACGGGTTCCCTGCGGCCTCGTAGATCTTTGGGTGACGGATTGGCACACCTGGAAGGCGTCCACGTCGCGCCCTTGCCGGTGCAGCTCCTCGCACACACTGATCTGCGCGTTGGCGTCCTCGTACTGCTGCGAATCGATGAGCCCCAGGGCGATAGCAAAATCTGGTACTGAGCGAGTCTGGAGCACGGGCCACATATCCCCGTTGCCAATGGCCACGCCGGTCAAGTTGATCACCACGTCGTCTTGGTCGAGCGCGCCGCTGTTCTTCACGTGGATGTAGTGCGAGATCGACGGCGCGTACTTGCCGGCGTACGACTCGCCGCACACGTACAGCGGGTTGTGCTTGTACTCCGGGTGACGTCTGAAAAATCCCTGAAGGCCGCGATAGAGCTGCTCCGCTACTTCAACTTGAGTATTCACGTGGCCGACGTCGTCGCGTACTGAAGAGTATCCCGTCCCGACTGGTTGGTCAAAGAAGAGCATGTGGCCGATGTTGGTCCACGAGTGCACGTGCGGGATGAGCTTCCGCTCCTTGGTGAGCCGGTAAGGTCCCATTTCAGCGAGCAGCCCTGTCATAGACGACGCGCCGGGTCCTCCATTGAGCCACAACAGCAGCGGTGTTCGGTCGTCGATCTGCAGGGGCGCGCGCGTCTCGAAGAACCAGTAGAACAACTTGCCCGCGTTCAGGGTGTTCACTCCGACCAGGCCAGCATACTGTTCACATACCACACATAATAGTCGAGGCACGGGCCGTCCATGAGTCTCAGCACGACCAACACAACCACGCACGCCAGCACGAGCGGCCAGAACGGCAGCAGCACGGAGCGCAACACGCCGGCCGCCATGTCGCCGTCTGCTCCTCTAAGCTGAGAGAGTCTCTGCGCTGGACCCACCTGCTTCTCCAGCGGGGCGCCAAAGCCCGGCAGGAACAGTACGCCATCGTTAGCGGCCGCGCCTTCCGTCCGACTGTCCTTAGTCTGTGCGGCCTCCGCGTCTCTCAGTGTCGCCGCCTCCGCGCCCGGCACCGTCGTGGCGAGCGTCGTCCCGCCGATGATGTAGACGGCCATGGCCACCAGCAGCCCCGCGACAGTCGCGGCGCGGACCATGCGCGGCGTCACGCCCGCGGAGAAGAGACCTGAGCTGCGCATACGTGCTGGAGCACGCGCGGGACCCGCGGCGCCCTCGCGCACGGTGGAGCCGGCCACGGACGCCACGGAGCTGGCCGGCGACTGCCACAGCGGCGTGCCCTCGTTCATGGCCATGCGCGTGGGCGGAAGGACTCGCTTCTTGTTCTGTCCAGTACAGGGACCTCCCTCTCTCTGTCTCTGAGCTGAGCTGAGCTCTCTGCTTCCACGCTTGGGCGGCGGCCTGGGCCTCTGGGCTCGAGCTCCTCGGTCTGCTTGGGATCTTTTCTGCGAGTGACAAAGAACTGGGCTAATCAGATGCGGCCCAAATTGAAGCAAAAAATTAGAGGTCACGTTTACATGGATTCGTATCGACCTGCTAAATATGATGAGAGAGGTAATGAAAGGGTATTAGTTTTACCACAAGTCTGGAAGTTGAAACGGTTCGAAAAATGCACGAGCGGAGGCGAATGACGCAGCGCGGGCGACCATGGCGTGGGAACGTAGGCGGCATCGTTGGGTCTAAAGGGTGCTGTTCAATAGGGTTATGCGCTACTCTAGGTGGAGGCATCCACGAGCTTGGCCAGCGCCTCTGTGTTGCGCTTGGCCGCCTGCATGCACTGCTGCATCACGTGGGGCGCCACGATGGTCCCGCCAGCCTTGTGCACGCCGCAGAGCTGGCCGTTCGTGCTGTACGAGAGGCTGAACACGGCGCTCGCGAGGTCCTCCTCGTCGCTCGTCGGGTCGATCAGCACTGAGTCCTCCACCATGGCGAACGACGTCGCGTACGCACAGTGCTCCACGCGCAGCGGCGTGGCGTCTCCGTCTAGTAGTTGGCGATCAACAAAAGAAATGCACAAGCACACGTGAGTACTAGGTGTCCAGCGAGAGCCCGAGGCGTACAGAACGAGCAGGATTGTGTGGCTCACCTGGCACAATGGAGACCACGTTGTCCGCCTCGTTGACGGAGGTGGCCGGCAGCTTCAACGTCTTGAGCGCCGCCATGATCGACGTGAGCGCGGCGTCCAGCACGTTGCCATCGTGGTCCACGCAGTACACATCCACCATGAGCTTCCAGGCCGACTGGCCTTTGACGATGCTCAGACTCTCCATCTCCACGACGCGCGAGCTGCAGCAGCAGCAGCAGCAGCAACAGCGAAGTCAAACTCCAGAAACAACCGCAATTCCAGCTCCGTCCGTTCGTACCCGACAATGATCCTCGTGAGCTGACTGCTGATGCTCTGCGACTCCTCCGACGGCCGGCCGACCGTGAATCGGTTCGAGCACAGAGGAGACAAGTGCACCTGGACGGCTGTAAACCAAGAGGTATAGTCACGTCAGTCCACTGCAACACTAAAGCCGCCTCGCACAATCAACCCAACGCACCGATCTCGCCCTGGTCGGGTGTGGCCACGGAAGGTGTGCCCACCGCCAGCTTGATGGCCGTTAGCACCGACGTCTTGCCCAGCTTGACGAGGCTGGAGCTGGCCGCCGTCTGCACCACGTCTGTCTGCAGCTGCACGGCGCGCGCGGCCTCAATCGTGCGCGAGTCCGGGCGCACCTTGCTGGCCAGACACTTGCGCATGTACTCGGCCGGAAACAGCTTCTTGTACATGTCAGCGCTGAACGAGAGCGCCACCTCGGCGCCGTTCGCCGTCGCCATGCTGCCTCCTGCTAATTTGCTCTTCGTGCCAGTCGCTGCAAGATGCGCTCGCCTGGTGTATCACACACCAAGTAATGGACACTTGGCGCCATCCAAAAATCGGAAAAGTTTCGAAGACGAAACCACTTGGCGTTTGTATGCTTTCCGCAAATATCGAGATCCGGGCTTAACCACCTTGGCGCGCCAACTCCAAGGCAGGAAGTGCGCAATTTACCTTCCTGCCCCCGACCCGACCGCCATGGCGCCGCGCCGTACGCGCCAAGCAGCGCAGCAGGAGCGCGAGGAGCGCGAAGAGGCCACCAGGCGCCTCAAGCGCATCCGCCGAGACGCCGTCGAGGACGAGCGCCGTCGCCAGGAAGCAGCGGCTGAGGCCGAGCGTATGCACCAGAAGGCCGAGCGTATGCGCCAGCAAGCGGCCGAGAAGAAGCGCCAGGAGGCCGAGCGAAGACGCCAAGCCGCCGCCGAGGTAACGCGAGGCGACGAGGTGCAGATGATCCAGAGCGTGGCGCAGAGCTGGGAGAAGACGGAGCTCCAGAAGGTCAAGCGCGTGGCGAGGACGCTCGCCTCGGACGACAGGTACATGCGCAGGAAGAAGCGCGAGTACATCCACGCCGTGCTGACGGCGCATTCGGGACTGCAGCCGACGACGAAGCAGATGCAGGAGCAGGAAAAGGAGCGGAAGCGCAAACGAGAGCAGGAACAGGAGCAGACAGAAGAGCAGAGTGACCAAGAGCAGGAGGAGGAAGATGAGGAGTATAAGGAGGAGGAGGACCAAAAAGAGGACGATGACGACGAGATGCTTCATGACGAGAAGAGTTCTGTCAGGAGACGGAAGTCACCCTTGGCTCAACGTGGCGCAGCTGAAAAAGAGGATGAGGCTATAGCTGAGGAGAGGTGGAATAAGGCTATGGCTGAGGAGAAGGATGATCGCAGTAACTTGTTGAAGCCTCTTTCGCAGAGTAACGAGATTTCGGAGCAGGAGCAGGAGGAGGAGGAAGAAGTGAAAACACTGCAGACTGTGGTTGGCAGTGAGAAGGTCACGGCGCTAACTGATCCTGTGTCACCATCGAATACTTCGGTTCTGGAGACGACAGTTGATCAAACGGAGGAGAGGCAGGACGAGAAACACCAAGAGCAGGTCACTGAGTTGGAAGGAGAAAGAAAGCTGGACGAGAAGCATGTTATTCAGGTTGAAGAGAAACAAGTCGCTGAGCTGGAGGGGAAGAGTGTGCTTCCCGAGCCCATGTCGCCTGATCGTGCTTCGGTGCACTCGCCAGTGGATACGATTGCGCAGTCCAAGAACGTGGCGTCTGCTATTGATCCTACACCAGAGAAGAGCGCGCCGCCCGTGGCTGTGGCGGGCAAGCCGAGGAGAAACGTGGCACGGGGCATCGCACAGAGCAGCTCGTCCGCGTCCACGCGGAAGCGCATGATCTCTTTCTCCCCCGAGCGTGCCCCGCGTCCGGAGAACAGGGCGCTGGCGTTGAAGAAGCTGGAGAAGAACCTCAAGACCAATGAAAAACTCCAGCAACGGTTGGAAGCGCCTACGCCCGTGAAGGCGTCCGCGCCGTCACGTATGTCATCCCCTGCTGCAGCGACTCCGGTACGGCGGCCTGTTAGCTTCACGAGCCCTCAGGTACGCCGACCGATGACGTTCCAGAGTCCTCAGACGCGACGACCAGTGACATTTGCAAGCCCGCCGCCCCGAAGAACAGTCTATGAAAGCCCCTACACGGGGGCATCTTGCTCAATCCCGCTCAGTCAAACCGAGGAGCTGCAGTATGATTCTCCAGACGAAGAGCAAGCCGAAGACAAAGCGGAAATCGCGCACTCGACCGACGATCTCAAGACCAGCATTGTTGTTGTGGATCAATGTGAGGGTGCTCAACATGCAGAAGAAGACGATGGCGTCGTAATGCACTCCCGAGACGAGGATGGTCTCTCTCAAGAATCTGTCAGTGTCGCCCACAGCCACGCTGACGATCTCGCTCCACTTTCCCAAGAAAGCATGACTTCTCTTGCTGATACGGAACCAGTTGCCGTGCACGCTGACACTTCATCCAATGCCTTCACGAGTACTTCCGTGATCGGAGATGTTGGTTTATTTAATTGCGAGACGGATGTGGAGTACACGGGAGGAGTCTACGGTGAAGGAACAGACGGAAAGGTGACTGCTGCGGTGATCAACGGTCAGAAGGTAGCTCTCAAGCGCGCCAAGCCTCACGAAGGATTTCCTGAGCACGAAGCGAAGCACCGCGCCGCTCTTGAACTGCACTATCTACGTCGGGTGCGCCACATGAAGGGCTTTCTTCAATGCCTTGGCCTGTGCGATGCCATCGAGCACACCTGCATTGCGCTGGAAGTTATGGACTGCAAGCTGAGCGACTATTTAAGAAGGTATGGCGTGAACTCCGGGGGCTCCAAGCACCGCCGCTACACGCTGTCGTTTGCTGACACGAAGGCGATGCTGAAGCAGATTTGCCTGCCCATGATAACGCTGCACGAAGATATCAATGTCGCCCACGGTGATCTAGCGTGCCGGAACATCCTCATGCGCACTCCTCCTGAGGGCTACGAGCAGAGCTGGGAGCCCGACATCAAGCTCTCTGACTTCGGTCGTATCAAGCTCCCGTCGGACGAGCCCAAGATCCTCGACAGCTCCTTCAGCTTCCACAAGAACTGCGACGTTGGGGCCTTCGGTCGAGAAATTCTATATCGGTTGCTGGTAGGAGAGATCGTGCCGAAAGAGTTCGTAGAAACTCGCAGTCTTCACAAGCTGCTTCAAGACGTGACGGTGACTCAAGTGCCTGAGGCCGCGAGGACGCGTCTTGGCCCGTACTACAACCTCTTCATGCGCTGCACGGCGTGGGGAGTGCGCCCGACGTTCCGTGAGATATACGAACACCTGGATGACCTGCAGTACTTCGAGACGACGGAGAACGGGCTCTTCCCGTTGAAGCCGACGGACGCCACCTTCATGTCCCCGTGGCGGATGGTTCTAGTCGTCACAAGACGCCGACATCCAGCGCCTCAAGAGCGCACAAGCGCGATACCCCGACCGGGCGTGGCCACCGTCCGTCAGGTCCAAAGTCGCGACTGTTCTCTTCCAAGGCCGTCAACGAAGCGAACGTCCCGGGCTCTAACAAGCAGGTCAACTGGCTGAAGACTCGCTCGGTTGGCGTCCAGCGCCCCGTAGCGCAACAGTCGTTGACGCCAAACTCGGCGCACCCCATGCTTATCAAGAAGAAGAGGAAGACGCCACCTTCTGCCGGCGCGGGCGCGTCGCGGCGCTCCCTGCAGATCCTGAACCAGATCCAGCATAGAACCAGTGAAAAGGGCCGCAAGTCGACGTGAGCCCATGAACCATGTAAGTAGTGATAATATACCCCCAGCAAGTGAACGCTGCAGCAGCTCCCGCGGTCATGGTGGTGATGACCTTCAAGCGCGATTAGCTGCGACGAGTCGGGTGATATCTTTTGAAGAGACGCAATAGATCCCGCTCGACCAGCTAACAGCTCAATTCCGACCCTGACAAGCAGCGCGCAGCACTAGCGATGCCCCTGCCTGAGCTCGCGGCGGACGACGACGCGCAGCAATGCGAGCTGTTCTCCAACGCGGCGTCATACGCGATCCAGCTGCTACTAGGTGTGATCGCCATCGCGACGCTCTGGTACAAGCGGCACGTGGAGCGGCCCCGGCGGCCGCTGCAGATTTGGCTCATGGACGTCGGCAAGCAGATGATCGGCGCGTCGACCGGCCACTTCATGAACCTGTTCGTCTCGATCCAGATGCCGCCCGTGACAGACGAGTGCGCGTGGTACTTCCTCAACTTCCTCGGCGACTGCACGCTCGGCATGATGGTGAGTCTCGCGTTCCTGCGGCTGCAGCAAGAGCTGGCGTTCTCCATGAACTGGGTCAACATCCAGGAGAGCGGCGACTATGGCAACCCGCCGTCGTATCGGGTGTGGCTGCTGCAGTTGATCGCGTGGCTGGTGATCATCGTCTTCTCCAAGGCCATCGTAGTGTCCGTGATGATCGCGGCCTCGACGCCGCTAGGGCTCCTGGGTGAGCTGCTCTTCCACTCGCTGCACGGGTATCCGTTCGCGGAGCTGGTGCTGGTGATGATTGTGTGTCCGAGTTTCCTCAATGTGGTGCAGTTCTGGATCCAAGACAGCTTCCTCAAGCGCGACGTGAGTGTGCTACCCACAGCGTACGCGCGCTTCCGCCATTCGTTCGAGGAGTCTCTACAGACCAATCTGCTAACTCATTCTCACGAGTAAGCCCCGGGTGGCAGGTATGAATAAGCGGGATAATGGATTAGCGGCCGAGACGGCCATAATGTGATGATACGATGCTAGTACGTTGTCATCGTTGAGTGCAAGGAGGAATGCTTGGTTCGCAGGATATATCCAAGTCACGGAGGAACCAGGTGTGTGAACGCCTTTTGTATTTGTTTTTTTTTTTACGCAGGGCATAAAGATGAGCACGCAGGGTGATCTACTGCTGCAACAGCTATAGCACTCGTCGGACTCACGCACGCAGACCACTTTTTCCGCTCTTCGCGCCCGAGTACGGCTTAGCATGGCAGCCACCGCCGCCCGTAGTGGTCAAGTCGTCCGTCGACGGAGCAGTCGTGGCCGTTGACGACCTGTCCGTCGTAGCGGACGAAGTGCTGGACGTCGTCGCGCTGTCCGTGGTGGACGAAGATGCCGTCGAGGTTGTCGTGGTGTCCGACGTGGACGACGCGGCAGTGGACGTCTCGGCAGTAGCGGCCGACGAAGCGGTTGACGTTGACGTTGACGCGGTCGTGTCCGTCGTGGCGGAGGACGTCGAAGTTGACGCGGCAGTGGACGTCGAAGTGGCGCACACGGTGGCCGTGGTGGGGTTCGTGGTGAAGGGCGTGACGGTGAAGTCGGGCGTGCCGCCCTGCGACCAGGTGCAGCACGGGTCTCCGAAGGCCTCGCCGTTGGTCATGTCCGAGTTGGGGAACGTGTCGATGCAGAAGTCGGCGGTCCAAGAGAGTCCGACGGCCTCGAAGGCGGTGGCGAAGTCGGTGTACTGGGAGCTGTCGTTGCCCGGGTGTCCGAGCTCCTGCGAGAAGAGGGAGCCGTTGGGGATGTAGCTGAGGTAGGCCTTCATAGCGTGAGCGGGGTCGGTGATGGCGGCGAAGGCGATCAAGGTGGCAGTCGAGCAGGCGATGAAGGACTTCATGCTGGACGAGGTGGTGGTTATTCCGATGGTGCAAATTCCCGAGTGACTCCATTAACCCGCAGCGTGCAGCAAACGAAGCTTCCATCGCCCTCAATTGATGCCAGCTCTCCTGAAGCGGAAGCGGTCGCCAGTACACGTGCAACTTCGACATCGAGTCCTCCGCAATCCCCGCTGGTGATCAAAACCTAGCTTGATCCTTGCGTTGGCCGAGGTTGTAGTCATCGCCAGCAACTTGCTGGACCACCGACTTCTGAGGGTGCGTGCACAACTCTCGGGGTAATGGAGACCGACCGCACGCAGCGTTGCCACCGCGGCGCAATGATAACTCGCACACTCGCGGTAACGCTTAGCTGACTGCAGGCCGCCAGCGTCTCTACTGGAGCCGAGCCGCGTCTCCAGCTGCCTCTGTTGCTGCTGGGAGTGCATGCCTGAGATAATGAGCAGCGTCAGCATGAGGGGGCTGGTTGCCTTTGCGCCTTTAGACGGCTTTTGGCAGAGTGCTGAGGCCTGATTAGCTGCGGTATCAAGTTATTTTGTCGTCGCAAATACTCTGATTTATTAGTCCTTGACGCGCGAGGCAGACTCGAGCCGTGTATTGCACCACCAGAATCAATCCAAATTACGTTCATGAACACGCGCATTACTAGCACGCGTAAACACGTTTTAGCGCTCCGTCTGCGGTGGTGCTGTATAGAGGCCTCTGCCCCGCACCAGCATCCATCCTGCGCTGGGCTCGGCCGGTCTCTGCAAGACTCGGAATTAACGACGCCAGCCGGACGCCAGGAAACGCGACGTTGAAGCCACATCGATAATCAGCAGCGGCCCTGGCTCAGCCTTAGTAGAAGCCGCCGCTCGACGTGCCCGACAGCTCCAAGCTACAGCAGACTTCCTTGTATTGTTGCCATACACCCTGGACGCAAGCACCGACTACAGCTCCTAAGAGCGGGCCAGCTCGGATAGCTACAGCATTGCATCTGCTGAGAAAGACTTTAATCCATCCTTTAGCTGCGGGCAACGCGTTTGTCAGGTCCAGATATTCCTTACGCACTACCACGCCGCCACCATTTCCTTGCTCCCTAGCTATCTTTCACCGTCCTAGGTCTCCACGCCAACGCCACTGATAAGGTGATGCCTACAAAAGCTCCCCAGGGTGTCGGTGAGAATATCGCTCGCTGGACTAAATGCACTCGAATGAAAGTCTCACTCAACCATTTCACTCAAAGCAGCAGCATCACAATCTCAGAGACGACACCTCGTCCAGCATGAAGTCCTTCATCGCCTGCTCGACTGCCACCTTGATCGCCTTCGCCGCCATCACCGACCCCGCTCACGCTATGAAGGCCTACCTCAGCTACATCCCCAACGGCTCCCTCTTCTCGCAGGAGCTCGGACACCCGGGCAACGACAGCTCCCAGTACACCGACTTCGCCACCGCCTTCGAGGCCGTCGGACTCTCTTGGACCGCCGACTTCTGCATCGACACGTTCCCCAACTCGGACATGACCAACGGCGAGGCCTTCGGAGACCCGTGCTGCACCTGGTCGCAGGGCGGCACGCCCGACTTCACCGTCACGCCCTTCACCACGAACCCCACCACGGCCACCGTGTGCGCCACTTCGACGTCCACTGCCGCGTCAACTTCGACGTCCTCCGCCACGACGGACACGACCGCGTCAACGTCAACGCCAACCGCTTCGTCGGCCGCTACTGCTGAGACGTCCACTGCCGCGTCGTCCACGTCGGACACCACGACAACCTCGACGGCATCTTCGTCCACCGCGGACAGCGCGACGACGTCCAGCACTTCGTCCGCTACGACGGACGCGTCGTCAACGACCACGACTGCTCCGTCGACGGACGACGTGACCGCTACGGGCGGCGGTGGCTGCCATGCTAAGCCGTACTCGGGCGCGAAGGGCGGTCTGCGCGCTTAAGCACGTCGAGCGTCTTCATGCCGCTGAAGTGTCTTTTTGTTGCTGGTAGAGCGGCTGATTCATGGACTTGTAGTGAGTGATACATAATTGAATACCGGTACTGTACCATCCAGCCCCAAATTCGAACCGATGAAGCTGAAGTGACCTCCAAATCGATCTGCATCCGCGCCTGCTGAAAGCAGCGAACAAACCCGTCAACCACCCGAGGGCCCCGCCTCCGTCGGAGGCTCCGAGGCAACCGCTGATTCTCCTGTCAACCGCAGCGTCCAGCGTCGGCCTTTCGTGCAGCAGCTCTCGCGCATCGCTCCCCTAGCGCATGGGACGCCCGCCATACTCAGCTGGAGTCTCGCGTAAAGGCTTCTTCCAGACTCTAAAGCCCAGTCATTGAATAGTGTCCAGGCGATGGCACCACATCTCCGGCATGCATGGAGCTCGCCATCATCGAAATGGAAGGTCGTTAATATTTTCTTAATATGTATGTAGGTACGCAACTTAGTCGCCGGTTTTCGCTAACGCTTTACAGTGTATTACAGTATAGACTCGCGCATTGCTGTTCCAACCTCGGATGTACAGCAGCAACTTTGATCACCACGGAATCATAGACGACGGTCAGACCATGAATATGTACTAGGAGAGGGGTCGCTTGTTGGAGGACTCGAGCGTTGCGCGCGCAGGGGGGGGGGGGGGGGTCCCAGCAGAAACAGTTCAAAATTTCAGCGACTTTCCCCGCGCTTATCGCAATTTGTTCTTGGTCGCCTCTACGGATTTGACCCTCGGAATCTGGCGGTGCAATGTGAAAACGTTGAAGCCTTCGCGCAACTACGACCGCACGACGACAGCAGGGCAGGAGGGCGCTTCGTCTTCCGCCCTTGCAGCTGTAATGTCGTAGAGCAACCGAAGGGAGTCACCACCAAAATCCCTGCGCAGGTAAAAATTCATGCACTTCGACTCGAAGTCTCCGGCGTCTCCATACCAGGCCCAACATGGTTATCGTTGGAAATAATACTTGTCATCAAGCGGATAGCACAGCTTAATCCATTTAACAGAAATTATTATCAAAGGATTAAAGTAGGAAATGCATTAACACGCATCGGGACATCGGGGGTATGTAGGGAGACACTAACTTCACACTTTCGTTTGTACATGCGACAGATGAAAATGGCCAGGTGAACGTCCTCACCAAGTTGCGACAAAGCCACCCCCGAAGCTGAGCTGCTCTCCAGGCTGGAGAGTCCAACTTGGACTCCAGGGCGTTAACCGTTGGAGATCGGCGTTCTTACAACCAGGGGTTAATGTTAACTCCGAAATCGGTGGTATTTATACTGGGAATATCACCCTGGTAGGAGGATTAATATCATGGATATGTGGTAATATTTTATTTTGTCAACTTATATTTATATTATATTTATCTTCATATAATATTGATCATTTTTTGATATTATCACAAGATTGCGTCATAATTCTGGGCCCCGACGACCAATCAGAGATGATCTTAAATTTTGATTACCAATCGTAGCCGCTCCGCCGAGTCGGCGGAGCGGCTACTCGTGGCAACAAGGCTCTTAGACTCGGAGTTAAAGATATAGATAGATACATTATTTCCGTTACGCTCAGACTGATCAGTCCAAAGGAGCGGCGACTCGAGCCTACATACCTTAGCAGCCGCGGCGCCGTACTAATATATGCACAACTAGGCGTGTATGTGCATGGTGGCTGCTGTATTAGATACCAAGGATAATGCATGCAGTCTTGCAACAAATATCATGTTATATTGGTTCTGCTTCTCAAAAGCGCTATTGCAGCCTGTAATTCGATGGAGCGAATATGAATAATAATTGCAAGCTACGACTCGCGGACGCAACCACATATATAAGATTAATTCATCATGGATACATGTATGCAATAGATGATAAAATGACATATCCATTCTACTGGTTCGCTTCCTTTAGAAGCCTGCTTAAAATTACAGTTCGGTAGTTTTTGTAGTGCGCGGTCTGCATAAGTTTTCCCCCTGACAGCGCTGTTCGTCGGACTTACTTCGTCCGGACCGATGTGGTGCATCTACTAGTGTAGTTCTGTGGGGTTTTGTCACGGGAGAGGAGTATATGCATGCTTCACGTTCCATACCAAGGTGAGAGCTCTGTGATACAATTCCAAGAGCTGATATCACGACTGCGGCAGTACCGCATACTTTTAGGATCTGTTTCTCATTAAAGTAAACTTTAATGTTTTCGATTCATGCATAGGAGCCAATAGAGGGATCACGCTGCCGCGAGTCTGAAAAAAGGTTAATAGTGTCAAGAGAGGCTTGTATGGAAATCTCGAGGATATCATCCCAATATCAGAATAGAAGTCACTTAGTAAAATGTTCTGGGTATCAATATTTTAGGGCATAGAGCTGAAGTTTTCATGACGGTATTGACAATACATACATGTGCTCTTAGTACCTTTCCTCTGATGGAGTTGAGAATACTCTCCCGGTATTACCCTATACGCCGCTTTGGTGCAGCTTTGCGGATGGTCTGAAACACACCTAGAACAAAAGACGTATGTTCTCGTCATGACCCAGGTAATCCAGAATATTACATGGAGAACATTCTCGTCATGACCCAGGTAATCCAGAATATTACATGGAGAACATTAAAGTGAGGAAAATGATTGGATAGATTGTATTAATATTTGTTGCGGTTGAGCCGCGGCGCGCGAGTTTGGCGAAGTCCCTACCACATACTTCAGTATTATGCAATATTGCCACCTGCCTTCCATATATGACACTGAAGAAACGTCAGAGTGAATCTTGCTCTGCAGAATAACACCCGGGGGTACCATCGCAATGCCGAGCTGCCGTCACCCATCTAAGGCTTCTGGAGTATTATCTGTCAAAATATTACCAGGGTATCTGATATCGTCAGTTGAGCGCGTTTATATCGAAAATATTAAGCAATATCGGTGTTTTTCAATTGATATCGCGAAATATCAATATAATATGTTATATTATACCGCAAAATATTGAAATATTCTGGTTAACATTAACCCCTGCTTACAACATCCGGAAGTTGACGCCCCGTCACTTGATCGCTTAATCCGCGTGAAAATCTCCAGCCCATCGAAAGTCCCATCGTGTTCGAGCTCTTGGGCGCTTGAAACGATACCCCCATCCGACGAAGGATCTTTCGCAATGGCCCCAGCGAGGGGACCGACGATACATCGCTCTACAGCTCGCGCGCTTCCCGGAGGACGTCATTCTGCAATTTGCTTCGCATCTCCAACCAACTTCCAGCCAGCTCTTTTCAGATCTACAGACCATGAAGACGTACGCCGCTCTCGCTGCCTCCGCGCTGATCGTGGCCGCCACCATGAACTCGGCCACGGCCATGAAGTCGTACCTCGAGGACCTCCCGAACGGCAGCCTGTTCACGCAGGAGCTGGGCCACCCGGGCATGGACAGCTCCAAGTTCACCGAGTTCGCGACGGCGTTCGGCGCCGTGGACCACACGTGGTCGGCCGACTTCTGTGGCAAGACGTTCCCTGGTGCGTCGATGACGAACGGCGAGGCCTTCGGTGACCCGTGTTGCACGTGGAAGAAGGGCGGCAAGCCCGACTTCACGGTGTCGCCCTTCACGACGAAGCCTACCAAGGCCACGACGTGCGCTTCGGGCGGCAAGACGGGTGCCGGTGGTTCTGCCGCTGCTCCTTCGGCCGCTGGTTCTGCCGCTGCTCCGTCGGCTGCTGGTTCGAGCGCTGAGACCCCTTCGACTGAGCAGGGCTCGAGCGCCGAGACGCCTTCGACCGAAGAGGGCTCGAGCGCGGAGACGCCTTCGACTGAGGAGGGCTCCAGCGCTGAGACCCCTCGTCGGGCTCGAGCGCTGAGACCCCGCCACTGGATCGAGCGAGGAGACGCCTGCTACCGGATCGGGTGAGACTGAGAGCTCTGGTGAGACTGAGAGCTCTGGCGAGACCGAGAGCTCGGGCGAGACGGACACGGGCGCTTCGTCGGTGTCGCAGTTCACGCCTGCCACTGAGGCCCCCGCCTCGAGCACCGGTGGCTCGAACAGCTGGAGCACGCCGTCCACGCCGTCGACGAGCTCGACCGGTTCCAACAGCTGGAGCACGCCTTCAACGCCCTCGACCGGTGGCTGGGGCGCTCCCCTGCTACTGGTGGCGGCTGCGCTGCCAAGGGCGCCCGCCGCAAATTCCGTCACTAAGCATTTGGCGACGATGTCCAAGTGATCTTCACTCCAGCCTTCGGGTCGGTAGCTGATCGTATATGTTGTGTGTAGTTCCAGCCGAGAGAGAGAGAACGAAGTCTCTTAGACACTGTTGTAATAGAACAAAGAAACCTTCCGGAACTCTTTCGACTTAATCGTAGCGTAAAACATTCGCATGATCTCAATAATGCAGCGTTCATTTCGTGCGGTTCCCCGTGTTGTTTGTATCTGTTGAATCACGGTGTTCGAGAAGACGATGCAGATTATCGCTGATAGTTTTGGCATGAATCGTTATGCAGACACCGCTTTGGAGTGCCACCGTCGTGATAATGGTTATCGAGGTACACTGATACCTGTTTGCTACCACATAGTAGTATAACGCTGTCTTGATAAAGGTTATGACGACCACAAGTCCAAAACCATACTATTAATAACCGGCCAAAAAGTTTCGCTGAGCACAAGTACATTTACTTCGTTACTCTCGAGGTCGACACTAGGTAGATACATACATTGAAGTGGGCGGGGCGGGGCTTGGCCACTCTAAACACTCAAAACGGTGGCGTTTGCAGTCAGCTGACTTAGTGGCGGAAGCGGTAGCTGCCCTTGCCGTGGCCCTTGCCTCTGCTCCCCTTGGCCGCGCAGCCCCCCGACGGAGCAGAAGGCGTCGATGGAGCTGCCGGAGCTTCCGTTGCAGCGGGCGCGTCCGTCGTATCCGTCGACGTCGAGCTGCCGGCTGTCGACACTGCCGTGGACTCGGCTGCGGAAGAAGCCGTGGACGCAGCACTGGACGCCGCAGTGGAGCTCTGCGTGGCAGACCCCGAGGCGGCACAAGTTGTGGCCTTGCCGGGCGTCGTCGTGAACGCCGTGACGGTGAAGTCCGGGGTGCCGCCCTTCTTCCACGTGCAGCACGGGTCGCCGAACGCCTCGCCGTTGGTCATCGATGCGCCGGGGAACGTCTTGCCGCAGAAGTCGGTGCTCCACGAGTGGCCAGCGTCGGCGAAGGCGGTGGCAAAGTCCGTAAACTTGGAAATGTCCTTGCCCGGGTGACCGAGCTCCTGCGAGAAGGAGCTTCCGTTCGGGAGTTCATCGAGGTACTTGGCCAGACCATGGGCCGAGTCGAACGTGGCGGCCATGATGAGGGCGGTGGCGGTGATAGCGATGCAAGTCTTCATAGTGGTGCTGTTGAATGAGGTTGGTAGAACTGGAACTTGGTAGGCAAATTGGGGAATGAGCTTTGCTCTGCTGCCGAGCTGCTATCGCGACCAGGTTAATCTGATGCAGCCTGGCAGAGGTGGTGCCTCTGCATGGCCGAGGAGAGCTCCGGGTCGTTGGGCTGTTCGTGCGGGTGGAGTAAAGGCTGGATGGATGACTCCGACGCCATGTGGGTCACGCTGTGGCATGATCGGTCGCACAAATCGGGTGCCTGGACCAACGGAATCTCGCTGCGTTCCTCCATGACACCTGGCCTCGCCTGTCGGCTGACACAGTCTCCAGTCTCCGTTCTGGTGGTCAGCCCCAGAGTCATCCGCCGATATGCGGCCGCAGCGGCTGCTCAGATGCACGCCCCACAGATGCCGCTTTCGTGCCAGAGTTCAAGCCAGCATGGCATCGCTCCACGTCTTGGCCAGCTACATGTAGTGGGTTTCGGCCCTATGGCCCTTATCCTTGTCTGTTCAAGCTTCACTGGCTCCCCAGTCTTCCTGGACTGCCTATACCGGGCAGGCAAGACTCGGGAAGGCCATTCGGAGTTTGGGATTTACCCAGAGAGCAACAGAAGAACATAAGCACACTATCATAGTATATGTTGGTGGCTTTGGGCGTTCCAGCGCCCACGTTGGTGTTCTGTCTGTAAATCCTCGACCTACTACAAAGTTAACTTTAGTGCCCAGGGAGGGGACTACAGAGAGAGTGTAGCAATGAGTATCAGTACGTGTTGTATTACTGCTTTATCATTGCTAACTTATGCGTTGCCTACAGAGAGGAGCGCGATGAGACCAGCGCCAGGACGACGAGCGTCTGCGGGTGAAGCTGGTGGTGCGTGACCGACGGAGGCACGCGCAGCAACGCCGCGAGGGCGTGTGCAAGTACAAGCGGCGGCGTGTGCGGCAGCATCGTGGAGAAGGACGAGTGCAGGATCTCGCCCGAGTGGGTGAAGTGGACGCTGCGCACGAGTGGGTGCGGCGTTCCTGCTCGTGCTCGTGCCCGACACACGTGGCGTCGCGGAGCTCTGTTGTCCTCGACGGACTGAGGGCGGCACCTCCGGAGAAGGAGATGCTGGTCGTGGATGCGGTGTCTGCGCTAAGGCCGGCGGACCTGGACGCGTCCGGCAGCGGCGAGCTGGGCGACTTCCTGATGGTGTCCGAGGACTTGCGGCAGCTCACGAAGAGCGGCGAGAGCGACGCTGGGAGTGCGCGGCAGCCTCGCTGGGTGGATGGCGTTCAGGCAGAGCAAGGCGAGACACAAGAGCATCATGGCCAAGGCAAGCGGCAACTCCTCGGCGGTGCCCAACTCGCGGCAGCTCCCGGAGAGCGGCGGGGGAAGGTGTTCGGTGTACGCGGCGGATGGGGCGGCTCCCCGATGGTGTCCGAAGGCTTGTGGCAGTTCCTGGAGAGCGGCGAGCCGACACTGGGAGTACGCCGCTCCGCTGGTCGAGGAGCAAGGACAAGCGCGCGAAGGACAAGGCGGCTTGCGAACCATAACGTCGCCATGTGAAGCTTTGGGGGGCAATGTAGTGGGTTTCGGCCCTATGGCCCTTACCCTTGTCTGTTCAAGCTTCACTGGCTCCCCAGTCTTCCTGGACTGCCTATACCGGGCAGGCAAGACTCGGGGAGGCCTTTCAGAGTTTGGGATTTACCCAGAGAGCAACAGAAGAACATAAGCACACTATCATAGTATATGTTGGTGGCTTTGGGCGTTCCAGCGCCCACGTTGGTGTTCTGTCTGTAAATCCTCGACCTACTACACGTGGCCGAGTTCATGGTGGCGGCCACGAACAGCGCGGAGGCGGCGAGAGCGGCGTACGTCTTCATGGTCTGTAGATCAGAAAAGAGCTGGCTGGGAGGTGGAGAGCTGTTCTGGTGGTCCGAGGCAAATTGCAGAGTGACTGCCGTTTTAGGCCGCGCAACTTCTTGCTGTTCGTTCGGCCCGAACAACGATCTGGAACCCCAAGATTCCACCACAGTCTGTTTGAGACCGGGGCAGCACGGCCGCTACGGATCCGGTGTCGGATGGGATCTTGGTGACAAGGAGCCAGCGAGTGTGTATCACCTCAGCCTGCGGCTTGGCCGTCTACAGTACATATTTTTAATAGGAGATCGACTGTACACATCCGATGGGACGTTCAATCGACCAGCAGGCCAAACAGGTCGCTACACACTGGATATGTAATAACGGTCCGGAATGGACCCGTTCAAAGATTTACAAGCAAGTAATTTTGCATGCATCATTAGGGTGGCCGAACCACCAGAAACAGCGGTATGTACTTCTGTGTGCCATCACATCGTGGAGGACTCACCTCCACCCATGTACATGTAGCGGAAGCTCCGAATCGGGTTGAATGCCAGTTTGTTCCTGTGGTGAAGGTGCCTCTAGAGTAAGTACCAAAGGTAAGGACGGGAAGTTTCGTACACCTACCTTCCCCGATTCTCTTTAACACAAACTCAGAGGGAAATGTCTTGGTTCTGTCGTGAAGACACCCCCCTTCATGTCGTCCTCACGATCGGGCAGAGCCTCTACGTGAAGGGGTATTTGTTGACGTGGCGCCCGTGACTCTACATGTACAGGTTCCAATGCAACAACGCAATGCCATTGAGCAGCATGCATCTTCTCGTCGCTGTTGTGCCATGGTTACCGCTACGTTTTATAATGATGGACAACTTAATTAAGTAACTTGGCACAGACCAGCAATCTCAAAAGACTACAGTACATGTACTACTTGCATTGTATCAATCAACTATTATTAATATACTGATAACTGCAGAAGCGAAGGATGTATGACAGCGCATTAACCTTAGTAAAATACTGGTACAGGTATGCATCGCATTAAACGTAGATACCTTCAACAAGCGTGTCCCCCAAATCAACTCTGATGGTCTTTACTTGAGGAATTTTGTAGGGTACGCACTTAACGGGAAGAGAGCGATCACGAAGAACAGCCTTTCAATGCAACGTGCGACGAGCATATTGGCGTGGGGAGGAAAAGGTAAGGCACAATTATCCTTCTACTCCCGCGGTCCGATTGGAGCCCCCAAAGAATCTACACGCCAGACTCGACTGGAAACTATAGGTTCGGTAGAATACTCGTTGATGGTACCGTACCGGTACATGTACCCCCCTCCCAAGAAACTTCGTCTCAAATTTTCTTCTGAAATCTCAGTCTATGATAACTTGGATGAGTCACTGGCACAAACACCGTGTTTCTCTGAGTCGAAGATCAAGTTTTGTCGTGTTGGTAGGTGCCCGTGAAATGTTGGAAGACAAGAAGTGTCACCCCCCCCCCCTCCACAAATGTGTATGCTCAATAGTGAAATGGAGGACCAAAAATTCGTGCTCGCCCTCCCGTCTTTACTACATTTACACTTGCGCTACCAACAACCGCGTCACATCTGCAGCTTCACGCACAAAACAATTCCATCAATGTTCATACGTGAGCGCTTGCTTACTCGCTCTGCTGCGTCGCGTCGGTCGAGTTGTTCGAGCCGGCGTACGACAGAATGGCGCTCTTCTCCGACTTGGCTCGGGCCTTGGCAGCCTTCCTCTCGGCCTTCTGCTGGGCCTTGATCTTCCGCCACTCGGCCTTCATCGCTTCACGTTTGGCCTTGCGCTCAGCCTCCGCCTTGTGCCGGGCCGCTTTAGCTGCCTGCCGGGCCTCCTTCGACTTCTTGGAGTCGTCGTCGTCGTCATCATCGTCGTCGTCCTTCTTGACTTTACCGTTGGTCTTGGACTGCGTCTCGCTCTGCGTGACATCATCACCGCTGGACGACGAAGCTCCCTGCGTGACATCACCACCCGAGGACTCTTCACTGCTGCCGCTGCTGCTGCTGCTCTCCTCCTCCTTCTCGTCCTTCTTCTCCTTCTTGCCGCTAGTTTCGGATGCATCCGAGCTGCTTTCCGTCTCACCGCTGGACGAAGAGAGCGTGCTGTCTGTAGACTCGCCACTGGACGAAGTAACCGAGCTGCTCTCCGTGGACGAGGACGCAGTCTCTTCACTTGAGGACGTGGCCGCCTTGTTTCTTGACGACGAAGCGGTGCTAGCCTCAGTTTCGCTGCTAAAGGACGAGGTCTCGCTGGATTCGACCTCATCGCTCGACGAGGAGACAGAGCTAGTCTCCGTCTCGTCACCGCTGGCGGAGGAGACAGCAGCAACCCTTCTTCTTGGACTTGGAGGCGGTGCTGCTCTCGGTAGTTTGCTCGCTCTCGTTGCTGTCGCTGGTGGCATCCGCGTACGGTTTGACCGTCCCCTGAGCTTCGGAGCCCATTCCCGAGACGTCCGAAAACGTTTCCGACACAGGCGCCTTGGTCGCCGAAGCGTCCAAAGCAGAGGACGAGGACCCCGACGCAGAGGCGGAAGACATAGCTTGGCCCAACTCGCGTGCGTCGGACATCGAGACGCACGCGACCAGCGCCGCGAAAGTCGCGGCTCGTAGGAAATTCAGAGCGACCATGTGTGTGTTTTGCTGTCAATAACCCGACTGGGGAGATTGGAGACTGAACGAATGCATTGCAATTGAACGCACATGTTCATGGTCCCTCCTCGGCCGTGTGGAGTTGTGTTATCTCGGGATGGGGTTTTGGCCGCAAACCATTGGCGTTTTGTATGCGGCTTGGAACGGATGGGATTCGAGAAGTCGGACCCTCGGTTGCTTTCGGGGGTGGAGTTGCCACGGTTCTTGTTGGCCTTGAGGATTGATCAAACTTAGGAAGAAGCCGGCAACTTCCTGCTTGTTTTCATTGGCATCATTCATTCATCGCAACCGTTTGCCCAACTCTAACTTTTGCAGTGTCGATCTGACAGTTTGTGGCCCCAGCCAGATCATCCCGATGAACACTTCCGAGTGAAGTCACGCTCTGGAACAGAGACGCCGCTCACCATCCCAACATGGAAGCCTCCGGCGCGACCATTGCTGCGGCCCGAGCATCGAAGTTTTGGTAATCGCGAGCCGAAGCACTCGGTGCTTCAAGCAGGGCGTGAGCACAGGGAGTCGAGCTTCTCGTGAAATTCAAGATGGCCAGCTTGGTGTAATGTACGCCTACCGCTCTTGAAAGTATTAGACCTATACAGCCATGGCGAATGAGAAAGTGTTCAAAACATTTTAGTTTTGACTCAAAACTTCCAATTCAGCAGAACTCTTTTGAGCCCTGCTGAATTGGCAGCAACCGGACGGGAGTTCGAAGAGCATCGCTTGATCAGCTCACGCACTTACATGCAGCAGAGTTTACAGCGCTGTGGGTGCAATTTAATTTTGTCTACGTGGTGGTGGTGCCTCAAAACACCGGCGTGGCCGATTCGAGCCCAAGTTGAGCTGCAATGCAGTTCTACTGTACAGTACACGTCTTGATACCGTATAACCACGAATGTGATGCTCTCACCGAAGCCGATTAAGTGGATTTAATCGAAGATTCTACATGTACACGTAGCGTTTGCTTCTTTCGTCGCTAACGTTGGTACCCCGAGCGCTCACATTGGGGGTGAACTTCAGCAGACCCCAGACCACGGACAAAGCACCATGCGAACAAGCACCAACGACAACTGCAGCCACCAGCAGCGTGCACATTCCAGCACTGTCCCACCGCTGGTGTTTCGCAGCGTTTCCTATTGGTGCGAACGCGACAACTCGAACGACGAAAGAGCACTAACGGCGCGCACGCTTCCAGCACGAAAGAGGCACAATCATGGCTCTCGAACGCCTTTCCTCGGATTGGACCAACCCCGGACGCCAGGAAATCCAGCGGACCAGGGACCCCATGATGGAGTATGATGCCGCCCACCGAGATGAACTCGATCGATGACGGGCCTGGCTGGTATCAGCACGCAGCACCACCTTGAACACGGACCACCTCCGGTTTAACGAAAGGCACCACCTTTCGCACACGATGGAAGACAGGAATGAATGAAGGAAGGGCAAACGCAGAATAACTATACTTCTTAACACGAAAAAGCGGGCTGGCAGCTCCATTCATACCGCTGTCACGTCGACACAACTATCGTACGCAGGTGCACCGTCGCTCTAGGAAGATTTTCTTGTGTTGGTCCGGGGGCGACATCTATTGAAGTGCACGGCGCCGCTATAAGCTTACTCGCAGTACTCGGACGAGTCCGTCACGGCAGTGGTGTCCGTCGCGTTGCTGCTGGCGGCCTGCTGCGTGGCCGAGTCATCCGTGGAGCCGCTGGCCACCTCGCTGGTCGCCTCGCTGGTCGTGGTCGTAGTCTCCTCCTGAGCAGCGCTGCTCGTGGTCGTCTCCTCCTGGGTCGCGCTGGCCGCAGTGCTGGTGGCCGTGGACGCGGACGCGCACGTGGTGCCGTCCGTGTTGGGCTCCGTGAGCGTGTAGTCCGGGTCGCCCGACGTCCAGGTGCAGCACGGGTCGCCGAGGGCCGCGCCAACCGTGACGGAGCCGCCGGGCCATGTCTTAGAGCAGACCTTGGCCCACTCGGTGCCGTCGTCCGAGAAGAGCTGGCCGAAGTCCGTGTAGCCCGAGTCCGTGTGGCCCAGCGGCTTGCCGATGTTCTCGCCGTTCGGGATGAGCTCCATGTAGCTCGAGTAGGCGGACGCGGTCTGCACGAAGGCGGCCGCGACGACGGCGATCTGAACGATGGACAGCATTATCAACGAGGAGGGTCTGTGTCTCTGTGTGCGCGCTGTCGTAAGGCGAAATGAGCACTGCGCTGTGCTGTGTTGTGCTGTGCTGGCCTGGTCGGATCGGCGCAGGACAATTCAATCCGGCGGTGCGAGGAGACCAGACTTTTACGGATGCCGGGATGGCGATCGGTTGCTTTGCGGCGGCTTTACACCCCGGGCGCTTCTTTGAAGACGCATGGCAGGCGTTGCCGCTCGCCAGCTGGATGGACGCGGGGAACAAGTGGATGCCTGCACCATCAGAATCGCTGAAAGGCAAAAAGTCGCGCTGAACTGGGGGCGCTTGATGGATCGGTGACTGCTGGCGGCTCGATTTGTGAAATGCTTCAGCTTCAGTAGATCGGAGGATGTCAGTCGCAGCGCTCTATAACGGGCCAGTTTAGTGCGAGAGCTGGCTGCGAACAAAGTGGTCGCTGCTAATAAACGGAGCTGAGCACTGCTGAGACCGGTTCTCGCGCATGAAAGCGGGGCGGCCAAATATGATCGCAGGGAGCCTTTTAAGGCGGCAGTTGGGGGTAGCGCATTGAGACCGGCTGGCGCTCGCTCACACGATTGAACTCGTTTGTTTGAACTGCAAGCAAAATACTCAAAAAACCACACCACGGCGTGTTGCGTCGGGCCATCACGCGAACGAATTAGTGTCGATATTGATCGCCACCGCAGGTATGGGTACCGACGACGTTGCAGCGGCCACGGAAAAGGTAGGCACCTCTCATAAGGTGTAAAAGCGACCAAAGCGTGCCTGTTGCTTCACGCTTGTCACTACACCTGCGATTCACTGCTTGCTTCATGAACCGTGAAGCTAGCCAGATAAATTAAATTGTGTCGGTCAACACCGTGGGTTTCATTCACACGCCAGCAGTCAAGACTACCGAGGGTATCATTATTCATACCTTTCGGCATGATGCCATGGTGATTCAGATCCAGCTACCTATATTAATAATAAAATGGACGTTTGTGAATAATCGCTCGCACCTCCTCTCGCAGTTCGCGTGCGCTTGGCGCCTTGCAAACTTGCTGGAATTCCAACAAGCCATGAACACCGCGCCGCTGAGCCCGGCGCAACTTGATCTAAAAGTCCGATCAGAAAAGGCAATGCAAGGCACCGCGCTTGCGGGACGTAGTGCAAATCTAAAAATCTGTCAGTAATCCGTGAGGTGACCGATTCAACGGTTGCGTTAGACAGTCTAGTACGACCGTCGCAAGGTTAATCGCCCACCGCATCCGTCGGGTACTCTAGCTCTTTTTGTAGGTTCGTATTTTGTGGTTCATATTAGAAGACGCAGTAACTTTACCATTACTTTCATTTAATCTAAGTATCCGTGGTTAAATTATGAGAGCGGTCTATAATGTCTCAGATAAATCTAGAAAAATAGAGATAAAAAAGAACTGATAATGCGGTACAGACCTGTGTACAGTACAGTCAAGAGTAGCCATCACTTTCAGAATCGCCAGCTCAGCCGCTCGAACAAGTCGCGTTATCCCCCTCGAACCAACCTCCAGCCTGCCATGCCCAACGTACTTCAGGCCAAGGACCTCTACATCACACTGCGCGAGACGCTCTTCGTGCGCTTCGTGTTCACCATCCTCACGCCCTTCATCTTCGTGGTCGGGATGCTGCTGCGCTCGCACTACCGCAAAGTCAACGGCCAGTGCACGCCAGGCCTCACCCGCTACCGGCCCGGACACGCCCATGCCGCGTAAATGGTCCGAAAGCATTCGTAGGCATTGCGTAGATAACAAGTAAAGAGAAATATAATCTATTCAACCGTCAAGCCCCAGCAGCAGTTTCATGCAACGAGAGACTTACCTGGTAAGTATCACCATTAAAATAGTCGCTCAGCTCAATAATGGCGAGGACGTCCGCGGTCGTGCTGATGGCGGCCGTTTGCTCGCTCTGGGTGGATGTATCGCTCGCACTCACAGACGGAGAGGAGCCGGCCAGCCCCGTGTGCCGGTACATCGCCAAGGACTCGCTGTCGTTCTGCTCCATGGTGGACTACATGGCGGTGGTGGACGCCGACGACCCGACGGGGGCGCGCTTCGACAGCAAGGCCGAGTTCTACTACCGGAACGTGGACATCGTGCTGCAGCGCTTCGGCTGCCACGCCAAGTACAGCGTCTACGGCTGCGACGACTGCCGCGACGCGTACAAGTACTGGGTCTGCAGCATCAAGTTCCAGAAGTGCGGCTCGCAGACCGTCAAGACAGACCGCGGCGCCACCAAGCTGCAGTACTCCACCGACAAGTGCGACTACAAGTCGACGACCGCGACCAAGACGGCGACTTCAGCGTCCTCGACGACCAGCAAGACCACAGCGTCCTCGTGCGTGGAAGGATCCTCGGGGCGGTATCGCACCTGCCTGTCGATCTGCGAAGATGTCGTGAGGAAATGCCCCTACGTGCTCAACTTCCAGTGCCCCATGGTACTCTCGCACCCTTGGTGTCTTCCTGCTGAAGATACACTCACCACAGGTGTTGACTTTGTTGTTGTTGTTGTGACGGCAGACGGAGACTCCGTTCTTCTCGGCTGATATCACCACGTGCAACAAGCTGGACCGAGTCTCCAATCCAGATCGGCCGAGTCGCGCTTGGCCAGGCACGTTTGCGGACGCATGAGGCGGCAAAAAGTGGTTCATCTTATCGTCTACGCGTGTCTTGGGCACCTGCGAGTTGGCAGCGAGAAACCATAACTAGACACGGAGAAGTGGGCTATCGTTGTAAACCTTGCTGGTCTCGTTCATAGGCTTGGATTTCAAGGTAAAGGGAGAATAGCACATGCAAGGACTGCACACAATTGCCTTCGTACACGGGTATATCCAGCACAGCGCAGACAATCTTCACCAGTTCCTTCAACTTCACATCCAACTCGGACAGCGCGGGCAGTGTGGAGCCCCGAGCGGCTAGGAAGTCCTCGAACTCTTCGGGCCATAGCTCCATCAGCTGGGAGAGCGGCGGCATGGCCTGCTTGTAATTTACCTGGGCCAGAGGCTTCGTCCTTTGAACCTTTTCGACGCTTGCGATCCACTGATCAACCTCTTGGGGGCGTTGCGCTGCCCACTCAATCCTCCGCACCACTTCATTCCTGCTACGGAGTTTGTGCTGATGACTCGTGCTCACCTGCATCAGCAGCTCCAGCTCGGCCACATTTGTCTGTCCCGACGGCTCACGCAAAATCTCCACACCGAGCTTGTCCTCTTTGCCGTCTGGTCTTGGAATCTGATGAAACAGTAAACGTGTTAGTACGCACAAGCTCACAATTTATCGTCACGACTAGAAAGCATTACGCACCAGGATTCCGTCAAACGGCATGCCCACCGCTGGAGTAAATTCGGGGAGAAATGGCTCCAGCCTTGTCTCAATCTCGACATCTTCCGGCGTATAAGCAAGCTGTCAGCAGCAAACATATCAATGAGTATCACGCCTTGTACACCAAGTTCACTCAGAGAGCTAGCGAGATCTCACATCAGCCACCCGAGCAATGCTGTGAATAAGCCACTCACGCTAAAGAGTTCTTCTACTTCTCGGGGCACCGCCACTTTGTACTTGCGCAGGTTAGATTCATCACGCTCTGTACTCCCCAGAGCTCGCGCACTGCTTTTGCTGGTACTATCTGTTCTAGATGACGGCGTGTTGGCGAAGCCTGATAGAGGAGACTCAGCGCCATCTAGAGCCGTGGCCCCTTCAAACTGCTGGAAGAAATCGTTAGGCACGACGTCTCGATATTTCTCCAAATCCATCGCTGCCGTCTTCGGCCGACCGAGAGCAGATCGCTCCATTTGTAGCTGAAACTTGGTTCGTTCCTGAAAGTTGCTCCTGTTGCCACCATCACTCTCGTCTTCGTCTTCGGACGAGCTGGAAGCATGGAACTCGGCTGCACGCGACTGCTCCACTTCTTTGACCTCGTACTCGTCCTCATCGTCGCCTAAACTCCCCTTCATATCTGACCGGTCGGGTGAAAACTTTGCGCTGGTACGGATGGCTCCAAAATCTGCAGCACTCACAACTCCCGCCTGCAATTTCTACACCGTGAAGCAAACCCAACGCAACGATTTAGCTTCAGTCTAAGACAAGGAAACTACCAAGCAAAACAAACCTGAGCGATTGGACTTCCTGGAATTTCCGGCGGTTCATCCGAGTCTTCATCGGAGCTTTCCTCCGCTCGCGCATGACCCACCGACCCAAATTCACTCATCGACGCTCCACCGTTGCGTGTCATCGGACGGCCTAGAAAGCTTTCGTCTTCGGAGCTGCTATCGCTACTCGAATCCCCGCCAACGCTGCCGTCACTACTACTAGAATCCCTACGCACTGCAACAGCATACAAGTACAACCAAAAGTGCTAAGTGCACACTCAAAAACTTAATAGCTCAATAACTCGCAGCTACGAGACGTACTCCGTCGCTTCATCGGCGAGGACGCGGCGGTGTCCACGCTGCCAGCACAACATACCACCCAGTCAGCCAACCTCTGATGGATACACCAGTGTCAATAACCCGCAGAAACAATAGCAGCGCCCGCACCTCTCTTGCAGGGCGTCCTCGAGCTCGTGCACCTCGTCCATACTCTGTGTCACAACCTTCCTGTCAGTCTACACCACCGCAGCTCAACGCAATCACCGCAAGGCGCCAGCACCTCGTCATGCAGCAGGACCTTCTCCTACAACAACCAACACTTCAACCGTCAGCCAGAGCCCTCATCTCCATCAGCCCACGCAACACACGCACCTCGTCCGAGTCGCTCATGTCGCCGTGGCGATCTTCAAGAGGCGCACGTGATACCTCCTCCTGATTGGCCAAACCAGTAGGCAGGTACACCGTACCACTCCGATGGTATGGCTACCAGGATGCATGGGCCATTTACCAAGCAATACACTAGACGTCGACGCAGAACAGTAGTGATGGCCGAGTTCCAGGCCGTGATCTTGGCCGGCGGGCGGGGCATCCGCCTGTATCCGCTGACGGAGGAGACGCCCAAGAGCCTGCTGCCGGCCAACGGCAAGCCGCTGCTGTGGTACCAGCTGCACCTGCTGGAGACGTCGGGCTTCACGGAGGTGCTGGTGCTGACCGTGCCCGACCTGCTGCCGCCCGTGCAGGACTACCTCACGCGCGAGTTCGACGGCAAGATCCACGTCGAGCTCTGCGAGGTGGCGGACAACACGGAGACGGCCGACGCGCTGCGCGAGGTGGCCGACAAGATCAAGCGCGACTTCATCGTGCTGGCCGGCGACCTGGTCACGGACGTGGTGCTGCACAACGTGGCCGACTTCCACCGCATCAACGACGCGAGCGTCACCATGCTGCTGCGCCGGGAGGAGGGCCGCGCGCACCAAGGCCAAGGGCGAGAAGCCGCGCCGCGACAAGGACATGACCGACTGCATCGCGCTCGTGGAGGGCCAGCGCGACGAGGAGAACCGCGTCGTGCTCGTGTCCCAGGCCGTGCACATGCACGAGGACCTGTACGTGGCCAAGAGCCTGCTCAAGCGCCGCAGCAACTTTGTGCTGCACACGGACCTGTACGACGGCCACTTCTACATCTTCTCGCACTGGGTGCTCGACCTGCTGCAGGAGAAGAAGTACATCGCCAGCATCAAGGCCGACCTCGTGCCGCACCTCGTGCGCCGCCAGTTCCGCGGCGCCGCCGCGCTGCCCGGAGAATGTCAGGAAAGGCCACGAGCAAGCAGGCGCTCGCGGCGTCGCTGTCGCTCTCCGAGGAGAAGCACGACCCCGAGGACCTCGTGCGCTGTTTCGCCTACGTGCTGCCGTCCAACGCCTACTGCGAGCGCGCGGACACCATCCCGGCGTACAAGGCCATGGACGAGGAGGTCGGCTCCCGGCTGCGCATTAAGCGCTCGGGATCCATCTCCAACTAGGCGTCATGTTAGTGCAGCTGAGAGCTGGAGGAGGAGAGACAGTAAGTAAATAAAGAGGCATTTGCTAGACACTGGTGCGCAAAACAACAGTTGCGTGTTTGTCCAGGGGGAAAAATGACAGGAAGATGGAGCACCTTGTAGCCTACAGCTCCTCGTGCTTGGCAGCATCGTCCGACGAGCCGGACAGCGCAGCCTCCAGATCGCCGCTCGGCACGGAGAACGGGGTCGAACCATCCACGAGCTTGTCGAGGAACTCCGAAATGGCGCCTTCGTCGTTCGTGCCCGACAGAGCTGTGACAGCAGGAGACAGGAACAAACAGCCAAGAGGTGATAAGTACAAATGCAACAGAGCAGCTGTGAAGTCCACACACGCGCGTACCCGAGTACTTGACCTTGCGGCCCGGCTTGACAACCACAACTTCCGGCACCTCCGTCTTCTCGCCAATGAACGCAGTCAGCGCCTTGAAGGCCTCAGCGCCAGGCTTGCTCGACAGGAAGGTGAACGGGTCGCGGCGGTACTTATTGGCCAGCGAGCGCACCAGCTCCGTGTCCTCCTTGGCCACGACGACGCACATCTTGCCACGCTTGGAGGCGCAGTCGCGAACACTCTGCGTGTCCAGCTCCTTCAAGGTGACCACGGGTTTCTTCTTGGCCACCTCGGGCGACGGGAACAGCGGCACACTAGGCAGCGACTCGTCCTTCTCCGCCGCCTCAGAGTTCGCCAGCGCGTCACCGATGAACTTCTTTGCCGCAGCCTCGTTCAGCTTGGTCTCCTCCGATACCACGTACCTCTGGCTGGATGGGTAGACGTAGATCACGGTCGGCAGCTGCTCCTCGGTGAGTCCGAAGTGGCTGGTGATCTTGCCATCCGATCCCGGCACGAATGCGAGCTGGACAGTGGGTTTCTTCTTCTTCTTCTTGCCCTCCATGAACGACTCGGCCACGTTGCCCAGCCACGCCGGCACCTTGGCGCTCTTCTTGCCCTTCTTCGGACTGCCGAAAAAGATGGCCGACGGCAGGTCACTTGTTCACGAAGGCGTGCACCTTGTCATACTCGAGCGTCGCGACGTTGGCGCCGCTGACACCGAGCTTCTTGGCCTCGGGCGAGTTCTTCACGTACTGCACGATGTCCCTGGCCGTGCGTCCGCCGCGGTAGTCCTGCGGACGCTTCTTCTTGGCGCCAAACTCCTTGATCGTCGGGAAGCCCTTGATCTGGTACTTCTGCGCCAGCTGCTGGTGCACCGTGGCGTCCACGACGCCCAAGCGGGCCTACAACAATAACCCATCGAGCGTACAAGCGCCCGTTTCAAAGGTTACTCGTCAGTGCATCAACTCGCCGTCACCTCTCAGTATTTCGTCGAAAATCCTCGAAACCCCGAGCGCTTACATGCTTCTTGAGCTTCTTGGCCGCAGCCTTGTACTCCGGCTCCAGATTCTTGCAGTGGCCGCACCTACGTGGGTTGGTAAACAACAGTCAGTTCGGTAAGCATTGGGCAGCTGTAGAGGATGAGGGAGGATATCTCACCAGGGCGCGTAGAATTCCACGAGCCAGTAGTCGGGGCTCTGCAGCACCTCCTTCTCGAAGTTCTTGTCCGTGAGGATCACCACCGAGTCCCGCGGGCCGTACATGGCGAGCACGCTGGCGGCCAGCGCGCTCAGCACCAGCAGCAGCAGCAGGCGGACACGTGGAAGCATCTTGTCAACAAGTCGACGAATGGTAAAGTGAAGTTGAGCGTGGCCTTCTAGAATGCAAGATACTGCCATGCTGTAGCGTAGGTCTAATGACGTATGCTGGTCGTTTTTCAGCCTCAGACTCAATTGACCAGCATGGGCAAGGCGTGTCGCGACATGGCGGAGGCGCTCCGGGACTGCATGGTGCAGCAGGAGTGCATGGCGGACGGCACCAAGACGCTCAAGCAGTGTCTGCACGACCGCGCGTACTCGCACGAGTGCCAGGTGAGTCGGCTGCACTGCAGTAGCGGGGAGAGCTGGTGAGTTTGAGCTAATGCTGTTGCTACTGTTGACAGGAGTACCGCGTGGCCTACTTCGAGTGCAAGCGCGGCCAGCTGGACATGCGCCAGCGGATTCGAGGTCCGAAGGGAGGCATGTCCAAGCCTGTGGAAGGCAACTGAAGCTAGGGAGGACACTAGTGATGGAGGATAACACAGAATAAAACTCACTGCAGAGCGGTACGGTAGCTGCTTGTGTCATTAAGCTCCCAGGCGGATGGAGACCAACCGCATTGCGCTTGGAGGCAGCAGGTTACGAAGGTCCATTTGGTTCTGGTGGAGAAGCTGGGCGTCGCACTCGAACAGTAGCTGCTGCAGAGCCATTTGGGCGATCCACTTGACCTTTGGATCGACTTGGATAGTTGCAGTCTCCGAGAGGGAATCGACGGTGTCGAGGTAGAACGGCGCGTCGTCTTGCCAGAGCGGATGGGTAGCCAGCGATAGTCGAAGCAGCAGGCCAAGTGCGTCGAGGCAGCTGGACGGGTCGTGAATTCGGCGGTGAAAGACGGAGAACAGGACCTCGACGGCTTTCACGAGTAGCTTAGAACCGTGTGCGGACGAAAGCAGACCGCCGACTACCAGACTGAAGACCATGAAGACGTGCGGGAACAGGTGCGGTGGAGCGTCGTCCACGTCTCGTTCCAGCTCGGCGAGAAGCAGTTTCTTCTTGTCAACTGGTAGCGATTCCATATACTTCCCAATGGGACCGCCAACAATCGACGCTTCCTTGGTGTCCGGCTTGGTGACATGCACGTGAGCGGCAGCAGAGCTGAACGCACTCTCTAGCTCTTCTCTGTTCGCTTCCATCTCCGTCAAAATCTTTTCTCGACTGGCGAGGTCGACTAGCCCCACAAGAACACTCAACTCGTCGCTCATCCAGACTTGGCTTGCCACCATCTTCGCTGGAAGAACCTTGAGTGCGATGGCATGTTGCAACAGCGGCTTGAACAGCAGCGGCTTCAGCATGAGCGACCACCGCAGCCTCACCAGCACCTCCTCGTTCTCCGCGAGCTTACTCGCGCTTCTCTGCGTCCGCACTGCCAGTGCGTGGAGCTTTGCAGCACACATGAGACTGCAGCTTGCAAGCTGCGCTGCATGCACCCAGCAGAAATCCAACAGCTCCTCCACCGTCTCGATCGACTGTGAAGCTGCAGTTGGAGGAGCGCTCGAGAGTGAAGCGTCAACAATCTCGCCATCGAATCGATCCCCAAGAGCCACATCCACAGCATCAATGTATCCCAGCAGCGTCCGCTTCAATGTCGCGACCGTCTCGCTCGTCGCCGCCACAAACAGCGCGTGTCGCCATTGCAGCAGCGCTTCAGCATCCGCTGACGTCAGATGGCTACACTTTAGCCAGTCGAGAAGGACCCATCTCCGGAAGGGTACGTCGTATACAGGGGTACGTTTGAGCCATCCTTGCACAAGCCGATTCACTTGTCCTGGGTATACCTTCTCAGCGTAACCCAGTAACCCTTTCAACTTTGAGGATACCGCGCTGTAATCGGGTAAGTGCGGTACCACCTCATCGATCGCGGCTACCAGCGGGGCATGCGCTTCCTCCTCTGCTTCACCACCTCGATCTAATGCGTCTCCATCTCCTTCACCTTCGTCTGCTTCTCCCACTGCAACAGCCCAGTCTTCCGCCGTTTCCAACCCGTCACCAAGCAGCAGTAACCTCAACAGCGTCTCCTTTCTCATCACGCGTAACCTCCAGCTCTGTGTAATCCCAGCGTAACCTACTCTGAATACTGGACCCCGAACTCAATTTTCGGCCACAGATCAATCAATGATGCTGCACCGAAGCTGCTCCGTGAGCTCCCGCGCGGCTCTGGGCGCCGCGCGCCGCGGGTTCGCCAAGAAGGCGGCGGCCGACAACCTCCAGGAGCGGCTCGTGACGCTGTGCCGCCACCGCGGCTTCATCTTCCCCGGTTCGGAGCTCTACGGCGGCCTGGCCAACAGCTTCGACTACGGCCCGCTCGGTACGCTCTGCACTGCACTACTGATACTAGCGTCGGCGTGTCTAATAGACTGCTGCAATTGTTGCAACCGCTGCCAGGCGTGCTCATGAAGAAGAACGTGATGGACCGCTGGTGGTTCGAGTTCGTGCAGAAGCGCCCCAACTGCGTGGGGCTCGACAGCTCCGTGCTGCTCAACTCGGCGGTCTGGACGGCGTCGGGCCACGTCGACAACTTCACGGACCCCATGACGGTCTGCAGCAAGTGCAACTCGCGCGTGCGCGTGGACCAGCTGCTGGAGGCCAAGCTGCAGACCCAGGAGGAGATCGACGCCGTGGCCTCGATGTCGCTGGCCGAGATGGACGCGCTGCTCGTGCAGCACGACGTGGCGTGCCCCACCTGCAGCGAGAAGCGCAGCTTCCAGCCGGCCAAGAAGTTCAACCTGCTCTTCCGCACCAACATGGGCGCCACGGACGAGACGTGCGAGTGGATCTACCTCCGCCCCGAGACGGCCCAGGGCGCGTACATCAACTTCGCCAACGTGCAGAGCACCATGCGCAAGAAGCTGCCGTTCGGCGTGGGCCAGATGGGCAAGAGCTTCCGCAACGAGATCTCGCCCGGCCACTTCCTCTTCCGCACGCGCGAGTTCGAGCAGCTCGAGCTGCAGTTCTTCACGCACCCGGACGAGTCGGACGACTGGTACCTGTACTGGGTGGACCAGTGCTACGACTTCCTCACCAAGTACGGCCTCAAGCCCGAGAACCTGCGCAAGCACGAGCACGCGCCCGAGGAGCTGGCCCACTACGCGCGCGCCACGACGGACATCCAGTTCAAGTACCCCTTCGGCTGGAGCGAGCTCTGGGGCATCGCCAACCGCACGAGCTACGACCTGAAGAAGCACATGGACGCCAGCGGCAAGAGCCTCAAATACCAGGACCTCGTGGCCAAGGAGGAGTTCCTGCCGCACGTCATCGAGCCGGCGCTGGGAGCTGGCCGCGTCATGCTCTCGATGCTGCTGGAGGCGTACGATGAGGAGGAAGTTAACGGCCGCAAGCGCACGGTGCTGCGCTTGCACCCGGACATTGCGCCGTACCGGTTCGCGGTGCTGCCGCTTTCAAGAAGCAGCCATTAATGGACGTAGCCCAGAAGCTGTTCGAGGAGCTGTGCGGCAGTGCCAGTGTGGACTACGACGTGGCTGGCAGCATCGGACGGCGCTACCGTCGCCAGGATGAGATCGGCACACCCATGTGCTTGACTGTGGACTTCGATACGCTGGAGGACAAGTGCGTGACGGTGCGAGACCGCGACACGATGGAGCAGAAACGCGTGCCGATTGAGCAGATTCTTCAAGGCACTTCCGTGAAGCATTCCAGCTTCTCCTCGTTCTAACTGTCGGCCAAGCGAGAGAGGAGTATGATGGGGATGTGAACCAGGTTTGAATAGAGAGAGAGAGAAGATGATCCCAACTGGCAGGTAACCCCTCGTTCTTCAGCTCAATTTCCATCGTCGAGTCTTTCGCGAGGTTTTGCCTGCAGGCGCTAACGGTTCGATGAAGCCTCGAGGACTCCTCTCCTAACGGTTTGCTCGGTATCGACCCAAGGATGTTTTGAACCTTCCGGGGTTTTTAGCTCATTGTTCGTTTTGCCGTGCAGAGCTCAAGTGGAAGCCATGGCGCGCAAGAAGGCTCGGCAGAGCGTTGCCATCTCGGACAAGTGCTTTCGTCTGCTACGGTTGGCCCACGAGATCCAATCCGATGTCAAAGTGCTGAAAGCCGTGGTGGATGAAGTCGACGTGCTGCGGCTGTGTCGCTCGCTGGGCATGGCCGTGTCCAGCGAGAGTAACTCGACGCACGAGTTCGAGTTTGGCATGTTCGACGCCAGCGACTACGACGCTGACTTTGCGCGGTTCATTCGTGAGAAACTGGCTGGTGGAGGTGGCTGCAGTGCGCAGCAAGAGGAAGACGCCGACGGCGAAGAGCTGCTGGAGATCGGCTGCTTGTTCGGCAAGCAGCGTGAAGTCAAAGCTGAGCTGGCTCGGCTCAGATTCTGGGGCAGTGAATGCGAAGACGGGCTGCAACCTGAAGACCAGGGCGTGTACTGCATTGAACGGGGCGACGGGGGTGGAGGTCGTCGCCAGTTTGTCGTGTTTGCATGGCTGGATGCGGGTCTGTTCGCCGGAGGCCGTTCGAGACACCCCAGCGTACGTGCTCCGTTTCCTGATCACGCTAAGTTCCAGTATCACGTGTTGCTTGTCGGAGCAAGACTTTGAACGCATCAAGGCCGAGGTGGGTGCTGCGTCTGACACGTCAAGCTCGCGATGGAAATCGTGCTCGGTTTCATTCCGAGTGCAGAAGCAAGTGGAGCAAAACGACAGCATTTCTTGCGGCCAAGTGTCGACGCTGGCGATCCCGAAATCCGACCGCGTCAAGTCTGTCTGGTTTGTCGGTGGGGTGTTCCCGGCCGTAGCGGTTGAGAGCGCGGCACCTTCGACAACTGAGTGGGTTGAACAGAAGGCCATCGTGCCCCGGGCAGCATTTCCCGATTGGTTCATGAAGAAGAAGCACGAAAGCTTTGCAGTTCGGCTTCCAAGAAGGAAACTTCGCCCGGACTTCATACGTGACGATGTGCTGAAGCGCTTCGGCCTGTTTCCGGACCAGGAGCTGCGCGACTTGAGGAGAAAGTTCGACGAGCATAGCGAGGAAGCCAAGCGCCGGATTGAGTGTGAAGCTCTCGAGCACGCGGAGACCACGTGTCGTGAAGCAGCTCAAATTGCACCCATGCTGTTTGCTGTCAGGTGCCCGGCGAACTCGTCACAAATGGATGGAGCTATCGAACGGTACCAACACTTTCTGCAGCTCGTGGACGACTGTGGAGTACTCGGTAGCGCTGATTACGGGGAGTACAAGATGATTTATTTGCCCGAGCGAATCCAAACGCATATGGAAATGCTGGGTAAAGTGTTCCAGAGCAACGTTCAAGCGTTTGAAGAGCTGCTAGACAAGGTTGTAATGGGGGAGCCCATTGATGCTGACGACAGCAGAGGCAGTGGGCTGTGGAGGGCAGTTCAGACCGCGACGCGCTGGTTCTGGCCCACCCATGATCCGTTGAATGACGCGTTTCGGCGCGCAATGGCTCAGCATCAATCCGAGTTGCAGGGCATTTGGTTGGAGGAGGTCAAGAAAATTGTGACCATGATGCAAGGCGCAAGATCGGAGGAACGACTCCAGCAGTCCTCGAGTGATCGAAAAGCCCAGCTTGGAGTGGAGGAAAAGGCGGTGAAACGCGCAGCTTTCGGTCGTTGTCGTGATCACTTGAAATCTGGTGGACAGTTCGCCGTGGAACTGACTCGAGTGATGATCACTGCAGACGCTACTGCTGTCAACATCTCATGGCGAGAGGAAGTCGAGAAAGAGCCGACCAAGGTGTTTCGCATGTACCAGCTGAATAGTGGCAGCCCTGGCAAAATGCCATTGATGGGGACGATGGAGGTTGAACCGGGCTTGGAGCTACGCAAGATTGCGACAGTGAAAATGGACCAGGCTATAGCGGTTCTCGTGCAGGACGGCACCACCATAGTACGTCGGGCACAGTTCCCACTACCAGGCACGTCAATGAAAACCGAGCAGTTTGAGGTCCGATCATTCCCACGCGCGTGCTCGCTGTGCGCAGTGCGAGCGATCGACAGACGCGTTGCGTTCCTGTTCGGAGATCGTGCGGGTCGTCTTGGCGATGTTGCCTTTTGCAGATTCAACGAAGCCTTCGCAAGCGTCGAGTTGACGCACAACATTGACATGGACGCTTCATTTGGCTTGGCGGGGCCCCTCGTGGATATTCTTCTGACAGAGCGCTCACTGTGTGCTGTGGACGGCAAGGGAGATCTGCAGTCCTTTGACATCCGAACCCGTCGTACCTCCAAGAAAGTGGCATGTGAAGACAAGGGCGACGACAAGAGCACGTGGGTAGGCGGTCTTCTAAGCTTCGCTGACGAGCTGGTTGTCGGACGTGCAAGAATCGACGCGAACCAGCAGCTGTGCTTGAGCTCCATCTCCAGCGAAGACCATCGCGCGTTGCCCACTGCAGTTGTTGGAGCTGGGCTGAAGTCGAAGGATCTCGCCGTTGGGGCCATTGACGACGTCCTCTACGTGGTCGACCCCCATGCGGGAACCGTTTACTCGTCGCAACTGAGTGTTACTGTTCGGAGTGACGCGTATCGTATTGAGCGCTCTGGTAATGCTGCGAAGAATACTCGTCAGGGGTGTCTCCAAGCCGACAAGAGCTCGAAAGGTGCGGCTGCTCACTGGTTGCGGGTGTTCTACCACGTTTTCGAGAAGTTCCCGGTGCGAAGTCTCGTGGACATGTCCATGAACCCAGACGCGCCGTTCTCTCTGGAGTTGCAAGTTGCTGTCGCTGACGGAGAGGCAATGAACGATGGTCGGGACGTGTGTGTGAAGTACTTCCACAACCTGATGGTGGACCTGAAGCGGCTCAACAAGCCGCTGTCCGGCTTGAATCTGTCCAAGAAGCTCACGTGCGTGTCGTCTGAGGAGACTGAGGGTCGAGCTGCTCTTCAGGTCAAGTCGGTTCGTCGTGCTCTGATATCGATCGTCGCATTCGTTCCAGTTCAGATCTGCCGGGCAGAAGACAACATGCTGAAGCTGCTACAAGATGGCGAAGACAGCAGATCGACGGCAAAGAGGGCGAGTGCCACGAGTTCTGAAGAGGAAGCCAGTGAAAATGGAGCTGATGCATCCGAAATCGCCCAGTCGATCCGCTTCGGACTGTTGTCACCCCTCTTAGAGTCGTGGAATGGGGGGTGTGTGGTGGTCACGTCGATGGGGAAGCAATAGACGGGGAAGAGCTACTTCCTGAACCACCTGGCAGGAACCTCTTTCGCCATCTCAGGCTCTCGCTGCACGGACGGAGCGTGGATGTCGCTGCGGTTCGTCTCCGCTAATGTCCTTCTTGTAGTGCTGGACTTTGAGGGTCTGGGCTCCTTCGAGCGGTCCGAGCAAGAGGACATTTTCCTGTCGGTGTTGAATGCATCAGTGTCCCTCTTTACTGTCTTTCGGATGGAGAGTCGATTCGACAAAGACATCGACGGTCTGTTCTCGCGCTTCCAGAAGGGCGTCCAGCTCATCAAGAACGACCCGCGACTCTTTCGCGGACTCTTGTACATGAGCGTCAAGGACGTCAACATCAACGATCGACAGGGCGTGGTCGATGAGCTCGTGGCAAAACTGGACACGATCTTCGAGTCCAACAAGGACCAAAACTTCCTGACGGAGATGTACGCTGGACAACTGGAGATCAACTGCTCGCCCCCGTTCGGCACGATGGACTACTACCACTGCATGGAGAATGACGCGGCGAGAACTCTGTGCGAGATCGTGTCTCCTTCTGACAGAGCGCCACCGGGTTTCGTGGCTGGCAAGTCCTTCTTGGATTGTCTGCGCATTGTCCTAGCGAAGATTTCCATCCTGGACTGGACCAGTATGGATAAATCCACGCAGAACTTGCTGGTCGCAGACGTGAAGCGGAAGCTGCCTGGGATTCTTCGTACGGGCTGCCTCGTCTCGCTGCCTCTGGTCGGCGACAAGACCATCCCCTTGCATCTGAAGGAGGACGTCTTGCTGATGGGTACGAGGAAGAAGCTGGTGATTTCGATGAAGGAATTGTGTGAAGCGAACCCGGGCTTTGCGTCCAAGTGGACGGCACTGAACGGCAGCATCCTGCTGGATAGCATCGCGGATGAGGCGATTGATCTGGGCTTTGACGTGACGACCGTCGCAGCCAAGAAAGTGGTGATACTGCAGAAGACGATCGACATGCTGTTCCAGTATTTCCTAACACTACTGGGTAAAACGTATGGGAGTTCCAGGCTAACGGCGGAGGACCAGAGCGGGTTTGACGCCTTCGTGGCCTTTGTACTGCTGCGCCGCAAGCTGAAGGTCGAGCGCTGGCTGCGTGGCATGCTAGGCGAGCACTTGTCGGAGGTGCGCGCGCAGCTGGAACAGCGGTATGCACACCCGCTCCCAGTGTACCTGTCGCGATGCCAGCACAAGTGCGCGCAGTGTCAGCTCGGATGCATGCACTCGGCCACGCACTCGCCAGCAATGGAGCACAGCTGCTATACGGATCACAAGTGTCTGGGTCGATGCGAGTACGGCGAATGCGGCGCGGACTCCGACTTGGTTGAGGCCCCGCCATGCTCCCGAAGTGCCGGCCATGAAGGAAAATGCGAGTGCGAGAAGGGAGAGCACACGTGTGGCCAGACCTGTGTGCTCGCTCATGCGTCCAACTGCGACAAAGCGTGCTCAAAGAGAGCCGAACACACTGGAGACCACCGCTGCTCCGTTCAGGTCCACGTTTGTGGAGCCAAGTGCTCTGCAGACACCTGCAATGCGACCTGCCTACTTGACATCCAGCGACGGCATTCGGTACACAAGTGTGCAGAAGTGCAGTGTCTCCATAACTGCTTGATGGACGGATGCAAGAACACGTGCGCCCAGAAGGACCATTTCCACGGACAAGGAGCGGCGTCACGTGCGTTTGCAGAGGAAAGCGGGATGGGCACTGTGGGGGACTCAGGCGAAGGCGTCGAGATCGATGCAGCAGTCGCGCACATGTGCGCTGGAAGCCACGCGTGCCCCGAGACGTGCCAGATCGACGGAATCTGCGAGCAAAAGGTTCATCTGAAGAAATCAGCGCGGACCTACACGGGAGCGCGCGGATCGTTCGAGTACATTTACCAGGAGATGAACGGCTGCAAGAAGCACTGCGCGCATGTGTTGGCTAGTGGTGAAGAGGACCACGAAGGCAGTGACCATTCCTGTCTCGCTCAAGCAGAAGGCAACGATGAGACTACGGTCCACTACTGCGACGTGCGGTGTCCGTCCTGCAGCTACTACTGCAACAAGCACTTTGGCCACATGGGACTACACGCCACTTCTCACGGCAACATGCGGCAGACGTACTTTATGGCCAAGACGAGCGATATCGACGTTGAAGACCGGAAGTATCAAGTGGGAGAGCGGGGAATCGCCGAAATGTGCAACTTGTTCTGCTCCAAGATGGGTCGTGGCCACACGCACTACCTCTCATGCGAGAGCAAGGATGGCGAGAAGTGCGTCTACACTGCGGACGCCAGCGAGGATCACCGCCGTCACTGCGTGGACGAACTGTTCCCACCGCCGGGTCGAGACATGGACGAGCTCCTGCACGCCCGATTCTGGTCGACCATCGGGTGGGAGGACCCCTGCAACGAGGAGGAGCGCGCGGAGTTTGCCAAGTGCCGATTCCAGTGCAACGCGCCCGAGCACGACGGAGTTGATGCAGCAGCTTCCTTTTGCGTGCTGGACGCCTGGCACAAGCCGGAGTTGAAACCTGAAGGCGCTGGCGATGGGTTTTCATACGTCAATGGACACAAGTTCGAGTGCGTGCACACTGTTGATACGGGTAAGTTCCACAGCGTGCTCGTTCTCGACAGCTCCGGGTCGATGAGTGGACAGCCATGGCAAGACTTGCTCTGCGCTTGCAACGAGTTTGGGATCGGTCGTCTGGAGGACGGAGGAGAGAACGACTTGGTCTCGTACATCACGTTTGACAACGAGAGCCGTATCATTTGCGAAGGCGCTCGCTTGCCCGACGCCCTTCAGATGACTGTGCCATTTTCTGGATGGGGGACCAAGTTTGAGAAGGGCCTGCGAGCCGCCAACGAAGTTCTGTCGCGAAACAATTTCCAGGAGTTTAAGGCCGCACTGATCTTCTTTTCGGACGGTTACCCCTGCGATATCGAGCTGGGCATTGCTCTGGCTCAACACATCCGCTACACGTACGCCAGGTACGACTTGAAGGCGTTCGTCGTGGGCTTCGGGTACGCCAATTTGCCGGTGCTTCAGCGGATGGCGGATGAGATGGGCGGAGAATATCGCCAAGTGCTGGATGCAAAAGCGCTAAGGACGGAGTTCCAGCGCATCGCTGCCGTTCTGTGCAGCAATGAGGCGAGTCTTGCGTTGGAAGTGTCCGGCACGGAAGCTTCGTGAGGTGAGTGCTGAGGTTTGCATCCGTCCCGGATTGAAGAATTGAGAGCGGTTGCGAAAACAAATGAAGTCAGGGGTGCTTCAAGTAATCCATCGTTTTGCAGTCTTTAATCTTGACTTTGGGTCGATTCCTCTCAATCCTGTTCCATGTCAAGGAAAGACATGGGCCGAGAGCAAGACGATGGAGTTTCCCCAAGGGCTGCCCATGCAGCACGAGTTCACCGAGAGAAGGTTCTACAGTACGTGCGCGACGACTACGTCAAGTACAATGAGATTGTACTGCTGCTGCTAAAAATCAAAACGACATAAGTGGTCACGGCACGCCAGGTGCGAGCTACTTTGACAACTATTTCTCTATTGACAATGGTCAAGTAGTGCACGCGTGTGTGTTAAGTAGGCATTGCCAAGGCCGTCTTCTCCGCGTCGTTCAGCTGATAAAGGAAGCAGTCGTGTGAAGGGGAGGCAACCTGATCCACTCCCTTACCGGGAACACGGAGAAGAATGCCAAGGATTTACTTGCGCGATGGCCCACCGGAGTTTGACCCGGTGGACGCGATGCAGTCTGCTTTACGAGTCCGTGAGAAGCGTGGCTCCGCTACATCCGGAAGACGCCATCAGAGAAGCCGACGGTGATCATATCGTTGGGAAGTCTTGGGGGCTGAAGACGGGCGCTGTCGAACTTGCTCTCGCTATGGACATCACAGGGAGAGTATTACTCCTGCAGACCTCTGCTGTGCAAGGGGCACAGATATCTTTCCTTGGATCATGAAGAGGAGAGTGATTGTGGCGTTCCTCTCAACAAGGCCGAAAACGCGTGAATCACTTCTTGCACAAGTAGGCTCAATGCCATGTCGAGCGAAGTCGCGCAGCGCTTTTAAGTATTCGGAGGTGTCACTAGCTCATGCTTGTCGAACTGGTTCCTTTCACCAAATGTTGCATGAAGCAGAACTGGATTTTCAAGAACTTGGAAACAGTGCAATTCAACTCGCTCAACCACCTGCAGTACCACACGAATCATCGGCACAAACTCGCCTGATACTTGCGGTTTCTTCACGTGAACAAACGTCTTCATCTTGAGTGGATCATCCGACTTGATAGACCCCCCCCCTTCCAGCTGATGAAACACGAGCTTCTCCACCTCAGCAAAATGGAAATGGGACGCCCCACACGAACTGCGGAATGGATTCAAGCATATCCTTCAGGCTGGCCCCCACCTGCGCATCCTTCTCTTGCTGTGCTTGCATTTCGTCATGCTTGGTGAGCAAAGTTCGGAGCCTCCCGATTGGAAGCCCTTTCACCACATTGTATCCATCCGGTGCCGCCACACTGTTCCTCAGGTAGACCCGAAGTTCACCGATAGTACGAACATTGATGGGCTCCTCTTTCAACGCTGCTGCGATCGCCGCCCCAACGCCATCAATGCAGCGCACGCCATCGGCGTCTCCCAATAACCCGTCCAACTCAATCTCCTGGCGTTCAAAGTTCTGCGCAATGCCAGTCCGGGCCGCAAATACCAATGCAACTCGCGCTGGATCCTCTCTCACTTTCTCCAATAGCTCCAGCTTCCTCAACACGCCCACTAGCTCAACGCCACTCACAGGGTGAGACTCGGTCATAGTCACCTGGAACAGACACGCGGGTGCTTGACCCGACCCGCTGGACGCTTCTCGGTAATAGATCGAGTTACACGCTCCACGCGACAGTGCTGAGTCATCGTTGAAATAACAGTACGCTTTGTCCGGACTCGATGGTTCGAACGTGATCGACATCGTCACGGAGTCACCGTGATCCCCACCAAGCCGCTGTGCCGTAAATGTACACCCCGATCTCAACTTGTCGAGCACTTCGTATTCGAACACCGTGCCACGGAACGACTCGGCATCTGAGCTGTACGTCAAGCAGTCAATGATTTCGCGTCTCTTCTTCGCTGGGACCTCGCGCAAGCGCTCCAACACCAGCCCCTTCACGAACGGAGTAGGCGCTATGATCATGTACCATGTCGGCTTCTCCTTCGGCTCAACGTGGCAGATGCTGTAGTACATTTGTTCATAGTCCTTGCCGCGGTTGAGAATAGCACGCAACGTCGCGAAATCCTTAAACGACTTGACAGTCGACTCGATCTCTTCTTGCTGCTCCTTGACGAACTCTGCACTCGTGGACAGGCACGCTCGAGCCACAGCGCCGAAGGCGTGGAAGCGCTGTGCGACAAGGTCCGCCACCATCTTGGAAGCGGGGTTCAAAACCTGTTGGCGTTGTCGCCCGACAGTTAACAATTGAGCGCTTTTGTGAGTAGGACCGACATGCACCTGTCCCATTCCACGGCGGAATCCAGCGGGCGAGTCCCAACTACCCAGAATTTCGCACACTAACACGCTCGCTCAGTATCGTTTTGGTGCGCGATAGTCCAAGATGTCGCGCAAAAAGGCTCGGTACTGCACTAAGCGATCAAACACGCTCTTCCGCCTTCTGCGGCTGAAGCACGAGCTGCAGAACGGCGCGAAAGTGGTCAAGGCCGTCGTGAATGAAGTCGACGTGCTTCGCTTGTGCCGCTCCCTGGGGATGGCCGTCTCTGACGAGGGCAACCGAAAAGCCATGCTCAACTTCGAGTTCGGCTTGTTCAGCCCCAGCAGCTACGACGCCGACTTCGCGCGGTTCATTCGTGAAAAGCTTGCTGCTGTCGGCAGTCGCTCGCACGAAGACGACAACGCGCCGCCTGAAGATCAAGTGGAGATCGGCTGCTTATTCGGTAGGCAGGGCGGGGTGAAGGCTGAGCTCACTCGGATGGAGTTGTGGGATTCCGATTGCGTTTTTTCTCTCACCGAGCAAGGCGTCTATTGCATTGAAAAGTGTGACGCGGGTGGACATCACCGTCAGTTCGTTGCGTTTGCGTGGCTGAACGCCAGTCTCTTCGACCCGGACTCCATTCGCGACACCCCCGCGTACGTGCTTCGGTTCTTGATGGCGTTGAGCCCCCGCGTCACCTGCTGTCTGCCGCGAGATGATTTCCAGCGTATCAAGAGCGAAGTGGATGCGGCTTCAGGCAGCACGAGCATGCAGTGGAACTCGTGCTCGGTCGCGTTTCGAGTCCAGAAGCAAGAGAAGCAGAGCGACAACGTGCGCTGCGCGAAGCTCACCAAGGCGGTCATTCCGTCCGCCGACCCCATTAAAAGCGTCGAGTTCGTCGGTGGAGTTTTCCCAGCAGTAGCGGTTGAAAGCGCAACGCCGTCGACGACCGAGTGGGCCACGCGTAAAGAGTCCGTGTCGATTGATGACATTGCGGACTGGGTCGTGGAGCTGTGCTCACGCTACGCTGTAGAGCTTCCTGTCGAGCCATCTCTGGCTCGTGATTGCCTTCTCGATAAGTTTGGTTGGTTTCCGGATGACGAGTTGGATGCGCTTCGTAAGAGCCTGGAGGAAGAGCTGGCGCAGGCGAAGGAGCGCATTGATCGAGCCGCCTCCCAGAGGACCCAAGAGCTGAACAGAAGGATGAAGGAAAGCGCTGACATGCTTTTTGCTGCTAGAACCCCAGCGAATGCCTCCAAGATGGACAAGGCGAGAGCGCAGTATAAAGACTTACTGCAGACTCTGAACGATCACGGCGTGCTGGCTGATCTGGAGGACGAAACACACACAGCACTGCGCATGCCGGAGCGAACTCAGGCGAATATGAAGGTACTGCACGACGCGTATGTGAACAACAGCTCGAGGTATGAAGCTATACTGAACGAGATCATGAACGGGACTCCAGTAGAGGCTGCAGACAGCAGTGGCCAAGGAGGATGGTGGAGGCATTGGGAGGCTACCCGAGGTTTCGTCAGACGGATATTCAGCGTTAAGGAGCAGGTCAACGAGTTCAGCGTTAACTTTGTTATCGCGCTAGAGGCCCGCCAGCCTAGACTGCAGCGCCACTGGATCGACGCCGTCGAGCGAGCTGTGTCCGAGCTAGAGCCTGCGATGCAAGCTCAACGATTGCAGCAATCTACCAACGACCGCGAGCCTCAGTGGGAGAAGGGCCAACAGCGGGTGCTTGATGCACTTGCTGAGCTCTAGTGATCAGCCACTGCAAGCCAAGATCAGCTCGATGGAATTCAACCAAGACGGCTCAGGTGCTAAGATCAAGTGGAGCGAAGAAGTGGAGAAGGAGCCAACTAAGGTGGTTCGAGCCTACCAGTTAAACCCCGGAAGCCCGGTTCAATTGTCGTTGATGGGGATAATCGAGTTCGAGGCCGGCGTTGAGCTTCGTAAGCTAGCGACTCTGAAGACCAACCAACTCGTTGCAGTCGTGGTCAAAGAGGATAAAACGATCGTGCGCCGGATCCAGTTCTCAATAGACCTGGACGCCGTGGACAAGCTGGTGACCGATCAGTTCGACATCCGCACATTTCCGAAGGCGTGTTGCTTGTGCTCCATCCGAGCTAGCGATCGACGTGTAGTGTTCACGTTTGGAGCAGCTGACCAGCGGCTTGGTACCGCCTCGTTCTACCGGTTGAACGAGTCGTTCACCACCATCCAGGCTACGCGTGGCAACATCGACATGGACGCGACGTTCGGGCTGACAGCCCCCATTGTCGACATCCTCCTAACAGAGCGCTCGCTGTGTGCGCTAGACGCACAAGGGGGGTTCCAGTCGTACGACCAGTGCACGCGTCAAATTTCCAAAAAGGTGCAGCTTGGTGATTGCAGTGATACGAGGAACTGGGTGGGAGGCTTGCTTTGCATTGCAGACGAGCTTGTGCTTGGTCGGGCTGGAGTCGAGGCGAGCAGTCAGTTGTTGACTATCGATTCGTTGTCCAGTGAAGACCACCGCAAGCTTCCCACGGCAGTCATTGGTGGTGCATCGCTCAAAGGGTCTGTATCTGTTGGGTGCATGGGCGACGTGTTGTATGTGGTTGATGCTGGTGCCCGCGCAGTGTACGCGTCGAAGCTGAGTGTGACAGTTCGAAGCGAAGCCTTCCGCATCCAGCGGTCCGGCAAAGGTGCAAACGCTGGATGGCTCCAGCGAGGTGGCCAAACGCTGACCAGTGACGCCCCGGAACACTGGCTGCGGGTGTTTTTCCACGTGTTCGAGAAGTTCCCCGTCCGAAGTCTACTTGACAGCGCCATGAGCCCAAACAAGCCGTGCGCTGTTCAAGTTCGCTTGGTATTAGCTGAAGACGACCGAGAAGGGTCTTTTGTAGCCGATGCGACTCCAGTGTGCAAAGCTTACTTCAACAATCTCATGAGGGATCTCCGGCGGCTGAACAAGCCCCTGGCTGGACTTGACCTGGCTACGAATTTCAGTTGCCACGGCTCAAATGAAGCCCATGAAGGCCTGGAGAAATCTGCAGTTCGGCGAGTATTGACATCGATTATCTCGTTTGTCCCCGTTCAAATCTGCCGCGCAGAGGACAACATGCTCAAGTTGCTGCACGACGGCGAAGATAAGACGAAGCACGCCTCACGAAGCGACAATGCGAGTGAATCAAGCGACCCAGCAACAACCGAAGCCTCGGAAATTGCTCAGTCGATTCGCTTCGGGTTGCTGTCTCCGCTCTTGGAGTCGTGGGGCGGACGCTGCGTGGTCGTGACGTCCATGGGGAATCAGTCGACTGGGAAGAGCTACTTCCTCAACCACTTGACTGGAACTACCTTTGCGATCTCAGGCGCGCGCTGTACGGACGGAGCGTGGATGTCCCTCCAATTCCTATCGTCCGACACGCTCCTCGTGGTTCTGGACTTCGAAGGCCTCGGCTCGTTCGAGCGGTCCGAGCAGGAGGACATTTTCCTGTCCGTGTTGAACGCTTCGGTGTCCATGTTCACGATTTTCCGGATGGACAGCCGCTTCGACAAGAACATCGACGGTCTCTTTTCGCGCTTCCAGAAGGGGGTGCAGCTGATCAAGAACGACTCGAGACTCTTTCGGGGGCTGCTCTTTATGAGCGTCAAGGACGTCAACATGAACGACCGCCAGGGTGTGGTGGACGAGCTGGCGACAAAGTTGAACGCGATCTTTGAATCGAGCAGGGAGCACAACTTTCTAACTGAGATGTACGCTGGACAAGTGGAGATTAACTGTACGCCGCCTAATTGCACGATGGAATACTTCCAGTCGATGGAGAATGACGCAGCGAAGAATTTGCTGGAGATTATCGCTCCGAATGGAAGCGCTACGGGTGGGTTCTCCACGGGGAAGGCGTTTCTGGACTGTCTTCGCATCGTGCTAGCGAAGATCTCAATCTTGGACTGGACCAGTATGGACAAGAGCACGCAGAACTTGGTGGTCTCCGATGTGAAGCAAAAGCTGCCCGGGGTTCTCCGTACCGGGTGCCACGTGCCGCAGTCCCTAGTGGCGGATTCGACTATTTCCTTGCAGCTGAAAGAAGCCGTGCTGCAAGTAGGCAGCCAGAAGAAACTATGCGTCTCGTTGGAGGAGGTGTGCCAGGCGTATCCAGGTTACGCGACCAAGTGGAAGGCACTGGACCGCGTTACGGCACTGGACGGCATTGGCGATGAAGCGATCGATTTCGGCGTTGACGTGACTGCCATAGAAGAGCGAGGTCTGAAAGTGGTGCAAAAGATTTTGGTGGCGCTTTTCCAGAAGTTTTTGGCGCTGGGGTTCAAGGAGGAGGACTCTTCCAGAGTCACCACAGAGGCCCAGAGACACTTTGACGACTTTGTAGCGTTCGTGCTGCGTCGTCGTCAGATGAAGGTGTCACGTTGGCTTTGCGGTGCTTTGGGCGATAGTTTGTCGGAGACGCGAGCAAAGCTGGAGCAGCGGTATGCGGACCGACTAGTGATGCTCCTATCCCGATGCCAGCACCGATGCGGTCGATGCCAGCTTGGATGCATGCACTCCACCGCTCACTTGACCGAGATTCAGCATCACTGCGGTACCAACCACAGGTGTCATGGTACTTGTGAGTATGCGGAGTGTCGAGATAGCTCCGAGTCAAAAGCTCCTCCGTGTTCTCGAAGTGCCGGCCACGAGGGGAAGTGCGAGTGCGAGAAGGGAGAGCACACGTGCGGCCAAGTATGTGTGCTCGCAAGAGCATCGAACTGTGACAAAACGTGCTCCAAACTCGCAGAGCACAGCGGTGATCATCGTTGCTCGGTACAAGTTCACACGTGCGGCGCCCCGTGTTCATCGGTTACTTGCAACGCAGCTTGTGCACTCGATATCCAGCGACGGCATGTCGTACACAAGTGTGTGGAGATTCAGTGTCTTTACGAGTGCTGCATGAAAGGGTGCAAGAACGTGTGTGGGGAGAAGAACCACTTTCATGGCCAAGCAGAGGAGTCTCGAGTGTTTTCGGAGGAGAATGGAGTAACCTACAGACCAAACCTGAGCGAAGATTCTGTGGACACCGAAGACTCTCCAGTTACGCACATGTGTCTTGCCAGTCACGCCTGCCCCGAGCTCTGCGAAGAGAACGGCACCTGCGAGCAAAAGGTTCACTTAAGAAAGTCTGCTCGGACGTACAAAGGCGCGCGAGGTTCGTTCGAGTACATTTACCAAGAAATGAACGGATGCAAGAAGCAATGCGCTCGAATGCTGCCAGGAGGCATGATCAACCACGATCCCCCGGAACACTCATGTGTTGCAGACACTGGCCAGAACGCAGTCGTGAGCTTCGAGCCCAATGCCGCTCAAGACCACACCGCGGAAGCCCCGCAAACTATTCACTATTGCGGTGTGCGATGTCCTTGCTGCGACTACTACTGCAACAATCACTTCGGGCACATGGGGCTGCACGATACTTCTCACGGGAACATGCGGCAGACCTACTTCCTCGCCAAATGCAACGACATTGACCTCGAGGACCGCAAGTACCAAGTCGGCGAGCGCGGTGTCGCTGAAATGTGCAACTTGTTCTGCACCAAGATGGGGAGGGGGCACCTTCACTATTTGCCGTGCGAGGGCAATGGTCGAGAGGATTGCGTCTACACTGGAGACGCGAGCAAGGACCACCGACGCCACTGCGAGGCCGAACTGTACCCTCCACCCGGCAAAGCGATGGATGAACTGCTGCACTCCCAGTTCTGGACGACTATCGGGTGGGAAGATCCTTGCAGCGAAGAGGAGCGAGAATTGTTTGCGAGGTGCCCGTTCCAGTGTGACGCGCCTGAGCACGATGAAGCAGATAAAGAGCCGTCCTATTGCACCTTGGACGCGTGGCACCTGCCAGAAATGAAGCCTGAGACGGACGATGGATTTGCGTACATCCATAGCCACAAGTTTGAGTGTGTGCACGCCGTGGACTCGGGCAAGTTCCACAACATTTTCGTTCTGGACAACTCAGGGTCAATGAGCGGCCGGCCGTGGAAGGATTTATTGTGTGCGTGTAACGAGTTCGGCATCAATCGTCTGCAAGACGGCGGGACGGAGGATTTGGTGTCGTACGTGACTTTCGATAACCGCAGCGTCATTCAGTGCGAAGGAAGCCCTTGGAAGAGGCGTTGAAAGTGCAGCTGCCTTACTCTGGAGGCGGGACGAACTTCGAGGCTGGACTGCGTGCTGCTAACGAAGTTTTGTCGCGCAACGACCACAAGCACTTCAAGGCCGTGGTGATTTTCTTCTCGGATGGCCGCCCTCGGGACGTCGCTTTGGGCTTAACGCTCGCCCAGTACATCCGCTCGACGTATGCCAAGTACGACTTGAAGGCGTTTGTCGTGGGCTTTGGACACGTGAATTTGCCGGTTCTACAGCGAATGGCTGTCGAGATGGGGGGCGAATATCGACACGTGCTGGACACGAACGAGTTGCAGCAAGAGTTCCAGCGGATTGGAGCCGTGTTGCGCAGAAGTGAGGCGAGTCTTGCTCTGATGGAATCGTGAAAAGGTGCCGAACTTGTTGGTTGGGCTGGGAAGGGCTGAAGCCATACCAGCAGCACGAGCCAGCTAATTTGCTTTTTTTTGTTTTGTCTTGCAGTATGATAGTGAGGGGCGAGACAGTGGGGGAGTCGCTGGTCTAACACCGCAGTATGAGGTTAATTAAGCGCGAAATGCAGAAGTGTTGTGCCGAACTACTACATGTAGTACAAAACTAAAGTACGAGTTCACTCTCCATCAATCGAAACTTGGGCGTCAGGTTTATCCCGCCTCCGTCGAAGATGCAGCGGGTCGGCGACGCACCAGGTGAGGCCGGCACAGCGCGCCGTCAGGAGGCTGACGGTGCGCCGCCCAGCAGCGCTGAAGCCGCACCGCGAGTTGCAGCCACGTGGTACGACAGGAAGACATTGAAGTTCCCGCAGAGGCTGCCCATGGAGTACAAGTATCTCGAGAGGAAGTTCTTCGTACGCGACTGCTACGCCCCGTACTATAAGGAAGTTCCCAGGTTGCTGATGCGATACGAAAGAACGACGGAGGTGGTCACGGTCACGGGGGCGGACGGTACGGACGGGCTCACTGTTGAATGTCTTCACAACGGAGCGCTTTTGACTGTTGTTGGTCTTGTGTGGCGTATGATTCGTAGGTATCGGCAAGTCCGTCTTCTATGCGTACTTCTTAAAGCGCTACATGCACGAGGCCATGGCCGCGGGTGTGGATGTCACGATCATCACCGTGTCGTTCAGCTTACACACTCGGTGATGAAGAAGGTGGTGGTCGTGTGGAGGGGCAAAGTGATGGACAGCAAAAGTGCTGACCCCGTCGCAATGCACGCACTCATTCGGGAAACGCAGGAGAAATGCGAGAGACTAAAACACAAGTTGGTTTGCCTGTGCGATGGCCCGCCGAAGATTCACCTAGAGGACGTGCAGACGGTCGTCTTCACCAGCCCAAACGAAGCGTGGTTCCGGTACATCCGGAAGACGCCAGCGGAGAGGCCGATGGTGGTAATGCCGCCGTGGAGTCTTGAGGAGCTGGAGGAGGCCGCTACCAAGCTTCGTCTTGTTATGGAGCCCGAGATTGACACTCCACAAAACCCCAGCGTTTTTCCTACCGCTGCAGACTACGTGTTTATGGAGATGACCGAGCTTGATAGCTCACTATTTGAGGATGAAGTGGAGAGTGCTGGTAGTGATTCGATCCTTGAAGCTGAAGGCGTCGCAATGGTCTCCGATCGAGTCGCAACGCGCTTCAAAGTGTTCGGAGGTGTCGCTCGTGCCTGTCTGTCGACCCATGCAGAGTCCGAAAAGAAAATGGTTACGTGTAAATCCATTCCGCAGCTCGTGTGGGGTGCCCCGCCGCGACAACTGAAGGCCTTAACGAGCGCTCCGAGTATGAGTTTTGGGAGCTTGGAGACTTCCGCGGAGGAGTTTCGCTACCAGCGAATTGAACGTAAAGAATTATTTGTGCATGCTAATGCGAGGGTAGCTGCTACAGACGAGCACGATCCGACCAACCTGTTGGTGCTGTCTCCCGAAATGCGCGTATACTACGGCGGTCCCATCCTCAACATTCCTCTGGTCAGCATGTACCCCGGTGAATTTGATACGCATCCAGTCATTGGAAGATATAAGGTAGGTGGAACTTGTTTGTGGTGTATGCGTGTTGTAGCAAGCGTCCTTACGGTTTTTACTTCACTTCTGTGCCTAGGTGGAGATCTTCGTGGAGGTTTTCAGTGAAGGCTGCAGAGAGCTCGTATTCAATCGGCTGGAGGGGGCCGTCGAGACGGACAATCCACTCAGGATGAAGACGTCTGTTCAAGTGAAGAACCCACAGAAATTTTGTACCAGCTTGGAATCGAGGCACGAGGAGATCAAGGCGGCATGGTTCAAGTACCGGTCGAAGACCTCGGCAGACTGTTGAATTATTGATGGCCCCAATGAGCGCGTTTGGTGATGGAGCGACCAAACGTGTCGAGGAAATCAGTTCGGATAAGGTGAATTCGTGCCGATGATGTTCGCGGCGTTACGGGCGCATTGGGCGAGTTGGCATCAGCACATCCCACAAGAGTTGCTAAAGATGAATGTGATGCCGTTTTAATTTGATCACAGCACTCTACCTACTGATATCTCCTCAGTTCTTGACAATTCCTGTATCTGTTCGCGCATTTCGTTGACTACGAAGTCGTCGTCCCGCTCATTTTTTTAGGCCGGAATAACCTGCCACCCTCGGGTATGCACCAACTTGGATGAGTTGAAGGTGTTCGTTATGTGTTTGCCGCACAACGTTACTCAAGTTAGTAAATCTTACTGAATATCGGTGCGTGCTGGAAGGCAAGTTTCTTCAGAGGCACGTGGTAAGATTTATTAACCGTTGTAGTGGCAAATTCACGTAAGTTGGTGCATACCTGAGGGTGGCAGGCGTAATGAGCGCGACGCCTTCGTAGACTACGAAATGCGTGAAAATAGAGTACAGGAATTGTCAAGAACACAAGAGATATCAGTAGGAAGAGTGCTGTGAGCAAATTAAAACGATATCACACTACTCTTTCGCAACTCTACTCGCCCAATGCGCCCGTAACGCCGCGAACATCATCGGCACGAATTCACCTTATCTTCGACACGTTTGGTCGCTCCATCACCAAACGCACTCATTGGGGCCACCAATAATTCATCTGTCTGGCGAGGTCGTCGACCGGTACTTGAACCATGCCGCCTTGATCTCCTCGTGCCTCGATTCCAAGCTGGTACAAAAATGTTGTGGGTTCTTCACGTGAACAGCCGTCTTCATCTTGAGTGGATTATCCGTAACGATAGCCCGCTCCAGCCGATTGAATACGAGCTCTCTGCAGCCTTCACTGAAAACCTCCACAAAGATCTCCACCTAGGCACAGATGTAAAGTAAAAGGCGCAATGAGGTTAGTCACCACGCATACACCACACAGGCAAGGTCTATCTACTGTACCTTGTTTCTTTCGTCAGCATTCTGCATTTCGTCAACTTCTCCGGGATACATGCTGACCAGGGGAACATCGAGGACGGGACCCTTGTAGTATGTGCGCATTTCGGGAGACAGCACAAGGAGATTGTTTGGATCGTGCTCGTTTGCAGTTGCCATCGCATTGGCATGCGCAAACAGTTCTTCACGTTCAATTCGCTGGTAGCGAAACTCCTCCGTCGAAGTGTCCAAGCTCCCAAAACTCGTATCCGGAACGCTCGATAAGGCCTTTGGCGAGACTCCCCACACGAACTGCGGAATAGATTCAAGCGTAGCCTTCAGGTCAGTCCCTCCTAGCTCAGCTTGCTTCTTGTCATGCTTGGCGAGCAAGTCTCGAAGCCTACCGACTTTCACACCTTTCGCGACATTGTCTTTAGCCGGTTTGTTCTCCAGGTAGGCGCGAAGTTCGCCGATAGTACGAACATTGATGGGCGCCTCTTTCAAAGCCGCCTCGATCGCCGGTCCGATGTTGTCAATGCAGCGCACGCCATCGCCATCTTCCAGTAACCCGTCCAACTGAATCTTCTGACGCCGAAAGTCCTGCGCATTCTGAACCGGGGTCACAAATATCAGAGCTACTGACTTTGGGTTCTGCTCCACTTTCTCCAGCAGATTTAGCTGAGTCAACAAGTCCTTTAGTCCAGCACCACTCACTGGATGAGTCCTTGCCACCGTGATTTGGAACAGGTAAAAGACTGGTGGCATCGACGTATCGAGCACGTGCTCCTGGTAGTAGAACGAGTCGATAGCGGCGAAGTTTTTCGCGATTGGGACATGGTACGGGCCACCTCTTCGTAGCACCGACTCCGTGTAGTCCTCGTAGAAGTAGCAGTAAGTTTTACCCTTCACATACGAAATTGACTGTACGCACTTGAACGTCTTGGAGCCATTTTGACCGCCACTAAGCTCCCGTGCCGTAAACGTACACCCGGAGTGCAAGAAGTCGTGCACACGGATGTCGAACACCATACCGCGGAACGACGCAGCAGCTGAGCTGCTATCCAAATAGCTGATGATCTCACTCCTTTCCGCTCTAGTGAGCTCGCTCAGGCGTTCAACCAGCAGCCGCTTCACGTATGTTGTTGGTTCAGCGATAGTGTAGTCCGTCAGGGTTTTGTCCGGCACAAAGTGGCAGATGCTGTGGTATCGGTCTTTGACTTGGTTAATAATGGCCTGCACATCGCTGATATCCTTGAACTTATCGATGGTCGACACAATATACTTTTCGTGGCGCGCGACGGACTCTGCTTTCGTGGAGAGGCATGCGCGAGCGACACCTCCGAACACCTTAAAGCGCAGTGCGACTTGGTCCGCGACCATTGTAACGCCTCCTACTTCTAGGGTCGTCGAATCAACACCAGTCTCCACTTCATCCTCGAATAGTGTCCTATCAGGCTCAATGTCCTCCACAAGGCCGCGGGTGGTAGCGGTAATGCCGCCTCGCCGTGTATCAACCGGTTTCCTCATAACCAGACCAATCTGGACAGCGGCTGCCTCCAACTCCTCGAGGCTCCACGGTGGCATTACCACTACCGGCCGCTCCCCTGGCGTCTTCCGGATGGACCGGAACCACGCTTCGTTTGGGCTGGTGAAGACGACCGTCTGCACGTCCTCTAGGTGAATCTTCGGCGGGCCATCGCACAGGCAAAGCAACCTGTGCTTGGTCTTCTTCTTCGTTTTGCTAATGAGCGCCTGCATTGCCGCAAAGTCGTTAGCTACGCTATCGATCGGCTCGCCTCCCTTCCACACGACCACCTTCTTCATCACTGAGTGTAAGCTGAACGACACGGTGATGATCGTGACATCCACACCCGCGGCCATGGCCTCGTGGCTGTAGCGCTTCAAGAAGTACGCACAGAAGATGGACTTGCCGATACCTGCGCCACTCAAGCAGCCCAACAACAGTTACAATGCGTGGGGAAAACTCAGCAGCGGTGCAGTGAGCCCGTACCTGGCGTTCCCGTCACCGTGACCACTTCCGTCGTTCTGTCTAGCAGAAAGTTCAGAACCGCAATATAATACGTGTCGTAGCATTCGCGTACGAAGAACTTCCTCTCGAGATACTTGTACTCCATGGGCAGCCTCTGCGGGAACTTCAACGTCTTCCTGTCGTACCACGTGGCTGCAGCTCGCGGTGCGGCTTCTGCACTGCTGGGCGGCGCACCGTCAGGAGGCTGACGGTGCGCTGTGCCGGCCTCTCCTGGTGCGTCGCCGACCCGCCGCATCTTCGACGGAGGCGGCGTTGACATCGTGGAAAGTTTTGGATGTTTTTTTAACCCATGTGTTCTCACCCAAGCTTGTGGGATATAAAACGATAAACCCACCGCGCGCAAACAAAATATAAGCCTCATCTTTATCTGCCGCTGTAGAAACTATCCAGCACGTGGTAAGATTTATTAACCGTTGTAGAGGCAAATTCACGTAAGTTGGTGCATACCCGAGGGTGGCAGGCGTAATGAGCGCGACGCCTTGGTAGACTACGACGTGAAAATAGAGTACAGGAATTGTCAAGAACACAAGAGATATCAGTAGGAAGAGTGCTGTGAGCAAATTAAAACGATATCACACTACTCTTTCGCAACTCTACTCGCCCAATGCGCCCGTAACGCCGCGAACATCATCGGCACGAATTCACCTTATCCGAACTGATTTCCTCGACACGTTTGGTCGCTCCATCACCAAACGCACTCATTGGGGCCATCGATTATTCATCTGTCTGGCGAGGTCTTCATCCGGTAATTGGCCCACGTCGCCTTGATCTTCTCGTGCCTCGATTCCAAGCTGGCACAAAATTTCTGTGGGTTCTTCACTTGAACAGCCGTCTTCATCCTGAGTGGATTGTCCGTCTCGACGGCCCCCTCCAGCCGATTGAATACGAGCTCTCTGCAGCCTTCATTGAAAACCTTGCAAAACAAAACAAAAAAAAGCAAATTGGGCTGCCTACGCCGCCTTCCCAGCCCAACCAACAAGTTCGACACCTTTTCACGATTCCATCAGAGCAAGACTCGCCTCACTTCTGCGCAACACGGCTCCAATCCGCTGGAACTCTTGCTGCAGCTCGTTCGTGTCCAGCACGTGTCGATATTCGCCCCCCATCTCGACAGCCATTCGCTGTAGAACCGGCAAATTCACGTGTCCAAAGCCCACGACAAACGCCTTCAAGTCGTACTTGGCATACGTCGAGCGGATGTACTGGGCGAGCGTTAAGCCCAAAGCGACGTCCCGAGGGCGGCCATCCGAGAAGAAAATCACCACGGCCTTGAAGTGCTTGTGGTCGTTGCGCGACAAAACTTCGTTAGCAGCACGCAGTCCAGCCTCGAAGTTCGTCCCGCCTCCAGAGTAAGACAGCTTCACTTTCAACGCCTCTTCCAAGGGCTTCCCTTCGCACTGAATGACGCTGCGGTTATCGAAAGTCACGTACGACACCAAATCCTCCGTCCCGCCGTCTTGCAGACGATTGATGCCGAACTCGTTACACGCACACAATAAATCCTTCCACGGCCGGCCGCTCATTGACCCTGAGTTGTCCAGAACGAAAATGTTGTGGAACTTGCCCGAGTCCACGGCGTGCACACACTCAAACTTGTGGCCATGGATGTACGCAAATCCATCGTCCGTCTCAGGCTTCATTTCTGGCAGGTGCCACGCGTCCAAGGTGCAATAGGACGGCTCTTTATCTGCTTCATCGTGCTCAGGCGCGTCACACTGGAACGGGCACCTTGCAAACAATTCTCGCTCCTCTTTGCTGCAAGGATCTTCCCACCCGATAGTCGTCCAGAACTGGGAGTGCAGCAGCTCATCCATCGCTTTGCCGGGTGGCGGGTACAGTTCGGCCTCGCAGTGGCGACGGTGGTCCTTGCTCGCGTCTCCATAGACGCAATCCTCTCGACCATTGCCCTCGCACGGCAAATAGTGAAGGTGCCCCCTCCCCATCTTGGTGCAGAACAAGTTGCACATTTCAGCGACACCGCGCTCGCCAACTTGTTTTGTTTTGTTTTCGCATTGAGGTACATTGTTGTCACTTATCAACGCTCGCCAACTTGGTACTTGCGGTCCTCGAGGTCAATGTCGTTGCATTTGGCGAGGAAGTAGGTCTGCCGCATGTTCCCGTGAGAAGTATCGTGCAGCCCCATGTGCCCGAAGTGCTTGTTGCAGCAAGGACATCGCACACCGCAATAGTGGATGGTACTCTGCGCTTGATCTGCCACTCCGGCACACAGCAGTCGAGCTGCGCGCTGTGTACACGCCCTGTCACAGTTGGACGCTCGAGCGAGTACACACGTCTGTCCGCAGGTGTGCTATCCGTTCTCGCATTTGCCTTCGTGTCCAGCACTTCGAGAACAGGGAAGCGCGTGCGTCGAGTCGAGGCCTTCTCGACAGCCATCATACTCACATTGACCTCGACACTTGTGGTCCGTACAGCAGCTGTGCTTGACCTCGGAAGAGTGCGTGACGGAGTGCATGCACCCAAGCTGGCAGCGAGCGCATCGGTACTAGCATCGCGACAGATAAACGAGGAGAGGGTCTGCGTAGCATTGCTCCAGCTGACAGCCAGACGATCGCTCAGCATACTACGAAGCCAACTCGCCACCTTCATCTTGCGCCGACGCAGTACAAAGGCCAGAAAGGCATCAAACGAGCTCTGGTGCTCCGTTGTAAGTCTCGATTTGCCAAATTCCGCGCCTTGTAGACCCAAAAACATTCGGAACAGCGCGTTCATGATCTTCTGAATCTGTCCTCCTTTCCTGCCGTCGAGCACAGTCACGTCAAACCCCAGATCAAACTCGGAATCCTCGATCCCGTCCAGCACCACATCCAGGGGCGCCCACTTGATCACAAAGCTAGGGTATCGGTGACCAGCAAGTTGTGCGTGCTCTTGTCCATGCTAGTCCAGTCCAGAATCGAGAATTTCGCCAGCACAACTCGGATACAGTCCAAAAAGGCTTTACCCGTGACGAACCACTCCGCTGCCTTCTCAAGCGGAGCCACGATCTTCAGCAAGGTCGCAGCCGAGTCCTTCTCCATGCTTTGGTAATACTCAATCGTACCAAACGGTGGTGCACAGCTGAATCGTAGATTCCCAGCGTACATTTCCGTGAGAAAGCTCTGCTCCTTGCTGGACTTGAAGATGGCGTTCAGCTTAGCGCCATGCTCCGAGTACACGCCACGTCGATCATTCGAGTTCACGTCCTTCACGCTCATGCACAAAAGCCCTCGAAACAGTCGCGGGTCGTTCATGATGAGCTGGACGCCCTTCTGGAAACGCCAAAACAAACTGTCGATATCCTTGTCGAACCTACTCTCCATCCGAAAGACAGTAAAGAGGGACACTGACGCCTTCAACACCGACAGGAAAATGTCCTCTTGCTCGGACCTCTCAAAAGAGCCCAAGCCCTCGAAGTCCAGCACAACGAGAAGAACATTGCAAGAAACAAATCGTAGCGACATCCAAGCCCCATCCGTGCAGCGTGAGCCAGAGATTGCGAACGACGTGCCGGTAAGGGTGGTTTAAGAAGTAGCTTTTGCCCGTTGACTGCTTCCCCATGGACGTGGCGACGGCGCATCTCCCACTCCACGACTCGAGCAGCGGCGACAACAGTCCAAACCTGATCGACTGAGCGATCTCCGATGCTTCGGCTCCGCCCGAATCACTTGATTCGCTGGAACTGTCCGCTCTAGAGCTACAGGCCATGTCCTCACCGTTGTGCAGAAGCTTCAGCATGTTGTCCTCTGCCCGGCAGATCTGTACCGGAACGAAGGAGATCACGGCCATCACAACGCGTCTCACCGACCTCAATTGGAAAGTAGCGGAGCTAGTTATCGTCTTGGTCAGGTCCAATCCAGAGAGAGGCTTGTTCAGGCGTCGCAGATCCTGCATCAACTTGGCGAAGCAATCTTTACACAGCGCAACTGCATCGTCAGGAGCGATCTGGTCGTGGCTGTTAAGAGCTGGAGAGACGACAATACCCAGGTCAACGGAAGCTTGGACCCCCGGTTTGACGGCTTCGTCAATGAGACTGCGCGCTGGGAACTCCTCAAACTGTGGTGTCGTCAGGAAATCGAAGACACGGCGGGGGGAGCCGGCGATGCTCCCAGGTAGTTAGCCGTAGTTTATTTAGCAAGGTAAGTTGCAAAGTGAGCTATCCTTAAGGTCTAACTAGAGGCAAAGGCGGCAGGGCCCCTTCGGGCGTTTGAGTGGACAGCATGCGTGTCAACACGATCGTCGTTATACTTGGGGCGTCAGCTTCGTTGTCGTTATGCCGATCTTCGCTGTCAACAGCATTGTCGATATGACAGCTGATTGCTGCTCGCAGTTCAATGCCAGAGACCAGCCAGCATTGTGCTGCTGCTGCTAGCTAGAATTGGCTGTATGGACTTGCCTGCACTACACTGCCCCCCCAAGCCTAGTCTAGCTAGGAGCCGTTGACTCGACTAATGCAATATTATCGTTTATGTAACGATTTTCGGTAGTCAGGTGTGAGTCACTGGGAGAGACGGGCCAGTGTAGCTATGTACCAGCTATATCACAGGTGTTACAGGTGCAACGTGTTGAAGTTGACCTTTATTGAATTATACCAAAGTGTGTAGTGGTAGGATTGAGCCTAAATTTGCTTTAGATATTATAAGGAATCTTTACTACATGGTAGCACAGGTCTCAAATAAAATGGCACAAAATGGTGCGTATCTGTAAAAGTACGCAAGCTGTTCTATTGAAATTTGGACTGCTGGTCCTTCCAGTACTTGCGCACATTAGCATCCTGTGCTTGAATGTATCGGTCGAGCAGAACCCGCACTTCTCTTGTAGTGGGCCTACCTTGGCTCACTACAACAGCTTACACGAGTGCGCACGTGTATGAGGAAGCGTAGGTTTCTTTACTTGAGTTAAGTATACTCGAGGTCCACGAGTATACTTTAAACAAGATAAAGACTCTAAATAGCTGATTTTGGTAAAGATGAGAACTGTTATTTGTGTCTTATGTTTCTGACTTCCTCTAAATGTAATATTCTAAGTTGGGAATCTGCCAACGGCTGGTTGGCAGAATTCCTTTGCTATGCATGTCGCTCATTGGTTAAAAGATGCTGCTTTCAACCAATAGGAATCCTAAATGTCTATGGACCACCCGTCGTGGTGGTCGTAAATGAATGTGGCACTTGATGTAACGTACATCAAGGCCGAGGAAGTGTTTGAACCTTTAACAGACATCGCGTCTGTTAGAGTTGCAAGTGGCTGTAGCCACTTGTGCGTGTAACCCCGTTACACCATCCCCCCGTCAAGGTTAGACGTGCCGGTCTCGGCACGTCATCCACCATTGACTGTTTGGTCAATGCATGACGTTTAGAAGAGAGCGTGCTCGTGATAGAACGAGCACGTTGAAGTTGAAGACCTTTGGCGCAGCAGCGGAGGACCTCTCTGCTGCTGAGTATCATGCGCGGCAGTGTGCGAAGCGCTTCGCTGCCGCGGGGGCAGGCACCACGGCCTGCCCTCGAAGTGTCTTCGGGCGCTGTTGTTAACAACAGCGTTCGCATTACTGGCCAGTGTGAAGTGCATGGTTGGCTTCGTAAGCCTCCACCCTGTCCGGAACGGCGTCGAGCAAGAAGTTCCGCGGCTCCCATGTATCTTGGTTGGGAGGTACTCCGCTCCAACGAATACGAAAACGAACTGGTTCTAAGTTCGTTCTCGGGATACTGTGGTCAACACTCCGCTCAACTATGAATCGAGTTGAGACGTGTGCGTCACGAATTGGTGGCGGCGGTGGTGGGAACACGCCCGTGTGTGGTCAACTTGGTGTTGACCCTGATCTCGCTTCTCCCCACGACCGAGTTCCGGTCGTGGAGTAGCTACAGAGCGCTGCGCTCGGTGCTCTTGAGTATCCTTACTTTGCGACGGTCTCCTAGACCGCCTCGATCGTCCCGGCCGGGCTGGATCTCCAGCTCGACCTGCTGCTCCAGCGCGAAGTCGCGCTGGAGGAGATGATGGCTTCCGCCGAGTCTTCTGCTTTGGTTCAGCCGAGCTAGGTAGCTCGTGCTGCAGGTATGGCTTCAACCGTCCGACGTAGAACGTCGGATGGAGGCGCATGCTAGATGGAATGTCTGGCGTGTAGGCGTTGCCGTGCCGTGCCAACACTGTGAACGGCCCGATGAAGCGCGGAGCGAAGCTTACTCGCTCCGAAGTCGGAAAACTGCATGTTTAGGCAGGTTTTGAGTAGCTAACAAAACCAATGAACCCTTCTTGAATTCATTTGTGTTGCCCCTGCCAACATTGTCTGCGTTCAGCTTCTGTCGATCGACAGAAGCTGCAATAGCGTCCTGGACAAACCGAATGACGGCGTGTCTGCGCTGTACGAAGTTCATTGCGTCCGAGCTGAACTCGTTCAGCTCGCTTCCAGCAGTAGGCCCGGCCTCTGCGTTCGTAGATGTGGTGTCTGTGCCTCGCACAGACACGTTCTTCTTCTGCTTGTGTGCGTCTGTGCCCTGCACAGACGCGGCCTTCTTCTTCTTGGTTGCGTCTGTGCCCTGCACAGACGCGATCTTCGTCTTCTTGTTTGCATCTGTGCTCTGCACAGACGCGGTCTTCTTCTGCTTGGTTGCGTCTGTGCCCTGCACAGACGCGGTCTTCGTCTTCTTTCGCGTTGTTGCGGCTGACACCGTGCAGGTGTCAGCGGCATTCTGCGGCTGCTGTGTTGCACTCGTAGATCCTCCCCACTTAAGGAAGGAGCCAGCATCCCGAGTAAGCTCGGGAGGCGTGGGTGCCTCAAGGCATTCACGTAGAACGGTGTATGCCCGGTCGAGGCATGCACCGAGTTGTTGATTGCGAACTCCGCCATCGGCAGACACTCGCTCCAGTGTTGGAACGAGTGGGCGTAGCTCTTGAGCACATCCACGAGCACGCGATTCACGCGCTCGGTCTGTCCGTCCGTCTGCGGATGATCCGCAGTCGACATCGAGAGTTGACTGCCAAGAAGTGTGAACACTTCTTGCCACAGGTGCGCGGTGAAGCGCGGGTCTCGATCGGACACGATGTCCATCGGCATGCCATGGTGTCTGAACACCATAAGCCAACGAACAGACGTGCCGTCTGTTTCGCAGTCACTTCGGCGGGTACTGCAGCAAGATGTACCATCTTGCTGAAGCGGTCAACAAAGACCACAACGCCCGTGTTCCCTGGCTATCCGGGGAAGACCAAACACAAAGTCCAAAGACATGGACTGCCAACACTCCGACGGAGTCGGTAGTGACTGCAAAGGAGCCTGCGCGAACGGCGCAGGCTTCACACGTTGACACACCTCGCAAGCACGGACGTACTTGCGCACCCACTTGTACTGGTGGGCCCAGTAGAAGTCCCTCGTGAGAAGAAGATACGTCTTCTCACGGCCCGGATGCCCCGCCGTCGGTGCATCATGATACTCGTACATGATCCTGAGTCGCAGGTCATGATCATTGGGAACGACAACGCGGTCCGCGTTGTCGTTGACTGCGCTGTAGAGTAGAACCCTCGTGCACCCGGTAACGGTGTGCACGAGCACGAAGATGTCTTGGCAACTTCTGACGAGCTTCGTCAGAAGGCACTGAGCCATAGGCCAGCAAGGCTTCGCGTCCGCGTCGTGCGCGTACGCGGCCTTCACGTCGTCGAGGATCGACGACGTGGGAGTGCTCGATCGCATGGCGTCAATGGCATTGACGTCGACTTCATTCGTGGCGTAGTCAGGTCGACGCGATAACGCGTCAGTCACCACATTGAGTCTTCCGGGTTTGTACTCAACCCGGAAGTTATACTCCGCGAAGAAGGATAGCCATCTCGCCATCCTTTGCGAGATGTGCGGCGACTTGATAGCCGTCCGCAGCGACGCGTGGTCTGTATAGACCACGAACGGTTTACTTCCGAGTAGATACACTCGGAACTTCGCAAGTGCATACTTCATGGCAAGGAGCTCCTTGTCATGCACCGGGTAATTGCGCTCAGCTGGCTTCAGCTGACGCGACTGATAGTAGACGACACGATCACGGCCCTCGTGATCGTGCTGCATCAACGCACATCCGATCGCGAAATCGGATGCGTCACACACAACGTGGAATGGGTGATCTTGGTCGGCCACCGCCAAGATCGGAGCCTCAGTCAAGCCCTGCTTGACTGCATCGAATGCCTGCTGACATTCAGCAGACCAAATCCACTCGGCGTCCTTCTTCAGGAGCTGTGACAGCGGGCGTATCACGCCCGCGTAGTCCTTCACGTACTTGCACAAGTACGTGGCCGCCAAGGAACTGCCGCAGTTCCTTGACGCTCGTCGGCGTCGGCCACTCATTGATCACTCTGACCTTTTCAGGGTCAGGGCGGACACCGTTCTTCCCAACGAGACACCCGAGCACGGGTATCTCGCTCGCCCCGAAGATGCACTTCTTCAGGTTCGCGTAGAGCTTGTGCTTGCGCATGAGCGCAAGCAGCTTCCGGAGATGCACCTTGTGCATCTCAACGTCGCTCATCCCGTCCGCAGCACGGCTGTGGACGAACACGTCATCGAAGTAGCTCGGTGCGAAGTCGCGCACCGAGCGCAACAAGTGCGTCACGCACCTGTTGAAGGTCGCAGGGGCGTTCTTCAGACCCTGCGGCATCACTAGCCACTCCCAGAGCATGCCACTCGGCGTGCTCACAGCCGTGAGAGGGATATCGCTCTCACGCATTAGGATCTGATAGAACCCATCGCGCAGATCAAGAGCACTGTAGACAGTGCTCCTGGCCATCGAATCGATGATAACATCTTTTCGCGGTATCGGTGTCTGCGCCGGTATCGTCGCATCGTTCAGCTTATTGTACGCATGAACGATGCGCCAGCCGCCCTGTGGCTTCTTGACACAGAACGTCGGAGCACTGTGCGGGGACTTCGATTCCCGCACTTGTCCAGCTTTGCGACGACTTTCGAAGAAGTCGTCGATCGCCTTGACCTGCTCTCGCGGCAGTGGCCATTGCCGCGTGACACAGTATTTCGTGCCCGGCACGAGATCAATCTCGTGCTGAATGCCCTTGTCCTGCGGAAGCTCCACAGGGATCTCTTCCGGAAGTACGTCCGCGTACTCCCGTAGAATCTCGTAGTAGGGACTCGCCTTCAGCGAGTCCCAGCTCTGCTCCTCAAAGCGTTCCTTCTTCGTCTTGGCACGGAGAGTGTCTTCACTCTCAGTGGTGCTCTCCATGAAGAACTGCCTCAGTTCCTCATTCTCGCTCTTCGTTCTCTCGACGTCCGAGAGAATGCATATTTGCTCGATGCGTCCATCGTGCAAGTCACGCGCGAAGCGCTTCCAGCTCATGACTGGAAGCGAGGGTCAACTCTGACGCTTGCGTCGGAGGATTAGCGAGGGTCATCTCCTGTGCCGGAACCCGGCACAGGTACGCGTCAAGACGTTCAACGTCTCGACGTTCGGCTTTTCAGCCTTCGTCTGCCCGGCAGACATCTCTTGTAGCGTCTCGGCCCCGGGCCGAGACTTGCGCAGCGACCTTCGCATGCGCCGTCTTCTTGACTTGCGGAGCCCGGCTCCGCATGGTCCTTGACCTCGTCCAGGCCCAGCCATGGACGGGTGTTCTTTCTTAATTTCGCCGGCGGGTACCTCCCGCGGGCGAGCGACTTCAAGCCCGGCTTGGTCGCGCGGCGCTTCGTCGTGCAGCCCGGCTGCACGACAGCATGCAAGTTTTTCCGGTGCGGAACGTTTGCAACCGTCCGCACCGCCTGCAGCGTCGGTTCCCGGAACCGACACGCCATCTTCACCTCGACGCCTGTTATTGGCGGAGCCCTTCATTGCAAAGGGTGCGTCGACTCCCGGAGTCGACGCGAAATGTCTTTTCGCAGCGTCGGTTCCCGGAACCGCCGTGACTTCAATACCTCGACGCCTGGCATTGGCGGAGCCCTTCATTACAAAGGGTGCGTCGACTCCCGGAGTCGACGCGAAATGTCTCTTCGCAGCGTCGGTTCCCGGAACCGACGTGACTTCAATACCTCGACGCCTTCCATTGGCAGAGACCCCCATTACGGAGGGTGCGTCGGCTCCCCGAGCCGACGAATCAAATCCATCAAAGTCATCGACTCCCGGAGTCGACGACGTTCCATCACCTTGGCCCTTATTATTGGCCAAGACTGATCCAATCACATTCGCGTCAGCCTCCACGGCTGAGGCGTGTGACATGATTACGTCATCCGCGTCCCTTCGGACCGGAGACACGTCCACAATCAGATTCGCGTCAGCCTCCACGGCTGAGGCGTGTGACATGTTCGTCATCCGGGCCTCTTGAGGCCGGAGACTCATTCTGATTCGCTGAAATGTTTGTGTCGATTTCGGAAATCGACACATTTTCTCCTTCAGCCGTCGGCGGCGACGCCGACGCTACTTGTCCTCGCGCGCGCGCTCGCGCGCGTCCAGGGCGTTCCGGGACAGCGGCATTAGGCGCTGTCTCGACTAGAGATTCGCGCGCACCTGCTGGTGCGTGTGTGGTGGTAACAGGGTCATCGCTCTCTGTTCCACCGTCGCGACCGAAGCGCACTAAAGTGCGCTTCTCCCAATCGATTACCGGATCATGCCGTGCAAGCCACGGCATGCCCAACACAATGTCAAACTTATCGTCCAGGTCTAGGACGATAAAGGTTTCGACAAACTCTCGACCCTTGTACGTGAAGCGCACGCGTACCATGCGCTTCTCGGTCTTCACGACGACACCTGTCGCCAAGCGTACTTCCAACAGACTTCGAGGTATCTTTAAATCCTCGAAGTCAAGCATTGATAGGCTTCGCAGTCGAACAAAGTTTTTCGACGCGCCAGAATCTACCAACGCACGACGAGAGCCGCTTGCTCTCATCGACTTCACCTTCAGGATGACAAGATCAGCCTTGTCATCTTGCTTCTTGCAGTGAGAATGGTCCTCACTGGGGGCTGCAGTCCTCAGTGTCGCGTGTCCAAGGTTGACACGCGGAACCGCATTACCAGTAGGGCGCCCGCGCCTACTGGCGTCCAGCGTTTTTTGTTTGGCTGCGACGATGCCCAGCATCGCCGCGATAGCCACCTTGCTGCTGGTGCACGGGTGCCGTGCACTCTAGCAAAGTGACCGATCCTACCGCATCGGTAGCACCGCACATTACTTCCTTGCCGCTGCTGGCGGCCAGCAGTGGCAGCGCTCGAGAGGTCCATCGGTTCCGGACCTCCCGTTCTCACTACCGGGCGCGGTTGCGGCCTCGGTATATGCGCGTGCAGTTTAGCCTGTCGCAGGCTAAACTCTTCCTGCATCGCAAGCGTGATGGCAGCTTCGAGAGTATTCGGATACTCACGGAAGAGATAGGTCTTCACAGGCCCATCTCTCAATCCCTTCATGAACGTGACGACCTTGGTCGCCTCGTCAATCGGGTTGGTCACGATGTTCGAGACCAAGTACCGTGCTCTCTGGGCGTAAGCATGGACATCATGCTTACCTTGCTGCAGGTCGAGGAACTCCGCCCTCGACCGGAACTCATTTTGTGGGGGCTCAAACGCTTGTCTGAGCTCCTCCTTGAACGCTTCGTACGTGCTGAAGCACGTAGGATCTGAGAGTCGGCGTCCGTACGCCCAACTCCTCGCTCGTCCGCCAAGACAGGACATGGCGAACGCGACCTTCGACAACGGGTCGACGATACGTCGAGCCGCAATGGCAGTGTCGAGTTCGACAAGCCAACGGAGGAGAGGCTCGCCCTCTCTTCCTACATAGTTGCTCACGTTGAGTTTCAACGATTGCATGCGTGGTGTCGTCCCCGACGGCACCGCGGTAGAAGGCAGCAGCGTCGCGCTGCTCCTTCAGGATGAAACCCAGAGCAACACCATGTTGCTCTGTCGGCGATAACGTACGCAGCATCGCAGCAACTGCCGCCTCCCCAATGACTGTTGACAGTCGTTGGAGTGCCTCCCACTCTGGATCCGACAGGTGGAGGCAGTCAGCGCGTGCAACATGAGTTGCAGGCGTAGCGGAGCTTTCCATGAGCACCTCCGTGTTCATGAAAGGTTCTCAGCTCCCCGTCCGTACTGTCCCGTACGAACGTTCAGGTAGTCGGTCGTTGGACGGACTACAAAGTGCTACCAGGTGTAGTGGGCCTACCTTGGCTCACTACAACAGCTTACACGAGTGCGCACGTGTATGAGGAAGCGTAGGTTTCTTTACTTGAGTTAAGTATACTCGAGGTCCACGAGTATACTTTAAACAAGATAAAGACTCTAAATAGCTGATTTTGGTAAAGATGAGAACTGTTATTTGTGTCTTATGTTTCTGACTTCCTCTAAATGTAATATTCTAAGTTGGGAATCTGCCAACGGCTGGTTGGCAGAATTCCTTTGCTATGCATGTCGCTCATTGGTTAAAAGATGCTGCTTTCAACCAATAGGAATCCTAAATGTCTATGGACCACCCGTCGTGGTGGTCGTAAATGAATGTGGCACTTGATGTAACGTACATCAAGGCCGAGGAAGTGTTTGAACCTTTAACAGACATCGCGTCTGTTAGAGTTGCAAGTGGCTGTAGCCACTTGTGCGTGTAACCCCGTTACATCTCTACCCAGAGAACGGAGCGGTTCCCAGGAATCTTCTATAGGTTCCAGACCTTTCCAACTGACCAGAACCTCATAGTCATTGATTGAGGGGTTCCACCGATGCTTTTTCAGCTCGTTGATGGCCAAAATGATGCCTTGGCTGGCTACATGCTCGAGGATTTCCTCGGTTACATTGAGACTACTGTCCGCGTAGAACTTTAAACGCGATGCATGCGCATCCAGCTCATGTCCGGTCACTAAGTGACGGATTCGAAACGAATGTGAGTCTGCTCGGACCACATTGTATGGTCCTTGCCATGTGACGAGGAGTTTGTTGCCCCTCTTGTCGTCAACACGGGAACGTAGCACGTAGTCTTCAACATCGAAGTTGACAGTATTCTCACCACGCTCCTTCTTTTTGTTGAGGAGCTGCTGCTTCAACCTTTGGTCAGCGATGGGCTGGTGCATGGCGCACAGGCTGCCACGTAGAGTAGCAAGATGTTTGGCAATTGCTGCCGAGTCTGTTGGCACTGTAACTAGTTCCTTCTTACCAGCATGGTAGAATTCACCTAGCGGCGACGGACATGGTAGTCCGGTAAAAAGCTCTACTGGGGCTCGGTTGCCGAGCGACGGTACGGCTGTGTGGTTGAGACTCGCCTGCACAAGTGGTACGAGGTAGACCCAATCTTTAGTAGATATTTTGTACTCTAGGATCATAGCCCGTAGGACTTGCAGGATGTCGCGGTTTACTCGCTCTACAGACCCGTTAATCCATGGACTATAGGCAAGCGTAAAGCTCTGCTGGCTTTTGAGCCTTCTGCACAACTCGCTTACTACCTCGTTTTTAAAATGACTACCGTTGTCGCTGACCCACAATGGTGGAGCGCCAAAACGGCTGTGCCAATCAAGAATAGCAATTGTAGCGACTGCGCTGTCCGCGGTATCGCACACGACGAGTTCGCAATAGTGTGTAGCGTGGTCCTTCAGTACCAGCAAGTACTTGCTTGTGTCAAATGCTTCGCCTAGAAATAAAAAATCCCAATGTAGGACTCCATTCCTTTCGTTGCATTCAATGGTTTCACCCCATGGGCGGTGAACCATTCGCCCACCTTTTACATGGGGACACAATAGGCACTTTGCCACAAATGCATGCACCACACTCCGCATGTTCGGTATGTGAAAAATGCGGCGCAGATGATTCACCATGGCGTGTTCGCCGCGGTGGCCCTGGGCCCCGCAATGGGCGATAACGCATAGACGTTGAGTCAGATCCTGGCATGCGTGCGGAATCCAGATTCGCTGGTCCACGCGCAGCACGCCACCTTCCCCTCGAGTTGACGTGGGCGGTGCTGTGTGCCGGCGCTGTGCGTCTCGGACTTCATCCAGTGAGGACCAGACGAAACCCTCGTCGTCTAAAGGCCGGAGGATCTGCGTCGTACTTGGTTTTGTCCACGCGCGGCTTCTTGGACCGCTTCCTTGTGAACCGCTTCAACCTCACCACTGCTGTAGGCTGCCCAGCCCAGCGCGACAGCATATCCGCCCATACGTTGGAAACACCATCAATGTGTTCGATGACATAGCGATAGGCCATCAACTTAATAGCCCACCTGAGTAGCTTCCCCTTGATGTGCTTCTTAATACTGGTCTGCGGCGCGAAGACGTGAATCAGGTTTCTATGGTCGCAGAATAACCGAAATGGCCGCGACCGCATCAACAGGTAGTCAAGCTTCTCACATGCTACAACAATAGGATATGCCTCTTTTTCGATGACAGTCCAGTTCAGTTGCGCGTCGCGAAAAGTGCCACTCACACAGGTCAACAGTTTGTGTTGCTGTGTTGCCATTGGGGCCTTCGCATCGAAATTGGTCACCTGGGTAACCAGTAGTGCATAACCCTCGTCAGAGGCGTCACTGAACACACAGGTCGTAGCCGCATCGTCTGGGAGCGCTAGTGTGGCTGACGTGGCCAACAAGTCTTTCACATTATCGTATACAGCTTTTTCTTGCTCTGACAAGTCAATGGAAATGCCAGCTGCAACGCGCTTTGTGCGCTTGCTGCTACTCAATGCGAGGTCTAGACGCTTCTGTAGGGGATCAACAGCCCGCGCATAATCAGCGATGGATTCGCGCATCCAGTTCGCCGCGCACAAGAACTGCTGTAGCTGGCCTGCAGTGTTGGGATACGGCATTGCTCGTAGGGTCGCAACACGTTCTGGGTCATGCGCAATCCCATCTCGAGTAATGATTCTGCCGCACCACTTGACTGACCTCTGGTACAGGCTGCTCTTCTTCGCACTTAGCTTGAGGCCGAATGCGGCAACAAGGTCGAAGAAGTCCTCTAGCTTGGCTAGGTAAGTGTCGACGTCGTCTGCAAATAGCAGTAGATCATCTATCCAAATGACTAAAAACTTGTAGAGCAACGAATCGAAACACTTCTCCATCGTCTGCTGGAAATGCACAGCGGCATCGCAGCATCCCTGAGGAACACGACGTGGAGTGTATATTTTGTTGTCTGTTATGTACGACATGAGGTCTTGGCTAGATTCATCGAGTGGCAGCTGCCAAAAGCCTTTTAGGAGGTCGAATAGACCAAAGTGCTCCTTGCCTCGAGTCTGCTCGAGCAGGGTCACCATGTGAGGCATTGTGCTGATGAGGTCATCAATGACGTTGTTCACTAGGCGGTAGTCGCATGTCTGGCGAAACTCAGTACCCTGACTTCCCGGGTTCTGCACCGGTAGGGCGGGACTGGCCCAGAGGCTGCTGGGATTTTCGTAGACCCAACCCAGCTCGACGAGCTTCTTGTTAAACTCGTACAGGAAGGTCCGCACTGCGGGCGGATAGCGGTGAGGCTTGCTCTTCACTGCCGCGGCCCCGTCCTGCAGCTTAATCTTCACCGGGTCGACATTGGCAGGCGGGTCATTGCCTAATTCAAGGCGCCAGATGTCATGCTTGTGAGCGATAGCGCGGAGCTTTGCCTCCAGACGTCGTGGGAACCCGTGTTCCAATGCTGCCGAGATTAGCCGCTCGATCGCAGCACGTAGCTTGTCTTCACTCGAGGGAGGCGAGAGCCCAGGTAGATCATCGCTCGCAGCAATGTCGCCTTCATCTTCTTCATCCTCGGCTCGTACGGCTAGCTTCGCGGCGAAGCTCAGCCTTTTGGTCATCAGTCGCAGTCGGACACTCAGACAACCAGTGCATACCCGAGCAATGCGGGCACGGTGTGGGCGGAACCTTAGGCCGCTCAAAAGGTGCTTTTGCAGGTGGTCGTGGTACAGTCTTGTTCTGCTCACTTGCCAGCTTCGGTTTCTTCACGGAGATTTTATTGGTGTTTCGCACCGAGGTTCGTTCCGAATGACCGTCGGTGCGATCACGCTTGGCCCTCTTTTGGGTCTGGTAGGCTTTTTCCTGGTCTAAAGCTTTCTCCAGAATGAGGTCATGGAGGACCACCTCGTCTTCTTTGGCTTTGCGCCTCTGAAAACGGATAGTCCGCTCCACTTCGTCGCGGAGCGCTTGTGGCTCCAACGATGCGATGAGGATTCGACACAACTGCTGTCGTCCATCAGAACCGGTGAAGAATTGTCTCCACCCATGCTCATCGATGATGTCGTAGCATCGCTTGAAATACTGGATCACCCGCTCACTCACATCGGACTCGTTCAAGTCCATGCGCAGGTGCTCCCGCATCTCGAGGTCAATGTCAGTTACATCGTTGTTCTTGACGCTGGCGATGATTTTGTCAACTTCAGCCATGATGTGGCTGTCAGTGACGTCGTCGATCGAAATGCGCCAGCGCAAAAGGCACCACATTCTCAGTAGTCCCTCGTCAAAAGTGCTCTTGATCGGCACAATCAGGTCGCCCGAATTCTCTTGCGCCCGGCTTCGAATAGTGTCCTCGTACTCCTTTCGCTCTTTGTGCCACTTCACGAGCGAAGCGTGGGAGGTGCTTGTCAGTCGCAGAGGCACAATCGGCGTGAACAGCGGGGCGGCGCCACGTTCGTCATCGGCGTCGCTGGTCGTTGAGTTGCTTGATCGGGTCGTCGGCATCTTCAGGTTTCAGAGTATACCGCTAAAGATATCTTTGTGGTGTCGTCAGGAAATCGAAGACACGGCAGGGGGAGCCGGCGATGCTCCCAGGTAGTTAGCCGTAGTTTATTTGGCAAGGTAAGTTGCAAAGTGAGCTATCCTTAAGGTCTAACTAGAGGCAAAGGCGGCAGGGCCCCTTCGGGCGTTTGAGTGGACAGCATGCGTGTCAACACGATCGTCGTTATACTTTGGGCGTCAGCTTCGTTGTCGTTATGCCGATCTTCGCTGTCAACAGCATTGTCGATATGACAGCTGATTGCTGCTCGCAGTTCAATGCCAGAGACCAGCCAGCATTGTGCTGCTGCTGCTAGCTAGAATTGGCTGTATGGACTTGCCTGCACTACACAAACACGTGATAGAACACCCCCAGCCCGTGTTCGTTTCCGTGTCGCCTAGGGCGTCTGGATCAGCGTTCAGACTCTTTGAACGCCTGCTCTTCGCACCAATCCCTGACTGCTGGATGCGGTAGGCCTCACCTCGAACTGTGACGTTCAGCTCCGCCGCGTAGACTACCCCTCTCTCGCCATCAACCACGTACAAGACGTCATCCATGCATCCGACCGCAATATCTTCAGAGCTCACACTGTCAAGAATAACGGCACGAGGTAGCTGGCGATGGTCTTCGCTCGAGATGGAGTCAAGTCGCAGCCGCATGCTGTCGTCCACGCTAGCACGACCAAGCACCAGCTCGTCAGCAAAGCAGAGCAAGCCTCCCTTCCAGCCACGATTTCGACTCTCGAAGGATGTTCGCGTCGACGTCTGTCGGGTCCTGATGTCGAATGACTGCAGAGAACCATTTCCATCCATGGCGCACAGTGAGCGTTTCGTCAGTAAGATATTCGCAAAAGGAGGAGTCAGACGGAACGTAGCGTCCAAGTTAACACCACGCATCGCCTCGATACAAGTGAATGACTCGTTGAATCTGCAAAACACAGCGCTGCCGAGACGACCGGCACTGGCATCAAACGCAAACACCACGCGTCGATCACTCGCTCGAATTGAGCTCAACGAGCAGACCCGAGGAAATGTTCGTACGTCCGATTCTTCAGCTTCCACCTCCCCAGCGTTTTCCAGTTGCAGCGGAAACTGAAGTCGACGAACAATTGTCTTTCCGTCCTTGACGAGAACCGCGATGACCTGGCACGTCTTCACAGTGGCGAGCTCTAGCAGTTCAGCTCCTGGCTCAAACTCCATTGACCCCAGCAGCGACTCTCGAATGGGATCAGCACCACCGAGCTGATACATGCAGAGAACTTCGGCCGGTTCCTTCTCCACCTCTTCACTCCACTTGATATTGACAGCGCTACAGTCCGTCGTGAAACTTAACCGGCTGATCTTCAAGCTAAGGTCATGCTCCGTACCGTTCAGCAGAAGCTGGCGGAGGCTGCCAAACGCTTCGTCTTTGATTTCTTCTTCGGCCTGGCAAACCTGAGCCTCCCTGTCGCGCCAAGACTGGTAAATGCGCTGACCCCGCATGGCGCTCTGCAACTTGGGCATGATTCGCTCCACCGAGTCCACCCAAAGTCTCTGCATCCTCGTCTGGCGGTGCTCCATTGCGTATCGAAAGTCCGTGCTAATCTTCCCGTCGTTGCTCAAGAACCGCTTTATGGCGCCACCTACGCGGTTCCACAGCCCGCCTTGATTTTTACTTCCAGCACTCAGTGGGGTTCCGTTACTAATTGCGTCCAAATGCTTGTCGAAATTCCGACGATCGCGCCCAAAAGCATTGCTCAGAAACGCCATATTATCTTGTAGGCGCTGGGGCGTGTACAACTTTGTACGAGTTTGCTTATCTAGTCGTGAAGCCACTTCGAACTCCTTCAAGCTCTTCAGCAGGCTTCTGTACCGTTTTTCTGCCATGTCCATCACTGATGAATTGTTTGGTCTTCGGATAGCGAACAGCACAGCTGCGTCTCGCACCATGGCCTCGTAAATCTCATCCGTTTGTCGTGAAACTTCGAGAGTAATTCGATCCCTGGCTCGCACAGTATTCTCTTCGTAACCTCTCATACAGATCATGTAGCCCTTCGGTCGGGAAATGGCCTAGATTCTCTAGCAAGCTGTCGCGAGCTTCAGCCGGCCGCAGATGGCCGCTCGGAAGCTGAATACTGCGTCGCTCCAATTTGTTCACAAGCCATTGGGGGAGATCGGCCGTGGGCACTAGGTCGCAGTCAGTGACCCACTCTGTAGTTGGTGTCGCCGCAGTTTGAACAACAATGGCTGGGAACACGCCATCAACGAACGCGACCTTCTTGATTGGGCCGGACTGGGGAAGCGACGACTTTGACAGCAACGCACGTGGTCGCTTTGTTCCTCTTGTTTCTGGACTTGAAATGCAATGGAGCAAGAGTCCCACTGCGGATCCGAGCTCATAGCCGCCTCGCTTCGGATGCACTCGATGTCTTCAGGCGACAAGCAGCACGTGATGCTGGAGCTCAGTGACATCAAAAACCGGAGAATGTATGCTGGTGTGTCACGAATCAACTCGGGCTCGAAAAGCCCGGCGTTCATCCAAGCAAAGACGACGAACTGGCTGCGCTGTTGACCGCTTTTCCTGGTGCAGTAGACGCCCTGCTCGTGGAGCGGGAGATTGTCCTCACAGTCGCGGCTCCAGGAACCCATTCGCCCGAGCTGAGCCTTGACTTCCTCTTGCTTGCCAAACAAACAGCCAATCTCCAGCTGGCCTTCCTCTACCTGGTCTTCTTCGTGGTGAACGTCGCTCCCAACCGCCAACGTGTCTCGCAGGGGGCGCGCGAAGTCCGAGTCGTACTTGCTGGCGTCGAGCATGCCAAACTCAAACTTGTGCATTGCCGCCCGGTTGCCCTCGTCAGACACGGCCATGCCCAGCGAGCGACTCAAACGCAGCACGTCGACTTCATCCACCACGACCTTCAGGACTCTGGCGTTATTCTGCAGCTCCTGCTTCAGACGTAGGAGGTGGAAGGTAGCGTCCGAGACGACGGCACTGCGCCGAACCTTCTTCCGCGCCACCATTGTCTCTAGAATCGAAAATGCTTCTCTCTTTACCTTTTCGATTCGCGAATTGCTCCCGTCCCAATCGCAAGGCTTAACGGCCGGGTCAACTCTTATCATACTTGGCCCCCGAATCCTGAAACCAACCGTACGCAGCCCAGCGCCCAGTTGAATATGTGCGTCAGTGGGAAGGCGAATATGCGGGCGTCGGTTTATTCGTGCCTAAAAGAGTGCCTAAAGTGCCTAATAGTACCTAAAAGATTAAGTCTAGGAGTTAAGCAAAATGCTATCAATTAGTTAACCAACCGGTAGTATAACGAGAGTATCGTATCAACGTATGTTTGACCCATCACAAGAAAGTTATATATTGTTTATCATGCATGAATGTACTTTTACATGAAGTGAGTAATCAGCGCAGACGCGGGGCAGTGGGGTATGTTGCAACAGGAGCGTGCTGAGGAGGGCGCTGGCGACGATGGCGCACGTCGGCAAGCTGATCAAGATAGAACTTGGCTTCTTCTTTCAACACCTGCACAAACTCCAGCAAACTCGGGTGAGCTTCTCCAAAAGTGTCGGCCAACTTTCTGTTGTAGGCCTCAAGTGGGTTATTCGTCCTATTGACGATTTCAACGTTGGTGTCGATCATTCCAGAGATGTTCCAACAGGATAGTTCGTACAGCTCGCACCACGTAGACACAAAATACTCCCAAAAAGAATCCCATTTGGCCTTGTGCTCTGCCTCCACAGGCTTTCCAATGAGACTGTAAAGTTTTTTCATGACGTGGGCGATCCCTTTCTTGCGCAGCGTTTTTGCCGGGACGACTGTGAGCAAATCCAGGACACCAGGAGTCATTGCCACCTTTATCTCCTCTGTCGGGATGCGAAGGTCAATCATTTTCCGACGGATAGCTTGCTTCCAGTGGAAGAGGCAGCCGACAATATGTGCACTTTCAAACTGATCTCGGACTCCTAGGTGCAAGGCTTGCTCGAAATCGCAGACCACCACTTCAGGGGCGCACTTCATGTCGGTCTGGATCTTAACCCACTGAAACGCGTTCCAGTACGACCAGTGATCTTTAGTATCGACCAGAAGGTAGAAGCAGGGGATGTACAAATCATGAGCTTTGTCGTAAATCATCACGATGATCGTCTGTGAGAAGGGCTTCGGCGTGATGGTGAAGGTGGCGTCAACAAATAGCGTTATCCCTGGATATTTCATCAGTCGAATCAGGTCGGGATGACCAAAACCAATGAGCCGTCTGAACTTGCCTTCAATAGGATAGGCAAGATTAACTTGCAGGAACTCGCGGGGGTCTTCGTCAGAGATCTGACGGATTTCCTTGGTTTCAATGGCACGGAAGACATCACCTCCGGTTGCTTCGTTTCGGCAGCGCTTGACAATTCCAATTCCTTCGGCCCTCCCGATGATTTTAAGCCCTGCGCCCTCGCCGTGCTCTTTGATGATGTCGTCTCTCACGTTGCGCCAAACACGAGCAGGGACGACTCGCAAATCCCCAAGGCTGCGTACTTCTAATAGCTGACGCATCTCGTCTTGCACATCCCGTGCGATGACGCGATCATCCCTCTTGCAGATGTGTTCCCCCTTGATTTGGACGAAGCCGTCATCCGTGACGATAATACGAGCTTTGCACTTGATGGGGATCCGGTTCTTGCTGCAGACGTAGTACTTGGTGGTCTTGTAGGCATTCTTGTAGTAGTAGTAGTGGTCACCGTGCTGCATTATGGACTGGTTGACGAGCAGGGCAACTTGCACTAGAGAGGATGGGAGCGTGAAGGTGGGTGGAGGACGACGGGTGGCAAGTTTGTCGGGGCAACGAGTTCGAAAGTGGAGAGTGAAGTATACGCTTCTTATTGTGCCGTGTAAATTTAGATGACACTATCGTCTATCATAAGAACGTGAGTACCACGCCAATGTTATCCCCTAAGAATCGAGACCAAGGTATATGTAACCAGTAGATAACCTAAAAAATAGTTGGAATGGAAGTTAATAATAGTAGATCGTATTTAACATGGCTTTCTGTTTTAGACACATTTTTAGATACCAACAAGCTGTCTTTATCGTAAAACGTAGAAAGTTGCATAAAACGTTTAGGCACTTTTAGGCACTTTAGGCACTCTTTTAGGCACGCATAAACTTCTCCCGGATATGCGACCGGCGAGCGGGAGACGACGTCGATCTTCCGCCTCCAGGACCACTAACGTCGCATTGGTTAACAGCACTGGGCCCATGATGCTGAAGCTGATTCGCGGAGTAGCTGAAGACGCTTCTGAGAGCTCGTCGACTTCATTCACGAGGGCCTTCCTCCATTCTGCAGCTCGTGTTTCAAATTGTACGAGGTAGAAAAGAGGTGGGTCCAACCCAAAGCCGCGCAGTGCCAAGCCTACTTGAAAGCCATCGTGAGCTTCAGCAGTTCAGGCCGCAGCAGGGCGTGCGCGCCAACAGGGTGTCGAGGTGTAGTGCATGCAAGCATGTCTATAGACTTCCAGCTCACACGAACTAGAGTAACGGGAAGCCCGCTAGATTCAATAACGACAATGCTGATTACAATGAGATCTGCATAACGACAATGAGGATTGCTCGGCTGATCCATAACGTCAATAGTGATGACCTCCACCGCGTCCAACCAAGTGGCCGTCAACACCAAGGCACCTCGGCCGAAGTAAACTAGCGTTAGTAAAGACCCACTTTGCTATTTACCACAAAGAGCAATACACTACGGCTAAACTTCAGGGAGCTTCGCCAGCTCCCCCAGTGCGTCTTCTACCTGCAGACACTACAAGGAATTCTTTAGCAGTAACCTGCTGTACCAAGACGATCATGATGAAGACTAGAGCTCAGCGCTCGACCTCACCTGACGACGACGGGGAAATGGCTTCGGCCCCGATCTTCACTCCGATACTGCCGCCGAGAATCACGAGCACCTCGCATGCTGCTCTGGTCAAGTGGCGTAAGGAGCGTCGCGAGTATGAAGACACCATTCGGAACCGCGCAAAAGGCGATACGGACGATTTAATCGTCCCGGTGAAGAACACCTTTGACGAGGGGCTACTCAGGCAGTGGTGTCGCCTTCGATGGAAGAAGTCCATTGATGACGTCACGGACGCCACCATCCTGGCTGAAGTGGACTGGATCATCACCACTGTCAAGAACAACAGTGTTCCCGACATCGACCACGAGATGGCCGAAAACCTCCGCATGGACCTGGGCGAGAGTGATGTGCACGAACGTGTGATTCAGTATTTCAAGCTCTGCCATGAAATCATTGATGACCACGGGTGGAAAGTGTTTTTTACCGGCGAGGACGGTAGGAAGCAGTTATGGTCTATCCTAATCAAGTCGTTGGAGCCCAAGGCTTTACGGGAGGAAGTGGATCGAACTGCTTCTTTTCAAACGCGCAAAGCTAGAGAAGACGAAGTCGTTCTCAACGACCTAATTCTCGAGAATGCCCTCGATCATGAGAAGGCCTTTCAGAGCCAGCGTCGTGCCAAGCGCGACCGCGACCGTACCCGAGACCAAGGTGACCGCGACACCGAGCGTCCGGCTGGGCGCAGCGCCGGCAAGAAGGTCGCTAAGAAGCCTAGGCTGTTTGGTGAACCGATTGGTGCTGGCCCTCGACCGCCCACGAAGTCGCCTGCAGAACGACCTAAAGTTCCTCCAACACCGTGCCCGCACTGTGGCGATCTCCATTGGCTGTCCGAATGTCCCAGGGCTACGCGATATTCGTAAGAAATTGCGTGCGCAGCGAGGCGACAATAGCAAGAGAGAGGTTGCCCGGCTGAAACGTCTTCGGGAATGCATTCCTTCTGAGGAAAAAAACCGTCACGCTCAATGACGTGATGGAACTACCCTACTGTGCGGACACTGGTGCTGAAAGGACTGCAATTAGTCAGAGTCACGTTGAAGAGCTGAAACTCCGTGATCCCTCCATCACGCTGGACCGTCTCGACACGCCAGTGGTGATTGTAGCTGTGGCTGGGCATGAGATAATGTGCACCGCATCGGTGCATCTGCGAGTCCTGCTCAACACGGCTGCAGGTCCCGTGGCGATCCATGAACCTGTCGAATGTCTGGTCATCGACAACAATGAGCCCGAGTTCATTCTAGGTCAAGACATGCTGAAGACACTGGGCATAGACATCGATAGGCAGCTTGAGCAGCTCGCGGAGCGCGACAATGACGACGACAGCGACCTGCTCGACACCGACGAAGCTGCCCCTGTCTCTGCGGCGCCGCCGACAGGTGGTGAGCTACGAACCGCTGTTGAAAGATTAGTGCAATCGGCACTCGATCACGGGTTTCTGAGCCATCTTGTTGAGCAACTCCGTGCCATCGCGTTCAAACACGATATTTGGCGTTTGGAGCTGGGCGATGACCCCCCAGCACGCGTCAGGCCGCTGAAACTCCGTCTCAAAGAAGGAGCGAAGGCCGTGAAGAGCAAGCCACGCCGCTATCCACCGGCAGTGCGAGCTTTTCTGCGTGAATTCAACCAAAAACTAGTCGAATTGGGTTGGGTCTATGAGAACCCTACCAGTCGCTGGGCCAGCCCGGTGCTTCCGGTGCGTAAGCCAGGCACCACCGCGGACGAGTACAGGCAAACCTGTGACTACCGTCTAGCAAACGACCTCATTGAAGCGCTGATCAGTACGATGCCACACATGAGTGCGCTACTAGAGTATACGAAGGGCAAGAAGCATTACGGACTGTTTGACCTCCTAAAAGGATTCTGGCAGCTCCCGCTAGATGAGCGCAGCCAGGAACTGATGTCGTACATCACAGACTCCAAAATTGTGACGGGTCCTCGTCACACAGTCGCCTTCGTGCTCACACGAAGACCAATCAACACTCAGCATAGATTTAAGTGGACACGGCGGTTGTGCCGTGTCATTCAATCAATCAGAGTTCAATTTGCCTACTACTTCCTCCGCTTGTGTAAGCACGTAACGGGCTGCAGTTAGCCCGTTACACCTGGTAGCACTTCGCTAATCTGTCCAACGCCCACGACCGTGATGAACATGAACGACACGTCGATGTCTGACGCGTCCCGGATGGCCGCTACTTCACTGGAACACGCCAGCTTTCCTCACCTGTCGGCGATCGAGTGGGAAGCGCTACATCGCCTCGCAGCGGTGTCTGGTGACGCTGTGATCAAGACGCTGCTGACGGTGGGAACCGAGGAGCAACAACGCCTGGCCGCCCAGGAGTTCATGGCGCGTGAACTCGCTGATCTCCGTCAGCGAGTGTCGACTCCCACGCAGACCAAGAACAAGTCCGACATCGAGAAGCTCGATGTTTCCACGTACAGCGGTGAAGGCGAGGGGCGCCTTCACCTGAACCGCTGGTTCTGCGAAGTGGACATCGCGATCGAAGATCGGCAGCTGTCTACCGAGCTCGCGCGCACGCGCTTTCTTCTGTCTAAACTGGCGGGAAGGCGAAGGAGTGGGCGCTCGGCAAGCTCGTGGCCGACGCTTCCTGCTTCCCGACCATGGCATCGATGAAGGCGGACCTGCGGCTCGCGTTCGAGCCGCCCCAAGATGAAAGCGTTCAGCGCTCCGCCTTCCTGGCGTTGAAGCAGGGGCGCATGTCCATGCTCGAGTACATCCAGCGCGCACGACACCTTGTGTCGTGCATCACGACGCATCCCGTAGACATGGCGACCCAAGTCCACGTCTTCATCTCCGGCATGAGCGCTGGCTACCAGCGCTTCTACCTGACCCGGAAGACCCCACCGACACTCGAAGAGGCCTTCGCTATCGCGCTCCGCGAAGACTACAGCGTGACAGCGTCGCAAGCTTTCGACGTCTCTCGGACTCCGGTGCCCGAGCCGGATCCGATGGAGGTGGATGCGATTCAACAGTTTGGTGGCCGTCGGGTGCCGACGTCATCAGCAAGGCCGCCAACAGCTTCGGCAACGCGCAGTCCCCGACCAATGCGCTGCTACCGCTGCGGGAAACCTGGACATCGCGCGGCTGTCTGCCGCGCTCCGTGCCGATGCAGGTACGTCACGGTCGCGAACGACGTCGCCGCTCCAAAAACGGCGACACCCAGTAGGTGCGGGGCGCCCTACTGGTCGTGGACGGAGAGATGGTTCTCTGGTGGCAGAACCTCCTCCTAGCCCTCCCGTGCTTCGTGCACAACTCTTTGCCACCACCTCCGGCAGTGCCACGAGGCTGATTGTGCTCAGCCTCCACGTTGAACGCGCACAGCGCCCTCTCCGCGCTCTGCTGGACTCGGGCGCGACGAACAACTTCGTTCGCGCCGAGAGCCTGTCGGTGTTACCGGCGGACATGAACATCCGTGAAGGTCCTGGCGACATGATCGTGAAGTACGCTGACGGGAAGCCGCGGCGCTCGGCGACCTTCGCGTACGAGTTCGACGGGTTCCGCAGTTCCGAGGAGTTCGTGGTGATCGAGCTGAGTGGCTCGTTCGACTGTGTCTTCGGCATCCCGTGGCTCGCCCGCCACCAGCCTGAGATCAACTGGCTGACTGGCTCCGAGACATCGATGTGAATGCAGTGTTGGCGTTCCTCTGCGGAACGCCTAACCAATGGCCGCATGTTGCCGTCATGGACCCTGACTCCATGACCCATGCTGCGCACGAAGTGAGCGATGGCCCTTCGTGTGCGGTATGCGAACTCGCAACCTGCGCCGATCCTGGGCAGGAGCCTCAGGACGTGTCTGACGTGGTCGAGCATGGGTTCCCACGTCCCGATGAGCAGCAGTTCTTGGAAGCAGATAATGACGTGGTCGAGCCACGTCCGGACGAGCAGTGGCTCTCCAATGATGAAGGGCGACTGGATGTGGTTGAGCGTGGCCTCCCACACGCGGTCGAGCATGGGTTCCCGCGAGTGGTCGAGCGGGAGCTCCCAGCAGCAGTTGACGCGGTCGAGTCAAGCGATCCGCGTCCTGACGCCGATGTTGTGTCCCGGCGTCCGAGTTCTGCGGCCATGATCGAGCGTGGGTTCTCATCGGCTCCTACGGAAGACACTCCACGACCAGTCCGACGTCGTGGCCGTAAACCACGACGTTCTCGTGCACTATCGGAGGACTTAGTTGAGCCTGAGCCCGAGGTTATCTCAGTCCTGATGGGGACGACGCGGAGACGCCTCCACGTGTACGCAACGTTGAAGTCGCACGCCCTCCGTGCGACGCAGCCGGGATCACACGGCTGCCTGGACTCTCGTGGAAACACTTCCTGCGTGACTTGAAGAAGGGTGAGATCGACCAAGTGTGTATGCTCGTGACTGACGATGCTGCGTCCATTGCAGCCGTCGAGACCAATGCCTCGGACCACGCGTCCGATGCGAGGACGCGCCCGAAAGGAGCTGAGCCGAAGACCGCCCGTGAAGCACGATACGCGGCTCAGTCGTTGCCGGCCCTCGAAGCCGCCGGCAACCCAGTCGCTCCACTGGTCCGTGAGTTCATTGGCATCTTCCTGACAAGGTGCCTGTGGTATAGCAGTACACACAAAATCGTCAGTTGTGGTAACTTGGCTACAAACACAACAATAGCCGAGCTGGTCGGCTTTGTTGGCCTGCGCCGGGTTGCCCCGAGCGGTTCGGCCCAACCGGGACAGCGGGTGTCTCGCCTCTCGTCGAGACCTGCCACCCAAGATCACCTCCCCGGAGAACCGCCAAGTTCGACGGTCTCCGTTCACACAACCCTGTGCCCTCCACCAAAGGATGGACGACGGCGCTCGGAGCGCTTTACAGGTCGCCGAGAGCAAAGGCTTCTCGACTCAGCAATCAGTGCCCGGGACGTACGGGAACACCGGCTCGCAGCGGTGGCGAGACTTTTCCTTCGCGCTTGGCGAGACACGCGCCCAACCCGGGCCGACCTTTATCTCTTGGCGCTGCCAGCCGAGTACCCTACAAGCTTATGCCTCTCGGGTACCGGCAGCAGACATAATCCGGCCCCGCGCAGGGACTTACCGGAACGTATGCACGTGTGTTAGGCCTAGAAAATTCTGCTCTGTTGTCTGTTATCTTTGTCGGGCGCCCTGAAGGGGCGTCTCCACTACTCCTAAGCTCCTATACAAATACCAAATGAAAGTGGGCGGTTTTGGATCTCAGCCGACCCTTCGCTGAGCTCGGCGATGCTTGGGCTCGGCTGGTCCGGATAAGCCGTCCGGATAATCCTTGAACTCGGCTGAGCCGGATAACTCGTCCGGATAGGTTGGTGAACTCGGCTGAGCTCGGCTGAGCTCGGCTACTGGTACAGTGTACTACTCCAGCCGAGTTGGTCTCGCGAAATCTGGTGTTTCCTACACCACAACTGCCCCGGTCATGTTCCGAGCCGAGTTGGTGAGGGGCCTGACCATCACTCCTCGAGTCAAGTCCCATATCGGCCAAAACTCCAACGGTAGCGAACAAGCTCCTTCGCTATGTCGTCGCCCGGCCCTCCTGCTGCCTCTCCGGTACGTCCTTTTCTCTGGTTGCTCCATCCGCTTCGTCGCTAACTTTCTTCCGCAGCGGGCTTTCCAGGCTTCGGTCGCAGCGTCTTCACAGCCTTCACACACCTCAGCGCGAGATGAGGAGGAGTCCGCTGAGTTCGCCGACTCGGCGTCCTGGGCTCGCGGGGTCAGCGGTGGACAGGGGCACCCTGTCATCGACTTGACAACTTCCCGTGGGTTCGACCAGGAGTCTGAGTCGGCATCTCGCATTCCTCCTCGCCGCTCGCCGAGTCCGCATGGTGACACCACTTCGGGCACCGCCGACCCTCGTCGGTCGGACTCGGCTGAGCCGGTGAGTCTCGACTCTCTCGCCGCGCTGATCCACGCGCAAGCTGAGCAACGACGCACAGAGAACGCGGACTTGGCTGCCGGGTTCTTCTTCCCTTCCACCTTCCTTTGGCGTAATTCATGTAATATATGCAATTGACGCAGTAGCTTTCTTCGTCTCAACCCAGCCTGCTGTCTTCACTGAGTTGGCGGGTTCATCATCTTGGTGCAATAGCTTTAGTCCTCATCTGCAACTTGCACCATTTGCAGACGGTTTTCACGTTTCTTCTGCCGTAAGTAGTCGAACAACAGCCCACCACATGACAGGTTCGACAACGGCTCCCAGGTTGGCTCATCATAGCTGACCCACTTGACCTTGAACTTCCGCTGAGTTCTAGCTGTGCTCGTGGATAATGGCAACTCGTCGTCCAGGATGGCCTCGACTTCGTATTCATTCACTGCTTCGTCAGGCTCCCAGCTATCTTCCGGGAGGAGTTCTTCGTCAAAGTCGAGACGATCCGACTCGGCTAAATCGGCTACCAGCCGAGGTGTCGGCCGCTCGCCGAGTCCAGTGACCGCCCTCAGTCTCGATACGTGCACCACCGGGTAGAAGCGATATCCACTCTTGTCAGGGAGCTCCAGTTCGTAAGCGAATTCCTCTACCTTCTTCTTCACTCGGAACGGTCCGTGCCATCGGTGTGCCAGCTTCTTAGTCAACCCAGGTCGAACCCGTTCCATGAACAGCCACACTTGGTCGCCTTCCTTGAACAACGACCTCCGAGACTCGGCTACTTCGTCACTGTCTTCAGTCGACTCGGCTGCTTCCTCGGGTGAATTTGTTGTGGGGTCCGCTTCTCCTTCTTCGACCGGGACGGCTCTCTGTTCGACTCGGCTGAGCCCATCATTGTGTTCTTTAGCTCTCCGTTGCTTTTCTTTCAGCTGGAACTCGGCTGCCAGTTTCAAAGCCACCTCTCTCTGTCGGTTTGCTTCCCTGCGCCATTCGGCTGCCCCAGTCGAGTCAGCTGAGTTGCCCTGCCAGGCCTGACCGACTCGGTCATTGCCTTGAGCGTGGATCGAGCGTCCCATCCGTGTACCAGGTAAAATGGTGTCTCCCGCCGAGTCGAGTCTCTCGAGTTGTTGATGGCATGGACGAGCTTCTCGGCTACATCATCCTAGTCGGCTTGGAGAGGATCTTCCACATACACACGCACGGTTTGGATCATCGTCTTCACCGAGCGTTCTTGTTGACCGTTGGCTTGTGGCCGGTAGCTCAGCGTCGCTCTCGACTTAGACTGCATCATTTCCGAAAACTTTGGAACACCTCGCTCATGAACCGGGGGTCTCTGTCGTGGCGCACTAACGATGGAGCTCCGAACCTTCGGAACACATTTTCTTCGAAGGCCTTTGCCACTTCAAGTGCCCCAGTCTCACTCATCGCTTTAGCGATTACGAACCCGGTGAAGTGGTCTTGGAACAGCAGGAGTGCAGTGTTGCCCCGCCGAGTCTTCGGCAGTGGTATGACAAAATCCATCGACACCACGTGGAATGGTCGCTCCGAAACCACATTTCCGGGCGAGTAGCCCTTTAGGTGTGGTTTGCTCTTGCTGGTGCTGCAGTCCTCGCACGCTTGGACGTGTTTGACTACATCCGCATACAATCCAATCCAGTAGTAGTCAGCTCTGACCTTGTGGTAGGTTCGCACGATGCCTTGGTGACCTCCTTCGATGGAATTGTGGCAGTTCTGCAGGATCTCGTCTATCATAGTCGTCGGGACCACCAGTCGGAGGGATAAGCTTGGTTCGCCGAGTTCGCCAGGCCGTCTAGCCTTGTCTTGTCGGTATAATAGCCCGTCTTCACTGAGAACGAACTCGTCGGCGACCTTCCCAGCGTTGCGAGCTCGGCGATGCGTGAGTCGCGCATAGTCTCCTTCGAGGTAGGTCTTCAAATCGGCCCACCGTTGTTCTTCATCTTGCGCTTTGGCTATCCGCAGACGTCGCTCAGCTTGGACCACCACTGGGTCGATGTCCATGGCGTTGGGTTGTCGGGCTTCTCCAAGCTCAGCTAGCGACTCAGCTGAGTTCGCCGGCGGTGCTGTGCTACCGAACTCGGCTTCCCCCGTCACCTGCTGTCTAGCGGGCGGAGGTCGGCTATCACGTTCGAAGTCATCGCGTTCAGCTTCTTCATTCGGAGCTGAGTTCGGTGCTGGTTGCTCTGTTGCTTCGTCTTCGAAACGGACTCGGCGAACTTGGCTCCTTGTCACGACAGCAATCTCAACGCCTTCGAGTTGGGCTTCCGCCGAGTCCTTGTCTACGTACAGGATCTCAGCGATTCTGTTCAGGGTCTTCAGCTCGGCTTTCCGTCCCGCGTTAAGCACGACCTTTCCTGCCTTGGCCTCCAGTGCTTCGGTCGCGAGGAGTCAGCAGCCGAGTTGTAGAGGCGCACTACATGCAGGTAGCGAACTGAATTCAGCTTGCTGACCAATTCCTTGTGGCGTGCCAGCTCGACTTGCAATGCCTCCTTCTTACACGCGATCACCCCCATGGATTGCTGGATCGCAAGCCGAGAATCGCTCACGATGATTAGGTCCTTCACCCCACGCTCAATAGCTGAAGTCACCCCATTGTTCATTCCGGTGTACTCGGCTATATTCACCGTGGTCGATGAGAGGTGCGCGCTCGCAGCGATCTCAATGCTCCAGTCTGGTAATCGCCACAGGATCCATGAGCAACTCCCAAACCCACCGTGTTTAGCGGTCTTGGCTGATCCGTCAAACGAAAGGACGTGCCCGTGAAATCTCGAGGTACGTGTGCATACAGCAATTCTGGATCCATACGGACCACAGCCGAGTTCTTGGACGGCGGGGCGACATGCGTTAGTAGCTCATCCAATCCCACGGCCGGCGTGATAGACGCTTGGAGCAGCTGGGCGAAATCCGTATCCCGTTCGCGGACCCGTTTGACCTTGAGGTGGAAGGGCGACAGGAGCACCGCAAAACTAACTGCCCTGCCGTAGAGCGACTTCGACTGGAACACCCATTCGAGAGTCGAGTAGCGGGTGTAGACGTGGATGGTTTTCCCGGCTAGTAGCGTATGGCATACCTTGATGAGCTGCAGCAACGCGAGTACTTCCTTCTCGGCGGGGTGGTAGCCGAGTTCATTATCCTTGAGGACTCGGCCACAGAACCGCACCGGGTGGAGCTTTCCTTCGTGGAGCTGCATCAGCGTGCTACTCAGCGCCCACTCATTGGCGAATAGCATGACGTGGACGTCTTCAGCCGAGTTGAAATGACGAAGTATGGGCGCGTCGACCACCTTCTGCTTCAACTCGGCGAACGCAGCTTTAGCCGCTGTCAGGTCACCGCCGGGTCCAAAATCTGCATCCTTTAGTTGATAGAGGACTGCACCGTACACCGCCAGGTTCTGGATGAACCGGCCATAGTAATTCAGCGCTCCCAAGAATGCCTGCATCCCCTTCTTCGTCGTCGGGAACGGCAGCCCGGCTATCGCTAGCATCTTCTTCTGGTCGGCTTGGATTCCAGCCGAGTTCACCCCATGGGATAGGAAGTCGACTTTAGGCTGAACGAAGATGCTTTTCGGGAAAGCTGACGCTAATGCGGCACTCAGTGAAGCGTTGCAGCAGTCGGTCGAGCGTCCCTAGGCAATCGTCGAACGTCCGCCCTCCGAAGCATATATCATCCACGAACGATCGACGATCGAAAACCGGTGCCAGGCGCGATTCATCCGGCTCACCTGTCTTGAACATGTCGGCCTCTGGGCTGTTAATGAAATCTTCCAACGGATCAAACTCGGCTTGAGCTCGGCGGTCGGCTTCAAACTTGGTCTGGCCGCTGGCCTCGAAGTCGAAGTCGGCTGCGAGTCGTTTCCGCTGAGCTTCAGATGCAGCTTCCGCACGCTGGATGCGTGTTGCAAACTCCTTCCAGCCACCCTTGGGTTGCACATACCCCACAGGGCGTTATCTATGAGGCGCTGGTAGATCATCGGGGCATTCTTCAATCCGAAGGGCATTCGTAGCCATTCGAAATGGCCAAGCGCGCAGACAAAAGCTGAGATCCAACGAGCACGCCGGGTCATCATGACTGCCCAGAAACCGCTGGCTGCATCCAAGGAGCAGAACCATAAGTAGGCTTCCAACTCAGTGAGGAGGTCATCCACCAACGGCATTGCGTACTCCATAAGCAACGTAATCGCGTTCACCAGCTTGTAGTCGATGCATAGCCGAATGTCGACTCCATTCTTCTTAAGGACAATCACGATGGGTGACGCCCAGGGGCTGTTCGAGAAGGCGATCAGTCGAGCTCGTAGCAGCGCCTTGAGCAGCTCGTACAGCTTGCCGAGATGTTTCAACGGAACTCGGCGAGCTCGCTGGCGGATTGGCGGGTGCCCTTGCACGTCGATATCGCACACTACGCCGTAAGCTGGTGGAGGTAGGGCATTACCGCTGGAGATCATGATCTTTTCGTGGCTTTTCAATACCTCCACCAGCCGAGTAGACTGCGGCCGAGTGTGCGCCGAGCTCTGCACATTGGCTGCTTCGTAGTCGAGTTGCGTTGACACCGCTTCAGTCAAGTCGGGCAGGAATGCCAACTCGCGAGCATAATCGTCGAGCTCCAAGTTCGTAGCTGGATGTTCGAACTCGGCTGAGTCTTCAGCCGAGTCGCCTTTGGTCCTCTGCCCCTTCCTCGTACTTGGCCGCCAGAAGGTAACGTAGGCGCAAGTCTTCAATCGGGTCCGACGACATGGGTTCATCACTAACATCGATTTCCTCCTCAGGCTTCCGGACTCGGCGGCTCGGGTCCAGGATCATCGATGATTGTCCAGTCAACCAGCTCGCTGGATTGCTCGTACGCACCCTCATCTGCTGTGCAGGCGCTTTGGCTGGGCTCGTCCTGAGCGGTCGTTAGCGGGATCTCTGCTCGGCTGGACAGGTCGCTGCCCCAGTCAGGCGTAGGCTCTTCGCTCGGAGTTGCTTCTTCAGGAACTAGGGTAGCGGTAGCCGTGGTCGCCGGCTCTACCAAGGCCAAGGGTGGACCTTCGGCTTCGTCCGCCTCAGTTTGCTCCTCCGACTCGGCTAACTTCTCCCATCGCTGGGCGCAAGTCAGCGTCGAATCCCGCTTCTCGGTAGGCGGCCATGTGGCCACCCCCTTCGGCTCTGGGTAGCTTCTACGGTCCACAGCGGGCGGCTGTCGAGCCAGCCACTCAGCGTACAGCTGTTGTTCCTTTTGCAACAGATCCTTGTCCATAGCCGCTTCGTAGGCCATGACTTGCCAATCTTTGTACTTCGCCGAATGCAGCCGGACATAACCATCTGGCGGCAACACTCCAAGCGGTGCCCAGGCAACCACAGGGAAATGCGCTGGGCACCAAGTCCAAGTCGGCTTCAGGTTAGTCAGTCGGACTCGGACCACTCGGTTCCGCCGATCCAGCACTACGGTCGGTACCCAGTCTTTAGTCCGGCGTACCCAGAAGTCGTGTGTTTCCTCGCTCGGTGGATTCCTCATCAGCCGGAACTCGGTGGGAACTCGGCTTTCGAGGTTCACCGGTTCAGTTGGGCCATCCGTGATATAGAGGCCCCTTTCGGTTCATCCGCCGAGTTCTGGGACTTCACCAGAGGTAGGACAACCTCATCGGGTAGCTTCGCCACCGAGTTGTACAGGTCCAGACGGATCCCCGCCGGGATCATAAAGTCTGTACCGAGGATCAACTCGACTCCCGCGTGGTGATCGAGGATCCATACTTCAAACTCGTACGTGACCTCCCAGCCGAGTGTCACCTTCACCATCGTTCGCGACATCGTCGCCACCTTGCCCTTTCCAATACCTTGAACGTCAATTTGTTGGTCCTGTCGCGTAAACCGCTTCAACCGCAGTCTCCTCGCGAATCCTTCGCTGACTGCCGACACATTTGCGCCGGTGTCAAGCAGTATCTTCGTACGCTGGTCGTTCACTGCTCCCATAACGAGAGCCCTCATCCGAACTCGGCGGTCAAACTTTTGCGACGACCACCAGCCGAGTCGCTCTCAGGGAGTAGCTTCATAACTCTAGTGGCTGTGGTCGCTTCCGTCGATCGCCGAGTCGCAACTGCACTGCACAATCTCGCTTGGCTTTCCTCTCCACGCTCGCCGAGCTCACAATCAAATCCGTCGTTTTCACACTCCAATACCTCGTCCTCTCCCCGTCCCTCGGGCCTTCCTGCCTCACCCACAAAGGCGAACACAAAGTTCGCCTCTACTGCCGGCTCGGCTGACTGTGGCAGCCCGGTATCGTCCAACCCAGTCAGTGTTGGCGGGCCGCCGAGTTTAAATCGCTCGGCGTGTAGAGGTCCTGGAGGTCTTCAGGTAATTTGGACTTGTCAACATTGGACTTGACAAATGCAGCGAGTTTCTCGTAGCGCTGGAACAGCTCGCACTGACCGACATCGTGCAGTTGCTTGCAGAACTTGCAGCGACGGCGGCAATAATGGACGGAGTGGTTAGCTCCACCGCAGGCAGCACAAGGGCCGTACGATGGGCGCTCACGGGAGTCACTGCGCCGACCAGTTTGGTCACGTCGGTCGTATCCCCGGCTGGTGCGGTCCGCCGAGCTCGGCTGGCTCCTTCGGTGATCACCCCTTGGTGTTCCAGCTGTGTTCCCTCGGTCCCCCGATCGACGATCGCGGTCGCTCGTGAACCCGGCGTCGATGTAATCGTCTTCCGCGTCCACAGCCGAGTCGGGGTAACTCAGCTGGCTACCATCGCTCCAGTCGCTGTCGGAGTCGTAGAGGTTGGACCGCGGACTGGATTGGCGCTTCACGGCCAGCTCGTACGGGTCATCTTCCAACAGTGCTGCTGCCAGTCGGCGGTCTCGTCCTTCATCGCGCCGACTCCGTCGGTCATCTCGGCGGTCATCCCTGCGGCGTTCTCGGCGGTCGTCTCTGCGGTCATCTCGGCGTGATTCACTCCGCCGAGCTTCCGAGTGTCTTGGCGAATCAGTGCGCTTGGCATCTCGACTGCGGCTCCCGACGAGACGGTCGCGTTGTCTCTTGCGGCGTTCCCCAGAATCTTCTGGTTGATAATCTTCTCGACCTTCTTGATGTCGGTGAGCTGTTGCGGATAGAGTAGATCCATAACATCATCATCCCCGCAGTGAAGCAGGAAGTGCTCCACGTGGTCGGCAGCGTCTGCTCCCCCGGCTTCGTACTGGATTTTCGCCGACTTCGCATATCCGTTGAGGCGAATGAGGAAGTCGCACACCAGCTCGTTATCCTTACGCTGAGCCGAGTAATAGCGGGCTCGTGCCGACTGGTCAAACTGCGAGCAGTAGTAGTCGGCGAACGCCTCACTCAGCAGACTCCACTTCCGCTGCGTCTTCTTCGGGAGCTGGCGATACCAGCTCTTCGCTCCTCGCTCCAGCTTCAGAGAGAACGGCTCGTACCAGAGATCTTGCGCCAGCCGAGTTCCTTTCATCTCGTAGATGAATCTTTTCAACCACTGGAGAGAGTCGTCCGGTCGGTAGCGTTTACCTTCGAACATTGGGATCTTGTCGAGGGACGCATGAGTGCGGACTTCCAAGTACTGCGTCCGATCGCTTTCGGTGTCATCGAAGCTGAGATGCTTGATGACGTCCTTCACTGACTCGTCAGCCGAGTTCCGATAGTCGCGGCCATCGTCACTGTCACTGAGCTCGGCTGCATCTGCCGCATCAAACAACTCAGCGTAGCGTCCACTCAGCTGCTTGCCACGCGTTGGTGTCTTCATGTGCGAGTCTTCGAAGTAGGGTGTACCCTCAGTTGCTCGGAACACCTCAGCTCGTTTGCGGTCGGGCGTCTTCGGCAGCGGGATTCTGCTGGGGTCCTCGACGGTTCTCGGAGTGTCGGCCACCCGCTTGGCAATCGTCTGCCGAGTGCCGACCGCTCCCTCTCGAGGCCAAAGGCCAGTCTCAATCGACGCTTCCACTTGACAAGTTCACGCGAAGCTCGGCTGGGGTCCCAATCGCCGAGTAGCAGACTGTTAGGTCGGCTCGTGCAGCGGAACCCCATCGCCTTGAGCAGCAACACCGTGTCTTCAACCAGCTGGTTGATGTCCGTGCTGTTCACCGGCAGTGTCAGCTCAGGTCCCAGGACCGGCCATCTCGCTTGAGTCATCGCCACTGGAGCAAACATCATCATCCACTCGCTTTGAGCTCTCATCTCCTCGCCGAGCTTGCCCAAGACCTTGTTGGCACTCGGCGTATCCACATTCCTCGTCGCTCGCGGAATAAGGGGCGGACGTTCCCCTTGCGCGGCGGCTTGATCTTCATCGTCCGTATCATTGCCGAGATCGGCGGTCAGATTGCGCACAACTGGGCGTGGGGTACCCATGCGCCCGACTTGTAGCGACAATTCGTCGACTTCGCCGAGTAGCTCAGCTTTCTCCTCAAACTCATCTTCCACATCTTCATCACTTCCTTGGTCTTGGGCATCCTCCTCGTCGAACTGGACGCTGCGAGTCTCGTCCACCGTCGCGTCCGTGATCATCGCATCCGCCAAGCCCGCCGAGTTGGCTTGTCCAGCCGAGTTGCTTCCAGCCGTCGCTGGACTCCGGCGTGACGATTCCCTTGACCATCTTCACTTCTCTTCTCTTCTTCTCAAACCTTGGTTAGCTGGTACCTACGAAACACAAGCACACCCCTGTTCCCGGGTCGCGGCACCAGTTGTGGTATAGCAGTACACACAAAATCGTCAGTTGTGGTAACTTGGCTACAAACACAACAATAGCCGAGCTGGTCGGCTTTGTCGGCCTGCGCCGGGTTGCCCCCGAGCGGTTCGGCCCAACCGGGACAGCGGGTGTCTCGCCTCTCGTCGAGACCTGCCAACCAAGATCACCTCCCGGAGAACCGCCAAGTTCGACGGTCTCCGTTCACACAACCCTGTGCCCTCCACCAAAGGATGGACGACAGCGCTCGGAGCGCTTTTACAGGTCGCCGAGAGCAAAGGCTTCTCGACTCAGCAATAAGTGCCCGGGACGTACGGGAACACCGGCTCGCAGCGGTGGCGAGACTTTTCCTTCGCGCTTGGCGAGACACGCGCCCAACCCGGGCCGACCTTTATCTCTTGGCGCTGCCAGCCGAGTACCCTACAAGCTTATGCCTCTCGGGTACCGGCAGCAGACATAATCCGGCCCCGCGCAGGGACTTACCGGAACGTATGCACGTGTGTTAGGCCTAGAAAATTCTGCTCTGTTGTCTGTTATCTTTGTCGGGCGCCCTGAAGGGGCGTCTCCACTACTCCTAAGCTCCTATACAAATACCAAATGAAAGTGGGCGGTTTTGGATCTCAGCCGACCCTTCGCTGAGCTCGGCGATGCTTGGGCTCGGCTGGTCCGGATAAGCCGTCCGGATAATCCTTGAACTCGGCTGAGCCGGATAACTCGTCCGGATAGGTTGGTGAACTCGGCTGAGCTCGGCTACTGGTACAGTGTACCACTCCAGCCGAGTTGGTCTCGCGAAATCTGGTGTTTCCTACACCACATGCCTGCCGTTCTTCCACCCGACCGCGGTGTCCGGCACGAGATTGACCTCGTGCCCGGTGCGAAGTACTGCGTGCCGCGGCAGTGACCGCTTCCTCGCGACCAAGTCGAAGCCATTGACGCCTTCTTCGAGAGTCGCCGACAAGCCGGCCACGTTCGCGAGAGTCTCTCGCCACACTCCAGTCCGAGGTTCTGCGTGAAGACAGCAACCGGCGGCTGGAGAATCGTTCACGCCTTCAACAAGCTCAACGAGGCCACCATGCCAGCGCAAACGCCGATCCCGCGAAAGGACATGGTGCTGGACATCATGTCTGGCAGCACGAAGTACAGTGCCATCGATCTGATGGATGGGTTCTATCAGATCTTGATGCGCGAAGACGATGTAACGCTGACAGCGGTCAGTACGCCCAGCGGGATGTTGTGGGAATGGCTCGTGATGCCGCAGGGGCTCAAAAACGCCCCCGCCAAGTTCAACCGGATGGTGTCCAACTTGCTTCGGCCATACCGAGACTTCGCGCCCAGCTACTTCGACGACATCTTCATTCACAGTCGTGCCGAGGACGGCATGACGGACGTTCAGGGTCCACCTACAACACCTGCGCAAGGTGTTCGAGGTAATGAAGGAGAACAAGCTGTATGCCAACTTGAAGAAGTGCATCTTCTGCGCTCCCGAGATCCCGGTGCTCGGGAGCTACGTCAGCAAGGATGGTGTCCGCGCCGACCCCGAGAAGATCAAGGCCATCTGCGCGTGGCCGACGCCGCAGGACCAGAAGCAGCTCCGGCAGTGGCTGGGACTCGCGACGTATCTTCACCATTACTCGAAGAACTTCGCTTCGACGATCCGTCCGCTGTCTCAACTACTCAAGGCTGACACCACGTGGTCGTGGCGTCCCGAGCACCAAGCTGCCTTCGACGCGGTGAAGTCGAGCTTGTCCACCGCGCCCGTACTCATGCTTCCAGACCACTCGAAGCCCTTCCATGTCGTGTGCGACGCGAGCGACTTCGCGATCGGCTGCGCCTTGATGCAGTTCGATGAAGATGGCCGCGAGCGGGTCATCAGCTACCAGGCGCGCCAGCTGAAGCCGGCGGAACGGAATTACCCGGTCCATGACAAGGAGCTGCTGGCCATGTGCAGCGGGGCTGCCGTAGCTTTAGCGTCAGAGGAAGACGTAACAGACTCACAGAGTCGCGGCTAAACATAGCCCGTTCTAATACCAGAACGCACGAGTCCGTACTCCCTACGGACTCCAAGAGTCAACCCTTAATTCTTAGCTGTGAATCTTCAAACTGAATGTATTTCTCTTTATCGCGGCAGAGCCGCCTTCGGTGTAAATGTATTTGGTTCACTATCTAGCATAGTGAACCCTAATCATATGCATAATCTGTGGCTCTGAAGCCATGTACTGATTATCCTACTGAAATAGGTTAGAGAGTGTGCACCACACAAGCCTGTGTGTGCCACACTTCGTAACCCTTCGGGTAACATTCGTGTAACCCCGTTACACCCTCCCCCACCAAACCGTGGACACGGGTGTTCACGCTTAACGGTCAACGACCGGGTCTTGTTCCGTCAAGCCTCCTTCTCAAACGAGTCAATCCACATCGTGTGGACGTCTCTGAGAACTTCTCGGCGCAACGCGCCCTTACATGACTTCAAGTCATAACGCCTTTTGGTCTTTCGACCGCAGAAACTCTCTCGTAAGGTCCGCCTCGGAGCCTCGCTCCTCTCGCGCTTCGGCACCTCGTGCCTGCGAACTCCCAAGCCCCCGGCGCAGGTGCGCACACCGACCGCGCCTCCCAGGCTCTCGGTCTCTCAGTACTTCGCGGCGCAACGCCTCAAGCAACGCTCGCGGCGAGCACGCCCCAGCTCCCCTCGAGCACTAGCCCATCCGACCATGGACCTCAAAGATCTCTTCGGAGATGAGGAGGAGGGCGAGGTGGACTACAGCGAGTCCGATGTCGGCTCTCCGAGCCATGAGGGTGAAGCAGCGTCCCCACGACGCTCCCCGAACCGCCGCGACGCTTCGCCCACGTCGCCGGCACAACGCGGAGGTGGCACGTCGGCCACAGTTGGCTCGTCGAGCTCCCGCGACCCAGAGCGCCGCGCGCGAACGTCTCCTGCGCGCTCGTCGAGCCATCTCTCTACTGAGCGCACTGCGCCGTCGAGGGAGGAGCCGCGGCCACCGCTGCGCACTCCAAATCCGCCCTGAACGCTCTTCCGTGCTCCGCGAGCTGCGCGAGCTCACTGAGTCACGGTACTCTCCGCCTCGTGCGGGGGAAGTGCCCTTGGGCCCCGTCATCTCCAACCCGTTGGACGAGGCTCAATCCGAGCAGGTTGCGGCGCAGCTGGCCTCCATGCGCTCCCAGCGCCCCGAGTTGCGGCCCCTGCTGAACCCCAGCACCGCCGAGTACGGCTTTCGGCCTCGTGACCCCGCAGAGGCATGTCGTCAGGCGTTCCAACCGACGCTGGCTCAGCACGTCATTGGGCCTGCGGTCCGTACTCCGGAGGAGATCGCTCTTCGAACGTCTCTACGAGATCGACTCTTGACTCCACAGTCTACTACTGTCTCCGAGTACCGTGAGCGGTTGCGCCTGCAAGTCAAGGGTTTGTCCGTGCCCACAATACGGACGTACCCTGTGGTGCTCAGCCCGGGCGAAAGCCTGACCGAACACGAGGCTCAGTTCGAGAACTGGGCTGAGAAGAAGAAGAAGCTTAGCTCCTTGGATGCTCTTCGAGCTAGCTTCAGCGAAGTGGATGTTCGTATCGAACGCAAACTCCGCTTCGACTTTGCGAAGGTCCGAGCCAAACGTAGCCTCTCGGCCAACCCTCAGCCGCAGACTCACTCTGGCGCGACGCGCTTCGCTCCTTTGAGCCCTCCAGTCGCTCCGGCCCGTGAGGTCGTGAGCGCTGTGGCTCAGGGCCAACCCCGGAGCAATGTGGCTGACCCAGCAGCTCCCCAGCCTATTGCCGGGAAGCGCGGGACGGCCGGCATGCCGGCCTCGAGCCCACGGGGCGCTGGTGATCAAGCCGATCAAAAGCGTCCACGACGTCTGGGCAGTCTTGGCGAAGGGGCACCTCAAACTCCCATGAGTTCTCTGAGTGTGGGTACCCTTGCCACTTCACCAGATACTGGTTTTGACCCCGGCACCGCCGCTTCGCCAGCAGGCGCTCCACATGGTAGTGAAGGTTCCCTTGCTCATCGAGCAGCGCCGGTGGAGGACGCACCAAGCCGCCTCGCGACGTTTGATGAGTTGTTCGAGGTTCAGCAACAGACGACTCGTCTTCGGGACCATGTCCAGGATGTCGATGCGCGTCTCGCGCGTACTGCCACGGAGCTCGACGAGCTTGCTCGGGACTTGAGCTGGGTTCAAGTGCCTCGCGAGGTCTGGGACCGGCTCCGACACTTGGAGAGCTGGGTGCAGTATTATGGTGATCGCGACGATCGTCGTAGCCAGGAGCTCTCCGAGCTTCGACGTCAGCAGGCTGCATTGCAGGGTCAGATTGACCTTCTGGCCCGCATGCAGGGCCCGCCCGCTGCGCCTCCTGCGCCGGTGGCCACTGTGCCTGCGGCACCTCCGACTCCGACTCTGCCCTCAGGGCTCGCGGCACCGCCGATGCCGAGCCTTCCGCCTGTGCCTGCAGCGCCTGCGATGATGGTCGCGTCTGTGACACCTGCGACTGCGTCCTCGACGCTCGCGACCTCCGCGCCTGCGACCTCGTCGCCCTCGGTGCCTCCATCTGCACCTGCGTCGGGTCATGGTACGGCTTGAGCAAGCCCACGTAGAAGACGGGTGCGTCCGCATCTTCTTCGGAAGATGCGGACGCACCTTGAAAGGTCCGATGAAGCGCGGGCGCAACTTCGTCTTGAAGACAGCGGGCACTGCATGTGTAGGTAGGTTCTTAGCATTTAGCAATACCAGGTCCCCGACCTCATAACTGTCAACATTGCCTCTGCCTTTAGCATCCGCATGTTCCTTTTGCTTGTCTTGGCTCTCAGCCATTGCGTCACGCACGTGTCGTAAGACACTCAAGCGCGTCGACAAGAAAGTGTCAACCTGTTTACGAACAGTAGCCGGGCTGACATCAGCTAGCCGATCAGCTAACTCGGCTTCCTCTCCCCCACCAAGCCCGAAACCACCACGTGGCGGCGTCAGCTGGACGCGGGGATGGGACAAGCTGTTCACGTAGAACGGCGTGTAGCCGGTCGAGGCATGCACGGCGTTATTCAACGCAAACTCAACGAGTGGCAGCATAGCGCTCCAACGCTTCGGCGTCTCAGCGCAAATGCTGCGGAGCACGTCCTCGACGACGCGATTCACTCGCTCCGTCTGACCATCGGTCTGCGGGTGATCCGCCGTGGACATGTCCAGCTTGGTGCCAAGCACCGCAAAGACCGCGCTCCAGAAGTTGCCCGTGAAGCGGGGGTCTCGGTCCGAGACAATCGACTCAGGGAGTCCGTGTTGTCGGAACACTCGGTCCAAGAACAGCGTTGCTGTACCCTTACCATCGATGGTATCCGGCACAGCCGCAATGTGAGCCATCTTGCTCACTCGGTCTACAAAGACCACGACTCCAGTGTTGCCCGCCGCATCCGCCGGGCGGGCCAAACACAAAGTCCATACTCATGGATTGCCAACAGCCCGAAGGGACAGGCAAGCTTGCCAACGGGGCTGCAGCATGGGGTGACGACTTCACTCGCTGACACGTCTCGCACGTGCGCACATAAGTGCTCGTCCACTTGTATATCTTCGGCCACCAGTAGTGGGTGCTCACCGAGCTGTAGGTCTTCTCACGGCCAAGATGGCCAGCCAGCGGCGTGTCGTGGGCCTCATAGAGGATACGATACTTCAGGTCCTCATCATGAGGAATGACCACGCGTGGCGTGTCCTCGGAGCCAGTGCTGTAGAACAGCAGGCCACCATCGAGGGTGTAGCGATGCAAACGCGCGCGCACTCGCGCCGACAATCCAATGCCCGAGTCTTGAAACTCCTTGCTCCCGAGAGCCTTCAGCAACGCGACACAAGTGTCATCCTTGGCATAAGCCGTTCGGATCAGATCCGGTAATGACGAAGTCACGGTCGTTACATGAGCCAGCTCATAATCCGGCCTGCGCGACAGCGCGTCCGCGAGGACATTCTGCCTGCCAGGCTTGTACTTCACCTCGAAGTTGTACTCCGCGAAGAAGGACAGCCAACGGGCCATCCTTTGCGAGAGATGAGGTGACTGAGTCGCAGTGCGTAACGACGCGTGATCCGTGTAAACCACGAACGGCTGAGAGCCCAACAGGTGAACCCTGAACTTGACGAGCGCATACTTCATCGCAAGTAGCTCTTTGTCATGGACAGGATAGTTCTTCTCCGCAGCCTTCAGCTGACGAGATTCGAACGCCACCACGCGCTCGCGCCCTCGGCGTCTGCTTGTAGCAGGGCACAGCCGATGGCAAAGTCCGAGGCGTCACAGACGACACTAAACGGACGAGCGGGGTCTGGCAAAGCCAGAATAGGCGCATGAAGGAGACTATCCTTAATTGCCGCAAACGCATCTTGATGCTCGGTGTTCCAACACCACTCCGCGTCCTTCTTCAGGAGATTGGAGAGTGGCCGAGCCATCTCAGCGTAGTTCTCGCTGTACTTGTGCAAGTAATTGGCCAAGCCAAGCCACTTGCGAAGGTCCTTCTGGTTCTGGGGAACCGGCCAGTCAACAATGGCCTTGACCTTGACCGGGTCGGCCCTCAGGCCACGCTTCCCGATGAAGCACCCTAAGAAGGGAATCTCTTCTGCTCCGAAGATGCATTTGTCAATGTTGGCATACTACTTGTTTTGACGCATGCACTCGAGCACAGCACGCAGGTGCTCGACATGGTTCTCCATATCAGTCTTCCCGTGCTCCGCACGACTGTGCACAAAGATGTCATCGAAGTACGTCTGCGCGTACGCCCGATGGGGCCGGAAGAGCTGCGTCACAAGACGATTGAACGTCGCTGGCGCGTTAGAAAGCCCTTGGGGCATCACCAACCACTCCCAGAGCATGCCGCTCGGAGTACTCACCGCAGTGAGAGGAATGTCGCTCGTCCTCATGAGCAATTGGTAGTAGCCATCGACCAAGTCGAGCGCACTGTACATCGTACATCCTGCCATGTTGTTCTGAAGAACGTCCTTTCGAGGAATCGGCGTCTGCGCCGGAATGGTGGCGGCATTCAGCTTGTTGAAAGCATGCACAATACGCCACTTGCCATTCGGCTTTCTGACGCAGAACGTCGGCGTGGAGTGAGGAGACTTACTCTCACGCACCATGCCCGCTTCGTGTTTCGCACGGAAGAATGCGTCAATGACGTCACGCTGCTCCTTCGGCAAAGGCCACTGCCTCGTCACGCAGTACTTCGTTCCAGGAACGAGATCAATCTCATGTCGAACACCTCGATCCGGAGGTAGCCCCGAGGGCGGTTCCTTCGAGACCACGTCTTGATAATCCTTCACCGGGTCCGACGGATCCTTCAGGATCGCCGATCCGCTTCGCGCATTCAGCGCCTTCTTAGTGTCCTCCAGGACAGCTTCATCCAGAAGCGAGGACGAGTTCAACTCTTCTTCAGGTCGTATGACCACCACCTCCGCCAAGTCTCCAGCCTTCAAGGCTTCGCCCAACTCGGCCAAGGACATCTCGTCCAGAGCAGATAGTGAGGGCAAGTCGTTGAGACTGATGTCTCCGTCGACGTCGCCCGTCACTCCATTCACGAGTGTGTAGAGCTGCTCGCTCTTGTGTGGAGCCTCACCGCTCGACACACCCTTCTCGACTCGTGAGACCGCAGACGCCTTGCGTCGCGCCGCCAGCGCTTTGCGGCGCTGCCGCCTCTTCATGGACACTGTCCGCCCAGAAGAGCTCCGTGATTTCGCGTGCTTCTTGACGCCAGGTGTCACCACCTCATTCAGCTCCAGAGGAGCAACAGTGTCTTGATCGACACTCAGCGAAGGGCCGCACGACCCGCAGCCTCCACTCAGTGGATTACGTGCCACTCCACGATCTTCATCCGGGCAGAGCCCCTCGTCCTTCGGCATCGTGCCGACCGCGCCGTCGCTGGCACGCAGCAGGGCGTCGCCCTCAGACGCACACCCGCTCAGCGGAATTAGTGCCGCTCCACATCCTTGATCCGGGCAACGCCCACCTTCACTCGACTTCTCGTCGACCGCGCCTTCACTGGCACGCAGCAGGGCGTCGCCCTCAGACGCACACCCGCTCAGCGGAATTAGTGCCGCTCCACATCCTTCATCAGCCGGGCCTCGCCCATGGCTCCTCGGCTCCATGCCGACCTTGTCCTCACTTGGGTACAGCGGGGCGTTGCCCTCAGGCGCACACCCGCTCAGCGGAATTCGTGCCGCTCCACCTGCCATCCACGAGCCACGCTCGGAACGCTCGTTCTCGACACACGCAGTGTCCACCAACTCGGAAACTCCGATGTCTAGCACATTGACCGACTCGGTCCAGTGCTCGCGCCAGAAGCGCTTCTGCTTCCTAGCAGAGGTGGGTTCATGACTCGCCAATGCTCCGCCAGGAGAGAAGTGCGTAGCACCAAGGGTCTTCGACCTCCAATCTATCCAAGGCTCATGGCGTTCCAGCCACGCCATACCAAGGATGAGATCATATCTCGAATCGAGGTCTAAGACCAGACAGCGTTCCACGCTATCAAAATCTAAAACTTCACGCCCAAGTCCACAGGGACTTTAGGCACCGTGACACGAGTGCCCGTCGCGAGACGAACAGTGACGATGTCACTCCCACGCGCTACCAGCGCCTCAGCATAAAGCTGACTTCCGTCCATCGTGGAACGCCGGGCGTAATTACCCGACGCTCCCGAATCGATCAAAATCGTCCATGGCTTTGTGAAGCCCTTCACCCAAGCCTGGACAACTAGCAAGCCCGGCTTGCACACACGTTCCGTGTTACAGAGTACAGCTCTCTTCGGGGCTAAGTCCTGTCGACCTCCACCTCGCCGAGGTTCAATAGAACTTAGTTCCTCCCCAGTAGGCCGCCCCGCGCCTACTGGGTTTTCTCTCGTTTCCCGAGACGAACCAGAGCCCTGGCTCGAACCCGAAGAGCGGCTGGACGAAGCCTGGCGCTGTAAGCGCAGCGGACATCCGGCGCGCAAGTGACGCGTGTCACCGCAGATAAAACATCGGCGGATGCCGCGCCGCTGCTCAGCAGCCCGAAGCTCGGCTTCTTCGTCTTCAGCATAGCTGAGGTCCATAGGCTCCGGACCGTTCGACGAACTGGTGTGAGGAGCGTTCCACCCAAGTCGTGACGACTTAAAGTTGTGCTCCGCGTTCAACGCGATGCTCACAGCCTCTTCAAAAGAGCTTGGGTGAGTGCGGAAGACTTCCGTCCTGGCCACGCCAGTGCGAAGTCCTTCCATAAACACCGTGACGATGACTACCTCAGCCAGAGGCTCGGCAGACATGCCCGCAATGAGAGTTCTCAACTCCTGGACATAGTCCACCAAATCCTTCTTGCCTTGCCGGGTAGCCAGGAAGCGTGAGCGCACGCGATACGCCTCGTTAGGCGGAGCGAACACTCGGGACAGTTGCTGCTTCAGCTGGTCCCACGTCGGGAAGGCCGTGTCGACCGACGTCCCTGACGTTAGTGCCCACTCTCTCGCTCGCCCACCAAGCTTCGAGATAGCTAGCGCCACGCGCTGCGACTCCGTCCGGAGTAGAGCTGAGCTCATAGCCATCTCGACTTCACGGGTCCAAAGCATTAAGCTTTCCCCTTCCTTGCCTTCGAAGGTCTTCACGCTCAACATGAGCGGCTTGGGTCTTGTTCCCGCGTCTGATGACGTAGCGGGCGCTTGCGGCGCCACGGCCGTCGCCATCCTCTGCTGGAGGTGCTCCAACAGAGCATTCTCGTAGCTGGAGAACGCCTCGAGGCGCGCATTAACCGCGTCGGGGCCTTGTTGCGCCAGTTGCGTCACGCCAGCAAGGACATAAGCTTTTTAAGCGCATCCTGCTGGTTCGGGGGCAAGTGAGCGAACTGCTCCATTCTCCACAGAGGGTCAGTCTATCCAGACTCAGGTGTCGGATTGACTACTAGTGCTACCAAGTGCAGCGGGGCTGCCGTAGCTTTAGCGTCAGAGGAAGACGTAACAGACTCACAGAGTCGCGGCTAAAGATAGCCCGTTCTAATACCAGAACGCACGAGTCCGTACTCCCTACGGACTCCAAGAGTCAACCCTTAACTCTTAGCTGTGAATCTTCAAACTGAATGTATTTCTCTTTATCGCGGCAGAGCCGCCTTCGGTGTAAATGTATTTGGTTCACTATCTAGCATAGTGAACCCTAATCATATGCATAATCTGTGGCTCTGAAGCCATGTACTGATTATCCTACTGAAATAGGTTAGCGAGTGTGCACCACACAAGCCTGTGTGTGCCACACTTCGTAACCCTTCGGGTAACATTCGTGTAACCCCGTTACACCATGCGCTACGCCCTCATCAAGTTTCGTGTGTACCTCCTCGGTGAGCGGACCTTCGCGATCTACACCGATCACGCGTCGCTGAGAACAGCGACGAAGAGCTCCCCACCTGTCCCAGCGCATGGCGCGCTGGTTGTCCCTGTTCTCCGAGTACAACTTCGTCGTGCACTACAAGCCGGGCAAGACCAACATCCTTGCCGACGCATTATCGCGTCGGCCTGACTACGTGCAGTCAGGTCGCCACGCAGTTGGCGACGAGCACGATGACGAGTGCGCCGTTTGCACTGCCGAAGACGTCGCTGCTGTTGAGGTTGCAGCGACCAGTCCACTCCGCGACTTGATCGTGGACGCGTACAAGGAGGACGCGTCCTGCTTGGAGCTGATCCAGTTCCTGCGAGACCCTGGTGCCGTGGCGAAGCGCAAGCTGTCCCCACGTAGGCGCTCCCGCGTCGACCGCTACGCGCTAGACGGCGAGCTGCTCACGTACCGCGTCGACCGTGAAGACCCTCCGCGCATCGTCGTTCCTCTGGACGACGATCTCCGAGCTCGGCTGATCCACGAGTTCCATGACACGCCGAGCGGCGGCACCTCGGACGCGAGAAGACGTTCGCGTCGCTGTCAAGAGACTTCTACTGGCCGCATATGTACAAGTGGGTCCGGAAATGGGTACGCTCCTGCGAAGCGTGCCAACGCGTGAAGCCGAATCCGACCAAGCAGGCTCCGCTCCGACCTCTCCCAGTCGCCACGGACGCATGGGCGTCTGTCAGCATGGACTTCGTCTTCGGACTGCCGCGAGACACTCAAGGGTGAACAGGTGTGCTTGTCTTCGTCGATCGGTTCAGCAAGATGCTCCATCTTGCTCCTGTTGCTGCCAGCATCACGGCGAAGCAAACTGCCGCGATCTTCGTCGACGTGTTGTACCGCCACCAAGGTCTTCCGTCCTCCATCGTTTCGGATCGCGACCCGCGCATCACGTCAGCTTTCTGGCGAGAGCTTTTCCGGTTGTTGGGGACGCGGCTGAGCATGTCCACCGCGTCGCATCCGGAGACGGACGGCCAGACTGAGCGCGCTAACCGCGTTGTCGAAGATGTACTGCGTAGCTTCGCTACGTCGTTCACGTCGTGGAGCACTTTCCTGCCCCTGGTCGAGTTCGCGCTCAACAACGCTGTCCACGCATCGACCGGGCTTACCCCGTTCTTCGTCAACTTCGGTTGCCACCCTCGTGTCCCAGCGCTCCTTGGCGTGGAGCGCTCCGTGACTCCGGCTGGTCGCGCTGCTGAAGACGCGGGCGATCCCGCGTCAATCGTTCCGGATGAAGACTTTGCTGGAGACCCCGACCCAGGCCAAGCTGAGCGTCGTGGCCCCGCCCCCGACACTATCTCAGCGTTGTTACATAGCGTCACCACTCGTCGAGGCTCCAACGCTCCAGCTGTCGGAGTGCGCACACGTGCCGCCACGCGGGCGGCACACGAGAGACCACACGCCAACCCCGAACGAGCTTCGCGCACACGTGCCGCTAGGAGGGTGGCACCTTCGGACATCGCAGCTTGGACTTCGCGCACGCTGATTGACCCGATGCCACGTCGGGCCATCGAGTACCAAGACGCGCAAGAAGCGGCAACACCCGCCGCTCCGGTCCCTGCCAACTTTGATCCGCTCCCAGCGCCACAGCTCCAAGACACTGCGGCTGTCTGCGACTTCCTGCAGAAACGGGAGTCAGTTGTGCGTTATGTACGTGACACCATCGCGGCGGCGGTGGACCGGCAAAAGGAATATGCCGATCGACGAGGGCGACGACACCTGGAGACGTTCGCCATGGGCGATCGTGTACTGCTCTCCACATCTGGAATTCAATCTACAGCGGTGACAAATCTGGGCGCGAACACGCTCGCTCCAAGGTTCATTGGTCCTTTCAAGGTTACGAAGGTTCTAGGCGACGCTTACACTCTCCAACTACCGTCTGCTATCCGCCTACATCCCCCCTTCTATGTCGGCCGCCTCCGGCGTTATCACCCCGCAGTCATTCCCAGCGACGCTGGCTCCAGCCAGCGTCCCAGTCGTCTCCACGTCCCCGTCGCCCAAGGTGCTGCGACGCGTCACGCGGCATTCCAGTCAGCTCGTCCCGCAGTGCAGTCACCTCGCGCTCCAGCCGCAGCAGCCGGTCCCAACGCTGCTGCTGTTGCCCCCAACCCGGTTCCGAGCGCTGCTGCTGCCGAACAGCAGCGCGCCGACGTCGCTGCTCCTCCTCCGCGTCCTTCCCGTCGGTCACGCTGCACGGTTTCAGCGTGACGGTCCTGCGCCTCTTGTGGATAGCGCGGGTAGCGTTCGACATATCGTGGAGGCGATCTTGGAACACGACGATCATCGTGCTGTCCCACGCGCTGCTCCTCCGCATCGCGGCGCTCGCGGCCGCGATTCCCATATACCCCTGCACCGTCCAAATCTTGTGGGTGGGCTGGGGCCAATGCCCGACCGCAGGGAGGCACGCGAGGTCCTGCGGGAAGACGTGCTGGATTGCGTGGCGGCGTACGAGGCAACCCTTGAAGAGGTGGCAAGTCTTCGACGTGGCGCGGCCGCCCGCCGCGCCTAGCGTTATCAACCGCCTCACGATATCGAGCGATCAAGCCTTCCTCGGTTACCGTCAGCGGGTGTGAAGCCAGGAGACGTACCCACGCAGCTTCGTCGGGTTGCGGGCGGTTGTACCCGCGATACTCTGCACATTCGCGCATGTAGTGGACGAAGCAGCAATCGCGGTCGTTGTCATACGACGCGTCATGGACTTGCTTCGCCAGCGCGCTCACCGAGCGCGCTCGATGCTGCTCCTCACGACGCTCCAGTCCTCGGATGAATACGGCGGGGCCCTCCACATTCCAGCGCCGCACGAACGACGTCCACGCCGCATCCAGGGACTGCATCGTCACGGTGCGCGTTGCCGTGACCGACTTGCTGCGAGCCACGTGTAACGGGGTTACACGCACAAGTGGCTACAGCCACTTGTAACTCTAACAGACGCGATGTCTGTTAAAGGTTAGAACACTTCCTCGACCTTGGTGTACGTTACATCAAGTGCCACATTCATTTACGACCACCACGACGGGTGGTCCATAGACATTTAGGATTCCTATTGGTTGAAAGCAGCATCTTTTAACCAATGAGCGACATGCATAGCAAAGGAATTCTGCCAACCAGCCGTTGGCAGATTCCCAACTTAGAATATTACATTTAGAGGAAGTCAGAAACATAAAACAAAAATAACAGTTCTCATTTTAACCCAAAAACATCATTTGGATCGTTTATTTAGATTAATCTATACTCGGAGGCCCGAGTATAATTAACTCTAGTTTAAACTAAGCTACGCTTCCTCATACACGAGCGCACACGTGTAAGCTGTTGTAGTGAGCCAAGGTAGGCCCACTACACCTGGTAGCACTTTGTAGTCCGTCCAACGACCGACTAAGTTGAGTTCGTACGTCACCGCACGAACACGGAGCCGAGAACCTTCCCATGGATACCGAAGTGTCTATGGAAAGCTCCACGACGCCTGCAACCCATGTTGCACGCGCTGACTGTCCCCACCTGTCAGACCCAGAGTGGGAAGCCCTCCAACGACTGTCAACAGTCATTGGTGAAGCGGCTGTAGCTACGATGCTGCGTACGCTAACGCCGACAGAGCAACACGGTGTTGCTCTGGGCTTCATCATGAGGGAGCAGCGAGATGCTGCTGCCAATACCGCGGTGTCGTCGGGGACGACACCTCGCCCACAGTCGCTGAAGCTCAATGTGAGCAACTACGTCGGAAGAGAGGGTGAACCTCTCCTCCGTTGGCTTGTCGAACTCGACACTGCCATCGCGGCTCGACGTATCGTCGACCCGTTGTCGAAGGTCGCGTTCGCCATGTCATGTCTTGGCGGACGTGCAAGGAGCTGGGCGTATGGACGCCGGCTCTCCGACCCTACGTGCTTCAGCACGTACGAAGGCTTCAAGGAGGAGCTCAGACAGGCGTTTGAGCCCCGCAGAATGAGTTCCGGTCGAGGGCAGAGTTCCTCGACCTGCAGCAGGGTAAGCATGATGTTCATGCTTACGCCCAGAGAGCGCGGTACTTGGTCTCGAACATCGTGACCAACCCGATCGACGAGGCGACTAAGGTCGTCACGTTCATGAAGGGACTGAGAGATGGGCCTGTGAAGACCTATCTCTTCCGCGAGTACCCGAGTACTCTCGAAGCTGCCATCACGCTTGCGATGCAGGAAGAGTTTAGCCTGCGACAGGCTAAACTGCACGCGCATGTACCGAGGCCGCAACCGCGCCCGGTAGTGAGAACGGGAGGTCCGGAACCGATGGACCTCTCGAGCGCTGCCACTGCTGGCCCCCAGCAGCGGCAAGGAAGTAATGTGCGGTGCTACCGATGCGGTAGGATCGGTCACTTTGCTAGAGAGTGCACGGCACCCGTGCACCAGCAAGGTGGCTATCGCGGCGATGCTGGGCATCGTCGCAGCCGAACAAAAACGCTGGACGCCAGTAGGCGCGGGGCGCCCTACTGGTAATGCAGTTCCGCGTGTCAACCTAGGACACGCGACACTGAGGACTGCAGCCCCAGTGAGGATCACTCTCACTGCAAGAAGCAAGATGACAAGGCTGATCTTGTCATCCTGAAGGTGAAGTCGATGAGAGCAAGCGGCTCTCGTCGTGCGTTGGTAGATTCTGGCGCGTCGAAGAACTTTATTCGACTGCGAAGTCTATCAATGCTTGACTTCGAGGATTTAAAGATACCTCGAAGTATGTTGGAAGTACGCTTGGCGACAGGTGTCGTCGTGAAGACCGAGAAGCGCATGGTACGCGTGCGCTTCACGTACAAGGGTCGAGTGTTCGTCGAAACCTTCATCGTCCTGGATCTGGACGATAAGTTCGACATGGTATTGGGCATGCCGTGGCTTGCACGGCATGATCCGGTAGTCGATTGGGAGAAGCGCACTTTAGTGCGCTTCGGTCGCGACGGTGGAACAGAGAGCGATGGCCCTGTTTCACCACACACGCACCAGTAGGTGCGCGCGAATCTCTAGTCGAGACAGCGCCTAATGCCGCTGTCCCGGAACGCCCTGGACGCGCACGGGCGCGCGCGAGAACAGATAGCGTCGGCGTCACCGCCGACGACTAGTGAAGAAAATGTGTTGACTTCGGAAGTCAACACCCGCTTTAGCGAATCAAAGAAGTCTCCGGCCTCGAGCGGCGCGGATGACACAAGCGAGTCACGCGCGTCAGCCGTGGAGACTGACGCGAACCTGATTGGATCGGTTTTGGCCCGTAATGGGAGCCAAGGTGACGTGACGCCGTCGACTCCGGGAGTCGATGGCGGATGAATTCTATTCGTCGGCTCAGGGAGCCGACGCACCCTCCGTAATGGGGTCTCCGCCAATAGAAGGCGTCGAGGTATTGAAGTCGCGTCGGTTCCGGGAACCGACGCTGCGAAAGACATTTCGCGTCGACTCCGGGAGTCGACGCACCCTTTGTAATTGAGGACTCCGCCAATGATAGGCGTCGAGGTGATGATGGCGTGTCGGTTCCGGGAACCGACGCTGCAGGCGGTGCGGACGGTTGCAAACGTCCCGCACCGGAAAAACTGCATGCTGTCGTGCAGCCGGGCTGCACGACGAAGCGCCGCGCGACCAAGCCGGGCTTGAAGTCGCTCGCCCGCGGGAGGTACCCGCCGGCGAAATTAAGAAAGAACACCCGTCCATGGCTGGGCCTGGACGAGGTCAGAGACCATGCGGAGCCGGGCTCCGCAAGTCAAGAAGACGGCGCATGCGAAGGTCGCTGCGCAAGTCTCGGCCCGGGGCCGAGACGCTACAAGAAGATGTCTGCCGGGCAGACGAAGGCTGAAAAGCCGAACGTCGAGACGTTGAACGTCTTGACGCGTACCTGTGCCGGGTTCCGGCACGGGAGATGACTTTCTCGCTAATCCTCCGACGCAAGCGTCAGAGTTGACTTCACTTCCAGTCATGAGCTGGAAGCGCTTCGCGCGTGACTTGCACGATGGACGCATCGAGCAAATATGCATTCTCTCGGACGCCGAGAGAACGAAGAGCGAGAATGAGGAACTGAGGCAGTTCTTCATGGAGAGCACCACTGGGAGTGAAGACACTCTCAGTGCCAAGACGAAGAAGGAACGCTTTGAGGAGCAGAGCTGGGACTCGCTGAAGGCGAGCCCCTACTACGAGATTCTACGGGAGTACGCGGACGTACTTCCGGAAGAGATCCTGCGGAGCTTCCGCAGGACAAGGGGCATTCAGCACGAGATTGATCTCGTGCCGGGCACGAAATACTGTGTCACGCGGCAGTGGCCACTGCCGCGAGAACAAGTCAAGGCGATCGACGACTTCTTCGAAAGTCGTCGCAAAGCTGGACAAGTGCGGGAATCGAAATCCCCGCACAGTGCTCCGACGTTCTGTGTCAAGAAGCCACAGGGCGGCTGGCGCATCGTTCACGCGTACAACAAGCTGAACGATGCAACGATACCAACGCAGACACCGATACCGCGAAAGATGTTATCATCGATTCGATGGCCAGGAGCACTGTCTACAGTGCTCTTGATCTGCGCGATGGGTTCTATCAGATCCTAATTCGTGAGATCGATATCCCTCTCATGGCTGTGAGCTCGCCGAGTGTCATGCTCTGGGATTTGGTAGTGATGACGCTGGTTCTGAATAACGCCCCTGCGACCTTCAACAGGTGCGTGACGCACTTGTTGCGCTCGGTGCGCGACTTCGCACCGAGCTACTTCGATGACGTGTTCGTCCACAGCCGTGCTGCGGACGGGATGAGCGACGTTGAGATGCACAAGGTGCATCTCCGGAAACTGCTTGCGCTCATGCGCAAGCACAAGCTCTACGCGAACCTGAAGAAGTGCATCTTCCGGGGCGAGCGAGATACCCGTGCTCAGGTGTCTCGTTGGGAAGAACGGTGTCCGCCCTGACCCTGAAAGGTCAGAGTGATCAATGAGTGGCCGACGCCGACGAGCGTCAAGGAACTGCGGCAGTTCCTTGGCAGCCACGTACTTGTGCAAGTACGTGAAGGACTACGCGGGCGTGATACGCCCGCTGTCACAGCTCCTGAAGAAGGACGCCGAGTGGATTTGGTCTGCTGAATGTCAGCAGGCCTTCGATGCAGTCAAGCAAGGCTTGACTGAGGCTCCGATCTTGGCGGTGGCCGACCAAGATCACCCATTCCACGTTGTGTGTGACGCATCCGATTTCGCGATCGGATGTGCGTTGATGCAGCACGATCACGAGGGCCGTGATCGTGTCGTCTACTATCAGTCGCGTCAGCTGAAGCCAGCTGAGCGCAATTACCCGGTGCATGACAAGGAGCTCCTTGCCATGAAGTATGCACTTGCGAAGTTCCGAGTGTATCTCCTCGGAAGTAAACCGTTCGTGGTCTATACAGACCACGCGTCGCTACGGACGGCTGTCAAGTCGCCACACCACTCGCAACGTATGGCGAGATGGCAATCGTTCTTTGCGGAATACAACTTCCGGGTTGAGTACAACCCCGGAAGGCTCAAGGTGGTGGCCGACGCGTTATCGCGTCGACCTGACTACGCTACGAATGAAGTCGACGTCAATGCCATTGACGCCATGCGATCGAGCACTCCCACGTCGTCGCTCCTCGACGACGTGAAGGCCGCGTACGTGCACGACGCGGACGCGAAGCTCTTGCTGGCCTATGGCTCAGTGCCTTCTGACGAAGCTCGTCAGAAGTTGCCAAGACATCTTCGTGCTCGTGCACACCGTTACCGGAGTGCACGAGGGGTTGCTACTCTACAGCGCAGTCAACGACAACGCGGACCGCGTTGTCGTTCCCAATGATCATGACCTGCGACTCAGGATCATGTACGAGTATCATGATGCACCGACTGCGGGGCATCAGGCCGTGAGAAGACATATCTTCTTCTCACGAGGGACTTCTACTGGGCCCACCAGTACAAGTGGGTGCGCATGTACGTCCGTGCTTGCGAGGTGTGTCAACGTGTGAAGCCTGCGCCGTTCGCGCAGGCTCCTTTGCAGTCACTGCCGACTCCGTCGGAGTGTTGGCAGTCCATGTCCTTGGACTTTGTGTTTGGTCTTCCCCGGATAGCCAGGGGAACACGGGCGTTGTGGTCTTTGTTGACCGCTTCCAGCAAGATGGTACATCTTGCTGCAGTACCCGCCGAAGTGACTGCGAAACAGACGGCACGTCTGTTCGTTGACATGGTGTTCCGACACCATGGCATGCCGATGGACATCGTGTCCGCTCGAGACCCGCGCTTCACCGCGCACCTGTGGCAAGAAGTGTTCACACTTCTTGGCAGTCAATTCTCGATGTCGACTGCGGACCATCCGCAGACGGATGGGCAGACCGAGCGCGTGAATCGCGTGCTCGTCGACATACTCAAGAGCTACGCTCACTCGTTCCAACACTGGAGCGAGTGTCTGTCGATGGCAGAGTTCGCCATCAACAACTCGGTGCATGCCTCGACCGGACATACACCGTTCTACGTGAATGCAATGCGTCACCCGCGCCTCCCGAGCCTGCTCGGGATGGTGACTCCTTCCTTAAGTGGGGGAGGATCTACGGCCGCAACACAGCAGCCGCAGGATGCCGCTGACACTTGCACAGTGTCAGCCGCGATAACGCGCAAGAAGAAGAAGAACGCGTCTGTGCAGGGCACAGACGCCGCGACGAACAAGAAGAAGGAGAACGCGTCTGTGCAGGGCACAGACGCCACGAAGAACAAGAAGAAGAAGAACGTGTCTGTGCAGGGCACAGACGCCACGAAGAACAAGAACAACGCGTCTGTGCGGGGCACAGACACAATGACCACTAGTGAGGACGAGGCTGAACAAGTTCAGCTCGGATGCAATCAACTTCGTGCAGCGCAGACAAGCCTACATTCGGTTTGTCCAAGACGCTATTGCAGCTTCTGTCGATCGACAGAAGCTGAATGCAGATAACGTTGGCAGGGGCAACACAAATGAATTCAAGAAGGGTTCATTGGTTTTGTTGGCTTCTCAAAACCTGCCTAAACATGCAGTTTCCGACTTCGGGGCGAGTAAGCTCGCTCCGCGCTTCATTGGGCCGTTCACAGTGTTGGGCACGGCATGGGAACGCTTACACGCTAGACATTCCGTCTAGCATGCGCCTCCACCCGACCTTTTACGTCGGGCGGCTGAAGCCATACCGGCAGCACGAGCCAGCTAGCTCGGCCGGCGCGAAGCGGAACCCGAACCTTTCTCCAGCGCGTCAACGCGCTGGACCAAGCGCACGACGCGACCCCCAACGTCGACGGAGACGTCCGACGCGGTCTGCGCGGCCTGAGCGACTTGAGCCCTCAGGTTCGCAATCTCTTGCCTCAGAGCAGCGAAGTCACTGCTCTGAAGACGCTCCACAGCGGCGACTCGGTCTTCGAGAGACGGAGGCCCAAAGTCAACCCCAGGTTGACCGTACCCGGGGCGTGTTCCCACCACCGCCGCCTCCGATCCGTGACGCCCACGGCTCAACACGTTGGATTGTTGAGCGTATTGTCGACCATAGTATCCCGAAAACGAACCGTCATCCGGTTCGTTATCGTATTCGTTGAGAGGGTTTCCGCCCCACCAAGATACATGGGAGCCGCGGAACGTCCTGCTGCAGGACGTTCCGGAAATGGTGAGGGCGTACGAAGCCCACCACGCACTGCCGGCGCGAAGGTAGTGCGAGCGCTGTGGTCACCCCCAGCGCTCGAAGCACCACGCTCGTCGCGTTCCTCGCGTGCCATGAACTTGGCACGGAGATCATTGAGACTCGCAGGTACACGAATCGACGTGTACCCGTTTAGGTCGCGGTCGCTCAAGCGCGCCGCACCCGGAAGACACAACGAGCACTGCTGGCCTTCGGGCACAGCGCACGGAACTCCAGCATCCACAGAAGATCTGTGGAGCTGCTCCAACCTCCCACGCGTCGAGAACGTCTCGAAGCGCTCACGGGCATGCTTAACCCGCTCGCGGTAGGCTGCCGGATTCTTGTTGAAGTTGTCAACAAAGGCATTCCAACTTTGACAAAGTGCCTGCCATTCGGGCACTTTGCTGCGAGAAGAGGTCTTCTTGCTGGAGTAATATCGGAGCTCATGGAAGAGTCCGATATAGTAGTCGCGCCTTTGATCCGTCATCGGATCAAAGTGTTGGCCCTCCGCCACCTCGTCGTCCTCGATCGCGCTGCATACGTACAGCGGGATGGTGTTCGGGGCACCGAGTTGCCCACCCGCGCCGCGATGTCTGCCGCGGACGGCATCCATGGATCACGCGCTGCATGAGCAGCGCGTGGAGAGCTGAAGGCGCCGCATCGCGCGGCGAGCTCAAGGCTCCAGCAGCAGAGAGCGGAGTCTCCTTTGCGCAACGCGAACGCTTCGAACTCGAAGCGTCCGAATCGTCTTCTTCACGAGGGCGTCTCGACCCGGCGTGCGGGTCGAGACTGTCGCTGTCGATTGACTCCTTGCGCCTGCCGGGGAGGCATCGCCCTCCTCCATGTCCACGTCGTCCTCGCTATAGTCAACGACATCGTTGACTATCGAAGAGCCCTGAAGGACGATCTTCGGCTCCGCCGCGGCCTTAGCAGCGCGAGCGTCCTGCTTCGCCGGCTGCCGCTCGTGGTACTCGGTGACAGAGATATTCTCTGTCCCAGCGGCGGTCTTCTTCGGCGAGCTCATTGCGGAATGAGCTCGAGTTTTCCTTCTCCCAACGTGAAGAATTGACGAGTGGTCAATTGCCTGATTGACGTGCCGTGACCGGCGCGTCTAACCTTAAGGGGGGGATGGTGTAACGGGGTTACACGCACAAGTGGCTACAGCCACTTGTAACTCTAACAGACGCGATGTCTGTTAAAGGTTAGAACACTTCCTCGACCTTGGTGTACGTTACATCAAGTGCCACATTCATTTACGACCACCACGACGGGTGGTCCATAGACATTTAGGATTCCTATTGGTTGAAAGCAGCATCTTTTAACCAATGAGCGACATGCATAGCAAAGGAATTCTGCCAACCAGCCGTTGGCAGATTCCCAACTTAGAATATTACATTTAGAGGAAGTCAGAAACATAAAACAAAAATAACAGTTCTCATTTTAACCCAAAAACATCATTTGGATCGTTTATTTAGATTAATCTATACTCGGAGGCCCGAGTATAATTAACTCTAGTTTAAACTAAGCTACGCTTCCTCATACACGAGCGCACACGTGTAAGCTGTTGTAGTGAGCCAAGGTAGGCCCACTACACCACGCGACACCGGTTGAACAAGTCCTGCATGTCTTCGTCGGCCAGCGGCGCTCGCAGGCCGCTGCAGCCGTAGAGCGCCCATCGTTCAAGGTCCTCCGCGTACGTCGACCCGGCGTCTGCCTCTGTCGGCGCGGGCACGTTCCCCGCGTCCGTGTTCCGGTGTCCGTCGTCTGCTTTTCTCCTGCTTTTCTCCTTCTTCTTCGTTCCCCGAATGACCGAGCCCGCAACCGTGGCGGGCTTGAAGGTAAGGTCTCACTCTGAGTGAGGGGTGGTGTGACGGGTCCTCATCACACAGTCGCCTTCGTGCTCACACGAAGACCAATCAACACTCAGCATAGATTTAAGTGGACACGGCGGTTGTGCCGTGTCATTCAATCAATCAGAGTTCAATTTGCCTACTACTTCCTCCGCTTGTGTGAGCACATAACGGGCTGCAGTTAGCCCGTTACAAAAATATATACTCCTCGTCGGGTGCCCCAAGGGTGCTGCGATGCTGCTGTTCATTTTCAGCAGATTATGGAGGAGTGTTTTGAGCCTCTTTTGTACGAGTGTCTTGTTATTTGGATCGATGATCTGCTACTCTTTGCTGATGATATGAACGGTTACCTATTGAAGCTAGAGCAATTCGTCGACTTGGTGGCCGAGTACGGCCTCAAGCTCAGTGCGAAGAAAAGCAGTCTGTATCAACAGTCAGTGAAGTGGTGCGGTCGCATTATCAGTAGTGACGGCGTAGCCCATGACCCTGAGCGGATCGATGTCTTACGCTCAATGCCCTATCCGACTACGGCCGGCCAGTTGCAGCAGTTCATTTGTGCTGCTAATTGGATGCGCGAGTCCATCGTGGACTATGCACGCGCCGTGGAACCGTTGCAACAGCGACTAGATGAAGCTCTCAGCAATAGCAAGCGCACAAAGCGTGTTGCTGTTGGGATCTCTATCGAGTTATCAGCACCCGAGAAAGTTGCGTACGATCACGTGAAGGATCGCCTGACGACATTCGCCACGCTAGCACTCCCTGACGATGATGCGACTACCTGGGTGTTTTCTGATGCCTCCGACACGGGTTTTGCAGTCATTGTTACTCAGGTGCAAGACTACGATCCGATAGTTGCGATCACCACACAGAAGCACCAGTTGCTCACGTGCGTGAGCGGAACGTTTCGCGGTTCTCAACTTAACTGGTTAGTGGTGGCATGCGAAAAGCTAGACTACTTGCTATTGAGGGCGCGGCCATTTCGCCTGTTCTGCGACCACAGAAATCTCATTCATGTCTTCGCGCCCCATGTCAACATCAAGAAACACATTCGGGGGAAACTCCTGCGGTGGGCGTTGAAGTTGATGAGCTACCGCTACGTCATTGAGCATGTGGATGGAGCCTCCAACGTTTGGGCCGACATGTTTTCTCGATGGGCTGGCCAGCCGACGAGTGTGGTCACGCTGAAACGTTTCACGCGCAAGAAAACAAACCAGAAGCAGTCAGCCGGCAAGTCCAGCACTAAGCCGATCCTCCGACCCCTTGACGACGAAGGTTTCGTCTGGCCATCACTGGCAGAGATTGTAGCTGCTCAGCGACAGCACGCAGCCCCTTCAACAGCCATGAGGGGTGACGATGGTGCGCTGCGCGTTGACGAGCGCATCTGGATCCCCCGTGACAGCACAGACTTGACACGGAGTGTAACGGGGTTACACGAATGTTACCCGAAGGGTTACGAAGTGTGGCACACACAGGCTTGTGTGGTGCACACTGTCTAACCTATTTCAGTAGGAGAATCAGTACATGGCTTCAGAGCCACAGATTATGCATATGACTAGGGTTCACTATGCTAGATAGTGAACCAGATACATTTACACCGAAGGCGGCTCTGCCGCGATAAGCGAAATACATTCAGTTTGAAGATTCACAGCTAAGAGTTAAGGGTTGACTCTTGGAGTCCGTAGGGAGTACGGACTCGTGCGTTCTGGTATTAGAACGGGCTATCTTTAGCCGCGACTCTGTGAGTCTGTTACGTCTTCCTCTGACGCTAAAGCTACGGCAGCCCCGCTGCATGGAGGCTGTGTGTGATTGCCCACTGTGGGTCCCAGGGTCACCGCGGTGAACAAGCAATGGTCAACCACTTACGGCGCATTTTTCACATCCCAGACCTACGGAACGTTGTCCACACATTCGTGGCAGCCTGCCTACTTTGCCCACATGTGAAGGGAGGGCGGACGATCCGGCGACCGTGGTCTGAGACTATTGAGTGCAATGAACGGAATGGGGTCCTACACTGGGATTTCCTATCCATGGGTGAATCGTTCGGCACCAGCAAATACCTGCTGGTGCTAAAAGATCATGCTACCCACTTCTGCGAGTTGGTTGTGGGCGATACTGCTGACAGTGCAGTGGCGACCTCGGCCATACTAGACTGGCACAGTCGTTTCGGCGTCCCACCAGTATGGGTTAGTGACAATGACAGCCACTTTAAAAACGAAGTAGTGGCAGAGCTTTCCAGACGGCTCAAAAGCCAACAGATCTTCACTCTCGCCTACAGTCCGTGGATCAACGGATCGGTGGAGCGCGTAAACCGCGACATTCTGCAGGTGCTAAGGGCCATGACTCTAGAGTACAAGTCATCTACAAAAGATTGGGTCTACCTGGTCCCGCTTGTGCAGTCTAGCTTGAACCACACAGCCCTGCCATCGCTAGGCAACCGAGCACCTGTGGAGCTCTTCACCGGCTTGCCATGCCCGTTGCCACTGGCTGACTGCTATCACGCTGGGCAAAAGCGGTTAGTCGCCATACCCACCACTTCTGAGGCAATCGCTCAACATCTAGCTACGCTACGCGAAAGCCTGCGCACAATGCACCAGCCCATCGCTGACCAACGGCTTAAGCAGCAACTGCTCAACAAAAAGCGAGAGCGTGGAGAGAATACCGTCAACTTTGACGTGGGAGACTACGTGTTGCGCTCCCGGGTAGACGAAAAAAGTGGCAACAAACTACTCGCCACTTGGCAAGGACCCTACCAGGTAGTCCGGGCAGACTCGCACTCCTTCCGAATCCGTCATTTGGTGACTGGAGAGGAGCTCGACGTGCACCCATCACGTTTGAAGTTCTATGCGGACTCCAAATTGAATGTTACCGAGGAGCTACTTGAGCATGTGGCTTCCCAAGGCATCATCTTGGCCGTGCGAGAGCTGAAAAAGCATTGCTGGAACCCATCCATCAAAGACTATGAAGTTTTAGTTGCTTGGCAAGGCCTGGAGTCCGTCGAAGATTCGTGGGAGCCCCTCAAATCTCTCGCCCGAGACATTAAGGTTCTCCTTGACCAATGCATTCAACAACAGGATGGAAAGGTAAGAGGTACTGGAATAACCTCCAGTAAAAGTTCTACTACTCAAGAAGTTGTAACTTTGCCAAAAACACATAGTTTTCAAACTAGTCCCTTGGCCGACTACTAACGTATAGTCCATGCCGATGCCAACATTTCGCAGTATTTCTGGGCTAATTTGACTCTATATTGACTTCACTATACAATTTAATGTGCATCTTCAACACGTTGCACCTGTAACACTTGTTACATAGTGAGGGCATGGGTACCTAAAGTTACATAAACCCGGTACTTTCGTTTGTCGTGACCAACACCCACTCTATAGTTGGAGTAAGCTTGGGGGAGCAGTGTAGTGCATGCAAGCATGTCTATAGACTTCCAGCTCACACGAACTAGAGTAGCGGGAAGCCCGCTAGATTCAATAACGACAATGCTGATTACAATGAGATCTGCATAACGACAATGAGGATTGCTCGGCTGATCCATAACGACAATAGTGATGACCTCCACCGCGTCCAACCAAGTGGCCGTCAACACCAAGGCACCTCGGCCGAAGTAGACTAGCGTTAGTAAAGACCCACTTTGCTATTTACCACAAAGAGCAATACACTACGGCTAAACTTCAGGGAGCTTCGCCAGCTCCCCCAGTGCGTCTTCTACCTGCAGACACTACACGAGGCTCTTCTTGGGGAAGGTCGCTTCGGTCAGATCACGCAACGTCTAGCAGCAGATCCTTTGCAACTCGGGCGAGTTTTGGAAGGACGTGTCAATGGAGGTCACGCGAAAGCATCTTGAGCGTGGACGTCGCACTCGGGTCCGCTCCAGCT